>CM062389.1:7710663-10110663 GCA_031304145.1 Cardiospermum halicacabum
TTCCCATACTACCATTTTCAATAAAAAAAATAAAATAAATATATTTTGAATACTTAAAAAAAATAAAGTCAATCATCCCCAAAATACCCTTCAACCAGTTAGGGAGTTTAAACCGGTTTGTTGTGTTTCAACAAATCAATATTCACAAATTCAATATTATTCTTCTCACAGCTATCTCATTATTCTTCTCCAACATCAACCTAATCAATCTTCCATCTTCTTCTTCATTGTTATTAGCGAAAGTCTTCATCTTCTTCTCCTCCGAAATGAAATTCTCCATCTTCGTCGAGGAATCCTCTCCAATTGCTATTTGTGTTTAGGGATTTGCTGCCGAATTTGTCAATTTGCATTCAGCTGCTGAAATTATTTATTAGTGTGGAGGTATTTGAGGAATCCTGCTACTTCTACTGCTCGGGCTTGAGGAATCCTAAGTTCTTGGTCATTGTGGTCTACTGCTAGGTCTAGGTTTTGGAGTTGCTTGTGTTGTGATAATATCAAAGGTAAGCTTATTGTAATCAATTGGATGTATTTTGGATTTGCAGTATACATAATTGTGCGATATTGTTGCTATTATATTGAAATATTTGGTCTTGATGAGTTGTTGTTGCTGAACTTTTTTATTGATGAGTTGTTGTTGTTGTTATATGTTGTTATTGATGATTCTTTATTGGTGATTCTATATATTGATGCTGAACATTTGTTATTGGTGATTCTATATGTTATTCATCTGGTGTGCTGCTGCTACCACTATTATACGAAATACTGATACTCCTGTTATATTCAAACATTAGCTTTTGATGACCTATTTCTATTGAAATTTATTTTATCAATACGATATGTTGATTGGATTATTTATTGCAGTGGTTATTCATTTGGTGTCTGGACTCACAGACTGTGACCCTTGCTCATAATCTGTGAATTTAAGTAGTTTATATCTATGATCTTTATAAACTGTATGTGAACAGATAACACTGTGAACAAATAATACAATCTATAAATTGATGGGTTGTAAAATTGTTCACAGTGTTATCTGTTCACAAACTGTGAACTAATAATGTGCAATTGTGTGAACTGTATTCACAGTCAGTGAATAACATTCACAATTTGTGAATAGCGATCATAGATTCATGAGCTAATGATGATTCTTGTTGTCATACAAGTTGAATAAATTTTTGTAGATGAATTATGTACGAGTTGTTCTATTCTACGACACAGAATGGAATGGTACTGCATATAGTGGTGGGGAACCCAGGGCTGAGGTTTTTGATATAAACATTACGCGGGAACAATTGATGTTAGGATTTAGTCAATAAAGAGTAGACAAAGAGAGTAGGATCGTCTACTGCTGCATTACATGCTGTTGAATATAGATGCCATAAACGTTAATATGCCTATTAATGACGATGGTGACTTGAAGTTTGCTTTTGGAGAGAACCTTTTAGTTATTCACATAAATCCTACTGAAAATGAGACATTGGATAGCCCAGAGCCGATTTTACATCCGGTTACTTAATGTAATAATATGATAGGTAATTACGTAGGTCATTAGGAATTATATTATATGTGAACTATGTTTAATTATGTAATATATTATAAACTATTATCACATGATTGATAAGTCTAGAATTTACCTATGCTTTAGCATACTTTATGAGCTTGAATGTAATAAAATTGAGCTTAAATGATGAGATATTGAATACATTTCTATTAATTCTACGCTATTATTGTTGAGACAGGGACTTTGATGAAAAGTTGTGGAAAAGGAGCTAAAACATGCAAATTCAGAAGAAAGAATGACCAAATCAGAATTTCATCCAAAGTCAGCAAATTGGCGAAATGATTTTTGCTGAAAAATAAATTCGCCTTAAGACATCGCCACGATTTGGAGTACAGGGCGATGAAGCGGGCGATATAAAGAAAATCTCACCTCGAAGATTAAAACATGCAAGGCAAATCAGAAACTCCTTGCCTTCAAACGTCGCCATCCTGGCAGAAAATTTAGGCGATGAAGGTTGGACTTTGCCTGCCTTGAGGCGATAAAGGAGAAATGTCGCCAAGTCAAAGGACAATATCAGGCGACATTTGATGAGACATTGCCTAGACGATTTTAACTAGAAAAGTGTTTTGGCGAAGAATATCAACTCGCCTGAGCATCAGGCGACATACTATGGCAATATTAAGAACATTTCGCCTAGGGAGATTGTTAGCTTGGCGATCGGGACAAGCGAGATTTGAAGAAGTCATTTGGTTTAGGCGAAGGAACAGGCGACATAAATGAAGAAAAATGTTACTTCGCCAATTTGTGTTTCTTTGTTAATTTTGTTTCAAAATTGCCACTGAGCCAAACTCTATAAATATGAGCTCAGATTAAGTAGTGTAGGGTTTTTGAGAGTAGAAAGTTAAGACATTTGATTTTTACTTTTGACATTCTATTATACTTTGAGAGAAATTCTAGATTCTTCTATACGCTTTATTCAACATCTTCAGAGAAGTTTCTTGAAGAAGTTTTGTACTCTGTTTCTGTTGATCATTGAGATAAGCTTGAATATTGTGAAGCAACAACTGCGACAGAGTCTAGCTTCGATCTTCCTTGGTAAGATTTAGATCTTAAGCATGTCGATGATGATTTTGTACTTGATTGGATATGCTGAAGTAGATGTGCTAGCTAAAAGCTTTATTGATTTGTTGAATTTTGATGTTGATTATCATTTCAATTGCAATGTTTCTTTTTCAATTATAGCCAGATCTACTTGATTTCATGAGCTAATTGAATTACAAGAACGAGAGTTACGTAATATTGTTATTCTGAGATTTGATTTAGACCAGAGATGACGATTAGGTTTCAGATCTAAGAATAGAGGATCGTAGTGCTAGAGATAGACTACAGATCTGTTTTTCAATAGATTGTGCTTATCAATTGTATAGGTTGTAGTATAGAGATATATGCAACTATATAATTGAGATCTATTAAATTGAATTGAGAGATCTTTTAACAAATCACTGATGATGATCTAGAAGGTAAATTTGTGATTTAAGGTGATACTTACATGAGAAGTTAATTGATAACAAATTTAGCAAATCATTTTATTCATTATTAAGATCAATTGCAGAATAGAGTGTTGACTTGAGTTTTTATTGAATGAATGTCATTAGTATCTTTTACTTCACATCAATTCTATGATTCTTATGATTCAATTTGTATATAGGATTCTTTTAGCAATTCAGTTTAAATCTTAGTCTTAATCATGCTTCTTAGCTTACAATCCCTGTGGATACGATATCTTAAATACTACATTAGACATTGATAGGATTTCTGTCTGACTGCTGTGAACATTACAGTCGGTAGAATTCTAACAATCAATTTCTTGGCGCCGTTGCGGGGGATTGTTCTTTAAAGATTAAGATTTATTTTGAACTGCGCTTACTTGATTTATTAAATTATTTTTCAGTTTTAAATTTGTTTGTTCAAGTGTGTAGTGTATGCAGACAAGATCTAAAGGTACTCAAAGACTTGCAGTTTTATCGCCTGTTAGGTTGTTTAAGGCGAGCTCATTCTTTCTCGCCTATTTCTGAATTTTATAACACCTACATTTTAGGCGACACAAATTATTTCGCCACTTAAGTAGGTGCATTGCAGTCATTACCGTTGGATGACACGGGGCGAGGCTAAAACTTTACGCCTTTTGCCTAGTTCTTTTATCATTGCACTTATTCTCTAATTACCTCATTAATCCTAATTCCATTTTACCGTTACCATTACTTTGCGAAAGAATGGTTAGACAATCTAGATCACGAACAAGATCAGCAGCGAGAACAAAGTCAAGAGTAATAATGTCTGGAGAACGCTACAACAGAAATAATGACAATGATGTACGAGGAGATCCTGAGAGGATGACTCTTTGTCAATATTCCATCCCACCAGTTGATGGCATGCCACAGGCCATCAACTTACCAGCAATAACAACTGAAAACTTTGAGTTGAGATCTGGAATCATCCAAATAGTTCAACAAAACAAATTTGGAGGAGGAGCTACTAAAGATCCTAATCAAAATCTAAACACTTTTCTGCATCTGTGCAGTACATTTCGACACAATGGAGTCTCAGAGGATGTAGTTAAACTTCGTTTATTTCCCTTTTCACTGAGTAACAAAACTCACTCCTGGTTATATTCATTGCCACCAGGATGTATCAATAGCTGGGAAGATCTAGTTAAGAAGTTTTTAGTCCGCTACTTTGCTCCCATGAAGATGGTGAAACTGAGAAATATGATCTCTTCTTTTCAGTATGTGGATGGAGAGTCACTATATGAAAGTTGGGAAAGGTTTAAGGAGCTGATTAGAAGATGTCCTCACCATGGCATAGCATCTTGGAGCATTATGATGACATTTTATAGTGCCATGCCTCCTCATATCAAAATGCACATTGATTCCTCAGCTAGAGGATCAATAATGGATAAGGAGCCAGATGACGCTCATGACTTCATCGAATTGCAGGAAAACAATGATTTTGGATGGAATGAAAGGGAAAAGGCTGCAAACAAAAAGCAGTCTGGAGTTTATTAGTTGGAGTCTTTCAATGCATTATCTGCTCAGATAGCATTGTTGAATAAAAAAATGGACAATATGGCAGTCAATAAGGGCCATCCAAAGAAGACTTCAGTTAATTCTGTTGAAAAACAGAAGACTACTCTGGCAGATTATGCTCAGGAAGCAGCATTTGCTGATGATGAAGATGAGCTAGAGGAGTCAAAACAAGTAAATTATGTGAATAATAATTATGGGAACCAGCAGAGGCCATACTATCAACAGAGGAACCAACCCTATCAAAATCAGGGTTATTACCAAAGAAATCCTCAACCTAGTTACCAACAACAAGGACAGACTCAGTATCAGCCAATGAGATAGAAGAATCCTAGTATGGAGGACCTTTTGATTAAATACATGGAGAAAACTGATGCTGTTCTTGCCAACCATACCACTTCAATTAAAAATTTGGAAACTCCGATGGGGGAACTTATGCATGTTTTGAATCAAAGACCCCAAGGAGCACTTCCAAGTGACACTTTGCCCAACCCAAAGGTTAAAGATAAATCTAAGGAGGAAGCACAAGTGCATGCTATTACACTGAGAAGTGGGAAACAACTGGTGAACTCTAAGGAAAAGAAAAGTTATGAACCTCCTGCACAGAATAAGGAAAATGAAGAAATTAGCAATTCTGTTGAAAAATAATAGGAGGATGTGAAGATTGCCTTACCTTTTCCTTAAAGAGAGAATAGAAAGAAGCTGGATAAGCAGCTTGAGAAGTTTTTAGACATGATGAAGCAAATCCATGTCAACATCCCATTCATTGAAGCATTGAAACAGATGCCTATCTATGCTAAATTCATGAAGGAGCTGTTGTCAAATAGAAGGAATGTAGCTGATGTCGGATGTATTAATGTGAATGAGAGGGTGAGCCTACTTGTCAAGTACCAGATTCCTAGGAAAGAGAAAGATCTTGGCAAGTTCACCATACCTTTGACCATAGGAGATAGATTCAAAGGTAGAGCTCTCTGTGACTTAGGAGCCATTATAAACTTGATGCCTTTGACCATCTATGAAAGGTTTGGAATAGGGCATTTCAGACCTGATAATGTCTTGTTGCAACTTGCTGATAGATCTTTAACTCATGCTAAGGGAGTTAGACCATCTATGAAAGGTTGGGATTTTGTAGTGCTTGATATGGAGGTCGATGAAGACGTACCTTTGCTACTTGGTCGACCATTTTTGAGAACTAGAAGAGCAATGATAGACGTGGCAAATGGTGAACTCACACTCAGAGTGAATAGAGAGGAAGCAAAATTTAGTCTTTTGGAGTCAATAAAATTCCCATACGATTTTAATGAAGTCAAGAGTATACAATTGGCAGCTGATACAGAGTTGATGGATAAAATCTCACATTGAGAAGTTCTGATCCACTGAACAATGTATTAATCACTAACGTGGACATGGATATTCCTGAGGAAAGTGCTTACAGTGGCGAGCTGGAATGCATAACTTCTCATTTTGTCCTCAACATTAGTGATATACAACCATCTACCGAGCCAATGCTTCCCTCTACTGAAAAACCACCACAGTTGGAACTGAAGGCACTTCCATGTCATATCAGGTATGCATTCCTTAACTCTAAGGATTCTAGTTTACCTATTGTGGTTTCCAATGACTTAATAGATGAACAAGAGGAAAGCCTTCTCCAAGTGGTGAGGAAACACAAGAAAGCCATTGCATGGACGATGACAGATATTAAAGGAATCAACCCCACTTTCTGTACATACAAGATCATCTTGGAGGATAAACATACACCCAAGATCCAACCTCAGAGAAGATTGAATCCAACTATTAAGAAGGTTGTGAAGAAGGAAGTATTGAAACTCCTTGATGCAGGTATTATTTTTCAAATTTCAGATAGTGAATGGGTTAGTCCAGTTCAGTGTGTGCCAAAGAAGGGAGGAATTACTGTGATTAAGAATGAAAAGAATGAAGTGATCCATACTAGAACTGTTATAGGCTGGCGTATGTGTATAGATTATAGTGTTTTAAACGATGCCACTTGAAAGGATCACTTCCCCCTTCCTTTCATAGATGAGATGTTAGATAGACTGGCAGGACACCCTTATTTTTGCTTTTTGGATGGTTATTCTGGATATGACCAAATTCCCATTGCTCCTGGTGATCAGCATAAAACAACTTTTACTTGTCCTTTTGGAACCTCCGCTTATAATAGGATGCCATTTGGATTATGTAATGCACCAGGAATGTTTCAAATGTGTATGCTAGCCATCTTTACTGATTTCATAGGTAAGTTTCTAGAGGTCTTCATGGATGATTTTTTCATTATAGGAGACAGTTTTAACGATTGCTTGAATAATCTAGAAAAAGTGCTTAAAAGATGTGAGGAAACTAACCTAATCCTCAACTGGGAAAAATGTCATTTTATGGTAAGAGAGGGTATTGTTTTAGGCCATAAGGTGTCTGCTAAGGGATTAGAAGTAGACAAAGCAAAAATTGATGTGATAGCTAATTTACCTCCTCATGCCAACGTAAAATGCATTAGAAGTTTCTTAGGACATGCTGGGTTCTACAGGCACTTTATTAAAGATTTTTCAAAGATAGCTAGAACCCTTTATGGTTTGTTAGAAAAAGAAAAGAAGTTTGATTTTATTGATGAATGTTTGAAAGCTTTTGTGCAGCTTAAAGAAAAGCTTGTTTCAGCACCATTCATAGTTCCACAAGATTGGAATTCTGAATTTGAAATCATGTGTGATGCATCTGACTTTGTTGTAGATGCAGTGCTGGGACAGAGAAATGAGAGGCTATTCAGGGTCATTTATTATGCTAGTAAAACGTTGGTGGAGGCTCTGAGAAATTACACCACCACAGAAAAAGAACTACTAGCAATAGTCTTTGCATTAAATAAGTTTAGATCATATATATTAAGGTCTAAAATTATCATCCATACTGACCATGCAGCATTGAGATACTTATTTGCTAAGAAGGAGTCTAAACCTATGTTGATAAGATGGGTGCTCTTGCTGTAGGAGTTTGACATAGAAATCAAAGACAAAAAGGGCACTGAAAACGTAGTAGCTAACCACCTCTAAAGACTGCACATTAAATATATGGAGGCTCAAGTTGACATCAATGAACAATTTCCAGATGAGCAACTTTTCATTTATGAGGTAACATTTTTTCCCTGGAATGCTGACTATGCAAACTATTTGTCATGTAAAGTGTTACCTGAAGATTTAAACAGTCATCAGAAGAAAAGGTTCTTTCATGAGGTTAAGAGGTACATATGGAATGAACCCTACCTGATTAGGAGATGTGCTGATCAAGTGTTAAGACGTTGCATCCTATATGAAGAAACATTGGACATCATCAAGCACTGTCATTCATCAGAATATGCTGGTCATTTTGCTGGAACAAGAACAGCAACCAGAATTCTGGAATGTGGTTTCTATTGGCCATCAATATTCAAAGATGCACATGCTTATGTGGCCGGCTGTGATAGATGCCAGAGAATGTTAATATTTCTAAGAGGCTAGAAATGGCCCAAAATTATATCCTGGAGGTTGAGCTATTTGATGTCTGGGGTATTGATTTCATGAGACCATTTCCTCCATCAAACAAGTATGAGTATATACTTGTAGCAGTTGATTACATATCCCAGTGGGTAGAGGCTGTTGCTTGTGTTACAAATGATGGAAAGGTAGTGGAGAAATTTCTTTAGAAGAATATCTTCACTAAATTTGGCATACCCAGGGTACTAATTAGTGATGGAGGGTCTAACTTCTGCAATAAGCTGTTGGAGAAGGTTCTTAAGAAGTATGGAGTAATCCATAAAGTTACCATAGCTTATCATCTGCAAGCGAATGGGCAAGTGGAAGTTTCAAAAAGAGAGTTAAAAGAATCCTGCAAAAGACTATAAATGAGTCCAGAAAAGACTGGAGCTTCAAGCTAGATGACGCTCTATGGGCTTACAGAATAGCTTTTAAAACTCCGATCGGAATGTCACCATTTAGAATGGTGTATGGCAAGTCATGCCATTTGCCAGTGGAGTTGGAACACACGTCGTATTGGGCTGTAAAACTTCCGAATATGGACTATGAAAAAGCAGGAAAGCAGAGGCTTCTACAACTAGATGAGATGGATGAATGGTGCTTTGAAGCTTATGAAAATCATGAGATGTACAAGCAGAAGGTGAAAAACTACCACGATAAGAAGATTGTCAAGCGAGAGTTCAAACCTAGACAATATGTACTGCTCTACAATACCAAACTGAGCTTATTTCCAGGAAAACTAAAGTCTAGATGGTCTGGACCATTTAGAATACAGAGTTTTTCCCCGTATGGTGCTATTGAATTGTTTGATAACAAGTCTACTGATTCTTTTGTTGTGAATGGATAGAGACTCAAGCATTATTTGGGGGGAGACATCTACAGGACAAGAGATATCCTTTACATCTCAGATCCTGTAGATATAATGAAAAATCAATAGCAAACTTGCCTTGGTCGATGCTAATGACCTTAAACAAAGCATACTCCTTACACAATTATTTTTTTTATTTCTCTGAGAATTATACTATGATCAATTAATTATGTAAGTTTTTAACTAACCAAGTTAATGTTTTGGAGAAGAATTGTGTTTTCAGATGAACTTGAAGTTTAAAGAAGAAGGCGAGATGCCATTCTTATTGCCAAAATACTCGCTAAAGCTATTGATCAATTGGCGAGGAATAACTTCATTTCGCCTGTATGAATATTTTAAAGATGGCAAATTATGGGATATCGCCATGCATGGTCGCCTGGGTGAAGATGAGAAAGGGTAGTCATGCCCAAAACTTCGCCTATCTTACTCTTGTAAAGGCGAGGAAGGAAGAATCTCGCCTTGTCTTATCGCCCAGTGACAAGTAAAGTGAGGCGAGAATTCAACACTTTGTCATTTTATCTCACCAAATAAGTATGTTTTATGGCGCTAAGTTTTAATTGTGCAAAATTTCTTCGCTTGGAAAGAAGTTAAATTTGGCAAAGTATGATATATTCGCCTAGAGAATTGCCTGCTTTGAAAATATTTTTGGAAAGGTAGTCTCTTTTCGCTTCATTCTTTTGCCTGAAATCTTTGTGAAGGCGAAGTTATAGATATGTCGCCACTTTATATCGCCAGTTAGGTAAATTAAGGCGAGTTTATTCTTTCTCGCCCAGTTCTGAATTTTATCACACCTACACTGTTGGCGACATAAAACCTTTCGCCACTTATATAGCTTGCACTTCATGAAGTGGCGAAATAATTAGGTGATACGTAGGCGCACACAAATATTACCGTTGTATGACACGGGGCGAGGCAGAATCTTTACGCCTTCTGCCTAGTTCTTTCATCATTGCGCCTATTTTATGATATCTTTATAAACCGAATTCTATTTTACCGTTACTATTAACTTGCTCTCTGAATTTTCAATTATTCGAAAACCCTAAATCGCGAATCTCTCAGTTCATTTCTGCATTTCAATCGACTTTCATCACAATAACCAAACAAGTTATGTTTCTTTTCTTTCTCTCCCAGTTTGTTGCAAGCTGTTAGTTATGTTTTGTTTATTTTTGTTGATATGATAATCAAAATTGTAAGGGTATTAATAGAGCATTGTTTAACGGTAATAATGGTCGAATCTCTGTGGGTTTTACAATGAACAAGTACGATTTTGTTGGGTGTTTCATTTTGCGAATGCAATTGATTGTGTTGTTGACAGTAGTCGTTAGGGATTAAGCTATAAAACGTGGTTTAAGGTCTTGATTGTTAAATGTGCTTGATAAATGTTGAAACCATGTCGCAACATACTGTCAGTTATTCAATATTGATAATGTTGCTGCTTTAATGATTTTAAGTTCTGTCAATTAGATATTTGGTTATAATTGTTGAAATTTTGTTTCAAATTGCAGATAAATGGCCAAAAGAAAGAATGATAGTACTCCTAGCCCATCTAAGAAGGGCAAGAAGGCAAAGACTTCGACTAGGCCGAATATCTATGATCAAAAGAATTACCAGGTCAGAGTAATTCTTCCTTCTTCGCCAAGGTCTAAAGAGAAGCTTCCAAGACCCTTTCTACTCCAACAGTTGATAAGGGGAAGAAGACAAGGAAGTCTGTTGCTCAGGATCAGTTAAGGGTCCTAATCAAAAGGGAATTCAGATTGGTTCTTCTGATTCAATCAAAAAGAAAATTATGAACAACACACCAAAAATCCCTTCTACACCTACTGCTGATCAGGGGGGTGTGTCTGCTGAAAAATCAGTGTTGGCCAAGAAACAAGCTGCAGCAGCTATCTATGGTGCCACTACTAAAGGGAAGAAGGTGAAAGCAGTATCACCTAAGGTCTCCAAGGATAAATCTCTGATTAGGATCCCACTACAGAAGGATAACCTACAATTTTGGCAGGAGAGGGCTATCTTGTTAAATGATCTTGAGATAGATGTTTTTAACATTATCTTTGGGCTTGGGATATGAAACAGTTAGTGGAGCAACCTAAGAAAGTAAATGCAACTTTAGTAGAAGAATTCTACAATGAAGCTCCAGAGGAATTAGATACACCTTTTAGCATTAGAGGCCATCAGGTGGATGTATCTGCAGAGACCATTTGTAGTTATTATGGTCTAATGGAAGCTCAACACCAAGGATATAGAGGAATGGATGCAGCTGAGTTAACTGTGGAAGACTTGAGGAGTCTCAGAAGGTTTCAGCATCCAACTCAAGGGTCTGAAGAAGATGTATTGGCTAGTGAATTGGATATTCACTTAGCCATCTGTCTAGCTTGGATAAGGGACAACACCATGCTTAGGAACAAAGGAAGCTGTTTTACTGCTGATGAGAAGAGGTTCCTTAGGGATTTCAACCAAGGTAACTTTATCCATTTAGGACAGTTGATCTTTTCAGAACTGAAGAAGAGAGTTTGTAGTTTGAGGAAGGAGAAGTCTAGACAGAAGACTTTGTATTTTCCATCTCTGATCACTGGGTTGTTAGAGAGGTATAGAGCAAAAAGCAATAAGAAGGACGTGTGGCTAGTTGACTCAAAACCACACACTGGAGAATTAGAGCTCCGAATCTGGGAAAGTAGGGGTGGTAAGGACACCACTTGTACTGAAGCAGTAGAGAAGGTGATAGAATTGAAGGCTTTGAGGGAGGCTAAGAAATCACGTGCTAAAAAGAACAAGTTTTCTTTACCTTCTCCGGTCATAAAACCAGCTCCTGTGACCACTTCATCTTCTACCAAAGGAAATGAAAGGGTAGCTGAGCTAAGAAAGGAAAAGTTTGAGGATATGCTCAGTGAAATAGTGGATAGAAAGGTTGAAGAAAGAATAGTCGCATTCTTCAACAACATCTCTGATCCTCCAGAATTCTTAAGATTATGGGAATTGCAAAGGGCCAAGCAAAGTGCACCTCCAGTGGGATTTGCAAAATTTGCCACAGGGATAACCATCACGGAACCTGTTGAGCAAGAAAGAGAAAAAGATGATCACCAGCCTCCTCAATTTGAACAAGAAGAGTTGATGGATAGCCAACCTGAGTTCAATGATCAACTAGAAGCTCTGATTTTACAGGAGGATCACCTACAGGAATTTAGGTGATCAATTTGATCTAGCTACTGAAAAATTTGAAAGTCAAATCATGGACACATATGAAAAATTAAATGAGAAGGGCAAAACAGTGGTGGTAGAAGCTACACTTGTTGAAGCTGAAGATGTTGATTCCTCGGATTGTGAAGAGATTGACACTACCAAGATTGAAGAGCAAAGTAAATTGCTGGCTTTTTATGCTGAAGCTGCTGGAAAACTATCATCAATTCAGGAGGCAGGTGAAGGATCTAATTCTCAATTAGAAGTAGAAATTCTACCTGTTGAAGAAGAATAAACCGAGGACAGAACAACTCAATTACTTTGGATTGCCACTTGCCAAGTTCCTGAAAGCTTCAGATTTGTCCAGTGTACCTATAAGCCTCAACCTTCTACTACAGAAGAATTCATCCCATGGCTCAGTATTATTCATCCAGACATTCCGAGACTATTTAATCAAGCAAGGATGGGAATGTTTTCAACTGAGGATCTTATTTCTATAGGTTGTGATAGTTCTTCTCAAAATATGGCAATAGTATCTTTTCTTCAACCTGAACCCATTAGTCAAGTGCTTGGTGGAAGAAGGAGTTAGAATTATTAATGACGAAGAAGTGGCTGCTATGTTAGGAAAATTTTTCAATGCTTACAATAGGATGCCCTCGTATGAATTCTTCAATGGAATGGAATTTTCCTCTACAAGTTCTTCTGAAGATGAAATGGACAGCTCAAGCCGAGAAAAAGGATATTTAAACAAAGAAAAAGCTAGTCAAAAGGGTGAGTAAACCAAACTAATGGAAGAACAAATCAAGGACAGCAAGAAAATGTCTAGTGGTCTTACAGTCACTTCAGCGGATTTGGAAGGAATGCTCATTTTGGATCACAACAAGACTCCTTGTTCTTGGGAGCCAACCTTTGCCTTTTATGTTCCAGATGGATATTACTCGGTCATTTTCAGACAGATTCGAAGGTATAGCAACTTCTTGAAGCAATTGGCTAACCCAACACGTTACCCACCCAACAGGGCTTTCACTATTCATTCTCTCAGTGAAAATGAGGCAGAAGAAGCAAGGGCTAAAGAAAAGAAAAGAAAGTACGACAAGGTAGGAGCCCAAAAGAAGAAAAAGGAAGTCAAGCCTCATAGTTCAAGTTCTCTTTCACCATTTCAAGCAGATAGGGAGATCAGAAGAATAGTGGCTAAAGTATTGAATCTCAGACAAGCAACGTCTACTCATCCTTAGCCAAAGAGAAGGAGATTGAACACTAAATCTCCTCAGCAATCTCAGAATCCAGATCCTTCTTTGGAAGATTTTTAGTTATTTTGTCTACTTGAATTTTCTTATTTTGTAATTGTCAAAACTTCATATGTTATGTCTGTTTTCTTTGTCAATACAAGAGTAATGTGATTACTTGTGTCTTTTGTTTTTAATTCTTTTTCATTTTTAAATACAAGAGTAATGTGAATGCAGTTGTATCTTTTGTTTTGTCTGTTAAAAGAGTAATGTGATTGTTGGTTTTAAATTTGTATAGAGAGTTTTCAGGTTTTGAGTTGGGGGTTGTTTTTCCCTAACAATGTGAGCTGTGTCTACAGGAGGTATCATTAATTGCGTAATCATTTCTCACCTTGACTTTTGAAGCGTACAGATCATTCTGCAAGGGTTTTAATGAAACATTGTGTTGGGCAAGGTAGGACCAAAATTGCCAGCATTTTCGCCTTGACTAAGGCAAGATCTGTATTTCTCGTTTGGTTGGTAAGTTCTTTAATATGGTACAGGCGAATGATTGGGGCGATACATCTTTTATTTCGCCTACTTCTTAATTTCCTTTATGGCGACATTTCTATTTTATCTAATATTTCGCCTGTAGGATCTGTATTTCGCTATGACATATTACCTCAATGTCACTCTAAGATGGCAATTTTTATATTTCGCCTATTCTTATTTCGCCTAACCGGTTTTCTTCTTGACATTAATTGGCGACATCCAGGTATTCTGCCTAACTCTCTGGTTCATTTTTTTGTTAAAATCCCTTTCTCTCCTTATATTCTTTTATGTTCTCTTAAGCATTGAGGACACTGCTTTCTTTTAAGTTGGGGTGGGGTAGCAATCACATTGCTGATATTTTGCGTAGTTTTTTTCGGTCTATTTTGGGGATAGTTTTTTTTCTTAAGATATTAGGTCTGAGTGCATGATTGAGCTTACATTGTTCATAATTCAAAGTGATTTAGTTTTTCATAAAATGAGATTTCAAACAGAAAAATAAGTGTTCAAAACAAGCAGTTTTGATGAGCAATTTTTGACAAATTTCTTTGAACACTGATGAAGATTTTGGTCAGATTTGAATTGTGAATAAGTTGATGGTTTTGATAAGGAAAGAGTAGAGAAAACCTTGGGTGGTATGTGAGGTTTTGAACTTTGTTTTGTGCCTTTTTATTTATGAGAGGGGTTATTTTTATTCTCTTCCTTATTAAACACATTCATCTTACAAATTTTCTTCTATAGAAATCAGTACCATCATCGGATTGCATTGAATTTCTCATAAATTCCTTAAGTGTATAGGGCATTGATCGGGTAAAGTTCTGTCTTTAATCTGCCAAGGTAAATGATATGATTTGAGAGAGTGAGAGAAACTACTAAATAGTTTTTGCCTGCTTGATATAACCAGACCTTGATATCTTGTGAGGTAAACCATTTTGTTTCCATTCTCATTAAAACTTTTTCTTTGGTCCTTAATCCAGTCCAAACCATAAAGAGAGAGATATGATCTCAATCCTACCCTTTGGACTTACCATTAAATTTGGGGTTGAAAAGATAAGGAAGTGAGGATTATCTTAAAGAGTGTTTCTTAAGCTGCTAAAAGAAGATTCTTATAAAAAAAAATAAAAAATAAAAAATATTTAAAAAAAAGAGAGATGAATGAGAAGAACATACACAAATAAGTGAAAATTGACGGTGTTGATAAATAAAGTAGTATATGAAAAAAGCATCATGGAGGGGGGAAACACTAAAGAGTGAAGAATTGAGGGATTGAGAGGAATTTAGTGGTATGTCCAAACTTTGATTGTTTGAAGAAATTCCTTTCTTTCATAAGCTAACTTGGCCCCATTTTCTCTATATATACAAATCATAGATTCTAAGGCAGGCAAAAAGGCAGTACTGAACTTAGGAACCTCTAAGTGTTGTACAGTGTATGAGTGAAGTTCAATGTTCGTGAGGTTCTTAAAATTTTCTTTATACGTGCTTATGAAACACTAGAATCATATTTGCCTTGGTACGTTACTCTGATTCTTAAAAGTGACTAGTGTATTGAGTGAGTAACCTTTAGGATTCTGTGAGATCAAATACTTATGAGAGACTACAGTGAGAAAATAGTTTCAAAGCTCTAATACTTGGATCTTCTCAGATACTTTGCAACATGAAGAAAATGACCAGTTTTGAGTTAGTTGATTTAAAATTTTGAAAGAAAAGCTGGTCACTATTTGGAAATTTTCAAAACATATTAGATGGATTGCTTTGAATTATGATATAAGTTTGCACTGATTGCTGTCTCAGTAGATTTTTAGTCAGTTTGCTTGAGGACAAGCAAAAGGCTAAGTTGGGGGTAATTGATAAGTCTAGAATTTACCTATGTTTTAGCATACTTTATCAGCTTGAATGTAATAAAATAGAGCTTAAATGATGAGATATTGAATACATTTCTATTAATTCTAGGCTATTATTGTTGAGACAGGGACTTGGATGAAAAGTTGTGGAAAATGATCTAAAACATGCAAATTCAGAAGAAAGAATGACCAAATCAGAATTTCATCCAAAGTCAGCAAACTGGCGAAATGATTTTTGCTGAAAAACAAATTCGCCTAAAGATATCGCCACGATTTGAAGTAGAGGGCGATGAAGTAGGCGATATAAAGAAGATCTCGCCTCGAAGATTAAAACATGCAAGGCGAATCAAAATCTCCTTGCCTTCAAACGTCGCCATCCTGGCAGAAAATTAAGGCGATGAAGGTTGGACTTTGCCTGCCTTGAGGCAATAGCTGAGGCGATAAAGGAGAAATGTCGCCAAGTCAAAGGACAATAACAGGCGACATTTGATGAGACATTGCCAAGAAGATTTTAACTAGAAGAGTGTTTTGGCGAAGAATATCAACTCGCCTGAGCATCAGGCGACATACTATGGCAATATTAAGAACATTTCGCCAAGGGAAATTGTTAGCTTGGCGATCATGACAAGCGAGATTTGAAGAAGTCGTTTGGTTCAGGCAAAGGAACAAGCGACATAAATGAAGAAAAATGTTACTTCGCAAATTTGTGTTTCTTTATTCATTTTACTTCAAAATTGCCACTGAGCCAAACTCTATAAATAGGAGCTCAGATGAAGCATTGTAGAGTTTTTGAGAGTAGAAAGTTTAGACAGTTGATTTTTACTTTTGACATTCTATTATACTTTGAGAGAAATTCTAGATTCTTCTATACGCTTTATTCAACATCTTCAGAGAAGTTTCTTGAAGAAGTTTTGTCCTTTGTTTCTGTTGATCATAGAGATAGACTACAGATCTTTTTTTCTACAGATTGTGCTTATCAATTGTATAGGTTGTAGTATAGAGATATATGCAACTATATAATTGAGATCTGTCAAATTGAATTGAGAGATCTTTTAACAGATCACTGATGATGATCTAGAAGGTAAATCTGTGATTTAAGGTGAAACTTGCATGAGAAGTTAATTGATAACAGATTTAGCAAATCAACTTATTCATTGTTAAGATCAATTGCAGAATAGAGTGCTGACTTGAGTTTTAATTGAATGAATGGCTTTAGTATCTTTTAGTTCACATCAATTCTATGATTCTTATGATTCAATTTGTATATAGGATTATTTTAGCAATTCAGTTTAAATCTTAGTCTCAATCATGCTTCTTAGCTTACAATCCCTGTGGAGACGATATCTAAAATACTACATTAGACATTGATAGGATTTATGTCTGACTGTTGTGAACATTACTGTCGGTAGAATTCCAACCATCAATGAGGTACACTGTGTTTAATTATGTAGTATATTATATGTAAATTACAATCACAGACTGTGAACTGTGTTTATTTATGTGTTATATGACATGTGTTTATTTATATATTATATAACTTGTGTTGAACTACTAAGCCTATTATGTGGGAATTTTAATCATGATTTGACTGACTCCCCACCTTGTTGGATGAGCGGTGATCATCACAACTCGTAATTTTAGGTCACAGTCCGTGAGCACTATTCACAGTACACTCATGTTGATGGCATAGCCTCCTCAAAGAAAACGATGGGCCCTTAGTACTAGACATGACATATTATGGGTCTCCGCATCATTTTATAATATTTCGGGAACTACTGAATATGCATGCATACCACTTCATCCTTCTACTTGTATACTTACTCATTTTTTGAGCAACTAAGGCATGGGGTCGTTTTTTCGACTATCACCGAAGAGGAATTTCTCATCACAAAAAAGGTTTAGGGGCTTGAATAATCTTAACTTGACTAACTTCCTACCTTGTTGGATGAATTGTGATCATTGATCACAGCTCGTAATTTCGAGTCACAATTAGTGAGCACCGTTCACAGTACACCCATGTGGATGGCATGACATCCCCAAAAGAAAAGATGAGCCTCTTAGTACTAGACATGACATATTACGGGTCTCCACATCATTCCATAATATTTTGGCAACTACTAAATATGCATGCATACCACTCCATCCTTCTACTTGTATACTTATTCATGTTTTGAGCAACGAAGACATAGGGTCGTTTTTGGACTATCACCGAAGAGTTATTTCTCATCACAGAAAGGTTTAGGGGCTTGAATAATTGTGACCTGTTTGACTGCCCACCTTGATGGATGAACTATGATCATTGATCACAGCTCGTGATTTCAGGTCATAGATTGTGACCACCTTTCACAGTACACTCATGTGGATGGCATGGCATCCCTTAAGGAAAAGATGATCCTCATGGTACTAGATTTGAAATATTTTGGGTCTCCACATCATTTCGTAATATTCTGGCAAGTATTGAATATTCATGCATACAAATCCATCCTTTTACTTGTATAATTACTCATGTTTTGAGCAACTAAGATATGGGGTAGTTTTTGGACTATTACAACAGTTTCTCATCACATAAAGGTTTACGGGCTTAAATAATCGTGACTTGACTGACTCCTCACCTCGTTGGATTTACTATGATCATTGATCACAACTTGTGATTTCGGGTCATAGTCTGTGAGCACTGTTCACAGTATATTCATGTGGATGACATGGCATCCCCAAAGAAAAAGTTTAACCTCTTAGTACTATACTTGACATATTATGAGTCTCCATATTATTTCATAATATTTCGGCAACTACTGAATATGTATGCATACCATTCCATCGTTATAGTTTTATACTTACTCATGTTTTGAGTAACTAAGACATAGGGTCGTTTTAGCACTATCACCGAAGAGCAATTTCTCATCACAAAAAGGTTTTGCGGCTTGAATAATCGTGACTTGACTGACTTTCCACCTCGTTGGATGAACTGTGATCATTGATCACAACTCGTGATTTTGGGTCACAGTCTGTGAGCACCATTCAGAGTACACTCATGTGGATGGCATGACATCAATTGATCCTCTACTTAATGTAATGGGATTTATTATCGCTGCAAACAATGAATCTTATCCTGCTAGAGATACAGTGATCATTTATTAGAGCATTTGAGTTTTTTGTCACCTATTGGGAATTGTGATAGTTGAACACAGATTGTGTATAAATAGTGTTAAAAGAAAGTTGTCAAATATGATCGCAAACTAAGATTAAATATCATAAAAATGTCAATCCAAAACATGTTCAAATTGTACGAAGCATAAACATCATCATTAGATATTACAATCACAAAGATAAAACATAAACATTATCTCGTAATTAAAAACTTGCATAAACTTCAATGAATAAAATCAGGCTACGAATCTTGGAGGTTCAACTGTAGAAACATAAACACGAAGGTTCAATGTATTCCTGGAGAATCCTTGATCATCTCTTATCTTTACCAATTGACCATGTAATGCGAGTAAGATAAATGTCTTCCAACATCTTACACACATCTATGCAGGCCACAAGAATGACTGTAGAAGACAAAATAAGTAAAATTAAGTAAAACAAGTAAAATCAGTAAAAATAGGTACATATTAGAATTCTTATTCTACCAAGGAAAATAAGTAAATCAACTTACTTATCACACCACTGAGGAATACGATGACTACAACATGGACTAACCACGGCCTTGGTGGTCGATCCCCTACATAATCGTAACACTTTGTAGCTGAAAGATATCACAAGAAACTATAGTATTTCATACCATGTAAAAGTACACAAATCAAACTACTAATTGGCAGTAAAAATATCACAATTCACATATACAATTTTCAGATCAGAAGTCAATAATAAGCACCACCCATGGTTTCCATTCAATAACCTACGCTTACCATTCAATAAAGACTATGAATATTATTCACAGTCTTGTTAACTTCTAACACAAAGGTAATTTGACATCATTAACAACCAAAATGCAACAAACAAACAATATGAACAACAAACTAAATTAAAAACCTAACCCAAAGTAAGACTTTTTACTGAATGTACAAAGAAAAACTTGAACAACTAAAAAATATACAACAACACATGCAACATCAAACAACTACACAAAACTAGTAGAAACACAAAACTACTAGTGAACTAACCTCAGACGCCATTGTAATATTGGAAAACTCATGGGTTTGCATTATCTTCGACGAACAGAGAATAGAAGAGAAGACACTCTACCGATGGAATTTTGAAACTTTCAGTATGTGGGTTTTACTTGTGTTTTTGAATTTGAAACTGTGAGTCTATGTGTGTAACTGAAGGTTTGCTTCTAATTTTGAATTGAAAATGAAGCGGTACGTGTAAGAGGTGACAAAAACCAAAACTCGCATTCTACGGTGAGGTAACCACCACAAAGCAGCGACGGAATGTGCGGATCGATTGTGGGTTTGAGCTATCTTCGACGAACAGAGAATAGAAAAGAAGAGACTCCACCGGTGGAATATTGAAACTGTCAGTTTGTAGGTTTTTCTTGTGTTTTTGAATTTGAAACTTTGAGTCTCTATGTATAACTGAAGGTTTGCTTCTAATTTTGAATTGAAGATGAAGTGGTATGTGTGAGAGGTGTCTGTGATTGGATATACTAGGCGGTTTGAGAGACTAGTCAGTTTCCTTTTTTAACGTTAATATTTTAAGAGTGGTATTTGAGTAATTTCATCTTTTAAGTATATTTGTTTTATATATTTATAATGCATAATGACATTTTTGTTATTAAAATTAAGTTATGAGGACAAAAATGGAAGTTAGGCCTATGGAATGTAAACAAAGTTTTATAAAGTTTAGAATTGTATAAATTTAAAACCAGGCTTATTATTATATTTTAAACTTTTCATGGTCCATTTTGAAGAAATTTTAACTTTTTTTTATCTATGTTCATATGTTTATTGTTTTATTAATGTGCCCAAAAGTCTAGTCTGTTTGGTAATTTCTTATCCGAGAGTATGTCATCAGGTATTGGAGATTGGTGCACTTGCACACAAAATTGCCTTGATTATCCAAGGTATAATGCAAGATGAGACTTGTATGCTTGTACTCTGTTGAACGGGATTCCAGAGTTCTTAGGAAAAAGCATACACTTATAGTTTCCTTGATATGTAGTCAAGATGAGATTCTCTCTATAATGCCTGAGGATCGCTCATGATTTTACCTCACTTTCATGAGACATGATTGGTCAGACTAGATTCTTGAGTCATTATACTAGGGATGGTATTAGCGATAGAATCTATAGGATAGTCAAGCTCTCGTCCACACGATGAATTAATACAATCTTGAAACATACGCGCCCTTAAATGTGGCAAAATTCATTATGACACATGTTTTATACTGTAACATCCCAAAATTCAAGTGAGTGGTTTTATTAAATTAAATTCAATTTGGGATTCGAAAACCTAATTTTGAATTAAGGATTTTAGTTCAATTGGGGTTTGGGCTAAAATATAAATTAATGAAAGTTTAGGGTAAATATGAGAATTTTTGAAAATTCGAGACTTATTGCAAATTTAAAATTATATATAAAGAATTGATTAACCTAGATCACCACACTCTTTCTCGACATAAGTAAAAACCCTATCTTTTTGTTTACTTCTTCGTTTTGCTCATTGAGTCGATTTTGCGTGGTCGTCTTCAAAATTTGGTTATGGTTTGCTTTGGGATTTGGACTTGCTCTCAATCTCAAATGTAATTGAAAGGTTAAAAGAAACTAGGTTTAAGTTTAATTTGGGATTTTGATTTTTGATCAATTGATTATATATTTATTTGCTCATAGGAATTTTGATAGTAGATAATAATATTGGTAATAGTGTTGACGGTAATATGTATTATCATATTATTGTGAGTATCAATGAATTGAAATTATTATTTTGAGATATGTGCATGAAGTTATTCATTTTATGGATAATTGTGCATATAGAATATGTGTATATATAGGTTCATATTAAAGCATGCCATTGATATTGATGCACAAATTGTTACTACCGAGACATGCATACATATTTAATTACGTTAGATAATGACCGGTAATCGTGTAGGCTTTATATATTGATAAGTCTAGAATTTACCTAAATTTTAGTATATTTTATGAGTTTAAATATAAGGGAATTGAGCTTAAAATATGAAAAATTGAATATATTTCTAGTAATTCTAGACTATTCATTCTGAGACAAGGACTTGGACGAAAATTTTTTGGAAAAGAAGCTAACACTTGCAAATTTCAGAAGAAAGAAGGACCATCTAGAATTTCAATCAAAGTTAACAAATGAGGCCAAATGATTGATGCTGAAAAAAGAGATTGCCTGCATACATCGCCATTAGCTGAAAGGAGAAGGCGATGAAAGAGGTGAAGTATGAATGATCTCGCCTTGAAGACTGGAGCTCATGAGGCGAGTTATCTTCATACGTCACCACTCTTGGCAAAATCCTTCAGCACTAAAGGGAGAATCTTGCCATGCTTTGAGGCAACACATGAGTAAGTCGCCAAGATGAAAATGTTGAGAGGCGACATCTGCATTATATCGTCTAGAATGTTCACCGATGGAAGACTGATATGGCGAGGATAGTTTAGTTTGCCTAAGCATCAGGCGATATATAATGAGAATATTAAGGACATTTCGCCTATGAAGAATTACAGCCTGGCGAACAAGAGAAATGAGATTTGTGAAAGTCGTTTGAGTTCAGGCGAAGGAACAATAGACATAAATGAAGAAAACTGTTACTTTGCAAATTTGTGTTTCTTTGTTGATTTTATTTCAAAATAGCCACTGAACAAAACTCTATAAATAGGAACTCAGATTAAGCAATAAGGACCTTTTGACATTCTATTATTTTTAGAGAGAAATTTTAGATTCTTCTATACTCTTTATTCAATATTCTCAGAGAAGTTTCTTGAAGAAGTTTTGTACTCTGTTTCTTGTGATCATTGACATTTAGCTTGAAGATAGCAAGGCAACAACTATGACAAATCTAGCTTCTATCTTCTTTGGTAAGATTTAGATATTAGATGCATATTGATGATGATTTGTGCTTTGATTGAATATGTTCAAGAAGATATTCTAACCTAAAAGCTTTTTTGATTTTCTAACTTTTGTTGTTGATCATCATTTTGATTGTACGATTCTTGTTTAATTATAGTTAGTTTTACTTGAATTTCATGAGCTTATTGAATTACAAGAACGAGAGTTACGTAATCTTGTTGATTTGAAGCTTGATTTAGACGAGAGATGGCGATTAAGTTTCAAATCTAAGAACAAAAGATTATAGTTCTAGAGATAGACCGTGTATCTAGTTTTCTATAGATTGTGCTTATCAGTTATATAGGTTGTAGTATAGAGATATATGCAACTGTATAATTCAGATCTGTTAAATTGAATTGAGAGATCCTTTAATAGATCACTAATGATGATCTAGAAAGTAAAACTATGATTTAGAGTTGAAGTGTGCATAAGAAGTTAATTGAAAGCAAAGATTAGCAGATCAGTTTATTGACCGTTGAGATCATTTGTAGAACAGAGTACCGATTTATGTTTTAATCGAAAGAATGTCAGTAGTGTCCATAATTCACATAAATTTTATGATTTCTATGATTCGATTTGTAAACAGACTTTTTAAGCAATTCAGTTTAAATCTTAATCTCAATCTTGCTTCTTAGCTGACAATCCCCGTGGAGACGATATCTTAAATACTACATTAGACGTTGATAGGAGTTTTGTTAAGTTATTGTGATTTTTTGTGTCAGAATAATCCTCATCAATTTCTTGGCGCTGTTGTCGGGGATTACTTTTGAAGATTAAGATTTACATTAAATTATGCTAACTTGATTTATTAAATTCTTTTTCAACTTTAAAATTATTTGTTCAAGTGTGAAGTGTATGCAGACAAGAGCTAAACGGACTCAAGACTTGCAGTTTGATCTTGAACCATAAAGGATTGTTTGACAATCAGGATCCCAAACGAGATCAACAACTAGAATTGAGTCAAGGGTTATAATGTCTGGAGAACGCTACAACCGAAATAATGACAATGATGGAAGAGTAGATCCTGAGAGGATGACTCTTCGTCAATATTCCATTCCATGAGTTGATGGCATTCCACAAGCCATCAACTTTCCAATAATAACAACTTAAAACTTTGAGCTTAGATCAGGACTCATCCAAATGGTTCAACAGAACAAATTTGGAGGAGGAGCCAATGAGGTTCCCAATCAACATCTTAATACTTTTATGCATCTGTGTAGTACATTCAGGCACAACAGAGTCTTTGAGGATGCAGTGAAGCTTCGACTATTTCCCTTCTCGATTAGTAACAAAGCTCATGCCTTGTTATACTCTTTGCCACCAGGATGCATAAATAGTTGGGAAGACCTAGTCAAGAAGTTCTTAGCTCGTTACTTTCCTCCTATGAAGATGGTGAAACTAAGAAACATGATTTCTTCTTTCCAGTATGTGGATGGAGAATCATTATATGAGAGCTAGGAAAGGTTTAAAGAGTTGATCAAGAGATGTCCGCATCATGACATATCATCTTGGAGTATTGTGATGGCTTTTTATAGCGCTATGCCTTCTCAAATCAAAATGCGCATTGATTCCTCAGCTGGAGGATCAATCATGGATAAGAAAACAGATGATGCTCATGATTTTATCGAATTGCTGGCACATAATGATTTTGGCTGGAATGAAAGGGACAAGGCTGCAACAAAGAACTAGTCAGGATTTTATAAGCTGGAGTATTTCAATGCATTATCTGCACAAATATCAATTTTGAATAAAAAGATGGACAATATGGTAGTAAATAAGGGCCATCTAAAGAAGACTGAAGTCTATTTTGTTGAAAAATAGAAACCAACTCTGACGGACTATGCATAAGAGGTAGGATTTTGTGATGATGAAGAAGAGCCTAAAGAGTTGGAACAAATAAATTACGTGAACAATAATTATGGAAACCAGCAGAGGCCCTACTCTCAACAGAGGAATCAACCCTATCAAAATCAGGGTTATTACCAAAGTGATGGTTAGAATTCTACCGACAGTAATGTTCATAGCAGTCAGATAGAAATCCTATCAATGTCTAATGTAGTATTTTAGATATCGTCCCCACAGGGATTGTAAGCTAAGAAGCATGATTGAGACTAAGATTTAAACTGAATTGCTAAAAGAATCCTATATACAAATTGAATCATAAGAATCATAGAATTGATGTGAAGTAAAAGATACTAATGACATTCATTCAATTAAAACTCAAGTCAGCATTCTATTCTGCAATTGATCTTAACAATGAATAAGTTGATTTGCTAAATCTCTTATCAATTAACTTCTCATGCAAGTTTCACCTTAAATCACAGATTTACCTTCTAGATCATCATCAGTGATCTGTTAAAAGATCTCTCAATTCAATTTAACAGATCTCAATTATATAGTTACATATATCTCTATACTACAACCTATACAATTGATAAGCACAATCTGTAGAAAAACAGATCTGTAGTTTATCTCTAGCACTATGATCCTCTGTTCTTAGATCTGAAACCTAATCTCCATCTCTGGCTAAATCAAATCTCAGAATAACAATATTACGTAACTCTTGTTCTTGTAATTCAATTAGCTCATGAAATCAAGTAGATCTGGCTATAATTGAACAAGAAACATTACAATTGAAATGATAATCAACATCAAAATTCAACAAATCAACAGAGCTTTTAGCTAGCACATTTACTTCAGCATATCCAATCAAGTACAAAATCATCATCGACATGCTTAAGATCTAAATATTACCTAGGAAGATTGAAGCTAGACTCTATAATAGTTGTTGCTTCACAATCTTCAAGCTAAGCTCTATGATCAACAGAAACATAGTACAAAACTTCTTCAAGAAACTTCTCTGAAGATGTTGAATAAAGCGTATAGAAGAATCTAGAATTTCTCTCGAAGTATAATAGAATGTATAAAGTAAAAATCAACTGTCTAAACTTTATACTCTCAAAAACTCTACACTGCTTCATCTGAGCTCCTATTTATAGAGTTTGGCTCAGTGGCAATTTTGAAATAAAATCAACAAAGAAACACAAATTGGCGAAGTAACATTTTTATTCATTTATATCGCCTGTTCCTTCGCCTGAACCAAACGACTTTTTCAAATCTCGCTTGTCCTGATCGCCAAGCTAACAATCTCCCTAGGCGAAATGTTCTTAATATTGCCATAGTATGTCGCATGATGCTCAGGCGAGTTGATATTCTTCGCCAAAACACTCTTCTAGATAATGTCTCATCAAATGTTGCCTGTTATTATCCTTTGACTTGGCGACGTTTCTCCTTTATCGCCTCTGCTATTGCCTCAAGGCAGGCAAAGTCCAATCTTCATCGCCTAAATTTTCTGCTACGTTTGAAGGCAAGGAGTTTCTGATTCACCTTGCATGTTTTAATCTTCGAGGTGAGATCTTCTTTATATCGCCTGCTTCATCGCCCTCTACTCCTAATCGTGGCGATGTCTTCAGGCGAATTTGTTTTTCAGCAAAAATCATTTCGCCAGTTTGCTGACTTTGGATGAAATTCTGATTTGGTCATTCTTTCTTCTGAATTTGCATGTTTTAGTTCCTTTTCCACAACTTTTCATCCAAGTCCCTGTCTTAACAATAATAGCATAGAATTAATAAAAATGTATTTAATATCTCATCATTTAAGCTCAATTTTTTTACATTCAAGCTCATAAAGTATGCTAAAACATAGGTAAATTCTAGACTTATCACAAAGGAATCCCCAACCTGGTTACCAACAACAAGGACAGTCTCATTATCAGCTAATGGGGAAGAAGAAGCCTAGTATGGAGGATCTTCTCATCAAGTACATGGAAAAAACTTATTGTGCTCTCACTAATTATACCACTTCTATCAAGAACTTGGAAACTCAAATGGGGCAGCTTATGCAAATTTTGAACCAAAGACCATAAGGATCACTTCTAAGTGACACTGTGCCAAATCCTTAGGGAAAGGAAAAATCTAAGGAGGAAGCACAAGTGCATGCAATTATATTAAGAAGTGGGAATCAGCTGGAAAACTCTAAGGAAAAGAAGAGTTTGTACCTCCTATACAAAATAAGGAAACGGAAGAAATTAGCAATTCTGCTAATAAGCCACAGGAGGCTGTGAAGATTGCTTTACCTTTTCCTCAGAGAGAAAACGGGAAAAAGTTGGATAAGCAGCTTCAAAGATTTTTGGACATGATGAAATAAATTCATGTCCACATCCCATTCCTTGAGGCATTAAAGCAAATACCTGTTTATGCTAAGTTTAAGAAGGAATTATTGTCAAATAGGAGGAATTTAGCTGATGTGGGATATATAAATGTTAAAGAAAGTGTGAGCCAACTTTTCAAGTACCAGATTCCCAGGAAAGAGAAGGATCCTGGCAAGTTCACCATACCTTTAACAATAGGCGACAGGTTCAAAAAGAGAGCTCTCTGTGATTTAGGAGCCAGTATAAACTTGATGCCTTTGGCCGTCTATGAAAGGTTGGGAATAGGACATTTTAGACCTGACAATGTTCTATTACAGCTTGTAGATAGATCTTTCACTCACGCCAAATGAGTTGTGGAAGATGTGATAGTCACCGTTAATAAGTTCATGTTTACTATAGACTTTGTAATACTTGACATGGAAGTAGATGAGGATGTGCCATTGTTACTTGAGTGACCATTTTTTAGACTTGGAAGAGCTTTAATTGATGTACCAAGTGGCGAGCTCACGTTAAGAGTAAATTAAGAAGAAGCCAAGTTCAGTTTATTGAAGTAATTGAAATTCCCTTTTGATTTCAATGAAGTAAAAAGTGTGCAACTTGCTGCTGATGAAGAGTTGATGGATAAAATTTTGACACTAAGAAGTGCTGATCCACTAAACAATATTTTCGTAAATGATGTGGATATGGATATTCCTGAAGAAAGTGCTTATAGTGGAGAGTTGGAGTCTATGACTTCAAATTTTCTACTCAACATCAGTGACATACAACCATCTGCTAAACCAATGCTTCCTTCCATAGAGAAACCACCATAATTAGAGCTGAAGACGTTTCCAAGTCATTTAAGGTATGCATTCCTTAACCCTAAGGATTCTAGTTTACCTATTATAGTATCAAATGACTTGACAGATGAGCAAGAGGTAAGCCTTCTACAAGTGGTGAGGAAACACAAGAAAGCCATTGCATGGACAATTGCAGACATTAATGGAATCAACCCCACTTTCTATACTCACAAAATGATTATGGAAGATAAGCATATACCCAAGATCCAACCTCAGGGAAGATTGAACCCAACTATGAAGGAGGTTGTGAAGAAAGAAGTGTTGAATCTCCTTGATGCAGGTATTATTTTTCCAATTTCAAATAGTCAATGGGTTAGTCCAGTTAGGGATCGCAATAGGGCAGGTCAATGCAATATTGGATCTGCCCTGCCTGCAGACTGGTCTGTCTTGCCCCGCTCTGCCCTGCCCACGGGTACTTGCTTTGCTTTATTTTAAAATAAAAAAATTTATTTCAAATATATTTTTATGTTGCTTCCTACTTTGTCAAAAATTATATTTTTAATTTATAATGATATTTGAGTTTGAAAAATAAATAATTTAATAATAATTATTAATTTATTATTTATTTAATATATAATTAAAAATTTATTTAATAAAATTACTTAAATATTATCAATGTTAATGAAAATAATTTATTTTTATTATTATTTCGATGCAACAAAAATTAAATTTATTTAGATATTTATATAATATCTAATACTAACAATAAACTAAAACTACTTTAAAAAATTAAAGATGAAAAATAAATAATCTAAATAAAAAATTAAGAAACTAATAAACATGGCAGGATGATCGCGGGGCAGGGCGGGGCACCAACCAGATTTGGACTTGCCCTGCCTTGCATGCGGGGTAAGGCAGGGCGGCCTGTATCTGATCCATTTCACGTACAGGGCAGGTCGGATCAGGCCAGGGCAGGTTCGTGGGTCAAGGCGAAAATTGCCATCCCTAAGTCCACTACAGTACGTACCAAAGAAGGGAGGGATTATTGTTATTAAAAATGAAAATAATGAATAGATCCCAACTAGAACTATTACAGGCTGGCGTATGTGCATAGATTATCGGACTTTAAATGATGCCAATAGAAAGAATCACTTCCTCTTTCCCTTCATGGATGAAATGTTAGATAGGTTAGCAGGACACCTTACTTTTGCTTTTTGGATGGTTATTTTGGATATAACTAAATTCCCATAACACCAGGTGATCAGTATAAAACAACTTTTACTTGTCCTTTTGAAACTTTTGCTTATAACAGAATGCCATTTGGATTATGTAATGCACCAGGTACTTTCCAAAGATGTATGCTAGCTATTTTTACATATTTCATTGGTAAGTTTTTAGAGGTTTTCATGGATGATTTTTCCATTGTTGGAGAAATTTTTGATGATTGCTTGAATAATCTAGAGAAGTGCTTAGAAGATGTGAGGAGACTAACTTGGTCCTCTTCTGGGAAAAATACCATTTTATGGTGAGAGAGGGTATAGTTTTAGGCCATAAGGTGTTTGCTGAGGGATAAGAAATGGACATGGCTAAAATAGATATGATATCCAACTTACCTCCTCCTGCCAATGTTAAAGGCATTAGAAGTTTCTTAGGACATGCAAGGTTCTACAGGAGATTCATAAAAGATTTTTCAAAAATTTCTAGACCCCCATGTGTTTTGCTAGAGAAAGAAAAGAAGTTTGATTTTACTGATGATTGTTTGAAAGCTTTTGTGTCGTTAAAGGAAAAGCTTATCTCAGCACCAATCATAACTCCACCTGATTGGAATTATGATTTTGAAATTATGTGTGATGCATCTGATTTTGCTGTACGTGCAGTGTTGGGACAAAGGAAAGAAAGGTTGTTCAGAGTCATTTACTATGCTAGTAAAATATTGGTGGAGGCTCAGAGAAACTATACCACCACAGAAAAAGAATTACTAGCAGTTGTCTTTGCATTGGATAAGTTTAGATCATACATATTAGGGTCTAAAGTTATCATCCATACTGATCATGGAGCATTGAGATACTTATTTGCTAAGAAAGAATCCAAACCTAGATTGATAAGATGAGTACTTTTGCTACAGGAGTTTGACATTGAAAGCAAAGAAGAGAAGGGATCTGAAAATGTGGTAGCTAATAACCTTTAGAGGTTGCACATCAGTGAAAATTAAATTAAGCGACATGTAGGCGTACTCAAAAGTTACCGTTGTGACACGAGGCAAGGCTGATTTTTTCCGCCTGCTGCCTATCTTTTTCATCATTGCGCCTATTTCACAAGTCTTTTAAAAACTTAATTCAATTTCACCGTTACTGTTACTTGCATTCTAAATTCTCATTACACAAAAACCCTAAACTGCGAATCTCTCATTTTGCTTTCAAGTTTGAATCTACACAGAAACCAAACAAGGTACGTTCTTCTCAGTTTCTCATAGAGTTAATGCCTATTTTAGCTAAGCTGTGTTGATACTTTGATTGCATTTGTTAGGGTATAAATTTTGCAAAGTTTAACGGTAATAATAGTTTAATTTGTGTGTGTTTTATGATTAATGTATCTGTTTATAGCTAGGTATTCCATTTTGAGAGTTCAATAAAACATACTGTCATCATTATTGATAATGCTGCTGCTGTAATGGGTTTTTAAGTTCTTTCAAATTGACATTGGGTTATAGTCGTTGATATCATTTTACAATTTGCAGATTAATGGCAAAGAGAAAGAACAACGGTACTCCTAGCCCATTGATAAGTCTAGAATTTACCTATTTTTTAGCATACTTTATGAGCTTTAATATAATAAAATCGAGCTTAAAAGGTGAGACATTGAATACATTTTTATTAATTCTAGACTATTATTGTTGAGACAGGGACTTGGATGAAAAGTTGTGGAAAATGAGCTAAAACATGCAAAATCAGAAGAAAGAATAACCAAATCAGAATTTCATCAAAAGTCAGCAAACTGGCGAAATGATTTTGCTAAGAAACGAATTCGCCTGAAGACATCGCCACAATTTGGAAAAGAAGGCGATGAAGCAGACGATATAAAGAAGATCTCGCCTTGGAGGTTAAAACAGGCAAGGCGAATCAGGAACTTTTCACCTTCATATGTCGCCATCTTAGCAGAACTTAGGCGATGAAGTTTGGACCTCGACTACCGTAAGGCGATTCTAAAGGCAATAAAGGAGATAGTTTGCCAAGTCAAAGGATGATAACAGGCGACATTTGATGGGACATCGCCTAGAATGGTTTTATTTGGAAAAGTATTTTGGCGAAAAAGATCAACTCGCCTAAGCATCAGGCGACAGACTATGGCAATATAGAGAACATTTCGCCTAAGGAAATGGTCAGCTTGGCGATCAGGACAAGCGAGATTTGAAGAAGTCGTTTGGTTCAGGCGAAGGAACAGGCGACATAAATGAAGAAAAATGTTACTTCGCCAATTTGTGTTTCTTTTTTAATTTTATTTCAAAATTGCCACTGAGCCATACTCTATAAAAAAGGAGCTCAAAAAAGAGAGAGACACGCGATTGACTTCACTTTTGACATTATCATATACTTTGAGAGAAATTCTAGATTCTTCGATATGCTTTATTTAACATCTTCAAAGAAGTTTCTTGAAAAAGTTTTGTACTCTATTTCTGTTGATCATAGAGATTAGCTTGAAGATTGTGAAGCAACAACTGTGACAGAGTCTAGCTTCAGTTTTCCTCGGTAAGATTTAGATCTTACACATGTTGATGAAGAATTTGTACTGTATTTGCTTATGTTGAACTATACATGTTAGCTTAAGAGCTCTGTTGATTTGTTGAGATTTGATGTTGATTATCACTTCAAATGCAATGTTTCTTATTCAATAATAGCTAGATCTACTTGATTTTCATGAGCTGATTGAATTACAAGAATGAGAGTTACGTAATATTGTTAATCTGAGATTTGATTTAGACCAGAGATGGTGATTAGGTTTTAGATCTGAGAACAGAAGATCGTAGTGCTAGAGATAGACTATAGATATGTTTTTCTACAGATTGTGCTTATCAGTTGTATAGATTATAGTATAGAGATATATGCAACTATATAATTGAGATCTGTTAAATTGAATTGAGAGATCTTTTGATAGATCACTGATGATGATCTAGAAGGTAAATCTGTGATTTAAGGTGAAACTTGCATGAGAAGTTAATTCATAACAGATTTAGCACATCAACTTATTCATTGTTAAGATCAATTGTAGAATAGAGTGTTGACTTGAGTTTAAATTGAATGAATGTCACTAGTATCTTTTACTTCACATCAATTTTATGATTCTTATGATTCAATTTGTATATAGGATTCTTTTAGCAGTTCAGTTTAAATCTTAATCACAATCATGCTTCTTAGTTTACAATCCCTGTGGAGACGAATATAAAATACTACATTTGACATTGATAGGGTTTCTGTTTGACTGCTGTGAACATTAGTAGTAGAAAATCGAACCATCACCCATCAAAGAAGGGTAAGAAGGCAAAAACTTCGGCCAGGCCGAAGATCTATGACGAAAAGAATTACAATGTCAGAGTAATTTTCCTTCTTCTCAAAAGGCTAAAGAGTAGACCCCCTTTACCTCAAATGCTCATAAGGGAAGGAAGTCTTGAGAGAAATTACAAAACAAATCTATTGGGTTAGCTTCTGTTAAGAGCATTAAGCAGAGAGGAGTACAAATTGGTTCTCCAACATCTACTAAGAGGAAGACCAGTGTGGAAAATATACCCAAGACCCATTCTACACCAAATGCTGAAAAAGTGGAATTTTTAGTGGAAAAAAAATTAGCTATATATGGGGTTAGTAAGAAAGGAAAAAAAGGTGATGGTTAATTCTCCTGATGTCACCAAGAATCAGTCTTAAGCTAAAACTCCACTGTAGAAGGATAACCTGCAATTTTGGCAAGAGTAGCCTATCCTGCTAGATGATCTAGAGGATAGATGTTTTGGACATTATTTGTGGGGTTGGGCTATGAAGAAATTGGTGGAGCAACCTAAGAAGGTTACTGCAACTTTAGTAGAGGAATTCAATAATAAAGCTCTAAAAGAATTAGATAGTCCTTTTGGCATTCACGGTGTTCAAGTGGACATATCAGTGGTGAGCATCTACACTTATTACAAACTTATTGAAGCTGAGCCACAAGGAGATAGAGGAATGGATTCTGCCGAGGTGACTGTGGAAGATTTAAGGAACGTAAGGAGATTCCCAATTTAAACAAATGGAACTGAGGATGGTGTTCTAGCTAGTGGGATTTCAATATTTAACCTGGTTAAGGATAATGTGATAATAGAAACAAACGATTATGCTGATGAGAAAAAGTTTTTAAGGGACTTTAACCAGGCCAAGTTCATTCATTTGGGCCAGCTGATTTATTCAGAGCTGCAGAAGAGAGTGAACAGTATGAAGAAGGAGAAATCCAGACAGCGTACTCTACATTTTCCATCCCTCATAACTGGACTGCTAGAGATATCTGAAGTTGAGCACAATAAGAAGGATGTGTGGCTAGCTGACTCAAAGCCATACATAGGAGAGTTGGAATTGAGGATTTGTGAAAGTAGAGGAGGAAAGGACAGTCCTTGTCATGAGGCAATTGCCAGAGTGATAGAATTGAAGGCATTAAAGGATGCCAAGAAGAAAAATACTAAGAAGAACAAGTTCTCTTCTCCTGCTACAGTTGCAAGACCAGTGCAAGAGACTTCTCCAGCTTCTACTCACAGTCCTAAAAGAGAGATGGAAAGGGTAGTTGAACCCACAAGAGAACATTTAGAAGATTTGGTTAGTGAGATGGTTAGCAGGAAGGTTAAAGAATGGATTGCAAGTTTTTCAACAATATCTCAGACCCTCAAGAATTCTTGAAGATGTGGGAGCTACAGAGAATAAGAAGGAATGCACCACTAGTGGGTTTTGCAAAATTTGTGAAGATGGTGAACATCAGAGAGCCAACTAACCAATAAAGGAATGACGAAAATTATCAGACTCCTCATTTTGAGCAAGAGGAATTAATGGATAGCTAGCCTGAGTTCAATGAGCAAATAGAATTTATGGCTGCTTCCAATTTGGATAATGATCACCTAAAAAGGAATTTAGGTGAGCAATTCGACCTGGAAACTGAAATGGCTACAAAGAAGGTTTTGGAGGAAGATGAGAGGATGATAAGTGAAGAAATGGGAAAAGCAGTAGAGCCTGAATCTGATACTGATTCTTCAGAATGTGAAGAAATATATACTGCTGATATTGAGAGGCAGAGATTGTTGTTGGCATCTTTTGCTGAGGCTGCTGGTTCAACTCCTTAAGAAGAAAGTGAGCATCAACCTTCAGCCTCTGAAGTATCTATCCCAGAGCCTCTAGTATACACTTGTCAAGTTCCTCCACAGTTTCGACTTGCCAAGTGTACTGTTATGCTCCCACCTTTTACTTCTAGTATTCCAAGGCTTATGAATAAAACCATCCAAATTTAGTAAAAGTTAAAATGGCATTCTGTTATAAGCAAATGTAAAAGTTGTATGGCATTCTGTGCATTACATAGTCCAAATCGCATTCTGTTATAAGCAAACGTTCCGAAAGGACAAATAAAAGTTGTTTTATGGTGATCACTAGGTGCAAAAGTAAGGGTGTCCTGCTAACCTATCTAACATTTCATCAATGAAGGGAAGGGGGAAGGGATCCTTTCTAGTGGCATCATTCAAAGTCCTATAATCTATGCACATACGCCAGCCAGTAAAAGTTCTAGTAGGGATCAATTCATTATTTTAATTTTTCACAACAGTAATCCCTCTCTTCTTTGGTACGCACTGCACTGGACTAACCCATTCACTGTCTGAAATTGGAAAAATAATACATGCCTCAAGGAGTTTCAACACTTCCTTCTTCACAACCTTCTTCATAGTTGGGTTCAATCTTCTTTGAGGTTGGATCTTGGGTGTATGCTTATCCTTTAGAATGATTTTGTGAGTACAGAAAGTGGGGTTGATTCCTTTAATGTTTGCAATTGTCCATGCAATGGCTTTCATGTGTTTCCTCACCACTTGTAGAAGGCTTACCTCTTGCTCATCTGTCAAGTCATTTGACACTACAATAGGTAAACTAGAATCCTTAGGGTTAAGAAATGCATACCTGAGATGACTTGGAAACGCCTTCAGCTCTAATTGTGGTGGTTTCTCTATGGAAGGAAGCATTGGTTCAGCAGATGGTTGTATGTCACTAATGTTGAGTACAAAATGCTAAGTCATAGACTCCAACTCTCCACTATAAGCACTTTCTTCAGGAATATCCATATCCACATCATTTATTAAAACATTGTTTAGTGGATCAGCACTTCTTAGTGTCAAGATTTTATCCATCAACTCTTCATCAGCAGCAAGTTGCACACTTTTTACTTCATTAAAATCAAAAGGGAATTTCAATGACTCCAATAAACTAAACTTGGCTTCTTCTCCATTTACTCTTAAAGTGAGCTCGCCATTTACTACATCAATTAAAGCCCTTCCAGTTCTCAAAAATGGTCGCCCACGTAACAATGGAACATCCTCATCTACTTTCATGTCAAGCACTACAAAGTCGACAGTAAACATGAACTTATTCACTGTGACTATCACATCTTCCACAACTCCCTTGGCATGAGTGAAAGATCTATCTGCAAGTTGTAATAGAACATTGTCAGTTCTGAAATGTCCTATCCCCAATCTTTCATAGATGGACAAAGGCATCAAGTTTATATTGGCTCCTAAATCATAGAGATCTCTCCCTTTGAACTTGTCGCCTATGGTTAAAGGTATGGTGAACTTTCCAAGATCATTCTCCTTCCTGAGAATTAGGTACTTGACAAGTTGGCTCAGAATTTCATTAACATTTATACATCCCACATCAGCTAAATTCCTCCTATTTGACAATAATTCCTTCATGAACTCAACATAAACAGGCATTTGCTTTAATGCTTCAAGGAATGGGATGTTGACATGAATTTGTTTCATCATGTTCAAAAATCTTTCAAACTGCTTATCCAACTTTTTCCTGTTTTCTCTCTAAGGAAAAGGTAAAGCAATCTTCACAGCCTCTTATGGCTTATTAGTAGAATTGCTAATTTCTTCAGTTTCTTTATTCTGTATATGAGGTACCAAACTCTTCTTTTCCTTAGAGTTTTCGAGCTATTTCCAACTTCTTGATGTAATTGCATGCACTTGTGCTTTCTCCTTAGATTTTTCCTTTCCCTTAGGATTCGGCACAGTGTTACTTGGAAGTGATCCTTATGGTCTTTGGTTCAAAACATGCATAAGCTGCCCCATTTGAGTTTTCAAGTTCTTGATTGAAGTGATATGATTAGTGAGAACGGAATCAGTTTTTTCCATATACTTGATGAGAAGATCTTCCATACTAGGCTTCTTCTGCCCCATTGGCTAATACTGAGACTGTCCTTGTTGTTGGTAACCACGTTGAGGATTCCTTAGGTAATAACCCTGATCTTGATTGGGTTGATTCCTCTATTTATAGTACGACCTCTGCTGGTTTCTATAATTATTGTTCACGTAATTTACTTGTTCCAACTCTTCAGGCTCTTCTTCATCATCAGCAAATGCTGCCTCTCGTGCATAGTCCGCCAGATTTGGTTTATGTTTTTCAACAGAATTGATTGAAGTCTTCTTTGGATGGCCATTATTTACTGCCGTAATGTCCATCTTTTTATTCAAGAGTGTTATCTGTGCAGATAATGCATTGAAAGACTCCAGCTTATAAACTTCTAACTGCTTCTTAGTTGCAGCCTTGTCCCTTTCATTCGAACCAAAATCATTATTTGCCAGCAATTCAATAAAATCATGAGCATCATCTAGTTCCTTATCCATGATTGATCCTCTAGCCGAGCATTTTGAATTTAGGATGCATAGTGCTATAAAAAGTCATCACAATACGCCAAGATGCTATGCCATGATGCGGACATCTCCAGGTCAACTCTTTAAACCTCTCCCAGCTCTCATATAATGATTCTCCATCCACATACTGGAAAGAAGAAATCATGTTTCTCAGTTTCACCATCTTCATGGGAGGAAAGTAACGAGCTAAGAACTTCTTGACTAGGTCTTCCAAACTATTTATGCATATTGGCGGCAAAGAGTATAACCAGGCATGAGCTTTGTTACTTAACAAAAAGGGAAATAGTCGAAGCTTAACTGCATCCTCAGAGACTCCATTGTGCCTGACTGTATTGCACAGATGCAGAAAAGTGTTAAGATATTGATTGGGATCCTTATTGACTCCTCCTCAAAATTTGTTCTGTTGAATCATTTGGATGAGTCCTGATCTAAGCTCAAAGTTTTCAATTGTTACTGCTGGAAGGTTGATGGCTTCTAGCATGCCATCAACTGGTGGAATGGAATATTGACGAAGAGTCATCCTCTCAGGATCTACTCTTCCATCATTGTTCTGTTTTAGTGTTCTCCAGACATTATAACCCTTGACTCAGTTCTAGCTATTGATCTCGTCTGTGATTTGGATTGTCTAACAATCCTTTATGGTTCAGGATCAAACTGCAAGTCTTAAGTCTATTTAGCTCTTGTCTGCATACACTACACACTTGAACAAACAATTTTAAAGTTGAGAAAGAATTAAATAAATCAAGTTAGCACAATTCAATGTAAATCTTAATCTTTAAAAGCAATCCCCAGCAACGACGCCAAGAAATTGATGAGGATTATTCTGACACAAAAAAATCACTATAACTAAATAGAACTCCTATCAACGTCTAATGTAGTATTTAAGATATCGTCTCCACAGGGATTGTCAGCTAAGAAACAATATTGAGATTAAGATTTAAACTGAATTGCTAGAAGAATCTATTTACAAGTTGAATCATAGGAATCATAGAATTATTGTAAGTTATAGACACTAATGACATTCTTTCGATTAAAACATAAGTGAGTAGTCTATTGTGCAAATGATCTCAACAATGAATAAACTGATCTACTAATCTCTGCTATCAATTAACTTCTTATGCACGCTTCAACTCTAAATCACATTTTTACTTTCAAGATCATCATTAGTGATCATTTAAAGGATCTCTCGATTCAATTTAACTGATCTCAATTATACAGTTGCATACATCTCTAATCTACAACCTATATAACTAATAAGCACAATCTGTAGAAAACTAGATACAAAGTCTATCTCTAGAATTATGATCCTCTGTTCTTAGATCTGAAACCCAATCGCCATTTCTTGTCTAAATCAAGCTTCAAAGCAACAAGATTATGTAACTCTCGTCTTGTAATTCAATAAGCTCGTGAAATTCAAGTAAAACTGACTATAATTGAACAAGAATCGTACAATCAGAATGATGATCAACAAAAGAAGTTAGCAAATCAAAAGAGCTTTTAGCTTAGCATACCTATTTCAACATATTCAATCAAAGCACAAATCATCATCAATATGCATCTAAGATCTAAATCTTACCAAAAAAGATAGAAGCTAGACTTTGTCACATTTGTTGCCTCGCTATCTTTTAGCTAAATCTCAATGATAACAAGAAGCAGAGTGCAAAACTTCTTCAAGAAACTTCTATGAGAATATTGAATAAAGCGTATAGAAGAATCTAAAATTTCTCTCTAAAAATAATAGAATGTCAAAAGGTCCTTATTTCTTCATCTGAGCTCCTATTTATAGAGTTTTGCTCAGTGGCAATTTTGAAATAAAATCAACAAAGAAACACAAATTGGCGAAGTAACAGTTTTCTTCATTTATGTCTATTGTTCCTTCTCCTGAACTCAAACGACTTTCACAAATCTCGTTTGTTTTTTTTACCAAGCTGTAGTTCTTCATAGTCAAAATGTCCTTAATATTGCCATTATATATCGCCTGATGCTTAGGCAAATTTAACTTTCCTCGCCATATCTGTTTTCCATGTGTGAACATTCTAGGCGATATTATGCAGGTGTCGCTTCTCAACATTTTCATCTTGGCGACTTACTCATGTGTTTCCTCAAAGCATGGCGAGATTCTCCCTTCAGCGCCTAAAGATTTTGCCAAGAGTGGCGACGTATGAAGATAACTTGCCTCATGAGCTCTAGTTTTCAAGGCGGGATCGTTCATACTTCGCCTCTTTCATCGCCTTCTCATTTCAACTAATGGCGATGTATGCAGGCGATCTCTTTTTTCAGCATCAATCATTTCGCCTCATTTGCTGACTTTGGACGAAATTCTAGATGATTCTTCTTTCTTTTGAAATTTGCAAGTGTTAGCTTCTTTTCCAAATTTTTTCATCGAAGTCCCTGTCTCAGAATGAATAGTCTAGAATTACTAGAAATATATTCAATTTTTCATGTTTTAAGCTCAGTTCCTTTACATTTAAACTCATAAAACATACTAAAATATAGATAAATTCTAGACTTATCAAGGGGTAGAAATCACATTGCTGTTGTTATATGAGTACATTAGGAGTATATATATATATATATATACACACATATACATATATATATATATATATATAAGGAAATTGTTTAGTTTTAGTCTATAGTTTTATTTGTATATTTTGTTCAAATTTTTAGGACATTATAGGTCTGAGTGCATGATTGAGCTTACATTGCTCATAATTCAAAGTGATTCAGTTTTCCATAAAATTGGGTTTCAAACAGAAAAATAAGTGTTCAAAATAAGTTGTTTTTGATGGGCAATTTTTGATAAATTTCTCTGAACACTGATGAAAGTTCTCCTCAAATTTGAATTGTGAATAAGTTGATGAGTTTTGATAAGGAAATAAAGGAGAAAACCTTGGGTGGTACGTAAGTTTTGAGCTTCATTTTGTACTTTTTTCTTCCTGAGAGGGGTTATTTTTATTCTCTTCCTTATTAAACACATTATCTGATCAGTTTTTCTTCTATTAGAATTAGAACCTTCATAGGTTTACCTGCTTGATATAACCAGACCTTGATATCTTGTGAGGTTAACTACTTTGTTTCCATTCTCATTAAAAACCTTTTCTTAGGTCCCTAAAAAAGTCCAAACCATAAAGATGGAGATATAATCTCAATCCTACTCTTTGGACTTACCATTAAATTGGGGATGAAGAAGAATGGGAAGTGAGGATTTGCTAAAAGAGTGTTTCTAAAAAGTCAAAAGCAAAATACGCCTTGAAAAAATAAATAAATAAATGGGCAGTTTTATGCAAATAAGAGGTGTAGTGAATAAAGTATCAGTGAGTGGGAAACACTAGAGGTTGAAAAGTAGAGGGATTGAGAGGAATTTAGTAGTAAGTCCAATTTTTGAATCCCTTAAAAAATTCCCTTTCTTTCATTAGCCAACTTGACCCCATTTTCCCTGTATATACAAATCAGAGATTCTAAGGCAGGGAAATAGACAGTTCTGAACTTAGAAACCTCTAAGTGCTGTGTAGTGTATGAATTAAGTTCAATGATCGTGAGGTTCTTAAAATTTCCTTCATACGTGCTTGTGGAACACTAGAATCACATTTGCCTTTATACGTAACTCCGATTCTTAAAGTGACTCGTGTGTTGTGTGAGTAAACTTTAGGATTCCGAGTGATCAAACACTTATGAGATACTACAGTGAGGAAGTAGTTTCAAAACTCTAAAACTTGAATCTTCTCTAATACTTTGCAACATGAAGAAAATGATAAGTTTTGAGTTAGTTGATTTGAAATTTTGAAAAAAGAGGTGGACACTGTTTGGAAATTTTCAAAACACATTTGATGGGTTGCTTTGAGTTATGATATAAGTTTGCACTGATTGCTGTCTCAATAGATTTTTTGTTAGTTTGCTTGAGGACAAGCAAAAGGCTGAGTAGGGGGTAATTGATAAGTCTAGAATTTACCTATATTTTAGTATGTTTTATGAGTTTAAATGTAAAGGAATTAAGCTTAAAAGATGAAAATTTGAATATATTTCTAGTAGTTCTAGACTATTCATTTTGAGACAGGGACTTGGATGAAAAATTTTGGAAAAGAAGCTAACACTTGCAAATTTCAGAGGAAAGAAAAACCATCTAGAATTTCATCCAAAGTCAGCAAATGAGGCGAAATGATTGATGCTGAAAAAAGAGATCGCCGGCATACATCGCCATTAGCTGAAAGGAGAAGGCGATGAAAGAGGCGTAGTATGAATGATCTCGCCTTGAGAAGTAGAGCTCATGAGGCGAGTTATCTTCATACGTTGCCACTCTTAGCAAAATCTTTAGGTGCTGAAGGGAGAATCTCGCCATGTTTTGAGGCAACACATGAGTAAGTCTCCTAGATGAAAATGTTCAGAGGCGACATCTACATTATATTGCCTTGAATTTTCACACATGAAAGACAGATATGGCGAGAAAAATTTAGTTTGCCTAAGCATCAGGCGATATATAATGGCAATATTAAGGACATTTTGCCTATGAAGAATTACAGCTTGGCGAACAAGACAAGGGAGATGTGAAAGTCGTTTGAGTTCGGGCGAAGGAACAGGCGACTTAAATGAAGAAAACTGCTACTTCGCCAATTTGTGTTTCTTTGTTGATTTTATTTCAAAATTGCCACTGAGCAAAACTCTATAAATAGGAGCTCAGATGAAGCAATAAGGACCTTTTGACATTCTGTTATTTTTAGAGAGAAATTTTAGATTCTTCTATACGCTTTATTTAATATTCTCAAAGAAGTTTCTCGAAGAAATTTTGTACTCTGTTTGTTATGATCATTGAGATTTAGCTTGAAGATAGTGAGGCAACAACTGTGACAGAGTGTAGCTTCTATCTGCTTTGGTAAGATTTAGATCTTAGATGCACATTGATGATGATTTGTGCTTTGATTGAATATGTTCAAGAAGATATGCTAAGCTAAAAGCTTTTTTGATTTGCTAACTTCTGTTGTTGATCATCATTATAATTGTACGATTCTTATTCAATTATAGTTAGTTTTACTTGAATTTTATGAGCTTATTGAATTACAAGAACGAGAGTTATGTAATCTTGTTGATTTAAAGCTTGATTAAGACTAGAAATGGTGATTAGGTTTCAGATCTAAGAACAGAGGATCATAGTTCTAGAGATAGACCGTGTATCTAGTTTTCTATAGATTGTGCTTATCAGTTATATAGGTTGTATTATAGAGATATATGCAACTGTATAATTGAGATCTATTAAATTGAATCAAGAGATCCTTTAATAGATCATTTATGATGATCTAGAATGTAAAACTGTGATTTACAGTTGAAGCGTGCATAAGAAGTTAATTGATAGCAGAGATTAGCAGATCGGTTTATTCATTGTTGAGATCATTTGCAGAATAGAGTACTCACTTATGTTTTAATCGAAAGAATGTCATAAGTGTCTATAACTCACAACCATTCTATGATTCCTATGATTCAACTTGTAAATAAATTCTTTTAGCAATTCATTTTAAATCTTAATCTCAATCTTGCTTCTTAGTTGACAATCCCTGTAGATACGATATCTTAAATACTACATTAGACGTTGATAGGAGTTCTGTTTAGTTATTGTGATTTTTTGTGTCAGAATAATCCTCATCATATATATATATATGATTTATGATTTTTTATGATTTTTTATAATTGTGTAATTTCTATGTGAGTAATGATTTATGATCTCAAGATTTTTAAGTTTGTTGAAATCTTATTTAATATTAAAACCGATTTCAAAGTATTGTTATTCCTTTTTTAAACTGTTAGCATTCATTAACTGAAGTAATGATAGATTTTTAAATATAATTGATTTGGTTGTTACTATAAATAAGATTGTGATTTGAATGCGGGTGACGGAGAAAATCATGCTACTTGATTTCGGTAGTCGGTTGTGCATTAATAAGGTGTGTTCACTTATTATCGGATAACCTAGTCTTATCTCTATGATAGGTTAAATAAATATATTTGATTTGAATCAGTCGAGACTAAAATTTGTTGGTTGGCTTAGGGAAAAATTTGCATATAGTTGTTATGTGACTTAAGTTTGAAATTTTGATATTTGTGATATTGGGTACTTGAATGTGATTCAATTGATTTATGAGAAATTCTGATATATGATGTTGGCTTATTTGAAATGTAATTTGATTTTGTTTATTTGAATAATTCTAGTCACATAAATATGTCGCCTTATGTAGAGATTTTTGTCTGTAAGGATAGTTTGCATGCAATAGGGAGGATAGCTATCAAATTTGGGGTGTTATCCTTACTTGTGTTTCGGCATATGATTTGCGATTAAAAGGGACTACGGTCCACCATATGGTTGAGTTATGGGGGCTCCGCCATGCTTGGATTTTTTTTTTCGATATGATTTGGTTGGGTTTCCTGTGTCCTACAATGGTTTTGAGTCTTACTTAAAGGCGAACTAAAAATTAACTAAATGCGTTGTGTTATGATATTTATAATTCGTGTGACTATCGGTATACTTGCGAAATATGTGATGTTTTAATTGGTTACTTGTTGTGTTATGATTACAAATTAGTTATGTTTTGGAAAAAATGTGAATGAATATAAATGATTAATAAGTTGAATTAATTGAGATATTTCATATAACTTGTTTGTGATAGTTATGTTAGGAGTAAGTAAATTGTTACTGTTCAATTGAGATAATTTGATTTGATTATTATGTTTTTTTTATGTGATTGCCTTTGGAATTTAGCGTGATCTTGGTATAGGGTGATTTAAGAATGATTATGTTGTAAGAGAATATAATTTTTCAAATGTTCTCGAATAAGTTTGTCTTGATATTATTGTTACATAAAGACGATTATAATGACCTTGCTAGATGATGATTGTTGTTCTGTATGTTATTGTGATATATCTTAAATGTCTCTCTCGAGATGGCTAAATAAATGAATGTTGAATGTTTTCATGTGTTTCTTAATTGAACAGACGGTAAGTAAATTATAAATTAGAGTGGGTGACGGCTTTAGTGCGTAACCACATTAAGCATTCCAAGCTTACGCGGGTTTCATCCATAGGTTCTCGTAGCTGGGAAGAACGAGCAGTGCAGAGCCCATTCATACATTCACTAGCATTTTTATTTAGTAGACAAAATTTTTATTATATATATATATATTTTTTGTTTATACTTAGCATGTTGGGAGGGATATTATATGAATTGTAATTTTTGATTTTATGTTTTATAAGACTTTCTTAATTGGATTTTAATTATGTTTTGGGTTGTGAAGTGATATACTGATTACAGGAAACTTCTGTTTTTTTTATTATGAAACCGTTAAATTCTGTTATTTTGCTTAATCAGTTTAATAGTGTTGTTCTGTCCATTATTAATTATGATATTTAAAAATATTCGGTATTAACGACTTTTGTCATTAAGTTTGAACCTGTTATTTGATTTGTTATGTGGCATCTTTGGTCTGGTTCTTTCGAATCTGGCAGGGGGTGTTACATATACCGTTGTGCACATTTGTTAACCGCCGGGAAGAACAAGTAGAAATGGTCCCCCATTCCTTGTTGTGCAAGATCCACTTAATTTGAGTATCCTCAGGAAAATCATCTCTTCTATTTGGGGCTGTGAGGGTGATATATGTATCATTAGCATGTCTTTCTATGGTCATGATAATGCGACATATATGGCACGTTTATTGTGTCGGTTACCTTTCATTGAGTTTTGGAGGAAGAGCGACTGGAAGAGCGTAGGAATACATTTGTGATTTGGGAGTAATCTAAGATATCAGACTGTTTTATTGGGAGTAAACACATCTGATGTGAAATCATGTCGAACTAAAGATATACCCTAAATGAATTTCGAGTACTCTCTCTCTATGGTATGAGATGGAGAATTTCGTTCATTGGTCACACCAGTTATTTGCGTGTATAACCATGTAATGATGAATTGTTGAAGACAGTTGCATATTTTGTTGCCAGTCGTGGGGCTCGGCACGAATAGTGTGAGTGGGAGAATGTTGGATTAAAGGGTGGGCCTTACTATAAGGTCAAGCCTAATATCCTATCTAACCCACAACATATAATATTGGGTTTTTTTTGTAGATGAGTGAGAAGTTGAATTGGTTTTAACTTCCACTTGCCAAAGAGAAGATCAAACGTGATCGTATGTTTTTTAGTGGGTGAGAAAATTATACAAAAACCAAGAAAACAAACAAAGAGAACACAGAATTCAGTGAGTTAAACTGAAAAGGATCTCGGTGTCACCACTCCATTCTCCGTCATTATTCAACGGCATTCATTTGGTGGTCACTCTTACCCAGTAAATAAACTATGGTAGTTCGTACAATTGTTGTTACTATCCGACCGATTGACTAGTACAATATCTCTATCCCAATTTATATCTCCGCTATATATGTTTAGGATTACATTGTGTTTAAATTGCTTTAGTTATTAATAAATAAGAACTCTAAAACCTCGATACTTTTGAATGAAAGGTATAACCTGGTCAAACATTGACTGAATTTGTTAAATGCAATCATTTTTAGTAAATTAGTTTGTGATCTTGCATTTTGTTTCTTTGTAATCTATAAACTAAAACCATTATGACGTATGATGCCTTCCTAAAATTTAATGATAAGTGAAGTTTAATGAAAGATCAAATTCAATTACGTAATGATAGGGACATCTGTATAGATTGATGATGATTAAGTAGAAGGATATTTATGAGGTTGGTTGGTCCATGTTGCGTCTTCTGGATGGAGTTGTAATAGGTATTGGTTTTCTTTTGAATGCTGTTGGAGCATTCACCTTCACAGTTACTGCATGGATAAGATGATAAGCCAGCAAAATGATAATCAAAGAGATCATAAAATGATGTCTATGAGCCATCACTTATTCTACTGAGGATCAACCATGAATAGTGCACCACTTTTATTTTGATTTCTATCATGACATATATATATAGACAAACTTAGAGATTTGAAAGAATCCATGTTTCAGACTAGATCTTGAGAGATATTAATGGGATAATTGTGATTTAATATTATCATATGAAGTTATACATGAATCTCGGTTCGATGGATTCCCAAAAGATGAATTTAAAATATTATAGATTAGAAATTTGTGACTAATGAGAAGGAAAATGATGAAACCATGAAACCTCTTCACTTTCTTTTATGATTATGGAAGGCTGATATTAAACTATTTTATTTTTATTGTTTGTTTTGAGATGTTGAGTGAGATTTTTTTAGATTTGATTGATTATGGCAGGTTAGTTTTCATAATGAATGAAATCATATATATAATAATTTATATATTGTTATTTATTATTTATTTAAAAAGTATATTTACAACAATTTGTTAATATCCAATTATAGTAATACTTAAAAATCAATATTTTACGTATAAATAATGATGAATGGGAAGAAAAAGTTGATATTTGTGGACATTTTTTATTTCTGGTCATGTTAAAAATATAATACAAGCATTTGAACACGAATTCTGAAAATAAACCCAGATCTTTAAGATGGGGCATGTCCCAAACTTCGAAGAAAAATACACCAAATTGATATTCTGATTACAGGTCTGGAATGGGTACTCAGAACCCAATGAAATTTCCCTGGAGATTAGAAGTCCATGGTACAACTATTCAACAATATGTTAGATGTTGTAGAAAAATAAAGTAGAATTGGATGAATAAGAAGCTCTAGAGACTTGTATTTCAAGAGATTAATTGTTACAAATCTTGTGAGGTTTTTGAGCAACCCCTAGCTCCTGCCTATGACTCACAATTCACTGCTCTCCCAAAATCCCCTCTCTAAACTCACCTCTTTCTTATTTATACTCTCTCCTACCCCCATAACAACCTCACCTCTCTTGACGACAATACCACTGCCTTAGAGTAACAAAATATTCTATTCTCTTTCCTATCTGGCCTGATTCTTTTCTAATTTCCCATATTACCCTTTCTACATTTCTTCTTATAAACTTAAACAATAGGAGGTCTAAAATTCCTCCCCCGAACACATTTATCTTGTCCTCAATGTCGATATCTGAGAACTGCATTTTCAAAGCCTCCTGATTTTCCCATGTAGCTTCAGCTTATGTCATACCCTTCTATTTGATAAGGACTTCTCGCTCAACTTGTCCAAGTTTCTGTCGCATTGCCTTCACTTCTTCCGGGTATATTTATGGTTCTAGTTGTGCTTCCCATTGATCCAGTATCATATTAGTTGTAGGTTGTTCCCCTACTACTGCCTTGAGTTGTGATACATGAAAGACGAGATGTATTTTTGCACCCTACGGAAGTTGAAATTGATATGCTACATTGCTTATTTTCTTCACAATTTTAAATGGTCAATAATATTTTCGAGCCATTTTCCCATTCCCTCGCCTAAAAACAGTAAGCTGCCTGTAGGGAGCTAGCTTTAGCCAAGCAAAATCATTCACCTCAAATTCTATAGCTCTTCTCTTCTTATCAGCCTAGTGTTTCATAATAGGTTGGGCCCTAAACAAATGCTGCTTGATCTTCTTCAGATAAACATCCGTTTCTCTTAACAATTGATCGACAGATTCTTCGGGTGTGATTCTCTGCTCAAACCAAATAACTGGTGGAGGATTTCGACCATAAATCACCTTAAATGGTGAAATTCTTAATGCTTCATGATATGAAGTATTATAGCAATACTCAGCCAAAGGCAGCCATTTGATCCATTGCTTTTGACAGTCTCCAGCCAAACATCTTAAATAGATTTCTACTAATAAATTGACAACCTTAGTAGATCCATCTGACTGTAGATGATATGCCAAACTATAGCATAGAGATGTACCTTGAGACTTAAAAAGCTCCTTCCTAAATAAGCTAAGGAATACTTTATCACTGTTCGAGAAAATGGATGATGGAAAACCATGAAGATTCACCACTTCCTTAACAAACAAAGCAGCCACTGTTTGAGCTGTGTAAGGATGCTTCAAAGGAAGAAAATGTGCGTACTTACTGAGCTTGTCAACCACAACTAATAAAGCTGAATACACCTGTGACTTTGGCATCCCTTCTATAAAATCCATGGAGACCTCATCCTACACCTGTTTAGGAAGAGGCAAGGGTTATAAGAGGCCAGCTGGTGATAAAGCTAGATAATTATTGCGTTAGCAAACCAAGCAAGCTGCAACCACACGGTATATATCTTTCTTCATCCCATCCCAATATACCTGAGCATATATACTCTTATATGTCCTAAAGGGTCCTCTGTGCCTTCCGGTACAACCTTCATGACATTCTCGTATAATAGTAGGAATTATTTGAGATGTTTTGGGTATGACTAACCATTTCTTATACATAAGGCGTCCATGGTCCACTGTATAAGGTGGTTTGTGTCAAGGATCTTTAAGAATAGTCTCACTTAAATCTTGTAATTCCTTATCCTTCTCAATTTCTTGTTGTAACATGGGTGCCTCCAAAGTGACAGCTGAGACCAAGGCCAATAACTCCCTATCCACATGTACTCGGGTAAAAGCATCTGCAGTAACATTCTTTTTGTCCGATTTATAAGCAATCTCAAAAGTATACCCCATCAATTTCATCACCCATTTTTTATAATCATTGTGTATTTCTCGCTGCTCCAGTAGGAATTTCAACGATTTTTTATCCATTTTAATGTAAAACTTGTGACCTAATGGGTAATTCCACCATCTTTTAACAGCAAGGACAATTGCCATCAATTTCCGTTCATAAGCAGAAATAGCCTTCTTAGGGGATGAGATCATTAGACCATAATATGATATAGGTTTTCTATTCAGCATTAGGACTGCTCCTATACCATAAGCAGAGGCATCAGTTTCTAAGTGAAATGGTTGATTGAAATCTGGTAGAGCCAGAACAGGTACTGAAATCATAGCCTGATTATGTCTTTTAAAGGAATCCTCTGCTTCTGCATTCCACTTAAAGTTATTTTTCTTTAATAATTGAATTAATGGCCTTGCAATATGGTTGTAACCTCTCACAAATCTCGTATAATACCCTGTCAATCCAAAATAACTCTATAACTCCTTCAAGTTAAATGGAATAGGCCATTTCATCATTGCTTCCACCTTAGTTGGATCTATTGCCACCCCTTCACTTGAGATAATATGACGAAGATACTCCATTTTCATCTGCCCAAAAGAACACTTCTTGTGGTTAGCATAAAGCTGGTTCTCATTCAATATTTGTAGAAAATTTTAAAGGTGTTTCATGTGTTGTTGTATATCCTTACCGCAAATAAGGATGCCATCAAAGAAAACCAGTACGAATCTCCTCAAATGGGGCTTGAACAGGTTATTTATAAATGATTAGAATGTTGTTAGGGCATTGGTTAAGCCAAAAGGCATAACCAAATATTCGTAGTGGTCTTCATGAGTCCTGAAGGTTGTCTTCTCCACATCGCATTCTCTCATTCGGATTTGGTGATACCCGGACTTAAGATCGATCTTTCAAAAACTCTTTGCCACATTTAATTCATCCATAAGCTTCTCTATGATAGGTATAGGAAATTCATCACTAATGGTTGCCTTATTTAAACCTTGGTAATCCACACAAAACTTCCAACCTCTCTCTTTCTTTCTCCTCAATAAAACTGGGCTTGCATAATGAGGCCTACTTGGCTATAGCACCCCAGCCTCTAAAATTTCCTTTACAAGTCTATCTATTTCATTCTTTTTGTAAGGCCTCACCTGAATTGGTTTTGTGCCTTCTTTAAGTAGAATCTTATACTTCATTCCTCTATATGGAGGTAGTGTGCTTGGCATTTTGAATATTGTGTGAAACTGATCCAATAATGCCTTTATTCAGTTATCTCCCACAACTTGTTGATTTTCTGAATCAGCTGTAAGTAATTCTATTTGCATCCTATAAAAGTTTTCCTCTATTTGGGCTACTTTCCACAAAGTCCAGACATTAACCATAGTATTGGTAAGTTGTGAGTCCCCTTTGATTACTATTTCCTCATCTCTTATTTTAGTTCTCATCACCATAGTTTCCCAATTAACTATCACATCGCCCAAAGTTCTGAGCCATTGAACTCCTAAAATGATATCCAAACTACCCAATTCCATAGGCGAAAATTTCCCACAAACTTCTAGTTCTTGCATCTTTAATGACACATCCACACATTCCCTCACAGTTTATATGATGATCGTTTCCCATAATCACCTTATCTTTCTCAGTTGGAACCAGAGCCAAATTCCACTTTCTGACCAGTTCTCTAGAAATGAAATTGTGGGTGGCACCACTGTAAATTAAGATTTCAACAGGTTCTCCTAAGAGTTCCCCCATTAACTTCATCGTTTTTGGCCCCGTTAAGCCAGCAACTGCCTCCACTTGCAGCACTAACTGGTTCAATCCAATCTCTTCTTTATGATCATTTTCTATCTCAACTGATCCCACCTCCTCCTCTAATTCTCTTTTTCCATAACTGCTACCACTTTCATCTCTGGAGACTTACATTTATGAAATGGAGAGTATTTTTTATCATATCTGAAACACATGCCTTTACTCCTATTCTGTAACTCATCCACATTTAGCCTTTTATACCTTCCTTTATGTGCATCTTCAATAATCTTTTCTTTGTTGTCTAGTGTCTCCTTTGATTTATAACCCACACCCCATTTTTCGTTTTTTGCTCTGGTCACAATTTGATTCCCTCGTAACTTCCAAATCTTTTTATTTTTTATCTCAATTCGTTGAGATAATGTCATCATTTACTCCAAATTCTTTGGATTCATGATTATCAGTTCATTCCTCACTTTTCTATTTAACCTATTTGTGATAGCACTTTCTAGTATTGCGTTAGGCAATTCAGGAACTGGTGCAGTTAATTCAATAAACTTCCTTACATAATCTTCAACTGATCCCCCTTGTTTTAGGGCCAATAACCTATCATATTGAGAACCTTCTTTAAACGGCCTCAATTTTGGAACCAGCAACTCTTTAAATTCTTCCCAATCCCTAATCTATCTCCGACTTTTCACCCACTAAAACTATGCTAGCACCTCTCCCTCCATGCTTAACTCTGCAAGCCGCAGCTTATTATATTCCTCATATTGACTAGTTTCGATGAACATATCTGCTATATAAATCCATCCGGGTCAGAGCCATCAAACCCAGGTAATTCAATTTTTTTGACCCTAAAATCCCATCCACGATCTTCATACCGGCAACCTCTTTGTTGATAATAGTCACGTGATAAGTCTAGAATTTACCTATGTTTTAGCATACTTTATGAGTTTTAATACAATAAAATCGAGCTTAAAAGGTTAGATGTTGAATGCATTTCTAGTAACTCTAGACTATTATTGCTGAGACAGGGACTTGGATGAAAAACTTTGGAAAATGAGCTAAATCTTGCAAAATTAGAAGAAAGGAGGACCAAATCAGAATTTAATCCAAAGTCATCACGATGACGAAATGGTTATGCCAAGAACATTATCGCCTGGGAACATCGCAATTAACTAAAGGGAAAGGGCGATGAAGATGGCGAAATATGACAAATCTCGCCTCAAAGACTTGAGCACATGAGGCGAGTTAGACTCTCCTTGCCGCATATGTCGCCACTCTTGATAGAAGCTGTAGGCGGTGAAGGTTTAATGTCGCCTAGTTGAGGCGATAATTGAAAGTAATAAGTCGCCTAGCTAAGGGAAGATACAGGCGAACTAAGATGATATCGCCATGTTGTTTGTAAATGAACAGAGTGCTTTGGCGAAGGAAAGAATCACTCGACTAGACTTAAGGCGATATATCTTGGCTACATAAAGAACATTTTGCCTAAAGAGAAGCTAGCTTGGCGATTAGGACAAGCGAGATTTGAAGAAGTCGTTTGGTTCAGGCAAAGGAACTGGCGACATAAAATGAAGAAAAAATTTACTTTGCCAATTTATATTTCTTTGTTGTTTTAACTTTAAAATTGCCACTGAGCTTAGACTCTATATATAGGAGCTCAGCTGAGGCATTAGGATGATTGATTTCACTTTTGACATTCTGTTATACTTTGAGAGAAATTATTGATTCTTCTATACGCTTTATTCAACATCTTCGGAGAAGTTTCTTGAAGAAGTTGTGTACTCTGTTTCTGTTGATCATAGAGATTAGCTTGAAAATTATGAAGCAACAACTGTGACAGAGTCTAGCTTCAGTCTTCCTCGGTAAGATTCAGATCTTACACATGTTGATGAAGAATTTGTACTGTAGTTGCTTATGCTGAACTATACATGTTAGCTTAAGAGCTCTGTTGACTTGTTGAGTTTTGATGTTGATTATCACTTTAACTGCAATGTTTTTTGTTCAATTATAGCCAGATCTACTTGATTTTCATGAGCAGATTGAATTACAAGAATGAGAGTTACGTAATATTGTTAATCTGAGATTTGATTTAGACCAGAGATGGCGACTAGTTTTCAGATCTAAGAACAGAGGATCATAGTGCTAGAGATAGACTATAGATCTGTTTTTTCTACAGATTTTGCTTATCAAATGTATAGATTGTAGTACAGAGATATAAGCAACTATATAATTGAGATCTATTAAATTGAATTGAGCGATCTTTTAACAGATCACTGATGATGATCTAGAAGGTAAATCTGTAATTTAAGGTGAAACTTGCATGAGAAGTTAATTGATAACAGATTGATCAAATCAACTTATTTATTGTTAAGATCAATTGCGAGAATAGAGTGATGACTTGAGTTTTAATTGAACGAATATCACTAGTATCTTTTACTTCACATCAATTCTAAGATTCTTATGATTCAATTTGTATATAGGATTCTTTTAGCAATTCAGTTTAAATCTTAGTCTCAATCATGCTTCTTAGCTTACAATCCATGTGGAGACGATATCTAAAATACTACATTAGATACTGATAGGATTTCTGATTGATTACTGTGAAATCTAATATCAGCCGAGTTTTCATCCCATCAATTTCTTGGCGCCGTTGTCGGGGATTGTTCTTTGACGATTAAGATTTATTTTGAACTGCCCTAACTTGATTTATTGAATTCTTTTTTGGTTTTAAAATTGTTTGTTCATGTGTGTAGTGTGTGCAGACATGATTTAAAGGTAATCAAGACTTGCAGTTTGATCCTAAACCAGAAAGAATTGTTAGACAATCTAGATCACGAACAAGATCAGCAGCGATAACTGAGTCAAGAGTAATAATGTTTGGAGAATGCTATAACTGAAATAATGACAGTGATGTATGAGGAGATCCTGAGAGGATGACTCTTCATCAATATTCCATCCCACCAGTTGATAGTATGCCACAAGCCATCAACTTACCAGAAATAACAACTAATAATTTTGAGTTGAGATCTGGACTCATCCAGATGTTCCAACAAAATAAATTCGGAGGAGAAGCTACTGAGGATCCTAATCAGCATCTGAACACCTTTCTACATCTGTGTAGTACATTTCGACACACTGGAGTCTCAGAGGATGCAGTTAAACTTTGTTTATTTCCCTTTTCACTGAGTAACAAAGCTCACTCCTTGTTATACTCATTGCCACCAGGATGTATCAATAGCTGGGAAGATCTAGTTAGGAAGTTTTTAACCCACTACTTTCCTCCCATGAAGATGGTGAAACTGAGAAATATGATCTCTTCTTTTTAGTATATGGATGGAGAGTCATTATATGAAAGCTGGAAAAGGTTTAAGGAGCTGATCAGAAGATGTCCTCACCATGGCATAGCATCTTGGAGCATATTTCCAGGAAAACTGAAGTCTAGATGGTCTGGACAATTTAGAGTTAAAAGTGTTTCCCCTTATGGAGCTGTTGAATTGTTTGATAACAAGTCTAATGATTCTTTTGTTGTGAATGGACAGAGACTTAAACACTATTTAGGGGGGGACATCTATAGGACGAGAGATATTCTTAATATTTCAGATCTAGTAGACATGATGGAAAATCAATGACAAGCTTGCCATGGTCGATGCTAACGACCTTAAACAAACCATACTCCTAACACAATTGTATTTTGATTCGATCAGTGCTATAATTGTTTAAAATTGTGTAAGTTTTTGTTTAACCAAGTTCATGTTTTGCAAGGGAATTGTTATTTTTCAGATGAACTTGAAGTTTGAAGAATGAGGCGAGATGTCATCTTCATTGCCAATATCTCGCCAAAGCATTTTTTTCAGATAATGAAGAAGAATTCCATTTCGCCTTGATATTGTTTTGCCGATGGTGACATCCATAATCTCGCCATCATATTTCGTTTGGGTAAAGGCGAAATTGGGTACTCACGCCAAAACACTTCGCTTTTACACTCCGAAGAAGGCGAAGTTTGTGGGATCTCGTTTCTGGATATCGCCTGATATCTAGAAAGGTGAGGCGAACTTTCTCAATAATGCTTGGTTATCTCGCCAAACAGGTATATTCTTTGGCATTATGCTTTTATTTTGTCAAATTATTTCGCCTAGAGACAATCTGAATTAGGCAAAGTATGTAGTTGTTGCCTTGAACATCGCCTAGTTCTAAATAATTGTGGCGAGATGAATTCATTTCGTCTCTATAATTCGCCGGAAATGTTTGTTAAGGCGTCGTTGGTTATTCAGTCGTCACAATCGCATCTTTAATTCAGGCGACCTATTTATATCTCGCCACATTATGTCGCCATTTGGTAAAAATAGAGGCGAGTTTCTTTTTCTCGCCTAATTCTGAATCGCTTAAACTGTTAGAGACATAAACATATCGCCTACTTACATCACTTGTATCTTTTGATGTGGCGATATGTTTAGGTGACACGTAGGCACTCAAAAATGTTACCGTTGTAACACAAGGCGAGATTCGATCTCTACGCCTTCTGCCTACACTCTCATCATTGCGCTATTCCTGATGTCTTTATAAACCTAATTCGATTTTACTGTTACGATTCATTTGCTCTCTGAATTTTCAAAGTTTCAAAACCCTAAATCGCAATTTCTCAGTTTTCTTTTACGACTTCAATCTACTTTCATTCCAACAAACAAGGTACGTTTTTCTCACTGTGTTTCACGTCGCTGGTTAACTTTGATTTAATTTAGATGTTGTATTGATTGCAATTGTTAGGATTTTGATAGAGCTTATTTTAACGGCAATAATTATCGAATCTCTGTGGGTTTTGATAATTGTTTTATATTTATTTGAGATTTATTGGATGATGACAGTAGTCGTTGGTATTGAAACTGTGAAACCTGGTTTATAGTTGTATTGCTTATATTGATCAAATTTGATGATTAGATGTTGAAGCTATGTTGCAATATACTGTCAATATTCAATATTCAAGTTGCTGCTGCTAAAATAATTTGTAAATTCCATATTTTGATAATTGGTTCAATTTTGCAGATAATGGATAAGAGAAAGAATGAAAACACTCCTAGTCCATCCAAGAAGGGCAAGAAGGCTAAGACTTCTGCAAGACCAAAAATTTATGACGACAAGAATTACCAGGTCAGGGTAATTCTTCCTTCTTTGCCAAAATTAAAGGAGAAGACTCTCAAGACCCCTTCTACTTCAACTACTGATAAGGGGAAGAAGACTGGGAAGTCTGTTGGGTCAGGATCAGTGAAGGGTCCTAAACAAAAGGAAATTCAAATTGGTTCTTCTGATTCAACCAAAACAAAAATTGTGAACAGCACAGCAAAAACCACTTCTACACCAACTGCTAATTAGGGGGTGTGTCTGCTTAAAAATCAGTATTGGCTAAGAAAAAGGCAGCAGCCATTTTTGGGGCCACCAAGGATAAGAAGGTGAAGACAATTTTACCTAAGATAATGAATGATAATTCTGAAGTCAAAAGCCGTGTCCAAAAAGATGATATAGTGTTTTGGAAGGAGAAAGGGATTTTGACTAAAGAGCTTTAAGATAAAAGGTTTGGAAATTACCTCTACTGCTAGTTTATGAAGAAATTGGTGGAGCAGCCTAATAGAGTCAATGCTACTCTAGTAGAGGAGTTTTACAGTGAAGCTCCTGAGGAGTTGGACACTCCTTGTGGAATTAAAGGACAGCAAGTAGATATATCACTAGAATCCATTTGCAGTTACTATGGTCCAATAGAGACTAACCATCAAGGAGATAGAGGAATAGAAGCCTCAGAGCTGACTGAGGAAGATATGAGAAGTTTGAGGAGATTTCAGCATCCAACTCAAGGATCTGAAAAGGATGTGTAGGCAAGTGAATTAGACATTCACACTGCCATCTGCTTGACTTGGTTGAGAGACAACATCATGCCTAGGAACAAAGAGAGCCGTTTTACTGCAGATGAGAAGAGGTTCCTTAAGGATTTGAGCCAAGATAAGTTTATCCATTTGGGATAGTTGATCTTTTCACTGCTGAAGAAGAGAGTTTGTAGTTTGAGGAAGGAGAAGTCCAGACAGAGGACTTTGTATTTTCCATCTCTGATCACTGGGTTGTTAGAGAGGTATGGAGTAAAAAGCAAGAAGAAGAACGTGTTGCTAGCTGACTCTGAACTACACACTGGAGAATTAGAGCTGCGGATTTAGGAAAGTAGGGGTGGTAAGGACACCACTTGTACTGAAGCAGTAGAGAAGGTGATAGAATTGAAGGCCTTGAGAGAGGCTAAGAAATCAGGTGCTAAAAAGAACAAGTTTTCTTCACCTTCTCCAGTCATAAAACCAGCTCTAGAGACCACTCCAACTCTTACCAGAGGAAATGAAAGGGTAGCTGAGCTAACAAAGGAGAAGTTGGAGGATATGGTCAGTGAAATAGTGGATAGAAAGGTTGAAGAAAGAATAACTGAATTCTTCAACAGCATAACTGATCCTCAAGAATTCTTGAGATTATGAGAATTACAATGGGCCAAGCAAAGTGCACATCCAGTGGGTTTTGCAAAATCTGTCACAGGGATAACCATCAGAGAACAAGTTGAGCATGATAGAGAAGAAGAGGATTTTCAAGCCCCTCATTTTGAACAAGAAAAACTCATGGACAATCAGCATGAGTTGACTGATGTTGTGGCTTTTTCGACTTTTGAAGATGATCACCTACAAAGGAATTTGGGTTATCAATTTGATTTAGCAACAGAAAGAGCTGCTAATAAAGCTATGAATGAGGATGAGAGATTAATGAGGAAAGGAAAGGAAAAAACTGTGACTGAAGACTCTGATTCCTCAGATTGTGAGGAAATTGATACATCAAAACTTGAAGAGCAAGGACTTCTGTTGACATCATTTTCTCAAGCAGCTGGATAACCCCCTTTTATTCAAGAAAGAGGTGAAGGGTCAAGTTCAGCTCAACCTGAAGAAAGTGACAAGCAGTCTGCAGTGCCAGAGCCAATTTTCCAAGAGACCCTAATTTATACTTGTCAGGTTCCTCCTCATTTTGGACCTATCAAGTGCTCTACTCAGCCCGAGCCCTCTACTACAGACGCTTTCAATCCCAGGCTCAATATCATCCATCCAGCCATTCAAAAGCTCATAAATCAAGCAATGATGGGTCAGTTTTCTAATAAGGATATTACTCTTATGGAAAGTGATACCTCTTCTCAGCATTTGGCATTAGTGCCTTATCTACAACCTGAACCCTTAAATCAAGTACCTCTGCAGGACGAAGAAGCTAGTGGATTTACTGGTGAAGAGGTAGCTTCTATGTTATGGGAATTCTTTAGTACTTTCAGCAACATGCCTTATGAATTTTTCAATGGGATGGAATTCTGATGATAAGTCTAGAATTTACCTATGTTTTAGCATATTTTATGAGCTTGAATGTAATGAAATTAAGTTTAAATGATGAGATATTGAATATATTTCTATTAATTCTAGGCTATTATTGTTGAGACAGGGACTTGGATGAAAAGTTGTGGAAAAGAAGATAAAACGTGCAAATTCAAAAGAAAGAAGAACTAAATCAGAATTTCATCCAAAGTCAGCAAACTAGCGAAATGATTTTTACTAAGAAAAGAATTCGCCTGAAGACATCACCATGATTTGGAGTAAAGGGCGATGCAGCAGGCGACATAAAGCTGATTTCGCCTCGAAGAGTAAAACATGAAAGACGAATTAGAAATTCGTCGCCTTCGTATATCGCCATATTGGCAGAATCTTAGGCGATAAAGATTGAACTTCACCTGTCCTAAGGTGATGGTTGAGGCGATAAAGAAGAAATGTTGCCAGATCTAAGGATTATAGCAGGCGACATTTGATGAGACATCGCCTAGAAGTTCTTAACTAGAAGAGTGTTTTGGCGAAAAATGTCAACTCGCCTTAGCATCAGGCGATGTACTGTGGCAACATTGAGAACATTTCGCCTTGAAAGATTGTTAGCTTGGCGATCAAGACAAGCGAGACTTGAAGAAGTCATTTGGTTCAGGCGAAGGAACAGGCAATATAAATGGAGAAAAATGGTACTTCAAAAAATTGTGTTTCTTTGTCGATTTTATTTTATAATTGCCATTGAGCCAAACTTTATAAATAGGAGCTCAAGTGGAGTAATTTGGGGTGAAGTTTTTTAGAGAAAAAAAGTTTAGACGATTGATTTTTACTCTTGACATTCTGTTATACTTTAAAAGAAGTTCTAGCTTCTTTTATACGCTTTATTCAACATCTTCAGAGATGTTTCTTGAAGAAGTTTTGTACTCTGTTACTGTTGATCATAGAGATTAGCTTGAAGATTGTGAAGTAACAACTGTGACAGAGTCTAGCTTCAATCTTCCTTGGTAAGATTTAGAACTTAAGCATGTCGATGATGATTTTAATATTGAATTAGATACGCTGAAGTAGATATGCTAGCTAAAAGCTCTGTTGATTTGTTGAATCTTGATGTTGATTATCATTTCAATTGCAATATTTCTTGTTCAATTATAGCCAGATCTACTGGACTTCATGAGCTAATTGAATTACAAGAACGAGAGTTACGTAATATTATTAACTTGAGATTTGATTTAGACCAGATATGGCGATTAGGTTTCAGATCTAAGAATAGAGGATCGTAGTACTAGAGATAGACTACAGATCTATTTTTCTACAGGTTGTGCTTATCAATTGTATACGTTGTGGTATAGAGATATATGCAACTATATAATTGAGATCTGTTAAATTGAATTGAGAGATCTTTTAACATATCACTGATGATGATCTAGAACGTAAATCTGTGATTGAAGGTGAAACTTGCATGAGAAGTTAATTATTAATAGATCTAGCAGATCAGTTTATTTATTGTTAAGATCAATTACAGAATAGAGTACTTACTTGAGTTTTAATTGAATGAATGTCATTAGTATCTTTTACTTCACATCAATTCAATGATTCTATGATTCATTTTGTATATAGATTCTTTTAGCAATTCAGTATAGATCTTAGTCTCAATCATGCTTCTTAGCTTACAATCCCTGTGGAGACGATATCTAAAATATTACATTAAACACTGATAGATAGGAATTTTGATTGATTATTGTGATTTCTAATATTAGTTGAGTTTTCATATACTCAGCACAACATAAACTTCCTGAGTCAATTTTCCCACCATCAATATCTTGGCGCCGTTGCCGGGGATTGTTCTTTGAAGATTAAGATTTATTTTGAACTGCGCTAACATGAATTATTAAATTCTTTTTCAGTTTTAAATTTGTTTGTTCAAGTGTGTAGTGTATGCAGACAAGATCTAAAGGTACTCAAGACTTGCAGTTTGATCCTGAACCAGAAAGAATTGTTAGACAATCCAGATCAGCAGCGAGAATTGAGTCAAAGCAATAATGTCTGGAAATTGCTGCAACAGAAATAATGATAATGATGTACGAGAAGATCCTGAGAGGATGACTCTTCGTCAATATTCCATCCCATCAGTTGATGGCATGCCGCAGGCCATCAATTTACCAGCAATAACAACTGAAAACTTTGAGTTGAGATCTGTACTCATCCAAATGGTTCAGCAGAACAAGTTTGGAGGAAGAGCTACTGAGGATCCTAATCAGCATCTGAACACATTTCTGCGTCTGTGCAGTACATTTCGACACAATGGAGTCTCAGAGGATAGTAAAACTTCGCATATTTCCCTTTTCACTGAGTAACAAAGCTTACTTCTGGTTATACTCATTGCCACCAAGATGTATAAATAGCTGGGAAGATCTAGTTAGGAAGTTTTTAGCTCGCTACTTTCCTCCCATAAAGATGGTGAAACTGAGAAATATGATTTCTTCTTTCCAGTATGTGGATGGAGAGTCATTATATGAAAGGTGGGAAAGATTTAAGGAGCTGATCAGAAGATGTCCTCACCATGGCATAGCATCTTGGAGCATTGTGATGACATTTTATAGTGCCATGCCTCCTCAGATCAAAATGCACATTGATTCCTCAGTTGGCGGATCAATAATGGATAAGGAGTCAGATGACGCTCATGACTTCATCGAATTGCTGGCAAAAAATGATTTCGGGTGGAATGAAAGGGAAAAGGCTGCAAACAAGAAGCAGACTGGAGTTAATGAGCAGGAGTCTTTCAATGCACTATCTGCTCAGATAGCATTGTTGAATAAAAAGATGGACAATATGGCAGTCAATAAGGCCCATCCAAAGAAGACTTCAGTTAATTCTGTTGAAAAATAGAAGACTACTCTGGCAGAATATGCTCAGGAAGCAGCAGTTGCTGATGATAAAGATGAACCAGAGGAGTCAGAACAAGTAAATTATGTGAATAATAATTATGAAATCAGCACAGGCCATACTATCAATAGAGGAACCAACCTTATCAAAATCAGGGTTATTATCAAAGAAATCCTCAACCTAGTTACCAACAACAAGGACAGACTTAGTATCAGCCAATGGGACAGAAGAAGCCTAGTATGGATGATCTTCTGATTAAATACATGGAGAAGAGTGATGCTGTTCTTACCAACCATACCACTTTAATTAAAAATAAGGAAGCTCAGATGGGACAGCTTATGCAAGTTCTGAACCAAAGTCCCAAAGGAGCACTTCCAAGTGACACTGTGCCCAACCCGAAGGTTAAAGATAAATCCAATGAGAAAGCGCAAGTGCATGCTATTACACTGAGAAGTGGGAAACAATTGGAGAACTCTAAGGAAAAGAAAAGTTATGAACCTCCTGCATAGAATAAGGAAAATGAAGAAATCAGCAAACCTTTTGCAAAAGAACAGGAGGTTGTGAAGATTGCCTTACATTTTCCTCAAAGAGATAATAGAAAGAAGCTGGATAAGCAGCTTGAGAAGTTTTTAGACATGATGAAGCAAATCCATGTCAACATCCCATTCATTGAAGCATTGAAACAGATGCCTGTCTATGCTAAATTCATGAAGGAACTATTGTCAAATAGAAAGAATTTAGCTAATGTGGGATGCATTAATGTGAATGAAAGTGTGAGCCAACTTGTCAAGTACCAGATTCGTAGGAAAGAGAAGGATCCTGGCAAGTTCACCATACCTTTGACCATAGGCGAAAGATTCAAAGGGAGAGCTCTTTGTGACTTAGGAGCCAGCATAAACTTGATACCTTTGGCCATCTATTAAAGGTTGGGAATAGGGAATTTCAGACCTGATAATGTCTTGTTGCAACATGCTGATAGGTCTTTCACTCATGCTAAGGGAGTCTTGGAAGATGTGATAGTCACAGTAAACAAATTCATGTTTACAGTGGATTTTGTAGTGCTTGACATGGAGGTAGATGAAGACGTACCTTTGCTACTTAGTCGACCATTTTTTAGAACCGGAAGAGTTTTGATAGACGTGGCAAATGGTGAACTCACACTCAGAGTAAATGGAGAGGAAGCAAAATTTAGTCTTTTGGAGTCACTAAAATTTCCATACGATTTTGATGAAGTCAAGAGTATACAATTGGCAGCTGATACAGAGTTGATGGATAAAATTCTCGCATTGAGAAGTTCTGATCCATTGAACAATGTATTGATCAATGATGTGGATATGGATATTCCAGAGGAGAGCGCTTACAGTGGTGAGCTAGAATGCATGACTTCTCATTTTGTCCTCAACATTAGTGATATACAACCATCTGCCGAGCCAATGCTTCCCTCAACTGAAAAACCACCACAGTTGGAATTAAAGGCACTTCCAAGTCATCTCAGGTATGCATTCCTTAACTCTAAGGATTCTAGTTTACCTATTGTGGTTTCCAATGACTTAACAGATGAACAAGAGGAAAGCCTCCTCCAAGTGGTGAGGAAACACAAGAAAGCCATTGCATGGACAATAACAGATATTAAAGGAATCAACCCCACTTTCTGTACACACAAGATCATCTTGGAGGACAAACATACACTCAAGATCCAACCTCAGAGAAGATTGAATTCAACTATGAAGGAGGTTGTGAAGAAGGAAGTACTGAAACTCCTTGATGCAGGTATTATTTTTCCAATTTCAGATAGTGAATGGGTTAGTCCAGTGCAGTGTGTGCCAAAGAAGGGAGGGATTACTATGATAAAAAATGAAAAGAATGAATTGATCCCTAAAAGAACTATTACAGGCTGGCGTATGTGTATAGATTATAGAGTTTTGAACGATGCCACTAGAAAGGATCATTTCCCCCTTCCCTTCATAGATGAGATGTTAGATAGGCTGGCAGGACACCCTTATTTTTGCTTTCTTGATGGTTATTTTGGATATAACCAAATTCCCATTGCTCCTAGTAATCAGCATAAAATAACTTTTACTTGTCCTTTTGGAACCTTTGCTTATAATAGGATGCCATTTGGACTATGTAATGCACCAGGAACGTTTCAAAGGTGTATGCTAGCCATCTTTACTGATTTCATAGATAAGTTTCTAGAGGTCTTCATGGATGATTTTTCCATTATAGGAGACAGTTTTAACGATTGCTTGAATAATCTGGAGAAATTGCTTAAAAGATGTGAGGAAACTAACCTAGTCCTCAACTGGGAAAAATGCCATTTTATGGTAAGAGAGGGTATTATTTTAGGCCATAAGGTGTATGCTAAGGGATTAGAAGTAGATAGAGCAAAAATTGATTTGATAAGCAATTTACCTCCTCCTGCCAATGTAAAAGGCATTAGAAGTTTCTTAGGACATGCTGGGTTCTACATGCGTTTTATTAAGGATTTTTTTAAGATAGCTAGACCCCTGTGTGTTTTGTTAGAAAAAGAAAAGAAGTTTGTTTTTATTGATGAATGTTTGAAAGCTTTTGTGCAACTTAAAGAAAAGCTTGTCTCAGCACCAGTCATAATTCCACTAGATTGGAATTCTGAATTTGAAATCATGTGTGATGCATCTGACTTTGCTATAGGTGCAGTGCTGGGACAGAGAAAGGAGAGGCTATTCAGGGTCATTTACTATTCTAGTAAAACATTGGTGGAGGCTCAGAGAAATTACACCACCACTGAGAAAGAATTACTAGCAATAGTCTTTGCATTGGATAAATTTAGATCATATATATTAGGGATCATATATATTAGGGTCTAAAATTATCATCCATACTGATCATGCAGCATTGAGATACTTATTTGCTAAGAATGAGTCTAAGCCTAGGTTGATAAGATGGATGCTCTCGCTGCAGGAGTTTGACATAGAAATCAAAGACAAAAAGGGCACTGAGAATGTAGTAGCTGATAACCTCTCAAGACTGCACATTAAGGATATGGAGGCTCAAGTTGACATCAATGAACAATTTCTAGATGAGCAACTTTTCCTTTATGAGGTAACATTTTATCCCTGGTATGCTGACTATGCAAACTATTTGTCATGTAAATTGTTACCTGAAGATTTAAACAATCATCAGAAGAAAAGGTTCCTTCATGAGGTCAAGAGGTACATATGGGATGAACCCTACCTGTTTAGGAGATGTGTTGATCAAGTGTTAAGACGTTGCATCCCATATGAAGAAACATTGGACATATTCGTCAGAATATGTTGGTCATTTTGCTGGAACAAGAACAGCAGCCAAAATTCTTGAATGTGGTTTCTATTGGCCATCAATATTCAAGGATGCACATGCTTTTGTGGCCAACTGTGATAGATGCCAGAGAATGGGTAATATTTCTAAGAGGCAAGAAATGGCCCAAAATTATATCCTGGAGGTGGAGCTATTTGATGTCTGGGGTATTGATTTCATGGGACCATTTGCTCCATCAAACAAGTATGAGTATATACTTGTAGCAGTCGATTACGTATCCAAATGGGTAGAAGTTGTTGCTTGTGTTACAAATGATGGAAAGGTAGTGGAGAAATTTCTTCAGAAGAATATCTTCACTAGATTTGGCATGCCCAGGGTACTAATTAGTGATGGAGGGTCTCACTTCTGTAATAAGCTATTGGAGAAGGTTCTCAAGAAGTATGGAGTAATCCATAAAGTTACCAGAGCTTATCATTCACAAGCAAATGGTTAAGTGGAAGTTTCAAACAGAGAGTTAAAGAGAATCCTGCAAAAGACTGTGAATGAGTCCAGAAAAGACTGGAGCTTCAAGCTAGATGATGCTCAGTGGGCTTACAGAACAGCTTTTAAAACTCCTATTGGAATGTCACCATTTAGAATGGTATATGGCAAGTCATGTCATTTGCTAGTGGAATTGGAACACAGGTCGTATTGGGCTGTAAAATTTTTGAATATGGACTATGAAAAAGCAGGAAAGCAGAGGCTTCTACAACTTGATGAGATGGATGAATGACACCTCGAAGCTTATGAAAATTATGAGATGTACAAGCAGAAGTTGAAAAATTACCATGATAAGAAGATTGTAAAGCGAGAGTTCAAACCTGGACAATATGTATTGCTCTACAATACCGAACTTAGCTTATTTCTAGGAAAACTAAAGTCTAGATGGTCTGGACCATTTAGAATAAAGAGTGTTTCCCCATATGGAGCTATTGAATTGTTTGATAACAAGTCTAATGACTCCTTTGCTGTGAATGGACAGAGACTCAAGCATTATTTGGGGGGAGACATCTACAGGACAAGAGATATCCTTTACATCTCAGATCCTGTAGATGTAACGGAAAATCAATAACAAACTTGCCTTGGTCGATGCTAATGACCTTAAACAAAGCATACTCCTTACACAATTATTCTTTTTGAGAATTATGCTATGATCAATTAACTGTGTAAGTTTTTAACTAACCAAGTTCATGTTTTGTAGAAGAATTGTTGTTTTCAGATGAACTTGAAGTTTAAAGAATAGGGCGAGATGTCAGTCTTATTGTCAAAATACTCGCCAAAGCTGTTTATCAATCGGCGAGGAATAACTTCATTTCGCCTGTAGGAATATTTTGAAGATGGCGAAATATGGGATGTCGCCATGCATGGTCGCTTGGTTGAAGACGAGAAAAAAGAGTCATGCCAAAAGCTTCGCCTCTTTCTTTTGCAAAGGCGAGGAATGACGAGTTTTGTCTTGTTATATCGCCCAGTGACAAGTAAGGTGAGGCGAGAATTCAACACATTGTCATTTTATCTCGCCAAACAGGTATGTTTTCTGTCGCTAAGTTTTGATTGTGCCAAATTTCTTCGTCTGGAAACAAGTTAAAATTGGCGAAGTATGATTTATTCGCTTGGAAAATCGCCTGTTTTGAAAAAATATATTTTTGGCGAGGTAGCCTCTTTTCGCCTAATTCATTCGCCTGAAATTCTTTTTGAAGGCGAAGTAATAGATATGTCGCCACTTTATATCGCCAGTTAAGGTGAGTTTATTTTTTTTTCTCGCCCAGTTCTGAATGTTATAACACCTACACTGTTGGCGACATAAAAAATTTCGCCACTTACATAGGTGCACGCAATTATTACCGTTGTATGACACGGGGCGAGGCAATAACTTTACGCCTTCTGCTTAGTCCTTTCATCATTGCGCCTATTTTCTTATATCTTGATAAACTCAGTTCGATTTTACTATTTCCATTACTTTGCTCTGTAAACTTTCAATTTTTCGAAAACCCTAAATCGCGAATTTCTTAATTCGTTTCGACATTTCGATCGACTTTCATCACAGTAAACAAACAAGGTATGCTCCTTTTCTTCTCTCTCAGTTTGTTGCAAGCTGTTAGCTGTCTTAGGTTTATTTGTGTTTATATGATAGTCGAGATTGTTAGGGTATTAATAGAGCAATTGTTTAACGGTAATAATGTCGAAACTCTTTGGGTTGTACAATGAACATGAATGATTTTAGCTGGGTGTTCATTTTTGAATATAAGTGGTTGCGATGATTGACAGTAGTCGTTAGTGTTTTCGCTGTAAAACGTGGTTTAAAGCTTTGATTATTCAATGTGCTTTATAAATGCTGAACCGCTGTTACGATATACTATCAGACTTTTTAATGTTGATAATGCTATTGTTTTACTGAGTTTTAATTCTATCAATCAGATATCTGGTTATAACTATTGAAAGGTTGTTTCAAATTGCAGATAATGGCCAAAAGAAAGAGTGACAGTACTCCTAGCCCATCTAAGAAGGGCAAGAAAGCAAAGACTTTGGCCAAGCCGAAAATTTATAATGAGAAGAACTATTAAGTCAGAGTGATTCTTCCATCTTCACCTAAGTCTCACAAGCAAAAAGGAGTATAGATTGGCTCAAGTAAGAAGAAGAATGTTGAAACTACTCCCAAGACCCTTTCTACTTTAACTGCTGTTAAGGGGAGTGATTCAGTTGATAAATTGGTTCTGGCTAAAAAGTAAGTAGCACCTATCTATGGAGCTAGTAAACAAGGGGAAAATGTAACATCTAGTTCACCTAACGTTTCCAAAGAGAAATCCAAGATCAAGAGCCCTTCTAAAAAGGACAACTTGCAGTTTTGGCAAGAGAAGGGAATTTTGTTAGAAGAACTGGAAGATAAGAGATTTGAAAATTATCTTTAGAGTTGGTTCATGAAGAAGTTTGTTGCACAGCCCAAGAAGGTGAATGCCACTCTAGTGGAGGAGTTCTATGACAAAGCTCCTGAGGAGTTGGACACTTCTTTTGAAATCATAGGCCAACAAGTAGATATATCAGCTGAGTCTATCTGCAGCTATCATGAATTGATAGAGGCTAACCATCAAGGTGATAGAGGAATGGAAGCCTAAGAGCTGATTGAGGATGACTTAAGAAGTTTGAGGAGATTTCAGCATCCAACTCAAGGATCTGAAAAGGATGTCTTGGCTAGTGAATCGGATATTCACACAGCCATATGTTTGACTTGGTTGAGGGACAACATCATGCCCAGGAACAAGGGAAGTTGGTTCACTACTGATGAGAAGAGGTTCCTCAGAGATTTTAATCAGGGAAAGTTTATTCATATTGGTCAACTAATTTTCTCAGAGCTGCAAAGGAGAGTTTGTAGTTTGAGGAATGAAAAGTCCAGGCAGAGGACTTTGTACTTTCCATCTGTAATCACAGGTCTCCTAAAGAGATATGGAGTCCAAAGCTGGAGGAAGGATGTGTGGCTGGCTGATTCTAAACCCCATATTGGTGGATTAGAATTGAGACTTTGGGAGAGTAGAGGTGGAAAAGAGACTACATGTACTGAAGTAGTAGAGAAGGTGATGGAACTAAAAGCTTTGAGAGAGACCAAGAAGTCAAGCATCAAGAGAAATAGGTTCTCATCTCCTACTTTAGTGACAACACCAGTACAGAAGACATTTTCAGCTCCTACTCATAGCACTGGAGAGGAAAATGAAAGGGTAGTTGAGCCCTTATCAAGAGAACAGTTTGATGCTTCGGTATCTGAAATGATTAACAAGAAGGTTGAAGAAAAACTTGCTGAATTCTTCAAAACAATTTTTACTCCACAAGATTTTCTCAGAATGTGGGAGATGCACAGGGTTAAGGAAAACGTTTCTCTAGCTAGTTTTGCTAGATTCTCAGTTGATAATTCGACTAGGGAACCACCAAGAGTGGATGAATCTATGGAAAATCAAGAGAATCTACATTTTGAGCAAGAAGATCTATCGGACAGTTAGCCTGAGATGCTTGCACAGACATTTGAAGAAGTTGTTGTTCGATAAAGTTTAATTGAACAACTGGATTTAGCATTAGAAGTGGTAGTAAATCAAATTGTTGAGGGTGATGAAAAGCATTCAGAAAGAGGAAAATCCATTATATTGGAATCTACACTTGATGATGATGGGAATGTTGATTCTTCAGAATATGAAGAGATTGATACTGCAACAATCGAAGAGCAAGGCAATTTATTGGCTTATTATTTTGAAGCTGTAGGATTATCAGTATCAAGTCATGAAGATGGTGAGGAATTAAGTTCTAAATTAAAAGCTGATGATCACCAGGTTATGGAAGATCAGTCAGAGATGAATGCAGATCAGACAACTCAAGTACTCTGTGTTTCAACTTGTCAGGTTCCTAAAAATTTCAAGCTTTTAAGTTGTACAACTGAGAGTCTACCATAGCTCACTGACGAATACATTCCAAGGCTCTATATCTTGCATCCTGAGGTTCAGAGATTGGTAAATATGTCAAGATTGGGAATTTTCTCTCATAGCCAAACTATGGATTAGTCTGATGACTCTATGGCTATAGTCCCTTTCTGTCATACTGAATCCACTTCTATCAACCAGGTCATTGACAGTAATGGAGAATGTTTTGAAGCTGAATCCGATGATAGTTCTGCTTGTGGTTCTTTAGGTAGTGAAGACAATCTAATTACAGATGAAGAATATGCCCAAGAGATTGCTGAGAGAAATAGTCGGAAATAGTCGCATTTTCTTGCTTCTATTTTTGTGCGAGATGATAGTGATGAAGAGAATTACCCTATTATGGAAGCTTCCCCAACTGCAGTAATAATAGACCTTTAAGATTTTACAATAGAGATTAGTTCTATTTTTGTTTGGGATTGGAAGTTTAACAAATCCCCATGGGACAAGGATTTTGCTCTGGTGATTCCAAATAAATATAAAATTCATTTTTTCCTACAGGTTAGGGAGTTCATCAGCATATCTTATATTCCAGTAAATCCTCCTCCAGTAGGAAGAAAAAGGAAGATTCTTGCTTTGGAATCTGAGGAAGTTAGTGAAGATGAAGATTTCATGCTAACTGTTGAGAAGAATCAGTTTGCTCCTAAGCAAAGCAAGAAGAAGCAGAAGAAAAATCTAGAACGCTCTTCCAAGAGAGTCACTAGATCAATGGCTTCTAAAGCTATTGCTGATACTGAAGCTGAAGTTCGAGTTTCTGTTTTGGAATATTTAAATTTGAGGGTACCAACTCCTGGTACTAGTGCACATTCGAATTCATCTCCAGAACCTCCTCGTCCACGAAAAAAGAAGTTGATCATAAAGTCTAAGAAGGGTTGTTCTGATACTAGTTTAGAGGACTTTTAGGTTGATTAGTTTTCTACTTTACTTTTGATTACAATTTCCTTTATCCTTATTTCGGTTTTGTATGTTTTTGTCAGAAAAGAGTAATGTGACTTTTGCTGTCTTTGTTTTTAAATTCTTTTTGATTTTTAGTGAAGAGTAATGTGAATGTTTTTGTGTCTTTATTTTTTAGTTGAAAAGAGTAATGTGATTGTTGTTTTATTTGTTACAGAGAGTTTTTCAAATTTTAAGTTGGGGTTCTTCTCCCTAAACAAAGTGAGCTGTGTCTACAGGAGAAATCATTAATTATGTAATCATTTCTCACTTTGATTTTTGAAGTTTACAGATCATTCTGCAAGGATTTTAATGCAACATTGTGTTGAGGCGAGGTATCACTCAAATCGCCAGCATTAATGCCTAGACTAAGGCGACATCTCTGTTTCTCGCCTGGTTGGTAAGTTCTTTATTATGGTATAGGCGAATGATTGGGGCGATACATCTTTTATTTCGCCAATTTCTTGATTTCTTTTTTGGCGACATTTCTATCTTGTCTAATATTTCGCCTGCAGGATCTGAATTTCGCCATGACATTATTCATTTATATCACTCTAAAATGGCGACTTTATATTTCGCCTAGGTATTTCGCCTAAGGTTAGCGATCATTTTCTTTCTCGCTTATTCTTAGTTCGTCTAACCAATTTTATTCTTGACCTTAATTGGGGCGACTTATCTTCTGATAATGGCGAGATTCAAGTATTTTGCCTAAACTCTCTAGTTCATTGTTTTATCCATTCCCTTCTATCCTTCTATTCATTTATGTTCTCCTAGGCATTGAGGACACTGCTTTCTATTAAGTTGGGGTGGGGTAGCAATCACATTGCTGTTCTTTTTGTTTAGTTTCATAGTTTGATTTTATTTGTAGATTTTGTTTTAGTATTTTCTTAGGATATTAGGTCTGAGTGCATGATTGAGCTTACATTGCTCATAATTCAAAGTGATTTAGTTTTTTTTTTCATAAAATGAGTTTTCAAACATTAAAATAAGTGTTCAAAACAAGCAGCTTTGATGAGCAATTTTTGACAAATTTCTTTGAACACTGATGAACATTCTGGTTAGTTTTGAATTGTTAATAAGTTGACGAGTTTTGATAAGGAAAGAGTGGGGAAAACCTTGGGTGGAATGTGAGGTATTGAGCTTTATTTTGTGCATTTTTCTTCATGAGAGGGGTTATTTTTATTCTCTTCCTTATTAAACACATTCATCTGACAATTTTTCTTCTATAGAAATCAGAACCTTTACAGGTTTGCTTTGAATTTCTCATACATTCCTCAAGTGTAAAGGGCATTGGTCGGGCAAAGTCTGTCTTTAATCTGCCAAGGAAAATGATCTAATTTGAGAGAGTGAGTGAAACTACTAAATAGCCTTTGCCTACTTGATATAACTAGACCTTGATATCTGGTGAGGTAAACTATTTTGTTTCCATTCTCATTAAAACCTTTTCTTTGGTCCCTAATCCAGTCCAAACCATAAAGAGAGAGATATAATCTCAATCCTACCCTTTGGACTTATCATTAAATTTGGGATTGAAAAGATGGGAAGTGGGGATTATCTTAAAAAAAAAGTGTTTCTGAAGCTGCTAAAAGCATAATATACGCTTAAAAAATGAAAAGAAAAGAACAGACACGAATAAGTAAAAATGAAGAGCGTTCATAAATAAAGTAGTATGTGAAAAAAGCATCACGGAGTGGGGAAACACTAAAGAGTGAAGAATAGAGGGATTGAGAGGAATTTAGTGGTAGGTCCAAACTTTGATTCCTTGAAGAAATTTCTTTCTTTCATAAGCTAACTTGACCCCATTTTCCCTATATATACAAATCAGAGGTTCTAAGGCAGACAAAAAGGCAGTACTAAACTTAGGAACCTCTAAGTGCTGTACAGTGTATAAGTGAAGTTCAATGTTCGTGAGGTTTTTAAAATTTTCTTCATACGTGCTTGTGAAACACTAGAATCACATTTGCCTTAATACGTAACTCTGATTCTTAAAAGTGACTAGTCTATTGTAAAGTAACCATTAGGATTCCGAGTGATCAAATACTTATGAGAGCCTACTGTGAGGAAGTAGTTTCAAAACTCTAATACTTGGATCTTCTCAGATACTTTGCAACATGAAGAAAATGACCAGTCTTGAGTTAGTTTATTTGAAATTTTGAAAGAAGAGCTGATCACTCTTCGGGAATTTTTCAAACATATTAGATGGATTGCTTTGAATTATGTTATAAGTTTGCACTGATTGGTGTCTCAATAGATTTTTAGTCAGTTTGCTTGAGGACAAGCAAAAGACTAAGTTGGGGGTAATTGATAAGTCTAGAATTTACCTATGTTTTAGCATATTTTATGATCTTGAATGTAATGAAATTGAGTTTAAATGATGAGATATTGAATACATTTCTATTAATTCTAGGCTATTATTGTTGAGACAGGGACTTGGATGAAAAGTTATGGAAAAGAAACTAAAACGTGCAAATTCAGAAGAAAGAAGAACCAAATCAGAATTTCATCCAAAGTCAGCAAACTGGCGAAATGATTTTTACTAAGAAAAGAATTCGCCTGAAGACATCGCCATGATTTGGAGTAAAGGGCGATGCAGCAGGCGACATAAAGCAGATTTCGCCTCGAAGAGTAAAACATGAACGGCGAATTAGAAATTCCTCGCCTTCATATATCGCCATCTTGGCAGAATCTTATGCGATAAAGATTGAACTTTACCTTTCTTAAGACGATGGTTGAGGCGATAAAGAAGAAATGTTGCCAAATCTAAGGATTATAGCAGGCGACATTTGATGAGACATCGCCTAGAAGTTCTTAACTGGAAGAGTGTTTTGGTGAAAAATGTCAACTCGCCTGAGCATCAGGCGATGTACTGTGGCAACATTGAGAACATTTTGCCTTGAAAGATTGTTAGCTTGGCGATCAAGACAAGCGAGACTTGAAGAAGTCGTTTGGTTCAGGCGAAGGAACAGGCGACATAAATGGAGAAAAATGTTACTTCGCCAATTTGTGTTTCTTTGTCGATTTTATTTCAAAATTGCCGTTGAGCCAAACTTTATAAATAGGAGCTCAAATGGAGTAATTTGGGGTATGAAGTTTTTTAGAGAAAAAAAGTTTAGAAGATTGATTTTTACTCTTGACATTCTGTTATACTTTTAGAGAAGTTCTAGATTCTTCTATACTTTTTATTCAACATCTTCAAATAAGTTTCTTGAAGAAGTTTTGTACTCTGTTACTGTTGATCATAGAGATTAGCTTGAAGATTGTGAAGCAACAACTGTGACAGAGTCTAGCTTCAATCTTCCTTGGTAAAATTTAGATCTTAAGCATGTCGATGATGATTTTTGTATTGAATTAGATATGCCGATGTAGATATGCTAGCTAAAATCTCTGTTGATTTGTTGAATCTTGATGTTGATTTTCATTTCAATTGCAATGTTTCTTGTTCAATTATAACCAGATCTACTGGACTTCATGAGCTAATTGAATTATAAGAACGAGAGTTACGTAATATTGTTGATCAGAGATTTGATTTAGACCAGAGATGGCGATTAGGTTTTAGATCTAACAACAGAGGATCGTAGTACTAGAGATAGACTACAGATCTATTTTTCTGCAGATTGTGCTTATCAATTATATAGGTTGTAGTATAGAGATATATGCAACTATATAATTGAGATCTGTTAAATTGAATTGAGAGATCTTTTAACATATCACTGATGATGATCTAGAAGGTAAATCTGTGATATAAGGTGAAACTTGCATGAGAAGTTAATTGATAATAGATCTAGCATTTCAGTTTATTCATTGTTAAGATCGATTATAGAATAGAGTACTGACTTGAGTTTTAATTGAATGAATGTCATTAGTATCTTTTACTTCACATCAATTCAATGATTCTATGATTCTATTATTCATTTTGTATATAGATTCTTTTAGCAATTCAGTATAGATCTTAGTCTCAATCATGCTTCTTAGCTTACAATCCCTTGGAGACGATATCTAAAATACTACATTAGACATTGATAGATAGGAATTTTGATTGATTATTGTGAATTCTTATATTAGTTGAGTTTTCATATATTCAGCACAATTTAAATTTCCTCAGTCAATTTTCCCACCATCATCTCATCTACAAGCTCTTCTGATGATGAAATGGACAACTTAAAGGAAGCGCAGGCTAGTCCTAATGGTGAGCAAGCTAAACCAATAGAAGAGCAAACTGAAGAAACAAGGGCCATTGATAAGAAGAAAAAACATGTGAAAATTGGAGCCCAAAAGAAGAAAAAGGTAGTGAAGAAGACCAGCCTAATTCCTCCTTCACCAATTGAAGCCGACAGAGAAATCAGAAGGTTGGTGGCAGAACAGTCGAACCTTAGACCTTCTAGCCCAAAGCCAAAGAGAATGAGATTGAACACTAAATCTCCTCAGCATTCTCAGAATCCAGATCCTTCTCTGAAAGATTTTTAGTTATTTTGTCTACTTGAATTTTCTTATTTTGTAATTGTCAAAACTTAATATGTTATGTCTATTTTCTTTTTCAATGAAAGAGTAATGTGATTACTTGAGTCTTTTGTTTTTAATTCTATTTCATTTCGAATACAAGAGTAATGTGAATGCAGTTGTATCTTTTGTTTTGTCTGTTAAAGAGTAATGTGAATGCAGTTGTATCTTTTGTTTTGTCTGTTAAAGAGTAATGTGATTGTTGGTTTTAATTGATAGAGAGAGTTTTCAGGTTTTAAGTTGGGGGTTTTCTGCTCCTAAAAAAATGTGTCTTTATAGGGTGAATCACTAAGCTAAATATGTTTATCACTTTGGATTTTAAAGATTACAGATTTTCCTGCAGACAGTTTGGCGAAGAGGAACTCAAATCGCCAGTAATGTCGCCTCGACTTAGGCGAGGTCTTTGTTTTTCGCCTAATTGGTAAGTTCTTTAACATAGTATAGGCGAATGAGTGAGGCGATATTTCTATTATTTCGCCTATTTCTTATTTCTTTCATGGCGACACTCAGGTACTTTGTCTAACTCTCTGCTTTTTAATTTTTTGGATCCCCTTATCTCCTTTATCCTGTTTTGTTCTCTCACGCATTCAGGACACTGCTTTCTTTTAAGTTGGGGGTGGGGTAGCAATCACATTGCTTATATTTTTGCTTAGTTTTTAGGTCTATTTTGGGGATAGTATGATTCTATAATTTTACTTATAGTTTTTGTTTGAATTTCTTAGTTTTTGTTTGAACTTCTTAGGATATTAGGTCTGAGTGCATGATTGAGCTTACATTTCTCATAATTCAAAGTGATTGAGTTTTTCATAAAACGAGTTTTCAAACAGTAAAAGAAGTGTTCAAAACAAGCAGTTTTGATGAGCAATTTTTGATAAATTTCTTTGAACACTGATGAAGATTTTGGTCAGATTTGAATTGTGAATAAGTTGATTGTTTTGATAAGGAAAGAGTGGAGAAAACCTTGGGTGGTATGTGAGGTTTTGATCTTTATTTTATGCCTTTTTCTTCATGAGAGGGGTTATTTTTATTCTCTTCCTTATTAAACACATTTATCTGACAAACTTTCTTCTATAAAATCAGAACCTTCATAGGATTGCTTTGAATTTCTCATACATTCCTCAAGTGTACAAGGCATTGGTCGGATAAAGTTCTGTCTTTAATCTGCCAAGGAAAATGATCTTATTTGAGAGAGTGAGTGAAACTACTAAATAGCTTTTGCCTGCTGGATATATCCAGACCTTGATATCTTGTTAGGTAAACCATTTTGTTTCCATTCTCATTAAAACCTTTTCTTTGGTCCCTAATCTTGTCCAAAACATAAAGATAAGAGATGTAATCTCAATCCTACCCTTTGGACTTACCATTAAATTTTGGATTGAAAAGATGGAAAGTGAGGATTAATTTAAAGAGTGTTTCAGAAGCAACTAAAAGCATATATATTGCTTAAAAAAATCAGAAATGAAAAGAAAACTACAAAAAAAAGATAGATGAATGAAAAGAAGAGACATAAATAAGTGAAAATGGACAGTGTTCATAAATAAAGTAGTATGTGAATAAAGCATCAATGAGTGGGAAAACACTAAAGAGTGAAGAATTGAGGGATTGGGAGGAATTTAGTGGTATGTCCAAACTTTGATTCCTTGAAGAAATTCCTTTCTTTCATAAGCTAACTTGACCCCATTTTCCTTATATATACAAATCAGAGATTCTAAGGCAGACAAAAAGGCAGTACTGAACTTAGGAACCTCTAAGTGCTGTACAGTGTATGAGTGAAGTTCAATGTTCGTGATGTTCTTAAAATTTTCTTCATACGTGCTTGTGAAACACTAGAATCACATTTGCCTTGATACGTAACTCTGATTCTTAAAAGTGACTAGTCTATTGTAAAGTAACCAATAGGATTCCGAGTGATCAAATACTTATGAGAGCCTACTGTGAGGAAGTAGTTTCAAAACTCTAATACTTGGATCTTCTCAGATACTTTGCAACATGAAGAAAATGACCAGTCTTGAGTTAGTTTATTTGAAATTTTGAAAGAAGAGCTGGTCACTATTTGGGAATTTTCAAAATATACCTGATAAGTTTCTTTGAATTATGATATAAGTTTGTACTGATTGCTGTCTCAGTAGATTTTTGGTCAGTTTGCTTCAGGACAAGCAAAAGGCTAAGTTGGGGGTAATTGATAAGTCTAAAATTTACCTGTGTTTTAGCATACTTTATGAGTTTTAATATAATAAAATCGAGCTTAAAAGGTGAGATATTGAATGCATTTCTATTAACTCTAGACTATTATTGCTGAGACAGGGACTTGGATGAAAAGTTTTGGAAAAGGAGCTAAATCTTGCAAAATTAGAAGAAATGAGGACCAAATCAGAATTTCATCCAAAGTCATCTAGATAGCGAAATATGACAAATCTCGCCTCAAAGACTTGAGCACATGAGGCGAGTTAGACTCTCTTTGCCGCATATGTCGCCACTCTTAACAGAAGCTGTAGGCGATGAAGGTTGAATGTCTCCTAGTTGAGGCGATAATTGAAAGTAATAAGTTGCCTAGCTAAGGGAAGATACAGGCGAACTAAGATGATATCACCATGTTGTTTGTAAATGAACAGAGTGATTTGGCGAAGGAAAGAATCACTCGCCTAGACTTAAGGCGATATATCTTGGCTACATAAAGAACATTTCGCCTAAAGAGAAGCTGGCTTGGCGATCAGGACAAGCAAGATTTGAAGAAGTCGTTTGGTTCAGGCGAAGGAACTGGCGACATAAAATGAAGAATAATGTCACTTCGCCAATTTGTGTTTCTTTGTTGTTTTAACTTCAAAATTGCCACTGAGCTTAAACTCTATAAATAGGAGCTTAGTTGAGGCATTGGGATGATTGATTTCACTTTTAACATTCTGTTATACTTTGAGAGAAATTCTAGATTCTTCTATACGCTTTATTCAACATCTTCGGAGAAGTTTCTTGAAGAAGTTTTGTACTCTGTTTCTGTTGATCATAGAGATTAGCTTGATGATTGTGAAGCAACAACTGTGACAGAGTCTAGCTTTAGTCTTCCTCGGTAAGATTCAGATCTTACACATGTTGATGAAGAATTTGTATTGTAATTGCTTATGCTAAACTATACATGTTAGCTTAAGAGCTCTGTTGACTTGTTGAATTTTGATGTTGATTATCACTTTAACTACAATGTTTATTGTTCAATTATAGCCAGATCTACTTGATTTTCATGAGCTGATTGAATTACAAGAACGAGAATTACGTAATATTGTTAATCTGAGATTTGATTTAGACCAGAGATGGCGATTAGGTTTTAGATCTAAGAACAGAGGATCGTAGTGCTAGAGATAAACTATAGATCTGTTTTTCTACAGATTGTGCTTATCAGTTGTATAGGTAGTAGAGATATATGCAACAATATAATTGAGATCTGTTAAATTAAATTGAGAGATCTTTTAACAGATCACTGATGATGATCTAGAAGGTAAATCTGTGATTTAAGGTGAAACTTTCATGAGAAGTTAATTGATAACAAATTTAGCAAATCAACTTATTCATTGTTAAGATCAATTGCAGAATAGAATGCTGACTTGAGTTTTAATTGAATGAATGTCACTAGTATCTTCTACTTCACATCAATTTTATGATTCTTATGATTCAATTTGTATGTAGGATTCTTTTAGCAATTCAGTTTAAGTCTTAGTCTCAATCATGCTTCTTAGCTTACAATCCCTGTGGAGACGATATCTAAAATACTACATTAGACATTGATAGGAATTCTGATTGATTACTGTGAAATTTAATATCAGTCGAGTTTTCATCCCATTATCACGTCGTCCCCTTCATTAATCATGTGGTTCCCAATCACGTCGCCACTCGTTTTCATGTGTTCTCTCACGTCTATTTTCCTCAGTCATATGCCGATCATCATTATAGAGCTTGCCATCATGCTGATTAATGTCATGTCTCTCATAATCTTAGTATCAGTTCTCTTCTTGATGCCTTTCACCATCATGGCCATAACCCAACCTTCGATCATCTAAATCTCTCCACTCCCTGCGATTCATAAACTGTCAAACATAGTTTTGGAATGGATCCTGGTTTTCAACATCAGGTTTTTCTCTGATGGAATTTCGCTCCCTTCGACGGTTATCCTTCTTAAGGCTAACCTCCTCTGAATAGTATTTCTCTTCAGAAAGTAACTCTTTGATGATTGGCTCCTCCTTATTAAGTCGATTCAATCTTGAGTTTTCCCCTAATTTTTCAGGAGACTTCCCAACTGTTAGCGATCTTACCATTTCTTTCAATTCCTTCATCTCAGCCAATTGTTGCTCCCTTTCGATATGCTTCTCCTCCCGCAGAAGTTCAACGTCCTTTCGAAACTCCTCTCGCAAGGTTTCAGGCTCTTTTATCATCCAGCACTACGAGATCAACCTCTTTTTCCTCCCATCAAATCATAGTGGCTCTGATACCACTATTAGATGTTGTAGGAAAATGAAGTAGAATTGGATAAATAAGAAGCTATAGAGACTTGTATTTCTAGAGAATAACTACTACAAATATTGTGAGGTTTTTGAGCAACCCCTAACTCTTGCCTATGACTCAGAATTCACTTCTCTCCCAAAATCCCCTCTCTAAACTCACATCCTCTTATTTATACTTTTTCCTCCCCCCATAACAACCTCAACTCTGCTGATAACAATACCACCGCCTCAGAGTAACAAAATATTCTATTCTCTTTCCTAACTGGCCTGATTCTTCTCTAATTCCCCATATTACCCTTTCTACATCTCCTCTAATAAACTTGAACAATAAGAAGTCTAACACAATAATCTGGTCATTAATGGTTAAATGTTAATAAAATATGATTTATTCATTATTTCCATATAAATAAAATACTAAATCTAATAAAATTGGAAAGATAAACATAAAAGGTAACCATATTCTTGTGTACGGTTTTCAGAAGTTAACGGTGCATCATTTTTTACAACAAGAATGATTTCTATGGCGTTTACAAAAGCCAAAGAACTTGTATGCAGTTGATCCTCCATTTACAGTGGTGTAGGATAATGTGAAGCTGAAGCTGAAAGGTTGAATTCAGCAGCACACAAATTGATTCCTTTTATAAAACCATTCTTTTATGTTTTATTAATAACCTAGTGAAGATGCCTATGCGCTAAGTTGCATATTCACCTCTATATATCCCTTCTGATATATGTATTTTGTCTCTCAAGATAAGGTCTTCGGTCTAATGTACGATAATCAGGAATCTTCTTTGCATATCTTTCATCACTTTTAGAACTGAATCACCGGATGCAAAACTTTGGAGAATTTTGTATAGTTGACACATTACTGCAACCTTCTAGCACTTATTGTCCAGCCCTCTTAATACTAACCGAAGAAACTTAATAAAATAAAAGGAGAAGCATATACACCTATTTGATGAAGATGCACATTTAAAAAATAATAAAATACCTGACACAAATATGATAATAGTTTATAAATTTAAAAATAGTTTATAAATTTAAAAATAGAATTCATGGAAGTTCACCGGGCAAATAAAAGAACCCTTTAACAATGTAAAAGAGAAGAAATAAAAATAAATAACATAACGCTTAATCTTTCAATTAACCTTCAATTTCATCCCAGCAAAGGTATTAATACTCTAACACTTCCGAAAATGATGGTTTGAATTAGAAAGGTAATATAATATGCAAAAAAAAACATAATAATACAGGAAAATTTTTAAATTTTCCTAACTTTTTCAATTCCCTGTAAAGGGCAATTAATAACTCCATTTTTTTTTTCAAATACTTTTTAAGTTTGAATAAAATTTAAGTTTAGGCGCTAAAGTTTAGCCTGTTTCCAACCCACACACATACTTTATCTCAAATATAAGACATACTCTATTACTTTATCATAATTTTCATTCCAACCCTACTCATACCCTATCCTCATTTTGGTGTCAAATCTAATTATTTTGATATTTGTGGCTAAATTTTAAATTCAAAATTAATATTGCAAGATTAATAACTGTAGGTGGTGTATTACTAAATCTAAATTAAATTAATTCTTTACGTAGAGCAAATTCATTCTTAAGAGATTATACTATTTTGAAAAAAGAGCAATCGCACTACTTCATATTCCATAGCAGAGGATTAGTTATTGTGCTCTATATATCTCGACATCTCACAAAATCCTATCATCGGTACAAACCAATCAACAGAAACCTTTTGGTCTCCTATTGAAGTTGAATATCACAACACATTACCAGAGCACATGAAATGTAATATCCGACCACTTTGATCTCTTCAAAATCGAATGCAACATATAAAATTTGTCATCAACAAGTTAAGAATCTACATACGCCAAATCAAAAATCTAAATCTAAGTGGTGCATCAGAACAGGATAAAGTAAGAGTATTATTATTTTTACATTGTTATCATCTTTTCATAGAATAGTTTATTTACTCACTTCTTTTTATTGTTTCATATTACACAGTTTGATCGAGTAAAGTATCTGCTTACACAACATCCAAAAATTAAGGAAGGTTTCAAATTTGATCACTTATGGCTAATTTTGAAAAATACTCAGATGTACATGGATATTGATAGCAATAATAGTCTAAGTGGGAGAAAACGGTCAAGTTGGGAAGCATCACGATCGGATAGTAATGCTTATCAATTTTAAGGTATTTCATCAATCAATGTTGATTTAAATAAAGAGTTTAACAATGTGGAACAAATGAATTGTGTGAGTGATTCGTCGGCTAGACCCATTTGTAGGAAGAAAAAACAGAGTGATGAACATAACGAGTTTATTAAAACCATTCACAAAGAAAAAATGCAATTTAAGAAAATGATTAAGAAAGTTCCATAGCATTTCCAAACAGTGAAGCATTGCTTAAACAACATAATGACCTGCAAGAAAGAAATTAAAGTTCAAAGAAGGAAAGCACGAGGACAAAATTCTATTAACAAATTTAGAATACACAACAAATCTTGCACATAGTAAGTTTATGGAAGGGGAACAAAAACGAATTTATTCAAAAAGAATTGAAGAACAACAAGACGGTGTTCCAACACATCCAACAATAGCAACCCACATTTTGGTGGTATTGGAGAAATGATTGTTGCTATCCGCAATTCTAAATTATATGTACCGTACTCTTTCTTTCTTCTTTTAAATGGTAGTTTTTATTTTATGTATTAGTACGTTTGTGATGTTTTTAATTTATGTGCAAGTTTCTTTGTGTAGTTTTTAATTTATGATTTTATGTAGTTATTTTATTATTATTTAATGTTATTATTTTAATATTTACATTAAATTATTATTATCATTAAAAAATAATTAAATTTTATATTTTAATATTTTAATTGTAAATATTTTAATTTTTTAAACATCATATATAATTAATGTTATTTTTTATAATTATTAAAACTATCAATTAAACAATAAATAAATAAATATATGGTTAAAATGATCAAAATGTAAATTTTAATTTTTAAATTGCAAATAGGTCCAATAGGATATGGAGAAAAATAGAACACTATTAATAGTGAGGGACCTCCATGCAAACAGCCTATATTTTTTTGAAATTTTAAATGGGGTATATGAGTTGGATTTGGATTTTAGAGATAGGGATTTGGGATGGATATAGTCTTATAGCTGTGAGTAGCTTTACCACACTATGCCAACCTTATATCAACATTCTTTACTTATTAAATGCTACCACTACTTTTAGGTACAAGGAACTTTTTACTATATTCGTGCATTTCAAGTGAACCCAAACAATTTTGCTCATTTTAACTGTATTTTGATTTGTAGAAACTTATCACTAGTGCAATTTATTGAGAAATTAATTTTCTTAATAGTTAATATTGTAAAATAAATTCAAATTTTGTTTAGTTTAAATACAGTCTTGTTTGAGTTTCAAAATCAACAATGTTTGGTTTCATAAACGAACCAAGCCAGATAATCTTCACTATAAATATTATTTTAAATTATGTTTTATCCATTTTTTATAGGAACAATTACCTCGCATATAGACTAAATTCTATAGCATATAGAGAACCTACAGCATTTTCGACACACACATTATTATTAGATCAAGTCACTTTGTTGAATTACTCTTCCGAAATATGCTTAGCACAATCATACCAACATTATCTGGAATAAAAAGCTAACATCAAAGATGAACTATTGCAGACAATTCCACCTTTTTTTATTACCTGCAATAGGGCACTTAAAGAACTAGAGCTATATAAAAATCTATATTATCCCTTATAATAAGATTTAACTAATGAATGGCTTCTATATCCACCAACTTTACTTTTTGAGAAGCCCTTAGTATTGTGGAACCCACATAAGCTAAAGAAACTTTAGTTTACCACTCTGTCAATCCAATATTATTATCTGAATAGCAAGAGCATAGTTGCAATATACAATTAGCATATGATTTATGAGTTCTAAAATGAATAGAGTAATGTATCACCATGCAAGCAGACATTCCATGGTATTTAACCACTGATGGCATCACCTATGTATTCAATCACTTTTGTTTAGGTGGCTCGATTAAATTGACAATTTATTAATGTGCTTCATCATCAAATCAATTTACCATAATAATAATAAATAATAATAATAATAATAATAATAATAATAATAATAATAATAATAATAATAATAATAATAATAATAGTAGGGTTAATCCCAAAAATCCACCGCAAGTTTGGGATTTTCCTTAAAAACCACACCAATTATATTTTTTTCCTATTTCACCACTGTAAAATTAAAAAAGTTAAAAAGAACTTTTTTATTTTAGTAGACCTCCAAGAGACGAGTTTAATAGTGGTGGTCTCTAAAAAATTTGTTGAACAAAGGAGATTTGATGAAATTAAAAATTATTGTAAATTGATTTTTCGATTATTTCTCCTTCGTCCAACAATCAATTGCCGACAGACCACCATCATTGAACCTTTCTATTGGAGCTTCATCAAAGTCCAAAATTCACTTTTAAAATTTGTAACATTTTTCGTCCTGACACTGGTAAAATGGAAAAAAAATAAAAATGATGTGTTTTTTTTTTTTGAAAAACCCCCAAACTTATGGTGGGTTTTTGGGATTATCCCGTAATAATAATAATAATAATAATATGTCCACTTCTAGCATCATAATCGGCCTAGTAATCTACCTTAAATTAAAGAAATACAAAAGAAAGAAAAATATTAAACAAAAATATATAATATTTACTACACATTATTATTTAATGATTCCAATATATGGCCAGATCTTTTCCTCAAATAAAATTTAAGCATTCTTTAGAATACTTAAAACCCAAAAAAGTATATATCAACTTTCAACATGTTGATAAAGTTATGAATACATGAATATATTATCTATCAAATCAGAAGTAAATAATAACAACGATAGAATTTCTCAAGAAGCATCCACATTCATCTACGTGCATATAGAAAAAATAAAACACAATAACTCGAACACATAATACAAAATATATGCCTAGACAATATAGATAATAAAAAAAATACATTCTGGCATACCAAGATTGTTCTCCATAATAGTTTATATGCATTGCTTCCTCTCAAGGTATACTTGTGGTGCCAAATAAACCACAACCAAATATTAGGCTAAAATTGCTTGAGAATGAAAGCTTGATAGCTTACAAAGATGATTCCACAGAGTTTCTGCTCTAATGAATAAAAATCGGATCCTTTTACAATCATCCCTACCCCCTATTTATAGGAGGTATTTGGGTCCTATTTGTATATGAATTGGGACTCCTCATCCTTCTTGGACTCAGTCTCTTTTTTGGGCTTGGTCTTCTTCTTGGGCTTGGTCTCCTTCTTGGGCTTGGTCTCCTTCTTGGACTTGGGATGGATACTTCGATTGTTAATGAATTAGGTTACCGTAAGCAAAGCAGATTGGACTTTTTGTCGTCATCTGCAGGGCTGTCAGGCTGTATCATGCTTCTCCGGCCACAAGCAATGGTTGAACTGATTTGGGCCTTCTTCGGCCGAAAGCCCGATGGGATTGCTTCGGCCGAAGGGGTGTTGGACTGTCTTCGGCCGAAAGTTTGTCTTCGTTTGTTGGGATCCCTTGACTCTTTTTGAGGTTCTTGACCCTATGGGGCCGTAGGTTGCTCTCCCACCACATTACTTGATTTAGCCAATATCCACCTTTGACAACTTGCCTATCAATTACATCAATTTCAAGCATTAATAATTTGGTTTTCGTATTTTCTATTTAGAACAAATCATTAAAATTTAAAATATATAACATTACAAGAATGAAAATTGGATATTTTTGAGCATTCCTGAGGTTTCTCTTATGATAACAAAACCCTACACGAAGCAGGGAAGACAAAATTACATTTTAATCACTCACCTAGACACCTTAATTGAACTTCTTGAGCTTTGTACCAAAAAGTCAAAATCTAAAACAACAATTTACCTTATTCATTAGTAAGTAATAGGCAATATTATTATGTATATCTTAGAATCATGAAAGATAATACCAAATAATACCAGATGTGTGTACTTCCTGAAAGGAAGAGTGAATGCTCTTGCTATTGAAGATCTTATATTTTAAGTATCTGAGTCTCTAAATCAATCAACAAATTGTGTGTTTTTTAAGATCCCTATTAAAATAAAATCAAAATGTTAGCTAAACAACAACAACCAAAGCCTAGTTTAGGCTATCACATCGCTAACCAAAATCAATAGACAATCACACATGTGTAGGATTCCATGACCATGTGATAAGGTTTGTGAAAATTTACTAAAATGACTTATATAAATTAATAATTAAAGTAACTTGTATTTGAATTCATTAACAAGTTACAGTTGTGACGATGTTCTTGTACTCTGTTTTCTGTGATCATAGAGATTAAGCTTGAAGATAGTGAAGCAACGAGTCTAGCTTCTATCTTCCTTGGTAAGATTTAGACCTTAAAGCACATTGATGATGATTTTGTGTTTTGATTGAATATATTGAAGTAGATATGTTAGGCTAAAAGCTTTGTTGATTTGCTGAAATCTGTTGTTGATTATTATTCTAATTGTATGATTCTTGTTCAATTATAGTCGGATTTACTTGATTTTCATGAACTGATTGAATTACAAGAACGAGAGTTACGTAATATTTTTATTTTGAAGCTTGATTTAGACCAGAGATGACAATTAAGTTTCAGATCTAAGAACGGAGGATCGTTGTTCTAGAGATAGACAATAGATCTAATTTTCTACAAATTGTGCTTATCAGTTATATAGATTGTAGTATAGAGATATATGCATCTGTATAATTGAGATCTATTAGATTGAATCGAGAGATCTTCTAATAGATCACTAATGATGATCTAGAGTGCAAATCTATGATAACAAGTTGAATCATACATTGGAAGTTATTCGATAGTAGAGATTAGCAGATCAGCTCATTTACAGTTGAGATCATTTGCAAAACAGTGTACTAACTCATGTTTAAATTGAATGAATGTCATTAGTGTCTATAAAACACAACAATTTTATGATTCTTATGATTTGATTTGTATATAGATTCTTAAAGCTATTAATTTTAAATCTTGATCTCAATTCCGCTTCTTAGCTAACAATCCCAATGGAGACGATATCTAAAATACTGCATTAGACGTTGATATGAGTTCTGTTTTGTTATTGTGATTTTATGTGTCAGAATTACCCTCATCAATTTCTTGGCGCCGTTGTTGTGATTGTTCTCTTTAAAGATTAAGATTTACATGGAATTGTGCTAACCTGATTTATTAAGTTCTTTTTCAACTTTAAAAATTGTTTGTTCAAGTGTGTAGTGTATGCAGAAAAGATCTAAAGGTACTCAAGACTTGCAGTTTGATCCTGAACCAAAAAGGATTATTAGACTATCTAGATCACAATCAATATCAACATCTAGAGCTGAGTCGAGTGTCATAATGTCTGGAGATCACTACAATCATAATAATGAAAATGAAGGAAGAGTAGATCCTGAGAAAATGACTTTTCGTCAATATTCCATTCCACTTGTTGATGGCATGCCTCAAGCCATCAACCTTCCGCCAGTGACAACTGACAACTTTGAGTTGAGATCTGGACTCATCCAAATGGTTCAACATAACAAGTTTGGAGGAGGAGCCACTGAGGATCCCAATCAACATCTGAACACCTTCTTACATCTATGTAGCACATTTAGACATAATGGAGTCTCTGAGGATGCAGTGAAACTTTGATTATTTCCATTCTCCCTAAGCAGCAAAGCTCATGCCTGGTTATACTCTTTGCCACCAGGATGCATCAAATAGTTGGGATGATCTAGTCAGGAAGTTCCTAACTCGCTACTTCCCACCAATGAAGATGGTGAAACTACGAAACATGATTTCATCTTTACATTATGTGGATGGAGAATCACTATACGAGAGCTGGGATAGATTTAAAGAGTTCATTCGGAAGTGTCCTTATCATGGTATAGCTTCCTGAAGCATTGTTATGACGTTTTATAGTGCTATGCCTCCTCAGATCAAAATGAATATTGATTTCTCAGCCATAGGATCAATAATGGATAAGGAACTAGATGAAGCCCGTGATTTCATTGAGTTGCTGGCAAATAATGATTTTGGTTGGAATGAAAGGGAAAAGGTTGCAATTAAAAAGGAGTCAAGAGTCCACGAACTGGAGTCCTTCAATGCAGTATCTGCACAGATAGCACTTTTGAATAAAAAGATGGATAACATTACAGTGAATAAGCAGGGCCATCCGAAGAAGACTTCAGTCAATTCTGTTGAAAAACAGAAATCAACTCTAGCAGACTATGCATAAGAGGCTGCTTTTGCTGATGATGCAGACGAGTCTGAGGAGTTGGAACAAGTAAATTATGTGAACAATAATTATGGAAACCAGGAGAGGTCGTACTATCAACAGAGGAACCAACCCTACCAAAATCAGGGTTACTACCAAAGAAATCCTCTACCTTGTTACCAATAACAATGACAGTCTCAGTATCAGCCAATGGGACCGAAGAAGCCTAATATGGAGGATCTTCTTATCAAATATACGGAAAAGACTAATTCTGTTCTCACCAACAATTCCACTTCAATAAAGAACTTGGAAACTCAAATGGGGCAACTTTTGCAAGTGTTGAACCAAAGACCCCAAGAATCACTTCCGAGTGACACTGTGCCAAATCCTAAGGGAAAAGAAAAATCAAAGGAGGAAGCACAAGTGCATGCAATTACATTCAGAAGTGGGAAACAGTTGGAAAATTCTTAGGGAAAGAAATGTTTTGTACCTCCTATACAAAATAAAGAAACTAAAGAAATTAACAACTCTGCTAATAAAGAATAGGAGGCTGTGAAGATTGCTTTACCTTTTCCTCAAAGAGAAAATAGGAAAAAGCTAGATAAGTAGCTTAATAAGTTTTTGGACATAATGAAACAAATTCATGTCAACATCCCATTCCTTGAGGCATTGAAGCAGATGCATATCTATGCTAAGTTCATGAAGGAATTATTGTCAAACATGAGGAATTTAGCTGATGTGGGATGCATAAATGTAAATGAAAGCGTGAGCTAGCTTGTGAAGTACTAATTTCCTAGGAAGGAGAAGGATCCTGGCAAGTTCACTATACCCTTAACTATTGGCAATAGGTCACTAGGAGGGCTTTCTATGATTTAGGAGCCAACATTAACTTAATGCCTTTAGCCATTTATGAAAGTCTAGGGATAGGGCATTTCAGGCCTGATAATGTCCTACTATAACTTGCAGACAAGTTTTTCACTCATGCCAATGGAGTTGTGGAAGATGTGACTGTCACAGTAAATAAGTTCATGTTTACTGAAGACTTTGTAGTACTTGACATGGAAGTAGATAAGGATGTGCCATTGCTGCTAAGGCGATCATTTTTATAAACAGATAGGGCTTTAATTGATGTAGCAAATGGCGAGCTCACGTTAAGAGTAAATGGAGAAGAAGCCAAATTTAGTTTATTAGAATCATTGAAATTCCAATATGATTTCAATGAAGTAAAAAGCATTTAACTTGTTGCTGGTGAAGAGTTGATGGACAAAATATTGACACTAAGAAGTACTGATCCACTGAACAACGTTTTATTAAATGAAGTGGATATGGATATTCCTGAAGAAAGCGTTTACAATGGGGAGTTGGAGTCTATGACTTCACATTTTGTACTCAACATTAGTGACATACAACCATCTGCTAAACCGATGCTCCCATCTATAGAAAAACCACCACAATTGGAACTAAAGGCGCTTCCAAGTCATCTCAGGTATGCATTCCTTAAGTCTAAGGACTCTAACTTACCGATTGTAGTGTCAAATGAATTGACAGATGAGCAAGAGGAAAGCCTTCTACAAGTGGTGAGGAGACACAAGAAAGCCATTGCATGGACAATTGTAGTATAAATGGAATCAACCCAACTTTCTGTACTCATTAGATCATCCTGGTGGATAAGCATACACCAAAAATTCAACCTCATAGGTGATTGAACCTTACAATAAAGGAACCTTACAATAAAGGAGGTTGTGAAGAAGGAGGTGTTAAAGCTTCTTGATGCATGTATTATTTTTCCAATTTCAGATAGTGAATGGGTTAGTCTAGTGCAGTGTGTTCCAAAGAATGGAGGAATAACTGTGATAAAAATTGAGAAAAATGAGTTGATCCCAACTAGGACATTCACAGAGTGACGAATGTGTAGAGACTACAGAATTTTAAATGATTCCACTAGAAATGATCACTTTCCTCTTCCCTTCATTGATGAAATGTTAGATAGATTAGCAGGACATCCTAATTTCTGTTTCTTGGATGGTTATTCTGGATATAACCGAATTCCAATAGCACCGGGTGATCAACACAAAATAACATTTACATGTCCTTTTGGAACCTTTGCATATAACAGGATGCCATTTGGACTATGTAATGCACCAGGAACTTTCAAAAGGTGTATGCTAGCTATTTTTACTGAGTTCATTGGTAAGTTTTTTGAAGTTTTCATGGATGATTTTTCCATCATTGAAGATAGTTTTGATGATTGTTTAAAAAAATTTAGAACAAGTGCTTACGAGATGTGAGGAAACTAATTTGGTCCTCAACTAGGAGAAATGCCATTTTATGGTAAGGGAAGGTATAGTATTAGTGCATAAAGTGTCTGCTAAAATTGAGTACCAATTTAAAATTGATGTTATTACCAATTTACCTCCTCCTACTAATGTGAAAGGCATTAGAAGTTTCTTGGGACATGTAGAGTTCTACAGAAGATTCATGAAATATTTTTCAAAAATTTCTAGACCCTTGTGTGTTTTGTTAGAAAAAGAAAAGAAGTTTGATTTCACTGATGATTGTCTAAAAGCTTTTGTGCTGTTAAAGGAAAAGCTTGTCTTAGCACCAATCATAACTCCACCTGACTGGAATTCTGACTTTGAAATTATGTGTGATGCATCTGATTTTGTTGTAGGTGCAGTGTTGGGACAATGAAGAGAAAGGTTGTTCAGAGTCATTTACTATGCTAGTAAAAGCCTAGTGGAAGCTCAGAGAAACTATACCACCACAGAAAAATAATTACTAGCAATAGTCTTTGCGTTGGATAAATTCAGATCATATATCTTAGGATCTAAAATTATCATTCATACTGATCATGCAGCTTTAAGATATCTATTTGATAAGAAAGAATCCAAACCTAGATTGATAAGATGGCTACTTTTGCTGCAGGAGTTTGATATTTAAATTAAAGACAAAAAATGATCTGAAAATGTGGTAGTTGATCACCTTTCAAGGTTGCAGACATGGAAGCTCAAGTGGATATAAATGATCATTTTCCTGATAAGCAACTGTTCTTGTGTGAGGTAACATTCTATCCATGGTATGCTGATTATGCAAATTATATGTCATGTAAAGTGTTACCTTAAGGGTTAAACAGTCATCAGAGGAAAAGATTTCTTCATGAAGTCAAGAGATACATATGGGATGAACCTTTTATTTTTAGAAGATGTGCAAATCAAGTGTTGAGAAGATGCATCCCATATGAAGAAACCTTTGATATTCTTAAGCACTGTCATTCCTCAGAATATGCAGGGCATTTTGCTGGAACAAGAACAACAGCTAAGATTTTGGAATGTGGTTTTTATTGGCCATCAATTTTTAAGGATACTCATGCATTTGTGGCTAATTGTGATATATGCCAAACGGGAATAATTCAAACAGGCAAGAAATGGCTCAGAGTTATATCCTAGAAGTTGAATTGTTTGATGTATGGGGGATAGACTTAATGGGACCATTTCCTCCATCAAATAAGTATGAATATATACTCGTAGTTGAGGACTATGTATCCAAATGCGTAGAGGCTGTTGCTTGTGTGACTAATTATGGTAAAATAGTGGAGAAATTAACTGTGACGTCGCGCCTAGACCCACCTCCAATCCGGCGATAAGCCTTCTCGGTGGTCGGCCTCGACGGACACCCAACACAACCTAACACAATATAATGTGAATTCCGAATGTCGAAACGATAACCTTTGAAACTCAAACAAACCATGCTATTAAATAAAATTGTGTATAATATTAGTTATGCCCATAACAACAACTAAAAGTCACTTATATAAAATTTAATAGCTACCATTAAACTTAAATACATAACCAAGTATGGTTATAAAATTAGTAAGTCACTATGATGCCAAAAATACATTCGTCGCTAATATAAAGTTTCTATATACATATGACTAGGATGAATGTGGATGCACTTCATGAGAGACTTTCCGAGCCCAACAAAAAACCATCTGCTCGACTACCTGTACCAATATTCAGAGTAGAGAAAAGAAAACAAGAAAAACAAAAAGAAACAACGGGTAAGCTATAAAGCAAAGTTGGTAAACCTTGTCCCAAAACAAACACACACAAAAATGCCCTAGCATAATAACATAAAGCACTAGGATGAGCAAGCAATAATCAAAAATAAAAACACAACAGGTAAACTTGCTTACCAAGCAAGCATCACCACACAACATAAGTAAAAGATATAATACACAAAAATGTCTATTTAATCAATTCACTATTATAACTTGGTGTTCTTAGTTATAATCGAACTGATAAATATTTTAGGTAGTAGTGACTAACGGACCAAACTTACTTGCGCCGTAAGTAACCGAAAATAAAAAAATTTCGTAATTCGGATCAATACATACTTAAGCTTGCAAAAAGGCAATGAAAAGAAAAATAGGGGTAAAATGTCCTACTAAATAAATATAATTCCAATGAATCAACTGATTGATCATTAATTATCATCTTATAATTATTATTTTAACACTTTAATGACAGGTGACCAAAATAACAAGTTCGCGACCAAAAAGACCAACTTCGCGACCAAAGAGACCAACTTCGCGACAAAAATGACAACTTCGCGACCAAAGTGACAACTTTGCGACCAAAATGAAAAATGAAAAACCTGCTAAGTCTCGAAGGCCAGAGCTGGGCACCTACAACAGTGTGTCAACAGCTCTCCGCTGCTGCCGAACTGAGCTACTTGCTCAACTTTTTACACACACAATACCTACTCAAAACTTCACAATAAAATCCACACAACAACCTACCCATTTTTTTTCTCAATCTTGTTTAAGTTAGAGTCACATATTACCTCATCTCATTGCCTATTAGTTTCGTTTTATTTTACCCATTTATATACAACACTAGTTATAGCTAAAAGAATCTAAATATAAATACCCACCAATTTCCTATAAACCACTACACCCACTGAATTAGTAAAAGTCTTACAACCATACCTTACTAAACACCATACTACAATATAAAACCAAATATTATACAAACTTGCAACTAAGTCGCGAATTGCGACGACACACCCCAACTCAATTCAAGCCATCACAAGCACAAGAAAACCTTCAATAATCCTATCAATAATAAAAGTAGTACAACACAACAACATCACCAGCACATTCTTGCACGTTATTGCTGCCAACCTCCAGTGTCAGCCGCAACCACATCAATCAATTATTCATGGCATAAATTGCCCATTAATCAATAATAAACCAATCATTTAACAACTTTTTATTTTAAGTAATCACTAGCCCAATGAGCCTAATAAAAATGGTGAAACGGGAACACTATGGACCAAAGTCCCACTATCGGATTTAAATCCACACTTCCATTCTATGAATGGCACTATAGACCGAAGTCTCACTATTGAGCCGAAGCCCCACAATTAGACCGAAGTCTACACTATTGGCATATTCTTTCTGCCAATTCACCGCTATGGTGCTGAAGTACTTCCGAACCTCTAAGGCGTCTGTTCATCACCGCTTTCTATAAAATAAATGGGCTATTGATGTAGTTCTGCTCTTTCAATTAAACAAAGACCATCCTAACAAAGTTATCATTGAGCCACACAAACTATTATACACCACAACAAGCAACAATTATATTTTTATTACTCAACAACTATATCTCTATTTCTTGAGCCAAACAAAAATGCAAATCCTTCTAATGCAACAATTCATCACACAATAAAACAAACATAATGTAAAGGCAAAAATCCAGTTTACCAACCTCGATCACTAGGTTCAAAATTCCACAAAAGAGCCTCCTCCTCCCTTGCTTTTGTCCACTTCTTGGTGGTCACCTGAGACCCCAAATGGAACAAAATCTCAACTACTATCACACTAACCAAAGCTTTAAAAGCAAAAATCAACTATGGAATAATGATAAAAATATTCTTAATGATGTAAACCAGTGAAGAAATGTTTTATCCATTTAAAAATTGTCTTAACTTTAAAACCATGAAATTTGTCAAAAACCAGAAAATGTTATAAATCAAATATTAACTTCTAAACTTCACAAATGAAAGATAGCATGTGTAGAGAATTTGGGGAAAAACCTCTATTCCAGCAAAGAATCCTAATTTTTCACTCTACCCACAACTAACAGAACCTATTACCACGATTTAATACATCAGAATGGGTTTCCAATTTTTCTTACCTTCACAAACCCCAAATTGATACACTCACAGCTACCCCATTGACAATTAATCAAAGTTGATCTCCTGAAATCAAAATTCAACAAAAGGTTCACACTCAATTCTATCAAGTGGACACCCGAATTAACAAAACCAATAATTGTGCTTACTTGTGGGCTATAGGAGAGGAAGTGAAGCAAAACCCAAACCCTAACCTTCTCTTACGCTTGTCACCCAAAGCTGCTCTACTCTCAAACTTGCTCTCACCTTTCTTTTTCTCAATTAATTTTGTATGGAGTGTGTTTTAGGGTTAGCTTCAATTTCGTGCATGTGCGTGTTTCACAAAGGGGAAAGGAGTATAGGTTGAGTTGGAAGAATGTAATGGACTGAGCTCTAACATTCTAAAGGGCAGGACTATTTATTTTCTATCATAATCTCTACACATCCATTTGCTTCAAAATAGTTTTAAGAAGATAACAAACCAATTACATAAATGATATAAATAAAGTCAAATAAAAATAATTTATCAAAATAACTATAAAAATTTTTGCTCTATTGAAATCAAGTGTGTGTGTATATATATATATATATATATATATATATATATATATATATATATATATCAAGGGAAATAAAATAAATATAACTAAATAATAAAAATAAGTTTTTATAAAGACTAACTCAATTTTTCTTTTTTTATTTTTATTTTATTTTATCCTAGACTCATAGAAACCCTTAAGTATTTTAAATTAAAATTTAGGCCCATTTCGTGAACGTTACAAATTTCTTCAAAAGAATATCTTCACTCATTTGGCATACCCACAACATTAGCGATGGGGGGTCTCATTCTACAACAAGTTGTTGGAAAAAGTGCTTTAAAAGTATGGAGCGATCCATAAGGTTACTACAGCTTATCATCCACAAGCAAATGGTCAAGTAAAATTCTCCAACAGAGTATTGAAAAAAATCTTGCAAAAGACTGTGAATGAGTCCAGGAATGATTGGAGCTTTAAGTTAGATGTTGCTATGTGGGCTTATAGGATAGCTTTTTAAACTCCTATTGGAATGTCTCCATTTCGAATGGTTTATGGCAAGGGATGCCATCTGCCAGTAGAATTAAAGCATAAAACTTATTGGGCAGTGAAATTGTTGAACATGGACTTTATCAAAGCAGGTAAACAAAGGCTTCTTCAACTTGATGAAATGGATGAATGGCGCTTGGAAGCCTATGAGAATCATAAAGTCTATAAGCAGAGAATGAAAATTTATCACGATAAGAAGATTGTTAAGAGAGAGTTCAGTCCAGGGCAATATGTGTTACTATATAACACTAAACTCAGCTTATTTCCAGGAAAGCTCAAATCTAGATGATCTGGACCTTTTAAGGTGTAAAATTTTTCCCCATATAGAGCCATAAAGTTGTTTGATAATAAGTCCACTGATTCTTTTGTATGGACAAAGGCTCAAACATTATCTAGGAGGGGATATCTACAGGACTAGAGAAGTGTTATACATCTCTGATTCTGTAGATAAGATGGAAAGATCATGAAAACAAACTTGTCATGGTCGATGCTAACGGCCTTAAACAAAGCATACTCTTTTCACAATTAAATCTTTTTACTAGATTCATGCTATTATTGTTTAATTGTGTAAATCTTTGATTAACCAAGTTCATGTTTTGCAAAGTGTGGTTATTTTAAGAAGAAATTGAAAGAAAAATAATGATTGAAGATGTATGCTAAACATTGTTTATATCGACAAGTTACTCGCCAAAGCTATTTTTCTTATTAGCGAGTAGCCTTCAAACTCGCCTTTATTGACATGCTAAAGATGGCGAAGTTTTGGCAATCGCCATGATTTACCGCCTAGGTGAAGGTGAGAAGAGTAATTCACGCCAACAATTTCGCCTATCATACTTTTGAAATGGCGAAGACTTAGAAATATCGCCCAATGCAAGGAAAGGTAAGGCGACCACTTTGATATCGCCTTTGTATCTCGCCCTTCAGGTCTGTTTTCTGACTACAATCTTTTTACTTCGCCAACATGTCTCGCCTTGAGAATAAATAAATTGGCAAAATACATTCATGTCACTTAGAGCATCGCCTAAGTCAACACTCTATGGCGAAATTTATTCTTTTCGGTTTTTCACTTCGCCTTAGATCATTCCTAAAGGCGAAATCATCTCTTAATCGCCCTTGATGTCTTCTCTGAAGGTGAAGTTGAAATATTTAGTTGCGTTAACTCGCCTCACTGATTTGCTTAAGCGAGATTGAATTATGTTGTCCCAATTATGTCGCCAGTTTAAGAAATATTGAGGTAAGGTCTTTCTGATCTTTTACTAAGATGGAGAAATAAAACATTTCCTCTATTTTATATCGCCTGTGTTTGTTGAAGTGGTGAATTGTTAGGTGACACGTAGGCGTATTTTTTTATGACCGTTCTGACAGGAGGCGAGGTCGAACCTCTCTGCCTTCAGCCTATTTGTTTCATCATTACGTCTTTTGTATGATTCCTTTAAAACCAAATCAATTGTTACCTTTACATTCACTTGCATTTTGATTTTCAAATCACATAAACCCTAACTGCGAAAATTCTGTTATGTTTTCACGATTATATCTGTATTCTTCACAAGGAACCAGAACAAGGTATGTTATAAGTTTTTCACAATTTTAATACCTGACTTTGGTTGAGTTGTGTTGATAATTTGATTACGATTGTTAGGGTTTGGTTTGAGCAAGTTTAACGATAATGATTTGGATTTATTTGTTTGGGTTTAAGAATTTCGATGTAAAATTCTGACTAAATATTAAAGTTTGCGAGTTTGATTGAATATGCTGTTGACAGTAGTTGTTGGTAAATATGTTGTTAAACATAGTTTGATGTTTGTGATCATTTGATGTTGTTTATAGTGATTGATAACTTTGAAACCATGTTGCAATATACTGTCATTTGTTCAAATTTGATAATGTTGCTGCTGTAAGTACTTTTGTTTTTTTTTTAAATAGATAACGGTTCATACTTACTAATCTTTTGTGTCAAACTACAGATATAAATGGCTAAGAAGAAAAATTATATTACCCCTAAGTTAACAAAAGTCAAAGATAACAATCGTAAGGGTGATTCTTCCTACTTCAACAAAAGTCAAAGATAACACTCCCAAGACCCCCTCTACTTCAACTGCTGATAAGGGGAAGGAATCTGTTGGGATGTCAGTTGGGAAAGTATCTGCTAAAGATACTAAGAAGAGGGGAGTTCAGATCAACTCTCCAGCTTCAATGAAGAAAAGAACAGTATAGATGAATCCCCCAAGACCCCTTCTACATCAAATGCTGAAAAGGGGAAAATTTTGGTTGAAAAATATGTGGTAACTAAGAAACAGGCAACAACCAATTTAAGGTCAGTAAGAAAGGGAAAAAGGGGAAAGTTGTATCACCTAAAGTTAACAAGGAGAAATCTCATGTTAAAAGTCCAATGTAGAAGGATAACCTGCAATTTTGGCAAGAAACAGGTGTTCTGCTAGATGATTTGCAAGACAAGAGGTTTGGAAATTATCTTTAGTGCTGGTGCATGAGGAAATTAGTAGCCCAACCAAAGAAGGTGAATGCCACCTTGGTAGAAGAATTTAATAATGAAGCACCAGAGGAGTTGGACACTTCTTTTGGAATAAGAGGGGTTGAAGAAGATGTCTCTATTGACAGCATTTGCGATTACTATAACTTGATGAACTCAAATTTGTAGGGAGATAGAGGTATGAGTTACTCAGAACTATCAATGGAGGATTTAAGAAGTCTGAGACAGTTTCCAAACCTAACAAATGGGACTAAAGATGATGTTTTGGCTAGTGAATTGGATATTCACTCAACATTTGTTTGAACTGGCTCTGAGACAATATGATGCCTAGAAATAGGGGTAGCCGATTCACAATTGATGAAAAGAAGTTTTTAAGGAATTTTCAGGAAGATCACTTCATCCATTTGAGGCAGTTGATTTACTCGGAATTGAAGAAAAGAGTAAACAACATGAGAAAGGAAAAATCAAGACAACACACCCTCTATTTTCCATCCCTCATCATTGGATTGTTAGAAAGGTATGGGGTGAAGAGTAAGAAGAACGATGTGTGGCTAGCTGATTTAAAGCCATACACTAGTGAGCTGGAGCTACGCATTTGGGAAAGTAGATGAGGTAAAGATAACATCTGTGCTGAAGTCATAGACAAGGTGATTGAGTTGAAGGCATTGCGGGATGCCAAGAAGTCTACTAGTAAGAAGAACAAATTTTCTTCTCCTGTTGCATTACCAAGACCAGTGCTTAAAAGTGCTCAACCTCCTACCCAAGAGCTTAGAACAGAGAATGAAAAGGTGGCTGAGCCCTTATCTAGGGACCATTTGGAAGAAATGGTCAGTGAAATGATTAATAGGAAGGTTGAAGAACGTATTGCTGAGTTTTTAAACAGCATTTCAGACCTGTAAGAGTTCTTAAGGATGTGGGAACTACAAAAGACAAGGTAGAGTGCACCTCTAGTTGGGTTTGCTAGACTTGTAAAAGGGGTCAGTATACCAGAACCAGCAAACCAAGCAATGAATGAAAAAGGGTATCAGCCTCCTCAATTTGAACAAGAGGAGCTAGTGGAAAGTCAGCCTGATATTAATGATCAGTTGGGCAATATGGCTGCTTCTACTATAGAGGATGATCACCCATAAGTGAACTTGGGTGATCAATTTGATTTAGCACTGGAAAAGGCTACTAACCAAATCTGGGACGCAGGTGAAAGGTTGATGAATAAGAGGAAGCCAAAAGCAGTGGAGCCTTAGTATGAATATGAGGACGTTGATTCTTCATAGTGTGAAAAAATATACACTGCTGAGATTGAAAAGCAGAGCTTTTTGTTGGCATCTTATGCTGAAGCTGCTGGCAAACCTGTATCAGTGCAGGAAAAGGGAGAAGGATCTGGTTCTGTGCAGTAGGTGGAAGTTGAGCACCACATATAAGCTCCTGAAGTGTCTATTCCAGAACCATTGATATACACTTGCCAAGTTCCTCCAAAATTTGGACTTGCCAAGTGTACTCCTAGACCTCCATTCTCCATAAATGAAGAATTTGTCCCAAGGCTTGATGTTTTACATCTTTAAGTTCAAAGGATGGTTAACCTGGCTAGGATAGGTCAGATCTTCCATGAATATACCAGTTCTTTAGATGTACGTACTTCTTCAAAGGATTTGGCTCAAGTACCTTTTCTGCAGCCTGAGCCTTTAAATTAGATGCCACTAGATATAGAAGAAACTTTTATTTTTGGGGTTGAAGAAGAAGTAACTATGTTGGGAGAATTTTTCAGAGTTTTCAACAGGATGCCTTCATATAAGTTTTTTATTGGGATGGAATTCTCTTTTACCAGTTTGTCTTCCTGCTCAAATGAATCAGTGTACGATAATCCTTTGGTGAGTATTGCAGATTTGGAGGATATGGTCATTCTGGATCATAACTTGAATCCTTGCCTATGGGATCTAGATACTGCTCTATATGTTCTTGATGGGTATTACTCCAAGATTTTCAAACAAATACGAAGATATAGGAGTTTCCCCATTCAATTGGAAAATCTTAAGGTTTCACATAAGAGGAAGAAGGCTCTTACTTTAGCTCCAGTATGTGATAATGAAGCTGATGAAGCAGTGGCTAGTTTTAAGGAATGGAAGCATGTCAAGACAATAGCACAAAAGAATAAAAGATAAGTGCAGACTCCATGCTCAGTTGAACCTAGAAAAGGGTCCAGAGGTAGTTTCTAAATCACCTGCTGACATTGATCTAGAGATCAAGAGGATGATAGCTAAAGAATTAAAACTTAAACGAATATCAGTAGCTGCAACTTCATTCAGTCCTCAACACAAGAGAAAGAGATTGACCTCAAAATCTCCTCAGAAAATGTATTCTCCAGAAAATAGTTTAGAAGATTTTTAGTTGTTATTCATTTTATTGGTTGTTATTTTGTTTCTTTTCAGAACTTAGTTACTTTGTTATGATCAAGTCAGTTCAAGAGTAATGTGAATACTTGAATCTTTATTTTTGATTTCTTTTGTTTCTTAATGAAGAGTAATGTGGATGATAGTTGTGTCTTTTTATTTTTCATTGTTAAAAGAGTAATGTGATTGTTTTATATAACCTGTGTAGAGAGTTTTCAAGCTTAAAGTTGGGGGTTTTTCCTCCCCAACAATGTTAGTTGTTTTACAAGATTACTGATTAATGGTTAAATCATTTATTACCTTGAATGTTTGAATTACAGGTTGTTCTGCAGGATAAATTAAAGGAAAATTTCTTGGGAAATTTCTGCATTCATTCGCCTATTATTTTGCCCAATCTCAGGCAAAATACTTATCTCTCGCCTTAGGTTTATGGTAAGACTAGTAAAATGGTGAAAGTGACATCTTTGACAATTTTTCTTTTCGTCTTATGTTTTGATGATAACTGCGGCGATACTTCTATATTGCCTAACTATTTTGCCTGCAGGAGTTTTATTTAGCCATGACATATTACTTATGTGTCACTCTGATATGGCAGCATATTTATACTTTGCCTAGTTATTTTGCTACCAGTTCGCCTGTTCTTTTTAATCATTTCGCCTAACCTGTTATCTTTTACTTACTTTGGGCGAAATACTATCTTGTTTATGGTGACATCCAGGTACACTGTTTACTCTCTGATTTCTTATTTTCTGTAACCTTTTTCGCACAATTTTTTTTATATTCTCCCATCCGTTGAGGACACTGTTTTCTTTTAAGTTGGGGTGGGGGTAGCAATCACATTGCTAGCGTTATATATATTATGAATTTGCCTAGTTTTATTTTGTATATTTTTGCTTGATTTTTTAGGATATTATAGGTCTGAGTGCATGATTGAGCTTACACTACTCATAATTCAAAGTGATTTCGTTTTTCATAAAATTGGATTTCAAACAGAAAGATACGTGTTCAAAACAAGGAGTTTTGATGGGCAATTTTTGAAAAATTTCTTTGAACACTGCTGAAGATTCTGGTCAAATTTGAATTGTGAATAAGTTTATGAGTTTTGATAAGGAATGAGTGGAGAAAACCTTAGGTGGTATGTGAGGTTTTAAGCTTCATTTTGTGCCTTTTTGTTCATGAGAGGGGTTATTTGTATTCTCTTCCTTATTAAACAGAGTTATCTGATCAGTTTTTCTTCTAGTAGAATAAGGACCTTCCTAGGTTTGCTTTGAATTTCTCATACATTCCTCAAGTGTACAAGGCATTGGTCGGGTAAAGTTCTCTCTTAAATCTGCTAAGGAACATGATCTGATAGGAGAGAGTGGGTGAAACTACTAAAAAGCCTTTGCCTGCTTGATATAACCTGACCTTGATATCTTGTGAGGTAAACTATTTTGTTTCCATTCTCATTAAAAACCTTTTCTTTGGTCCCTAAACCAGTCCAAACCACAAAGATAGAGATATGATGGTGAGATTTCTACCGATAGAAATGTTCAAGCAGTCAGACAGAAATCCTATCAATGTCTAATGTAGTATTTTAGATATCGTCTCCACAGGGATTGTAGCTAAGAAGCATGATTGAGACTAAGATTTAAACTGAATTGCTAAAAGAATCCCATATACAAATTGAATCATAAGAATCATAGAATTGATGTGAAGTAAAAGATACTAGAGGCATTCATTCAATTAAAACTCAAGTCAGCACTCTATTCTGCAATTGATCTTAACAATGAATTAGTTGATTTGCGAAATCTGTTATCAATTAACTTCTCATGCAAGTTTCACCTTAAATCACAGATTTACCTTTTAGATCATCATCAGTGATCTGTTAAAAGATCTCTCAATTCAATTTAACAATTCTCAATTATATAGTTGCATATATCTCTATACTACAATCTATACAACTGATAAGCACAATCTGTAGAAAAATAGATCTGTAGTCTATCTCTAGCACTACGACCCTCTGTTCTTAGATCTGAAACCTAATCGCCATCTCTAGTCTAAATCAAATCTCAGAATAACAATAATACATAACTCTCATTCTTGTAATTCAATTAGCTCATGAAATCAAGTTGATCTGGCTATAATTGAACAAGAAACATTGCAATTGAAGTGATAATCAACATCAAGATTCAACAAATCAACATAGCTTTTAGCTAGCACATCTACTTCAGCATATCCAATCAAGTACAAAATCATCATCGACATGCTTAAGATCTAAATCTTACTAAGGAATATTGAAGCTAGACTTTGTCACAGTTGTTGCTTCACAATCTTCAAGCTAAATCTCAATGATCAATAGAAACAGAGTATAAAACTTCTTCAAGAAACTTCTCTAAAGATGTTGAATAATGCATAAAGAAGAATCTATAATTTCTCTTAAAGTATAACAGAATGTCAAAAGTAAAATCAATCGTCTAAACTTTCTACTCTCCAAAAAAACTTCACCCCACTTCTGCTTCATCTGAGCTCCTATTTATAAAGTTTGGCACAGTGGCAATTTTGAAATAAAATCAACAAAGAAACACAAATTGGCGAAGTAACATTTTTTCTTCAATTATGTCGCCTGTTCATTCGCCTGAACCAAACGACTTCTAAAAATCTCGCTTGTCCTGATTGCCAAGCTAAAAATCTACTCAGGCGAAATGTTCTCAATATTGCCATAGTATGTCGCTTGATGCTTAGGTGAGTTGATATTCTTCATCAAAACACTCTTCTAGTTAAAATCTTCTAGGCAATATCTCATCAAATGTCGCCTGTTATTATCCTTTGACTTGGCGACATTTCTCCTTTATCGCCTTGGCTATTGCCTCAAGGCAGGCAAAGTCTAACCTTCATCGCCTAAATTTTCTGCCAGGATGGCGACGTACGAAGGCAAGGAGTGTCTGATTCACCTTGCATGTTTTAATCTTCGAGGCGAGATCTTCTTTATATCGCCTGCTTCATCTCCCTCTACTCCAATTCGTGGCGATGTCTTCAGGCGAATTCGATTCTCAGCAAAATCATTTCGCCAGTTTGCTGACTTTGGATGAAATTCTGATTTGGTCTTTCTTTCTTCTGAATTTGCATGTTTTAATTTCTTTTCCATAACTTTTCATCCAAGTCCATGTCTCAACAATAATAGCCTAGAATTAATAGAAATGTATTCAATATCTCATCATTTAAGCTCAATTTCATTACATTCAAGCTCATAAAGTATGCTAAAACATAGGTAAATTCTAGACTTATCAAGATATGATCTCAATCCTACCCTTTGAACTTACCATTAAATTGGGGATGAAAAGATGGGAACTGAGGATTTGCTAAAAGTGTGTTTCTAAAAAGTCGAAAGCAAAATGCTTCAAAAAATAATTAAATAATAAAAATAAAATAAAAAAAACTACAAAGAAGGGGTGAATAAGAAAAAGAACTACTAAAAATAAAAAGTGGACAATGTATACAATTTAAGTGGTGATGTGAATAAAGTATTATTGAATGGAAAACACTAGAGAGTGAAAAATGAAGGGATTGAGAGGAATTTAGTTGTATGTCCAAATTTTGAATCCTTTGAATAATTCCCCTTCTTTCATAAGCTAACTTGGCCCCATTTTCCCTATATAAACAAATCAAAGATTCTAAAGCAGAGAAATGGGCAGTTCTGAACTTAGAAACGTTTAAGTGTTGTACAGTGTATGAGTGAAGTTCAATGATCATGAGGTTCTTAACTTTTCTTTATACGTGCTTGTGAAACACTAAAATCACATTTACCTGGGTAAGTAACTCTGATTCTTAAAGTGACTAGTGTATTGTGTGAGTAATCTTTTGAATTCTGAGTGATCAAAAACTTATGAGAGACTACAGTGAGGAAGTAGTTTCAAAACTCTAACACTTGAATCTTCTCATATACTTTGCAACATCAAGAAAATGATAAGTTTTGAGTTAGTTGATTTGAAATTTTGATAGAAGAGATGGTCACTATTTGGAAATTTTCAAAATATACCTGATAAGTTACTTTGAATTATGACTGCAAGTGTGCACTAATTGCTGTCTCAGTTGGTCCTTAGTCAATTTGCTTGAGGACATGCAAAAAGGTTAAGTTAGGGGTAATGATAAGTCTAGAATTTACCTATATTTTAGTATATTTTATGAGCTTAAATGTAAAGAAATTGAGTTTAAAAGATGAGATATTGAATAGATTTCTAGCGATTCTAGACTATTATTTTTGAGACAGGGACTTGGATGAGAAGATTTGGAAAATGAGCTAAAAACATGCAAAAATCAGATGAAAGAATGACCAAATAGAATTTCATCCAACGTCTATAGAAATGGCGAAATGCTGATGTTAGAAGAAGAGATGGCCTAAGTATATTGCCAGTTGCAGAAAGGTGAAGGCGAAATATAAAAGACCTCGCTTTGATACAAAAGTTACATGAGGCGAGTTAAAGTCTCCTTGCCTTCATAAGTCGCCATTTTTGGCAACATCTCTAGGCGCTGAAGGATGAACCTCGCCATCTTACAGGCGATAGCAGAGGATATGTGATTGAATGTCGCCCAAAGATGAGTAATATTGAAGGCGACAGAAAAGATATATCGCCTAGAATGTTTTTAATGAAAGATTGAAATGGCGAGGAAAGATTAGTTCGTCTAAGCTTCAGGCAACATGAAGTGGAGATAAGCAGAACATCTCACCTATGAAAAAGTGTTGCATGTCAAATAAGTCAGCGATATTTGTGAAAGTCGTTTGAGTTCAGGCGAAGGAACAGGCGATATAAATTGAAAAAAATTGTTACTTCGCCAATTTGTGTTTCTTTGTTGATTTTATTTCAAAATTGCCATTGAGCAAAACTCTATAAATAGGAGCTCGGATGAAGCAATAATAACCTTTTAACATTCGGTTATTTTTGAGAAAAATTCTAGATTCTTCTACTCGCTTTATTCAATATTCTTAGAGAAGTTTCTTGAGGAAGTTTCGTACTCTGTTTTCTGTGATCATAGAGATTTAGCTTGAAGATAGTGAAGCAACAACTGTGACAGAGTCTAGCTTCTATCTTCCTTGAAAAGATTTAGATCTTAAAGCATATTGATGATGATTTTGTGTTTTGATTGAATATGTTGAATTAGATATGCTAGGCTAAAAGCTCTATTGATTTGCTGAAATCAGTTGTTGATTATCATTCTGATTGTATGATTCTTGTTCAATTATAGGTAGATTTACTTGATTTTCCTGAACTGATTGAATTACAAGAACGAGAGTTACGTAATATTGTTATTTTGAAGATTGATTTAGACCAGAGATGACAATTAAGTTTCAGATTTAAGAACGGAGGATCGTTGTTCTAGAGATAGAAAATAGATTTAATTTTCTACAGATTATGCTTATCAGTTATATAGATTGTAGTATAGAGATATATGCATCTGTATAATTGAGATCTGCTAGATTAAATCGAGAGATCTTCTAATAGATCACTAATGATGAGCTAGAGTGCAAATCTATGATTACAAGTTGAATCATGCATTAGAAGATATTAGATAGTAGAGATTAGCATATCAGCTCATTTACAGTTGAGATCATTTGTAGGACAGTGTACTAACTCATGTCTAAATTGAATGAATGTCATTAATGTCTATAATACACAATAATTCTATGATTCTTATGATTTGATTTGTATATAGATTCTTTTAGCAATTCATTTGAAATCTTCATCTCAATTCCGCTTCTTAGCTAACAATCCCTATGGAGACGATATCTAAAATACTACATTAGACGTTGATAGGAGATCTATTTAGTTATTGTGATTTTATGTGTCAGAATTATCCTCATAAGTTACTAAGGTCTAAGCTTGACAACTAGCTTTGTAAGTGCTTCAGGACTGCTTTAGGAGTGATTTTTAATTGAGTTACCAAGCTCTTAGCTCTACAAGTAACTCGATAAATGCTTCTAGATCCTGAACACTAAACCGTATTTAAATTGAGTTGTGATCTCCTGGCTCGACAAGTTGCTCAGTATCTTAAAACTTTTGACTTCTAGACCCAGGTTCTTATTTATCTAATCTTATATTTAAGATGGGAGAAATAACATATTTTTTTAGTCAAAATGTCATTTGTTGTCAAAATGGTCATTTTACCTTTTCTTAAGAGGAAAATTTGAATTTCTGAAAAGGATAATGGTTTTGGATTTTAATCATGAAATAATTTTTGGAGCAATGAGAAAGTGGCAGAATCAATTTTCAATGGAAATTGGATTTTGGATCGGATTGGTCCTAAATTTGGCCTAATCCAAGGTCAAGATCATTAGTGTCATGATATAACACTGACCCCACCCAAACGCCACACTTTTCACTCTAATCCCATTTCCCCTCTTCATTTTTTTAATGTTTTCGTCCTCTTCCAAGAGCCAAACCCTAACTTCCATTCCCTCACAACTACTGACTCTCAACCACCATTGGCACTTCATTTAACCTTTCAACAACCTTCCTCGGAGATCATTCATTATTTTCAAGTGTCTTCAAAACTATAACAGCAAAGGTTATCTCTTATCTCACTGTGCTTTTTTAAAATCGAAATTGATGATGAATCTTGATCCTAGAATGCTAGTAGTTTGATTTTAGGATTATTTTGAGTCATTAACATGTGTTTTTAGCTCAAAATAAAGTCTATATGGTATATGCCCTTATTCTTCCATTAGAATATCGTTGACTTGTTTGAAATGATTTTGAATTGGTCTTGTGATGCTTTTGGACTTATTTTGATGTTGTTTCCAACTCTTGAATGGTTATAGGAAACATAAAGGGGAATGCCAATAGAAGGGGTGATTCTTAGCTTGGCAAAGCTTCAATTAAGGATCGTAATTTTGTTTTAAGCTTCTATTATTGTTTTATGCATGATGTGAGTTATAGACTAGGAATTATGCATTAGAAATCTTACGTAGGTTCCTTGATTACTACATATTGTTTAATGTAGCTAAATTGATGAAAAAATACTTGAATATGCTACGTGTGTATATACTTATTTGATTGATTGTCATAGTTAATAATTTGATGATATGAATTGATGTTTGATGCATTTGAGTGGCCGTAATTAGGAAAGAATGCTTGAAGGGCAGACATGATTCCTTTTTGTCTGTCGCTCATGAAGCAAATCCTCTTACCATTACCAATCTTTAGAATACTCTTCAAATGGTGTAGAAGCCACATCCATGTTTCTTTCTTCTCTAAATCTACAATCGCTGCTCCTAAAGGTAACACTCCACTATTGGCGTCCAATGTTACATCGGTCAGTAGGACCCCTTCATATGGCCCTTTCAATGAACACCCATCTAGCCCAATGAATGGCCTACAGTGGACAAAGGATTCTCAGGCTATTCCAAAATATACAAACATCTTTGAGAACTGTAACGTCGGACCCTTACCCGATTATTAACCCGATAAGAGACCAACGTCACCTCATCAAATTATATTTACCAATTAATTATCCATTTACTAATGTCATATATTAATAATCTGTTATTCGAATCATACATCAAAACATTAATTATATGTGTATACTAGTAACATTCTTCATACAATACAAGTATTTAATTTACATATCAAGTATCCATATAACAAGTTACACTTTAGCCCGTAGGCCAATTCTTCATCAGTTCATCAAACTTTTCTTTATTATACAAGTACGCATTCAGATTATACATATAACTGTACATAACACCATGCATTTTACTTATCATCATTCCTTCTCTTAACAATTTCATTTGCTTCACATGGTAACATGCCCTAGTCTTTTCCTGAAACCATGTCTTCATACATAGAGTGGTCCTTGATGTTTTCCCCCGATTGCTTTTCCTGGATTGTTATTAAATAAAGGAAAAAGAAAACATAGAAAATAAAACGTCAGGCAACAATGCCTGGTTTGTACCCCGTGCCCGGGGCATGCAACACAAATGCTTACCTTTATTTTCAATACAAATCAATAATTCAAACAAGTACACCCAAGATCAATCAATCCATAAAATGTTTCCAAACATCATTACAAAGGCAAATTCATTAAAGTTTCCAAGAATCCAAATAATGAAAATTTTCATGTTAGTTTAACTTACATGTGGTTAGTAAGTCATATAGGAATCCATTTATTTCCATATATTCTATTATTCAATAAGATTTCATTTAGCCTTATACTTTTAATCATTTGAGATTTAAACACAACTTATGTTAGTTATTCATTTTCTTATTATTGATAGCCCTCTTAGAATAACCTATGGAGGAAATGGAACTGTTTTGGCCCGAGATCCGCCGATAGACCCGAAGGCCGCTAATAGACCCGAAGGCCGCCGATAGACCCGAGGGCCGCCGATAGACCCGAAGGCCGAATCATCATCATCATCGTCTCATTTAATTCAACTTTCAGGGTGAAGTGCACTTCTAGTTCCTAAAGCATGCCTTTCATCCTCTAACGGTATTCTACAAAGGCTATCGCTTCAATTCATCTTTCATATGTTTATACTATTAAATTATTCTTTTATTAAGTACTAACGATACCATCATCATTCGATTCGATGCTAATAATCACATTACTTATTTCCAATAGGATGCATAAGCATCCAATATCATCCATAAATTAAAATTTCTTTCAAATATTCTTTTACAAGATCTCTATTTATGTCATCTTTACATTTATGTATAAATTATCTCACATTATACAAGTATGCTATGCTAAACATCAAGTAAAAGTGTTGTTATAAAAATTTATTATCTAGTGGTAACAATTCCAGTTTTCAAACAAACTGAGTAGTTTGAATTCGATTTGGCATAATTTATTCTATAGGTATTTAATTAACTTCAAACCACTTCTATCATTTCCGTAACTCATTCTTATATGTTATGATAGCTTCACTTGTCATTAATTCAAGGTCAAAATATTTTTAATCATCTCATTTTCACCATTCCAGATTCACTGGAATCTGGGACAGTGTTACAAGGCTGATTTCACTTTACTTAAAACCTTATCAAATCAATTCCAATTATCATGATTTTTGGTGTGAGTCTTATTTAAGGTCTTAACTTTCTACTGTTTAAATTTCAGTACCTTTTGAGTCTTTTAGCTTAGGTTTTGGTATGTCACAAAATTAGGTTACCAAACTGCCCTGTTAGGGACAGTTTGTATGTATTGGACTCTTATCATTAAAAGGCTTATCAAATGCACTTATTTCACTTTCAAATTTTCCAGTCTACTAATACACATGTAAACCAACATTTTTCACTTACACAACGTTTTCCAAATAGGCCTCTAGATATTTTTCACGTTTATATCAAGTTTTAGACATGCCCTGTTTCTGGACAGTCTGTATGTATGGCTTTCTTGACATCAATTAGGGTATTAAATGGAATTATCTCAGCACCAAATTTTACTCGTTCACACTAGACTTGTAAAGGAACATTTCATTCTCGTAGGGCTTGGTCTAATTATATTTTTAACTATTTCTAAAAATTCAACCAAATTAGAGGACAGTTTCAGTATTTTCTGGAGTAGGCTGGAATTGTTTTCAAAACCATATCATTTTATTCAAACAAACATCAACCATCACAAATCTATTATTTCTTAGAGCCAAATACTTCAAATAAGTCTCTACTAACTTTATAGCATATGTCCATGCTTCCAAAAATATTGATCAAAATTTTTTAAACCAACAAACAATTATATACATCACCATAAAAACCATTTTAGCATGCAAATCATATCAAACATGAAACCAACAACAAAACCTTTAGGGCTTAGGGTACAAACCTTATTTGAGAGCCTTCTCCTACACTTGGTCTTGCTCCTCAAGGTCCTCTTTTGGTTCTACTAATCACAAAAACAAGAGTTTAGCATTCCTTTTTACAAGTTTCTACCATAAACAACACTAACAACAACCTCATGCTAACTTGGGTACTTTTCTAACTAATACCATAACTTTCAATTTAAGAACATAACCAAGGGCATTATAACCATTCTAATAACATTCTTAACATCTAGAAACCATTTCTATACTAAACTAGGATCAAATCACTCATATATGAAAGTTAGGGTTTGAAATCCTTACCTTGTTTCTTGATGATTCTTGATGTAATTGATGTTATAAGTTTGTTCTTCTTGGTTTGATGGTGTTTCTATGATGTAGCAAGAGTATGGAAGAGGTTTTGAGAGTTAGATGGAGAAAGAAGAAGAAGAAAAATGGAGATGGAGGATCTTAAGGGGTGGTTGGCTAAAGGAAAAATGGAGAGAAATGGAGAGAGCTTGAGAGAATTTTAGAATGGTATAGAATTCTCTAGATAACTCCCCCTCCCCCCTTAAATACTAACCTCCTCATGGACAAGTTCAATTTAGTCCCTTACCTTTCTAATAATTTCATTAGGAGGACAATTACCAATAACCACCACAACTTCAATCTATTTGCACTTAGGTGAAAACTTTTCATTTTAATGCATCTATACCCTTGGACCAACTTTGACTTGCCCTAAATTAAATAAGAATTAACTTTTAACCCAAATTAAACTTGGAAATTAAAGAACATAGCCAAAATTTTCTATAACACCTTTAATGCATTTTATGTGTAAAATGCATTTTACTCCTGAAATGCCCTTGGACTTTCCTAAAAATTACCATTATGCCAGTACCCAAGTTACACTTCTTATAGTTCTAAATCATCTCTAATAGCTTATTCGCTATTCTAATAAAGGAATAAAAATTCGATCGAAAAATTCTACCCTATAATTGTGGACCTTACAAGAACTGACTATCTTCTCCCGTCACTCGAACGAACGCTGATGAACCTGGATTTGTAGTTTGAACCATGTGGTAGTATTTCTTCAGTAGAGTGAAGTAGTGGTCGTGATCCTTAAGCAGTTTGGATGTGATTCTTTCTTTAACTTTATATAAATTACGTCTAAGAACAACCACCTTGTAATCCCTCTATAGGAGAGCTTCCAGCGTTGCAATATCCATAGTTGGACAACTCTTCAGGAGCTCACTGAATTTTTTCACGATCAATTTCACTCGAGCTTCTGGATTGTTGTTTAGCCTATGATAGGAATGCTCCTCAGAGTACTAATAAATTTTCATGGTTTCTCCCACAACTATATTCTCGGCCTTGATAAACCAACCACGGCCTTCACCCTTACTCTTGTAGTGCAATCTCTCTGGATCATTGATCAACCTTTCAATTTCAAAATCTTCCTGGATAACATAGTCCTTCAACACCACCCTCAGCTTGTAATGCCCGAACCCCCGCCCCAACGGAAGAGGGAACGCGGAATTCTTATACTACGGTGCGGAGACAGATAACAAACATACATACAAATACAGAAAATAAATATACAAATAACAGACTTGCAAATCGAAAATCAAAGCTGAAAGAAAGATCTTATAATTCCAAAGTCAATGGTTCAAAATATATCCAACATAATTCGAGAATAAACTCTTAAAGTTCAAAAATACTTAATCTGAAAAGAAATCCCAAAACATGGTGCAGCGGGTACAAATACAGAAATAAGTCTAGCTAAAGTAAAACAGAAATGCAATCCAAGTGTGAAAAGGATGCCATGTAATGCTCGATGCTAGTGATATCTTGTTATCCCACCTGTCTGTCTGAACTCTGCAATTTCCATTCCCAAAAAGGGTTCAAATATACAAAACAAAAATGAAAACAACCAAGGGTCAAACTATCGATGTCTGGTTAGTAAGCCAATGCCCTACAAACACACACAGATGCGTCTTATTAAACAGAATAGCATGTCATACATATATGCAGGTTAGTTAGTTAACAACCAAAGGGTACAAACAGAAGCAAACAAGTTGTTTAACAAATCAAGTTATCCTCAAATATAATCCCCTTTAAGTGATCTAGGATAAATGATTACAGAAAATAGCATTTACCGTCTGAAAAAGGCTTTATGATTGTCAAACTATTTTCAAAAGAGAGACCGAAACTGAATAGTAGTTCGATAAGCAGTCCAGAATGAAATTCGGTTAGAGAGCATCACCAAAGTTATCGAATAGTAATTCGGTACGCAGTCCGGCACATAGCTAGGTCAGAAGGCAATTATGCAAATCCAAGGTAAGTTTTAAGTGACAGTCCGGTTCCAAGTTCGGTAAGTAGTTCGGTCAGAGAGTTTCAAGTCTCTTAGACACATCGAATTGTAATTCGGTACCTAACTCGGTGAAGAGCTCGGTCAGAGAGGTTGAACAGTCTTCTGAGACTCATACCAAACTACAGTTCTGTAGCTAGTTCGGTTAGAAGTTCGGTCGGAGAGTGAATCTAATGATCTCAAGGCTGACCGAATTGTATTTCGGTAACCAGTTCAGTAAAGAGCTCGGCCAGAGACCATCCTACGTCCAATTTTTCCAGTTTTTAAGTGACAATCCGGTAAACAGTCCGGTATTCAGTCCAGTTACGGACACTGGGCATATTTTTAGCCTAGTTAAGATTATGTCGATTGCTATTCAAAGACTAGTTATCCAATTGGGTCTATTCCTAGCACTTATAGTCCGTTAAGTGTAGACTTGGTCAAACGATCCACAATAACCCAAATAGCGTCAAACTTCTCACGAGTCAATGGCAACCCAACAAAAAAGTCCATAGTGACTCAATCCCATTTCCATTCCGGAACTGATATCGATTGAAGCAAACCAGATGGAAGTTGATGTTTTGCCTTAACCGGTTGACAGACCAAACACTTCCCAACAAAATCAACAATGTCTCTCTTCATACCCGGCCACCAATACATCACCTTCAGATCATGATACATCTTGGTAGCACCAGGGTGCATAACATACACTTGCCTATGCGCCTCTGTCAATATTTCCGTTCTCAGATCATCGGATAATGGCACATAAATCCGATCACCGAAATACCAAATACCATCATCTCTTTGAAACGCTTCAGTTCTCTTACCCTGACCAGATTTCTTAGCCCACTCCAAGGCTATCTCATTAGACTTCTGTGCTTTAAGAATCCTAGCAGTCAAATCTAGTTTCACTACCAGTTCGACTACCAGAGCATCATCCTTCAAACTCAATCTGGCCATCATAGTATACAAAGCATGCATGGATTGGCGGCTAAGAGCATCCGCTACCACGTTAACTTTACCAAGATGATAATTGATCTCCATATCATAATCCTTTAGAAAATCAACCCATCTATGCTGTCTCAAATTCAAATCCCTCTGAATAGGTAGATACTACAAACTCTTGTGATCCGTATACATAAAACACTTTGCTCCATATAAGTAATGCCTCCAGATCTTGAATGCAAAGGCAATGGTCTAGATCATGAGTAGAGTAATTACGCTCATGAGTCCGCAATTGCCATGATGTATAAGCAATCACATTCCTGCCTTGCATAAGCACACAACTAAGATCATTCAGTGAAGCATCACTATACATAATATAGTCCAACCCTTGAACCGGCTGAACTAAAACTGGAGCTTTCGTAAGCAACTTCTTCAACATATCAAAACATTCCTGACATTTGCTAGTCCATTCGAACTTAACTCCCTTATGCAGAAGCTTCGTCAAAGGACCTGCAATGGAGGAGAATCCTTTCACAAACCGACGATAATAACCCGCCAAACCCAAGAAACTCCTTACTTCAGTCACATTCACAGGTTGTTTCCAAGCCATTTCAACCTCAATCGTTTTCGGATCCACCTTAATGCCATCTTTTGAAATCACATGACCAAGGAAAACTACTTTTTCCATACTGAACTCACATTTGGATAGCTTCGCATAAAGTTGCTTCTCACGAAGAATCTGCAAAACTATTCTCAAATGCTTGGCATGCTCTTCCTTGTCCTTTGAATACACCAGAATGTCATCAATGAACACCACAACAAACTGGTCCAGAAATTGCTTAAACATCCTGTCCATCAGATTCATAAAGACAGTAGGAGCATTAGTCAAACCAAATGGCATTACCACAAACTCATAGTGGACATACCTAGTCCGAAATGCTGACTTAGGAATATTCGACTCCCGGATCGTCAACTAATGGTAACCAGATCTCAAATCAATCTTAGAGTACACACCAGCCCCTCTCAACTGATCAAACAAATCATCTATACGAGGAACAGGGTACTTGTTCTTCACAGTAAGCTTATTCAACTGCCGGTAGTCAATAGACCGGAAAGTTCCGTCTTTCTTCTTCACAAATAGAACTGGAGAACCCCAAGGAGAAGTACTCGGTCGAATATAGCTTTTATCCAACAGTTCCTACAACTGCACTTTTAGTTCCTTCAATTCTGCCGGAGCCATTCGATGAGGTGTCATAGAAACTGGCACGGCGCCCGGAATAAGCTCAACAGTAAACTTCACTTCTCTCTGTGGCGGCAAACCTGGAATTTCATCAGGAAAGAAATCCAAGAACTCATTAACAGTCGGAATGAACTTTCCATCAGAACGTGGCTTATCCACTTCTACCACATGAGCCAAGAATGCTTCACATCCACTTCAAAACATCTTATCACACAAAACAGGCGAAACAACCCTATCAAGAGGAATCTTGCGATCACCTACAAACGTGACCCAACCTTGCGGAGATTGAAGAGTCATCCTCTTCGCCCTATAATCCATAACTGCTTCATGTCTAGACAACCAATCCATACCCAGAATAACATCAAACTCATTACTTTTCAACTTCAGCAAATCACCCAGAAAAGTAATACCATCAATCACAATTGGAACATCACGGTACACATGATTAACCACAACACAATTACCCAACGGATTAGTGATGTAAAGATCCTTATCAGTCAAACACGATTCCCAACTCTTATCCTCTAAGACACTACTACAGGCATACGATAACGTAGAACCCGGATCCAACAAAGTATAAACAGGAGTGTCAAGGATAGAGAAGGTACCTGGCACCACATCAAGAGTATCAGTCTCCTCACGACCTCTCAGAGCATAAGTATGAGCAAGATTCCTAGAATCCCTCCTAGGAGCAACTCCAGACTGAGCCCCGCCTCTATTAGCATTCGGCTGAGATGCAACAGCCTAACATTCCTCTGAACTGAGCTAGCATCCCTAGAAGCAGGCACTCTACCATCACTAGCACCCTGCTGAGGACAATCTCTAACCAGATGCTCTGTAGAACCACACCTCAAGCATCCACCAGTCTTCCTGATACACTCATCTAGATGACGACGGTTGCAAGTAGTGCACACCGGATAACTCACACATCTATTGCCTTGAGTAGGAGCACTAACAACAGATGGATTCAGCCGAGAGCCTACTCCAGTTCCCCTGTTAGGCCGAGGTTGATTAACTAACCACCTCCATTGTTCTGCACTTGAGCCTTGCCTTTCTTATGATGTTGACCAACCACAGCCGGTCCATTCATGGTGTCCCTTTCACGATTCCGGTCTTTCTTGACCAACATCTAAATATCCACAGCAGCTTCAACCATTTCATGAAAATCATCAATCCTCAAAGTAGCCAACAACTTCTGAATCTCAAAATTCAGCCAATATCTGAACTTCCTGCAATGGTCAGCTGGAGTAGGAACCATCTGAGTGCATACCTGCAAAGCTTCACAAACTCATTCTTGTAGTCCTGAACAGATCTGTCCCTTTGCTTCAGATAGAGGAACTCAACTCTCTTCTGTTCAGCCCAAGCATGCCCAGTATAGTTCTTCTTGAACTGCCCGCGAAAGAACTCCAAATTGACCACAAATTCGGGGTCCAAAGTCTGAACAACTCCTTCCCACCAACGTATTGCTTCACTATGAAGAAGGGAAACCAAGCATTCAAGCTTCTCAGCATCATTGCACATGATATCGTCACAGACACGAGAGATATCCATTAACCAATTATCTGCCACTTCAGGACCTTTATCACTGGTCCCCTTAAACAACTCAATCTTCTTCTTAGGAAGGCGTTCAATAGCCGACCTCTCATGCCTAGCTCCTCCCTCCTGCAACCACGGAGGATAGCAGCAATATCCTGAAAGGCCTGAGTCTGAGCAGCAGCATTCTCGGACGTTCGATTCTCACCAGAGTTACTATCATGTCAAATGGGGATATTGCGGCGTCTACCAGCCATAATATGAAAATCAAGAAATCAAAGGAGTACGGGTCTGGAAAAAGTTCAAGAGCAGGTGTTAGCAAGGATATACCACTAAGACTCAATTCCGAAATGAACTCAAAGTCAATGGTTCAAAATATATCAAACATAATTCGAGAATAAACTCTTGATGTTCAAAAATACTTAATTTAAAAACAAATCCCAAAACATGGTGCAACGGGTACAAATACATAAATAAGTCTAGCTAAAGTAAAACAGAAATGCAATCCATGTCTAAAAAGGATGCCATGTGATGCTCGATGCTAGTGATATCCTGCTAGCCCACCTGTCTGTCTAAACTCAGCTATTTATATTCCTAGAAAGGGTTCAACTATACCAAACAAAAAGGAAAACAACGAAGGGTCAGACTATTGATGTCTAGTTAGTAAGCCAATGCCCAACAAACACACACAGATGCGTCTTATTAAACAGAATAGCATGTCATACACATATGCAGGTTAGTTATTAACCAAAGGGTACAAACAGAAGCAAACAAGTTGTTTAACAAATCAAGTTATCCCCAAATATAATCCCCTTTAAGTGATATAGGATAAATGATTACAGATTATTGCATTTACCGTCTGAAAAAGGCTTTATGATTGTCAAACTATTTTCAGAAGAGAGACCGAAACCGAATAGTAGTTCGGTAAGCAATCCGGAATGAAATTTGGTCAGAGAGCATCACCATGGTTACCGAATAGTAATTCGGTAGGCAGACCAGTAGATAGCTTGGTCAGAGGGCTATTATGCAAATCCAATGTAAGTTTTAAGTGACAGTCCGGTTCAAAGTTCGGTAAGTTGTTCAGTCTCCTAGACACACTGAATTGTAATTCAGTACCTAATTCGGTAGGCAGACCGGTAGATAGCTTGGTCAGAGGGCTATTATGCAACTACACACTGAATTGTAGTTGGTCAGAGAGGTTGAACAGTCTTCTGAGACTCATACCGAACTACAGTTCTGTAGCTAGTTCGGTCAGAGAGTGAATCTAATGATCTCAAGGATGATCGAATTGTATTTCGATAACCAGCTCGGTAAGGAGCTCGACCAGAGACCATCCTACGTCCAATTTTTTCAATTTTTAAGTGACAATTTGGTATACAGTTCGATATACAGTCCGGTTACGGACACTGGGCACATTTTTAGCCTAGTTCAGATTATGTCGATCGCTAATCAAAGTCTAGTTATCCAATTGGGTCTATTCCTAGCACTTAGAACCCGTTAAGAGTCACAATTCATACTACCCAAAGTTAGAACCCAAAGACACAAACTAGCATAAAAAAAATCAAACCGAAACATGGCAAACATACATAATAAGAAGCAGAAACAATTCAATATCATTAAGTTTCAGATTACCCAATTATTTAGTGTGATAACTTATCAGGTCTGTCCTTAGTTTAATAACAAAATCGGGAACAGAAAACAAACAGATAGGGTTAAACCCTGAGAGTGGATCAAAGTTCCCAGAATGATGACGTCGCATCCAGAATGAGCAAGGCTCTAAAATGATGTCGTCGCATCCAGAAAGTAGTTGGCAAACAATGCCATATACGCTTTCGCGCATCGATGTATACATCTAGTTTTTCCTAACAACATGCTGGTCTTATCGTATTAACCTTAGGACAAGACTTTAACAGATTACAGAGTTATATTCAGTATAGCAGACAAATATGAGTATCATTTCATATGCTCATATTTGGGTAACAAAATAAACAAAACTTCCACAATCAAAACAGATAGTGTACAGAAATAATGGCAGCAATTTTTTCCAAACAGTTTGTATCAAATGCAGCAGATTATGCTAATCAATTCAGATTTCGGTTTATATCAATTAATCAGTTTCGTAAACAACAGAAGAAGATAATTGTGAGGGAATAAACACGGTTTCTAACCTTATTCGCTAATCCAAAAACCGAATCTACTCCGGTCGACGATCCCTAACTTGGTCTACACCAAATCAAGCATAAAATTCATAAATTCCCAATTTCGCAAAAGTTAGGGTTTACCAGTAAGGAACAATTTAAAGTTTCAATTGAAATCCAAAAGACCCAAATCACACATATTGAAATCAAAGGTTCAAGACCCAAAATCAATCGAAATAGAATCTCCCAAACTCATAAACCCTAGGTTCTAGAAATCCCAAATCAATTCAATATGCTTTAAAAAAAACAACAAGGAAGAAAACCCTTACCAAGAGTGTGAAGAAATCAAAGCAATGCTCCAATCCCAATCAAATTCCCCAACAGTTAAAACTTGGAAATCTGTTAGAGTGTGTTTTTTTTTTGGTTGAGAGGATTTGAAGAATACGTAAAAGCAAGTTTCTAGGGTTTTGTGACAAATGATTTAAAATCCATCATTTTCATGTGTATATGGGTGGCAAATATCACCACTAACCCATATGTTTACATGTAATTTTAAAAACAACCCCATTTGTAAAATAATTATAAAATCAACTCAATTTTCAGTTTGTTTTCAAATGTCACCCAAAAGTCAAACTAGACAAATCATTTGGTCAAACTGGAAAAGTCGACATTTTTCTAAAATGCCCGTTTTACCCTTATAACAAAAATAAATAAAAATTATTAAAAGTTCCAAATAATCAGATGAATAGCCCCAGATTACGGACGTTACACAGCTTGTACACACTTTCAAACTATTGGCCCTCTTTGAAATTAATTTTTTCTCCTGGCCGACGATAGAATAGATCTCCATGCATCAATCTTTTGAGTTTTAGCTCTAGATCTGCAGTTGAGTCCTCACTATCATTAGTGAAATCATCATCAAATTCTCTTTCATATTCATCTTGTCCATTCCAGTTAGGATCTTCAACATCCTCAATCTCATCGCCTACACATTGAGTTTGAGCACCAGGTTCACCATGTAATCCAAATCCACTTTCACTTGAATCTTCGAATACCTCACCATCTAGGTCTTCTTCTGCCCCAATTGTCGGGTCCTTGAGAGTGTCTTCCTAATCATGATAAGTTTCACTTGGTCTGGAATTAATTCCTTCACCATGTAATAGAGTTTCATGGTCTTCAGGGTTGTGATGTACCTCTTGTTCTTGGGGGTTAGACTGTCTTGTGTGAATGTTGTAAGAAAGAGTCCTCTCTAGTCCACAATTCAGCAAAAACATCATTCAAGTACTCTACGGCATCAAGTCTAACTGGGAAAAAAGGTCCAAGGGTGATCACATCATCATTTATTGTAGGGTTGGCACTAATTTTGTCCTTTTCTATATTTGGCTTTGCACCAGCTGGTAGGGTGCACATGGTTTCAACCTCTTCATTCACATCTTCAGCTAAGGCATCATTGACATCCATAGAGGGCTGTGTGCTTTCCAAATGGGCTTTTATTTGGTCATCACTACATGGAGACAGCGCTGGACAGTCCTCGTCAATATTAATCACTTCTTCTTCAACAAGTTCAAACGTAGCAGTGAGTAGAAAAACCCTTTCTACTTGGCCTGCCTACTCCTTCTACCACTGAATTGCTTCATCATATAACTTCGGATCCTCCATCTTATGTGAACTCTAGGGGCTTGAACTTTCCAATATAAGCAATATCATTCCAATGGTCAATTGCTCTGAATAATTCATAATCACACCAAATGACCCTATCTTCGCCATTCCAGAATCTAGAGGTAAACCTAAAATCCTTGTAAGAAATGATAGACGATGGAACCCCATATAACCTCATGATTTCCTTTAGATACAGTTCAACAAATCTCTCCAAAGAATAATCCACTCTGATTGGCAGAAAGTGAGCAGACTTGGTCAAACGATCCACAATCACCCAAATCGCATCAAACTTCTCACTAGTCAATGACATCCCAACAACAAACTCCATAGTCCCACTTCCATTCCGGAAAAGATATCGGTTTAAGCGAACCAGGTGGAAGTTAATGTTCTGCCTTAACCTGCTGATAGACCAAACACTTCCCAACAAACTCAACAATATCCTTCTTCATACCCGGCCACCAATACATCACCTTCAGATCATGATACATCTTGGTAGCGCCAAGATGCATAGCATACACTTGCCTGTGTGATTCTATCAGTTTCTCAGTTCTCAAATTATCAGATAACGACACATAAATTCGATCACCGAAGTACCAACTACCATCGTCCCTCTGAGACGCTTCGGTTCTCTTACCTTGATCAAACTTCTTAGCCCACTCCAAAGCTATCTCATCTGACTTTTTAGCTTATAGAATCCTAGCACTCAAATCTGGTTTCACTACCTGCTCGACTACTAGAGCATTATCCTGCAGACTCGACCTTGCCATCATAACATATAAAGCATGTATGGATTTGCGGCTAAGAGCATCCGCCACCACATTAGCTTTTCCAGGATGGTAATTGATCTCCATGTCATAGTCCTTCAGGAACTCAACCCATCAACGCTGTCTCAAATTCAAATCTCTCTAAACAAGCAAATACTGCAAACTCTTGTTATCCGTATAGACAAAACACTGTGTCTATTCAAATAATGCCTCTAGATTTTTAATGAAAAGACAAATGCAGCCAACTCAAGATCATGAGTAGGATAGTTATGCTCATGTGTCCGCCATTGTCTTGATGCATAAGCAATCATCTTCCCATCTTGCAAAAGCACATAACCAAGCCCATGCAAAGAACCATCAATGTACACAACATAGTCCAACCCTTCAACCGGCTGAACTAGAACTGGAGCTTCAGTAAGCAACTTCTTCAAAGCATCAAAACGTTCTTGACATTTGCTTGTCCACTCAAACTTAGCATTTTTATGCAAAAGCTTAGTCAAACGACCTACAATGGAGGGAATCATTTCACAAACCAATAATAATAACCTGCCAAGCAAAGGAAACTCCTAACTTCAGTCACATTCACCGGCGGTTTCCAAGCTATCACAGCTTCAATCTTCTTTGGACCCACCTTGATACCATCTTTCATAATCACATGACCAACGAAGGCAACTTCCTCCATCTAGAACTCACATTTGGACAGTTTCGCATAAAGATGCTTATTACGAAGGATTTGCAAAACTATTCCCAAATGCTTAGCATGCTCTTCCTTGTCTTTCGAATAAACCAAAATGTCACCAATGAACACCACAACAAAATGGACCAAAAACAGCTTAAACACCTTGTTCATCAAATCCATAAATACTACAGGAGCATTAGTCAAACAAAAAGGCATCACCATAAATTCATAGTGACCATACCTAGTCCGAAATGCAGATTTAGGAATATCCGACTCCCGGATCCTCAACTGATGATAATCTGACCTCTGATCAATCTTAGAAAGTACAACAGCTGCTCCTATTTGATCAAACAAATCATCTATCCAAGGAAGAGGGTACTTGTTCTTCACCGTAAGCTTATTTAACTGCCGGTAATCAATACACAACCGAAAAGTTCCATCTTTCTTCTTCACAAATAGAACAAGAGACCCCAAGGCAAAGTACTCTGCCGAATGTAACTCTTATCTAAGAGTTCCTGCAACTGCACTTTCAACTCTTTCAATTCTGCCGGAACCATCCGATAAGGGGCCATAGAAATTGGCGCGGCACCCAGAACAAGCTCGACAGTAAACTCCACTCCTCTTTGTGGCAAGAAACCAGGAATTTCATTCAGGAAATACAACTCATTAACAGCAAAAATGAACTTCCCATTAGAACGTGGCTTAACCCTTTCCACCACATGAGTCAGAAACGTTTAACAACCACTCCGAAGCATATTATCACACAAAGCAGCAGAAACAACCTTATCAAGCGGATTCCTGCAATCACCTATAAGCCTAACTCAACCTTTCGGAGACTGAAGGGTAATCTTTTGCCCTACAATCCATAATCGCTTCATGTCTGGACAACCAATCCATACCCAGAATGACATCAAACTCATTAATTTTCAATTTCAATAAGTCCCCAAGAAAAGTAATTCCACCAATCACTATCAGAACATCACGGTATACTCGGTTTACCACAAAACAATTACCTAAACAGATTAGTGACATACAGATCGTTACCACTCAAACCAGATTCCCAACCCTTATCCTCTAAGACACTACTACAAGCATATGATAAAGTAGAACCCGGATCCAATAGTGTATAAACGAGAGTGTTAATGATAAAGAAGGTACATGTCACCACATGAGGAGTATCAACCTCTTCAGAACCCCTCAGAGCACAGGTACGAGTAGGATTCATTGAATATCTCCTAGAACCAACTCCAGACTTAGCTCCACCTCTACTAGTATTACGCAGAGATGCTACTAGTCTCTCATTCCTCTGAACTGAATTGGCATCCCCAGAAGTAGGTGCCCTAACAGTACCACATCCCTAATAAGGACAATCTCTGACCAAGTGATCCTTACAACCACACCAGAAACAACCACCAGTCTTCCTGAAAAATTAACCCAGATGACGACGGTTGCAAGTAGCACACGCCGGATAACTCACACCCTAATTGCCTTGAGTAAGAGCACTAACAACAGATGAATTCGGTTGAGAGCCTCCTCCAGTACCCTTATTAGTTCAAGGTTGATTGGCTGATTCACCTTCAGCATTTTGCACCTGATTCTCACCCTTCTTATGTTGCTGGCCAACCACAGCAAGTCCACTCTTGGTGTCCCTCTCACGCTTCTTATCCCTCTTGACCAATATCTCAGTGTGTACTGCAACTTCGACCATCTAATGGAAGTCATCAATCCTTAGAGTAGGCAACAATTTCTGAATCTCAAAATTTAATCCATACCTGAATTTCTTGCATAGCTGGAGTAAGAACCATCTCAAGCGCATACGTGCAGAGCTTCACAAATTCATTCTTGTAATCTAGAACAAATTTATCTCTCTACTTCAGATAGATGAACTCAACTCTCTTCTGTTTTGCCCAGGCATGCCCAGTGTAGTTCTTCTTGAACTGCTCGCGAAAGAACTTAAGATTGATCACAACATCAGGATCAAAAGTCTGACCACTCCTTCGTACCAATGAACTACTTCACTCCGAAGAAGGGAAACCAAACACTCGAGTTTCTCAGCATCATTACACTTGAAATCATCACATACACGAGACATATCACTCAACTAGTTATCTGCCACTTATGGACTGGTCCCTTTAAACAATTCAATTTTCTTCTTTGGAAGTCATTCAATCGCGACCTATCCTGCCTAGCTCTTTCCTCCTAGAATCCATGCAGGATAGTGGCAATGTCCTGAAAAGCTTGAGTCTGAGCAGCGGTATTATCAGGTGCACGATTATCATCAGAAGTGATGTCATGTTCAGTGTGGATATTACGACGTTGATGAGGAATTTTCTTACACATATAATCAGCGCAATAACATAAAGAATGTAAGAATTTCTATCAATGTCTAAGTGTAATTTTATAGATATCGTCTCCATATGGATTGTTTTACTTGGAAATAAAGAATACGATTGAGATCTAAACTAAATTGTAAAACGAATTGATAAGCAAAAGAATCTTAAAGTTCATAAAATGTGATATGGATTTTAGACACTTTTGACAACCATAGCAACAGAATGGAAGTTTTATACTCAGTAATCAGTGATCTAATGTAGAATCAAGTTGATATGCAGATCTCTGTTTCTAATACTTCATTTGATTACACAATTTGACTCTAAATCTCGAATTTACAACCTAGATCATCCTCAATGACTTGTTAAAGATCTCTCAATTCCATTCAAAAATCTCAGTTAACAAGTTGCATATCTCTATACTACAACTCAACTAACTGATTAAGAACAATTCGTAGAAAATTGGATCTAACTGTCTATCTCTAGTACAAAGATCCTTCGTTCTTAATTTTGATACTTAGACTCCATCTCTATACTATAATAAGCATCTCAACAATATTATTTAACTCTCATTCTTGTAACTCAATAGATTCAAGAAAAGTAAGCAAATCTGGCTTTGTCTTAACAAGAATCATATAATCAAATAATTGACATAGAAACAGATCTCAGCAAATCAACAGAGCTATTAGCTAAGCAAAATTACTTCCTCATATGCAAAACAGTTCATAATCATCTTCATCATGCTCAAAGACCTAAATCTTACCAACGAAGTTAGAAGTTGAACTCTGTCACAGTCTTCACTTCTTCACTTCAAGCTAAATCTCGGAGATCACAACAAATAGAGCACAAAAACTTCTCCAATAAACTTATCAAAACCAGATCCGAAATTAAAGAACGGAAGATTCTAGAAAATATCTAAAAATGTCAAAAGGTCCTAATTGCTTCAACTAAGTTCCTATTCATAGAGTTTTCTTAGTGGCAATTTTGAAATTAACTAAAGAAAGAAAAAAACAAATAGGCAAAGTACAAAATATCTCTTTATGTCGCTTGTTCCTTCGACTAAACTAAAAGGACATTCTGTTTCTTTGCTAAACTTGTTCGCCAGATAACAAGTTCTCCTGGTGAAATGTCTTTCACCATCGCCTTCCATATGGCCACCCATCTAGGCGATTATTCTTTTTTTCGCCATCCTAATATTGCCTCAACAAGAATCTTAGGCGAGATAGGTTAAATGTCGTCATCATTCATACTTCTTCTTCAGGTGATATTTAACATTTGGCTTTGATTTATCGCCTGACTTCACTTCTCTTTAGGCAATATCTTCTTTTGTTGCTTAAGGGTTTCGCCAAGTGTGGCAAAATGTTAACGGCGAGAATTTTCTATGTTGCCTCTTGCATCTCTTTTCTTAGGCGATGTTCACTTGTCCTGCTTTTTATGTCGCCATCTTCTCTGAGTGTGCAGATGAGATTGAGAGGCGATATACTCGTCTTGTAATTGTTTCGCCAAAATCTTGGACTTTGGATGAAATTCCATTTGATCCCTCCTTTTTCTGATTTTGGTTCTTTTCTGCTTCTTTTTCCAAATTCTTTCATCTAAGTCTCTGCCTAAATAAAATAGTCTAGAATTACTAGAAATCCATTCAATATTTCAACTCTTAAGCACAATTTCTTCCTATTTAAGCTCGTAAATATATCAAATATAAGTAAATTCTAGACTTGTTAGGCGTCTATCAGCCATAATTCAAAAATTAGCCAGTCAAAGAATTACAGGTCTAGAAAATGTTCAGAAGCAGATGTTAGTAAGGATATAACCACTAAGACTCCATTCATGATATGCAATGTCATGTATGCAATGTCATGAGTTTGAAAATAATGCACAAACACACTTAATTCTAATGCACAACAAGAAGTAACCGAGAACTGGTACTCTGATACCAACAAATGTAACACCCAAACCCCCACCCCAACGGAAGGGATGTGGAGAACGGATGTCACATGCAGAACTGAACATATACATACTAAACAGAAATATAAAGAAGAATCAAGACTGCAATATTTTATTATTCGAAGGTGATCCAAAATAGATAGTTCAAATACAAATTCAAAACAAATAAAATCAGAGCCGAATTGTCAAATTGTCTAATTCGAAAATAAATCCCAAAACGTAATGTAGCAGTTACAATTCTAAAATCTGAGACTAAATCCAAAATATAATAATAATAATAATAGACAAAGTCTTGAAAACATGTCAGATGATGATTGATACTGACATGAGTGAACCATATCCTGCTACTCCACATGACTGTCTGAACTCAGTAATTTCCATCCCAAACGGGTTCAAAATATATAAATAAAAATGAAAATCACGAAGGGTCAGACTATCGATGTCTTGTTAGTAAGCCAATGCCCAAAAAACCCATACAAGATGTGTGTTATTTAACATAATAAAATGTTACACACGTATGTAGCTCAGTTTACAAACATAGGGTAACAATCATGGCCAAACAAGTTGATTATTAAACCAATTTATCCCGGTCTAAATCCCCTTAAAGTTATCTAGGATAAGTGATTATATATTACATCTGAAAGTAGGATTTAAAGTTAATAAATTATTTCAATTCAGAGTGTGACACCGAACTATTAGTTCGGAACCGAGTTCGGTGAACAGTTCGGACAGAGAGCACGCCCAACTATACTGAATTGTAATTCGGTGGCAAGCTCAGTATGCAGTTCCGATAGAATGGTTATCGAAGTTCTTAACAGTTATACTGAGTTGTAATTTGGTAGCTAATTCGGTGGCTAGTTCGGACAGAAAGTAATTTTAAGGTCTCAATGTCTCGCCGAATTATTATTCGGTAGGAAGCTCGGTGAAGAGTTCGGACAGAGAGTTAATTAACTCGTGAGGTCGGATTTAAGTGGTAGTTTGGTTCTTAGTTCGGTAGGCAATTCGGTACCTACTTCGGACAGAGGCATCATTAATGGTCTAGAGGCTCACCGAATTTAAAGTTCGGTAGCTAGCTCGGTAAGAAGCTTGGCTGAAGATCCATGTTCATGTTTTTACCCTATTTTAGATTATGATTTTTGCTATTTAAGCTCTAAACATCTATTTGGGTCTATCCCTATCGCCTATACCCAGTTAGCAGTCAAAATCATGCTACCCAAAGGTTAGAACTTAATGTAACGAACAATAAACAGAAATCAAATGGTTCATAACAGACATTCTCAAGCAGAAACAAAAACAGTATTAATATAACCGACGTCAGATTATCACATTATTGAATGGTATTTAACTTACCAGGTCTGTCCTTAGCTTAATAATAGAAATCAGGAATAGAAAACAGACAGAGATAGGGTAAACCCTCAGAGATGGATCAAAGATCCAAGAAGTGATCTCGTCTCATCCTGACATGAGCAAAACTCCAGAATTATGCCATTGCATCCTGAAATTAGGTTGGCAATTAAGGTCAAACACATTTTCGCGCATCGATGTATACATCTAGTTTTCCCTACTGCATGCTGGTCTTATGGTATTAATCTAGGACAACACTTTTAATAGATTACAGAGTTTGTATTTCCAAATTAACAGACAGTTATGGATATCAATTTATATATCCACATTAAAGCAACAAAATTTACAGATAGCCACAGAATTCAAAGAATTAAACAGACAATGTACAAATACAGTTCAACAGATATATCCCAATTAATTCATATTCAATGCAGCAGCAAGAACATAATAATCTAATCTCAGATTTCAGATTTCAGCTTATAATAATTTATTCAATTTTTATACCACAGAGAAACAGAAAGAAACAAACAATTGTGGGGGCAAAAACATGGTTAACCTTTTTCTCTATTCCAAAATTCACACTGAATCACTACTGCTGACGATCCCTAATTTGATCTAAATCAAATCAAGAAAATAAATCCTCAAATCAAAGAGTTAGGGTTTACAACAAAAGCAACAATTAAAACCCAATCAAACCTATATTAACACCCAAATTATACAATCCAATAACAAGGGTTCCAAAACCCAAATCAATTGAAATAGAAATCCCCAAATCCGCCAAAACCCTAATTTATTGTAAAATTCCCCAAATTAAGATAAAGTAGTTTAATGACAAAAGAAATGGAAATCCATACCTTGAAAAAAAAGAAACCAAAATCTCAATTGAAATCTTGAAGAACGTAATTTAGAAATCTGCGGCTTTATTTTTTTTGTTGAGAGAAAAGATGAACACGTATAGTCTAGTTTCTAGATTTTGTAAAAAGTGAATCTAAAAGTCTTTATTTTCACTTGTATATGAATGGTAAATATTACCATAAACCCACTATTATCCCTTGGTTTTTAAAATGACCCAATTTGAATAATATTTACAAAATACATCAAATTTCCTTTTGTTTTCGAAATCATCCCAAAAATCAAATTAGTCAAAATTATACGGTCAAACCGGAAGGTCAACATTTTTAAATACCCAATTTACCCTTAAACGAAAAACAAATGAAATTAAATAAAAATTTGAATGACGGAATAAATTCCCAAAATATGAAAATTAATAGCCCTAACTTATGGACGTGACAGATTTTGGCTGTTACATGTAACAGTATCCAGAACCATTCTTAATTATGTATGTTTTTTTAGAATAGTCATAACTAACACTTTTGGGAATGGTTTTCTAGGGATTTTTAGAACTGTTAATACTTACACTTTAGGGAACGGTTTTAGGTTTTTCAAAATGGTTAATACTAACACTTTAGGGAACGGTTTTGTAGTTTTTTGAGAAAGTTTACTTCTAATACTTTAGGGAACTATTTTTAGTAGTTTGGAGATCTGTATTAACTAAGACTTTAGGGAATGGTTTTTGGGGGTATTACTTTAGGGAATGGTTTTTGGGGGTATTACTTTAGGGAATGGTTTTGTGAAAATTGTTAAATAATCATTCCGCAGTCAACTATCAGATTCAGCCCACATTAACCTGCTTGATAATTGACATTGTGATTTCCTACTTGATAGAAAACTATGATATTGAAATGAGATTATATACCATGAAAATATATAAATCATAATTAAAAAAGATCATAATTTAAATATATTTACGGATTACACAAACCAGAAACAGTTGCTGAAGTTTGTAATATCGTGCAACTTGTATCATTTTCAGCTCTAAAACTACACAAGTATTTAATAGATAAGGTAAAACAGACAAATAGTTTTAAATGAAATATCCACTAAAACCAGCAGGAATCACAATATCTTCCTCTGTGACAGATAAACATACCACCATGCCAACTACAGATATTATAGCAAATATGTCACGAAGTTCAGGCCCTTTTGCAACAAAATCCAGAGACCGGTGGACATTGAAATACAAAATTATTGTCTCATTGAGTGAAAAGTGTGGATTATATTTTCCAATGTTGCTATAGTTCAAACTACTAACCTTTCAAAAGAATGACGCTACCACAACATAGAAGGAAGAATGTTTAGCATCTTGAAACATGCTCAAAGACAGGTAAATGACTTCCAAGGGCTAATACTCACAATGAGTAGGACGCGATGACTTATTTTATCTCTTAACCATGTAGCTACTCTAGTAGAAATGACCTATTAACATATACCTGTTTGGTTTCATTTTTTACTCAGTTTCAATATAATCATATCTAGATTTCTTAAGCAAATATCTCAACAGCTCCAATTGCAAGTGTTACTAAGTTACTTGATGTAACCCCTACACAACATGCATATGCAACCATTAGAATGGTAAGAGTTTGATAGACAATCAATATATAGGAAAATAGTTTCTGATTACTAGCATATGTTAAAATATTACTCGAATAAAAGAGAATAACATATATCCCAACAAGCTGCTACAACCAAGGATGCCTAACTACACTGAGTAAGCTAGCACCAATGAAATGTCATAGAAATCTTACCACTTATCTTTGATTAGCTAACTATTTAAAATGGACGTGTTCTTAAAGAGCATAGAGTATATCACCTCTACATGGTCAATTTCTATCACAAATCTACACTAGAGCTTCAACATGTTCTAAGGCACAAGCAACATAATAATATATTGACACAAATCACAAGTGAACATGAATTCCAATAAATAAGTAAAGGGAAAGATAATAGATCAAATCAACCATCCTTATAGACCAGAAAGGACCATAGTTTTCATTTTTGAAGCACTACACTTCACAACAATCAAAGCAAAATAAAATTCCAACTCTTCAACTCTCAAATAAACGACATTATTGTACAACTACTATTACCAATAAAAAAATCCTTTAATCAACAAAATGTAAACAAAACATTTCAAAAAATCTAAAACAATAAAATATCTTTACACTCTTCAAATTAACAATTAGACATAACATGAATAAATTGTTCAATTAGTAAGCGAAAAACACTCAAATAAAAACAAAAACACAATCTAATTGAAATGAAAGATAAGAGCAAGAGAGAATAACAGTTTGAGAGTTGTGTCAAAAGAGTCCTATGTAGACATTAATAGAGAAAGTACTCGGAATATAAATTATAACTAGACTTAAACCTCTTCGCTTCACCGAAAATATCAGGCATAGTTTTATAAGTGAAGCAGTCATGCTTGAATCCTTTTTATCCTCTGGACCCTGTTTAAAAAAGTCAGCTTTTTCCATAGGTGGATGAGTTTTCAACTCCTGGTTCACTATATAAGAGTCCCATTTTATCGGCAAGTCATGAAGCTATAGTTGAGCAGATTCCTTAGATGAGTACTTTAGGATTTTGAAGATGTTGAAAATTTTCTCTCATGTAAGTCGGCCATTTGATTTTTTCTTTAATGTGTGATTTTATTTAGTTTCGATGATTAGGTTTGAAGCATTTGAATCGGTGAAGAGAGAGGAGGAAGTGTTTGAATCGGTGAAGAGAGTGAAGGAGACGTTTGAATAGAGGAGGAACATATTCACGGAGAATATGAAACCTGAACATATATGGTGTTAAGGTCAAAGAGTTGCGTTAAAAAGTTGGAGGAGGAAACACAACTCATCGGAACAATGCAAAGTGTTGAAATTGAATGGTTTAATTTTGAAACATATTTATTAAAGCTAGTACTTTTTTTAGAATTTGATTTATTAAAATGGAAAAAAATGTTTATAGCTTTGCTTTATTAGTCTGCAGTAATAGTCTCTGAGGGATAGTTTTATTTTTATTTTATTTTTTATTACTTTAAAAATATATTACACAGCTTTTTTAATTAATTGCTATCTAAATATATATTAGATAGCTTTTTTCAAACAACTGGTATTTAAAGTTATAATCTTTAAATACCATTCTTAAAATAACTGGCATATAAAGTTATTTTTAGATATCTTTTTAAATAAACTATTATTAAAAATTAAAAGCCAATACTTTCATAACATTTATATAAAGATCTATTATATATAGATATTTATAATCATCAAAGGATGACTTGGGATTAGGCGGATGCTTTGGTGAAAAACTTAAATTTTAAAAATCTAAAATCTAATCAACATGGGTATTGGGAATGCTTATGTTAAAGCTAATGGAACAGTCAAAAAATTGTTTCTTAAACTTCAAAAAATGTTTTCATCAAATTATAGGGTATGGCTAGAAACTATTTTTGTATGCATGTTTCTAGAAAGGTTTTACTCTTCTTACTTGGTACGGCGAAAAACCATTTCAATAAAATGGGTTTTCAGAACGGTTTTGCTCTACTTATTTGGCATAGCTTAAAACTATTTCCATTAACACAATTTGAGAATGGTTTTGCAACATTGTGAAAAAATGTCCTTATACATTCTTTTGAGAACAATTTTAAGACTGTTATATGGATATTTGTTTCTAAAGGGTTATTTTCTACTAGTGTCTTGATTGATTGAATGTCTCAATTGAATACCATGATTGCTTACATGTTAATTGATGGAACTCAATTTTTAATAGGCATGACAAAATGTAATTAACCTTGATAATCGGTAAATCATGAAATGAGCATGATTATATGACATAACATGTCATGATTATTGCACTAGCATGGATGAGTGCTACGAATTTCTTTTGCTTGACTACTATGTGCTAAGGTGAGCTTAGAGATGCTCACAATAGAAATGCATTGTGTGAAAGCATTGCATATTGACGAGATGGTAAAAGCATTTGTATCTGTATATTTGGGATATGGGATGCGAACCAGGCGTGTGCCTGACCCTTATTTTATTCTTTTTCCTTTTTTCAAAAATTTATATACAGATTTGATCAAGTAGGCATATAGTTATGGGCTCTCATGGTGAAGTTCATTAAAGTTTGTACTTATACTTGTATACATTTAAAAGCTCATCATGATTGTAAAGTATATCTATGATTTATTTGCTTAATGCTTGTAAATGAATATTTGATTTTATCGAAGTATTGATAAGCATTATTTATTTAATTTCTAATCCAAAAATTGCTTTTGAGAAAAATGACATGTTTACAAGTCTCCTCCTAAAATATCACATGTTTGATTGATTTTTGAAAATGTAATTATTTTGTAAATTTTTAATGTGAGAGTCCAGAATTTTACTGCGGTTTCGGCCAGGATGGGGGTTCAAAGCTATAGTTTTTCCTTAATGGCATGTTATTTCATCATTATCAAAGCTAAATCAAGCGCAACTATACCAATTAGGTGATTTCAACAAATTCATTATTAGCAATTATCTATATAATCCATCATCTCATAAGGGTTTCATTCAATCAAAAAGCACAATTCTCATCATTAGAACACAATATACCTAAAGTTCATTAAATAGACTTAAATGTTGATCAATAGCATAATCCAAGCAACATTTCACCATGTTAACCCTACAACATGCCAAGACATATTCAACGACAAAAATTAATCATTTGTCATCATCGATGATATTGAAAACCACATCACAAGATTTCAAATCATCCATTACATTCATAGCATATCATAATAGGTGAACATGCATTTATTCCAATTAACGCACAAATAATCAAAAACACCCATCAATCTACTATAGAGCTTAAAACGAATTTACTAACCTTCCTTTCGACGAACAGCTAGCTAAGCAGTCCTGGGTTGAGTTTCATCCTCGCCCAAGTTACCTAAACAACATAATCATTACAATCAATAATATAACTGAAACCAAACAATTTCCAACTCATGTCTCTGCTCTAGGTTAGATAGCGAATTGTCAATTAGAGACCCACAATAACTTGAACTACTCATTGGAAGCATGGTAATGTTCTAGTCGCTCTACCCATATGCCAAAAGAGGTTCTTGACATCAAAAACATAGAAATACGACATTTGAATATTAAGAGAAAGCTTACCAAGAGATGAAATAAGGTGGTAGAAACTCTACAAGCTCATGAGGGCACTAATTAGAACTTGGCACTTGTTGAATTTAATGGGTTTGAGGGGAAGAAAAATTGAGTGAAGAAGAAGATATTAATGGGGTTTTCTTACGTATGTAGTGGTGGAGTATGGGGTTGAGAAGTTTCGTTAGGGTTTAAGTGTGAGTGATAGTGAGGTATTGAATGGGTTGTATTATTGGGTGGGCATTTCGGCTTATAGTTTATTTTGAAGCCCATTTGGCAATGTAACCCGTTATTTGGCCCAAAGACATTTCCGTTTATATTTTCGCTCATTTCCAATTGAAAAATATTTTTCGGTTTAAAATAATTTCTATACCACTCAAAAATTTACTTGTGTGTAAAAATGGATTTTTTTTTCCAAAATCCCCCTTTTGATTAAAAATCCTTACCTTTATTTAAAATTTCTATTTTTGAAAATATTTTAGTTTGACCAGTCAGACCCTATGCTTCCGATTGATTATCTCTAAGTATCATTTTGCTCTTATAGTGAGTATTCAATTCCTATTTGGAATTTAAAAAATTTAGACTTTGATCAAAAGTAAAAATCAACTCAAATATACCAAAAAATTCTTGGCCAAAATCTTGAACGTTACATTTATTGTCTTCAAAACAATTGTAGTAGTTGACATTTGAAGTCGTCAGAGTAAACGTGAGCAGGACTCTCATATGATGGGGTAAAATTAGTCATTCTTAAAATTTCAGGAAGTAAACTCCTTCTGCCTTTTTGGAATGGTGGTCTAGCTGAGGAGCATGAGCTCCATATCCACTTAGAGAATTGTAACTTTGGTAATGTTGGTGAAGGTGTTAAACCTTTGATTATACACATTTTAACTTGTATTGCAAGGAAAAGATTTAATGTATAATTGTAGTGTATAAGTTTACTGTAAAGTATTAAAATGTGCCTTTTAAAGTCACTTGGTGAAGGATGTAAAAGATTTAAATGCACATTTTTTTATTCAAAGAGTACCAGTTTACTATAAAATACCAAAATGTGCCTTTTGTAGTCAGTTGATGAAGGATGTAAAAGATTTAAATGCACACATTGTAATTCAAAGAGTACTAGATGTTTAGTTCATTATTTCATTAATCATTTATATGATGGTAAGTCAATTCATTGTTCATTGAACTACATTTCATTTAACAATGAACTACAATCCATTTATTCAATGAATGTGTATAACTTGTTCCATGTTTCAATAGTTTCATACGGTCGACTATAGACGCCGAATCTTCGCTTGCATAACTAGCTGCAATTTTCGACCATGAATTTGCCCTCTATCTCGACATACTTACTTTTCCTTCATTTAATTATAGAAATATAAAATTATGATCGTGGAAAACTATTCTTTCTTCGTTGCATTAAATATATATATATATATCCCTATTACTAACAACACATAATTTATCAAGGTTTTTATTTTTTGAAAATCTCGATCGTGCATATGCACTTATTGTAATTTTATAAGTATCAAGTAAGTCGTTTGCTCAATGAACTGCAGTTTTGCAACATCTCCTGCCCCCGGATGACCCGAGGCGCAATGACAGGGCGTCACGTCACTACATGGTCTTAGGAGCATCTCTAATGCAGGTTTCAAGTCCAACTCTCTCTCCTAGGTGGCACTAACTTGGGACTCTGCATCCTGGGACCACCATTGTATAAGAAGAAAAACATGGGACGGTCCGTCTAACTATGATTTTTTTTTAATTTATTTTATTGGAAGATGTAACTGCTTTAGTTGACTTTTCAAAATAAAAAATACATGTGCATTAATTATGTCTTTTAATTATTTATTTTACATATTATTTTATCTTTATTTCCTTTTATTTGTACTTTTTATGTTTTATTATTTATTTTTTTCAAAAAAAAAAAAATAGGAGATAATTGTTTTGTAGTAATTAGATTTAAGTTTTTTAATTTTTCTAAACAACTAGTTTTTTTTTATGGCGGTTCATTTCCGATAAATTTTATTAAAATATATGTTATATTAAAAATAATTATTATTATGTATTTTTCAATTCAAAAATATTATAAATTTAAAATTTTTAAATATATTTTTATAATTTCAAATTAACAATGATTAAATTTATATTATATAAAATATATATAATATAAATTGATAACATTTAATATTAAACAATAATTACTTGGGACTCAAAATGGGGCCTTGCATTGGAGATAAGAGTCCTAAATTGATAAGAGTCCCAAGTTTTATGATATTGAAAATATTGGGCCTAGAGTTGGGACTAAGTATGGCACATGCATTGGAGATGCTCTAAGGCTGACCACTAACTCCACAGACCACCATTACGCTTTCTGGCATGCTTTCTCCTCACTTGTATGCTTTCTAAACAAACTTCCTGGAAGATCATCCATACAAAGATTGCTCCAAGCTAAGCACGCTTAATTTTGGAGTTCTCTAGTTTTGGGCTCCTAAAAGCAATGTGTACATTGGTGATATGGGTAGCATTTCAAGTCCTTTTAACCCTTTCGCAATTTGGGGTGTTACAATCCACCCCCCTCTTAGGACACAATGTCGTTGTGGTTTGCCCACAACATTTCTAGAATCTTTACCCCCGCTAAACGATTGCTCTAGGCTCTTTTGTTCACAGGCGCACTTCGTGGTCGCAAGATTGCTCTGATACCATTTGTAACGTCCGCCCCCACCCCGAAAGACCCGATGAGCGGTGGCAGGGCGCCATGTCATTACTGTATCTGTCTTAAGACTAACCACTAGCCCCATAGACCACCATTACGCTTTCCAGCATGCTTTGTCCTAACCCGCATACTTTCCAGACCAACTTCCTAGAAAGTCATCCATCCTAAGATTGCTCCAAATCAAGCACGCTTAACTTTGGAGTTTCTAGTTCGCCCCCGCCCCAAATGACCCGATGAGCGGTGGCAGGGCGCCTTGTCATTACTGTACCGGTCTTAAGGCTAACCACTAGCCTCATAGACCACCATTACGCTTTCCAGTATGCTTTGTCCTAACTCGCATACTTTCCAGACAAACTTCCTAGAAAGCCATCCATCCCGAGATTGCTCCAAGTCAAGCACGCTTAACTTTGGAGTTTCAAGTTCTAGGCTCCTAAAAAACAATATGCACATTGGTGATATGGGTAGAAATTCAATTTCTTTTAACCTTGTCTGAATATTGGGTGTTACAATCCCCCCGCCTTAAGATACAATGCCCTCGTTGTCCCCACAATCTTCTCAGAATCTTTACCCTACTAGGAAAATGCCCTGGGTTCTTCTATCTACAAGTAAACCTCGAGGTCGTAAGGTTGCTCTGATAACATTTGTAACGTCTGGCCCCCACCCTCAGATGACTCGATGACCTGAGGCGCAGTGGCTGGGTGTCACCTTATCAAATAACTGGTCTTAAGGCTGGCCACTAGCCCACAGACCACCATTACGCTTTCCAGCATATTTTTTCCTCACTCGCATACTTTCTGGACAAATTTTTCAGAAGGTCGCCATCCCAAGATTAATCCAAGCCAAGCACATTTAATTTCGGAGTTCTCAAGTTCTAGACTCCCGAAAAATAATACGCACATTGGTGATATGGGTTGCAATTCAAGTCCTTTTAACTCTTTCTAATTTGGGGTGCTACAAGTTCATTGGCTCAATGACGGTAAGTATTTGTTCAAAATAGAAAAAGAAAACTTTGGCAATTGCAAGAACGATGAAAACAGGGGACGTGAAATAATGGCATTAATCGCTTCTAGAAAGGAAAGGCGGGGATTGCTCCTCTAGTAGAAGAGATAATCTATCAACTCCTCTTAGCATTACCTTAAATATATAGTTTGATTGGTTCTGTTTTTATATTTTTCCCATTTTAAAATTAAAAAGTTTATTCTATGCATAAACCCGAAAAGGCGCACACAATTCAATTCAATGAGTTTTGATCGGTGAATTTATGTAAAATTTGAGGATGGCGATCAAAATTACTGGAACGAAGCAAAACAGTACAGTACACTTTCAACATGAGTATGGCGACCAAGTCATGTACAGAACAGAAACAAAGCATAAGATGAATTCGGTAATAATATCCAAAACGCAGCATTTCCCCTATTTTATAGGGATCGATTATGTACCACTGTCAAACAAGTCAGAGCATGTAAATATAAAGTCATGTCATGTGCCTACCATTTTAATCTTTCATGTACGGAATTGCCTTAAGAGCAAGATAAGCAACTAATGGTAACATACAAATATTTAGCTCACAGCTGTGATTAAAACGCTAGATTCCATTAATTTTCTGTTAACACCTTGGAACCATCGTATGAGAATAGACGAACTGCATTTGTATAACTTAGCTCCGCCAGTTCTTCAACGTTCATATCCAGCAAAGAGGCAACATAAGCGAGCACCTGAAATACAACTTTTATCAAATATCAGTCTAACAAAGAATATAACCCCTAAGAATATGACAAACAAAAGTATATGTACCATCAAATAGAATACGGAAGAATACTACAAAAGAGTAACTGTAGCAGACCATTGGCCAGTCAATAGCATGCAGATTATGAGATATGTACAACAGCATAGAGAGAACACAAAAAGGGCTTAAAACCGGTACCAACTTAGCCACTCATTTCCACTGGCCAATCTTTAGAATAAAAAAGACTCAACATACAATAGGCAGGACATTTGCATTAGGCATCATCAGGTCATCTCATTGATTATTCACACAAAAGACCAACAGCCTTCAAGCATCCTATTGGTATCACTGACTACAGTAAAGCTCCCACTTACTTTCTTAATGCTAAAAACATAATCAACCAATATATTCCCTGTTTAAAGCAATCTCTGAAGACTTCCACATAGCTAAAATTTGAACCCATAGGCATACAGGCTTTCAGATACAATTTAAAAGTTAGAAGACAAGTAAATCCAAATTACAATTTCCCATAGATTTTCACCATTACAAGTAGAGAAAATCATAAAAATCCGTTCCATTCATCCTTAAATAACTTTGTGTCACCACTGCAAGTAGAAAATAATGATCCTTATTTTCAGCCACAACATAATACTTACAATTTTGTTCAACAATTACCAGAGTCTACTAAATCTAACTTTTGGCAGGTTCAACTCCGAGTGCAGTTATCAACTAAGATTGCAATGTTCAGTTTTTTACCATAAAAGAATCCCCTCAAAAAGAAGTATCGTTGCACAGATAGATAAATTTATTATAATTATCATTAAAAAACTCTAATCAAAGTTTGAGATTTCAGAATCATACATTATGAATGTTAGCAGGATGATTGAGAGTCTCTTTTGGCAGTATAGATGAATCTCCGGAAGCATTGGATTGGTCACCAATTTCAGCAGCAGTGTTTGAAGCCAAACCTTTCTGGGCATAAACTTCTGGAGAGAGGGAAGGATCACCATCAACCAAATAGAGGGAATCTAATGGTGATTTCGGCAATGCATCAGGTGCATCTGTTTCCAACAAAATCCTATCCGGAGGTACCTAGCAGAAGTTCTATTGTTAGAAGGTATAAGTGCTCGACAATTATTCAAAATATCACTACCAATGTAACAGACTTACCATTTGCAGCATTTTCTTTGCCTTTTGCTTTTTCATGGACATCAGAAATCCAGAGAATGAAAAGTAAGAACCAAGCTTTGATAATTCAGGAACCATCTCAGCAGAACCTAGGTAAGAATGAAGAATAACACCAGCAGGGAAAGGCCCAAGAGATCTGAGGAAATAAAAATTCCTCAGAAGAGAAGCATGTGAATTTATGACCATGGTGTAATACTAGCTAATTAAGATACCAATAGGCAGGACCAAATCATATCATACAATAACTAGGAGTATGTTTTTGAATCGGTAAGGATACTAAAGATATCATCTAACAATAAATTGGATGTTTGGTCAGTACTTCACAATTCCATCTCAAAAATCATCCATTATATAACGAAGAACTACATAATTGCATTATATAATTTAGCAACACAACAATATCATACAAATAAGCACAGTCCTCAAAAGCTATACTATAAGACACATGTTGCGTATACTGAACTATTCATAGATCCTGGTGTGCAAGTAAACCTTTCATTAGACTACATTCAACAAGAAATTTAAGAGACCCTCATTCCTTTCAAGTAACATTTCACAACTAAAAAGTAGCATAAAATTATTTTTCAAGACACTATTACAGACTCCTTAATGTCTACACAAAGCAAGTCCACAAAATATGATATTATTATCTACCCCATGTTCCATATGTAGATCATAGATGAAAAAATTAGTTAAAAACGATCCAGTTAACTTTACTGACATAATCTTAAAGCATCCTTACATCAGAAATTTGCGAACAGCGACAATAAAAACCTTGAGAATTAACACCTACCAGCACATTAAAATGGATGAAAACTATAAACACAACATAGAGAAAAGGATAAAAGAAATCGAATTTACAATCTTCAGGGCTAACCAACTTACAAGAAAACCTGGGCAGCAACTGTTGTTGCCTACAATCTGTCTCACACAACACAACCAATAGAAACAACAGCCAAATAGTGTCAGACTTTCCCACAAATTGTTCTTTGCATCGCTACATAGTTGACTAAAATCTTACTTTACATGCCAAATTTGCTGCAAAATTGCGCTAATTATTTAAGCAGATAACCCATTAGAATCATCAACATTAACAACAGCCTAATCACATGATTTATTCTACTCCTAAGGTAACCCGTAACCGGTGGTATTATTTATTTATTTATTTACCATGACTAAGGAATGTCAATAAATAATCAGGGTGCTCTTACTTCATTATTTCAAGCATATCACCGAATGCTCGAACGCAATGTATAGAAGCTGGTCTTTTCAATGCTTTTGCCAATTCAAGCTGCTGCCGGAACACGTCGATCTGATCATCAAAGTCAATCTCCCTCGCACGCGAACCTTTGTCTAAACCAATCTGACCAGAGAAATAACATCAGAGGTGCGAAACAAATTTTCAATTAGAGAATTACAAATAAATAAAATAAAATAAAATAATCGTTGGATTACTTCTCCAACGGCAGCAGAGGGAGTGGTAGCAAAAAAATCCTTGAGAGTATTGAACCAGTTGGGAGACCTATTCTCAATGAACCTGCAAACATACCCCAATTCCCAATTAATCAAAAATCAGGAAAAATAAAGTTGTATCGGAGAGTGAGGGAGTAACCAGGGGTGAACTCCAAAGCAAGGGACTACAGAAGGGTAACGTTCACTCATGTCTTTGACGAGACTCCAGTCCTTCTCCGAAACTCCATTCACAGCGAAATGAACCACTCCAGAATCTACGGTAGTGGGTATGAGTTGGGAGGCTTTGTTCAGTATTCTCGGGTCTTGTAGGTGACAGTGCGCGTCGAACAGCTTCATCTTCTTCCCCGATTTCTCTTCTTCGATATTCTAGGGTGGGTGAAAAGTCAACGTTGTTCATATATATATATATATAATTTATCTACATCACCCCTGTTTTCTTTCATGTCTTCTATAGTAGAAAAGCTGATAATATCCCAAACTAGGATGGTGAATTCAGGGACGGAGCTAGGCATTAAAGGTCCGGGTCCGAACATTACGGTGCGCCCGCAACACGGTAAAATATTTTTAATAAATTTTTTTAAAAAAATTTATAGTATTATCACTAGGAGTATTTGTTGTCTACGTGCCATTTAAAAATTATAATAGTTTAATATTTGAAAAGTAAATATTAAAATAAATAAAATAAACTCATCAGATTGTATTATTTTTATATATAACTAGATAGCATCCGTGCGCGATGCGCACCTTTAAATTGAATAATGAGTATTAAATTATTAAAACTATTATAATTATAAAATATAATTATATATATATTATAAATTAGATAAATTTTTGGTAAATAATGGTAAAAAAATCATTTAGATAAAAATAGAAATAAAATATTATTAAATTGATTTAGTAATTGATTCATGTCGATCTCAACTCGACACTAATATATCTATTATCATCTCGATTCGTGTCAACTTATTTGATCCATTTGTTTTAAAAAAATATATAATTTTATTAAAAAATATATATTAATTTTAATAAGTTAAATAATATTATTATAAATAGGGATAATTTCATTTTTGTTAATTTGTAACTCTACTTACTTTATATATGGTCCATCTTAAAAAATTCACAAAAATAAACTTTCAAATTTTCACTTTTCAAAAATACTCAAATGGATGATTTTACTCTTATATAAAGACTTTTTACACTAATTTGTGAAGGTGTGAAAGTGATATTGGGGAAGTTGTAAATGACTATTTTATAAAATTAAAGTTTTGATGACTCAACAAAATATATAATTGTCTTTAAATTATATATAATTACATAATTATCTTTAAATTATCAAAATATATAAAGATAATTATAAAATTGCTACACTAAATTTAAAAACAGTTTTTGTCTAGTTAAGACAAAATTATTGTCTCGGTGGAGTATTGTCCTGAAACTTTTCTATTTTTATATATATATATATATATATATATATATATAAAGATAATTATTTAATATTATTATGATTTAACAAAAACAAATAAAATAATAAGTAATGAGTTATTATAGTAGTTGCAGTTGAATTAGAATTAGCTTTATTAGTTATAATTATAAATTACTATGGTGGGAAAGCAACCATAAGGCATCATAGGCGAAGGTCAAAACTAGTAAAGGGAGGCGAAGTCCATAACCATAATCGACCGAAGCATAGAAGAGGTATACGAAGGCCACTCTCGGCCGAAAGGACCAGAGGCCAAGAGTCAAGCTCGGCCGAAATGGCCAAAGGCCCAAATATCAGTCCAACTCGGCCAAGCCCAGCAAAGCCCAACCCAAAGTATACCAACCCAACGAACTGCAACCAAACCAAACACGGATTCCTGAAACCTGATTGACCGAGGAAAACCTATCTTACTGGACCAATGACCCCTAAAGCCCATTAGATAAAGGAGGACATTCCTCATGGAAAGAAAGAAACCAAGTCCAAGAAGGAAACCAAGTCCAAGAAGGAAACCAAGCCCGAGAAAGAGACCAAGTCTTAGAAGGAGATCGAGCCCCAAAAGGAGACCGAATTCAAGGAAAATAAGGAGTCCTAATCCAAATAGAAATAGGACCCCAACTACCTTCTATAAATAGGGGGTAGGGATGATTGTAAAAGGATCCGATTCTTATTTTTCTCAAGAGCAGATTTTGTTCAACCATCTCTTGTAAGTTGTTAAGCTATTTTCTCAAGCAATCTTATCCTGATATTTGGCTGTGGTTTATTTGGCGCCCACCGTGGGGCTACGGACCTCACACACAAGGTTAAGGTTTCTTAAAAATTCCGAATTCCATCTACAATTATTCACCGCATCTGTTCTATCAGTCATGGCTCCAATAAACCCTAATACCATCAACTTAAAAGATCAAGCTCCGAAGACACTAGAGGAACAGCTGGCAATCTTGACAGAGATGATGAAGAAAGCTGAAGAAGAGAAGGAGCAGTGGAGGAAAGAAATGGAATCAAGAAGGAAGTCCACGAACCTCACCAAGGAGAAAGCCCGGCAATCAAGCAGGAAATATTCTCCCCTCCGGAAGCACAAGCTCAACTTTGAGGACTCTGGTGGGGAGACATTGGAAGAAAGTGATGGGTCGATGGAAAGCCGTAAAAACACTGACCGCCGTGATTCGAGCAGTTCTGATGAAGGGTCCAGAGGTCCTAAATCAACCCGTAAAGACCGAGAATGGCGCCGTGATCGGGAAATCAGAGAGCTAAAAGACCTGGTACAGAGAACTTCAGGAAAAAGGGTCACGATGAGATCGTCAACAATGCGATACTCCGACATGCCCTTCACATCATGGATCCTAGAAACAAAGATGCCCAAGAGGTTCTCAATTCCAAATATGAAACCTTACGACGAGACAACGAACCCTGAAGACCATATCGCCGGATACAAAAATCGCATGGGAACGTGCAATATCCCAAAAGAAGATATGGAAGCGATTATGTGTAAAAGTTTTGGCTCCACCTTGACAGGAACCGCCCAAAGGTGGTATTCGGCTCTACCGGAGAAAAGCATCAAGTCATACTCATCCTTAGTCACCAAATTCGTGAACCACTTCTCAGACAGCTGAAGGAAGGAAAATGACGTAAATAACTTGTACGATCTAAAGCAAGGTAGCGCTAAAAGTCTCAGACAATATGTCAGAAGATTCAAGGAAACCAAAATGGCTATTCCAGACTGCCGAGACAAGAACGCCACTAAAGTTTCCATCAAGGGGTTGCTGAAGACTTCCAAGTTCTACGAAAGTCTAAAGCTAATCAAACCCCGCACTTTCAAAGACGTCCTAGAAAGAGCCGAAGACGCAATGGAGTATGAGGAGGAGCTCCAGCCCATAAATCATAGAAGCTCCCAGGATACACCAAGCTCCCGTGGCCGAAACAGTACTGGGAATTTCGGCCAAACTGAAAGGCCGAGGAGCAACTTGAAGGAGTCTGACCGCAGCGACCGACCTAGACCAGATTATACCCGCCGCAACTCTTCGAGACCGGATTACTCCGAACACGGCCAGAGGCGAAAAGAACTACTACCTTACCCACTCACCATTCCCACAAGAGAAACCCTTGCAATTCTCAAAGGAATGGGAGACAGAGTCAGATGGCCCAACAAACCAATGAACCCCGCAAGAGCATGGAAGGATAAATCCCGATACTACCAGTTCCATGGAGACCATAGCCACAACACCGACGACTGTTGGACTCTTAAGAGAAAAGTCGTCGAACTAATAAAAGCGGGTCACTTACGGGAATATTTATCTAAAAGGGGCGAGAAATCGCAGCCGAGGCCGATAAAAATCGCCGATCGCCGAAAGCGGTCCCAGTCGCAAACACAGAAGAAGAAAGTGTGATCAACATGATCGCAAGGGGATCCGAGATATGCGGATTAACCAGCTTGGCAGCAAAGAGAAAGCTGAGAGACTCCCTCGGTATTTATAGCATCAGAGACGGACCCACAACCGATAACTACTCTATCATCTTCACAGAAGAAGAGGCCAAAGGGATCAATGCGCCACACCACGATGCATTAGTGATCAAAATTTCGATAGCAAATCTAACTGTGAAGAGAGTATTGGTGGATAACGGAAGCTCGGCCAACATACTATTCCTCGAAACATTCAAGAATATGCAACTGGACGAGAGAATGATGCGCAGAAAGGCCGTCTCCCTTATCGGCTTTGACGGTAAAACCACTTCAACCATCGGGGAGATTGAACTGCCAGTATTCACAGAAGGGATCAATCTGCACACAACCTTTCTCGTGATAAGCTCGAGGTCCGCATACAACGTGATACTCGGGAGACCCTGGATACACAATATGAAGGCAATCCCGTCCACGTATCAGCAACTCATCAAGTTCCCAACCCCGCGAGGGATCAAACAAATAAAAGGTGAGCAAAGCTCCTCCAAGGAATGCTATGCTAACTACTTAAAGCAGAAGGGGGCCGAAGAATAGCAATCACCGTCTCGGCCGAAAACACCCCGGAGTCCGGCCGAAGACGAAGTAGATGAAGTCCCCCTAGATCAAGAAGGGGCGAAAACGGTGCAGATTGGAGCCGCGGTAGAAGGCTTGGAACGGGAAAAGCTGATAGGCTTCCTTAAAGCCAACCAGGACTGCTTTGCTTGGTCACACGAGGACATGACTCGAATCGACCCGACAATCATAACCCACAAGCTGAATGTAAAAGAGGGTGCGAAACCAGTCAAACAGAAGCGCCGAAGGTTCGCCCTCGAAAGAAACAAAATCATCAACGAAGAGGTCGAAAAACTCCTCGAGAACGGATCCATCAGAGAAGTCCAGTCTCCAGACTGCTTTCTAATGTAGTGGTCGTCGAAAAAAAAGAATAGAAAGTGGAGGGTCTGCATCGACTTCACAGATCTGAACAAGTCATGTCCAAAAGACCCCTTCCCGCTACCACACATCGACCTCACCATCGACGCAACGGCGTGCTACGAGATGTTAAGCTTTATGGACGCTTACTGAGGCTACAACCAGATATTGATGCATCCCAGCGATCAAGAAAAGACTGTCTTCATCACGGAGAGGTGGATTTACTGCTACAAAGTAATGCCCTTCGGCCTGAAAAATGCAGGATCCACGTACCAAAGACTCATGAACAAGATGTTCATCGATAAACTAGGAAAAACCATGGAAGTCTATATTGACGACATGCTAGTTAAATTCGAGGATGTGAGTCACCATGTACATCATTTGAGCCAGACATTCAAGACACTCCGAGAATACAATATGAAGCTCAACCCCACAAAATGTCAATTCGGGGTTAAAGCAGGGAAATTCTTGGGGTATCTAGTCACGAAGAGGGGGATCGAGGCCAACCCAAATCAGATCAGACCCATCCTAAATATAGCGGAACCTGGAAGTAAGAAAGACATACAAAAGCTCACGGGGAGGCTGGCCGCACTAACACAGTTCATCCCTAAGGCTTCAGAAAAATTTCAGCCTTTCTTCGAAGCCCTAAAAAAATCCAAAGAATTCGAATGGACCGAGAAATGCAGCAAGGCCCTAGCAGACATCAAGGATTTCTTGACCAACCCTCCACTCTTAGCAAAGCCAGAGAATGGCGAAAAACTCTACCTATACCTAGCGCATTCGGAGATTGCAGTGAGCGCGGTTTTGGTCAAGGAAATCGGGGAAAAAACAACAATCAGTGTACTTTGCAAGCAAAACTCTAACCTCGGCCGAAACCAGATATCCTATCCTGGAAAAAGCCATTCTGAGTCTTATATTTGCTGCAAGAAAACTTCGAGCATACTTTCAAGGGCACCCAATTGCGGTTATAATTGCTACCCCTTCGAAGTGCAATCCATTCCCCTGACAAATCCGGGAGATTAATGAAATGGGCCCTAGAACTCAGCGAGCACGATATATCCTTTGAAGGAAAGAAGGCGATCAAATCTCAAGCGCTGGCGGATTTCATGGCCGACTTCAAAGAAGCTCAACCGGCCGAAACAGCCTCGATCGACATCAACCAGCTGATAACATCCTCAACTGACAAATGGGTACTGGAAGTAGACGGGGCTAGCACCCAGAGTGGCAGTGGCCTAGGCGTATATCTCAAACCTCCAAACTTACCTCTGATTCTCCAGGCCATGCGATGCGAATTTCCCGCCACCAATAATGAAGCAGAATATGAAGCCCTAATCGCAGGACTAAGGGTAGCAAAAGAAAGTGGAGCGCACAATCTCATTATTAGATGCGACTCCCAACTGGTGGTCAACCAGATCAGAGGCACATACCAAGCCAGAAACGAAAAAATGGCTAAATACCTCAAGATAGCCAAAGATCTCATGAAGCGCTTCCAGAGGGCCGAAATAAAGCAAATCCCGAGGGAGGAGAACGAAAGAGCAGATGCAATGGCAAATCTCGGAGCTTCAATGCACAAAGACGAACCAACCGGGCCAATCGTATACGCTTTCCTCCCAAAAACAACCATCGAATATGAAGAAACCATGGTCCTAGAGCAAAGTGACTGGAGAACACCCATCCTTGCCTATATCAATCATGGACGGGTCCCTGAAGACAAAGCAGAAGCCAGAAAACTGCGAGCCCAAGCTGTAAGATTCTGCATCATCGGGGGAATCCTCTTCAAAAGATCCATAGCCAGCCCCTTCCTAAATTGCATCTCCACCCTTGAAGCAAAGGCGGTACTAAAGGAGCTCCATGAAGGACCGGCCGGAAATCACTCAAGAGGAAGAAGCCTGGCGTTCAGAACGCACAAGGCCGGATATTACTGGCCAACCATGAAAACGGACGCGGCGGAACTAGTCAAAAAGTGTGACAAATGCCAACTACTCCAACCTCCCTGCGGGAACCTTACACAGCATAACTTCTCCATGGCCATTTGACAAATGGAGGATGGACATCATAGGACCCTTCCCGATGTCTACCCATGGAAGAAAAAGATACATCCTGATGGTGACCGATTATTTCACGAAGTGGGTCGAAGCCGAAGCACTAGAAAGAGTCAGATAACAAGAAGTGTAGAAGTTTATCTGGAAACATATCATCTGCAGGTTCGGCATACCAAGGGAAATAATCACGGACAACGGGCCTCAATTTATAGCACAAACACTGAAAGATTTCTGCCGCCAAATGAACATCAAACTCACATATTCGACCCCAAGGTACCCTTAGGCCAACGGATAAGCAGAAGCATCCAACAAAGCGGTGGTTGACTCACTCAAGAAAAAGCTAGAAGGAGCCAAGGGGCTATGGCCCGAAGCCTTACCGGAAGTCCTCTGGCCGTTCCGAACAACCCTTAGAACATCAACATTACAAACCCCATTTTCGATGGTCTACGGGACTGAAGCAGTACTCCCAACCGAGGTCCAATCACCACAAGAAAGGCTGATAGACCAAGGCAACCAACAAGTACTAGCCTTCGAAAGGGATACTTCAGACGAGAAGAGGGAAAGTGCGCGATAAAAAATCGCGGAATATCAAATGGGGATAGCACGGCGATACAATAAAAAGGTCAAAGCCCGAGCCTTCCAACCCGGAGACTGGGTACTCAGAAAAGTCTTCCAGAACACAAGGAATCAGAGCCATGGCAAATTGGCCGAAAGCTGGGAAGGGCCATACCAGATAGAGCGCGCATCTGGAAAAGGATCCTACAAATTGCTCACAAAGGAAGGGAAAGAGGTGGAACACAGTTGGAACATCCACCACCTAAAGAGGTATCAATTCTAATGTAACATACTACTTGTAATAACGGGCACTCTTTTCCCCAAGCAGGGTTTTTGACGAGACCCCACCTTAAAGCAATAAAATAGCTCATTTTCCTCAAAGGCTCGCAACTGAAGCACAAAAACTGCCCAATGGGCAACCCGAAAATTGCCAAAGGCAAGCCCCTAGTAAATCTAGAGGGTCTCGGGCGAAGACCAACTGCTTAATGAGCAATACAAAAACTGCCCAAAGGGCAACCCGAAAATTGCCAAAGGCAAGCCCCTGGTAAATCTAGAAGGTCTCGGGCGAAGACCAACTGCTCAATGAGCAATTCAAAAACTGCCGAAAGGGCAACCCGAAAATTGCCAAAGGCAAGCCCCTGGTAAATCTAGAAGGTCTTGGGCGAAGACCAACTGCTCAATGAGCAATGCAAAAATTGCCCAAGGGGCAACCCGAAAATTGTCAAAGGCAAGCCTCTGGTAAATCCAGAAGGTCTCGGGCGAAGACCAACTGCTCAAAGATCAATGCAAAATCTGCCCAAGAGGCAATCTGAAAATTTCTAAAGGCAAGCCTCTAGTAAATCAAGAAGGTCTCGGGCGAAGACCAACTGCTCAATGAGCAATACAAAAACTGCCCAAAGGGCAACCCGAAAATTGTCAAATACAAGCCTCTGGTAAATCCAGAAGGTCTCAGGTAAAGACGAACTGCTCAATGAGCAATACAAAAACTGCCCAAAGGGCAACTCGAAAATTACCAAAGGCAGACCTCAGGAGAACATCGGTCGAAAAGATCTTCGTGAACAAATATCAAATAAAGCACATCTCGGCCAAAATAAGCCAAACTACAGCCTCAAAACTCTAAAGAATCAAACACGACACATGCAGAAATAGTATGCTCGATCGCAAATAAAAGACAAGGGGATTACACCCCTTACAAATAAATCCAAAAGACAATTACAACGAAAAGTAAAAACTTCATTAATTGAAAAGAGGGATTACAACGAGTACACAAAAGATCGAAAGAAAAAAAAATACACAGTACTCGCTCAACTCTCATCGCGGAGAGTAGCCAATGCGTCTAGCTCCTTCTGAGCAGATTCTGGAGTCAAAGACCCATTGATAACCTGCTCCAGGGAATAGGACCTCATCACAACCTCAGTTTGGGTCGCCTCGACGGTGAGACTCTCAACACGACCCTCGAGCTCCTCTATTCGACAGAGTGAGGCTTGTTTCGCCGCCCTCAACTCTTATAGCTCCGCCGTCTGGCGCTTTAGCTCCGCGTCTTTCGAAGCGATCGAGGCCTCAAGCCTAGCGTTATGAGCCTCCACTCTCTCAACATGATTGACGACCTCAGCACATTGGGCCGCAGTTCTACCTAAGTCTTCCTAAGCCGCCTTTAACTCGGTCGAGGCAGACTGATACTTAGCTTCAAGGGCCCGCCTATCCCGCAAAACAGGAGCGAAATGCTTGTGCATGCCAACCGCCCCTTGGAGCCCCTGAAAATAAAAAAGGTAAGCATAGAAACCACCTAAGAAAACAAAACAAACGACGAACTTACCTTGTAAAGACTCGAGATAGTAATCTCGTAGAACTTAGTAAAAGACAGGGACTCCAGCCACTCCTCGTCCTGAGGAAAGAAGAAGCCTTCCGCAGCCGCAATCATCTCGGCCGACACCTCCCTGGTGGAAGAATTCCCAGGAAAATCAATCATATGAAAATCATCGCCAGGAGGCTTTTGACCAACATGTTTGGTACGCTTCTTGGCTGAAGCCACGCCACCCGCCATCGGCCGCTTCTCCTTCGCAACCGAGGAACGAGAGGGCTTCCGGGAACCCTCAGGAACTGCCGGGCGAGTAGCCTCAGCAGCCTCCGAAGGAGCAGGACTTGGAGGATGAACAGGCTCGGGGGCAGCCTCGATCCGCTCTTCGGCTGGTCCCCCATCCCTAGTAGGACCAGATGCATGTGCCTTCTCCTGCTCAGCCTGGATCTGGCGCGTGATGGCCCGCATGGCCAACGCTCTTTGACCCTCAGGCTTAGGCATCACGTAGTCAGATAATTCTGAAAAAAGACAAATATTAGCAGAATTCGACCGAAGACACTTGGAACACAAAACAAGCGCAACTTACTTGTTCTAGTGAAAGCCCAAAGACGGTTGACAGGCAGCTCACCCAAAAGCGTCTTGTAATCTCGAGACTCGGCCGACCAAGCAAAGATGGCCTTGCTTCTAACACGCGCCCGAGGAGAGGACTTGCAGTTCTTCGTTCCGTAATTCGCTGAAAAGAAAACAAGCAAGTCAGGTCAAAGTCAAACTCGATCAAAATCTGATGAACCGAAACACAAAAAAAAGGGAAAAGGAAAGCCTACAAGAGTCCCGCCAATATGGAGGATAACCCAACCCCTTTGACAAATGGGTCGTCCCCTTAACAAAGAAGTACTTGTCCTTCCACTTAGTCTCGTTAGAAGAAAAGCCCAAAACTAAGAGCTTAGCATTCGACCGAGCATTTAGCACATATCGCCCAAACTCAGGATTCTCGCGTTTCACAAAGTAAAAGTAGAAAAATCTTCGACTGAAAACTCTAAGTTATACTTCTCCTTCAAACGGTCGATGCACTGGAGAAGTCTGATGGTCATGGGAGTCAACTGACTTGGATGAATCTGACACCAAGTACACAACTCTTCGACCAATCCCATGATTGGAAATCTAAGCCCTATTTTGAAGTGACGAAGATAGAAGGGCTCCCAACCGTCGGCCAACATATCGTCAATCTTTTCTTCGGGCTCGGGCAATCTGGCCCTAACCCAACTGGGAAACTTGGAAGCGAAGAAGGCCGACTCCAATTCGTCCATAGTCATAGTACTCCTCATATTAAAGAAAGGAGGCAGAATGCCCTGAGGACTAGACTCGGTCGGCGAATTACGAACCGACGAACACTCCTTGCCCGCGTCTTCCGCGGTCGAGAATTCTAAGGTTAGACCACCAAAAGAAGACGTGCCCATAGAATCAGTAGACATCTATAATCGACCGAGAATAAGTAGCATGTTAGTGGTCTTCGACCGAAGTTAGCACAAACACGAAAGCTAGAGACGAAGGCAAACAAAGAAAATAAAAAAACAAAGGAAAAAGAAAAAGAAAAACCAGCTGAGCAGACGAACGGGCACAAGAACACAAACGCAGACTCAAACCCAAAAACTCACCAAAAACCAGAATGCAAGCAAAGCAACCAACAACAACAACGATCTAAGCAATGGAGGCTAACCTTGACCGGAAGTGGAGAAAAAGGACTTTGAAACATCACCGGAAGTCGAAATCGGCAAGAGAGACGAACAGTCTTCAAAGGTGAGGAGAGAGGAAGAGATCTGGAAAGTTTAAAGAGAGAGAGAGGAAGTTACCAACCCTTATATAGGCCAGCCGCAATGATGGCAAATATAGGGCACAGTAGTCGAGGAGCCACCAAATCTACCTAAGACAAAACAGCCAGGGCTGACGTGGCCCACCAAGGAAACTAAAGAAACCTCGGCCGAAAACAGAAACCATGGAAGCCCAAACTCGACCGAAATAACGCCAAAAATTGCCATGCTCGAAAGATTCAAGCCATGGCAATGGGGGATTACTGTGGTGGAAAAGTAACCTTAAGGCATTATAGGCGAAGGTCAAAACTAGTAAAGGGAGGCGAAGTCCATAACCATAATCAACCGAAGCATAGAAGAGGTATACGAAGGCCACTCTCGGCCGAAATAACCAGAGGCCCAGAGTCAAGCTCTGCCGAAATGGCCAAAGGCCCAAATATCAGTCCAACTCGGCCGAGCCCAGCAAAGCCCAACCCAAAGTATACCAACCCAACGAACTGCGACCAAACCAAATACGGATTCCTTAAACCTGATTGACCGAGGAAAACCTATCTCACTAGACCAAGGACCCCTAAAGCCCAATAGATAAAGGAGGACCTTCCTCATGGAAAGAAAGAAACCAAGTCCAAGAAGGAAACCAAGCCCGAGAAAGAGACCAAGTCTTAGAAGGAGATCGAGCCCCAAAATGAGACCGAATTCAAGGAAAATAAGGAATCCCAATCCAAATAGAAATAGGACCCCAAATACCTTCTATAAATAGGGGGTAGGGATGATAATAAAAGGATCCGATTCTTATTTTTCTCAAGAGCAGATTTTGTTCAACCATCTCTTGTAAGCTGTTAAGCTATTTTTTCAAGCAATCTTAGTCTGATATTTGACTGTGGTTTATTTGGCACCACAATTATAATTATTAAAAAGACAATTACCTAATATTATTATGGTTTAAAAAAACAAATAAAATAATAACGTAATGAATTATTATAGTAGTTGTAGTTAAATTAGATTTAACTTTATAGGTTATAATTATAAATTACAATTATTGAAAAGATAATTACTTAATATTATTATGATTTAAGAAAAATAAATAAAACAATTAATGAGAAGTTAGAACTCATATTAATCATGAGATGATATTAACTTAGTGACGTTACGTGAAGAGAAAGTATTAATGTTAGCGTTAAATATTCAAATGGTTATCAAAATTCTTCTTTATTATATATATATATATATATATATATATATATTATCTTTTATAAAACTACATCTTCTATTTGATATTTTTAACATTTTTTATTTAATTTATATAAAAATATTATAATTATATTTTTTACAAAATAAATAAATCCAAATATATATTTCAAACAATTTAGACATATTTATTATTTGTTTTTAATTTAAATTTAATTAATATTTTTTTAAAATATATGGTAAAATATTATATTTTAAAATTAATTTTCTTTAAAAAAAACACTACTTAATAAATTGTAATAATTAGTTTTAAATTTGAATAAATATTTTATTTTTTAAAGTTTTGATATATTATATCGGAGTATTTAAAAAAATTAATACATCAATATGAATTATTAACGGTTGATTCAATTGGTGATTTCCATCATATTAATTTTTTTAAAATATAGAAATATATAATTTCCTTTTGTTATAAAAAGTTATAGAAATAAATATAAAATTATTTTATAAAAGCTAAAGATAATTATACATATTGAAAATAAAGTTGATGTAGTTTGAGAATATTCTAATTTTATTTATATTTTATAATAACAATAAATTAATGTACACGGATATAATTTTTAATTATAACTTAAAACTATTTTTAAAAAAACTATAAATATAACATTATTTAATAAATAATATAAATAACATGTTTATATATACAATAAATTACAAACATAAGTGTTCTATTCGAATATGAAAACTTCATCAGGTGAATTAATATAAACTCAAAATTGATGAACTCCTATCTTTTCTTCTCTCAACTTTTCTTCTCCCATCACATTGTATATAAAATACATATATAGGTATAACATCATAAATGTCATGTAATGATAAAAATATATAAATATAAAGGGAAAAAAATTTAGAAACATATAAGAAAATATATAAACCTAGATGAAAAATGTAATTATCACCATCCTTTATATAACTTTTGGTTAATCTCTTATTTTATATTGACTTATAAGTCCTGCAATGGTAAGAAACAAAATCAAATCAATATGAAGATATATATTAAAACCATATAGGGATGAAAATAATATCATCAAAATAAATATAATATTATAATAATTGTGAAAACACTACATATATATATAAAAAAAATAATAACAGTAATAAGGTTAGAAGCCTACCAAGGACATAGATGAAGAGATAATTAATATCCTCCATTCCTCTATAATGCTGGAAAAAAAATTATATACAAATTATATGTAAATTATACCAATATGAAAAATTACAATCAAAAGAAATATAATACCATCAAAATAACAATGAGAGAAATAATTGAGAATGATGGATATATATAGGAGAGAAGATTTATATGAAATCGAACTCTACCACCACGTAGTAAAGATAAATATAAATTTAAATATTTATCTTCTTATTTAAATTTGAATTATTTTAAATATATATTTATCATAAAAATATTAGATATTAGGTGAATTAATAATATTATTTTTAAATATATATATAATATAATTATCTTTAAATTATATAAACATGGTTGCTATTCCCACAATCAAATTACTATACCTAACATCAACATTACTAAAATATCCATAACATGTTTAAATAATTACTTTAAATATCCTTTCAATTTATTTTTCTATTTTAATATAATAAAATTATAAATTATTTAAATAATATTAAAATTACTTAATTAACCTTAATTTAATAATTAATATATATATATTTTTTAAATTGTCTAGTTAACTTAAAACTCCTCAATTGATTTATATTTGATCTTTACTAAACTACTGTAAATACATTACAAATCAAAAACAATTTTTGTAACTAAAAATATTGAATTAATACACCGTTAGTTTACTGATTGTAATTTTACTAATTATATAATGTTGTTTGAGTACAGATGTGGGATTCAATGATCACGAGTTTCATCCTCCTCCTCGTTAATATGATTTCAAAAAAAATTAAGATCTTGTTAAGTTTATGGAGAACATTAAAGATGACGACTTATATGATGTTCTCTGTATCGAACTATATATTTGTGTCTAGTAGAATTATGATATTTTATTTTATTAGGATTTAAGATTTAAAATATCATCCTGAAAAAATATCAATCAAATCAAACTATAAAACTTCATAAATAAAATAGTACTTCAAGGATACAAATGGTACAAAAAAATTATAAAATAAATTAGTTTATTTTGTAGAATTAAATTTGATTATATATTAAAAATATATTACAAGGTAATATTTGAAAAAAAATGTTACCTATAGTAATTAGGTTGTGGGAAATAACAACCCCCTATATAAATATATAAAGATAATTATAAAACTGCTATATTAAATTTAAAGACAATTATTGTCTAACTAATAGTGGTTTATTGTCTGATTGAATTTTGTCCTGAAACTTTTATGCTTTTATATATATATATATATATATATAAATAAGATTTGGAATGGAATGATAAACTATAGATAAAGTAATATAGATAAACATGAATCTATGTATTTATCTTTATAATCTAAATTTATTTTGAAATTAATCTATTTGAATTTTAATTTTTGAAAAACTATCTATTTATTATTTATTTTGATTTTAATTTATAAAATAATATAAAATTTAAATATGATATACATACTATTTTAATAAATAAAAATTTAAAGATAATTATTGTCTAGTTAAAACAAAATTGTTGTCTTGACAGAATTTTGTCCTGAGACTTTTCTGATTTTATATATATATATTTGGAATGGAATGATTAGATATAAAGTTGATAAAGTAATATAAATAAACATGAATTTATTTATTTATCTTTATAATCTAAATTTATTTTGAAATTAATCTATTTGAATTTTAATTTTTGAAAAACTATCTATTTATTATTTATTTTGATTTTAATTTATAAAATAATATAAAATTTAAATATGATATACATACTATTTTAATAAATAAAAATTTAAAGACAATTATTGTCTAGTTAAAACAAAATTGTTGTCTTGACAGAATTTTATCCTGAGACTTTTCTGGTTTTATATATATAGATAAATAATACATAAAAAAATTGTTGATAAATAGTGCACATTATGTTAATGTTTCATCTATGAAAAAATGAAGGTAGTATAATTTATATATTGACTTGATTGATGGGTGCATATGTTATTATTTTCAGATTTTAAGATAAATTTATTTAAATACATAATTTTTTATAATTTAATTACATGATTTAATTTTATTTGATAGTTTGAAATATTTTTTTTATATCTAACTATAAATTATTGTTATTATAAATATATATATAATTTATAATGTATAAATTTAAATTTATTAATATATGAAATTGGCAAAAGAAATAAATATGATATATATATTTATTATATAATTTATTATACTTATAATTTATATTATAATTTATTTAATAACTTTTGAATTTGTAAAATTTGGTAATACTTTATAAATAATTTTAAAATAATTTTTAACTAACCACTTTTTCAAATTTATAAATTTTAATTACATAATACTATAATTAGTTAAAAATAAAAATATATAAAAACATTTAAATATAAATTAAAAATATAAAATATAATTATATATTTTAAAAAAAATAAAATTTAAATAAATTTATATTCTTTCATAAAAATAAAATATTAAAAAAATTACTTTTGTATATATATAGTAATAGGTAATGGAAAGGATCGAACTCTTCACATCTTATATTATGACAGAGTACATGACCATTTGAACCACAATATATCTTATTTAAGCATCTCTGTATAATCCACTTTACTATTAAATAAATCAATTAATTAACCATTTTACTAATATTGAAAATTTTAAATCAATAGACGGTCATAAAATAAATAATTAAAGTAAATTATTTATAAATAATGCTCAAATAAGCATTAAAGTTTTAATGGATACTATATAATATTTAGTATTTAATAGTAAACAAATACTTAAATTAATTGTAAAATAAATTTTGTTTTGCTTACTCTAAAATTAATACTATGATGAATTTAAACACAATTATATAAATTTAAAAATATATAGACAAAGGAAATAATTAGAATATGGTGTTATGATTATAATATTTATAAACTTTAAAGTATAAAATAATCAAATTAAGAATAAATATTTCCGGTGCAATTAAATGTGATTTTTTTAAAAATGTTTTCAAATAGATAGGACTAAACATCCAAACTTTATTTGAATGAGTGGCACTATTATTTCGTAATGTATGGTTTTGTATATTTAATTTTAATACTATGGAGTAAAAGTAATTGCAATTATTAAATATTAAATAGTTGAAGCATGATTAGAATTGAACTACTCGTTTCAAAATGAGCTTTTATAGTTTTGACTTGACTTATTTATGTTGAATTCAAAGTCAAATTCAAGAAATTTATCTCTCTATGTTAAAGGCACACGACCCTATTTGTACCCAGGCCCGACTCCTAGGGGTGGCCGGTGGGGCGACTGCCGGGGCCGCCTGGAGGGGCCCTGAGAGCCGGAGGGAGGTAAGTTAAAATTTTTAAATAAAAAAATGTAATTTGGTGTTATTTTTTTAAGAAAATATTAATCACTAAAATTGAATTAATTTGATGTAACCGGACTAGTCTTATATTACTGTTATTTTGGTTTGTAATATCGAATTTGTTTATCTCATGGATCGTCATGTTAATTTATAGTATTGAATACTAGTATTTATGTTTACTATTAAAATAATAATAATAATAACTTGAAGGGCTCATTATATCACATTTGCTAGGGGCCTCCAAAAATATAGAGACGGTACTGTTTGTACCTGTTCATTGAAAGTTTGGTGCCATAACTGATTAGATGAGTCAGATTTAAATGGACTTAGTTGATGTATGCTAGGGAAGTCAATAAGTTGAGCTACTCCCGAGCTATTTGAGATCGACTCGAGAAATACTCGAAATCAACTTATTGTTCACAAGCTAGCTCGAGTCGAGTTCGAGTCAAGCTTTTTCTAAAATGAGTCGAGTTTGAGCTCTATATTACCGAACCCGTAAAGCTTGCAAGCCTCTTTGAGTTTTACTATGGAAAGGGTAAACGAGTGGAGTCGAGCTCGAGCACACCAAATTCGAGTCAAGAATAATTAATAAATTTAAAAAATTAATGAGCTTTAACGAGTCAAGTTCGAGAAGATCGATTATTATTCGAGTTCGAGTTGTATTTTTGGTAGCTCGTCGAGTTTGAGTTCGAGCTCAATATAATATTTCACGAGTCGAGTTTGGATATACTCGAGCTCAACTCAACTCATTTACACTTTTAACATAGACTCGGGTTTGAAAAACTTACTTCAAAAAAAGTCCTGATATTATTGTCTAGACTATTGTAACGATCCATGGACGGGTTCAGAAAGTTTACGTGTTTTTTTTTTTTAATATCACGGGTCTATCTTACTCTATTTAAATGAAATCCACACTAGTACTTACATGATTTTCTATTTTTAAAATGAAAATTAAAAAAACTCTTTAAATGAATGATTCTTTCTTTGATTGTTCTAGGCTTAATGTTTTAAAATTTATTATGGCAATACTACTTAGAGGTGAGAAAAAATCGAAACCGATTGAAACTGAATCGGTATATTCAAATTCAGTTTGATTCTTAACTTTTGGTTAGGTTGGTTTTGAGGATAGAAATATTCAGGTCGTGATTTACGGTTCAATTTTTTTATCGAACTTACATATATGTTTAAATCACATCAATTTTTATTTTACTTTATTTTGGACCAAATGAGATTGAATGAAACCGATTATATTTTTCATTTTTCAGTTCTACTCCATTTTATAATTTTAGAATAAAAAAAATCTTTAGGTTAGTTAAATTCGATTGGGCGAAAAATCGAACTTGAGAACACTACTATTTAAATAAACTATATTGTATATTTTCTTCTTCAAAACATCAAATAAATATTTAAATAGGTATTTATTTTTATTCAATCTAAATTTACATCTTTATATATTTTTGAAATCAAATAATACTATATTATTAAAAAATTTAATTAATCAAATTTATGAATTTTGCCAAATTGAAATTTGAAACATATGAAATTAAATTTATTATAATAGTAAATTTTTATTATTTTTTAAATATATAAATAAAAGAAGTTAAAAATATCAAAGAATTATATTATATAAAAATATAGGTGAGATTTAAAATTAATATAAAAAGATTACGTACATATGTATATATATATATGTATAATATATATATATATATATATATATATATATATATATATGTTGAGAGAAGAGATAAACATAAATTTATTGTTACCTTGTGAGATGGTTGGAGAGAAAGATTTAAATATTCTTCTATTTTAATGCTTTCATTCATTCTCTTTCTTCTTTGATTAATATCTCTTGATTAATAACTCTCGTTCATTCTCTTTCTTCTTTGATTAATATCTCTCATTCATTATTCTCTCCTTCTGGAAAAAAGAAGGGTAATAATGGAAAATAAAGTTGTCTGTACACTATCGGTACAGATTTGTTTGTACATAAAGCATTTCCCTATTTATTTTAGGTATACAAACAAAAATATGCAAAAATCGAGGGCACAAAAATTAAGAAACCAATCTTAAAATGAATATAATTTATAAAAATTAAGAAAATTATAATTATTTTTTATTTAAAATTTCTTTTTCAATTAAAAAATATTATTTATTTTTATTTTTAGTGAAGTAAAACCTAAATATATAGGCTTCTTGAAATGAGTGAAGTAATATTAAAAATATAGGTGATCCAGAAAATTAATTATTTAAAATCATAAGTAGTATTAAATTCAACAATTGCACAAATATTGGGGAACCAATTTACAAAATAAAAAAAAACTATAACTATTTTTTATTGAGAAAATTATTATTTTTATTTTTAGTAATAATATCAAAAACATAAATAGTTATATTTAAATTATCTTTCACAAAATTTAAAATTTTAAAATAGAAGAAAAATAAAGATTAATTAAAAAAAGTAGCATTGAAAGAATACAATTACAAGTTTCAAAGACCAAAGCTATTTTTATCATTTTCGACAAAAACTGAAGGTTTATTAAATAATCTGCTTACAAAAGCATGTTTCACTCGCATCTCAAAATTGGATTATTTCAAAAGCAAATTATTAAAAAAAAAAAATCCGATTTTCCATAGATACCCAAACACCTCCAATAGCTTTAACTTATTAAATAAGGTATTATTTAATAATTTAAGTGGCCCCAAACGCAGCCGAGGCAAATAGTACATCTGGATTGAATGATAATTCATGGAATTCCTTTAACCTCTGCAAAATTGGTTCAATTCGTTTACTGCCTGGAGCCTCGAACCGATAAAATGTTTACATACATATGTATTTTGACAAATGTTTGTCAATACAAAAGTGTTTGGCAAAATGTAATGGAGATTAGAGTCTAACCCTTGTTTGGAAGATTTCCATGGTAGTTTATAAAGTATAGTTTAGGGTTAATCTTTAAAAACCATTGCAAGATTGCTAATTTTTCAAAAAAAAAAAAAAAAAAACCACACCAGTTTGAGTATTCTCCATTTTCCCACTTGTCTCTTACTTGACATTATGAGTACTCACTAACAAAGGGCATTTCCAGATTTCTTTTTAATTTTATACTTTTAATTTTTTTAAAAAAATAATAATAAGTTAACCTCTTTTTCGTCCATCTTTCTATTTTCCTTTTTCTCTCCATCTCACTGAAATTTCTTCTTCTTCATCTTTTTCATTTTCTTCTTCTTCTCTTTTTCTATTTTTCTTCTTCTCACTTAATCTCAAATAAAAAACACTCAAATTCACTAATCAATCTCCTTCACATAACACACAAACTCATTATTCTCTCCAAACATCAAGAACACAAAATCACCATAAAAACCACCTTAAAAACCAATCAGAGAAAATCTCAAAACCATAACCCTAGACTGCAAATTTCTAAGGATTTTAGCAATTCCTGGTTCTACTGCACATTCTCAGGCAACTATTTCAGGCAACTATTTAACAAACAAATCCTATCGGCCCCTAAAACCATAACCGTAGACTTCCAACTCTCCGAAAACTCCTCCAGGTCCAATCCACTCATTCCTACATTATATTCCTCAACGCCATCTCCACCGCCAAAACCGCCCCAAACGCACCTCCCACCTCTCCCAATGCTCTCTTATTCTTGTAGTCATCGAATTTGAATCACTCTCTAGCTTTCTCAACAGCGTAATCGAATCAATCGCCTTGGATGGCACACGCTGGAGCAACGCCATAACCACCATTACCCGTACTACCACCAATGGGTTCCCCATCTTCATTCCCTAAACCTCCACCTCTACCTTTCTCCTTAGCATCATCCCCAAACATCAGTAACAGGACCGTCGTGGTCGTGATGAAGCTGATTCTTTGTAGACAATTTAGGGATTTCGGGAAGTAGAGTGTGATTGAATAATTTGAATTTACACCAATTGAATTCGGAGATAACCCATTGAATTCGGAGATAATGTCGAGAGATAAGTCAAGTGAGGAGAAGATGTCATGAATTAGATTTTGTAGAGACATTAACATTTATTTATTTTTTAAAATAAAAAATTATGAATTATGAAATTCCAAAAATGCCCCTGGTTAATGTTCATCCACTAACGGATAAATGGTAACCATGCTGTTAAGTAACATAAAAGTGGGAAAATGGGGACAATTCAAACTGGTGTAGTTTTTTAAAGAAATTATCAAACTTGCGGTGGTTTTTTGGGATTAACCCTATAGTTTAATATGATATGGTTGTAATCAGGATATATGATTTTATAAAGTATGGTTAGCACTATAATTTTTTTTATTAGATATAGTATAGTTTAATTATATGTAAATGACAATAATATTCTTATATACTTCATACTTAATTTTTAATTTTTTTTAAATATATTTTTTTTCATAATCACATATAATATCCCAAGAATTTAAATAAATAAAAGCTAATATTAGACCACTAAAATACAACATTCAATAATATAAAAATTTAACAGGCTCCTCGAGAAACATAAATAAAAGTAGTAGGAACAATAATTTTATATCTAAAATATAAATTGTTTATAAGAAGTTAATATGCTCTTTAAGTCTCATCATCATAATTAAATAAATTTCAAACAAAAATAGAACTAATATATCAACGAGACCAGATAAATTGAGAATAAAAATAAAAGAAAATAAAAAGAAAGAAAAAGAAAAACCTGATAAGCAATCAAAATCCAAATTCAAAATCAAGAAATGTTTTGAAATAACATTCCGTGTTGTGTTGATGTTGAGTGTTCGTGATTTTTAATCGAATGTAAACCTAAAAGACGAAAGGGTAATTTAGTAATTAAAAAATTATTAGGATAGTTTCGGATTAAAAAATATTTCAATCATGTCAACACACTGATTTGGTGGTTGAAAAGAAAAGGCACAGATTGAACCATGGTGAACCATGGAGAACCCTAAAAATAAGAATGGAAGTGCAACCAAATATGGTGCATAGAGCTAGTAAATGGGCTTAAGGCCCGCGGGTTGGCCTGTTCAACCTGCAAATTAGACAGACTAGGATCAATCAAAAATTGGTCCACCATAGAAGTGGATCTGTTTAATCCGGTCAATTTAGCCCGCAGATTTAGATGAGCTGGGTCGGACTAGCCGCGGGCTAACCCGCAACCATGTAGAACGTTTTTTGAAAAAGGAAAAAACTAATTACTGGTTGTGAGTTTTTTCAACTTCAATTCTATTTCTAAATTCTTCTAACCCTAGTTTCGTGCAACCCAGTCATCTTTCAGTAGTTTTTACCTTCGATGACTACTTGAATTTCTATATTAATGTGATCTCTTCTTTACTGGTTAGTTTTCTATTTGATTGATTATGTGAGGTTTTCTTTTTCCTATTATTTTAAGCAAAACCGTAGTTAATTTATTGATATTCCAATTTTAACTTTATAATCTTTTACTTTAGGATTTCAATTTCAATTTCAATTTGGGTTCTCCAAAAAGTGCATACATGAGATTAGGGGTTTGGCATGGGTCTGTTCGGTTCGGTTAGGGTAAACCCGAACCGACCCGACAAAAATTGATTTTTTCAATTATGAAACCGACCTGACCCGACTATAAATGTAAAATCGATTCGATCCGACCCGACTATAAATATAAAACCGACCCGACCCGATTATTTTCGGTTTGGTTTTTCCGGTTTTGAATATTTAATTAATTTTATTAATATTTCTAATTTTATTATTAAATATGAATTTGACTATTTTTAAAATTAAAAATTAATATTATGTTTTTTGAAAGTGAGATTTCGTCCATTGAATTGGTTCAAAAAAAATATCATGTCATTTTTGAACACCTTGTATATATTTACCGTAACTTTATTATAAAATAAATTTTTTTAATCACATTACTAAAAAATATTAGTAACAATTTATCTATTTCATTTAATTTAATTTTCTTTTTTTACTTATTTTTTTTTACTTTTAAAATATAACTTTAAATGATATTTAATTTTAACAAAATTATACATTACACGAGAATAATGAAGTGGTTTTTAATTTATAAATACATCATAACAATTCTATTATATGACAAAATATAACATAATTGTTATAAATGAAATTAAAAATAAAAAAAATATTAATTGATATATGTTAAGAAAAAAAACTTAAATTAAATATAATTGAATAAAAAAGATTTTGATATTATATGATAAAAATTTAATCAAAATAAATATGAAAATAAAATAATATAGTACAAGAATTTAAATAATTTACAAATTCCACTTAGGATGATTTAATTTTATTTTTATGACAAAATTCAATTAATTAAAAAAAAATGTTTTGAATTTGAGATGATTATAGATAGATATCAATAATTAAATTCAAATAAATTATAATTTTATTCAAATTAAGATGAATTCAAAGTATATTTTAATTTAATTAATATAATAAAAAATTAATTTAATCTAATGGATTAATTTCTTTTTTTCTTTTGTTATTACTTTATTATATAACTATTACATTGAATAAAATTTTAATATTATTATATTTATTATTTTAATTACTTTAATTTCTAAACCTAGTAACTACATGAAAAAATATTTTATCTTAAATTATAAATTTATAGAAATATATAAAAAGTAAAAAAAAAAAAAAAAAAAAAAGATGTGATCATTCACTAAATATTTATCTGAAAATTTATAAACTACTACCCAAGACTTTCTTTCATATTCTCTTCTTTTATAAATTAATGGTTGCATTCTCTCTTATTTAATAAGGTTTAACAAGGTTCTTTAGAGCATCTAGAACAGCCACTATAATATTGTCCTCGAAAGAATGACACATCACCCTCAGATTTTTGAATTCTACTGTTAAACTGTCCCTCTCCATTCCAATAGTAGGGAAGAATGTATATGGTCATATTGTTTTGATAATCTAATAAATCATTTAATAATATTATAACTTATATTAAATAATTAATTTGATTAATTTATATTTATACTAATAACATAAATAAATTATATTATACTATTGTAATATTAAAAATATTTTAGTAATTAATTTTAATTATTGTTTATATTTATTTATGAGATAATTGGAAATTATAAATAAATATTAAAAAAATTCATTAAATTGACAAATTAGTACAATCAAATAGTTAAATAATAATAATAATAATAATTTGGCTTGATTTGGATTCATCAATAAGATTTTAGAGTGTTTGAAATTTGAAATTAAAAAAAATATACATAGATGGAGATGTGATTTATAGTGAGTAAAAATTAAATAAAATTAATAAATAAATTAATAATTAACAACGGTACAATTTTATCCACGGCTAAAAAAATTATTTGAATTTGTGTAATACAATTAATAATAATGCACAAGTGACATTATATGATTGGACCATTTTGTTTTGTCCCACGTCTACTGTACATGACACAAAAAGAACAGAGAAATGTGAATGCTCCAATTAGGAGGAACTCCACGTGGGTATCTGGGACGCAACTTTTCTACTCATTGGAGATGCTCTTAAAATCATGATATATCGATGTCCTACTCATTACTTTAAGGATTTAAATGAATACAGATATTTTAAGAGTTTAAAAAAATACAAAAGTAATTTGTGTCCGGACAAAACACGCCCAGAAACTATGTAGAGAAAATTTCCTTTCAATATTTTTCTTTCTATTCCCTCTCTAATATATATTAAATGCATTTGAAATCTCATCATTTATATATATTCTCTTTTATTATTTTACTAGGTAATTAACCCGTGTGTTGCGCGGTGTTTATTATTTTTTAAATTATAATAATATATTTTAATATTTTAAATAAAAATGTATATAATTTTATTTCTAACCATAACAAAAATAACTCAACGTGTTTTATATTTCATTTTTAATTCAGTAGTATAAAAAGAATAAAAAGTTTATTTTTTTAATTAATAAATAGCTAAATTCAAAATAATTAAACACATTTCTAATAAAATAGAATGTATCTCTAAGTTAATATATTGAATGTATATTTATGTGACTTTATTTGTTAAATAATAAACTCTTTGAATAGAATAGGAAACAAAAGGACAATGAAATTTTTATGAATGGATATTATTAGGATTTAATTGGAATATTTACCTATTAATATAATTGAAATTATATTTAATAGAAATAACATTTATAATAATATATTGTATATTTAATATAATTAAAATTCACATTTAAATTCAAATATAAATAAATAAAATTAGAAAAAAGAATATAAATTTAACACAGTTTAATTTTTATTATAATTTTAAAAATAACAACAAAATAAAATTGACAGTGATAAAAAGAAATATACGTAAGGAATAATTTATTTTATATATATTATGATATATTTAAAATATATATATATATATTTTCTAATTCTTATTTTATAAGGAATTTGTATAGTTCTCATCTAATAATTGAAATTTTCTTTTATTTTCTTTTTTTTTCAAAAAAATAATTTTAATATTTGGTAATACATTTATATGTATATATTTAATTTAATATTAAATAAACAGAATTTAATATTAAATAAACAGAATTCAATAATATTTCATTTAGAAAAATTATCTTAATAAATTGTTGAGTATGTTTTCACTATATCTTCAATATTTTCTTAATTTATTTTTGTAATTAATTAATCCAATGAAACAAATAAGTAATAAAAAAATTTTAATTAATAAAGTTATAAATTATAATAAATATACAATTTATCAAATTAAAAGTTATAGAATTCAAAATGATTGATCAATTAATGATATTGATGACATATAATTAAAGAGAAATATATGGAGATAAAAACCAAAGTAATTTAATAATTTCTATTATAAAAATTGACCAATATATAAAAATTTTACAATTTTTAAAAAAATTAAATTTATTATACAAATAGTAGCACTTAAGATGACCTTATTTGTAATGCCCCCTACCTTCCCTTCTGACAATGAAATTCAATCACAAAAATGTTAATTTTATACCATTTCTTAGAATGGAAATCTTAATTTCCTCTCGGAAGTACAAAGAAAAAATCAGGTATTTTATAAACCAATAAATTAATAATTACAACATATAGTAAATATATGTTAAAAAGGAAAAAAATAATAAAACTATATATATATAAATAAAAAAATAAAACTAAACCTAGGAGCACAACAACATTTTCAATAGTTCTCCAAACATCTTCATCACCTAGAAGAATTAAAAAAAAAAATGGAGTACGAAAAATTAAAAATCATTTTTTCCCCAACTTATATCTTACCAACTCCATTTTTTTAAGTAACATTTCCACATATTCTTCTCTGATTACTTCCCCATTCTCACTATTTGTCCTTTCAAACCTAAATAGAAATTCATTTTCATAATAAAATTAAAACACCGCAACTAAAAACAAACTATCGCGATCGCCGACAAAAACACTACTTTTTTCAAAAATAATAAATTTAAGCACTTAAAAAACTACTAAAAATAGAATATAAAATTAAAAACAAACTTTTCAAGTATACCTTTAGATAAAAAGAAAACAGCGAGATTGGTTTTTAGATGTGAAGAAAAAAGAGAGTAGTTGTACATAGAGGTGGAGAAGAAAGAGAGGACGCCAATTTAAAAGGTGAAAAAGAAGGTGAGTGATTTAAGAGAAAATAAAGAACATTAATGGATTGAGAGAAATAGGTTGAAACTGAAACCTTTTGATTTCTTTACATTATGATATAATTTAAACATCTTACCACCACATGTTATCTTTTTTTTTTTCATGTTTTTCCACTAAAAGCTTAACTCTCATCGCGCGTGAAGAGTTCAGCATTATATATATATTTCGTGTCCCACGAAAATGCTATGTTTCTCATTAAGCTTGGCAAAATTCCTATTCATGTCCTAAAATAAATTTTACGGATAGGATAAAATCCTATCCTTAGAATTTAGGATATGGATTTATTTTTGTCCGGTTCCTTATTTTATCTTCTAACCCTTTTTTTTAAATTTCTTTTAGGATTTTCATATTATTCATAATTCTATCCTAATATTATCCTTTACTACGTTCTAAGTTCATCTTTATTAATAAATCAATAAATAATATTATATTATAATCAAAATTGATAAAATATTTTTATATTTTATATTTTTCGTAAATAATTTAATTTTTTTGATAAAATATAAATTATCATAATAAAATTGATTTGAAAAAATATAAAATTTTATTTTCAAAAGGGAAGGTTTAGAATTTTAATTTTAAAAAGGATAAATAAGTAATTTTAATAATATATAACAGTGATAATTTATATAAAAAAATTACAAAATAGAAAATATTAAATGAAAAAAGACAAGATAACCCAATAGTATGATGACAAACACACTTTCCAATATATGCTTTATTACTCATTTAACTCATTTAATAAATGAGAAGATTTAATAGATGAGAAAATATTATATGATTTTTTAAGGATTTTTCAAATCCTAGAACACGGACAGGATTTTGTCCTAAAAGAAAAGGATTCAATAGGGATCGGACATTATTTGGACCAGATCATTAATTAACTGGATTTTATTAGATCCACATGTGTGTGGACATGGATGAATTTAGCGAATTTGGTCCATTTTGCCACCCTTATTTCTCATGATAGTATAACCTCTATCCTGATTATTGTCTCGTAATGTGATTTTCTCTTGTCTTGTCTAATAAGATTATATTTTTGGCTCAAAGTTTTTATTAAGAAATAATTTTCATATTATTACCTTTTTTTCAATTATTTATTCATTTATTTTTCTAAATAGTTTTATTTAAAATTTCCCCAATATTCATGAATTGGAGTTTCCATTAATTACATATATATATATATATAAATATATATATATATATATATATATATATTACTTTCATCATTTTATTTTGCCCTTTCTAATATTTTTTTTAAAAAAATTGTTGATAATTATTATTGTTTGTATTATATATTTTTTATTTAAACTTATTATGGATCTAAATTGAGTTAATTTGATTATGTATTATAATTTAATTTAATTTAATTTATTTGAATTGGTTTAGAATAAAATAAGGGGTTATGATTGAAAATAACGAAATCATATAGTAATTATTATTATTTTTTTTAAAAAAAAGTTAAAACGGCCAACTCATGAGTTTAACCATTTCCACCAGACATAACTCGAACCACACTCAGGGCTCGTTTGTTTTTCCTAACTTAACGCTGAATGACACTGAACACTTATTTTAAGTGATTTAATGCATTTATTTTTTTCGTAAAAAAATCTAAAATTAAGTGATATTTATCGGAATGATTCAGATAATTTTTTCCGCCTAAATCTGAATGGAGAATATCTGAATTGATTTTTCTATATTAATTTACATTATTATCCTTTTATATCTTCTTGAAAATTGTGTTATCCCTTAACACAAATTTGAATATATGAATTAATTCTCTTTAACTATACATTTATTATTTATTGTGAATTCCCATAAGAATAACAAATTTTATTATTTGTACTACCATTTATTATAGATACAAATTTATTCTACACTTGATTGTAAATTTCAATAAATACAATAAATATTGTCATGTAAATTTTAATAAAAGTAATAAATATTGTCATTCTAAATTTAACCAAAAACAATAAATGTTGTTATGTTTTCAATGAAAATAATAAATATTGACATTGTAAATTTCAATGAAAGTAATAAATATCGTGATTTTAAATTTCAACGAAAAATTATAAATGTTTTGAGATTTTCTAAGTGTGTTTTGTTCTATTTTATATTTATATTGTAAATTATTAACTACGATTCATTAATGAATTTTACAATTTATATATGATAATTAATTATTATTTTATTTTTATTTAATTCCATAATTATTAAAATATTACAAATATAATCATTCATATGAATTATAATTATTTATTTTTAAATAGTATAAATTAAAAATTAAATAAAACTATTAAACTATAAAATATTTAAAATATATATAAAAAAAAATTTGATAAAATGACAATTTGTAATTAATAAACAATCACTTATTTTAAGTTGATTATCAAATTTAAATAAATAAATAATTAATTAACAATATGGTCATTCTAAATTTAAACAAACAAATAAATAAATATTATCATTGTTAATTTCAATGAAAATAATAAATATGGTCATTCTAAATTTAAACAAAAAATAAAATAAAATAAATGTGGTTATATTTTCAATGGAAATAATAAATGTTCACATAGTAAATTTCAATAAAAATGTCATTCTTAATTTCAACAGAAAAGTAAAAAATGTTGCTAAATTTTCTAGTTGGTGTATTCTTCTATTTTTATATTTATAATTTTCAATATTGTAAATTATTAACATTAACTATAATTCATTAATAAATTTAACAACAATTTATATAAAGGATAATTGATTATTATTATTTATTTTATTTAATTCCACAATTATTAAATTTTAAAAATATAAAAATTTATATGGATTATAATTATTTATTTTAAATACTATAAATTAAAAATTAAATAAAACCATTAAACTATCAAATATTAAAAAAATTGATAAAAGGACAAATTATAAATTAACAAGCAATCACTAATAACTTATTTTAACTTGATTATCAAATAATTTTTTTTTTTTATAATTTTAAGTTGATTATCAAATAAAAAAAGTTCAGTAAGACTATTAATAGATTAGTAATATATCATAAATATTTTTTTATTTAAAAAATATTTATGATATATAAAGAAATCATTTCTAAAAATAATATATAAAACTTTTATAAATACACTAGAAGGTGTTTTAGAGGTAAAACTTTTATAAATATAATTGGTGTTTTAGGGGTAAAATGGTCAAAGTACAAGAAGATAACTTATTTTAAGTTATCTTAATTTAGAAAAAAACAAATAGACGCACATCTTACTTGAATTAAGATTTTTTGTAATTAGCACTTAATTTAAGTACTATTAAGTGTTAAGTGAAAAAAAAACAAGCGGGGGCTTAGTAAACCATCACAGTTTGCAATGTACAATTCATGTAGAATTTGGATAACATATTCTTAACTATTTTAAATTTGAGTTGGCTATGACTTACTCGAAAGTTATTGGTACACGTCAAAATAAATTAAAAAAATAAAATTATGCAAATAATTATAGGGAGTGACAACCGCATTCGATCCACACACAACTTATATCCAATTTTTATTTCGTAAATGAAAAAATTCAAATATAAAATAAAAATGGAGAAATATTATAAATATTGTTTTGAGAATAAAATTTGTTAACATGATAGAGATTAATCTAATACACTCTCACTTAAATAAGTCACAAAAAGTGAATTAGGTCAATTCAACGTAACATTGTGTCGATTTGAGCGTTGCATTGTAAAAAAAAATATTTCACAATAGCATTTTTGCAAAAAAAAATAAATATATATATATATATATATATATATGCAATTTTAAAGGCTCACAAAAATTATTTACATGTACTATTAATAAATGCAAATAAAATAATTACAATGTTCTTTTATGTAATTTTATATATAACAATTATTAGGGATGACAATTTTCATCGTGACCCGCGGATCTAATTATTTATTTTTCATCTTTATTTTTAAATAATTTTAATTTATTTTCGGTATAAGATGTAATATAAATATCTAAACAAATTTAATTTTTGTAACATCAAAATAATATTAAAAATTAATTATTTTCATTAACATTGATAATATTTAAATAATTTTATTAAATAAAAAATTATTTAAATATCAAATAAATAATAAATTAATAATAATTATTAAATTATTTATTTTTCAAACTCAAATATCATTGTAAATTTAAAAATATAATTTTTGATAAATTAGGATGCAATATAAAAATATAATTTAAATATATATTTTTAGAATAGAGTAAAGCAAGTCCCCGCGAGGCAGGGTAGATCCCACAGGGCAAGTCACGGGTCTAAATATTCTACCCTGCACCACAGGACAATGCGGTAGGTCAGACCAATCTGCAGGTAGGACAGGTCCAATATTTCAATAACCTGCCCCGACCTGCCCCATTGTCATTAGGGATGACAACGGGTAGGGTTTGGACGGGTAGATCAATGTCCATAACCTATCCATCAAAAATATATTTTATCCATACCCTATCCACATCCACCAAAATTTTTATAGATATGGGTATGGTATTTATCCGCAGATACGGGTATACCCATTTATCCATATATTTTTTTAATTAAAAATAAAATTAAAATATTTTTTTAATATTCATTAAAATAATCTATTAATAAACTGACGGTAAATGAAATAACGTCAATATAATTTTATTTTATATTACATTCATAAAAAAAAATAACCAAAAAAGAAATACATTTACTTTTCACTCATATCCACCCACTAATTTAAATGGGTATTTAATTATTTAAACGGGCAAATGGATTCGGATAGGGTATTTTTCTTTACCCATATCCGTACCCAAATCCATCACATATATTAATTTTTCACCCATATCCATCCACTAATAAAAATGGATCTATTCATACCCGCCCATCACGGGTGGATACCCGCAGGTACACGAGAGTACGCGGGCAAAATTGTCATCACTGATTGTCATCCTTAAACAATTACTTGAACCGCTATAACATACTATCAAATAATCATTACAATAACTACTTCAAATGGTTAATCGTTATAATTATTTAAATTTTAAAATGCTAATTTAACTATTAAAGTCGAACATAATCTTAATACATTTGATTATAACGGTTAACGAATCACCTTAATATCCATCTTTCCTAATCTATTAGACTAATTAGATAAACATCTCAAACCATGGTTTTAAAAATCTCCCGCTTTGATTGCTTAGACGTTGCCTAATGCCTTAATTGCCTCGGCCGGTTATGCTTCCTTCTTTTAAATAGAGGTATATATTATGATTGAAGTGATTTAGTTGGATCAATATGAGTATATTTTATTAATATCACTTATTATTTAACAAAAATAAGAATATATACGAAATTTAAATATGCTTAAAATCTTTTATAAGTATAATATGATTTGTAATTACATTTATAGTTAGGTAATATATTTATTATTTATTTTTAGTAAAAACGCCTTGACAACCTAGACCTACTTCAACTTTCTAAACCTTTTGGAGGGTCATCGTCTCACTTTTGATTTACAGTTTATCGAATACCGTCTCTAACCAACCCCTAATTTACCGGTAATCCAAACAAACATATGACATATTTAATAGAAAATCGTATTAAGAAATAGAAAAACCCAAATCATGTTAAACAAATCAAACAAATACATTTAGTTAAATATAGTATGAATTTCCACAACATGAGGTATAGGTCAAATCGAGTGAAAATTTCCTTATTAACTAATGAGATATTAACTACTAATTAATTGATTGACTATATATATCAATCAACCAACTAGAATAATTATAGAAAGACATTACAAATACTAAATGATAAACAATAAAATATAAATTTATTAAGCAATTTAATTTAATTATTTATTTCATCAAATTATATATATATTTAGGATTTCTTTTGATAAATTTTATCATATTTTAATTTAAACTACATATTAAGAACGAATCATATTTAAATTGATTTTATTTTATCTTTAGATATTTGTTCTTAGAAATGAGTTGCACATTAAAAAAAAACTAAAATTTTCAAAACACATATGTTGGACATGTTTAGTAGTTGGTATTTTAATTATTTTTTAAAATATTTTATATCTAAATGTAAATTAAAATTTTATCCATTTGATTTTAAATTTGAGATGAAAATGAGTACATTAAGACGAATATTTGTTGTGAGGAATAAAATATAAAATAATAATAATAAATACAATAAATTTTGATTGGTGCCTTATGTTGGGGTTGAATTCTGGTAGGGTTCCGAACCCCTTCAAAATTAGGGCTCTCTTTCTCTTTGGTCTAACTTTCTTTCTCTAATTTTATGTTATCAGATCTCTCTCTTCAGTTTGTGTTGATTCTTCTTTATATAGGAGGTTGTTTGGCCAGCTTTTTTCCAACAGACTCACAGGCTCCTGCACCCGAGATTTTCGGGCGACCGGTAACCAACTATTCAAGTAAATCCAGCTGGATCCTTCTAGAAAGTGATCAAACCAAAAGATGCTGGCCCATCATGAACTTAGGATTTTGGCCCATAAACCAATAAGATTAGCCTGTTGTACGGCCAAAAATTGAACACGACCCAAAAATTGAAAAAGGTGATGAGGGAAACAAGTCTTTGGGTCCAGATGATGGGACCAAAGTTTGATCACTAGCTCTGTTAACGCTTGTGGACGTTTGTGTGCCTATTTTGTTTAAACAGTCAGCCGAAACTTATGGCCTGATGTTTTATTTTATTTTACCTGTCGGCCGAAACTTGTGGCCTGATGCCTTATTTTCTACTTTCAGACTCAGTACTTTTTATGTTAGCTTAATGTATGTTTTTGTTTAATCTTTTACGAATTGCTTCATGCATAATTGACGTCGGTTTATTAGCAACAAGTGCGTATAGTAGTCACACAAAAGTAGTTATAGCAAATATTGATTTTCATTATAGATTTGCAAAAACTTTGACAAGGCAAGCGAATGATCGAAAATTTCAACAACAGATCATCTTCTTTCCATTGAATTTCCCACCCAACAGGATGGTAAGTCGGTGCCTGCCGACACCTGAAAAGGTGGACGATTGAGTCGCTGCGTGACCTGATAGAAACATTATCATTTAGACAGATGTGTCTGTTAGAATATGCCTTATTGTAGCGTAAAATTGAGTAATGTTTTAGCCCGAGTAGGTCAAATTGCAGTTTATGATAACAGAATAATCATCGTTTACCTTATTGTCTGAAGAGTTTCAAATGAACCGCGTTCCAGGGGTTTGGTATACTCCTGCCCATAACGTCGGAAAGCAAGTATGCGCCTCGGCCGAAGGCTGCTACGATGTTATAGGGACCTTCCCAATTTGGTGCCAACTTGCTGTCGCTGCATATGCGGGTATTCTGGAACACTTTCCTCAATACTTTTCTCCTAGTTTAAAATTTCGAACGCGGACCTTTTTAGCATGCAAACGCGAGAGGCTTTGCTGATATGATTCTACGCGAATCATTCCGGCCTCTCTCCTTTCATCTATGGTGTCTCTGTCGAGTGACAAGACTTCTTCATTCCATTGATGATCAATCATAGATCTAGTTGTGCTGACCTGGACCTCAGTGGGTAATACTGCGTCTGTACCATACACCAGTGCGAATGGGGTATCGCCTGTGGTCCTCTTTGGCGTGCACCGGTAGGCCCAAAGTACTTCGAATAACCTTTCGTCCCAAGCAGTCTTGACCCTTCCAACTTTCTTCTTAAGCATGTTTATGAACGTTTTGTTAGTGGATTCGGCTTGGCCGTTTGACTACGGGTAACGAGGCGTTGAATAATGCAGCTTGATATTCCACTTTTGGCAAAAGGTACCAAAGTTCTTCGAGCTGAACTGCGCTCCGTTGTCGACTATAATTTCTCTAGATACGCCGAATCTGCAAATGATATGCTGCCATTTGAAGGCGATAACTTCCTGGTCTCGTATGTGAGATACTGGTACTGCCTCAGCCCTCTTGGTAAAGTAATCGGTTACTACTATTATGTATTCGTAACCATTGGCCGTCTTTGGCAGTTTTTCGACTATGTCCATCCCCCATTGAGCGAATGGCCAACTCGGCATATATGTGTGTAGCTCTTCGACTGGTAGATGTGTTACGTTCGCGTGCTTCTGGCATTCTGGAAACTTCATAACAAATTCGCGGGCGTCCTTCTCATGGTAGGCCAGTAATAACCGGCCATATGGGCTGCCAGTGTTAGTGATCGTGGGCCACAGTGGCCACCCGCGCTTCCCTGGTGGAGTTCTCTGAGTAAGGAAATTATTTTGGCTCCCCACGCATTTGAGCAATGGCTCGTCATATGATCTCCTGTATAGGACGCAATCAGGATCTCCTGGTAAGCTGATGAGGGTGTATTGGGCGGCTCTTGCCTTGATTTTTCGGGCTTCTTTATTGTCGGCCGGTAATTCGTAAGTCTGCATGTAGCGCCTGATTGGTGTTCTCCAATCCTCTTCTTTGACTACTACTACATGGTTTAGGGCGGTTACTTCGTGTAGAACTGATTGGTGGAGTATGGTGATAGGTACGTTTCGATTCATCCCATCTTCAGTCGTAGCCCATAAATTAACTAGGAGGTCAGCCCTGAGGTTGTGGTCCCGTGACACTTGCTCGATGTCGAACTTGTTAAATTTGGACCTTAGCTGGTCTACCAGTTCTAGATAGGCTATCATCTTAACGTCTTTAACTTGATATTTACCGCTCACTTGGTTTACGACTAGTATGTTGTCGCTATATACCCTTATATTTTTTTAGCCCAGCATTATTGCTGATTGTAGGCCGAGTATCAGTGCCTCGTACTCAGCTTCATTGTTGGTGGTTCTTCATTCGCATTTGATCGCTCTCTCTAATTTATCACCTTCGAGCATCGTCAGAACAATACCTAGACCACTGCCTTTCTGATTGGACGCCCCATCAACTGACAAGGCCTAGGGTTGTGGTGTCGACGCTGGTGGCGCTATGGTTAACACCATGTGTTTGGTCTCATTGATCGCCGCTGGTGTGAAGTCGGCTATGAAGTCCGCCAATGTTTGGGCTTTGATTGCCGACCTGTGGCGGAAGGTAATGTCGTGCTCGCTGAGTTCGACCGCCCATTTGACCATGCTTCCCGATAGCTCGAGTCTGTGAAGGATGGATCTGATGGGGTGTTCCATTACCACGACTATGAGATGCGATTGAAAGTATGGCCTCAATTTTTTGGCCGCTATTACGAGTGCCAGAACTAATTATTCGGTGGGGGTGTATCTTTCTTCTGCTGGTAATAGACCTTTGCTGACGTAGTACACTGGGGTGTGTTTCGCGCCTTCTACTCTAGCGAGCACGGCGCTGACGGAGGTAGCTGATACTGAGAGGTACAAGAGCAATTCTTCTCCGTCTTCGGCCTTCGAGAGCACTAAGTTTGTGGCTAGCTGTAGTTTGATCGCCTCTAGTGCTCTTTGGCAAGATTGGTCCCATTTGAAGGGAGTGTTTTTCTTGAGTAACCGAAAGAAAGGGAGGCACCTCTCGGATGATACCGAAATGAATCTGTTGAGGGCAACTAAGCGGCCCGTTAGCTTCTGGATGTCCCGTTTCCCTTGCGGTTGGCTGAGGTTGTTGATTGCTCGCACCTGATCTGGGTTTACTTCGATCCATCTATTCATGACTAGGTAGTTGAGGATTTTTCCGGACACAACTCCGAATGAGCATTTAGAAAGGTTGAGCTTCATGTTATAGCGTTCTAATACTTGGAACGCTTGTTCCTGATGACCCATGTGTTGTTCTGCCTTTAGCGATTTTACTAGCATGTCATCTATCTAAACCTCCATAGATTTGCCGATGAACTTGGTGAACATTCGGTTCACCAGCCTTTGATATGTAGCACCTACGTTTTTTAGGTCGAAGGGCATAACTTTGTAATAGTATGTACCTCTGTCAGTTATGAAGGCCGTTTTTTCCGCGTCGGTAGGATGCATCAGTATCTAATTGTACCCACTGAAGGCGTCCATGAAGCTTAGCAGTTCGTGGCCGGCTATTGCATCGACTATCGTGTAGATGTGCAATAGGGGGAAATAATCTTTTGGGCATGCTTTGTTTAGGTCTGTGAAGTCTATGCAGACCCTCCACTTACCATTCTTTTTGCGGACGACCACGACGTTTGCTAGCCTGTTCGGGTACTGCTCTTCTCTTACCGAACCCATGCTGAGTAGTTTTTCGACTTCCTCGTTTATTATTTTGTTACATTCAGGTGCAAACTTCCATTTTTTTGTTTGATCGGTTTGAACTTTGGGTCGACGTTGAGCTGGTGTGTTATCACACTGGGGTCGATGCCTGTCATGTCTTCGTGGCTCCATGCGAAGCAGTGATTTTTGGTTTTGAGGAATTGGATGAGCTTGTCTTTGATGGCGTCGTCCAGCCTCGACCCGATAAGTATTTTTTTGCTGTCGTCCGTTGTGTGGATAGTGACTTCATCCAGCGTTTGCTCCACCTCTGTGTCGGGCGAAGCTTTTTGTAATTGCTATGCGGTGCTAGGTTGGTGTTTTAGGCCATTTGCGTAACATGCCCTGGACGCGGCCTGGTCTCCTTTTATCTGTCTCACACCCAACTTGGTTGGGAACTTGATCACTTGATGGTATGTTGATGGTACGACTTTCATTTCGTGGAGCCATGGTCGGCCGAGGATGGCGTTGAAACTGGATGGCCCTTCGAGTATGCAGAATTAGGTGTAATTGTTGACCCCTTCACCCCAAACTGGCAGCTCTATTTCCCCAACCGTGTGTTTCGCTTCTCCACTGAAGCCTACTAGCACCATTGTTTGCCTGGCTATCTTGGTTTCTTCTACTTGCATTTCTTTCAGCGTGTCAGTGTATATGATATTGACTGAGGAGTCGTTGTCGACCAATATCCTTTTGATCAGGCAGTTGTCTATGCCTAGCGAGATGACTAGGGCGTCGTGGTGTGGGTTGAGGACATCGATGCTCTCTTTGAAATTGAAAGTGACTTCTAACTCGTCTTCAACTGCGTGGGTATTTTCGGCTCTACCAGACATGTTATAGACTTTGCGCATGCTTCTCTTGGCGGCCGAATATGAAGTACCGCTTTCGTGGGATCCGCCCATGATGATGTGGACAGTACGCACCATTTGGGGTTCCGCTTGTTCTGCTGTTTGTTGGTTGTTGATTGGATCGTGGGGTTGCGCCAGATACCTTCTAAGGTGGCCCAGTTGTAGTAATCGGTCAATTTCGTATTTCAATGCTATACAATCAGCTGTATTGTGCCCGAAATCGTCCCGGAAAGAGCATTGTTTTGCTAGATCCCTCTTCTTTGGGTCTGATCGTAACTTACTTAGCCACCTAATAGTGCGGTTGAGTTTCCCGAGTTCTTGGATTAGGCTCTCTATAGGGATGGTAAGTCGTGTCTTGGGGGCTGGGGTCACGCCTCGGTTCTAACCGCTTTCAATTGGTTTGCTTGTTGTTTGGGTAATGGGGCGCAATCATATGGTGCGGTAGCGTTGGCAGGTCCGGTCGCTGTTTTTGCGATCAGTTCTTTGACTGTGGCTTGAGTGTTGGTTTGCGATCTGCTCGCGTGGTGTCCATCTATCGTCCTCTTCCCATCTCGTTTGGGCGAATGCCCTGGAAAGTGTTTCTTCCATGGTCCTCGGCTTGTATTTTATTAGATCCGCGTAAAGGTCGGATCCCTGGAGGAGGCCTTTAGTGAAGGCTCGTATGGCTGTGTCTTGGTTGTAGTTGGGTATGGTGGTTTTTTCCTTGTTGGACCTTGCGATATAAGCTCGCAATGATTCGTTGCTTTTCTGCCGAATGGCATACAAATCGTCAGACTGTTTCTCCGATTTGTGACTGAAGGCAAAGTTCTCTATGAACGAGTCCGTCAATTGGGCAAACGAGCCTATCATACCAACTGGCAAGTTCACATACCATTCCAAGGCAGGCTCTGTCAGTGAATTTCCAAATAGTTTGCAGAAACCTGCTTCGCGTATGTCTCTGGGTAGCGAAGTTATCAGCATGGCTTGACGGTAATGGGCAATGTGATCATCGAGGTCGGTCGTACCATCATATGTTCTGAACCTCGGCACCGTGAATTTGTACGGTAGATCTACTGTCGTGATTTCATCCAAAAACGGTATTTTAGTGAAAGAATCTTTGGAAGAACTTCGTAGTGGAGTGGGAACACCGGGAAGAAGCCTTATCATGTTTTCCATTTTTTGCAGCCGCTTTGTCACTTCTTGTGGGATGCTATTTTGGCCGGACTGCGATCTTTCGATATAGGACGTCGGCTTTCCGGTTGTTGGTGCGGGTCCGCCCCTTGGGGTGGTTGCCGTGGGTTTGAAAGCGTTATGGTGCGGTCGTTCAAAAGTGGATGCTGTCATTCCTTTTTTAGGTGCGGTTCCCGTGATTCCGTCGTCTCCTTGCGGGGGTTGGTCTGCGAAGATTTCTTGGTCGATCTCATCGTCATCGAAAGTCGTGGCGTCTAACTTGCGAATTGGTGAGAACGTCCCATATTGTCGGCCGAGTATGGGTCCCGTGTTTTGTAATCGTTGTCTTTCGTACTGTACATCCTGGTTATGACTTGTGTAGCCTTCCATGGTTGTTTGATCTGTCGGCTGCTCTATTTCGGGTTGCGAAGCGCGCATCCCGTCGACCACATTCTTTACGTTTTTGTTTTCTTGCTCGAGGGCGGTGAGTTGGGTCATGAGTTGTGTCAGCGAGTTGGTCTGTCGAGACTAGAAGGCTTGTTCACCTTGCGACTGGTCCACTGGCGTGACAAGATCTTCAGTCCCTTGAATCGTGGTTGACATCGACGATGTGTAATGCTGTTCGGTTGTTTCAGTTGTGCCTTTTTGCGTAACGTGTGATGAAAGAAAGCGGTTGATGACCGAGAACGAAGAGAGACCCACGGTGGGTGCCAAACTGTTGGGGTCGAATTCTGGTAGGGTTCCAAACCCCTTCAAAACTAGGGCTCTCTTTCTCTTTGATCTAACTTTCTTTCTCTAATTTTATGTTATCAGATCTCTCCCTTTAGTTTTTCTTGATTCTCCTTTATATAGGAGGTTGTTTGGCCAGCTGTTTTCCAACAGACTCACAGGCTCCTGCACCCGAGATTTTCGGGCGACCGGTAACCAACTATTCAACTAAATCTAGCTGGATCCTTCTTGAAAGTGATCAAACCAAAAGATTCTGACCCATCATGAATTTAGGATTTTGACCCATAAACCAATTAGATTAGCCTGTTGTGCGGCCGAAAATTGAACTCGGCCCAATATATGCAATCTAGATTTCGGTCGTTGATTTTTAAATGCCACTATATTAATTAATCGGCCCAAATACTAAACAAGAGCGGCCGAATACCATAGGGTAATAAAGTGAGGGTATGAACACTTGTTGGTTCCATCACCTTAAAGAAGTAATGATTTATTTATTTAGTAAGAGAAGATACCAGTCCATTGGTAACATACTAATGTAATAAATGCATATACTTGAAATTAATAATAATAATAAATATTAACCAAATCATTTAATTCAAGCTAAAGGATAAGGATGTAGAGATTCTGAACATAATAATTTGAAAGTTTAACAGCACCCTTAACTATTACTAATAGGGTGTTGCTATTTGTCCAAACATTTTGAAACAAGTTTAGATGGGATGATTTATATGAATAGTGAAAATGTTTAGATTTTAAATGAATTATCTTCATTATGTTATTACTTTTCAAAACAGATTCAATCAATTATTTATAATCGGCTATTTTAATATAAATGTATATTTTCCGTATCTATTTTAATGAATGAATGATTGTAATGTGGCATTTCGGTCTCCGTTCGCAGCTCCACCATGGACGGGAGTTGGGCATTGCACACATATCTATGAGCAGGCATTAGTCTAGACAGATCAGGAAATAATTCATGCTCATGGTCTTTTACTACTTTCGTGACACGAAACGTCTCATCCCTATCTAATCTAGCATTAACTCTGCATGCACAACAACTTCTTTTACTAATCCTACTATCACAACATTTTCCACATTTATTGCAAATAAAAAGAAAACATACTTTATTTATGCGTTCCCTATCTATATATATAAAGTAAAATGACATAGTTTACTTATCTTTAGAATTCGACATGTGGCGACATATGACAAATACATGACACCTATTTGTCAAATTATAATGTGCTATGTCACACTCAGTTGCCACGTTTGCATAAGAAAAGTCATTGATTTCTCTTCCTCTTCCCTCCCTTAATCACTTTTTCATCCTCTCCCCTCCCATTAATCACAATTTTCTCTCTTCGTTTACTTTTAACAAATGAATTGTCTTCTTTATCATTCATTGCTTTTAACTCCTTCTCCGTATCTTTCATTATTATTCATCACTTACGACCCTTCTTCATGTGTCACTCACTAAATTCACCTACCCGTCTCTTCTTCTACTCTATCATCTATTCATTTATCTCTCTTGACCATTGATTTTAAAATTTATCTTTATTTTATAAAATCTATCTATTTATATAAAGTGAACTCTCCGCAGGCCCCACGAAAATGATATGGCAGCACAGAGAGTTTGCCTTTGGGTAGAAAAATATCAAAATGGAATGTTTTGATATTTTGCAAATGAAGTGATGTCGTGTGGTATAACTTTTTCAATTATATTTCTTATTTTTTGAAATTCGAAAAGAACATGTGATATTTCAAAAATATGTCAAAGTCATTCAATTTTTGTAATTTTATTTTTTTAATACTTTATCACATATTTTCATATTTTATTAATTAAATACAAAATATTAAATAGGTGTTATTAAACCATTAAGAATATGATAACAAAATTCTTTTAAAATTATACTTAAAATATTTGTCTTTTCCTTTCAATAGTTTTGAGAACATTTCATCACTTCAATTATAAAAACCATTTCTTATCTATGACCTATTTGTTTGATTTCATTTTTCTTTTGGATAAAGGTAATCAACATCATTCTTCCTATCTCCAATCTCTCATATTTTATTTCTTTATGTTTTTATTTTTTTATCCGAATATCCGTATTTTTAGTTTGTCTCTTCTTCAAAACGAAAGTAACAATCAATTACATTCAAATATGTAAATTTTGTAATAAATCTAATTTTATTGTTTTTTTTTTTAATTTTGTGGTATTTTCAAATGTAGATGATGAAGTATTTCCTCCATCAACAAAGATATCGATGATAATTGTGGTAAGTTCTAATTTCATCATTCGTGATAATTCTTTTCTTTTTACATATTATATATATATATATATATTCATTTTTTAATATGATTTTAATTTATTTTAGATTTATATGCAATTTGATATTAATTTATTTTTTTCTTTTGAGATCACACGAGTGAATAGGTTTTTCTTTTTCACTCTCGAGGTTGACTCACTACTCAAATACTTTTTTTTAAAATTATATTTTGCATTATTTTTCCTTATTTTATTTTCTCAAATACTTCCTCTATTTTTTTTAATTGATACACTTTCAAATGCATGGTTTTCCATGCTTAACTTTAACGGTAAATATATTTAATTATACCTAATTAAAAATTATGAGAATTTTATATTTGAAATATAGACGTTAAGTCGAACAAAATAAGATCTCACTTGACTATTTTTTTTTTTTATAGATAAGGAACAATATGTAAAACAAAATGATTGATGAATAGTGTTTGAATAGTAAGTGTAGAATTAAAAAAAATGGAGGAAGTATGATATTTTCGAGATTTTTTAAAATTCCAAATCTCTATCAAATCAAGAGGATCAAGAGGTGATCTCTCTCTTTCCTCCTTTATAGTTTATATTTTTCTTTTTATTTGTTTATCTTTCGTATATTTTTATTTTCATAGTTATTATTAAATATTTGTTTCTTTGAAATAGTAAAATTCCATATATATCTCTATTTTACTCTCAAAATTATTGTTTTCACTAACTCCCAAATAAATATTTTATTTTTCTGTCCAATATATTGTTACATTCCTTCTATTAGACATATATATATATAGTACTACTGAAAAAATTAATCTTTTGAGCCTTCTACTTTCAAAATTGTATGGTTCACTTCTTACAAAAATGAAATATTTTACTTTTTTTATTTATTGGATTATTTTTTTTATTGATTATTAATTTTCATGAGAATTATACTGATTTTATCGGTGAGAGTATATAATGGAAGCACATGGATAAAGAGACTATAATTAGAAAAAAAAATTGTTATATTTTTTTTTATTCGTTAGTTAATTACATTTAATTTGCCATTTTTTATTTACTAAGAAACTTATTTCTATTTTATTGGTGAATTAATCAAAATCAAGATTAAAAATAACTATATGAACAATAACATTATAAATTCTAAAATTATTCCACTCCACAATTATTTTAAATTTGAATTTGACCTTTTCTTTTGTTAGTAATATTTTAATTTGTGAGAAATAATATTTTATATATATTTTACAATTAGGATAAATATTACAAACATCCTAACATAAATAATATCTCTAACTAGGATTATTATTATGCAGAAATTATTCATCTATCAATCAATCATTAATAAAATAAAATCAACTTTCTCAATTTTAAAACTTAAATTACATTATAATTGTTATAATAAAATTATATATATATATTAATTATCATATTTTTCAAATCGGATAGGATTACTAATAATAAGAGTATTTACAAATAAAAGTATACATTTTTATAATAAGAAAAATATGTCAAAGTCATTCAATTTTTGTAATTTTATTTTTTTAATACTTTATCACATATTTTCATATTTTATTAACTAAATACAAAATATTAAATAGGTGTTATTAAACCATTAAGAATATGATAACAAAATTCTTTTAAAATTATACTTAAAATATTTGTCTTTTCCTTTCAATAGTTTTGAGAACATTTCATCACTTCAATTATAAAAACCATTTCTTATCTATGACCTATTTGTTTGATTTCATTTTTCTTTTGGATAAAGGTAATCAACATCATTCTTCCTATCTCCAATCTCTCATATTTTATTTCTTTATGTTTTTATTTTTTTATCCGAATATCCGTATTTTTAGTTTGTCTCTTCTTCAAAACGAAAGTAACAATCAATTACATTCAAATATGTAAATTTTGTAATAAATCTAATTTTATTGTTTTTTTTTTTAATTTTGTGGTATTTTCAAATGTAGATGATGAAGTATTTCCTCCATCAACAAAGATATCGATGATAATTGTGGTAAGTTCTAATTTCATCATTCGTGATAATTCTTTTCTTTTTACATATTATATATATATATATATATATATATTCATTTTTTAATATGATTTTAATTTATTTTAGATTTATATGCAATTTGATATTAATTTATTTTTTTCTTTTGAGATCACACGAGTGAATAGGTTTTTCTTTTTCACTCTCGAGGTTGACTCACTACTCAAATACTTTTTTTTAAAATTATATTTTGCATTATTTTTCCTTATTTTATTTTCTCAAATACTTCCTCTATTTTTTTTTAATTGATACACTTTCAAATGCATGGTTTTCCATGCTTAACTTTAACGGTAAATATATTTAATTATACCTAATTAAAAATTATGAGAATTTTATATTTGAAATATAGACGTTAAGTCGAACAAAATAAGATCTCACTTGACTATTTTTTTTTTTTATAGATAAGGAACAATATGTAAAACAAAATGATTGATGAATAGTGTTTGAATAGTAAGTGTAGAATTAAAAAAAATGGAGGAAGTATGATATTTTCGAGATTTTTTAAAATTCCAAATCTCTATCAAATCAAGAGGATCAAGAGGTGATCTCTCTCTTTCCTCCTTTATAGTTTATATTTTTCTTTTTATTTGTTTATCTTTCGTATATTTTTATTTTCATAGTTATTATTAAATATTTGTTTCTTTGAAATAGTAAAATTCCATATATATCTCTATTTTACTCTCAAAATTATTGTTTTCACTAACTCCCAAATAAATATTTTATTTTTCTGTCCAATATATTGTTACATTCCTTCTATTAGACATATATATATATAGTACTACTGAAAAAATTAATCTTTTGAGCCTTCTACTTTCAAAATTGTATGGTTCACTTCTTACAAAAATGAAATATTTTACTTTTTTTATTTATTGGATTATTTTTTTTATTGATTATTAATTTTCATGAGAATTATACTGATTTTATCGGTGAGAGTATATAATGGAAGCACATGGATAAAGAGACTATAATTAGAAAAAAAAATTGTTATATTTTTTTTTATTCGTTAGTTAATTACATTTAATTTGCCATTTTTTATTTACTAAGAAACTTATTTCTATTTTATTGGTGAATTAATCAAAATCAAGATTAAAAATAACTATATGAACAATAACATTATAAATTCTAAAATTATTCCACTCCACAATTATTTTAAATTTGAATTTGACCTTTTCTTTTGTTAGTAATATTTTAATTTGTGAGAAATAATATTTTATATATATTTTACAATTAGGATAAATATTACAAACATCCTAACATAAATAATATCTCTAACTAGGATTATTATTATGCAGAAATTATTCATCTATCAATCAATCATTAATAAAATAAAATCAACTTTCTCAATTTTAAAACTTAAATTACATTATAATTGTTATAATAAAATTATATATATATTAATTATCATATTTTTCAAATCGGATAGGATTACTAATAATAAGAGTATTTACAAATAAAAGTATACATTTTTAAAAAACAAAAATTAGGTTTAATATTCTTATGTTCATAATTATTATTATTATAAAGGTACTTTACTAAAACCAATTGGTTAGATTAGTTGATCAACTTAAAAATAAAAAAAATAAAAAATAAAAAAGAAGAAGAAAGAAAGAGAGAGAGAAAGAAGGTAAAAGAGCTAAATTTATCTTCTACTTCCATACTATATTTCTTACCTATTATACTATATTTATTACATATTAGATTAATCAATAAATATATTAATTAAATCTTTCAAATTTTAAAAAATTATTAAACATTTAGTTGGCAAACAATTTTTTTTATGACTATTAATCCCAGCATTAATTTTTATTAACTCTCCATTTATTTTCATTCTTTCAATTGTAATTTACACTTTTTTTAATATATATATATATATATATATAGAATTTTAGTCATCATTTTATTATTTATTATTCAATTCAATTAAAATAAAATTGTTTTTCATCACTTAATTTAAAAAAATATTGAAATTTATGTGATGAAGTTTTAAGTAATAGATAGATATTTATCAATATCAACAAAATTATTGTAATAGATTTTGGTATTTTCTTTTATTTAATTGATACTGTAAATTTTCCAAGATTATTATAGTTTTAATATGCAATTATTCTATTCATTTTTTCTAAAATATTATTTTCTAATGCATCTATTACTTTATAATTCAACTAGTGCTGCCTGTGCGTTGGGCGAAATTGAATATGTTATTTTATTGATATATATTTTGATAAAAAAATTAAAAAAAAATAATAAAAATACTAATAAAATATGGCTAGCTATCTTAATATCATCTATTTTCATTTTACACATTAATTTGGCACGTTTGTTAGGATACTACATCACAAGTTACATAATCAATTAAAAAAAAAATCACTTAATATAGATTTTAATGTCATCTAATTTAGATAACAAATATGATATAATAACGGTCAGTATCGTAACTACAATTTAACAACTTATTCTTATTCGGTGCCAAAAGACTCTACTTTAAAATACCATACTTCTATAATAAAAATTATGGTGGATACTTAATTTCCATAAGTTCTAATGTAATTACTCCTCTTTCACTAAGAAAAAAAATAGTATGTACATGTTTGCATTTTAAACTTTCTGTTTTTCCCTTTTTGCAAATCTGGATAATCTAAGCCTAGAGATACCCTGAAAATACAAAATCATGATCATATAGAATCCTAGAAGTTAAAAATATAATATTTATGAACTAAATTATCAATATTGTTATTTATCTAATCAACATGTTTACATAGCTATGTTCTTTTTAATATATTTTAATATAAATGTAGATTTGATATATTTTAAATTATTTAAAATTTGATTTTAAAAGTATTATAGGATTAGAATAAATGCGGATGCATTGGATCCCTTTTATATAAAAGTGGTAAAAGTATTCTTAATTCGGTGGTGGGACTTCATACAATGAGTTTATTCTTTTTAAATTGAATAGGTCTATCTTATAGCTTTACATTATTTAATATCTTAATAGAATATGTTAATTTATTTCATAATATATAATATTATAATTTATTTCATTTAGAAAAAAAATGTTCATTTAAAAATTATATTAATTACTTTAATTTTTTATAAAATACTACTACTACATTTTTACTACTATCCAAATTCAACTTCATTTAAAAAAAAAAATACATACCTTTACTTCGTTATAAACTATAAATTATTCTCTTAGTGAAATTTTATTAAATAAATAAATTTTAATAATTCAAATATTTACTCAATTCATAGAAGTTATAAGTTAGAGTTGGAGATAAAATATTTTAACATTAAATAAAAATTTATTTGAGATTTAGTAAGTATATAATAATAAAATTGAATATATTTTATGTTTAATTTATAAGATGATTCCAATAATATAAACTAATAAATGTGAAAAAATAATTTATTTAGGTTTAAATTAAATTTGTATTGAAATTTTATTTATATCATATTAATTTTAATAAATATTCAAAAATAAAAAGAAGAAATTTTAATAATATAAAAAGGAAATTTTTAAATATTTATGTTGTTTTTATTATTTTAATTCAAATAGACTTTTATATAATTTGGAAAAACTACTCTTAAACAAATCTATAAATAATTGTTGAAATCTTTTATTAGACCAACATCATAAAAAATTAAAATGTTAGAAGGTATATCTATCAATTAAAAAAAATTATATATATATATATATATATATATAGAAAATATCTTTAAAAAAAAAGATTAATGTCATTAAAAATATATATGATTCTATTGATGAGTCTAAATCCGGCCACTCACCACTATAATGGTATTATTACAGAGTTTGCTGTGCCACCACGTTCTTCTATTCTATTGAAATTATATAAGAAATCAAAACGTGTGTCATTGTGTCATTATTAAACATCTATGAATACGAGTTAGGAAGCATGAGTGAGTGGTGTAAGAAATCCGTTGGCCATTTTTAAGTTGGTCCTGAGTTTAGTATCCAGAGAGAGAAATATAAGGAAGTGTGTTCTTCTGAACTCTTTTGTGACACTATTTTTCTACAGTGGGATTATGTGTGAAGCTGCTTGTGGTTTTTTCCCTCCGCCTATTGAGGGTTTCAACATAAATACTGCTGTTCTTTATTTTTCTTCAACATCAGATTTAATTTACATACACTACAAAGTTAGGAAGATCCTGGCATCTATAAACTAATTATTATTATTATTATTATTATTAGTTTTTTTCACTATACAATTTGAAATATGGATTTGATTTTTCTTAAAGATTAACTTATTTACATATATCAATTACTTTAAAAATAATTAATATGGAATTTTTTTTGGTTAAATTTCTAAATGTTAAAACAATTAAATTTTTTAATGAATATTTATTCATAAAAGTGTGAAATATTAATATATAAAATGCAATTAAAATCATATTAATAGTAAATAAACTTTTTCAACTAAATTTATATTAGATTCTTTTTTTTGACTAATATACATAAATATATCATTTAATTCACTACATTCTATAATATATTAATTATCTTAAACATAAAAATAAATTAATTAAATTTAAATATTTAACACAATCAATTCAAGTAAATATGTAATTTAATATACATAAAACAAATTAAAATTATTATTATTATATATAAATAAAATAATATGATAATAAATATCCTCACATTCTTTTACAAGTCTCTCCTTCTTTTACTTATTTATTTTTATAACACCATTTATAATTTGAACTATTTTAATATTTCTTATTTACCCGATGATTTGCTATTGAAATAGACATGCATACGTTTACATGGAGCGAACCACAAAACACAAATTTTCATCATCATAATTAATATATATATAATTATTAAAAATCAATCCTATCGTATTCTTATAACATTTGTTATTACAATAAGCACAGCTTAAATAATAAAGAAAAAATATAAAAATATACAAAAATTAACATAAGATGTGAAAGCAGAATAAGGTTGTATTCATGCCTCTTCCCTTCCTATTATACCTCCTTAAGTCAATGGTACCTCTAATTCAAGTAAGGAAAATGCTCTTTCATATCATGATGCAAGTTAATAATGAATTAATGTGCGCTGACGATAACCTCGTCAATCTGCACCTAGTTAGCGAAGTTATAGCTGCACAAGATAGTTATGATTGAAAATTTCCAAATATACAACCATGGACACCAAAAAATTCAATTAAGATCTTCTAAATAGGACCCTTGAACTTCTAATAAGGTCATCCATCTATCAATCACCACTGAAAAAAAGAAACAAAAAATCTATACTAACTAACACTTAAGAAGATGTTTTAGAAGACAGCGCAAAATAGGGATAATCTCTAGAACCACCTCCAATACCATTGGCACTCGAAAGAAGTCCTTGAGAGTGAATCTCACGGACAAATTCCAGCTCCAGATCCAAATATAACTAAAAAAACTAAAAGAATATATATATATATATATATATATATATAAAAAAGAGCAACTTATATAAACTCATTTAAATAGTATATGGATAGGCTACATGAATAACTCATGTTTTTTAACAAACAAAATTTTCAAAGATGCATAATCTAACTTTTGCTATTGTTTTGTAAACAACACTTGCTAAATCACATATCTCTCTTAAGAAAAGGTAAATATAATTGCAGAAATAAAGGAAACGATTGTTACTTTCAATAGTTATAACAAAGGTTACAACTACGTGCGTGTAAGAAATCCTCACCCTTAAAGGAGTCCACACCAAGAGATGGATACCAAACCTGTAAAAGTAAGCTTCCAGCTAGCATTTAAATCAGTTAAGAAAACAAAAACATTACTTTTAGAGTGTGTTTGGCGTTAGATGTTACATTAGCGATTGAGTTAGCTGTTAAGGTAGCGATTAGCTGTTAGCTGTTAAACTAGCGGTTGAACTAGCTTTTGAGATGAGTGTTTGGTAAGAACAATGAGATATTGAAGTAGCTGTTATATATAAAATGACGTAAAAGGATAATATATTATGTTTTATAATTTTTAATCTATAATAGTTTATTTTATTTTTTTAGTGTTAGTATTCATTTATTAGACGATTTTTAAAAGATTTTTAATTAAAAATATTTAATAATTTATTCATCAATTAATTAATAATATATAATATAATATTTATTATTTTTTAAAAAAAAACATAAAAACTTCTAACCATATTAAAATAATTTAAAAATTATTATTATAAAAAACAGTTAAGATATAGTTAAAGTGTATGAAAAAATAAATCTATTTTCAAAGAATAATTTTTATTAGATTATTTTTGTAATAACTAAAAATAAATAAAGGTAGAATCGGAGCTTTTTGATTAGCGATTTGTGGACAGCTACATCAAGTAACTGTCAGAAAATCGCTAATTGAACATCTAATCGCTAATAAAAAAGCTTCTTCCAAACACCTAAATTTCTAAATCGCTAACGTAAAATCTAACCGCTAATTGAAAATCTACCTGCCAAACATACTCTTAATCCAATATCAAAAATCCCAACTAACAGGTAATGGGATATCATGCGAAAATTGGAGGAGACACCTACATCCTCGCGGTGGCTATAATCTAACCATCAAACTTCTTCTAGAGTAGGGATGTTTTGGATTTGGATTTGTTATGTGAAGATTAGGAAAAAGATCCCTTTCTGCCATCATCCTAATTCAGAATAGAAAGCATTGAGATACTTACCGATCAAATAATATATATTGCAACTTAAGAACAAAATAACGACTCACATCTCTTCTCATCTGATTGAGGCCACCATAGCAATCCACTCGGATATAACCATTACTCTTTGCTGGTAAAGCTGCAGGATTTCAACCAAAAAAAAACCAATGCAATTGTCTGCGATGATAGCCAATTCAAATCCACTTTGATCTTAACCACTAAACTCAATCCCACCCTAACTATACAAAATTCTCTAGTCACACAATATCTAAAAGTCTCCACATAGACCCCATTTCAATTTCAATTTCAACTACAAACTAACAAACTAATCTCTTATACAATGTAAGACTTGTTTACATAAACTAAGAACAGACAAACGATAATTACACATCTATATCACATACATCACATACAAACAGAAATCTCGAATCATCATTTCCCTAAACTATTGCCTATAACAACATACCTCTATTTACAACAAAATAGTAACAACTTACGAGTCAAATGGCCCTGAAGCCACCATTTGTAAGGTCTCCATTCAACCAGCCTCTTCACAGTCCATATATCAGATTCGCCTCCCCACAGCAGAAACAATAATTTCTATAAATACGAAAATAAACGAACTCATGTTCATTAACTAATAAAACCCATAAATTGAAATTCAGAGATGGGTGAAGTTACTTACTGGGATGAAGATGAAGAGAGAGGCAAAGGGAAAAAAGGAGATGAAGGAGAGAGCTAAAAGAGAGCGAGAAATATTGCTTGTAGCAGAATCTCTGGGAACTTGATTAGGTATAAATGAATAGTTGCAAGATGGCTCTTTGCTGTCATGATTGAAAATTCTTCTCTTGGCAATACATAATCATTTTATAGGAATTACTCACACGGTACACCGCAATAGAACTTCTGAAGCTCTATACCAGAGAGTCAAAATCTCAAACAACAATTGCAATATCATAACAGTAAATAATACCTTATGAGCGTACAACTTAATGGGAAGAGTAAACGTTCTTATCAGACCAAGATCTCATATTTTAAGCATATGAGTCTTTGAATCCATCAGCGAATTGCAAGGGTTAAAGATCCTAATAAAATAAAATAAAAAACTTAGCTAAATAGCAACAATAGTTTACGCCTATCACATAATTATCAAATTTAAAAGAGAATCACACCTGCAAGAAAGAACACATTTGCATAATTGGTACATCAAACTCTGTGAGGTAGCAAAAATGCAATCACATAATTCCACAAGTGGATAGACCATTACAACTCTAAATTAGGGATTCCATTTTACCTTAACAATTTTGGAAGGACTGTTTTCTCCAGATTGACAGAAACTATGAATGAATTTCTTGAGATCAGTATCTGTGTATTCAAAAACCAAGTATGGTACTTTCCTTCCTTTTTTTCATCATGGGCTTGTTTAACATCGAGCAACCTAAATCCTCACGAATGCAAGGAAACAGACGTAGATCACAACACAACAACATTGAAATTCACAATTTCCAAATCAAAACAACAGATCTTAACAAAGACCCAACAAAAGAAATTAATAAAAGACATGGATCGCGAGACACCATGCGCAAGATAGAGACTACATGAAAAGTGGAGGGCGGGACACCTCCTCGTGGAGTCAGGTCTTCTTGAGAGCGCAAAAATCTTCCCAGTCGCTTCATGTCTCCGCTCTGTACTCTTTTCAATACGTTCCTTTAGGCTGTGTTTGGATTGTGGGTTCACATGTATGGTTTGGTTTGGTTTTAACATGTAGCATGTTTGTTTCATGGGTTGACATGATAATGTTTTGTTTATTAATGTAATGGATGGGTTGAAAAGCTCCACTTTTTGCAACCACCAATTTGGTGGGTTAGCTTGGTTTCATATTTTTGTTTCCTAATTTACCCTTATATTATTGTTATTATTTTATTAATATTTTTAAACTATAATAATATTATATTGTTACAAATTAATATTCATGTTATAAATATATATGTCAATTACATATGTAATTTTATTTTAATAATATTAGTTATAATTTATTTTTCAAAAAATATTTTTAAGTAAATTAAATAAAGAGTGAAAATCAATTTTTTATATCGAATAGTTTAGTTTGACTCAATTCGGTGGGAAAATTATGATATATATACATATATATTAAGATAAATATATATTTTTTAAATTTTAATTTTCATATTAAATTATATTTAATTACTTTAAATTATTGATAATATTTAAATTAATATATCATAAAATAGATATATGATTTTTATTTAAATTATATTTAAGTATTATGGAAATAATTGTTTTTTTTTTAAAAATCAACTTAAATTATAATATTATTTACTAAAGGGTATTGTGGTCATTTTACAGTTTTATAACAGTACAATACCATCAATCCAAACATAAAAGTGTACAATACTAAACAGAACTGTACAAAATAACATGAATGACATTACTGACTTGACTTAGAGTTATGCTTATTCCGTTAGTCTATAAATATATATATTTAAATTATTTCAACTAATAAATTGAGTCGGAGGATTGATAAAGACATATGTTTCAATTGATAAAGACATATCAATTTTTTAAATTTCATCCCATTTCTATTACTTTGTTAATATGTTTCATTTTAGTCTTACTTTTACATAATTAAATGTGTTACTCCATTCCATTTCATTTTAGTCTTACATTTACATAATTAACCATGTCAATGCCTCTTACTTCCGTAATGTACAAAATCTTACATATTCAGTACTGTACAAAACAAAACATTACAGAACCATACATTATGAAACCACCGTGCCAGTGATCCAAACACACACTTAATGAGGAGAACACGTTAAGCAAAATAAAAATTGAAACCCTTGCGGGAAGAAGAAGAGAAAAGGGTTTCAAGAAATTAATAGAAGTAAAGGGCTTTAAAGAAGTTAATGTGGTGAAAAATGGAGAAATAATTAGAAATAATAAAAAAGCAATACACGTGTTAATTTCTTATTTGTACAATGTCTTCAAATTTCAAAACTTAAGATTTATGAGGTTTTTCAACCCAAAGCGGATCTCTCAGGCGTCCACATCAGATTTGTAGGTCCCGCTTGAAGTTCCGCTTTATATATATATATAGACTAGTATATTTACCCACGCCTTGCGTGAGATTGATTATATTAATAAAAAATTTTAAACCACTTGATAAGATCAATAGTAAATTAAACTATCAAAATTGAAATTTTTTTAACATAAATTATTTAACCAATTGATAAACAAAGTTAATGACAAAAATAAAACAATAATATGGTAACATCTAATTTAACATCATTGTTCATAAATAAATTGATAAATAACCTTAAACATGCCAAGTATAGTTTTATTCCATCTTGTTTGCATTAGTTTTCAGTATTTGTTAGGATGAAGAAGTCATATAAAATTCACTTCACATACGTCCCCCATGTGAAACTTGTAAACATGCATGGTTGGTACCATTCCAATCATTAGAGTGGTGGAAATGAGATTCATTTTTGTCTAATATGATTCTAGAATATGTAAGATTTTGTACATTACGGAAGTAAGAGGCATTGACATGGTTAATTATGTAAATGTAAGACTAAAATGAAATGAAATGGAGTAACATATTTAATTATGTAAAAGTAAGACTAAAATGAAACATATTAACAAAGTAATAGAAATGGGATGAAATTTAAAAAATTGATATGTCTTTATCAATTGAAACATATGTCTTTATCAATCCTCCGACTCAATTTATTAGTTGAAATAATTTAAATATATATATTTATAGACTAACGGAATAAGCATAACTCTAAGTCAAGTCATTAATGTCATTCGTGTTATTTTGTGAAGAGATTTGTGTTTGTTTAAGTTAGAGCATATGAAAAGATAAAAATTTACCTTTTATTTAAATTTACTAAATTAGAGAAATATAAATAGTGTTAGTGGAATAATTAATGTTATCCTCGAGTTTTAATTTTGATAAGTTAAATATTAATGACTAGTGCAGCTACCGGTGCGATGCATCGGAATAAATATGTTATTATATTAACCATTACATTTCGTTTATAAATAAATGTTTACAGAAAAGGAAAATATTATATTAAGAACCATTTTTTTCTTCCTAATGTATTTGTACACATAACTCAAATATTAAGTTTATTCAATTAATGTGAAAAAATTTATGTTCGCGAGTTAGTATATGCTAATATGAAAATTTAAATTTTATTTAAATTTAATCCGTTCAAAAAACATAAACAGATTTAGTGGAATAACTAATGTTATTATGGAGTTTTAATCTTATTTAAGTATAAGTTAAATATTATTAATTTGAATATTATTTAACAGTTTTATATAACACGAATGAATGGAATAATTTTTTTTTTTTAATTCTAATCATGAATACGTATTTTATTTTAATTAAAGATATTATTTACAAACTTTATTATTCATTTAATTAGTAATAGAATGTAAGTTAAATTCTATTTTGTTTAAATTAGTAATAGTATATGAAAAGATCTATTTAAATTTTTATTTAAATTCATTAAACTTATTTAATTTAAATGATTTTAGTGGAATAATTAATTATATTATACATTCTTAATTTTATTTAATATAATTGAAGAATATAGAAAGAGAAAGATTGAATTTTTATTACAATTTATTAAATTTGAAAAAAATGCAAATGTTGCTAACAATGGAAAAATCATAAATCATAAGAACATGATTTTTTTTATATAAAATATTAGACAAATAATAAACATTAAGATCAATAGTTCAAACTATAAATAAATAGAGAACTTTAGGAGGAGATTTAAAATAGAATTACAAATTGTGTCTTCAGTTCTAAACTCACAGTTATGGAAGATATCTCAATTTAATAAAATGAATTGATGGATTACTCCTGGCCGTATTTGGAATCAAGCAACCGTCAACGATGATGCAAATATCATACTGTAAAAAGAATGAATGAGATTAACAAATCATAAAAATCAACATAAAAAAAAATTGCTAGGTCACAATCTTGAAATTGTAGCATCACCTGGATAACTAATAGGTCCGAAGTTGAATTCATTGTAGCAATGGAGATTGGGGGAATAGATACTAATAATATTATCAAATAATTGCACAACCGTAAGAAGCGAATAAGAAACCAACATTGATCAGTGATGGGGTGCACAAAGAATAATCGATATGAGTTTACCTTTTGGAACATGTGCGAGGTTGTTGAAGGCGTCTAACTTAATTGCGATTAGGATGACCTAACTCTATCCCAACTGTTTATTTTCTTTCGAATCCAAAAGGGGCACAATCGATCTCCATCCAACTACGCAATTAACTCCCGCTTCATCAACTGCAAAATAAGATGAAAAAATACCATAAGAATTGTTGTTTGTAACTAAAATTGAATCCACAAAGAAGAAGAAGGAAATAAATAACAAAGAGGGTGAGAAGAGAGAAGGTGATAAATAGAAAGAGGAGAGGGAAATGAGAGGTTTTCTTTTTCAATTAATTAAATTATTAAATTATGAACCATTAATACTCGAAACCTCTACATTTGAAAATTGAAGAGACAAAGAAATGCAATAATTGTAAAAACCATAAGTAGAAATGAAGGTAATGAGTTTTAGGAATAAAAGAGATAAAAGGGTAAAAAGACTTTTAAAAAGTAAAAACACGTGTCATCATTTCATTCGCAGAATATGTTCCAATGTCAAAACATTCTATTTTAGAGGTTTTTCTACCTATTCGAGAACTCTCAGCTTGTCCACGTCAATTAGTGGACCCGCTCAGAAGTTCTCCTTTATATAATATATAGATTTGTATTTTATTAAAGGTTTTTATATCTAATTTAATTAACGGTTAGATTTTAGTTTGTAGAAGCAAATGGATTTGTGTCTTCGTAATAAATGTTGTTGTATGCACATATCGAAAATTAAGTAATGGTTCAATGGAATATTGTCTTGTTTAATTTTTTTTTTTGTCATAAAATCTAATTACATTCATTTAAGAGAGAATATGGAATGAAAGAGCCACGTTGAATGAGAGAGATACACACATTAAACAATAAAACCAATAAATATAGTTTTGAAAAAGGAGGAAGATGGAAGGAATTGCAATTAATGAAAGAGAATGAAAAGAGAAAGTAAGACACAATTAATAAGAGAGATAGATATAAAAAGTCAACGAAATTCAAAAACTCTCAAGCATCCCACGCCAACTTGTGGGCCCGCTTGGAATTTCTGCATATTATATATATATATAGATTATTCAATAGACCCACCACTCTTAATAATATAAGAGTGGTGATAGTACCACCGCTAATCATTTGTATGTACACCCCTTAATTAATGCATTGACAATATTATCCATCGCTATTAAAAGTTACAATTTTGATATCATTTATAACAAATGGAATATTATTTATTAAAAGGAAAATACATCATATATTTATGATTAATTTTTCGTATGCCATAATTAAAAATTAATTAGATTTACAATTGAATTTAATATTCTTAAAATTAAAATTAAATTAATTTATTCATACAAATATTTTTAACAATACTATTATTTTATTACCAGTTTTATTATATTATTTCTTTCATTTTTTTTACAATTCATATTTTTATTTATGAAAAATAAATAAATAAAAATATCAATCAAATAAATGATTAGTATCATGGAAACAAAAAGATTGAAAATAAATATAAATTAATTGGTAAATAAGGAAAAAATTACTTAAAATACTAAATACATATTTATTTCTACATCTTTAATCTATAAATATATTTGTTACAAGTTTTATTAGCATAATTAAAATTATTTATATCAATTAATGTTATATTAATTTATTACTTCAAAAAATTAGGTGTTGTTTCCAAAATTATATAATAAGGTGAATTTTTGGAATTTTGAAAAAATAAATGAAAAAGGGGGTGTGTATACAGATTTGTGGGGTGGCAATATTGCCACTCATAATTTAAATTGAATTACTATATACAATACATAACTCATCCCATACACAAGAGTCCCAATAAAATTATAAATAAAAAGTGGATCTACAGACAACACCCAATAATTTAAAGGTTCATATACAATACAAGTAATTCGGATCCTCTCCTTCATTTTGGTGCACCACCTTGTCTAAGCTTTCATATCTTACTCTCTTTAATACAAAGTTGTAACTTGTAGTCCATCTTTCAAACCATTTGTGAAGATGTGTTTGAAGTTTAACCAAACTCAAATTTTTGATTCTTCGTGAGCGTCACCCAAGGTCGGACATCGTGAGCGTCACCGGTGGTGTGGTCGGAGCCGCTAGTTCTCTTTAGTAAGGTCGGAAATCGTGAGTATCATCGGTAGTGAGGTCGGAGCCGTTGGTTCTCTTGTTAAAGAGATTGGTCCTCTCGATCTCTCTCCTAAGAAGATTAGAGAGAAAAGATCACTATTTAAAACTAAATTTGATAGATGAAAATGTGAAGAGAAGATTGTGTGAATGTCTCTATTTATACATTTTTTATTTGTTTGTTAATAAAGGTGAGGAAGTGGAAGGGGAAAATAGAAATATAAACGTAAATGTAAGGGAGAGAAAATGACTAGTTAAAGTCATTAAATTTATAAATAAATAATTTTTCATTATAAGAGGAAGAGAGAGATTGAACACTCATCCATTTTTATTTTTCCAAATCATTTAAGAATACGTTATTTATATTTATATGAGTTATTACAAATCATTAAATGAGAAGGAGAGGGAAGAAAGAAAGACAAAACAAAATCTCATCAAAAGATTGTATTCTCGAATTTCTCGTCAATATAACGTTAAAATATCGTTGAGATTCAAAAACAGGCAAAAATAACTATTTTTCCACCCAAAGCCGAACTCTCAGCGCGCCACGTCATCTTTGTGGGTCCCACTGAGAGTTCTGCTTTATAATTTATAATATATATATATATATATAGATTATAAAAGGGTAAAAGTTGAGTTTATAATGATTTAATTGGAACCACGAATATTTATTGATTAAATTAAAATGTAGACGCCGGTAATTATAGTCAATAAACAATATAAACAATGGTAAAATAAATTGTGATGATTTTATTTCATATATATATATATATATATATATATATATATAAAGTTGTATCTCTTGACTTTTTTACATTTTATATTTGAAAATTAAATTATTCTCTTTTATTTTTGTCGTGGACAATCCAAATTAAATATAAAGTTATTAAATATTTCAAACTTACAATTTAACATCTTTTTACATCAAAAATTTTTTCTTTAAAAAAATTTATTAAGTAGTTGTTCGTATTTCAAAAAATGGGCCAAAAAAATTGACATTATCAGTTCCGAAAAATCATAATTAAAATCAAACACATTAAATTATATTTAATGTTTATATATATATATATATATGCAAATTATTTTAAGTGACATTATTAAATTAAATTTTATTAGTTAAAATAAAAGATGAATAGTATGCTAATGAGATATTTAATTTCAGTGGAAATAAATTAAAATTGATTTTTTTTTAGAGATTAAGAGTATTGAATAAATAAAATTTGCAAAAAAAAGTAAAAAATAATTAATAAATAATATTTGATTTTTTAAAGAAAAATAAAATGATAAATAGAAAAAACAAATCAACCCATCATAAAATATTTTAAAGAATATTTTTTAGAAATTTTTAAAAACTTTGAAATAAATTAAGGGTTATTTTTGTTATTTTTGTTATTTTATAACTTTTATTTACACTATATAGCCAACTTTAAAAAATTTATAAAAATAATCTTTCAAACTTTCACTTTTAAAAAATAACCAAATTGACCATGTTACCCTTCAGTGAAGATCTTTTACACTAATCTGTGAAGGTGTGAATATGGTGTGTGAAGAGAATTTGTGAAAATGTAAAGGTCTATTTTTGAAAATCAAACTTTGGATGACTCAAAAATAGAAATAAAGTTTTGCTGGTTTATTTTTTAATTTTTAAACTTTATTTGGTTCATTTTATGTAATTTTCCATCAAGATATTATTTTTTTAGTTAATTTTTTAAATAAATGTATTTCAATATTTTTAACTAAATTAATGCTTAATAATATTAACAATATTAACAAATTTTGTAAAATTAAAATAATTATATTTAATATAAATATCTCGCGCAAAGCGCGAGTAATTTTTCTAGTTTTGTTAATAGATCGCTTAACAATGCTAAATCTTTTAACTTGACATGCTCTTAATAAAATTGAAAAAGTTCATCAATGGTTTGGAAAGACATACCGACACTGGTCCTTACTCTATCTGTAGATTGTGATCATATTGATTTCCAGACAAAGCATGTTCATCCTCCATACTAGTAAAATCGTTGTCTTCCTCTTCTATCGCAACTTCATTTCCGAATCCGCCCATCAAACTGTCATTCTCTGAAAAACCAAAAACGTCTTCCATAGTTTATCGCATTGTCATGTCAGTGGCAAACACATCTTCAATAGACTGGTCGGATCCATCTATAGTGATGTTTAAATTAATAACATCTTTGTTCTCTATAAGTGTGATATAGTGTTTTGAGATTCGGTGTTATGAGTTGTGAGATTTTTTTTAAGTTCACTGCATCAAGCTACTTGAAAAAAAAAAGAAAAAAAAAGAAGATGAACACATGGTATTCGGCGAGTTGAAACGTTTTGGCTACTAGGCACCAAAAAGAAATACAAAACTGTTCTACCTGACCAATGTTGTCTTTTCTTCCTTTGACATGTTATCTCCACCAAACAATCCCACATCAACTAGATAAAAGGAACATAACCTCTTTATATACATTTTCCTACCCAATGAGGGTGTGATCAACAAAGTTGGCTCCTGCTTTGATCTATAATTGCCCACAATAGTTAAAATACATTTAATAATCAGTTTGGGCTCCTCTAATTATATGTTGTCCTATAATATTATTATATATATATATATATTATTTATTTAATTATTCTTAAAAAAATTCAAATCATATATATATTAACGTTCAATAATCGGTTTGGCTCCTCTAATGCCTTCTAAATGGCCCAATTTTGTTTTTACACCTTATTAATTATATGTTGTCATATATTATTATTATATATGATATTATTTATTTAATTATTCTTAATAAATTTCAAATCATGCATATATTAACAATCAATAATTGGTTTGGGCTCCTCTAATGCCTTCTAAACGCCCAATTTTATTTTTACACCTTATTAATTATATGTTGTGCTATATTTATATTATTATTATTATTATACTACGTATGATATTATTTTTTCAATTATTCTTAATAAAGTTCAAATCATGCATATATTATGACCTTGTTTGGAATAACTTGAACATTTGGGTTTTGAATTATAAAAGTGTTTACATGTTGTTTTAAACTTTTTTTTTTTGAAGTAAAAAGAAGATAAAAAAAAGTTACATAATGTTTTTTTATATCATAATAATTCACATCACTTCTGCAACAAATTTTTTCTTAAATTGTTGAAGTTTATTTAATTATTTAGATGAAATGACAATGAATACTTGATTTAATTTTCAAACAAGAAAAATCAGAAAGTACTTCATATGTGCACCCCATCATTCATCTTATCTGCTTCTATCGGACAAAACTTTGATATATGTACTTCTAAAAATAAATCAAGTATACTAGAAAACCATATTGAGAACCAATATTTTTTAAATCATTATACTAAATCTCAAACAATTGATTTTGATAGATAAATTTAGTATAAATCAATTATACATAATTTTTTAGATTTTAAGCACGAACATTTGCCATTTTTATTTATAACGTTATTATTGATTTTTTTTAATTCGGCCCCGGACTAAGTTTATGTTATACTATTTGTACAATGATGTTGTCAAGTTTTATATATATAATTGACATTAGATTTTCAATTAGTTGTTATATTAGTTTTTCAATCCATTGTAGCGGTTAGCTATTAGATTAGTGTTTCAACTGACTATTTGATTAGCTGCTGATTTGAGTGTTTGATATTGGTTTTAGATTTTCAATTAGTTGGTAGAGAAAAAAAAATACTAAAATTTATTATATTTTTAAATAAAATTGAGAAGATAATGGTGTAGTTAATCATAATTGAAAAGCTTATAAAGTAGATCACTATCGGCATTTGGATTGAGAATTATGGCGAATAACTTTCGCAAACATTAACGGAAACATTAATTGGAAGCTAAACGCTATTTGAAAAGTTGTTGTCAAACACAATTTTTTACAAAATTTAATTTAAAATCTAAATGCTTTTACAAACGTTAATTGAAAATCTTTACCAAACACACACTTAATCTTTGATACCAACCTATGAGTCTATTAGTATAATGCTCACACTCATGGGATTTTGAAAATCTGCTAATTTTAAAGATGTTTTTCTTAGTAGAACGACTTTTGATCTATTTTAACTAAAATAATATAATCATTAATATTCATTTTTTGCATTAATACTTTTCCGTATATAAAAATAAATTTCAATTTAAGCATAGAAAATTTTATTTTCAATTTAACCTGTATTTATATAGTTTTCAAATTAAAAATAATGTAATATTTTAATTAAATTTAGATTTCCAGAATTTGATAGTGATAAAAATAAAAAGTTATATTTTAATATTTTAAAAGAACTAAACAAAAAGACAAAAATAATTAATTTATTACTATTACGTAAGACAAAATACAATTAATATTGTCTCTTATAAACCAACATTATAATCCTACGTCAATAATGATGGTATTTGGCACTATCAATAAAGTCTCTTCTCTCTCAAGGGTAAAAATATCTAAAAATTTATAGAGAGTGTCTTAGGTGTTACATGTAACACACTATTTTATTGTGTTACAGGTTTAACACGTGTGAAACCCTACCATTCAAAATAAGAATGCGCGCTATTACAAACCATAACTTCCAGCACTATTCACTCATTTACAAAATACACAGTCTTCAATTTCTCTTTACACTCAAAAATTACCAGCAAATCATCAAACTCAAACCCTAGTTTTTACTCGACAATCTACACAAATTTGCAGGTAATCTCCAATTTAATTGCAAAATTCGTATTCGAACAATTTTTTTCAAGTTATTGTTGAATTTTAGGGTTTTGAATTCAAATTTCTTGTTCAGTTTAGTAATTTTTTTGTAAATACAGAAAAAAATGGTGAAGAAACAACAATCTACTAAGAAACCTAATGCAGAGATTGTATATACCAAAACAAAGGCACAAAGTCGAAAAAGGAAAAACGAAGATTTTAGAATTGTTGTGAGAAAGGATGAAATGGAAAAGAAAATGAAGAAGACGAGAGAAACAAAAAGGATTTCTGATGAGAAAACTAGTTTTAAATTCGTCCCGAGGTATGTTCTCTTATTGCTGTGTATGCTAGATGAATTATTGTGTCTGTGTACCTATTAAGTTTGTATGTTCACTTATTATATGTGTCTGTCTTTTTCTTATACTTATCAGTATTGTGTATTTGCGTATCTGTTGAGATGCTATATGTACCTGTATGGTTATTGTTTGTGCCTGCGAAGTTATTATATGTGCCTGTAATATATGTATCTGTGTCTGAGCAATTCTTATATGTATCTGTTGAGATACTATATGTACCTGTTGGTTATTGTTTGTGCTGTATAGTTATTATATGTGTCTGTACTATATGTATCTGTGTCTGTATAATTTTTATATGTATCTGTTGAGATGTTATATGTACCTGTGTGGTTATTTTTTGTATCTTCGAGGTTATTATCTGTGCCTGTGTTTTATGTATCTGTGTCTGTGCATTTCTTATATGTATCTGTTGAGATGCTATATGTACTTGTGTGGTTATTTTTTGTGCCCGCAAAGTTATATATGTGCCTTTTCTTTTCTCCATAACTCATTTTACCATGTGAACTACGTATCAACTCCAAATTCGATTACAAAATTTTTGGAACAAGTCACTGAAAGACAAAGGGAGGATGTTAAAAGCATTGGTTTTGGAGCAATTCTTGGAATTAAAATCACAGAAGTTGACAGGAGAGAGTACCCTCTTCTAACAGCTATATATGACAACATGGTTCTCACTCTACATAACGGCTCAACGATTAATGCAAGCTCGCATTTCTTCTATGAAGTTCTTGCTCTACATTGCAAAGGAAAACCTATATATGGACAAGAAAACAGAATGTGTGAGGGAAAACAAGTAGTCAAAGCTAAAACTTCTCCTAAAGATTTGGATAAGATTTTAGATGAATGGAGAAAGGTTTTTGGTATAAAAGATTGTAGAAAATATGTTACCATATAAAAAATGTTAGAAATCATGGAAAAACATGAAGAATGAGGAGATTTTTTCAAGAAAATTTTTGTTTCGTTTGTATCCACTATTTTCTTGACACCACATGGTGACAAGAGTTTGGTTTCTGATATTCTTTTGGAAATAGAAAATGTTGATGACATACCAAACTATGATTGGTGTGCTTTTATTGCTTCCAACATGAAAATGCATGTGGAAAAGTTGAAGGGAACAATAGAGAGGAACAGAAAGGATGATTCTGCCTTTGTTTTCAAACCAACGGCCTCCCATCGATATGAGACAAAAGTTGGTGGGTGTTTTCCAGCACTTCTCATTGGCTACATTCACAAACTTGTCTTTGGTGATGTCTTACCTCAAGAGATCCCATATATCAAGCATTGGACAGATGAAAGTTTAAAGGAAAGGGTGGTTGAAGAGGTTAGGAAACCCTACATAGGAACTGCTAAGATAGTAGTTGAACAACCACAAATTAAACCAACAACAGAAGACAGAATATTGACTTTGACAAATGATGATGGTGATGCTGTAAGTAATTCTGTTATTTGTACCTGTTACATTATTTTATGTATCTGCTTATATTTTATCTGTAGCTGTGAATATATAATAAGTGTATCTGGTTGTTTATTTTATGGTTCTTATAGGTATCTGTGTTGTCCTTATAGTTGCATGTGTTTTATGTATCTGTGTATGTACAATTGTTATAGGTATCTGTTAAGTTTGCTAAGTGTACATGCGTTGCTATTTTCTGTGCCTACATGTTTATTTCCGTGCCTGTTGTTTATGTATCTGTGTCTGTTATATATGTATCTGTGTTAAATTATTGTTATTGTTATTTCTGTAGTTTGTGAGATTATTATATGTACCATTATTAATACATAATCCAATTTATCAGGATGCAAATACTTTTCTCTTAGATTTGTCAACAACTTTTGAGAAAATAAGAAGAAAAATTTCAGTATTTACTAGTGGAGAGAAGGTTCAAAATGATGAATTATTCAAATTGCTTACTGGAGTGGACAAAGGCATCAAGAAGCTAGAAAAAAAGATACATAGATTTGGAAAAAAAGAAGATGTAGAAATTGTGGAACAAGCTGATAATCAACAACAACCTGATGACGTTGTGGAACAAACTTATGACGTTGTGGAACAAGATAATAATTAGCAATAATCTGATGACGTTGTGGAACAAGTAACTGCAGAAGAAGTCAATCAACAAGATGTCGAGAAGAGTGAAGAAAAAACTCCAATAGATGCATTGATCATTGTCATTCTAGACAGTGAAAAAATGATAAAGCGTTTACCTGTAAAGCGACCAACTGATCGAATCAAGAGGAAAGAAATAGACGACGTCCCAAGTTTCAAACTCATAGACAGCCAGGAGTCTGTGTAAAAAATATTTAATGATTTAACTACGGTATATTCATATATTAATTGTCTCTATATATATCCTAATTGTATCTGTTGTTTTCTAATTTTTGTCTGTTATGTTATTATTATTTCCATCATAATAACTTTTGTTTTCATTTCATTGGTTTTTATTTTTCTTTAGGATATGCCTAGGAAAAGAATGGCCTCAAAAGGAAAGAGGAGTGTTTGTGGTTTGTTTCATTTTCTTGATGAAGAAAGGAAGGAGTTGTTGAAACAATACAAAATTGACAGCAATTAAGCAACAACATTCCTATCAAGCCACTTACAAGAACAAGAAAAAATGTATAGCTCCAATTACCATCCTACACTGCTAGCAATAGCTGACTACTTGTTCTACTCAAATGTAGAAGAAAATGAAAAAATAGGCGAAAAAACAGAAGCCGAAGAGAAGGAGTATAGAAGGCTAGTAAGGGAAGAAGACAAGGAGCAAGATGCTATTTTACAAGACAATACAATTGAAATAACAATCTTAAAATATGATTTCAAAGGTCTAAGGGTTCGAAATTGGATAACATCAAATGCAGTTGATTCTGCTACTTTGTTGCTAACCAAATATCGAATTCAACAACACAGAGAAAATGGTGAAGACTTGATTATCTACTTCTGTGTAGATTGCTTTGTAAGTGCCATAAACTTTATTTAAAGAATTCTTTCAAATTTCTTAATTACCAATGTGCTTCCTATTTTTGTTATACAAGTGAAAGCATCTTACATATCGCAGCAAAGAGAAAGATTGAGTAAAGGCGAAAAAGTCAAATGCAATGAAGATCTTGTCATGGAAAATATGATTGGATGGTTTGCAAATTTTGATACATTTGACATCAATAAAATACAAATGGTATGTATTTGTCAATTTCATTAAAGTATTTGATTCACTTCTGTATATGTCTATCAATTTTAATTATGCATAGTTGTAGTGTGTTCTGTGGTGTTCTTATTTGTGTCTGTGTAGTAGCTAGTTTTATCTGCTCGTTAGCAACATGTTTCTGTTGTGTTCTTATATGTATATGTTGGGATTTCAACTGTATCTACTTTATTATTATACGTATCTGTAGGGATGCTAAATGTGTCTGTTTTGTTCTTATATGTATCTGTTGGAAAGCTAATTGTATTTATTTATTTTTTTGTGAAGGTTTTCATGCCTATATTTCATAGGAATCACATAACTCTCTTTGTAATGAACAAAAGGAAAGAGTTGTTTGATAACAGAGGGAGTCCAGATATTGAAGAACAATATCAAGGAATAATTCCAATACTTGTAAGTTTTACTATTTCATAACCTTTTAATTCGTAAATAATAAATAATACTAATTTTAGTTATCACGATTTTTTTGGATGAAGGTGGAAGGACTTTCTAAATTTCTCAAGAATCAAAACTCTCTAACACATGATGAAATTTTGAAATACAAGCATGTGTACAAGAACTTACCTAAGAACAACAAAGATAATTACGATTGTAGAGTGTACACAATTGCTTATATGCAAAACTATGTTGGAGAGGATGTTATCAATCTCGATTTATCCACTGTAAGTAACATATTTACAAATTAACTTATTAATATCCTTTACAACCTTCACTTTTTAATATTACTAATGATTTTTTATTATAATGCAAATGACCAGATTAATGTAAGAGCAGTTTACAGATTTGAGATCTTGTGTTCAATTGTATTTACAATCTGAATAAAGATCTTGAGAAACTTTACAAGAAAGTGGTACTTTGGAATCAAAAAGAGAAGTTAAAACTGCTGGTGACACAAGAAAGGAAGAAGAAACAAATGAATGCTTTTGAGAAGAACAAGCAAAAGAAAAAAGAACAAAGAAAAAATCAATTAAAACTAAAATAGTCTTTCAATTGGAGTCATTGTCCCATATTCATTTGGCCTACTTGTTCCCGTTCTCTTTTTTTCTTTTCAAAATGGCTTCTTATCCTTGTGTTTGTCTTCTTTGTTCTTCCCTTTTTAGTGATCCTTCTCACAGGATCTTTAATTGCATCATTTGTTGAGCATGATCTCTCCTCATTCACAGCTGAACAACTTGTGCTGCAATTTGAATAACTTCCTACTTCTTTGCCCTCACGTTTTAGAATAACTTTAAGATCTTTGGCAAGTTCATGAATACTTTGTTCGCACTTTTCTCTAGCTTCAGGAACAGAATGACACTCCATGATTAAATTATAATAGTTTCTTGCCATTGTGTGTCTCCATGCTACAGTTAAACTGTAATAAACAAAAAAAAAAGCAAATCAGTTATCTTATCTAAAACCATATGTGTCTGTGAAGTTATATAATGTATCTGAACCTTAGAATAAAGGTATCTACATAACTATTAACAGTATCTGTTGGACAATTAATTGTATCTGCTTGAATATTATGTATATTATCTGAAATTAAAAGGGAAGAATATCTATACCTTTTCCCTTCACAACTCTCAGAATGTATTTCCCTTTCAGAACCAAAGCCCAAACAAGCACTGAGTTTAGCATCCTTTCGCCATCTTCGATGAATATATATCTCAGGTATAACAAATACATTGTTCAAGTGCATTACCCTAAGAATATGGTAACAAAGGAGCTTTGTCTCACTAAAGCATAAGCAATCACAGTAAAAAACATTCGACTCAAGATAACAAAGAACCCTATGGGACTTGTAAAAATCCGATTCCAAAGAAACTTCATAAAATTGAAAATCCCCTTGACATCCATCAGCTTGTATATAACTCTTTAGTGCAGACTCAAATTCCCAATAAAAGTCTTTGAATAAATTTAGTGTGTAAACCTCGGAAGCATGTTTCACAAGTGGATGAGCATTGCGTACTGAAGAAGGCTTTTCCAAACGATTCTTGTAATTATCCTCACCCTCTTTGCTCCTCCAACGTTTTACAACTTGCTTAAAAATGTGAAAAAACTCATATAAACTTGTTGTAACATTGGATTTGAATGATATAGCACGATTTGTTCCCTCAACTCTCTGGGTTGAGAGGACTCTAGCAGAAAAAATATCTCTATTCAGAGTAGGGCACCATTTCTTCCTAATCTCATAAAGTCTTTCAAACCATTCCCGTTTCTCCAATCCATACTCATTAACCATATCAGTCCAGTTTTCCTCAAACTCTTCTACATTATCACACCCCATTAAACACTTATCAAACTTCTTCTTGAAAACTTCATTGCTTTTCAATCTTCCAAAGTGTGAAATAAAGTTCTGTTGCAAATGCCACAGACATACCTATGTCTAGCATTTGAAAAGACCTGAAATTAACACAGTATTTATCATAATTAGTGTTTAACTTATAAGATAAAACTGTGTATCTGAACAATAGAAATTAAGTATCTGTATAACAAATAACTGTGTCTGAGTATAACTTATGTCTGCTTGTAAAAACGTTAAATGTATCTGTTAAACAGAAAATGTGTATCTGAAAATAAAATAAATGTATCTGCATATAACTTATATGTGTCTACTTATATGTTAAATGTATATCTTTCCTATTGCAGAAGATAATGCTGCATCTTGATCGGTAAATATAGTCTGTGGCTCCCTTCCACACATAAATTTTTTGAAAGTCTCAAGTAGCCAAATGAAGGTGTCATTCTTCTCATTGATTACAAAAGCACATGCAAACATTATTGTGCGCCAATGGTTGTTTATTCCAACAAAGGGAGCACAAATAAGGTTATATTTGTTTGTTCTGTGAGTCGTGTCAGTTATAATTAAATCACCAAAAACCTTAAAATCTTCAAGCATCATTGAATCCCTCCAAAACAAACAGGATATCTGATTCTTCTCATCAACTTTACACCTATTGAAAAACAAACTGTCTTCCAATGACTGTTGATGAAGCAAGTCTAAAACAGCTTGCATATCACCAGATTCAACATCAACCATTTTCATGTAGTTGATATAGTTTAAATGATCTTTTTTCGTGTGTCCAACAAACTCCTCGCCACCAACTTTAGAACACAAGTAGTTATAGGAGTCCATTGGCTTGATTCCAGACTTAGACAAGCTTCTTATCACTTCTCCGGTACTTTCACTAATTCCCCTTTGCGACTTCAAGTGATGAGCTTCACTTGGTTTTGCAAGATCATGGTTATGTTGTAGTTGGTGATCAACAACAATAAAAAATCCATTACTTTAATCAACCTTAAACTTAATCTTAGCCTTACAACCATATCTTGTGATATTCACTGTCCTTCGCTTTCTTTTCTTCTTAATTTCTGAACTATCTCCAGATTCCATGATTATAAGATCTGAAACACTGGTGATTGGGGATTCCTTGACCTTTCTTGGTCTGTCTCTCTCAGCAAATCCTTCACAACAACACACAAAATTAAACTCAAACATCTCATTGGTCTTTTCTCTCCTCCTTGTAACTGACTTACGAACACTAAAACCAATAGCACGTGCATGAGCATTATACATGGAATAACAATCTTCATAACTTGAAACCACCCTCTTCAATAGACAATGGACAATGCTATTATCCATATCATAATTAGATAATGTTGTTGAATTAAATTCAACTTCTACAAAATGGAGAAAATATACAATAAGTAAATTATATGAGTACAAGTTTAAATAATAAGTGTACGTGGCAATAAGAATTTAACATAAATGTGCCTGTGGATAAAATAAATGTATTCGTTAAAAAAATAAGTGTGTCTGTACGAGAAATAACTATGTCTGCTTAATGATAACTGTGTAGTGTCCATATACAAAATAAATGTATTCGTTGGAGAAATAAGTGTGTCTGTGTGACAAATAACTATGCCTGCTTTAATAATAAGTGCATCAGACATCAAAGATTTTAATATAAATGTATCTACGTCTAACATAAATGTATCCGTTGGAGAAATAAGTGTGCCTGTGTGACAAATAACTATGCCTGCTTTAATAATAAGTGCATCAGACATCCAAGAATTTAATAAAACTGTATCTACGTCTAACATAAATATATCCGTTGGAGAAATAAGTGTGCCTGTGTGACAATTAACTGTCTCTGTTCGAAAGATAATAACTGTAACGCTTATTTAACAACAATTATGAAACGTAATCTGTAAATATATCTAGTTAAAGATTGATGTACAATAATAAATCAATGTAGTTCAAGATTGAAATAAAAGCATTCAAGTCAAGATAAATCGTAATAATACTAATTCATTACCATTATTCGAAGAGGAAGGAACTTGAAACGCAAATTCAATAACGACTTCTTTCTGTTGATTGTTTGTAGAAGAAACAAGTTGAAAAGAAGATTCAACAAAATCTTTTTGGTTTTCGCTTCTATCGACATCAAAAGATGTTGGTAACATAGATGAATCCATGAATAACAAAAGGAAAGAACAAGATATGGTTTTAAGGAGAGAGAGAATAAAATTCGTGAAAGATATGGTTTTCTTTCTCAAAAAAATAAAATTCGCACGTGTATGTTTCTGAAACACAATAATTTATTGTGTTTCAGAAACATCCAAGACTTTGCGAAATTTATATATGTAGTGGTTCGGAACCACAGTTGATCCGGACTGACTGGACCGGATAGTTCAAGGCGAAATGTGGACCAATTTCAAGTGTAAAGGGATCCTGCAAAAGAGTAAGCGAATGTTCGAACAGACCTGGGGACACCGTGTGGTGTCTGCCGTAGGCACTCCGACGCTCAAGTTAGTTCTTGACTGAAAACGAATAAGAAACTAAATAAACAAAGAAGAGTTTTAACTTTCTATGATCAATGGTTCATTTCAGAAGGATAGCCTGGAAGGTAATCGACAGACACTTGAATGAGCTCTAAGCTTAATTAATTGAGATCGATATAGCGATCAGGATCGTCAATTGTTCACCGGAGTGCAACCGGAGATGAAGGTAGCTTGAGTAATGATTTTAGCAGAGTTTCGGTAAGTTTTAGCGTGTTCCCTTTCGTGAAGTCAGGCCTTTTATTTATAGAGGCTTCGAGGGTTGTTGCCAGATTCCGCTAATATCTTCGCGGAAAGATCTCCGGAGAATTCAGGATTTCCCCAACAGCTTACTTGGTCAGCCGAAAGAAACTCGGAAGGGACATGGGCCTTCAGACCTCTCGGAATCATTAGGCCTGAGCCTTTCGGAACCATCAGGCCTGGGCCTAGGCCTTAGCCCATTAAGAGCTTAGGGCTTAGGCATTAATTCCGAACCGGACTTAGGTATTTCAGCCCACTACAGCATCACAAATATCATTTCCCTTTAAAGTACGGGAGCGGTTGTGTATATACAATCTCTCTGTACAGATTGTACTTAGTATTGAGGTTTTTTTCATCCTTTTTATGTTATTTCCTTTTAATAGCAGTTACTATTACTTTGCATTTATTGTCTCACACATTTTTATATTTTTTATTTGTCATTAATGTCGTCATTAATGTATTCATTTTGAAATAATAATATCTTTTCATTCTTATTTATTTATTATTATTATAATGAATCTAATTGTAAACTCATTGAGAGTTTATAAATAATTTTTTTTTTAAAAAATTCACTTTTATATTTAAAGAATTTTTAAAAAACATTATTTATATATTTTATAATTTTAAATAAAAACTAATTTAAAATAAATTAAAAATATTTAATACCACATTCCAATTTCCTAAACACTGCAATTTTATTTTTCAATCATATCCTCCACATTACTACATTAAAAGCGTCACAATTTGAATAAAACTCTCTCTTAACTTCTTCATCAAATAAGAATTTAAGTAATTAATCACGGTTCAAGTACAAAATACATAAGAGCTTTAATTTTAATATGCGGTGTAAAGCATATGGATTGTTTATAAAATTATTACATTTTGCTTTGAATTTTTGCTGTACTGTTTGTTACATTACACGATGTGTGGTTGTATTTCAATTCATTGTGGTTCACGCTCCTTATAAGTAAATTGATTTTGGATCACAGTTTAGGAACTAGATATTAAAATTATAGTTGGTTGTGCGGATGAGTTAGTGAAATTGTTGTTCATTAGTGATTTTTATTTGAATATGTAGATTTTTAGCGGTAAATTCAACTATATAGTACAATAAACTCATATCAATGGAGTATTTTTCTTTTTTAGATAAAGAGGAATTGAGTTGTTTTACAATGTACAAAATAATTATTGTGGTGGGAAAATAACCATAAGGCATCATAGTCGAAGGTCAGAACAAGCAAAGGGAATCGAAGTCCATAACCAAGCTCGGCCGAAGACAGAAGAGGTACCCGAAGACTACTCTCGGCCGAAATGGGGGCAAAGGCCCAGGGAATGTTCGAGTCAGGCTCGATCGAAATGGCCAAAGGCCCAATGCAGTTCAACTCGGCCAAGCCCAGCAGAGTCCAAACCAAAGCACATTAGCCCGCTGAATGATTACCTAACTAAACAAGGGTTCCCAAAGCCCAATCGGAAAAGGAAGACTTATCATACCAGGCCAAGGATTCCTAAAGCCCAGTTGATAAAGGAATACCTATCTCATTGGATCAAGGACTTCCAAAGCCCGACAGATAAATGAAGACCAACCCCATTGAAGGAAGGAAACCAAGTCAAAAAAGGAGACCGAATTCAAGGAAAACAAGGAGTCCCAATCCAAATAGAAATAGGACCCCAAATACCTTCTATAAATATGGGGTAGGGATGATTGTAAAAGGATCCGATTTTTTGACTCATTAGAACTGAACTCTATGAGACCATATTTGTAAGCTGTTTAACTACTGCATTCAAGCAATCTTAGCCTAATATTTAGCTGTGGTTTATTTGGCACCACAATTATATTTCTAGAAAGTAATTATATTTCTTGTAATTCTATATTTATTATTATGTTTTTTATCTTTCACACTGATTATTGCTTATATTTAATTGTTAATGGAGTTTTCATGGTGTGTGAGGTTTATCAAATCTCCAAATAAAAAGATTAAAATTTATGAAATTCAAAACAAACATATATCTTTAGGGATCCTTGAAATTAATCTCCTATAACACTAGCGTTGGATCCGGTCAGGTTTGGCTAGATTGGAATGACTATATAGCTTGTCCTTTTTTTATTTTTTTTATTGAATCGATTAAAATTATTATGGTTTCATCCAACCTAATTGAGTATTTTTTATGTTAAAATTAAAAAAATATTTGTTATAAAATATATTGATATTTATATCATGAAATCGCCCATTAAATACATACAAAATAAAATAATATTTTATATAAAAATTTAAATTAGTAAATAAAATTATTCTTATACTGAATATCATTAAAATTATACAATTAAATTTAGTAAGTAGTATTATTCTATAAGTATATTTGATTGATAATATGAAATAATAAAATAATTGTATTTAAATTATTTATTTATATTATTATTATATAAATATTATACATACATATTATCGGTTTAGTGCATGTGACAAATTTTGTTTTTGACTAACTTGTGACCGTTTCATTGTAAATCAGTAAATTTTGATCAAATCAGACTGGATTTTTTTCCTCACATCTAATTTCATTTTTTAAATTTAAAATAAAGATTAAATATAAATGATTTTTTTATATTTTAATTTTTTTTAATAAAATAGTAAATCTACGTGTTGATTCACCGTTTATTTGATCTCTCATTTATTTATTTATTTATTTTACCTTTTTCACTATATATAAGTGGGCATTTTTTTACTGTTATTTATTTGGAATTGTTGTCCTTGGGTCTTCTAGTGATCCACCAAATCAAAATCAATTATATTTATGTAGAAATCAAAGCTAATTTTAGACTTGTCAAAATCAATTATATAATGACTTATTGTCAGTAGATTATTCTAGAACAAATACAATGAATTACACAACATCCAAAACAAAATTAATTTTCAACGCTTCGATATCTAAAACAACATCAATTCTCAACATGTGTACACAACATCCTAAGACAATTTTTCCACTTCCACTCTACAACTTCAAAATCTACTTCACCTCATCTTCCATTTCTCAATATCTGAACCAACATCACCTCATCTTAACCACTTAACTTCACTTCTCAATATCTGATCCAACAACATGCCCATGGAATATGAAAAGTTGGCGGTATCATTAATACAGCCAACTACATACTTGTATCTTTAGGTGTTATATAATAGACTTCTAAATGGGTTTCATGTATCACAAAGCTACATTTTTATCAGCAAATTAAAATGGCGCAAACACCAGATAACAAAAAGAACAAAACCCAAACCCTTCCCGCCTCTCCAGTTGCTATTGAATTTTTGTACAACACTAGCAAGTCAAAGCTGGATAGTTTGTCATATGAAATTATGGAGTGCATGAGAAGAATCACTCACGGCTTGGGTCCTAACTTTCTGAGGTCCATTTTGCTCTAAGACAATCCACTTCCAAGTTTGTACGAGATGTTTGAAAAGGAGATTCAGCTTTTGCAATCTCAAAAATATGTAGGGACCAATGAGATAGATGGGAAGTTTCAACCTTCTAAATTGATTGTGCTCTCATCTGATTCCTCTTCTTATTTGTTGAAGCAAAACATAGGGTCATCAGCTACAAAATCAGGATTCAAATCTGTTGCTAGGTCTTTTAACCAATCTCTTGATATTAATGAGTAAAATCTTATCTATAGTTAAAGGTTTATGGTTTTTATTTTATTCTATTAAAGTATTTTCTGTAGGTTGTTTTTCTCATATTCTAAAGTTTTATATGCTTTAGAATATTTTTGTTTAGTGATATGAGAAAAAAAGGTCTTAGTATGTGGGTTGTCTTTCATATTTTATGTTATATATATATATATATGTATATATATATATATAAAAGTAATGAAGTGTTCTTTTCAAGTTTTGTGTATTGTTTTGTCAATATTTTTCCTTGATTTAATAACCATCTCAAAATTTAAAACTGAACCCATTAAATATATTCCAACAACAAAAAAAATCTTCATGGCAAACCAATACACACACCTCACTAATGAGTATGATCATATTTCGAAAACTCATCTAAACACAAAACTGAGTATGTTCAAAGTTGAAAACTCCTATAAACATATATTATGTTGCATTCCCTGAATTCATTCCTTATATTTGAACAATAATACCACATTCTTGAGAAAATTATAGGTGTTCTGCAACAGTAATTTTCTTAGCAGTCCATTGCAAAATCACGCTCTTGGTATCTAGAAGTGAGAATTGATAGGTGAAATACCAAGACTATGACCAAGAAATAACAAAGATGTTGAAGGGATTTGCCTCTCTAAGAATTGGCTAACCAGTAGAAAAATGAATGATAATGAGATCACAGTAGTGGTTTCAAATTTACAAATCTAATATAATACTAGACATTTAGAAATAAAAATAAAATATCTCAAGAAAAAAACCTATTATAAAAAGACTTAAGTTATCAGATCCTTCTAGTGCCTGATGATTTGCTTACACTCATTTTGCCTCTAATATAATTTTCTTCTAACTTGTTCTACTTGAATGACAATTCACCTCACATCCTACTACTAAAACATTTTCTCCATTACTTTAAACACATTTCTCATAAGTGTTGCAGAGTGGTACAAACAATTAAAGCTTGATTACAAAAATTATCTAATGATAGCAAGTGACTTCAAGAAACCAAAGTACATCTACTAAACACCACACTAAAACTTTTATGCAAACTTAGAAAACAATTCCATGGAAAAAAACACAGTACATCACGGGGATAGTAAATGTTTCTACGTCTTCATGTGACACTAGAGTACATCCTAGCAGAACTGATTGGCCATGGTGATTAACACCTACGAATGAACCCAATGGCATTTTATATCTATTCACGAGATAAGTAGTGTCAAAACTTATTACATCGTGAAAGTCCTCATAAGCAACTTTTTCTTGCAGATGTATCCATATCACATTCTTTGGCCGACCTTCATCGTCAAGGTCAATTAGTTGGAAAAATCTTTATCTTTCTATTGCATTTCTAATAAAAATCTTCTTACCAACTCTGTATCCCCATCTTCGAGAATTAATGTCCAATTTTTGTGGATGAAATTTCTACAATCTTATGGCAAACACTCCATTTGATCAGGGCCACCACTCTGAACTTGAACTAACTTTATATTATTGCATATACGCAGTCCAGCTCTGTCATTTGCCTCAAATGTTTGTTTTAATTGATTCGACACATGTCTATGTGTAGACATGAACCTAGACATGTCAGGAAATAACTGATACGCATGGTCATGTATTACTTTAAAATTTTCCATTATCGCTTAACCTTGCGTTTATCCTAGCTGGACAGTTAATCCTTTTACTAATCTTACTATCACCACATTTCTAGCTTTGTCACAAGTAAACCTAACATAATTCACATATTCATGACCTCTTTTGTTAAGAGACAATTTCATTACACTAAAACCTTTCAACCTAGCATGCTTTTGATAAAAATTAAATAATTCATCAATGGTTTGGAAAAATATACCCGACACTTGTCCTTCTTCACCAAATAGATTATGGTTGTATTGCTCAGCAAAGTCATCACGTACACCCAAATTTCTTGAACTATTGTCATCTTCATTCGCTCCGTCCATCAAGCTATCATTTTCTGAAAATCCAAAAACATCTTCAATTGTTTGTCGTGTACTGATATTGTTCATGGAATCATCCTACTACGCTTATCTCTCTCGGTTTCATTAATACTAACATTCAAATCAATTGTTGTTCTACTTTCAATGGTTGTTGTGTTGTTAGAAAAACTAGCTCTCGCGGTTGGAAAAACTAAATGAATTGAAAGAATTTGAAAAGACATTTAAAGAATATGGACAAACATCGTCATTAGAAAAAAATCATTGTCGTTGGCTGTTGTGTTTTTTAAAAAACTAGCTCTCGTGGTTGGAAAAACTAAATGAATTGAAAGAATTTGAAAAGACATTTAATGAATATGGACAGACATCGTCATTAGAAAAAATCAATATAATTGGCTATTGTGTTGTTTAAAAAACTAGCTCTCGTGGTTGGAAAAACTAAATGAATTGAAAGAATTTGAAAAGACATTTAAAGAATATGGACAGACATCGTCATTAGAAAAAATCAATTGATATCGTAAAAAACCAAAAATGAAAAAAATCAATTGATATCGTAAAAAACCAAAAATTGAAACCTTGTAGACATTTGAATCGTGCACCTCTTTTAACTCTTAGACCTTATTATAAGATGTACCAACCATTCTTACAAATTGACTTTCTTAGTAAAGTTTTATAGGCAAACAAAATAATAAGGTTTATTAGGATATTCTCCCCATTCGGTTTCCCCAACAATAAAATAAACTTCCTATATCTTCTCTTGACGTATATTAAATTTTAAATCTTAGAAATATTATTTTTATATATAATTGCATATCAATCAATAATAAATTTTAAAATAATGCTAATAATATGATAATATATCTAAGGGTCCATTAATATAAATTTACCAAATATATAAGCATCTATAACATGTTATTAATAAGAAAAATATTCATGTTCACCCACCAAGTGTAATTGTAATTTGATAATACATTTTCTACAACATTAAAAAGTAATTTTTTTTCCATAAAATTTGGTGTTTTGGTATTCAAGTGTTATGTTCGGTTTCTCAATAGGCAAATCTGAATCAAACACCCTATTTTAAGTGTTCGATTTTTTTATGTATCTGAACGCCCACTAAATTTTTGACGATCCAAATCAAACATAAGTAAATTTTGTATATTTAATATTGATACTATTAAATGAAATGAAATATAACTAATAAATATTGTGTAAAATATTGATTGACAAGAGAATTCAATGGCGACAGCTTACCATTTTGAAAGAATCAACCCATTGTTGATAAGAATTGTCATTCATTATAATATGAAATAAACTGAATCCAAATTAAAAAATCAACGTCGAGAGAATCTCCATACGAATATTACTTCTGAGTTTTATAAGTCCAACAATACAACATATTCAAAAAAAAGCTCCTACCAGTCAAGGTCATGAGGGGGTATATATATATATATATCACTACATCGAGTAATTGATTTTATTATTGTTTTTATTAATGTACACGTTTATATATTTATTAATTAAAATAATACTATAAAACTTATATTTTCAATTAATTAAATTTCTTCTGATATATATTTAATATTTTAAATAGACTAACATATTAAAACATAATTTTTTAATAAATATATAAAGGAAATAATAATTAGTTGCTAAATAAAAATAAAAATAAATAATTATTGTAATATTCTTACATCTTAAATTTAAAAAAAAAAACAATGAAAGATATCTTCACTTTACTTTAATAATGGTCTGAAAAAGATAACATCAATATTAAAAAGGCATAAGGGTCTAAGATGTCCCCAAACTTGGCCTTAACTTTCAATGTAGCCCCTCAACTATGCATTGGGTCAAATAAGCCCCTCAACTATGATTTAAAGGGTCAAACAAGCCCCTAAGGCTGATGTGGAGGTTGGGATGACAAATTTTATTTTCAAAGCGCGTTTGATCTATTTTTGTGCACACTTGGACGTTTACTGTTTGTTAAAAATAATTTGGGGATTAGGTTTTCACATTTTTCTTGGTAAAATTAACTTGATCCATTTGAGAGAGATGAGTGACAACAATGACCGGTTGAAGGAAGGGTTTGTTTCCTGAATGGGTGTTGGGAAGATGAAGAGATAAATCGGTGACCTAACCCTAACTAAAGCGACAAACAACCCAGATTACTGCGACTACTATGTTGGATCTGCTATAGATGATTGAGAAACCAACACTATCAATATTTGGTTAAATCCCCGTCAAAACTCAGTCGATTGTTTGATAGAGAAGGTCTGAGACTACTGTCGATGAATCTCACCTGAATAAGTTTAAGGGTGCAATTGAACTTCGAAAATTGTAATAGACTTTGAGTCAGATATATTAAACTGAGATTGTACAACACACACTTGAATCCGACCAGTGAAGTGGTTTTAGGGGCTTATTTGACCCTTTAAATCATAGTTGAGGGGCTTATTTTACCCAGCGCATAGTTGAGGGACTACATTGAAAGTTAAGGCCAAGTTTGGGGGCTTCTCATACCCTTATGTCTATTAAAAACATGCATTAATTACCTTTTCTTTTTATTCATGCAAACATTAAATATAGGTGAAAGATATCATTATTCTTATCATTTCTTTTAACTTTCTCTTTCATAAAGGATAAAATGATAAAAGAGAATGTTTTATGTTCACAAAATATATGTACAGAATGTATAGAAGAAAGTAATAAGTCAAAATTAATTTCCATATTTACCCTTTCATTCTCTTTCATATTAATGTTTCTATTCTCTTTCCTATTATTCTCTCTTCTTCTATAAAGTAGTGCATGTATTATTCATACGTGAATGTCTCTCTCTCCTCCATATATTTATTATTCATGTTTTCAAATTTTTCATTAAGGAAATAATTTCTCCTTCAAAATTTCATCTTCCTCTCAACTAGTTTATTCACATGGCAATTTGATTAGTTTGTTCACATGACAATTAAAATATTATTCAAATTTAAATCAATTTTGATAAACTGAATTCTGGTCAAAGAAAAAATATATATTTTTAAATACAATAGAAAAATAAAAATTATATCGATAAATAATATTTTTTTAAATAAAAATAAAACATTGATCTACAATAAATCTAAGGGAAAAAATATAGATATATAAACATGTTTAAAAGAAAATTATATAAAATTTAAATGAATTTAAATAAATAAAACAATATCATTTTTTGAGATAATAATTATTCCATTGAAGCGATCAAACCCATGAAGATGTTAGATTAGTGAACTTTTGATGGGTTTAGATTCTAGAATATTAGATTGATAATAAATCAAATTTAAATTTAAATGACAAATTTAGATTGATAATAAGTAGCACCAAGTAGCTATATCTTTGCGATTGAGTCGTGATATATATATATATATATATATATATATATAAAATCTAATATCATTATCTTTTTAATTAGTGGTTAGATTAGTATCTCGAATAGTTATCGCAGTTAACTACAAAATTAAGTTCTAGGTTGTTAGATGGGCTTTTAAAACAAATGTTAGGTTATCAATTGAATTGAATATTTCACATAAGTGTATTCATCCGAAATAGCTATTAGATTAGCTTTTAAATATCTAGTTTGGAAAACATGTGTATTCTCCTATAAGAGGATTACCATTTGAGTTGAATATATTTCATTTTGATTAGGTCGTTAATCAAGTTGGTTGGTATTCCTTAATCGAAAAGGGAAAAAATTAGGAAAGTAATTTGATGGTAATTACAAATGGAATTTTTTTTGTTAGGAATTTGTACCTTTCGTTAAGTAATCTGGTTCAAGTATGCACAAGTTTTTCTGGCTCAAATTGTACAAATATTGGTACTTTAGTGGCTTGGATAAGATGTTTGACGCAGAATGGAAGAAAAAAGTAAAATTAAAGACTGTTTAGACTCGGTCATGAGTTTTGGTAGCCAATTTCGTTTGACTGAGACATCAATAAACCCTAATCCAAGGGAACGACAAAGCCAAATCTTAAATTGAGAGAAAGAAATAATATTATTGCATGATAGGGTTTAGAATAATATAAGATATTTTTATAGGGCAAAAGAAACCTAAAAAATAGAAATCCTGCTGGAAACAAGAACCCTAAAATTGGAAAAAATAGAGAAGTCAAAATTTACCCCTCAAATAATTGAGTTTGGGCCCGATAATTGTACAATATGGCATTCGGCATCCAGTTGCAATTTAAAAATCGTGTGCCTCGTAATTCCCTTTCTAGAAAGCTATTACAAGCCCCAAACGGACTACAAACGAGTATTTTAGGCCCTTATCAAGTTGCCTTAGAATGATCCAGATTTTCCATGTAGTCCGATGCAATCTGATCCACATCAATGTCCTATCTTTAACAATCAATTTATCTAGTCAGTTTGGTTCTTCATTTTAGTATATCTAGGAAATTGGGATAAAGCACAATATAGCATTTGTCTATCGAGAGATAGTATTGTCAAAATGAATTATAATTCTATTTCTCAATAGTTAGTTGTTGTTTTCTAATGTGGATTAGACACATATCCTAACCATGATAAATTTCTTGCATTGCTTCAATATAATGATAAGAGCATAATGCAAGTCACTTAGAGCAACTCCAATCCTCAATTTTTGGGTTCTAAGTGCTTATCTCTCTCCTATGTGGCAGTAAATTAGAACTCTTATTCAAGTCCCACCCATTATTGAAATTAAAAACCTTGGGATTGTTCCTTTATTATGGGAGTGTCCCAACTCAATTTATTTGATTATTTAATAATTTTCAATACTTTTCTCATGATTAACTTGTTATTTATGAATATTTCAATAGTACTTTTTATTTTATTTTATAATATATTAATGAAAAAAAATATTTGGGGACTTAAAGTGGGATTGTAGCGTTGGAGATGGAAGTTCCATTTTCATACCTGTCCCAAGTCTTTTTACATGACAAGTTTGTTGGGTCATACTTAGGACTCAATATGTTTCTAGCATATGAGATGGTCTAATGTAAAACAATATATCATGATTAAATAAAGGAAATAAAATAATTTTATTTATTTATTTGGCGTTTGAAGTTGTGTTTAATCAATGTTTTAAGTTTCAGATCTTAAAGTTTAATCTACGACCCTTAAATCTTAATTTACAACAATTCTTGTAAAGTCGTCTCTCGATATATAGATAGGATATATAATAGATGGCCCCTTGTACTTGTATAAAATTTTCAGTTAGCCCCCTATACAAATTGTCGTCATAGTTAGTCCCCTGTAGTTATGATTTTATCTCAGTTAGCCCCTTTCGTGCTGATGTGGCACATGACGTGGTAATTTGATGTGTGATGTGGACCGCCAGGTGTCGTTTAGGTCACACATCAAAGGACTATATCAGACGTCACGTTAGCACCAATGGGCTAATTGATAAAAATGACAAGTACAGGGGGCTAACTGAGAAATAATTTGTACAAGGGCCTAACTGAGAAATTTTAAAAATATATAAATAAAATTAATTTAAATAATAAAATATACAATTAATTATAACTTATCATCTATTTTATTCATCTAACCATCTATTTTAAATAATCAACGTTAAAAAAATTAAAGGATTAACTACCCTCACTAGTTATCGAAACATTCAAATTAGAATTATAACAAAGTTGGCTCAATGACAAAATATTTTTTGTCTCTGACATGTCACAATAATATTATAAAAATAAAAGCTTTTAATGGAATAATTAAAAGAAATTAAATAGATTGAACATCAATTTAAATGAAAATTTTTTAAATGATACTTCCTCCGTTCTTTAATAGGTAAAACATTCCATGCGGATACGCTATCCAATATTTATCTTTAACGCTAAATATCTTTAATTATATACAATAAAAAATTATAATAATTTAATATTTGAAAAATAGACATTAGGACAAATAAAACAAGATCCACTTCGACTATATTATTCCTTATAGATAGGAAACAATATGTGAAATAAATTGATTTATAAATAGTGAATACTATGCTAATGTTTCACCTATTTTGAAACGGAGGTAGTATTATTTAAAATGGTTATTTTGATACAGATTTAAAATGATTTATTTGAATTATCTAAAATTGATGGTTAGACGAATTAAAGCAAAAAAGTTATAATGTTTAATTATATTTATGTATTTTTAAAATTATTTTTAGGCATAAGGGTCCCAAGAGCCCCCGAACTTGGCTATACTTTTCAAGTTAGCCCTCAAACTTTACGGAGGGTCAATTTAGCCCCTCAACTTCCAAATGGAGAGTCAATTAAGCCCTTTTGCTGATGTGGAGGCTGATCTGGCAGCAAAAAATGTTAACTTTAAAATGTCAACTATACCCTCCACATCAGCAAAAAGGGCTCATTTGACACAAAATTTGAAAGTCAAGGGGCTAAATTGACCATTCGTAAAGTTGAAGGGTTAACTTGAAAAATATAGCCAAGTTCAGGGGCTTCTAAGACCCTTATGCCTTATTTTTATTTATAAATTTATTAATTTTATTAGTTAGCCCCTATACAATTGTTGTCTCAGTTAGCCCCCTACACTTGTCATTTTATATCAGCTAGCCCCTTAGTGCTAACGTCATGTGCTACATCATCACGGAGGTGTTATCTGAGACTAAATCACAACTACAGGGGGCTAACTGAGATGACAATTTGTACAGGGGTCTAACTGAATATTTTATATAAATACAGGGGGCCATCTATTATATATCCCGATGGTAATTTGAATCGCAATAGTATAACTTTAACCTGATACATATTTATTGATTCTGAAATTGAGTTGAATTTAATGAATTATGTATTTAATAAAAATGTAGCAATTAGAGTTAAATACTAACTTCCCAGTTATTATAAAATAAAATTTATTTCTTGAATATTGATTTATTTATAAATTATACTATTATAATGATCCAATTTTAAAACATATTGCTATATTAGTCATTACATACAAGTTTATGTGTATGGTGGGAGTTGCAATTTTTAACTTGTCAAATTGGGAAATTTGAAAAAAGAAAATTGTCAACTACTAATTTATTAACCACTTTAAAATTTGAAATTAGTGATAAATGGTATCGACACTCTATTCCATAATTTACTAATATTATATTAGAAATTATAATTTTATAAATTACTAAATTTTATTATTATATCAAAGTAAATTTTTTAGTCAAACTATTTCATCAATAAATTAATTTTATTTTAAAATTTAAAATATACATTGTACAGTTTGATACAAAATTTTAAGAATTAGAATGAAAATAGAATGAGTGAAGTTTAAAAAAAAATAAAAAACAATAATTATTGGGAGAGAATAATTCACTAAAAAAAATTACTAAGATGAGATAGAGAATTTATTGTAATTATGATAGGGAATAATGTATTAACTCTTTGGAGTAAAGAGAATACATGGAGTTAAAATAAATATACAAATAAATATAAAGATAATTTTAATCTACAAATTATGGATATTAAATTTCTAGATGTTTAACGGTTTCTTTCCTTGAAATTTTAAGATTCTCACCTCCTTGAAATTTTAAGATTCTTACCTCATTAATACGGGTGGGAGTAGATTTTTGAAAACGGGTGGGAGTAGATTTTTGAAAATCGGTCTTTTTGCCATCCTTAACTTGAGTTAATGTCATTGGCATTTAATATTTTTGTGTCATAACTTGACAAACTATCTGCCAACTTGCAGTGATTTTATTTATGGGAAATGGTTTGTACAGAGACAGATATAAATGGTTACATTTTTATCCTTAAAGTGAGAGAGACTACTTAGCAGTTATAACATAATTAATACAAGGAGAGAGATTAATACTTTAATTAAGAAAGTAATTAATACATGTATTTACGCAGAAAATGTTATTATTCTATTTCAAAAGCTGAAATAAATGGTTGTATATTTATTTATTTTTTATTTTTAACTACTTTTTCTTCTTCTTTTCATATACAATAAAATTTATTTTTACACAACTCTAAATTTAATCCATATTTTTATAATATACATTTCATATTTTTAATTTCTCATACTTAATAAGTTATTTATAATAAAATTAAGTTTAAATATTAAATTGAGAATTTTATAAATTATTAAACTTTTTAAATATTGTTTGATATGAATATAGATAATGTTCATTATTATATATATATATATATAATTAGAATGAATTAAAAATACACAATAATATAAACTCTTATATTTCTTCCAAAATGGACTCCTAGTTCGATGTTCAAAATCATCCGTAAAATTATTAAATATTGGTGAGAATTTTTTGATCTATTTTAAAAGTACTTTTGAAATTTGATTGGTATGATTGAAAACTTTTCATTGATGGCCCAATTTGGTCAACCATGATTATATATATAGGTTAGGGTTGAAACACCACATGCAATCAAAGAAAACGTGCGAAGAATGAACAAAGTAGAGAGACGCAGATTTAATGATTTGCTAATTTGACTAATCTACCCGCGACTGAAATTTTATTTCATTATGATATATTCTATTGTTACAGATACATTTAGGGGAATAAATATTTATAGTATAAGAGAATAAAAGATTAAAAAAAAAATGCCTAATAAAAACTGATCAATAAAGCGTTTCAATTATATGAGCTTGGTATATACCCTAAAATCAATTATAAGACTCAATATCTCAACAATAAATACATATCAGATCCGGGAAAACCAGACTAGACATCGAATCGGTCTCTTAAATGATTCATGGTTACTAAGGTCGCACCGGGTTGAACAAGATGTTTTATTTGTTTTTCAAAGCTTTTAAAGTTTTTTCAAAATTTTAAGTTTTTTTCCTAGTTAAAATCGTTTCTCCGATTTTTTCTAGTTTAACTAGTCAAATCACTAATTTTTTTCGATTCAATTAGCTAATTCACTAATTTTTATTCCGAATCAGTCTGAATCAATTATAATATAGGTTTTAAGGTTGATCCGGACCACAATAAAGTCGTGGGCTTTCCAAAATGATCCATGGGCCCATTACAAGTAAATCATGGTAAAAATATTAAAGTCCATTTTGAAGTACGCTTTTCAAGTCGGGAGCCTCACCAACTAAGTTTGTTTAAATCCACTAGGATTACCTTGAATCATAAGGATTTCTTTTTATGAAGGGTTTCCTATTTTGAATTTGAATCTATTTCCTAATTATCCCATTCCTTGTTTTAGAAAGATTTGGTTTTCCTAATTTGGTTGATTGTATTCCTAAGTTGGAAAAAGGAAACAAATTAGGAAAGTATGTTTGGTGGTTTTTACAATTAGAACTGTCTCGTAAAGAAGAGAGTATCTCCTCCCTCTGGGATGGTGATCATTGAATTTGGGTCATGCCTGGTGGGGTGATGATCATTGAGTGTTGAGATCTCGCCATTAAGGATATTTTGATTAAGGGTTGTCCTGTCAGAAGTGCATCTCCCCAATAAGATATTGGGAGATTTGTTTGTGACATCATCGATCGTACCATTTCTAACAGTATTTTATTCCTCCTCTCGGCAACTCTGTTTTGCTGAGAGGTCCTCGGAATAGTCGACTGTCTCATTATACCTTTCTCCTAACACAACATCTTAAATTGGTCAGATAGATACTCTTGGCCTCGGTCAGTGCGTAGCACTTTGACAGTCCTATCTAGTTGATTCTCCACTATAGCCAAACATTTTCTAAAGCAATCTAAAGCTTCAGACTTATGGGAGATTAAATAGACTATACTGAAAGGAGTGAAGTCATCTATGAAGGTAATGAAATATGATGCACCACTTCTAGCCCTAACATTCATATGTCCACATATATCTGAATGAACTATTTCTAAAGGAAAACTTGCCCTAGTTGCCTTTCCAAAAGGTTTTCTAGTGGTCTTTCCAGCTAGACAATTATTACAGGCTAGCAACTCAATCTTATTATAAGATCCTAAAATCCCCTCTTTTGCCAACTTGTTCATTCTATCTTGTCCTATATGACCAAGTCAAGCATGCCAAGTGGAAATATCAATATCACCAGATGTAACAATAGTAAAACTAGTATCATTATCGACATAAGAAGGGTTCACATAATCATTAATGCAAAGATAAATAAATCCATCACTCATTCGTCCAGAACCAATAAAAACAGAGTCATAATACAAACTTAAAACTTTTGATTCAAACATTAGTTTATATCCAAAAGTCATCAAAATAGAGACTAAAACGAGACTGCGTCTAGTATTAAGAGCGTAGAGGACATCATGTAGTAGTAAAGCGTGGTCACTTTGCATCCTCAGTTTGCAAGTGTCGATCCCTATTACTTCAACTCATGAGTTGTTCCCCACATATATCCATCTAGTACCACGCGGTATACGTCAATACTCTACGAATGCTCCCTTGTCTCTGGCTACATGGTCCATTGCCCCTGAGTTTACAATCCACATAGAATAAGACTCGGCAAGCAAAACGGTGCTAGATCAAAAGCATTAGACATATTATGATCAGAATAGGATACCTATTTCTTCGGCTCGGTACAATCACGAGAAAAGTGTCCCATCTTGTTACAATTCTAACACTTGATCTTGCCCATGTCTCTCTTCTGCCCCTTTCCTCGTCTGGCCTTTTTTCGAGGGTTTTTGGTCCCGGGCTTATTAGGATTCTTCGAATCCTTATCTTTCTTACCGCCCTTATTACCCCTCTTGTGCTTAGCATTATTGCCTCTACGCACATTAGAATCAGCCATGTAAAGCTGATCGAAGGATTTTGTCGCCTCTAGGCGCTAGTCCTCGAGTTCGACATGAGAGGAGATATCATCAAATGTTTTAATGTAATCATTGTGTGTCATGTTTATCTTCATATTCTCCCAACTGTTTGGGAGGGACCTTTCAACTTGCGGATCATGTTAGCCATCTCACGAAGATGTTGGCGTATTGTATGATCACCGCGCTTACGATAAGTATCAAACTTAATCGTCAGCCATCGGAGCTTGGTGGTTGAAGTCCCACCATATTTGTCATTGAGTGTTACCCACATAGCCTGTGCAGTGTTGTAATCCTCAAAAGCACACATTAGGTCATCAGCCATACTCGATAGTATGGTGATGCACGCAATGCTATTCTTGCACTTTCAGGACAAGTAGGCGTCCATATCTCACCTTGCTTGTGCAGTTGAACCATGCGCTAGTTCGACCATCATGTTCGAAAGGGTCTCGAGAGCTTATTGCTCCTCGAGGATATACTGGATCTTGTGATGCCAGATATCGTAATTGTCTCCATTGAATTTGTCACCCTTGTTCAACTCAGCAACAAAGATTTAGTAGCACAGGCCATCACTGATAAGCACAAAAAAAATACATAAGACCATCTATGTTTAATCTAGCATAATAATCAGATAGTCGTATAATTGTCCTGGATAAAACAATCAGAAACTTATTGAATCAATCTGAGGGGGAATTAGAGAAGATAGATAATCTACTTAATCACCATCCTTGTTCTCAAACTTCATCAACTCGTTAATCATGTAGTGTGCAAACAATTCTAAGCATGCAAGCCTAGAGCATCCACTAAATTATTCAGCAACCAGGAATAATCATAAAGAATTCATGTTATATAAAAAATATATCTATAATATGTTAAAATAAAAGACTGCATACTAAACAGTTCTAAAAACATGAGTAACTCTAAAAGATATATAGTCTATGGATAGTCCTTTGGGTCCCAATCGAAAGGTGTGAGAGGGGCGTACTCTGGCTCAGTAATCACACTATCACCATCTTGAGCCTCATCTAGTATCTCAGTTTCTTCGCCGTCTAAATCGACCACTGCCATCTATTCGTCGTCATTCCACTCGGCGACCTCCTCCTCTACACTAGCCTATTAAGCTTCTTCCTCCTCTTCACCATCCCACTCAGGGATTTCCTCTTCTTCACCATTCCATTGGGCTACATCTTCCTCTGGTTCAATCTCATTCTCGAACTCATCATCAGCCTCATTTTGTTGCTCCACCTCAGTTTCAGCAGCTGCTTGCTGCTCTACAAGTATTTCATCCATGAAGTTGATGTTCTCTCCAAGCACATAAGCTCCATGCACATGCGGAAATAGTGGAGGTGCATGGGCTTGTGCAACCGGGTGTTGCTCAGGAGGAGAAGGAACAAAAGCTTGAGCAACCAAATGATGCCCAGGATACATAGGGACTGCTGGACGAACCATCGGAGGATGCTGAGGAAGCGGTGGACCGAAATAATGTCCCACCGGGGGCGTGGATGGAGAATAGGGTGTGCCTACCTAAATCCTATCGGCTGATGTGGAAGTGGAGGTGGTGGAGCAGCCGGATGCTGATGAAGGACTGGATAAGCACGTCCATAAGGAAGCGGTGGCATCATCATCTGAGGAAGGTCAGGAGGTAAAATGTGGACGATGGCTGGTGCTAGGTGCCTATTCGGTTACTGAGCAGCCCTCTCGGTAGGGACCCAGAAGTCGTTGTCCACAACGTAACCATATATGTGGGCCATAACCTGTGTAAAACAATCAAATGCACATGTCAGAAGCATGCAAACGGCATTCGAAAAATAAAATAATAAAAAAATGCCTTTGTAAATAGAAAATAATATTTTAAAAAAATTTCCACAAAATTGCATGCTAAAAAACTCAAAATTGGTATCAAAGGTTAGGCTTAAATAAAATAAAAAACCAAAATTTTGGGAAAAAAATTTATTTTTTTTGAAAAAAAGATCTTTTTTTTTGGTGGTCGCTGGTGGCGGCGCGACGCCTGCACACACCAGCGACACGTGGCGCGCCTAGGCATCGTCGCGTGTTGCTACCACGTCTGCTGCACAGTCAGCCTTTAGGGCTGAGGTGGATGTCACACAGGCGGCCACGTCAATACCGACCTGTGCGCCACATGGCGCCTGGTGTCAGCATACCTAGTTAGCAAAAAATGGTGACGTGTTGACACGTCAACGCTGACTTGGGTGCTGGCTGGGGAGATGGGCCGCCCCTGAGCACCTCACGCGCTCGTCTGGCGCATGCGTTCCACGCGCCATTGTGCCGTCGTGCGACGGCGACCGGGACGGCTGCCGTGTGCTCCTCTCGCCGTCCTTTTTCCAATCGTGTCGTCGGTTGTCGTCTTCAAGGCTTTGGTCGTCGGCAGTGAACTTTACTCTCCACTGCTGTGACTGGGCATTGTTCTTCAAATAGTAAACCATTAGTGCTAATTGGGTCTGATTCTTTCGAATCTGTCCCCAATTTTCGAAAGGTCATAACTCCTTCTTTTCTAATCGGAAAAATTCATATTATCTATCGACCGATTCGTTAATCAAAGAAGAATCCAATGATATATAATTTGCATATTATCTATCGACCGATTCGTTAATCAAAGAAGAACCAATTTTCAGCACCTAGTTTACGTTTTATTAAGCAAAAATGAACAATAGTAAAATCACTACGACCAACAACAATTTTATAACCTGGCTCTGATACCAATTTTGATCCTATAGGTATATTAAGCAATCAACATACATAAAATAAGCGGAAATAAGGAAACGAAAAATTACTGTCAATCGGTCGGCTGCGAATCTGTTGTAAACACCACTCAAGTCACCGGTTAAGAACCCCAACGAGAGAGAACGCGGAAGCTACTTCTCTTCGCCTCTTGGAAACCTCTTAATAGGTTTTACTTTGCAAACACTGTTTGTGATTTAACATTATTTCAGAATGCTCTGAGATTCTGAGATTTTTTGATGATAGAAGAGTGGAGAGGAGGACTCTATTTATAGTAGTCTATAGTTAGTTCACTCGAACTAGAACTTATTTGAATTCAAACAATTTGAATTCTTATCAAATATCATCTTACTATCCATTACTTAATGGACAAGTAAGAGACTTGGGCTGGGCCTATGTTGGGTGGACTAATCACCCAAGCCCAATGGCCCCAAGACCAATGGCCCCAAGCCCGCTTCAATATAAGGCTTGGGCCAATCTGTTAAAAAGGCCAAGTCCAACAATAATATCATTGGGTTTGATATCCAAATGAAGAATTCCTAGAGTCCACAAATGGGTATATTACCGTAACCCCTTTTAAATAAATAAATAAATAAATGTAGTTAATATACCAATTACAAACTAATAAATCTACACTACAAGAAAATTTGACATCATTGACGGATTTAATATGATGGATTTTTTTGTCCCTGTTATGAGTTTGTGAGGAAATATTGATGGAAAAAATATTTTAATAATTTCCTCAAAATTGTGACAAATTTGTAAAAAATTATTCCGTTAAAAATGTATGTGTCACAAAATCGTCATAAATTTATGATAGATATGTGATGTCTCATTCATAACTGTAATTAATGATGAATTTGTAAGAAAATTTTTTACCATCATATATATAAATATATATATATATATATATCTCAAATCCATCTCAAATCTTTTTAATGGTCTATACCATCACAAATTCATTAAAAAAATTATTTGAATATTTAATTTTTATAATATAGTATATTAAATAATTTTTAATTTTTAAAAATAAATATTTATATACAAAATATAATAGTTGTTATTTAATAATTATTAAAAATATATATTTAATAAAAATAATTAAAAATTTATATATCACAAATAGTTTTTTTTTTAAATAATAAACATTTGAAAAGTGTTATTGTAGTTGGTACTTAGGTGTGATTCTTCTTCAATGCTTCCAGTTCCTATACCATCATCTTGAGCCATATTTTATCACCTAAAGCTTCTTTTTCTTTTTTATTTTTTATTTTTTTAAATTTATTTATTTATTTATTACCTGTCTTAGCTCTATTTATTATTTCTGCAATATATCTATGAAATGTCAGTAGTCTTGTGCTCTATTTCATACACTGATTACGTGCTCTATTCCGTTAAATAGTGACACAATTATGCAATTATTATCTTATAACAGACTAAAGTTCAATCTGTTATGGCCTGTTTATAAATTTAGTTATGGTTATGGTTAATTTAATAGTGGCTTATTTATAATTTTATTCACTCTATCACTGCTTCAGGATATTTTTTTTTTGTTTGTCAATCATTCAATTTATATTAGTTAAGTTTGCTTTTATTTATGGTTACTTATAACAGTGGCTTGATTATGATTAATTTTTTTTTTACAGAATCAATGGTAAGAGGTGGTGTTTCTAGAAGTGGGACAAGAGGAAGATGTGCTTATTATAATAGAGGGAAAGATGTCATTACAAGGAGAAGTATAGAAACTTCAACCAAAAGTGATATTTAAGAAGCAACATCCTCAAACCTAGTTCCAAATACAAGGGATGAGATGCTCATGGCACCATCGCAATTACAAGAGCAGGTCTCAATGGAACACCATGATAATGAAGCTCTTGCTAATTCCAGTAACAATTCAACATCTTCTAGGACGAGGGGCATAAATCAAGGAATTGATGTGCCTAGAAATGCAGCTGATCGACAACATATAGAGCTTATCGGTGACAGGTTAGTATCATAATATATAATTCCAGCAAAGTGTACAAGTTTTCTTATATAATTTAACTCTACTTATTATACATGTCTAGTTTTTTCATCATGTTGAAGTTACTCGCAACATTGGTGTATTAGTGAGGGAGTGGATGAGAGAACCATTGATAAGTCTAGAATTTACCTATGTTTTAGCATACTTTATGAGTTTTAATATGATGAAATCGAGCTTAAAAGGTGAGATATTGAATACATTTTTATTAATTCTAGACTATTATTGTTGAGACAGGGACTTGGATGAAAAATTGTGGAAAAAGAGCTAAAACATACAAAATCAGAAGAAAGAATGACCAAATCAGAATTTCATCCAAAGTCAGCAAGTTGACGAAATGATTTTGCTAAGAAACGAATTCTCCTGAAGACATCACCACAATTTGGAGAAGAAGGCGATGAAGCAGGTGATATAAAGGAAATCTCGCCTTGAAGGTTAAAGCACGCAAGGCGAATCAGGAACTTTTGACCTTCATATTTCGCCATCTTAGTAGAACTTAGGCGATGAAGTTTGGACCTCTGCTACTGTAAGGCGGCTCTGGAGGCAATAAAGGAGATATGTCGCCAAGTCAAAGATGATATCGGGCGACATTTGATGGACATCGCCTAGAACGTTTTCAATTGGAAAAGCATGTTGGCGAACAAAGGATTAATTCGCTTAAGCATCAGGCGACAGACTATGGCAACATAGAGAACATTTTGCCTGAGGAGATTGTCAGCCTGGCGATCAAGACAAGCAAGATTTGAAGAAGTCGTTTGGTTCAGGCGACATAAAATGAAGAAAAAATGTTACTTCGCCAATTTGTGTTTCTTTGTTGATTATATTTCAAAATTGCCACTGAGCCAAACTCTATAAATAGGAGCTCAGATGAAGCAAATGTGTGAAGTTTTTGAGAGTAGACAGTTTTAGACAACGATTGATTTTCACTCTTTTCATATTCTGTTATACTTTGAGAGAAATTTTAGATTCTTCTATACGCTTTATTCAAAATGTTTAGAGAAGTTTCTTGAAGAAGTTTTGTACTCTGTTTCTGTTGATCATAGAGATTAGCTTGAAGATTGTGAAGCGACAACTGTGACAGAGTCTAGCTTTAGTCTTCCTCGGTAAGATTCAGATCTTACACATGTTCATGAAGAATTGGTAGTGTAATTGCTTATGCTGAAATATACATGTTAGCTTAAGAGCTCTGTTGACTTGTTGAGTTTTGATGTTGATTATCACTTTAATTGCAATGTTTCCTGTTCAATTATAGTCAGATCTACTTGATTTTCATAAGCTGATTAAATTACAAGAATGAGAGTTACGTAATATTGTTAATCTGAGATTTGATTTAGACCAGAGATGGCAATTAGGTTTCAAATCTAAGAATAGAGGATCGTAGTGCTAGAGACAGACTATAGATCTGTTTTTCTATAGATTGTGCTTATCAGTTGTATAGTTTGTAGTATAGAGATATATGCAACTATATAATTGAGATCTTTGAAATTGAATTGAGAGATCTTTTAACAGATCACTGACGATGATCTGGAAGGTAAATCTGTGATTAAGGTGAAACTTGCATGAGAAGTTAATTGATAACAGATTTAGCAAATCAAGTTATTCATTGTTAAGATCAATTGCAGAATAGAGTGTTGGCTTGAGTTTTAATTGAATGAATGTCACTAGTACCTTTAACTTCACATCAATTCTACGTTTCTTATGATTCAATTTGTATATATGATTATTTTAGCAATTCAGTTTAAATCTTAGTCTCAATCATGCTTCTTAGCTTACAATCCCTGTGGAGACGATATCGAAAATACTACATTAGACATTGTTAGAAATTCTCATTGATTACTGTGAAATCTAATAGTAGTCGAGTTTTCATACTCAACGAATTTCATCCCATCAACCATGTATAAGATGGAAATACGTGCCTCAAAATATTTGAGATTGTATGTGGAGTGCTTTTCAAGTAATAAAATTTTTAAATTCAAGAAGAATAATTTTAAGAAAAAATTATTTGATTGAAGGTTCATTACTATCTTATAATTAATTTGATAGACATAATATATAAATGTGTGATGTTATTACAGGAGAAGTATGTTTGAGGTTAACCGACTTGCATTATAAAAGATATTTTTTTTTCAAAAAATGTGGAATTCTTTATTCTTCCTCTTTGCATCAAATAAGAGAAAAGGTACTTAAAGAGAATAAAAAGACAGAAATTAGTGAAACAAAAGAACTTGGGCCAAATTGGATTCGAGGAAATGTTTTGGATTGAATGGTTGATAAATGGGCAAGTAAGGAATGACAAGATAAGTCAAATGCTGCTTCAAATAATTGTAATACGAAGAAGGATGATGTAGTAACCAAACATACTTGTGGATCTATCTCTATCATCGAACATCACCTCAATGTTGTAAGTTCAATTTTAAATATATTATTATTAGATGTTTTCTTTTTATTTAAATGGGTAGACAAAGGACTTATTTATGGTTTGTTTACATGCTAGTAAATTCAGATGTTAATTTATGTAGGCTAACCATATCTTTAATGACACATAGGAAGTCGGATATTGATGGTTTGATGGACTCTAAGTACAGTTGTACTTATCTTTCAATATCTGTCAATTGAATAATAATTGTTATAAACAAAAAAAAAATCTACGTTCAGATGACACAGATAAAGCCACTTGCTCACTGTTTCTTATGTTTTTGTAATGGTTGTTTATAGATGTCTCTATTGATGTATGATTTAGACATTCATTAAAATTCGCAATTCTTTTCAATGTACTAGATTCCATTCTATGTTCATCTGCATAATTAACTATGATTGAATTGCGTATTATTGATTTAATTTATGCTTCTACGTTTAATCTCTATATTCACTACTCTTGCTTTTGTCTGCTATGACTTCTACTCTGCCTGCAAACCCAGATAAGTTTCATATGTACAAAGAAAACCTTCTAGAAGTGTACTTCTCAAGAAACATCAAGAGTTAGCTTAATTCAACCATATTTTGATAGTAAAATTTGTGGGGCTGATATGAAATGTTTATTTATTTATATATATATATTGGTGTCTAGAGACACATGTTTGCTCAAATCCAGGTGTTTGGTTTGAGGTTGTCAATGTTGTTATGTTGTGTGATTTGAATTGTTTTGTGTGATGTGAATCATGTGTGCTCTGAGAATTCAAGGAAGGGTGGTTTTTGATGTAGTGAAGGTGGTTTTGGTATTTTGAAATATATATTGTCTAGACATTGAAGCTCAAGTCATACATGTTGATGTCATCATGATATTCAGTTTGTTTTTTTAGGCAAAAGAGATGGGTAGGGAACCGACCAGCTATGAAGTATATCACCATGTCCACAAGCATCGAGCTATAAACAAACCAAATAAAAGGAAATTTTGTGGATAATAAATCAAAAAGAGTTCATGTAAGTATTTATTATTTTGCTATTAACCTTTAGATTCATTTTGCTCAACAATGCATTTATAGTGCCAGTTGTGTTTCAAATGTCATCATGTTCGTATATTTTTTGTTATCGGTAAACTTATAAGAGTTATAACCTTGTTTATTTTATATTGCTCAACTGAATCAATATGCTGAGTTTGATTTGTTTGTTTGTATATAAGAATAACAGCCTAGTTGCATACTTAACTATAATATAATTCTTCAGGATGATTACTCTAGTCTCGTGGCAAACAAGTATGGAGTAGATGCTTCATCTCAGTCAGAATTTGATGTTGAATCATGGGTGAAAGCAACTGGTGGTTCCAAAAAGGGAAGGGTGTATGGTTTTGGGACGGGCTCATATTCTAAGTCAATTGTGCAGAGTTTGGATTTAGTAACATCAAGCTTTAAGGGGGATACTTATTCAACAACAACATGAGAACTTGCAACGTTTGCGTGAGGAAGTTCGTGAAGAAGTACACCAAGAGTTACAACAAGAAATGCAAGAAACTATTTGGAAAGCAAGCATGGAGATGGAAGAGCGAATGGAAGCACGAATCAAGGCGGTTGTAGTGGAAATGACTAAAGGGAATATGCAACAATGATCAAGTTCAAAGTAAGGTCTTACATTTTATTTGGTACTTTGTTTATTAAGTTCAATACATTCAACTATATTTGAAAATGTTGATTTTGCTTTAGATGTTTGGATGGTGATTTTGCTTTAGATGTTTGAGATGTAGTATTGATACTTGGATAATTGTGTTTAAAATATATTAAACAATACTTGAGATTTTTGAATGATATCGAATGATAACTTTTTTTATTTGATAATGTGGAATTATAAGTTGAGTTTTCATAACATTTTTGTTATTAAAAGTTAGGATTTTATTGATTGAATTATTGGATTTAGCAAGTTGATGTGTAAAAAGAATTTAATTCAATAATATAAATATATTTTGTCCTAAATTCGTCATAAATTTTTTCAAATCGCGTCACAAATTCGTCATAATTTTTTAAATGCGTTACAAATTCGTCACTATTTTTTTCAAATTGCGTCACAAATTCCGTCAAAAATAATTATTAATAATGGTTATAAATGTCTTTCACAAATCTATCACAATATTTATTCTATCACAAATTTGTGAAAAAATTTGCATCACAAGTATCTCATTATTCTGTCACGATTGTGATGGAAAAATTTAACATTTGTGATGGAAATATTTCCTCACAAAATTATAGTGATGGAAACAAGTCGTCACAATCAATTTTGCAGGGAACTTTTCATTAATGAAATTTTTTCGTCACTAATCCGTCACTATAGACTTTTAGTGACAAATTTTACACTTTTAGTGATGGAATGTTGTCGTCAATGAAAGTCAATTTTCTTGTAGTGCTAGTTTCGTATTAATATTTGAAATGATTACATAAAATCACTTAAAACTACATATTCATTCAGAAAACATACATGACTATACTTCAAAAATTATGTGCCCATAAAAATATACTAAATTATATTATATTAAATTAAATTAATGGGTGATTAAAAATAAATAAATTTTTGTGAAAATTCTAAGAAATGAGCTTTTTAAAGTTTAAAATACAATTATAGGCCTGTTTTGAAAAACATACAAAAACATACTTTTAAAAGTTTAGTTTTCACTCCATAGGCCAAGTTTTCCAAAATACCCCTGAAACTTTACAATTCATAAATGCTGCGAATTATGCTCACAGTCTGTGAATTACGCTCACAGCTGTGATTGGCCTATGGAGTGAAAATCAAAGTTTAGTTTTGCAAACTTTTCAAAAGTGGCCTATAATTGTATAGTAAACTTTTTATGGCCTAGAAATCCAATGGACTCTAAATTTTTATATTTTTCAATCCCTTCCATTCTCGTCAATTAAAAATTATATGTTAATTCCATATTATATATATAAAATTAATTAATTAATTGATAAATATATCTTCAAGTTGACTGTGTTCGGGCAGAGATATGGTATTGGAATTAGGAAGGGTGTAATAGAAGTCCATACTATAGAATATATTTACAAATATAAGTTTAAGTAGCTACAATTATTTTTACTTTTTAATTGTCTTAAGTGGAGGTGAAAAGAAGATAGTTTTTACACAAATAGGATAGGAGGAGAGGGTGTATTTGGTGTTCTGGTGAAATCTTAAATCATACCTACCATCTCACGTGAGAACGCGAAGAATTATATGCCTTATACGATCAAATCTATAAATAAAATTTTGAAAGAAAATAAAAAAGTGAGGCGCATGCTTGATTAGTATTTTTTGGCTCCAAATAAACACAAGCAAATGCTTTTATCTGTTGATCGATATGCAATAAATTTCTATTGTGAACATTTCTAAACTCACCTTAACACATAATAGTCAAGTACAAGCGATTCTCAATTAACATTTATGTCAGCACAGCAATCAACACATACCATGTCACATATTCATGTTCATTCTATGATTTATCAATTATTAACATTAATCTCATTTCTCTTATTAACCATTGAGTTACATCAATTAATTATGCGATCAATCAAGATAATCAATTCATTCCAACAATCGACCAAGACAATTAATCAATACAATCCATTAAAAATGATTATTCAATTGATCTATCTATATAATCATTCAATAGTCAAACCTCGCTTAGTCCAAATAACCTAATTCAAGGAGACCTTAACCTAACGTAACATTTTTTTTCCTAGGGCAAGACAAAAGGAATTTCTTGTATAAATTGGCAACATTACATGATCTTAAGGTTTGCGAGCTTACACATTTCCAGTTACATTTCAAAACATGTTCATCAAAACAATATTCAATATTAAACTAACTTTTGGAAGAAAATCAAGTTAAATAGCAAGGAAAACAGTGTTCAAAGTTAAAATAATCATCGCATTTGTCAACAAATTGTTGGGAAGAATAATTTGGATGAACGATTTCAAGAGTAGAATCTTTAAGGGCATTTTCAAAACTTAAGGCTTCAAATTAATCCTTTGGTTTACGATCAACAAACGCTTAAGTTATGAAAGACCAATCATCAAAGAATAGATTTATTGATGAGAGAAAACATCACTTGCAAGGATATTTCATTAGATTTTTAAGTCAATTCAAAAGGAGTCTTAAAATCATGAAAACTTGGTTTCCAAAAGTGGTTGTGTTTTAAGAGTTGAACACTTGTAACGTTGTGTACATGATTGAGAGAACCTATACAACTATCGAACCCTCCAAAGTCTACTAAAACCATATCAATCAAGTAAACATGACATACATATCAATCAAGCAAAACAAGTTAAATAATCAAACTCAACCAATTACACTTAATTTTAGATGTTACTGAAATGCTACCGAGTTCTTATCTAATTAAGAATTCGGCGACTTAAATGACAGACAAGAAAATAGGACTGACCAAAGTACATACCAAATTTTAACTCAACATCCAGAGGGACAGATTGCACTCTAGCCAGTGACCGTGTTATTCACGGAATTTACATACCAAAATGTAACTCGGCAACTCCCACTAGTTAAACAACAAAATAAAATTTGACCCGGATGAGTTTGTTACCGAATTAGTACCGAATTACTTACTCGGTAACTCAAAAAGAATTTTACTACATAATATAATTTTATGAGGCATGCCGAGTTGTTACTAAATTACTAACTCGGTAACTCAACGAAATTTCAATCCAGTAGTTGAAAATAGGGCTATCGAGTTACCTATAGAATTAGCGATTCGGTATTATTCACTAAATGCTTTGTTTTTGGCTTTGTTTGGGCTGACAACTTCCGGTTATCATTTGAGCGATTTGCTCAGCTCTGAAATTCGACCAATATGAGTGATTTGCTTAGCTCTAAAATCTGACCAAAAGTTATCGTAATATAACCAATTTTTAAACATGTCATCTATGTATATCAAACCACACATACAATTAATGTAATCCAAGAGCGACTCATCCAATTGGTTGAACAAAGTTGAAAAGTTAGCCTATCTGGCCAACTATATGCAGCAGCAATAAAAATACAAGTTGAGATTTTCAAATATGACTCCCTATCGTCAATTCTTATAAGCTATCAACAATATCAAGCTTAATTAAACAACTTTTTAGCAAGTTGATTATCCATTAACCATTATTATGTCATTAACTGAAACATCTTACCAATAGAGTTCAATCTAATCCATTTAATTTATCGAAACACACCAATTTACTCAATACTTGACAAGGGCATTGGACTAAGAGTTGGCTCACCAAACAAACATTCCAAAATATATCAAGATCAAGTACATAATTATGACATAAGTTATTATTTAGCCAAAATTTTTATCATTTACATTATTCCAACTATGAATCAAGCAAGGATTTTGAGCTACATATAAAGTTCACTCACCCAGATATGTTAATTCATTTATAGCCATTTATCATCTTTCTTAGCAAGCATGTTCAATCTCAATTTCAATGTTAATAGTTAATAATATAACCATTTTACTTGGCATTTAACAAAAGTCCTTATTAAGTCATTATCGATTTCAATACCAAGATATCATCAAGATTAATCATCAATAACATTTCAAGTTCAATATCAAGATCAATTCAAGTACTTTATCATGTTTTATTGACCATTTTCCATAAACAAGTTTAGACCATCTCCACGGTAAAATATCTTAGGAAGTCTCTTATAGGGTCTATTGATTTGTTTTAAATAACAAATAATAAATAATAAATAATATAAAAGCATATGTGGAATAGCATATCTCTCTTACGTAAACTCTCCCACCTTCACATGTCATCTTTGTACTTGTCAAATTTTAGAGAGACTCATCTCGTCTCTCAAATTAGAGACTCAAATGTAATCATTTACTCTCTCTCCTAATTAAACTAATAAAATATTTATTTGTATCAGCCAAAGACCCCTTAAGAGACCTGATTAGATGGTTTTAGGTTCAAATATGGAATCCAATACAAATCAAGGTCCTTATCTTGTAATTCACTTGCCTTAGCCCAACCTCTTCACCGTATTATGGTCGCATTAATGTCTAACACACCTGCCTTGGCCTAACCTTGGTTCATTATGGCCTTATGGTTGTGCTATTGAATGTCACACCCGTCTTGGTTCACCTTGGCCTTATGGTGGTGCTATTGGGATGTCATAACATACATTTTATGAATGAGCTAAATCAAATCCAACTAAGGGTAATAAAACCATTATGCTTCATATTCATAATAACCTATCAAGTAACTATTTTATCAAATTATCACAAGATACCCATTTAAAAAAATCATCAATTTGCACATCCATTCAATATTCCACAAAGACATCCAATATAATAATTATCATTCAATTTAAGTTTCTATCCTATTTCACCATATTCGCATATAAGGTGGAGTTAATCAATCCAATCATTCAATTCCCAAGGGCAACCCCTCGCGTGAATGCAACACGCACATGCTTTAACGCCCTAGCATGACATAAATACAAGTAAGCATACATTCAATGCATCGTTCAATAACATACAATTGTATAAGGCTAAAAATGAAAATATAAACCTCATATTCATATATCCACTAGCTAGAAAGCCCGCTCCTTGTGAGCTCTTTCTTGTGATTAGCCAAAACATCACATTATATACCAAACTACAATCAATACGACACATCACAATCATCACCACAAGACTCATACCATAATATTAATAACATATAGCAACTAATGTGATTAGGGTTTATCAAAAGGGATTTGAATCAAAATAAAATCATTTACTAACAATCTAGGATCAATAATCCACAAATTTATCTCTACAAAATACTATTTCCAATAACAATGACATAACAGTAGGGGTGAGAATAGGTCAAGCAGCCTTTCATGAGTCTACGACCTAGTCTATATAGGGCCTGGCCTATTTAATAAATAGGTGGATTCAAACTTTTAAAAGCCTATTTAATTAATTAGGCCAGGCTCAGAATATTATGAAAGCCTTCAAATTTAGGCCCACATATTATTCATATGTATTTTATTTATTAAATCTATTAGTAAATTTGTTTTAACATTTTAAAGCCCAACAATTTGTTTTAAATATAAAGCCTAACATCTTATTTATAAATTTAAATAGTTGTAAACAGACTTTTAAATAGGCTTTCAGGCCTAATAGGCCTTTAAAAAGGTCAGGTCATGCCTATATTATAAGTCTGTAATAGGCTTGTAGGCTAGACTCAAGCCAAAAAATTAGAATATAGGGCGGGTATGTTTAACCAAAAGTTTGACCTAGCCTAGCCTATTCTCACCCCTACATAACAACAACAGTAAAAATTAAGGCTATTATAATCAAGCTCTAATAGATGATACGAACATATGATTATAGTTTAAAATCAACCCTAAAATATTCCAAAACTATTCTAGATTCAAAATTCCATCATTATTTTTGGATTTAAATAGTAGAGAGAAAAGAGAGATTTTCACTTTCACGAAGAAAGTACAAACACCTTAAAAGTAATGAGTGATCTCTTTGGAGGTTATTGAGACAATCGATATGGTAGTTCTTGGCGGTTGATGAGTGAGTAAATAAAAGAAAATGAAAGTTAGAGTTCGTGAAGAAGAGCAAAAACGTGAAAAGGGGGAGGGAGGAAAAATGTGAGAGTGGATGGCGATGTGGGTGTTTTGTAACTCGCATATAGGCTTGATTTTAGATTGGACCCAATCTAATTTCGAGTTTGTTTTCCATTGAAAATCAATTTCGTCACTTTCATACTCCTCCAAAAAATTTATTCTTATACCTTGAATAAAAAATACCATCAATTTCGAAAATCCAAAATTTTTCACTAAGCGACGCAAATTGTAATTTTATCAAAATTTGACGTTTTGACTCAAAATTCATATTTTTCCAAGTCTAAAAATAATTTTGACTGTATGCTTCAATTGAATCAAATTTTGTCCTAACAGCCCAACTTTGGTTTTCCAATCTATTTTTAAAGATTCAATTTTAAAATAAATAAAGATTTTTTTATCCTAGTCTTTTCATTTCAAGACAATTTTTAGTCGAAAATTCCTAATCTCATAATTGACCTTAATAGTATTTTTGATTTGTCCCAGTTGGAAAGAATCAAAAAATAAACTTTCAAAAATTTCAAATTGGTCCAAAATTTCAAATTGGTCCAAAATTTAGGTCCAATTTGCGGACGTAACATTTTAAGCCTAGGAACGTAACATAAATGGAATAAATTTCCATTGGTTTAGCTTGATAAAGGAACGTAATGACATGTCATTAGGGAAATAAGATATATGTCAACATATGTAATGAATTTGATCATGGTTGAGGAAACCAAGCTTTATAAAATTGAGCGACGACTTCTATTGGGTGTGATGACACCACCACCTTCAAGTCTATTGTTGAGGAATCCAAATATGGTTATCCAGCCCACAATGAGGTACAACTGATTCCACAGATTCTAGTATAAGGAGCGATTAAATTAAACTCAATTGCTAAGCAATTGATTTTACTTCATTTAATATGATATGAGAGTCATATAAAGTCCAATAGGTTCCTAGATAAATGTTTATAACAATTGAGTTTAATTGGTTGTGTTAGTATGGTTGTCGCAATAGGATAGACAAATAGACCATTTGTGAAGTGTCGTGGGCCTTCACGGGAAGGCTGATGGATGTGAAAATTATTAGGTAACTAGGTAATAATTCCGCGCTTCGCGCGGTTACCAAAAAATATATAAAATAATTATTTAAATTATAATAAAACTTACTATTTTATTGATATAATTTTTATAATTTATATATTTAATAAATTGTAGTGGGAAAATGACCTACGACCTATAAGGGTCAAAGGTAAGGTTGTAGCAACCTAAAAAGATTTCAGAGTTCTACAAGCAAAATGGGCCAGAGCCCAAGACCAAGTCAGTTCGGCCTAAAACACCTTCGGCCATAACTATTTCGGCCGAAATAGAACCACCAAGACCAGGTCCAACAAGCCTTCGGCCGAAGCAGACTCGAAAGGCCCAACTACCATTTTCGGCCAAAGGAGGACGACACAAACCCAGCAACCTTCTAAACAATATAAAAGGGCCCCGGCCCAATTCGCTTCACATACGACTTCCTGAATCAATTCCAATTGGGATATCCTTCTCCAAATATAATAAAGAGTCCAAGTCCAACATAAATTAGAAGACCAAGTCCTAATAGGAAAGAAACCCAAATATCCTCTATAAATAGAAGATAGAGATGATTGTAAAGAGATCCGAATTTTATTATTTACTAGAGCAAACTCTGTTCCAATATCTTTGTAAGCTTTTAGCTATTTTCTCAAGCAATCTTAACCTAATATTTGGCTGTGGTTTATTTAGCACCACAGTTTGGCGCCCACCGTGGGGCTACGAACCTCACACCCACAAGGTTAAGAAGTCTTGAATCCGATACGTCATCATCAATATTCTTTCACCCGATTCCAATACCCGCCTGTCTAATTACGGAGGTAGAATTCTTTCGACTCTGTAACTAAAGACAAGTATGATAACTCAACAGCAATTCCAGACAGCAAGAAATCACCAAACCGTCTGGTGGTCAATGAAGCGATAAACGATGACAATTCTGTGATTTCCATTAATCCTAAAACAATGGAAAAGCTTGATTTTTTTCAAAAGAGACGCTGTTCTAATCAAGGGAAAGAAGAGAAGAGAACAACCATGAGGAGACAAAAGCGACGTCGTCGTGGGGGACGTGGGGAGAGCTACTGCTAACATGCGCCGTGAAGCGAAATGGTTTGAAGAACTGGGAGTCGGTAGCTACCGAATTACAGACGAAGAAATCTCTTCCACATCTTCTAACCACCGCTCAGTGTTGTAAACAGAAATATATAGACCTTAAACGCCGATTCAATGACTCAAACAATAACAACACAAAAGGGGAAACGATTAGAGGAAGAGCGAGAGACGAAGACGGAGACGGAGACGAAGAATAATGAAACGGATACGGGCACGGGTATGGGTACGGATCCGGAACCAGATCTCAATACCGCATCATAAAATGACAAAAATAAATAGGACAAGAAAGAGACCGATAGATCTGTTAACGAGTCCAACTCCACTGGCGTAAGACGCCGAGACGGAGATGGAGGAGTAGAGGTGGTGAAGAGTAAAGCGGAGGCTGTTGTCGGATCCGGTTTTGATATAGGTGGTGAGTTTGGCGAAGAAAGAAGAGTAACAAAGTTAGGTGACGACTCGGTGAGTCAGCTGAGTAGCGGCGATGTGCAATGCTCGGCGAGTTACAGAAGAAAAAAGCAGAAGCTAGGTTCCGGTACCAATGCGAAATCAGAACCGTTTCAGCATCTTTGTTTCAGCGTGATTAGGTCCCACAAACATGCATCTTTGTTTCAGCGTCATAAAATTCAGGAATCAAGCAAGTACAAAGAGATAGTGAGGCAACACGTGGATTTGGAGACAATCGAAGCGAGAGTACAACAAGGCTTATATTCATCAACGTCTCATTTCAATTTCTATAGAGATCTTTTGATTCCATTCAACAACGCTATTGTTTACTTCTCCAAATGGTCTCTCGAATCCTCGATAGCTCATGAACTCGCACGTCTCGTCTCGCTTCAAATCCCAACGAAGCCTTCTCCATTGCAGAGATCCGATTCGTTGCTTAACAAGCAGAAGTCCACGGCTCCTATTATCGTATGTAGGAAACGGAGCTCTGTGTCGGGTAAACTGTCTTTTGCTTTCGTTCAGAAGCCTGATAAAGTAGAAGAGAAGCCGGTGATAATGACAGGGACTAGAAGCTCGAGAAGAAAATGTTAATCAGAGCGAGTTGAGATTCGTTTGGAAAATTAAAGATGGATAAAAGAAAATTCGAGGGAAATTTTGAGGAGCGATTCTTCAACTTGAAGAACCTGCCCACTGATGTCGGTATTAAATTGAAGACATTCTTGTACAAGTACAAATTCTCGACATAATTGTCGCTCCTTTCAAGTAACGGAAACTCGACGTTCCTCCCAGAGACGTCGATGACCGAATCATCGTCATCAACGGCGTTGTTCTTATCTTCAGTTTCGTCATCTTCTTCGAGTAGTAGCTTCGGTTTCCCGGTAATTTCACAGCGAGTTGAGATTCGTTTGAAAATTAAAGATTGATAAAAGAAAAATCGAGGGAAATTTAGAGCAGCGGCCGCTCCTATAACAGAGAAACCCCAAAATCTTGAGAAACCGTACTGCAGTTATTTTCAAGGCGTTGACCTCTAGACGATTGATTCCTTCCAAAATAAGTTCACAGGTTCAGATTCAAAATAATTTCTAATTTTACTCAGTCCTAACAGTCATCTACTTTCAGGGGCCGTCAAGAGTACAGACGAAAAAACTGCCCAAAGGGCAACCCGAAATTGCCAAAGGCAAACCTCTGGTAAATCTAGAAGGTCTCGGGCAAAGACATATTGCGAAAGGGCAACCCGAAAAAATTGCCAAAGGGCAAGCCTCTGGTAACTCCAGAAGGTCTCGGGCGAAGACATATTGCCAAAGGGCAACCCGAAAAAATTGCCAAAGGGCAAGCCTCAGGTAAATCCAGAAGGTCTCGGGCGAAGACATATTGCCAAAGGGCAACCCAAAAAAATTGTCAAAGGGGCAAGCCTCTGGTAAATCCAGAAGGTCTCGGGCGAAGACATATTGCCAAAGGGCAACCCGAAAAAATTGCCAAAGGGCAAGCCTCTGGTGAATCCAGAAGATCTCGGGCAAAGACATTTTGCGAAAAGGCAATCCGAAAAAATTGCCAAAGGGCAAGCCTCTGGTAAATCAAGAAGGTCTCGGGCGAAAACATATTGCCAAAGGGCAACCCAAAAAAATTTCCAAAGGGCAAGCCTCTGGTAAATTCAGAAGGTCTCGAACAAAGACATATTGCCAAAGGGCAACCCGAAAAAAATTTCCAAAGGGCAAGCCTCAGGTAAATCCAGAAGGTCTCGGGCGAAGACATATTGCCAAATGGCAACCCGAAAAAATTGCCAAAGGGCAAGCCTCTGGTGAATCCAGAAGGTCTCGGGCGAAGACGTTTTGCCAAAGGGCAACCCAAAAAAATTGCCAAAGGGCAAGCCTCTGGTAAATCTTGAAGGTCTCGGGCGAAGACATATTACCAAAGGGCAACCCGAAAAAATTGCCAAAGGGCAAGCCTCTGGTAAATCCAGAAGGTCTCGGGCGAAGACATATTGCCAAAAGGCAACCCGAAAAAATTTCCAAAGGGCAAGCCTCTGGTAAATCCAGAATGTCTCGGGCGAAGACATATTGCCAAAAGGCAACCCGAAAAAATTTCCAAAGGGCAAGCCTCTGGTAAATCCAGAAGGTCTCGGGCGAAGACATATTGCCAAAGGGCAACCCAAAAAAATCGCCAAAGGGCAAGTCTCTGGTGAATCCAGAAGGTCTCAGGCGAAGACGTTTTGCCAAAGGGCAACCCGAAAATTGCCAAAGGGCAAACCTCTGGTAAATCTAAAAGGTTTCGGGCAAAGAAGAATTGTGAAAGGGCAACCAACAAAATTGCCAAATGGCAACCCAAAAACTGCCAAAGGGCGAATCTCTGATGAATTCAGTATGCTGCGGACAAAAGACGACAAAAACGCGATCGAAACCCTGAGAGATACGGGCGAGAGAATTTACAAAGTAAAGCAAGAGAAACCTTTCAAGACGTACTTCAGCCGAAGCAGTTAGAGAACCCAATGGGGCTACGCTCAGTCGAAGCAAACACAACAAACCCTCAAAAATCAGTCTAGAACCAACATAACTCCCCAAGACAATAGGGGATTAAACCAGTCCAAAGCCAAAAGCACAAGAAATGATCTCCTCGGCCAAAGACAAAAACTGGGGGATTGATCCCCAAACCTGTGTGCAGACAACAATAGATGAAAATAAGGTAAAGTACCAAAAGCAAAACACTACCTAAAACGGGTCCAAAGGAGTTAACCATTGGCTCGTCCTAAACATCGGCCGAAATAAAAAAGGTAAAATACAACCGAATTGCAAAGAGCAGGTATCACGATATACTTTCGACCAAAAATATCTCGGTCCAAATCACTTATGCAAATACATGGAAACCACAAAGGAAAAGTGCAATTGGGGATTGGCCGAACTCTCAACCGTAATCTTAAAAGCCAATGGCATTGATCTCGAACGTTCGATCAAATCTCCCACTAACTTGCATTGCCACACTTGAAAAATCAAGTAGTGGCAATGGGGGATTACTGTAGTGGAAAAATGACCTACGACCTATAAGGGTCAAAGGTAAGGTTGTAGCAACCCAAAAAGATTTCAGAGTTCCATAAGCAAAATGGGTCAGAGCCCAAGACCAAGTCAATTCGGCCTTAAACACCTTCGGCCATAACTATTTCGGCCAAAATAGAACCACCAGGACCAGGTCCAACAAGCTTTCGGCCGAAGCAGACTCGAAAGGCCCAACTACCATTTTCGGCCAAATGAGGGCGACACAAACCCAGCAAACTTCTAAACAATATAAAAAGTCACCGGCCCAATTCATTTCACATACGGTTTTTTGAATCAATTCCAATTGAAATATCCTTCTCCAAATATAATAAGGAGTCCAAGTCCAACATAAATTAGAAGACCAAGTCCTAATGGGAAAGAAACCCAAATATCCTTTATAAATAGAAGATATAGATTATTGTAAAGAGATCCGAATTTTATTATTTACTAGAGCAAACTCTGTTCCAATATCTTTGTAAGCTTTTAGCTATTTTCTCAAGTAATCTTAGCCTATTATTTGGTTGTGGTTTATTTGGCACCACATAAATTATTTAATATAATATAAATTAAATAAACATTTTTGAATAGTTATTTAAATTTAAATATATTAAATAATAATTATATTACATATTTTATTTAATATATTAATGAATAAATTTTTAAAAATACTATTTTGAGTATAAGATATTTAATTTATTATTAAGGGATGAATTATTTTTAAAAATCCTAATTTATTTGAATAACTAATTAAATATTAATAAAAAAAACTTCAATATGTAAAATAGGGGTAGAATAGACTTTTCAAAAGGTCAACTAAGTCAATCTAACGGATTCTGGCGGTCAATATGTGTATCTATATGTAATTAGTCATTGTTCAGGGGTGTCAGTGCAATTTACTCTAATAAAAAGTCTTATTAATAATCATGTATATATCATTAATTGTATGGCATACATGTAAATAAGAGTGAAAATTTAGGCTTATTAATATTATGAATATCATTAACTGTGTATGAGTGGTAGAAGTGTAAATAAGAGTGAAAGTTTAGCCCTATTATTAAGTATGAATGGAAGAAAACTAAGCATGCTACGTAGGCAAGTTTTGGAACAATTTTATGGATATATATAGATTTTATATGATACAATATATTCATTGTGCATTTGGAAAATAGGAGGATATAAACTATATATTTGTATAAAATTTTAATAAAATATAAATAAATACTATAAATATTCTTTTTGAGGGAAAAATACTATAAATATTCTTAAATATAAAAAATTAATCATATTATTAAAAAAAACTAAATAAATAAATATAAATTAAAATGTACTTCATTTTTTTAATTGTTGAAGTAATAAACTAAAAAAACTTCAATATGTAAAATAGGGGTAGAATAGACTTTTCAAAAGGTCAACTAAGTCAATCTAACGGATTCTGGCGGTCAATGTGTGTATCTATATGTAATTAGTCATCGTTCAGGGGTCTCAGTGCAATTTACTATAATAAAAAGTCTTATTAATAATAATGTATATATCATTAATTGTATAGCATACATGTAAATAAGAGTGAAAATTTAGGCTTATTATTAATTATGAATATCGTTAACTGTGTATGAGTGGTAGAAGTGTAAATAAGAGTGAAAGTTTAGCCCTATTATTATGTATGAATGGAAGAAAACTAAGTATGCCGTAGGCAAGTTTTAGAACAATTTTATAGATATATATAGATGATATTTGATTACCATATATATATATATATATATATATATATTCGTGTTTTGGTATGATTTAGATGCATTTTGAAGTTGGAAAGTCACCCAATTGACTAACCTGTATTATTGTCATCTAAATGCAAGTTTAATGAGTTTATAGCAATCTTACTAACTAGTTTTGCGACTAGCTAGTCTCCTATAAGTCGAAATTACAAATATACACATTAGACAACTAGCTTCGGGACTAGGAAGGCCCTTGATAATTTTGGTTTTGAAAATAAAAATCAAACGACTAGCTTCGTGAATTGAAAGTTGTCAAACTAATTCCCTGCTTTCAAAATTAAATGATTTGTTTAACAATATGCAAATTGTCAAGTAGATCGCTTGTCACCTTGAATGCCAGGTTTGGATAAGTTTCACTTATGACAATTTGAATAGTGTGCTTTAAATAGATTTTAAATTAAATATATTTATCCACAAAATAGTATGTTAATATTTTTTCATTCTTTCATATAGTATTCTCATTTATGAACCAATATTATATATATATAATTATGTATATATATTTTCATTTTAAATTTTCAATATTCACAATTCAGATAAAAATAGAACAATTAGGTCTAATCAATTTAAATATTAAATTAAATGAATTGAATCAAATTGATGTCTGATCATCTCAAATCCTTCTTACATTTTTTAAATAATTTTTTTAATTATTTATTTTTGAGTTAAAATTTATTTTCAATAAAAATGATGGAATTTGTAATGATATCTCTTAAAAGTAGTCTATTATTTATACTACATTATCGAACATTTGTATTTTATTTAGTTTAATATTATTTTTACTCTACGAATAAAATATACTCATCAAATAAACAAACGTATTGAAATAACATCTATTGAATAATATAAGAAATATCTCTTCTATTATCCGAAATAATTTCAATGGATTAATTTAATTAATATATATATATATATATGCAGAAAAGTCTCAGGACAACTCTTAATCAGACAATAATTTTGTATTAATTAGACAATAGTTGACTTTAAATTTTATGTTTATACTATTTGAAAAAATAATCTTCTAAAATATATTTGAAAAATAAATATCAATAAATAAAAAATTAACATATAAAAATTAAGTTATATATATATATATATATATATATATAAAAGCAGAAAAGTCTTAGGACAACTCTCAATCAGACAATAATTTTGTATTAATTAGACAATAGTTGTCTTTAAATTTAATGTTTATACTATTTGAAAAAATAATCTTCTAAAATATATTTGAGAAATAAATATCAATAAATAAAAAATTAACATATAATAATTAAGTTATCTATATATATATATATACATATATATATATATAAGCATAAAAGTCTCGGGACAACTCTCAATCAGACAATAATTTTGTATTAATTAGAAAATAGTTGTCTTTAAATTTAATGTTTATACTATTTGAAAAAATAATGGGTTATTTTCATTTTTGTTATTTTATAACTTTTATTTACGTCATATAGCCCAACTTTAAAAATTTTACAAAAATAATCTTTCAAACTTTCACTTTTAAAAAATGAACCAAATTGACCATTTTATCCTTTTGTGAAGATCTTTTACACTGGTCTATGAAGGTCTGAGGTGATCTGTGAAGAGAACTTTCACATATGTGATGGTCTATTTTTGAAAATCAAAGATTGAGTGGCTCAAAAATAGAAATAAACTTCTATTGGTTTAGTTTTGAATTTTTAAACTATATTTGGTTTATTTTATATAATAATCTTCTAAAATATATTTGAAAAATAAATATCAATGAATAAAAAATTAACATATAATAATTAAGTTATATATATATATATAAATATATATATATATGCAGAAAAATCTCAAGACAACTCTCAATCAGACAATAATTTTGTATTAATTAGACAATAGTTGTCTTTAAATTTAATGTTTATACTATTTGAAAAAATAATCTTTCAAAATATATTTGAAAAATAAATATCAATAAATAAAAAATTAACAAATAATAATTAAGTTATATTTTTTTAATAATAATTAAAAATAAATTTACTTTCAATTTTTAATATATCTTGAAAAATAATTTTAAATACACTTATCTTAATATATTAAATTTTAAAAATAAATGATAAAATTAAAAAGATAAAAGTAATATATTTTATATTCAAATTTATCTTGATAATATGATAGAGTTTAATTTAATATCAAACTTCACACCTCTCTCTCTCTCTCTCTATATATATATATATATATATATATATATATATATATATATATATATATATATATATTCATTTGTTAAACCGGATAAATTTTATTCAGATGTGATTTTTATTTTTAGTTTTATAAATATTCAAATTTATCTTGATAAGTGATAGAGTTTGATTTAATATCAAACTTCACATCTATATATATCTCATAAGTTTAAAAGATTAAATTTTATTCTAATGTGATTTGGTTAATAATATAATATAAATTAATTTTTATATTATTTTATTTACTACTAATTAACATTTAATATAAATTCAAATCCGTCCAACAACAAATTTTTCATAAAATAAAAGTTTGAAAAAATAATCTTCTAAAATATATTTAAAAAATAAATATCAATAAATAAAAAATTAAATGATAATAATTAAGTTATTTTTTCTTGAATAATAATTAAATATAAATTTATTTTCAATTTTTAATATATCTTGAAAAAATAATTTTAAAATATACTTATCTTAATATATTAAATTTTAAAAATAAATGATAAAATTGAGAAGAGTAAAATAATATGTTTTATACTAAATTTTTTCTTGATAACATGATAGAGTTTGATTTAATATCAAACTTCACACCTCTATATGTATTCATCTGTTTAACCGGTTAAATTTTATTCAGATGTGATTTTTATTTTTAATTCTATAAATATCCAAATTTATCTTGATAATATGATAGAGTTTGATTTAATATCAAATTTCACACCTCTGTGTGTGTATATATATATATATATATGTATATATATATATATTTATCGGTTCAACCTGTTAAATTAAATTTTATTTTGATATAATTTTTTTTTAGTTTTATAAATATTGTTCATTGTTAATATATTTTTTTTCAATTTTGATAATTGCAGGTGAGCAGAACAATATTTTAAAAATAAAGATATGTACAACGCGTGATTACCCAAGTAAGACTTGCAACTTTTTTTTTTCGTATTTGAAGATGAGATAGTGTAAATATTTTTTTCCTCTCGATTCCGATAGTTTTTATTTTTTTATTTTTTCTTCTTTTGATGTGTGTTTGTTTTTTTAAAAAAATATTGATAATTGTTCATATTGTTCATTCTGAGCAAATTTGTTAATATTTATTTTCAATTTTGATAATTGCATATGTGCACAAATAATACTTGAACAAAATTGCAGATGAGCAGAACAATATATAAAAGGCGTGCTTACCCAACTTACTTGGAAGAACTTGCAACTTTTTTTTCATATTTAAAGATGAGATAGCTTAAATATATATTTTTTATTCCGATACTTTTTTCTTTTATTCTAATGTGGATTTTTTTTTTAAAAATATTGATCATTGTTCATATTGTTCATTGTGAGCAAATTTGTTAATTTTTATTTTCTATTTTGATAATTGCAGGTGAGCAAAAATAATATTTGATCATAATTGCAGGTGAACATAACAATATTTGAAAAATAAGAAAATGTATAAAGCGTGATTACCCGGTTTACTGAAAGAATTTACAATTTTTTTCCGTATTTTAAGATGAGATAGTGTAAAATATATATTTTTCTATAGTTTTTTTTTTTTGGTCTTTATTAAGTTTAATTTGGTGATAGATTTTTTTTTTAAAAGTCCATTGTTAATATAGATATTTACATTTTAATAATGGTTAGAGTTGTAATCATAATAATTGAATATTAATTATAAATTATATTTTTTCCAATATTAACTTATACATATTATAATTTAAAAATTATTCATTTATTTTAAAAGTATTTGATATTATTATGAATTTTATTCTAATAATTTTAATTTGAATAATGATAATATATTTTATTTTAAAAGAAACTTATAGTAAAAAAAAAAAATTAACATAGTAAGATAAAAGTTTCAATAATAATTAAATGAAGAATTAACTGTAAATTATAAATTAATTTGAAATATATTTATTCCTAAAATTAAAAGATAAATAATTATATTATTTATTATTTTAAAATTGAAATACAGATTTAAATCAATTTTAGCTAAAGATGATAAAATAATATTTTAAAATTAACTTTTAATTTATATATATATATATATATATATATCCTCACCCATATCAATAAATATTCTAATAAATTCTCTTTTATTCATTTTATTTTTTATTATTTTAGGTGAACGGAAATAAATAAATAAATAAATTTACTTCTTAATGTATTATTTAATATTGGTGGTTTATACTCCTCTATGTATTATTTAATACTGGTGGTTTTTCAATTGTAAGATTCATGGTAAAGAACTGCCAAATTCGGATGACTAATAAACCAATGTCATATAATGTGAAATATATATGTGTATTTATTTAATATACATATGTATTTATTTTCTTCATACATTTTTAATATATATATATATATATTTATATATTAGATTAATCTTGCAATAATCTTATTTGTTCTTGATATTATGTTTATTATTATATTATTTTATTTATTGAATTTGATATATATTTAATAAAATTACATTATTTTTTAATAAAAAGATCAAATGGGTTAACGCGAATCGAATTAGTGTGGGTTGAACTCAACACGATATGATGATACAATTTTGGCACTCTTAAGTTTAATAATATTTTATGTGAAAATTCTTTCAAATGGGCTTTTTAAAGTTCAATCAGACAATTATAGGTCTGTTTTTAAAAACATATAAAAACATGTTTTTAAAAGTTTAGTTTTCACTCTATAGGCCAAATTTTCCAAAATACCCCTAAATCTTTACAATTTACAGATGTTGTGAATTACCGTCACAGTCTGTGAATGGACTATGGAGTGAAAATCAAACTTTAGTTTTGCAAACTTTAAAAAAGTGGCCTACAATTGTATAGTAAACTTTTTATGGCATATAAAAAAATTTTCCCCATATTTTATTTCTATTTTTTTATTGAAATAAATCTTTTTTACTATTATTTATCAATTTTTTAAATATATTTTCTAATAATTATATATATTTATATATTATTATAATTATATTTTATAATTATAATAATTTTTGTATTTAAATATTTCTCATCAAATTTAAGGTGCGCATCGCGCACGGGTACTATCTAGTATATATAAAAGTAGAAAAGTGTCAGGATAATATTCGGTTGATACAACAATTTTGTTTTAATTAGACACTAATTGTCTTTAAATTTTTATTTATTAAAATAGTATGTATATCATATTTAAATCTTATATTATTTTATAAATTAAAATTAAGATAAATAAGAAATAGATAACTTTTCAAAAATTTAAATTCAAATAGATTAATTTCAAAATAAATTTAGATTATAAAGATAAATACATAAATTCATGTTTATCTATATTATATCTTACAATTCCATTCCAAATCAATTTTCTCCTCACACTATATATAGAATCTTTCATCTCAATTAATCTCCTCATGTATTTTTTTTCATAATCGTAGGGAACTTTCATTATTATTTTTCATAATCGTAGGAATTTTTTTTTTCTTCTCATAATTGTAGGAAAATTTAGTGTTGGTGGTTCTAATTTCCTACCAAGATCGCTTTGGTGGTTTTACTCTCTAATAAGATCGTCGTGGTGATCCTATGGTGCTATTAGTTACAGTTACTTAGTTGGTGATTATACTTTCACTTTGTAGTATGGAGTGACTTTTCACACCTGTTGTTTTACTTTACTGTCATTAGGATACTATTATGTAATTATATTTTCCATTGTGGGTGGGAAAGTTTTACTATCATTTTTTTTTTCAAATATGATAAATAATATAAATAAATAAAATGTACTTATATATTTATTTACAATACAATTTCCTTCTTTCAAACTTATGCAGCTACGAAGACTATGACTATCATGACGGTTTCTTTAAGCTTTTTGATTACTTATCTTGCTCCTACTTTAATCAAGCAAATTAAAAAATCTTTCCGTTGAATGAATTCCACCATCAATTTGTTTTTCGGCACCGCATCTTTTATTTTGATAAATATAATTGTAATTATGTATTTATCTTTATATATTTTTTAGATTTAAATATTATTATATATATAAAATAATATTATCAACTCAACAAATAAAAATTGTGATAAATAATATATGTATATATAATATGTTTGCAAAATATTATAATATTATTATATTTATTCTATTAACTATCAATATCAATAGTTCTAAACTCATCCAACAATAATTTGATAATAAATATAAAAATTAAATAAGCACCAATTAATCTATCTGTTATTTTAACAATTCAATATCAATAATTCTAAACTCACCAAACAACAACTTTATATAAAATATATAAATTAAATAAGCACTAATTAATCTATCTATTACTTTAACAATTTTATAATAAAATTATATATATGTATATAAAGTTTAATTACTAAACAATATTCATATTTTAAAAATTTTAATATATCAAGAACAATTTTAAATTTGATTATTCAAATGTAAATTTACTTCTTTTTATATCTAAATATTCAAATTGATTAAATTGAAAAAATAAAATAAAATATTTTATATTCAAATTGATCTCATTATGTAATAGAGTTTTATTTTATATCAACCTTAATCTTTAATCTCATAAATTTAATTCTTATATAAATACAATTTCAAAAATTATAAAATATAAAGTTAATTATATTAGAAAACTTTATATTTATATTAGAAAATGATGTAATATAAAACATTGCAATTTAAATAAAAATAAATTAAAAATATCACATTTTTATTAATTATATAATATTTAAATAATTATGATACATATTATAATTATAACCTCATGAATCAAAATCCTACCTTAACTAAAATATCAATAATGGGTATTATAATAGATGATAACGACAATTCTAATGATGTGATGATTATCTAAATTAACTAAAATTCTCCACCAAACTAAAGTTATACATTAACTAAAATTCTCCACTAATTATCTTTGATTGGTGATCTACATCCCTATTTTGATAAATATAATCGTAATTTTATATTTATCTTCATATATTTTTAGATTTAATATATATAAATTTAATATTATCAACTCAATAAAAATATTTTTGTGATAAATAAAAATATTATATATAGATATATAATATGACTGCAAAATATAATAATATTATTGTTGTTATACTATTGACTATTAGTATAAATAATTCTAAACTCGCCCAACTACAACTTTATAGTAAATACAAAATTAAATAAGCACTAATTAATCTATTTTTTATTTTAAAAATTTTATAATAAAATTATATAAATATATAAATTTTAATTACTAAAAAATATTCATATTTTAAAACTTTTAATATATCGAGATAAATTTTAAGTTTATTAAACTTCAAATATAAATTTATCTATTTTATTTTATATCCAAATATCCAAATTGATTAAATTGAAAAAAAATCTTTTATATTCAAATTTATCTCAATTATGTAATAGAGTTAGAATTTTATATCAGCCTTTATACATTTATTAATATTTATTGGTTTATTCTTTAATATATAAATAAAAATTCAAAACTTATAAAATATAAATTGAATTATATTAGAAAATTTTATATTTATATTAGAAAATAATATTATAAATCATTTCAATTTAAAAGAAAAATAAATTTAAAATACCTTATTTTTATTAGTTATATTATATATATATATAATACCTATTATAATTATAACATCAAATCAAAGTCCTACGTTAACTAGAATATTAATTATGGGTATTAAAGTAGATAATAATCACAATGTTAATGATGAATTCACTTACAAATCAAAGTTATACATTAATTCTCCACCAATCGTCTTTCATTGTCAATAGGTCTTCATATTCATCTTTCTTATTTTATTTATTTTTCTTAATCGATAGTAATATTAGATAATTATTTTTTTAATAATTATAACCTTTAAATGTAATTTTTATTAAATTACAACTACTATAATAATTCATTACAAAATCTACTTCAATGTTTTTTTAATGACATTTTCTCTACTTTATATATATATATATATATATATATATATATAGTAATTGAAAATTTTTATCAATTACTTTTTAAGTGATTACAGATATTCACTATGATGTAAAATTGGATTTCGATCAAATACAATTATGGGGAGGTCAAATTTGGAAGAAGTGCCACATTTATCAAGTACATATTTGGTATTTAACATATTTGATTAAAAATGATAAAGTTAAGAAAAATAAAATATATCTAAATAAATTAATATTAATAAAATTTACTAACTAAATCAAAGATAAATAAATTATAAAGATTGATTTAATAAGTTTTAATAAGATTAAAATAAAAAGATATATTATATTTATTAATTAGTTTAAAGATATTAAGTTTTTTTTATTAAATCCACAATTATATAAAAAATTATTAAAATAAAAATTCAATAAATAGTAAACTATATTATTTCACATATGAATCAATATTTAAAATAAAAGTTAAAATATCAAGTTAACTTTTTTAAAAGAAGAATGATATTATTTTAAAATCGAAATTTAAAATAATAAATTACTTTTAATTTTTCGAATTAAATTTCATATTTAAATTAAATTAAATCTATAATAGTAAAATTGATTAAATATTTATCCAAAGTAAGAAATAAAAATAAAAAAATAAAAGATAAATGTATTAATTTAATATTTAAATTAGGCTCCAATTTGAAATTGCTTATTTTTCTTTTCAAGTTACAATTTCTTTTAAAAAAAATTAGACTTTTAATAAAAGTATAATATATATATATATATATATATTGTTTTGTAGATAAGAGTAGCATTGGTATTATTTTTCTTAGTTGATAGATTATATTGAAAACATATGAGTATATTAAGAAGATAAATGATTAGTTATTTAAATTTGTTTAATTTAAATTTTAAATAAATTTTTACAAATAATTTTTTTATCAAAATTATGATGGTTAATTATTTAGAATATTAATTTTTATTTTTCTATTCTATTTATTTGCTGTAGAGATGTGTAAATTCCACTTTTACCCGAGGGACTTCGATCTAGGAATTGAATTTTAACCAATTTGGTTTAGTCTTTTGTTTTTTATTTTTTATTTTAAAAAAATATTGGTCCATCCGAACTTATTAGAAACAAATAAAAATATATACGTACCCAACCGGCATCAAATTTGCATACGATTATACTATGTAATTGAAAGTCGTCCTAAATATGGTTTAGGTTGAAAAGGTAACAAAACCATACCATCCCAACCTACAATTCAATATCGACTATGCAACAAATAAGTGCTATTTGACAATTTTGATCAGAATAATAACTAATTTATCTTGTGAATTTTTACTCTCTGTAAGATTATATGCTCCTATTTAGTGTGAGAATAGTAAGTTGACCACAAAAATCCATGTGAAAATTTGTGGGGGGATAGATGGAACCTCAAACCACGTTCATTGTTGAACCTCAAACCTCAAAAATCCTATTTAGTCTCATGTCTCTTCAATAAACATACACGTTATTTTGAACTTTTTGAATAAGGGAAATTAAAAGTAATGGCCAAAGCGGTCATAGTCATGTCCTTGAGATGATTTATAATGGCGTCATTAGTCGTCTCATCTTCCAAAACCACGAGATTTACTTCCTTAGCTTTACTCAACTCTCGTTACATCTCTCTTATTTCAAATTCTCGTTGCCTTTTATATTCGTAAATTCTACTGTTATTTTATCGAGATTTAGGTTTTGTTTATGAAATCCAAGTGATGTTTTTGAAAGATTATGAAGATGAAGTGATTGTGATGAAAGAGATATGTCGAGCAAAGAGTTAAATTGAAGTTGTTCGAGGGAGTTAGGGAGTGATATAGAGGTACAAAGCTACACATTTGTCCATTTTAGCAAGGCTGGAAGGAGGAAATTATTGGATCTTTCACTTTTATGTTAGATTGTGAAATTGCTGATAAAATTTGTTGTGTGTGGCTATAATAACTGTATAAATTGATACATATACAATGACTGTAGATTTAGTGGGTGGAACTCTTGTTACATTTTCTGTTTATCAAAATATCATTGTACCTTGGGATTTTTTTTTTCCTATATTGGTCTATTGTATCATGTGTGAATGTTAAGCCAGAGGAAGTTTCCATTTTTTTTTAGCAATTTTCACAAACTTTTGGTGTATGTGTTTGGTTTATAATAAGATACTGCAATTTAGTCTTCCAAATATATCACTAGCTGTAGGTTTCCATCTACAATCATTTGTATAAACTATTGCAGATGCGATATAACAGTTATTTCTTGGTTCAAATTGAATTTAATATATTTGCTTTCAGGTACACACAAGTATCTCCTAAACCATTAAAGATGTTGACCATAACTCATTCATTTCATTTTGGTAACCTTTGTTATTGGTGGTCGAAGATTGACAAGGACGAAGGAGTACGAATTTGGACCTTGTATAATAAAAAAAATGTAAGGAGAATACGTTTCTTTTATTATATTGCATAGTTATAATGATTGACTAACTCAATATAGTATTAAACAAATAAGCATTGCACCAAACTCAATAAGTATTACGTGAGACCATAAAGTTCTGATTTAAGAACATAATAGGTTATATGAGTCATATATTGTACTGCATGGTTACAATGATTAACTAACTCGATATAGTTTCAAATAAATAACCATTTCCAAACTCAATAAGTCTTATGTCAAACTATAAAGTTCTGATTTAGGAACATAATAGGCGATTGTCGAATTTAACTAGTCACATTGAAAACTAAATATGTCTTTCGATTTAGTAATACAAAATAAATGAGTATAGTATCATAATGTACATGTATATTGTTAAACTAAACATAACTAATGGTTAAGGGATCCTGTGGGCTAATTGCTTGATTTGATGTGGTAAATCATTTATATCTGGTAAAATGCAAAGCATCTTTTGTAGAACAACTTAGATATCTAGTATTAAATTCCTGAATGAGCTTGATGACTACAATGCCTAATTTCTGAAAATGCACCACTCGTGCTTACTAATCACCCACCTAGATAGATGAAATTGAGCATGGCTTATATTGTGTTGCTCCAATCCTTATATGGTAAACATATTATGCTTCATAAGTTTGTAAACCTGAATATAATCAAGTATAAAAAATGAAAATTGAAGCAACTACTTAAAAAAAACACCACCTTCCTCTAAATGGGTAACAACCATTATTCAATAAACTATTGGTAAGCAACATAGCCAACTGTAGGTTGAGAGTACTTAAGGTTACATTCAAAACAACTGATAATAATATAAATTCAAAAACAAGTGTCACTTCGAACAAAACATAAAGTAGTCTATCTAACACTCTCGCAGTTTATATGGTATTTCGGCAAATGACCACAATTCCTACTTAACTACTTGCATCAAAAATAATTTGTGCCATATGTTTTCGCATTTGGAGAGCTGCTTCTTGAGGATCTTGGTCAGGATTGTAAGGAGGTATCCACTTTGTTATCAAATTTTCGTGTAGTAAGTGTTGCATGTAATATGATCCACCACTTTACCTGCAAATTACAATAAAAATATCAATTAATCTTATGAAGTTACACATCAGCAAATGAAATCCTTAAATTCTAATGTAATGCAAATTTCTAATTCTTCACATACGCATCATTCAATTGAGGAACTAGTTCTCGTTTAGTAAACTTTATGGAACATTTTTTTTCTTTGAAATGCTACTGGTAAAGCCTTCTTCAATTGCTTATAATATTCACTCTTCAGGATTGCTTCATTTATGAATTCAACAATAGGCTATATGACGTGCTTTTTTGATGGTATTGACTTTGGAGTTCCTATGGGATCATATACCATGATTTCCTTCATTCGTAAATAAATCCAGAGCAATACCCAGTGCAAGCCAACATTGCAGGGGGCTAAGATCTGCAAGAAAAAAGTTTAAATTTTCGTAAAAACATACCTTACATACCAAATAAACTTCTATGAAACTACAACATATTTCATCTAATGTTATTCTTCACATGGTTTTATGTTGCCTTAATTTCTAATATCACTTATCAATATGTCTAATATCCTTCAACATTGTTCCAATAATGCTGAATATCACCAACAACCATAAGCTTATTAGAAGATTTCAAGTTTATTGTCATAAATAATGAAATACAAACTAAAAACTTACCTCTGTAACATTCCACCAAGGCTGCTCGCCATCAAAATGCTCACCTTGTATTGTTTTTATACAATTGTACATTACTTTTTCCTCTCGATCCGCATAATTGAAACTTAAGGATGCAATGCCTGACCGAAAAACCAATAATAAATAAGTAACGACATTAATTAACGCATTGTTAAGTATATAAATTACAAGATTTTTCTTACAGTGAATGAATCATCAATGAGTCCAACATCCAATGCGCGACAATAATTGATATCCGTGTTTCTAGCGGTCATGATTCACAACCCATTACAAAACAAATTTAAATGAGGCTCATTTATTATGCCTTTTGGATTCAGAATGGTTAGTATTGTTGCAGGAGACAATTTCATATGTCCTATTAGCCTCCTATTTTTAAGCCATAAAAATAAAGAGTTAGCAAACTGCATGGAGTGAATATAGTGCATTTATAAATTAGTTTCTATTTTAACACTTACTGATTATCATGTTGTTTTAATACATATTCCTCAACTGTCAGCAGATCAAGCACATCTGCAGCAGTTACTAGGTCCTCAATCGCATTCTTTTTCAACTGTCTTCTTTTCTTTTCTCACTCAAGATTGGTATAAGGCGTTTACTTAAAATTCGAAGGTTTAAGTTTGCGTTTGGGTCGTACAAAGATCTAAAAAATCTAGGTAAGTAATGTGGAAAATTAAATTCATCTTATTTAAAATGAATTGGGACAAATTATTACCTGAATTTTATCCTGACCCTTATTCTTACTGGCAGATGATTTTCCTTTCTTCTTTTTTCCTTCTCCTTCCATTGGATCTATCCTACCAAAATCATACGATTCATCCAGTTGTTCATAAGTATTACTGTCTTCATGCTGTTGTTGTTCAGTTTCATCATTATGTCTCTCTACCTCTGACTAAGACTCTAAATGCAATGCTACATCATCCTATACGATTTTTGGCCCACCCATTATTTTCAGATGACCAGCTTTCACAATCTCTAGCTGACCCCTACCTGGTTCAGCAAAATCGGTTTCTATCTCTAACATTAGATCCACAGCTATATCATCGTCATTCTGTTCATGACACCTTTGATCTTGTTCAGCTAAATTAGTTGCTGATTGGTCAATCATATCTGGATTAATATTTTCTTCTTCCTCAACCAGTCTTTCTACATGGACATCATTATCTTTCTACAGCTGTTCCCTGACTTCATGTTCAGTTGGCGCATTTTGAGTCTGCACCGTGGGATCAGGTGTCCTGTCTTCATCATTCAATACATGATCCAATCGATCTTGTTCATCCAATTTGGCTGCTGGCTAGTCCACAATTACTGCTATCATATCTGCGTCTTCCACAACCTTTTGCCTTTCAACTAGTCGGACCAATTCATCTAAAGGTTGAATGATTGGTCCATCTGCCTGATCTTCTCTTTCCTGTGCCCCAGCCACTTCAACATTTTCTCCTTCATGGCTTATTGTTCTCTGTTCTCAACCTCGAGAATATTATGTAAATTTTCCCTTTCTGGTTGATCATTCATTACACCAGTTGAATTCATGAATTGTCCTACATTGCTAACTGGCCTTGTAAAATTCTCACAATCCTCCAAAGGTACTTCATGCCGTGAGTTTGCCAATGTTGTCACTGTTGACATCATAAATGTCAACTGTTTTGCCATCTTCGATATTTCATCTAATATCTTAGTTTGTCTTTGTATTAGCCAAGCAATTTGGCTCTGACAACAGCAAACCTATTAATATGTTCATCCCATATACTAGTGAAATAACAACTAATCTTCAGCAGAAATAACAATACAATTTGGACTTGTATAAAAATGTACCGTATTCATTCGGCGTTGCTCTTCTTCAGAATGTGTTCTAACTGGAGGCAATGTAGAATCATGTTCTTCTTGTAACTGAGGTTGTGATCCACCTTTCCGTGTATCCACAATTTGTCTTCTCTCCTGACCTTGCTGTCTTTCATAGCAGCCTCCCTGAAGTCGCTGCCCATGTGTTCTTGATGTCCGCCTTTGCAGATCATGTAATAGCCTATTATTTTCAAAGGCGTCTTCATCGGAATCTGATTTCTTTTCCTCGGGTCCTAGGATCCATTTAGGCTCCCAATACAGTTGGTTGCTTCTCCTTTCATTATAATAACATTTCTCGTTGGATTGGCACTCCAATGTATTGCCCGAGTAATGATATTTCGGTCAAATGATCTCCAATATAGAAGCTGCTCCTCCTTATTAGGTATCAAGAATGGACAAGATACTTTCACCTGAAAGCATTAAATAGTATAAATAATCATGATTAAATGAATAAACCAATGTAAAAAACGACTCAAATACCTTTTCCAAACATCGAGGCCACATCGAGGTGGAAAACGGTCGAAATGAACAAAACCTTAAGAACCTAGGATATTGGTGTTATGGTTCTTTACTAATATTTTCTTCACCGACAATATCAAACTGAACTGTCGGAATGTGTTCCACTGCCCACCACTGTAAAATATTAATAATAATAATAAGTTCTTCATATTCTATTTACTACAACCTACTAAAATATGTCTAAATATGTGAAAATGATATGAAGCTAGAGCAATATATTGGAATCTTTATCATAGTTGTCTTTCACAACTAATGGGAATGAGTACAATACCAGGGAGTATGCTAAGGTTCCCCACAGAAACTCCATGAATACTGCTCTATCTTCAACAATTGTCCATATCCAATTAGGTATCAATGTGGTGTCTTCTCGAGCTAGAAGAAACCCATTTGCAATGGCAGCATATGCAATTGTGAGGATATCTTCCACTGCTAACTCATTCTCAGTCTCGTTTTGCCCCATGAGATCTAAAATCTACCTAACTGTAACGTTCTTACATCCGAGAAATAAACGACGTGTTACAGATGTCTCTCCTAATTCTCTTTTGTGTAAGTTATTACTTCTTATGTTACAAAATTTCAGTCCCGTTAGAAGACAAAACTCTTGGCCGCTAAACCTATGTAGGCGGCCTCCAATGGTGAACCACATCTCGCCGGGGCGTTGTTGGTTGACCTTCACCTCTCGTTATAGGATCTGAATTGCAGCTTTTGTAGGAAATGAGTAACTTCCTTCCGGCATATGTTGGAGGAAACCAAACGGACTTTCCGAGAATGCTTGTAATGCCCCAAAATATTTCACCCACTGGACAATTACATTCACACTTGAATATCTACAGTGTGTGTTCGATGAGTAGCCTGTGGATAGGTTGATTTCCTCTTGCTTCTTGTGCCACTCACAGGTTTATGGATCCATCCTGTTTTCCAATTCGAAAAATTTATCAAATACTAACATTATTATACTAGCACTACTATGCATCAAAACTCTAAAATAATAAATCAAGCCCAGACAATTATATGTAATATTTAATTGTTTACATAGAAATAGTCAATCCAAATGGTTAACATTAATGAAAAGATAATAATCAACAAATCAAAGGTAGTTGTTTCGCAAGTATACTTAACTACCCTGACAAATCCTTATCAATATTTTTTTAATATAAATATGGTTTTCAAAATAAATACTATATCAATTTATCATTGTTACGATGATAAATCACCTATAACTTCACTGTGTTAAGCTCCCATAGCAGATCATGAGTTTGGTGGACCAAATCATATGCAATGATGTTTTAAAAACTCATTCATTTGAAATATCTATGCAACTTAATAAACAAAATAATCTAACTAATGTACCTACAACATCATGTACATCAATGCAATTAACATTTAGACAAGTAGGCCAGTAATAAAAAAAAACATAACTAATAGAAACCAGACACTGGAGTTAGTCATTTGATAATAATATATATCCTTTTGTGAAATGCATAACAACAGCAAATTATTATATCGATATGAAGGATATGAACAAACAACCAGCAGCCACAACTATAATTAGTCTTTAAATACATACCTGTCGCAATGAACCAATAGAAGCTAGCACAAAAAGTTTGCAAATCACTCATTCCTTAAGTAATTCATGTGATGAATTAAAATAAACATAACAAAAAATGATAACACACGCAATGGATAGTAACACTATAGTCACAAAAACAACCATTTAGTAAAGCTCATTTCTGTTACTTATAAAGTTTGTACCTCTCTCAACCAAGCAATTGGCTATTTGCTGCTCTTTTCCTAACAATCACATGTCAGCTCTGCAACCAACAAAGGTATAACAAAACGAAATGAAAACAAAAAATATGGAACTAAGTCAAACAAATTAATCCACACAAATAAAGTAATTACTATTGGGTATTGATATTAGTAGTAGAAGAATGATAACTTTTGCATCTTACACAGAGCCACATTTGAGTTTAGGGTTTGGTCATACCTCTTAGAACGACGATCACATGGGGCACTTGAAGACACCACCGAGAGAAGATTATTGCTACTGAAGATGACAATCTCGATGAGTTCTCTTTCTTGATTTTGTGTGCACTAAGAGAACAAAAATGAAGAAACGTTTGTTCAAGATGGAAAATGAAGGCAAATTATTGGTTAATGATAATAGATTAATAGAAAGACATGGACATATGTTTAGTCAAAAACGAATCCGTTATTGCTTTCTAGTTCTTTATTTTGGGGGATTCTTTTCACAAACCCTAATTGGCTATACAATTTGTCGGATATTTTTATATTTTAAGTTAATTCATCTTGGTCCGTTTTACTTTTTCCAAATATTGTCTACCTATAAGGCTTTTTAAATTAGAATCACTTGAGCCCAAATTATCTATATTTAGTTGTATAAAATATATTCACAATTTATTGGTCTAATTTTTTTTCTTTAATAATGCATCAACTTTAATATATATATATATATTAATATATATATATATTTAAAAATATTATAAAATATTTTCCTAAAAAAATTTAATACATATACAAAAGTTTAAAAATAATTTATCGAATCGTAAAATCTAATAATAGATCAGGTTTGTTGGGTTGGATTTCATAATTACTAATATTTTTGTATATATGCAAGTTTTTCCTCAAGTTAAAAAAAAACGTTTTTTATAAATTTTAATAAATTGTTTTATGGAATGAACATAATGATATGCTCTAAAATTTCCATTTAAATCTTGTCCATCTACCCGCTAAATCCTATAATTCAATCTTTGAAAGAATTCTTTTAAGTGAATAAAAAAATGTATATCACAATAACTATTCATGTCCATTATAAACCAATATTAATCACTTCCATTTCAATTTATTTTGTAGGTGATAAGTCTAGAATTTACCTATATTTCAGTATGTTTTATGGGCTTAAATGAAAAGGAATTGAGCTTAAAATATGAAAAAGTTGAATACATTTCCAGTTATTCTAGACTTGTATCTCTGGGACAGGGACTTGGATGAAAATATTTGGAAAGAAGCTAACAATTGCGAATTTCAGAAGAAAGAAGCACCATTTAGAATTTCATCCAAAATAAATAAAGGTGGGGAAATGATTGGTGGTCGCCTGCATACATCGCTAGTAGCTGGAAGGAAAAGGCGATGAGAAAGGGCGACGTAATAGCGATCTCGCCTTGAAGACTAAAGCTCATGAGGCGAGTTACTCTTATGTGTCGCCACTCTTGGTAGAATCTTTAGGCGCTAAAGGAAGAATCTCACCAGATTTTGAGGCGACATATGAGGCAACACATGAGTAAGTCGCCAAGATAAAAATGATGAAAGGCGACATTTACATTATATCGCCTAGAAGGGAAGAATGATATGGCGAGGAAAGCTTAATTCACGTAAGCATCACGCGACATATAATGGCTATATTTAGAACATTTCGCCTTTGAAGAGTTATAGCTTGGCGAACGAGACAAGAAAGATTTATGAAAGTCGTTGAGTTCAGGCAAAGGAACAAGCAACATAAATGAAGAAAGCTATTACTTCGCCAATTTGTGTTTCTTTGATGTTTTTATTTCAAAATTACCACTGAGCAAAACTCTATAAATAGGAGCTCAGATGAAGCAATAGGAACCAAATCTTTTGAACCTTTTGACATTCTGTTACTTTTAGAGAAAAATTCTAAGATTCTTCTAATCCACAAGATTCTTTTAGAGAAATCTCGCCTTCAAAACCATTTCTAATCCACAAGAATTCATGAAATTGTGGGAATTACATAGGACAAAGCAGAATGCTTCTCAAGTTCATTTTGCTAAGTTCACAAAAGGACCTTCAATTAGAGAACCAACATAGTTGGAGGAAACCATGGAAGATCAAGAGAATCCACATTTTGAACAAGAAGATTTAGTGGATAGTCAGCCTGAGATTCATGATCAAACATTTGAAGAGATTGGTGTTAGACAGAATTTAGGTGAACAATTTGATCTAGCATCACAATTGGTAGTAAGTCAACTTGTAGAGGCTGATGAGAGGAGTCTGAATAAAGGTAAAACAATAGTATTGGAGCCTAAACCTTTTGGAGCTGAAAATGCTGATTCTTCAGATTGTGAGGAGATTTACATTGCAGAGATTGAAAAATAAAGTAAATTGTTGGCTTTTTATGCTGAAGCTGCAGGTAAGCCAGTATCAATTCAGGAAGCAGGTGAGGGATCAAATTCTCAAGTGAAAGAAGATGATCAACAAGTTGAGGAAGACCAGTCCGAGAAGAATGAGGAGAGGACAACTCAAGTACAGTGCATTTCCACTTGTCAAGTTCCTAACAATTTCAGAATTATCCAATGTACAACTGAAGTGTTACCACGGATTACTGAAGAGTACATTCCAAGACTACATATTTTGCATCCTGAGATTCAAAGAATGGTGAACATGGCGAATTTGGGATTATTCTCTCATGGCACATTTATGGAGCAATCTGATGATTCCATGGCTTTAGTCCCATTCCAATAACTTGAGCCTATTTTTACATGCCCAATCATTGAAGACATTGATTGTACTTCTGAATCTGAGGTTGATGTTGGTTCTGACTATAGCTCATTGAATAGTGAGTATAGTTTTAATGCCAAGGATGAGGAGTATACTAGGGAAGTCATTGAAAGAATTAGTTGGAAATGGTCACATTTTCTTGCTCTCGTTTTTGTTGGTGATGATAGTGATGAAGATGCTAGTCATATCTCAGCAGTTTCTCCGAGTGCAGTGGAAATGAATTTTCAGACTTCTACAATAGAGATCAGCTCCATTTTTATTTCGGATAGGAAGTTTAAAAAATCTCCATAGAACAAGGCTACTGCTTTGGTGGTTCCAAACAAATACAGAACTGATTTTTTCTTGTAGGTGAGAGAGTTCATCAACAGAACTTACATCTTAGTAATCCCTCATTCTGTGGGCGAAAGCGAAGATTTTGGCTCTGAAACCTGAAGAAATCAGTGATCCTGAAGATATTGTACCACAAGCTGCAGAGAACTGACTTACTTCCAGGAAGAAGATTACTAAAAAGAAAGTTGTTGTCAAAGAGCCTATGCAAGAAACTCCTAGGAGAATTACGAGATCCGCTGTAGCCCAGTCTTCAGAAGATGCTGTTATGAGAAGTGCAATCTTGGATGAATTGAAGCTGAAAAAGAAAATTTCAAGTACTTCTGAAGCTGTACCCACTTCTCCATCTGTTACTAGGCCTAAGAAGAAGAGATTAGTGACAAAAACTCGCAAACAGGACCCACAACTTCCTCCAAATCATGATCCATCTTTAGAAGATTTTTAATTACTTTGTTTTATGTTGTATTTTGAACTTTGTTAAAATTTGCTTATATTTTTAGTTTTTGTATAGTGTTGTCATTCCAAGAGTAATGTGATTTCTTTTCTTTTTAAGGATCATACAAGAGTAATGTGGATATTTGAGTCTTTATTTTTAATTTTTAAGAGTAATGTGGATGATAGTTGTGTCTTCTTATTTTTCATTGTTAAAAGAGTAATGTGATTGTTTTACATAACCTGTGCAGAGAGTTTTTAAGCTTTAAGTTGGGGGTTATTTTTCCCAACACTATTATTGGTGTTTACAAGGCTGATCATTCATGTTGAATCTTTATGATACCTTATATGATGAATTTGAAAGTTGTTTTGCAGGATGAATGGGCTTTTCACACGCTTAGGCAATATTTGACTCTTCTCGACTATATTTTGTTTCCGTAGGCGAAGTATTTTCATGTTGCCTAAATGGTAATCGGGTTGTGTTGGTAAGAGGCGACATCTTTGACGATGTTTCTTTTATTTTGCCTATTGTTTTATCGCCTCAAGAATGTTATTTCTCCATGACATATCACTTAATGTCACTTTGATATGGCTGCATTTTGGTGCTTTGACTTTATTTCGCCACCAATTGGCTACTTTCGAGTTTTCTCCTATTAATTTTAATCATTTCGTCTAACCTGTTCTCTTTTACTTTTTGTAGGCAAAATTCTATCTTGTTAATAGCGACATCCAGATACATTTTTTACTCTCTGATTTACTATCCTCTTCCTCCTTCTATTTTTTTATATCCCTTCAGCAGTGAGGATAAATTCAAAACGATTCAGTTTTCCATAAAATTGGGTTTTAAACAGAAAAACCAGTATTCAAAACAAGAAGTTTTTATGGGCAATTTGTGATAAATTTCTTTGAACACTGATGAGAATTCCGGTCAAATTTGGAGTGTGAATAAGTTGATGAGTTTTGATAAGGAAAGAGTGGAGCAAAAACCTTGGGTGGTATGTGAGGTTTGAGCTTCATTTTGTACCTTTTCTTTATGAGAGGGGTTATTTTTATTCTCTTCCTTATTAAACACATTATTTGATCAGTTTTTGTTCTATTAGAATCAGGACCTTCATAGGTTTGCTTTGAATTTATCATACATTCCTCAAGTGCACAGGGCATTGGTCGGGCGAAGTTCCGTTTTAAATCTGCCAAGGAATATGGTCTGATTTGAGAGAGTGAGTGAAACCACTAAAAAGTCTTTGTCTGCTTGATATAACTAGACCTTGATATCTTGTGAGGTAAACTACATTGTTTCCAGTCTCATTAAAAACCTTTTCTTTGGTCCCTAATCTAGTCCAAACCATAAAGATGGAGATATAATCTCAATCCTACCTTTTGGACTTACCATTAAATTGGGGATGAAAAGATTGGGAAGTGAGGATTTGCTAAAAGAGTGTTTCTGAAAAATCAAAAGCAAAATTGCTTTGAAAAAAAAGAAGAAAATGTTGTGCCTGTTGTAAAGAAAATAAAAGAGCCATTATTAGTTGGAAAAAATGTATATTATGAATAAAGTATTAGTGAGTGGGAAACACTAGAGTGTGAAAGGTAGAAGGAATGAGAGAGATTTAGTGGTAAGTCCAATTTTTGAATTCCTTGAAGAAATCCCTTTTCTTTCATAAGCTAACTTGACCCCATTTTCCCTATATAAGCGAATCAAAGATTCTAAGGTAGAGAAATACATATTTCTGAGCTTAGGAACCTCTAAGTGCTGTGTAGTGTATGAATGAAGTTCAATGATCGTTAGGTTCTTAAAATTTTCTTCATACGTGCTTGTGAAACACTAGAATCACATTTGCTTTGGTACGTAACTCTAATTCTTAAAGTGACTAGTGTGTTGTGTGAGTAACCTTTAGGATTTTGAGTGATCAAACATCTACGAGAGATTACAGTGAGGAAGTAGTTTCAAAACACTAATACTTGGATCTTCTTAGATATTTTGCAACATGAAGAAAATGACCAATTTTGAGTTAGTTAATTTGAAATTTTGAAAGAAGAGCTGGTCACTACTTGGAAAATTTCAAAACATGTCTGATGAGTTGCTTTGAATTATGATAAAGTTTGCACTAATTCTTAAAGTGACTAGTGTTTTGTGTGAGTAACCTTTAGGATTCCGAGTGATCAAACATCTATGCGAGACTACAGTGAGGAAGTAGTTTCAAAACTCTAATACTTGGATCTTCTTAGATATTTTGCAACATGAAGAAAATTACCACTTTTGAATTAGTTAATTTGAAATTTTGAAAGAATAGATGGTAACTACTTGGAAATTTTCAAAACATGTCTGATGAGTTGCTTTGAATTATGATAAAGTTTGCACTAATTGTTGTCTCAGTAGATTTTTGGGTTAGTTTGCTTGAGAACAAACAAATGGCTAAGTTGGGGGTAATTGATAAGTCTAGAATTTACCTATATTTCAGTATGTTCTATGGGCTTAAATGTAAAGAAATTGAGCTTAAAAGATGAAAAAGTTGAATACATTTCCAGTGATTCTAGACTTTTATCTTTGGGATAGGGACTTGGATGAAAATATTTGGAAAGGAGCTAACAATTGCAAATTTCAGAAGAAAGAAGGACCATTTAAAATTTCATCCAAACTCAGTAAAGGTGGTGAAATGATTGGTGGTTGCCTGCAAACATTGCTAGTAGCTAGAAGGAAAAGGTGATGAGAAAGGGCGACGTAATAGCGATCTCGCCTTGAAGACTAAAGCTCATGAGGTGAGTTGCTCTTATGCGTTGCCAATTTTGGTATAATCTTTAGGCGCTAAAGGAAGAATCTCGCCGGATTTAGAGGCAACATCTAAGGCAACACATGAGTAAGTCGCCAAGATAAAAATGTTGAAAGGCGACATTTACATTATATCGCCTAAAAGGAAAGAATGATATGGCAAGGAAAGCTTAATTCGCCTAAGCATCTGATAAGTCTAGAATTTACCTATGTTTTAGCATACTTTATGAGCTTGAATGTAATGAAATTGAGCTTAATTGATGAGATATTAAATACATTTCTATTAATTCTAGGCTATTATTGTTGAGACGGGGACTTGGATGAAAAGTTGTGGAAAAGAAGCTAAAATATGCAAATTCAGAAGAAAGAAGGAACAAATCCGAATTTCATCCAAAGTCAGCAAACTGGCGAAATGATTTTGCTGAGAAACGAATTCGCCTGAAGACATCGCCACGAATTGGAGTAGAGGGCGATGAAGCAGGAGATATAAAGAAGATTTCGCCTCGAAGAGTAAAACATGAAAGGCGAATAAGAAATTCCTCGCCTTCGTATATCGCCATCCTGGCAGAAATTAAGGCGATAAAGATTGAACTTCGCCTGCCTTGAGGCAATGGTTGAGGCGATAAAGGAGACATGTCGCCAAGACAAAGGATAATAACAGGCGACATTTGATGAGATATCGCCTAGAAGATTCTAACTAAGAAGAATAATTTGGCAAAGAATATCAACTCGCCTGAGCATCAGGCGACGTACTATGGAAATATTGAGAACATTTCGCCTTGAAAGATTGTTAGTTTGGCGATCAAGACAAGCCAGATTTGAAGAAGTCGTTTGGTTCAGGCGAAGGAACAGGCGACATAAATGGAGAAAAATGTTACTTCGCCAATTTGTGTTTCTTTGTCGATTTTATTTCAAAATTGCCACAGAGCCAAACTTTATAAATAAGAGCTCAGATGAAGTAATTAGTGTGAAGTTTTTTAGAGAAAAAAAGTTTAGACGATTGATTTTTACTCTTGACATTCTGTTATACTTTAAGAGAAATTCTAGATTCTTCTATACGCATTATTCAACATTTTCAGATAAGTTTCTTGAATAAGTTTTGTACTCCGTTTCTGTTGATCATAGAGATTAGCTTGAAGATTGAGAAGCAACAACTGTGACAGAGTCTAGCTTCAATCTTCCTCGGTAAGATTTAGATCCTGAGCATGTCGATGATGATTTTTGTTCTTGATTGGATATGCTGAAGTAGATGTGCTAGCTAAAAGCTCTGTTGATTTGTTGAGTCTTGATGTTGATTATCATTTTAATTGCAATGTTTCTTGTTCAATTATAGCTAGATCTACTTGATTTCATGAGCTAATTGAATTACAAGAACGAGAGTTACGTAATATTGTTAATCTGAGATTTGATTTAGACCAGAGATGGCGATTAGGTTTCAGATCTGAGAATAGATGATCGTAGTGCTAGAGATAGACTACAGATCTATTTTTCTACAGATTGTGCTTATCAATTGTATAGGTTGTAGTATAGAGATATATGCAAATATATAATTGAGATCTGTTAAATTGAATTGAGAGATCTTTTAATAGATCACAGATGATGATCTAAAAGGTAAATATGTGATTTAAGGTGAAACTTGCATGAGAAGTTAATTCATAACAGATTTAGTAAATCAACTCATTCGTTGTTAAGATCAGTTGCAGAATAGAGTGCTGACTTGAGTTTTAATTGAATGAATGTCATAAGTAACTTTTACTTTACATCAATTCCATGATTCTTATGATTCATTTTGTATAAATATTCCTTTAGCAATTCAGTTCAAATCTTAGTCTCAACCATGCTTCTTAGCTTACAATTCCTGTGGAGACGATTTCTAAAATACTACATTAGAAATTGATAGGAATTTTGATTGATTACTGTGAATTCTAACATCTGTTGAGTTTTCATATACTCAGCACAACAAAAATTTCCTCATTCAATTTTCCACCATCAATTTCTTGGCGCTGTTGCCGGGGATTGTTCTTTGAAGATTAAGATTTAGTTTGAACTGCGCTAACATGAATTTTTAAATTCTTTTTCAGTTTTAAATTTGCTTGTTCAAGTGTGTAGTGTATGCAGACAAGATCTAAAGGTACTCAAGACTTGCAGTTTGATCCTGAAGAAGAAAAAATTGTTAGACAATCTAGATCACGAATAAGATCAGCAACAAGAACTGAGTCAAGAGTAATAATGTCTGGTGACCGTTACAACAGAAATAATGATAATGATGTAGGAGGAGATCCTGAGAGGATGAATCTTCGTCAATATTCCATCCCACCAGTTGACGGCATGCCACAGACCATCAATTTACCAGCAATAACAACTGAAAACTTTGAGTTGAGATCTAGACTCTTCCAAATGGTTCAACAGAACAAGTTTGGATGAGGAGCTACTGAGGATCCTAATCAGCATCTGAACACATTTCTGCATATGTGCAGTACATTTCGACACAATGGAGTCTCAGAGGATGCAGTTAAACTTTGTTTATTTCCCTTTCACTAAGTAACAAAGCTCACTCCTAGTTATACTCATTGCCACCAGGATGTATCAATAGCTGGGAAGATCTAGTTAGAAATTTTTTAGCCCGCTACTTTCCTCCAATGAAGATGGTGAAACTGAGAAATTTGATTTCTTCTTTTCAGTATGTGGATGGAGAGTCATTATATGAAAGCTGGGAGAGGTTTAAGGAGCTGATCAGAAGATGTCCTCACCATGGCATAGCATCTTGGAGCATTGTGATGACATTTTATAGTGCCATGCCTCCTCAGATCTAAATGCACATTGATTCCTCAGCTGGAGGATCAATAATGGATAAGAAGCCTGATGACGCTCATGACTTCATCGAATTTATGGCAAACAATGATTTTGGATGGAATGAAAGGGAAAAGGCTACAAACAAGAAGCAGTATGGAGTTTATGAGTTGGAGTCGTTCAATGCATTATCTGCTCAGATAGCATTGTTGAATAAAAAGATGGACAATATGGCGAACAATGAAGCCCATCCAAAGAAGACTTTAGTTAATTCTGTTGAAAAACAGAAGACTACTCTGGCAGAATATGCTCAGGAAGCAGCATTTGTTGATGATGAAGATGAGCTAGAGGAGTCAGAACAAGTAAATTATGTAAATAATAATTATGGGAACCAGCAGAGGCCATACTATCAACAGAGGAACCAACTCTATCAAAATCAGGGTTATTACCAAAGAAATCCTCAACCTGGTTACCAACAACAAGGACAGACTCAGTATTAGCCAATGGGACAGAAGAAGCCTAGTCTGGAGGATCTTCTGATTAAATACATGGAGAAGACTGATGTTGTTCTTACTAACTATACCACTTCAATTAAAAATTTGGAAACTCAGATGGGGCAGCTTATGCAAGTTCTGAACCAAAGACCCCAAGGAGCACTTCTAAGTGACACTGTGCCCAACCCAAAGGTTAAAGATAAATCTAATGAGGAAGCACAAGTGCATGCTATTACACTGAGAAGTTGGAAACAACTGGAAAACTCTAAGGAAAAGAAAAGTTATGAACCTCCTGCACAGAATAAGGAAAATGAAGAAATCAGCAAACCTTTTGCAAAAGAACAGGAGGCTGTGAAGATTGCCTTTCCTTTTCCTCAAAGAGAGAATAGAAAGAAGTTGGATAAGCAGCTTGAGAAGTTTTTAGACATGATGAAGCAAATCCATGTCAACATTCCATTCATTGAAGCATTGAAACAGATGTCTGTCTATGCTAAATTCATGAAGGAGCTGTTGTCAAATAGGAGGAATTTAGCTGATGTGGGATGCATTAATGTGAATGAGAGTGTGAGCCAACTTGTGAAGTACCAGATTCCTAGGAAAGAGAAGGATCCTGGAAAGTACACCATACCTTTGACCACATAGATTAAAAGGGAGAGCTCTCTGTGACTTGGGAGCCAGCATAAACTTGATGCCTTTGGCCATCTGTGAAAGGTTGGGAATAGGGCATTTCAGACCTAATAATATCTTGTTGCAACTTGCTGATAGATCTTTCACTCATGCAAAGGGAGTTGTGGAAGATGTGATAGTCACAGTAAACAAATTCATGTTCACAGTGGATTTTGTAGTGCTTGACATGGAGGTAGATGAAGACGTACCTTTGCTACTTGGTCGACCATTTTTGAGAACCGAAAGAGCTTTGATAGACGTGGCAAATGGTGAACTTACACTCAGAGTTAATGGAGAGGAAGCAAAATTTAGTCTTTTGGAGTCATTAAAATTTCCATACGATTTTGATGAAGTCAAAGTATACAATTGGCAGCTGATACAGAGTTAATGGATTAAATTCTTGCATTGAGAAGTTCTGATCCACTAAACAATGTATTAATCAATGATGTGGATATGGATATTCCAGAGGAGAGTGCTTACAGTGGTGAGCTAGAATGCATGACTTCTCATTTTGTCCTCTACATTAGTGATATACAACCATCTGCCGAGCCAATGCTTCCCTCAACTGAAAAACCACCACAGTTGGAACTGAAGGCACTTCCAAGTCATCTCAGGTATGCATTCCTTAACTCTAAGGATTCTAGTTTACCTATCGTGGTTTCCAATGACTTAACAGATGAACAAGAGGAAAGCCTCCTCCAAGTGGTGAGGAAACACAAGAAAGCCATTGCATGGACGATAGCAGATATTAAAGGAATCAATCCCACTTTCTGTACGCACAAGATCATATTGGAGGACAAACATACACCCAAGATCCAACCTCAGAGAAGATTGAATCCAACTATGAAGGAGGTTATGAATAAGGAAGTACTGAAACTCCTCGATGCAGGTATTATTTTTCCAATTTCAGATAGTGAATGGGTTAGTCCAGTGCAGTGTGTGCCCAAGAAGGGAGGGATTACTGTGATTAAGAATGAAAAGAATAAATTGATCCCTACTAGAACTATTACAGGCTGGCGTATGTGTATAGATTATAGAGTTTTAAACGATGCGACTAGAAAGGATCATTTCCCCCTTCCCTTCATAGATGAGATGTTAGATAGGCTGGCAGAACACCCTTATTTTTTCTTTCTGGATGGTTATTCTGGATATAACCAAATTCCCATTGCTCTTAGTGATCAGCATAAACCAACTTTTACTTGTCCTATTGGAACCTTCGGTTATAATAGGATGCCATTTGGACTATGTAATGCACCAGGAACGTTTCAAAGTTGTATGCTAGCCATCTTTACTGGTTTCATAAGTAAGTTTCTAGAGGTCTTCATGGATGATTTTTCTATTATAGGAGATAGTTTTAACGATTGCTTGAATAATCTAGCGAAAGTGCTTAGAAGATGTAAGGAAACTAACCTAGTCCTCAACTGGGAAAAATGCCATTTTATGGTAAGAGAAGGTATTTTTTTAGGCCATAAGGTATCTACTAAGGGATAAGAAGTAGACAGAGCAAAAATTGATGTGATAAGCAATTTACCTCCTCTTGCCAATGTAAAGGCATTAGAAGTTTCTTAGGACATGCTGGGTTCTACAGGCGCTTTATTAAGGATTTTTCAAAGATAGCTAGACCCCTGTGTGTTTTGTTAGAAAAAGAATAGAAGTTTGATTTTACTGATGAATGTTTGAAAGCTTTTGTGCAGCTTAAAGAAAAGCTTGTCTCGGCACCAGTCATAAATCCAATTTGATTTTAACGTTACTATTACTCTGAATTTTCAATTTTTCGAAAATCCTTAATCGCGAATCTCTTAGTTCGTTTCTGCATTTTGATCGACTTTCATCACAGTAACCAAATAAGGTATGTTCCTTTTCCTCTCTCTCGGTTTGTTGCAAGCTGTAAGTTGTCTTTTGTTTATCTATGTTGATATGTTAATCAAGACTGTTAGGGTATTAATAAGGCATTGTTTAACGATAATAAAGTTCGAAACTCTGTGGGTTGTACAATGAACATGAATGATTTTAGCTGGGTGTTTCATTTTTGAATATAATTGGTTGCGATGATTGACAGTAGTTGTTAGTGTTTTAGCTGTAAAACGTGGTTTAAAGCTTTGATTGTTCAATGTGCTTTATAAATGCTGAACCTATGTTGCGATATACTGTCAGACAGTTCAATATTGATAATGCTGTTGCTTGATTGATTTTTAGTTCTGTCAATTTGATATTTGGTTATAACTGTTGGAATGTTGTTTCAAATTGCAGATAATGGCCAAAAGACTGAGTGACAGTACTCCTAGCCAATCTAAGAAGGGCAAGAAAGCAAAGACTTCGGCCAGGCTGAAAATCTATGATGAGAAGAATTATCAAGTCAGAGTAATTCTTCCGTCTTCGCCTAAATCTCAAGACAAGACTCTGCAGACTCCTTCTACTTTAGCTGCTATTGAGGGGAAAGCATCCAAAGAGTTATCTGTGAAGTCTGCAAAGAGTCACAAGCAAAAAGGGATACAGATTGGCTCAAGCAAAAAGAAGAATGTTGAAACTACTCCCAAGACCCTTTCTACTTCAACTGCTGTTAAGGGGAGTGTTTCAGTTGATAAGTTAGTTTTGGCTAAAAAACAAGCTGCAGCAGAGTTTGGAGCCATTACTAAAGGGAAAAAGGTGATATCCAGTTCACCTAAGATCTCCAAGGATAAATCTAAGATAAAGAGCCCTTCTCAGAAGGACAACTTGTAGTTTTGGCAAGAGAAGGGAATTTTGTTAGAAGAGTTAGAAGATAAGAGATTTGGAAATTATCTTTGGAGTTGGTTCATGAAGAAGTTGGTGGCACAGCCTAAGAAGGTGAATGCCACTCTAGTGGAGGAATTCTATGATAAGGCTCCTGAGGAGTTGGACACTCCTTTTGAAATCAGAGGCCAACAAGTGGATATATCAGCTGAGTCTATCTGCAACTATTATGGACTAATGGAGGCTAACCATCAAGGTGATAGAGGAATGATAGCCTCATAGCTGACTGAGGAAGACTTGAGAAGTTTGAGGAGATTTCAGCATCCAACTCAAGGATTTGAAAAGGATGTCTTGGCTAGTGAATTGGACATTCACACAGCCATATGTTTGACTTGGTTGAGGGACAACATTATGCCCAGGAACAAGGGAAGGCGGTTTACTACTGATGAGAAGAGGTTCCTCAAAGATTTCAATCAGGGCAAGTTCATTCATCTTGGTCAGCTGATTTTCTCAAAGCTGCAAAGGAGAGTTTGTAGTTTGAGGATGGAGAAGTCTAGGCAGAGGACTTTGTATTTTCCATCTCTTATCACATGTCTTCTAGAGAGATATGGAGTTCAAAGTAGGAGGAAAGATATATGGTTAGCAGATTCTAAACCTCACACTGGTGGATTAGAATTGAGACTTTGGGAAAGTAGAGGTTGAAAAGAGACTACATGTACTGAAGCAACAGAAAAGATCATGGAACTGAAGGTTTTGAGAGAGACCAAGAAGTCAAGTATTAAGAAAAATAAGTTTTCATCTTCTACTTCAGTGGCAACACCAGTACAGAAGACATTTTCAGCTCCTACTCATAGCACTAGAGAGGAAAATGATAAGGTAGCTGAGCCCTTATCAAGAGAACAGTTCGATGCTTCGGTATCTGAAATGATTAACAAGCAGGTTGAAGAAAAACATGCTGAATTCTTCGAAACCATTTCTACCCCACAAGATTTTCTCAGAATGTGGGAGAAGAAGAGGGCTAAGGAAAACATCTCTCCAGCTTATTTTGCTAGATTCTCAGTCGATAATTTGATTAGGGAACCACCAAGAGTGGAGGAATCTATGGACAATCAAGAGAATCTACATTTTAAGCAAGAAGATCTATTATCAAGAGAATCTACATTTTAAGCAAGAAGATCTATTGGATAGTCAGTCTGGGATGCCTGCACAGACATTTGAAGAAGTTTTTGTTCGACAAAGTTTAATTGAACAACTGGATTTAGCATCGGAAGTGGTAGTAAATCAAATTGCTGAGGCTGATGAAAGACATTCAGAAAGAGGAAAATCCATTATATTGGAGTCTACACTTGGTGATGATGGGAATGTTGATTCTTCAGATTGTGAAGAGATTGATACTGCAACAATTGAAGAACAAGGTAAATTATTGGCTTATTATGCTGAAGCTTCAGGTTTATAAGTATCAAGTCATGAAGATTGTGAGGGATCAAGTTCTCAATTAAAAGCTGATGATCACCAGGTTGCGGAAAATCAGTCAGAGATGAATGCAGATCAGACAACTCAAGTACTATGTGTTTCAACTTGTCAGGTTCCTGATAATTTCAAACTTTGAAGTTGTACAACTGAGAGTCTACCACAGCTCACTGACGAATACATTCCAAGACTTTATATTTTGCACCCTAAGGTTCAGAGATTGGTAAATATGTCAATATTGGGAATTTTCTCTCATAGCAATTCTATGGAACAGTTTGATGACTCTATGGCTATAGTTTCTTTCTGTCATACTGAATCCATTTACCAGGTCATTGAAAATAATGGAAATTGCTCTGAAGCCGAATCTCTTGTGGTTCTTTGGGTAGTGATGACAATCTAATTACAGATGCAGAATATGCCCAAGAGATTGCTGAGAGAAATAGTCGGAAATGGTCACATTTTCTTGCTCCTGTTTTTGTGGGAGATGACATTGATGAAGAGAATTACCCTGTTTTGAAAGCTTCTCCAACTGCAGTGACAATAGATCTTTAAGATTTTACAATAGTGATTAGTTTTTTTTTTTTGGGATTGGAAGTTTAACAAATACCCATGGGACAAGGTTTCTGCTCTAGTGATTCCAAATAAATATAGAACTGATTTTTTCCCGCAGGTTAGGGAGTTCATCAGCAGATCTTATATTCCAGTATATCCTCCTACAGTAGGAAGAAAAAGGAAAATTCTTGCTTTGGAATCTGAGGAAGTTAGTGAAGATGAAGATTTCATGCTAGCTGTTGAGAAGAATCAGTCTGCTCCTAAGCAAAACAAGAAGAATCAGAAGAAAAATCTAGAAAGCTCTTCCAAGAGAGTCACTAAATCAATGGCCACTAAAGCTACTGCTGATACTGAAGCTGAAGTTCGAGTTTCTATTTTGGAGCATTTAAATTTGAGGGTACCATCTCCCGGTACTAGTGCACCTCCAATTTCATCTCCAGAACCTCCTCGTCCATGAATAAAGAAGTTGATCAAAAAGTCTAAGAAGGGTTGTTCTGATACTAGTTTAGAGGACTTTTAGATTGATAAGTTTTGTACTTTACTTTTGTTTACAACCTTTATCCTTATTTCAGTTTTGTATGTCTTTGTCAGAAAAAAGTAATGTGAATTTTGTTGTCTTTGTCTTTAAATTCTTTTTAATTTTCAGTAAAGAGTAAAGTGAATGGTTTTTGTGTCAAAACAAGAGTAATGTGATTGTTGGTTTTAATTGTTACAAAGAGTTTTTCAGATTTTAAGTTAGGGGTTCTTTTCCCCTAAACAAAGTGAGCTGTGTCTACAGGAGAAATCATTAATTGTGTAATCATTTCTCACTTTGACTTTTGAAGTTTACAGATCATTCTGCAGAGATTTTAATGCAACATTGTGTTGAGGCGAGGTAGAACTCAAATCGCCAGCATTTTCGCCTTGACTAAGGCGAGGTCTCTATTTCTCGCATGGTTGGTAAGTTTTTTAATATGGTACAGGCGAATGATTGGGGCGATATATCTTTTATTTCGCCTACTTCTTGATTTCCCTTTTGGCGACATTTCTATTTTGTCTAATATTTCGCCTGCAGGATCTGTATTTCCCCATGACATATTACTTCAATGTCCCTCTAAGATGGCAATTTTTATATTTCGCCTGGGTATTTCGCCTAAGGTAAGAGATCATTTTCTTTCTCGCCTATTCTTAGTTCGCCTAACCAATTTTCTTCCTGACCTTAATTAGGGCGACTTATCCTCTGATAATGGCGACATTCAGGTATTTTGCCTAACTCTCTGGTTCATTGTTTTATACATTCCCTTTTCTCATTCTATTCATTTATGTTCTCCTAAGCATTGAGGACACTGCTTTCTTTTAAGTTGGCGGTGGGGTAGCAATCACGTTGCTGTTCTTTGTGTTTAGTTTTATAGTTTGATTTTATTTGTAGATTTTGTTTTAGTATTTTCTTAGGATATTAGGTATGAGTGCATGACTGAGCTTACATTGCTCATAATCCAAAGTGATTTATTTTTTCATAAAATGAGTTTTCAAATAGTAAAATAAGTGTTCAAAACAAGCAGTTTTGATGAGCCATTTTTGACAAATTTCTGTGAACACTGATGAAGATTCTGGTTAGTTTTAAATTGTGAATAAGTTGATGAGTTTTGATAACAAAAGAGTGGAGAGAACCTTGGGTGGTATGTGAGGTTTTGAGCTTTATTTTGTGCCTTTTTCTTCATGAGAGGGGTTATTTTTATTCTCTTCCTTATTAAAAACATTCATCTGACAATTTTTCTTCTATAGAAATCAGAACCTTCATAGGTTTACTTTGAATTTCTCATACATTCCTCAAGTGTACAGGGCATTGGTCGGGTAAAGTCTGTCTTTAATCTGCCAAGAAAAATTATCTGATTTGAGAGAGTGAGTGAAACTACTAAATAGCCTTTGCCTACTTGATATAAACACACCTTGATATCTTGTGAGGTAAACCATTTTGTTTCCATTCTCATTAAAACCTTTTCTTTGGTCCCTAATCAAGTCCAAACCATAAAGAGGGTGATAATCTCAATCCTACCCTTTGGACTTACCATTAAATTTGGGATTGAAAAGATGGAAAGTGAGGATTATCTTAAAAAGTGTTTCTGAAGCTGCTAAAAGCAGAATATACGCTTTAAAAAAATTAATTTGAGAAGAACAGACACAAATAAGTTAAAATGAACAATGTTCATAAATAAAGTAGTATGTGAATAAAGCATCATGGAGTGGGGAAACACCAAAGAGTGAATAATAGAGGGATTGAGAGGAATTTAGTGGTAGGTCCAAAACTTTGATTCCTTGAAGAAATTCCTTTCTTTCATAAGCTAACTTGACCCCATTTTCCCTATATTTATACAAATCAGAGATTCTAAGGCAGACAATAAGGCAGTACTGAACTTAGGAACCTCTAAGTGCTGTACAGTGTATGAGTGAAGTTCAATGTTCGTGAGGTTCTTAAAATTTTATTTATACGTGCTTGTGAAACACTAGAATCACATTTGCCTGGGTACGTAACTCTGATTCTTAAAGTGACTACTGTATTGAGTGAGTAACCTTTAGGATTCTGAGAAATCAAACACTTATGAGAGACTAAAGTGAGGAAGTAGTTTCAAAGCTCTAATACTTGGATCTTCTCAGATACTTTGCAACATGAAGAAAATGACCAGTTTTGAATTAGTTGATTTGAAATTTTGAAAGAAGAGCTGGTCATTGTTTGAGAGTTTTTCAAAACATATTAGATGGATTGCTTTGAATTATGATATAACTTTGCACTGATTGCTGGCCCAATAGATTTTTAGTCAGTTTGCTTGAGGGCAAGCAAAAGGCTAAGTTGGGGGTAATTGATAAGTCTAGAATTTACCTATGTTTTAGCATACTTTATGAGCTTGAATGTAATGAAATTGAGCTTAAATGATGAGATATTAAATACATTTGTATTAATTCTAGGCTATTATTGTTGAGACAGGGACTTGGATGAAAAGTTGTGGAAAAGAAGCTAAAACATGCAAATTCGAAGAAAGAAGGACCAAATAAGAATTTCATCCAAAGTTAGCAAACTGACGAAATGATTTTGCTGAGAAACAAATTCGCCTGAAGACATCGCCACGAATAGGAGTAGAGGGCGATGAAGCAGGCGATATAAAGAAGATTTCACCTCGAAGAGTAAAACATGAAAGGCAAATCAGAAATTCCTTGCCTTCGTATATCGCCATCCTAGCAGAAATTTAGGTGATAAAGATTGAACTTCGCCTGCCTTGAGGCGATGGTTGAGGCGATAAAGGAGATATGTCGCCAAGACAAAGGATAATAACAGGCGACATTTGATGAGATATCGCCTAGAAGATTCTAACTAAGAAGAATAATTTGGCAAAGAATATCAACTCGCCTGAGCATCATGCGACGTACTATGGAAATATTGAGAACATTTCGCCTTGGAAGATTGTTAGCTTGGCGATCAAGACAAGCGAGATTTGAAGAAGTCGTTTGGTTCAGGCGAAGGAACAGGCGACATATATGGAGAAAAATGTTACTTCGCCTATTTGTGTTTCTTTGTCGATTTTATTTCAAAATTGCCACTGAGCCAAACTTTATAAATAGGAGCTCCGATGAAGTAATTAGTGTGAAGTTTTTTAGAGAAAAAAAGTTTAGACGATTAAATTTTACTCTTGACATTCTGTTATACTTTAAGAGAAATTCTAGATTCTTCTATACGCATTATTCAACATTTTCAGTGAAGTTTCTTGAAGAAGTTTTGTACTATGTTTTTGTTGATCATAGAGATTAGCTTGAAGATTGTGAAGCAACAACTATGACAGAGTCTAGCTTCAATTTTCCTCGGTAAGATTTAGATCTTGAGCATGTTGATGATGATTTTTGTACTTGATTGGATATGCTGAAGTATATGTGCTAGCTAAAAGCTCGGTTGATTTGTTGAATCTTGATGTTGATTATCATTTCAATTGCAATGTTTCTTGTTCAATTATAGCCAGATCTACTTGATTTCATGAGCTAATTGAATTACAAGAACGAGAGTTACGTAATATTGTTAATCTGAGATTTGATTTAGACCAGAGATGGCGATTAGGTTACAGATCTGAGAACAGAGGATTGTAGTGCTAGAGATAGACTACAGATCTATTTTTCTACAGATTGTGCTTATCAATTGTATAGGTTGTAGTATAGAGATATATGCAACTATATAATTGAGATCTGTTAAATTGAATTGAGTGATCTTTTAACAGATCACTGATGATGATCTAGAAGATCTGTGATTTAAGGTGAAACTTGCATGAGAAGGTAATTGATAACAGATTTAGTAAATCAACTCATTCGTTGTTAAGATCAGTTGCAGAATAGAGTGCTGACTTGAGTTTTAATTGAATGAATGTCATTAGTAACTTTTACTTTACATCAATTCCATGATTGTTATGATTCATTTTGTATAAAGATTCTTTTAGCAATTCAGTTTAAATCTTATTCTCAACCATGCTTCTTAGCTTACAATCCCTGTGGAGACAATATCTAAAATACTACATTAGACATTGATAGGAATTTTGATTGATTACTGTGAATTCTAATATCAGTCGAGTTTTCATATACTTAGCACAACAAAAATTTCCTCATTCAGTTTTCCACCATCAGTATCTGGCGACATATAATGGCTATATTTAGAACATTTCGCCTCTGAAGAGTTATAGCTTGGCGAACGAGACAAGCGAGATTTATGAAAGTCGTTGACTTCAGGCGAAGGAACATGCGACATAAATGAAGACAGCTGTTATTTCGCCAATTTGTGTTTCTTTGATGTTTTTAATTTAAAAATTGCCACTGAGCAAAACTTTATAAATAGGAGCTCAAATGAAGCAATACGAATCGAATCTTTTGAACCTTTTGACATTCAGTTATTTTTAGAGAAAAACTCTAAGATTCTTCTATACGCTTTATTTTTTATTTTCAGAGAAGTTTCTTGAAGAAGTTTGTACTTTGTACTTTGTTTCTTTGGTAAGATTTAGATTTTAGAGCATATTGATGATGATTTGTGCTTTGATTGAATATGTTGAAGTTGATATGCTAAGCTAAAAGCTCTCCTGATTGTTAACTTCTGTTGATGATCATCATTCTGATTGTACGATTATTGTTCGAACATAGTCAGCTTTACTTGAATTTCATGAGCTTATTGAATTACAAGAACGAGAGTTATGTAATATTATTGATTTGAGGTTTGATTTAAACCAGAGATGGCAATCAGATTCCAGATATAAGAATAGAGGATCATAGATCTAGAGATAGACTATAGATCTAGTTTTCTACAGATTATGCTTAACAGTTATATATGTTGTAGTATAGAGATATATGCAACTGTATAATTGAGATCTGTTAGATTGAATCAAGAGATCTTTTAATAGATCACTGGTGATGATCTAGAAAGTAAAACTGTGATTTAGAGTTGAAGCGTGCATAAAAAGTTAATCGACAGCAGAGATTAGTAGATCAGCCTATTTATTGTTGAGATCATTTGCATAATAGAATACTGACTTATGTTTAAACAGAAAGAATGTCATTAATGTCTCTAATTCACATAAATTCTATGATTTTTATGATTCAATTTGTAAATAGATTCTTTTAGCAATTCAGTTTAAATCTTAATCTCAATCTTGCTTCTTAGCTGCCAATCCCTGTGGAGACGATATCTTAAATACTACATTAGATATTGATAGGAGTTCTGTTAGTTATTGCGATTTTACATGTCAGAAAAATCCTCATCAGTAGGCATAAGGGATAAGACAACAAAGTTCTAAGTCATACATTAGTGCTTCCCTGCTTGCCTCTACGTTGATATTTGAAAATCTAAAATGGCACAACTCTTCTGCAGGAACATGGGTGTGAATGAGAAATGTTCTTCACTGCCTATTCACTCATATCCCTCTTTATTTGAAAAATTTACCGGTCCCGCTTCCATAACCGTGCTAAAAAATGCTTTTAAATTAAACTAGGCACTCAATAAACAAGTGATAACTCGTTAAATATGTAATTATAACTAACTATGAAATGGACAATAAGCATGACAGTAACCATCCATCTTGCACATAGGCTATTGAGGGCAGCACCAACGTTGATGTTAAGCACAAGCACAGATTGAAACATTAAAGTAAGATCATTGTCTATAACTGACAAGTCTATAGTTGGATGTCTTAGTCTCATGTTGTAGTAACTTGTTGTGGTAGCTGCCCCCGATATCATACGTGCAAGTACTAAGATTATTAACTAGCTTTAAATATATAAAAATAAGATGTCATTATATATTACAAGTACTAACAATTGAAATTTGTAGTAGCATATTTGGGTTAAAAACATTTTATCAAAGTGAGCTTTTGGGACAAAATAAATAGACAAAGCACCTTGATAAGCAGTTAACATGAAATGCGAAGACCGAACAAATGAACTAGCCACAAACTTCAAGCTGGTATATCGGTCAAACTTGTACAACAGAATGCCAAATAATGATTATCTAGATAACTGCAATCATATATTATATAATGACTCGAAGAGTGGAAGTTTCAGGATAAAATGCTAACTGCCATGGAAATCTAGCATTAATCAACACAACTGTACTAAATAGAAACATACTATTGTGATATTTATTCTACAGTGTTAGCATTAGTACTATGCCTAGAAGACAACATTACCATTACACTAATATATGACAAACATGAATGTTTTTTATAAATAAAACACACCTTAAAGAGGAGATCAATGTTATTAAGAATGGAATTTTCTTGTGCAAGAGCAATAGCCCTATTCAATTCCTGTTAAGTGTCCAAACTGAAATCAACTTAGAGCCAGAATATGGAATCAATTAAGTAATAAATAGGCACATGAATGAAGAGAAAAGGAAATTTTGGAAATGGAATACCAGCACAACCTAGTCATTACCAAATGGCAACACACAAAGACACCCCGGCCAGTCTCTCTACATCCCCTACTAATACGGGCCCAAAAATCCCTGATGTATTAAAAGAATACTATTTCAAACCAATTGCTAAAATGACTTCCAACCTATTAAAACAAGATTATTAGTATGGTGTATGATGGGGAATAAATCATTTTCCTTTCATTTAGATAATTATTTTAAATGGTGCAACATTAGTCAGGCTAAAAAGACAAATGATTCATAGAAATCTCAAATAGAGAAGATCACGTAGTTGTAGAAGTTAAATCTCACTTGCTACATGCTTTCAATTTGAACAGTAAAAGTCATGGAGCCATGCATTGTTAATCATACCGAACAATCATAAACATAGCCAAGTGCATAGCTAGTAGGAATACACATGTGGAATATTTGGAGTCATGCATTTTTCTGATAAAACTAAATAATAATCTGAAGCACTGAATTATACAGTTTTGTATTAATTCTCTAAAAAATGATTGCACGGGAGAGAAATGTACCATATATACATGTTTAATTCAAATTCAATTCAGTACTGGCATAGTAAAAGTTTCAAGATAACATTAAGTGTTTGAATAGGCTTAACATTCTCTAAAAAAAATTGTAGTTAAGTTTATCTACTACACTAAAGATACATCTCTTAAGTTTAAAGTATTCAATTTGTAAATTATACTTCAGTGCATATCCATTTCAAAAATTTGAAGTTGGAGTGAGGCAATTCATCCACAGTAGGAAAAGCCTTAGTTTTCTCTAACAAGTCTAGTTAGTAAAATTATAAATTTACAAGGACAATAAGAAACATGAAAAATGAGCAATAATACCTAATGATTAGGAGATTATCCAATCAGTGTTAGTTACAAAATTAAATAGGTATTTCTTTTTTTTGAAAAAATAACCCAACAAATTAAGGACATTGGAATATTTGCAGTTTACTCATTTTGTCCAGCCATCTAAGGATAATGTCAAGTTTACATGTGGGTTCTGGAACAAATTTCTACAAATCACGGACCATATCTAGAACAAAATATGATAAGCAGCCTTACACAACACTTCTAACTTTTTGCTTACATAACCACCTATTATTGAAGAGAGAATCAATCCAGATATAGTCTTAGTTAGCGTCTATGAGACGTTATCATCACATTCCATCCAACAATCATTAGTCACAGTTAGAAGATGCAAAATGAACAAGAATATATTTGCTCATGAAATTCATCCAAACTAAACAAACCAAACCAACTAGAGTAATATTATCAATGCATAGGGCAACAGGACTTATAACAAATTGCATCACCAAAAGATACTATCCTGCAAATTGATGACAGTACAAGATCAAAATGTCTGTCATATTATAATACTTAATTTAAGTAGTTGACAAGAATAAGAGGATTTAAGCAGTAATAAAACAAAGATGAAAAGGTATCAACGGACCAACATGCGAAAGATTGTAATGGACTAGAACTCCCATGAACAACAACAACCAACTATAGCAATATTCCACACCAACAATACTACTCAAATAAGCCTAAAGGGAGTGACCATGTAAAAAGAATAAAAATACATAAGAATTTTGCACATAATAAAATCGTTGGAGTTAATGACAATTATCATTGAAAGAAAACATGAAAGGTGAGAGAATACAAGGATTATCCCACATAAATTAGTGATATTTTCCATGTAAATAACAGATATTTGTAATAGCTATTAAGTTTTGCCTACTTCTCTGTTAAGTCTAACATAATGATACTAAAATTGGAGTTTGTCCATAGGAACAACTAAAAGCAATGTGCCACCACAACTTAATGTTAGTAAAGCAACTTACCTGTATTAACTCTTTGGTAATGACACAAATATCGGAAAATCAATTAGAATTCCATCCATGAAAGTGGATGATAGTACACTAGCTTCAAAATTGTTCAAGTTGAAATCTCATGTATAAGTAACCACGAATTAGTTATGGTAGAATTAAATCAATTGATCATATTGATCATACAGAATTTTTCTAGTAGCCTGAACAAATATTAGAAAGTAATAATTAATATTTCGATGGCCAAGTCTTTCAGCTGTATAGAGGGTATTTCTCCTTGTCATTTCTAATAAGTTGTGAATTGTTATAGCAATATCATAACCTTAGTAAAGAATCACATGATTGCCACAGGTAGAAGATTTGGATGCAGTAACACAATGGATGAAATCCATGCAAAACTACAAAGTAGTTGTACTAAATTTATTAATGTATAGACTCACCAGCTTCAAATACTTTAATCTTATTTAACATCCTAATATACTATCACCAAAACATTTGTCATTTGAAAAACACATACTCAACCTATTCTACCCTATGAATCCAACCACATAACTATGTACTAAAAACTTAACAAATTACTACAGTCAATTACACTCCTTAACAATTTAAGCGTCTATTGTAACTCAATTATTCAATTTCATATCAAGTTATCTCCCCCAACATCAGGGTTTTGATCAACCTAATAATCCTTCATTCATCACATGCTTCACTTCCTTTCAAATAGCACTAAAAGGGGCAGTTCATTGTTCTTACCATTAACAACTTTTTGAGTGAGTCAGAGTCACAGCAAAAGCATTCTGCTCTTCCTCCATTAAAATCTACATAACACAGCTAAACACAAAGTGACTTAATCAATTTATTGGAAAATTTAAATCGCCTCAATAACTCTTTTAACATCGCATACATACAGGTAAACCATGGAAAAACACTATCAGTACAAGCTCCTTAAGTCAGTAAAGTCAATGATTCTATTTGACGAAAGTCGTTCTTCAAAGACACTGTCGGCACCGGACACTCTATGTCCATCCAAAAATGTCAACCTGAATGCAGATTAGTTTGGACTTTTTAAAGAATGAAAATACTAGAGTCGGTGCTTACAATTAAGATCAATGAGTCACATTTGCATTGTCTAAAGTGAATCTGATTACCACAAGACCGACAAACGAACAACGACAGAGGGTTTAAAGTAAGATTTTGTTGAATTTAAGATGAATATCAGACGATGGTGAAAGAGTGTTGTGATATGCGACAACAGGACATGAGTTAGAGATTTTGTTACTTGATATTTTTTTAACAAATTGAAATTAACCTCTATTGGATTAAATTTCTTTATTTATCCAATATCAGATTTTCCTTTTCGATTTTTTTTCTTAATTTTTTGATAATGTATTAAAATCCTAAAGTATCCAATTCCAGCTTATCTTCTTTTTTATTTTTAATTATAAGTAATATATCACTATTTTTCCTTTATAATATTATCAAATTAATATAGTCACGCAAAATATAGGAAAATGAAAAATTTTTAGAATTCTTACAGTTGAGTCTAACAAATTCAGGTAAATAATATGTTTTACAACCTAACACCACAAGCTCTGTATATCATGGATGGGTGGATGACTATGTTCCACTAGAAGACCAATATATTGGAATTGGAGACTACTTTTTGAGAAAAGAAGTCAAGTTGTATGATGAAAGACTGCTTAGTTTGGATGGGAGACTATTTTGTTTGTGTGGTAGAAGTCTTGTATAGAACAACAACCAACTGCGAATGGACTAATATACTATAAGAGCATCTTCAGTGGAATGTGAATTTATTGATTTGCACATCCACGTGGACATTCTGGATTTTTTATTTAAAAAATTCACTCTAATGGCAATGTGAATTTACAATGTGCAGGTGACGTGGCAGAAAAAATAATAGAGGGTGTGGATTAAAGCTTCTATTTTCCACGTCCTAGTTGACGGTGTCAATCATCAATTTTAATATTTTAAAATTGAAATTACCATGTTTCTATTTAAATTATAAATTAAAAAGGAAATAGAAACTTAATTCTAATGGATTATAAATTAGGGAAATCCGAATAGACAATAACCACTGTGGACGATTTTTACTTTTTTTTCTCCAGAAATATTATTTTTGACACATCATTATTCACACCCTCTATTTACCATGCCACATCTGCCTCAATTCACTAAACCATTGGAGATGCTCTAAGAAACACAGCTGCACTTTTTAAATATAAAACTTTTTGTTACTTCAATTCCTTTTTAATATAGCTTATAGTAAAAGCTCTTTTTTACAGAACTCGATATTATATCATTATTACCAAAGAAATGATATTTTACAAACATCCATATATTACACTCAACTACGTGTACATTTACTTTACACATATTAGGGAAAAAAACGTGTAATCATAATTACCATAAAATGATAGTTGACAGCCACATACATTAGACTTACTACGTGTCGCACTTTTCATCACTCAATTTTTAAAATGTAGCTATATAAATAAAATTTTAAGCGTTATTTATTTCTAATCTTTCCCTTTTCATTTTTTAGTTCAATTAATATTATGACCAACTAATCGTTTCTTTAATAAATGTTGAAGGAGATAAAACATAGGTTAGTATTACTCCCTTACTGTTTAGGTTGAATACCAGACACAACAATTTCACACTTACTGCATTACCAACCTAAATATGAGTGGACCATTTTCATAGAAAAAAATAAACTTCAAAAGATACATTCAATTGATGACCACTGTCCTATTAATATATAAACTTTTAATCATATTAAACTAAGGACAATGTTGCCTGATTTACATAGCCCACGCATCCGAAGAGTCAACATATATTAGCTAAAGAAATGCATTATCATTACCGTAACACATATCATGGTAGCAAAACCTTCCACCTCCTAATTATGCAAATTTAATTTATTTCATTTAGTGGGTAATCGATCCCTTATTCAAAGCAGCAGGTACTCTTTTCTATATCACAGTTCCATAAGTAACCATCAAACTTTACTCAAACAAAGTATAAGTTTCAAATACATATTCTTCTTTAAATCGGTGGATCCTTTTCCAGCATTCCTCCTTTTTGAATAGCTTATTCTTCAGCTTTGCCATTCTTTTAGCATGCTCGAATAACGCTGATCCAGGAAACACAATCCAAATGCTTTGATTAACTGAATTTGTTGGGGTCACATCAGTCTGAGATGCAGAAAAATAGTCAATATCAATAATATGTTCATCTATAAAGCGGGTTACACTATATACAACTGATAGGATACTAGTTATGTTATATAAAGACATATGACAATTATTCTTAACTTAAGAGATATTACCACAAAACAAAGTTGAAAATCCTTGAAGGGATGTCCTCCATCAAATTATTTGGAAATGGCAGGATGGTCAACCAAGGCTGATAAGTCTAGAATTTACCTATGTTTTTGCATACTTTATGAGCTTGAATGTAATGAAATTGAGCTTAAATGATGAGATATTGAATACATTTCTATTAATTCTAGGCTATTATTGTTGAGACAGGGACTTGGATGAAAAGTTGTGGAAAAGAAGCTAAAACATGCAAATTCAGAAGAAAGAATGACCAAATCAGAATTTCATCAAAAGTCAGCAAACTGGCGAAATGATTTTGCTGAGAAACGAATTCGCCTGAAGACATTGCCACGATTTGGAGTAGAGGGCGATGAAGTAGGCGATATAAAGAAGATCTCGCCTCGAGGATTAAAACATGCAAGGCGAATCAGAAACTCCCTGCCTTCATATGTCGCCATCTTGGTAGAAAATTTAGGCGATGAAGGTTAGACTTTGCCTGCCTTGAGGCAATAGCTGAGGCAATAAAGGAGAAATGTCGCCAAGTCAAAGGATAATAACAGGCGCTATTTGATGAGACATCGCCTAGAAAGTTTTAACTAGAAAAGTGTTTTGACGAAGAATATAAACCCGCCAGAGCATCAGGCGACATACTATGGCAATATTGAGAACATTTCGCCTAGGGAGATTGTTAGTTTGGCGATCAGGACAAGCGAGATTTGAAGAAGTCGTTTGGTTCAAGCGAAGGAACAGGCAACATAAATGAAGAAAAATGTTACTTCGCCAATTTGTGTTTCTTTGTTGATTTTATTTCAAAATTGCCATTGAGCTAAACTCTATAAATAGAAGCTCAGATGAAGCAGAATGAGTGGAATTTTTGAGAGAGACAGTTTTAGGATAAAAGAATTTTCACTTTTGACATTCTGATATACTTTGAGAGAAATTCTAGATTCTTCTATACGCTTTATTCAACATCTTCAGAGATGTTTCTTGAAGAAGTTTTATACTCTGTTTCTATTGATCATTGAGATTTAGCTTGAAGATTGTGAAGCAACAATTGTGACAGAGTCTAGCTTCAATCTTTCTTGGTAAGATTTAGATCTTAAGCATGTCGATGATGATTTTGTACTTTGATTGGATATGCTGAAGTAGATGTGCTAGCTAAAAGCTGTATTGATTTGTTGAATTTTGATGTTGATTATCACCTTAATTGCAATATTTCTTGTTCAATTATAGCCAGATCTAATTGATTTCATGAGCTAATTGAATTACAAGAACGAGAGTTACGTAATATTTTTATTCTGATATTTGATTTAGACCAGAGATGGCGATTAGGTTTCAGATATCAAAACAGAGGATCGATCGTAGTGCTAGAGATAGACTACAAATCTGTTTTTCTACAGATTGTGCTTATCAATTGTATAGGTTGTAGTATATAGATATATGCAACTATATAATTGAGATCTGCTAAAATAAATTGAGAGATCTTTTAACAAATCACTGATGATGATCTAGAAGGTAAATCTGTGATTTAAGGTGAAACTTGCATGAGAAGTTAATTGATAGCAGATTAAGCAACTCAACTTATTCATTGTTAAGATCAATTGCAGAACAGAGTGCTGACTTGAGTTTAAATTGAATGAATATCACTAGTATCTTTTACTTCACATCAATTCTATGACTCTTATGATTCAATTTGTATATAGGAATTTTTTTTAGCAATTCAGTTTAAATGTAAGTCTTAATCATGCTTCTTAGCTTACAATCCCTATAGAGATGATATCTTAAATACTACATTAGACATTGATAGGATTTCTGTCTGACTACAGTGAACATTAGTGTCGGTAGAAAATCTCACCATCAATTTCTTGGCGCCGTTGCCAGGGATTGTTCTTTGAAGATTAAGATTTATTTTGAACTGCGCTAACTTGATTTATTAAATTCTTTTTAAGTTTTAAAAATTGTTTGTTCAAGTATGTAGTGTATGCAGACAAGATCTAAAGGTACTCAAGACTTGCAGTTTGATCTTGAACCATAAAAAATTGTAAGACAATCTAGATCACGAACAAGATCAGCAGCAAGAACAGAGTTAAGAGTAATAATATTTGGAGAACGCTACAACAGAAATAATGATAATGATGTACGAGGAGATCCTGAGAGGATTACTCTTCGTCAATATTCCATCCCACCAGTTGATGGCATGCCACAGGCCATCAACTTACCAGCAATAACAACTAAAAACTTTGAGTTGAGATCTGGACTCATCCAAATGGTTCAACATAACAAGTTTAGAGGAGGAGCTACTGAGGATCCTAATCAGCATCTGAACACCTTTCTGCATCTATGCAGTAAATTTGGATACAATAGAGTCTCAGAGGATACAGTTAAACTTCGTTTATTTCCCTTTTCACTGAGTAACAAAGCTCACACCTGGTTATACTCATTGCCACCAGGATGTCTCAATAGCAGGGAAGATCTAGTTAGGAAGTTTTTAGCCCGCTACTTTCCTCCCATGAAGATCATGAAACTGAGAAATATGATCTCTTATTTTCAATATGTGAATGGAGAGTCATTATATGAAAGCTGGGAGAGGTTTAAGGAGCTGATCAGAAGATGTCCTCACCATGGCATAGCATCTTGGAGCATTGTGATGACATTTTATAATGCCATGCCTCCTCATATCGAAATGCACATTGATTCCTCAGCTGGAAGATCAATAATGGATAGGGAGTCAGATGACGCTCATGACTTCATCGAATTGCTGGCAAACAATAATTTTGGATGGAATGAAAGGGAAAAGGCTGCAAAAAAGAAGCAGTCTGGAGTTTATGAGTTGGAGTCTTTCGATGCATTATCTGCTCAGATAACATTGTTGAATAAAAAGATAGACAAAATGGCAGTCAACAAGGGCCATCCAAAGAAGACTTCAGTTAATTCTGTTGAAAAACAGAAGACTACTCTGGCGGATTATGCTCAAGAAGCAGCATTTGTTGATGATGAAGATGAGCCAGAGGAGTCAGAACAAGTAAATTATATGAATAATAATTATGGGAACCAACAGAGGCCATACTATCAACAGAGGAACCAACCCTATCAAAATCAGGGTTATTACCAAAGAAATCATCAACCTGGTTACCAACAACAAGGACAGACTCAGTATCAGCCGATGGGACAGAAGAAGCCTAGTATGGAGGACCTTCTGATTAAATACATGGAGAAGACTGATGTTGTTCTTACCAACCATATCAATGAAAAATTTGGAAACTCAGATGGGGCAACTTATGCATGTTTTGAATCAAAGACCCCAAGTAGCACTACCAAGTGACATTGTGCCCAACCCAAAGGTTAAAGATAAATCAAAGGAGGAAGCACAAGTGCTTGCAATTACACTGAGAAGTGGGAAACGACTAGAGAACTCTAAGGAAAAGAAAAGTTATGAACCTCCTGCACAGAATAAGGAAAATGAAGAAATCAGCAAATCTGTTGCAAAAGAACAGGAGGCTGTGAAGATTGCCTTACCTTTTCCTCAAAGAGAGAATAGAAAGAAGCTGGATAAGCAGCTTGAGAAATTTTAAGACATGATGAAGCAAATCCATGTCAACATCCCATTCATTGAAGCATTGAAACAGATGCCTGTCTATGCTAAATTCATGAAGGAGCTGTTGTCAAATAGAAGGAATTTAGTTGATGTGGGATGCATTATTGTGAATGAGAGTGTGAGCCAACTTGTCAAGTACCAGATTCCTAGGAAAGATAAGGATCCTGGCAAGTTCACCATACCTTTGACCATAGGCGATAGATTCAAAGTGGGAGCTCTCTGTGACTTGGGAGCCAGTATAAACTTGATGCCTTTGGCCATCTATGAAAGGTTGGAAATAGGACATTTAAGACCTGAAAATGTCTTATTGCGACTTGCTAATAGATCTTTCATGTTTACAGTCACAGTAAACAAATTCATGTTTACAGTAGATTTTGTAGTGCTTGACATGGAGGTAGATGATGACGTACCTTTGCTACATGGTCGACCATTTTTGAGATCTGGAGGAGCAATGATAGACGTGGCAAATGGTGAACTCACACTCAGAGTTAATGGAGAGGAAGCAAAATTTAGTCTTTTAGAGTTATTAAAATTCCCATACGATTTTAATGAAGTCAAGAGTATACAATTGGCAGCTGATACAGAGTTGATGGATAAAATTCTCGCATTCAGGAGTTCTAATCCACTGAACAATGTATAAATCAATGATGTGGATATGGATATTCCAGAGGAAAGTGCTTACAGTGGTGAGCTGGAATGCATGACTTCTCATTTTGTCCTCAACATTAGTGATATACAACCATATGCGGAGCCAATGCTTCCCTCAAGTGAAAAACCACCACAGTTGGAATTGAAGGCACTTCCAAGTCATCTCAGGTATGCATTCCTTAACTCTAAGGATTCTAGTTTACCTATTGTGATTTCCAATGACTTAACAGATGAAGAAGAGGAAAGCCTTCTCCAAGTGGTGAGGAAACACAAGAAAGCCATTGCATGGACGATAGCAGATATTAAAGGAATCAACCCTACTTTCTGTACACACAAGATCATCTTGAAGGACAAACATACACCCAAGATCCAACCTCAGAGAAGATTGAATCCAACTATAAAGGAGGTTGTGAAGAAGGAAGTACTGAAACTCCTTGATGGAGGTATTATTTTTCCAATTTCAGATAGTGAATGGGTTAGTCCAGTGCATTGTGTGCCAAAGAAGGGAGGGATTACTGTGATTAAGAATGAAAAGAATGAATTGATCCCTACTAGAACTGTTACAGGCTGGCGTATTTGTATAGATTATAGAGTTTTAAACGATGCTACTAGAAAGGATCATTCCCCCTTCCCTTCATAAATGAGATGTTAGATAGGCTAGCAAGACACCCTTATTTTTGCTTTTTGGATGGTATTCTGGATATAACCAAATTCCCATAGCTCCTGGTGATCAGCATAAAACAACTTTTACTTGTCCTTTTAGAACCTCTGCTTATAATAGGATGCCATTTGGACTATGTAATGCACCAGGAACGTTTCAAAGGTGTATGCTAGCCATCTTTACAGATTTCATAGGTAAGTTTCTAGAGCTCTTCATGGATGATATTTCCATTATAGGAGACAGTTTTAACGATTACTTGAATAATCTAGAGAAAGTGATTAGAAGATGTGAGGAAACTAACCTAGTCCTCAACTGGGAAAAATGCCATTTTATGGTAAGAGAGGGTATTGTTTTAGGCCATAAGGTGTCTGCTAAGAGATTAGAAGTAGACAGAGCAAAAATTGATGTGATAGCCAATTTACCTCCTCCTGCCAATGTAAAAGGCATCAGAAGTTTCTTAGGACATGCTGGGTTCTACAGGCGCTTTATAAAGGATTTTTCAAAGATAGATAGACCCCTGTGTGTTTTGTTAGAAAAAGAAAAGAAGTTTGATTTTACTGTTGAATGTTTGAAAGCTTTTGTGCAGCTTAAAGAAAAGCTTGTCTCAGCACCAGTCATAATTCCAATGATTGGAATTCTGAATTTGAAATCATGTGTGATGCATCTGACTTTGCTGTAGGTGCAGTACTGGGACAGAGAAAGGAGAGGCTATTTAGAGTCATTTACTATGCTAGTAAAACGTTGGTGGAGGCTCAGAGAAATTACACCACAACTGAAAAAGAACTACTAACAATAGTCTTTGCATTGGATAAGTTTAGATCATATATATTAGGGTCTAAAATTATCATCCATACTGATCATGCAGCATTGAGATACTTATTTGCTAAGAAGGAGTCTAAACCTAGGTTGATAAGATGGGTGCTCTTGCTGCAGGAGTTTGACATAGAAATCAAAGACAAAAAGGGTACTGAGAAAGTAGTAGCTGATCACCTCTCAAGACTGCACATTAAGGATATGGAGGCTCAAGTTGACATCAATGAACAATTTCCTGATGAGTAACTTTTCCTTTGTGAGGTAACATTTTATCCCTGGTATGATGACTATGCAAACTATTTGTCATGTAAAGTGTTACCTGAAGATTTAAACAGTCATCAGAAGAAAAGGTTGCTTCATGAGGTTAAGAGGTACATATGGGATGAACCCTACCTATTTAGGAGATGTGCTGATCAAGTGTTAAGATGTTGCATCCCATATGAAGAAACATTGGACATCATTAAACACTGTCATTCATCAGAATATGCTGGTCATTTTGCTGGAACAAGAACAGCAGCCAGAATTATGGAATGTGGTTTTTATTGGCCATCAATATTCAAAGATGCACATGCTTATGTGGCCAGCTGTGATAGATGCCAGAGAATGGGTAATATTTCTAAGAGGTAAAAAATGGCCCAAAATTATATCTAGGAGGTGGAGCTATTTGATGTCTGGGGTATTGATTTTATGGAACCGTTTCCTTCATTAAACAAGTATGAGTATATACTTGTAGCAGCTGATTACGTATCCAAGTGGGTAGAGGATGTTGCTTGTGTTACAAATGATGGAAAGGTAGTGGAGAAATTCCTTCAAAAGAATATTTTTACTAGATTTGGCATACCCAGGGTACTAATTAGTGATGGAGGGTCTCACTTTTGCAATAAGCTATTGGAGAAGGTTCTTAAAAATTATGGAGTAATCCATAAAGTTAAGTTACACAGCTTCAAATCAAAAGACAAGTGGAAGTTTCAAATAGAGAGTTAAAGAGAATCCTGTAAAAGACTGTAAATGAGTCCAGAAAAGATTGGAGTTTCAAGCTAGATGATGCTCTGTGGGCTTACAGAAGAGCTTTTAAAACTCCCATTGGAATGTCATTATTTAGAATGGTGTATGGCAAGGCATGTCATTTGCCAGTGGAGTTGGAACACAAGTCGTATTGGGCTGTAAAACTTCTGAATATGAACTATGAAAAAGCAGGAAAGCAGAGGCTTCTACAATTAGATGAAATTGATGAATGGCGCCTCGAAGCTTATGAAAATCATGAGATGTACAAGCAGAAGTTTAAAAATTACCACGATAAGAAGATTGTCAAGCGAGAGTTCAAACCTGGACAATATGTATTGCTCTACAATACCAAACTTTGCTTATTTCTAGGAAAACTAAAGTCTAGATGGTCTGGACCATTTAGAATAAAGAGTGTTTCCCCATATGGAGCTATTGAATTGTTTGATAACAAGTCTACTGATTCTTTTGTTGTGAATGGATAGAGACTCAAGCATTATTTGGGGGGAGACATCTACAGGACAAGAGATATCCTTTTCATTTTAGATCTTGTAGATATAATGCAAAATCAATAACAAGCTTGCCTTGGTCGATGCTAACGACCTTAAACAAAGCATACTCTTTACATAATTATTTTTTTTTTTTGAGAATTATGGAATGATCAATTAATTGTGTAAGTTTTTAACTAACCAAGTTCATGTTTTGTAGAAGAATTGTTGTTTTCAGATGAACTTGTTGTTTAAAGAAGAAGGCGAGATGTCATTCTTATTGCCAAAATACTCGCCAAAGCTGTTTAACAATTGGTGAGGAATAACTTCATTTCGCCTATATGAATATTTTAAAGATGGCGAATTATGGGATGTCGCCATGCATGGTTGCCTGGGTGAAGACGAGAAAGAATAGTCATGCCAAAAAATTCGCCTATCTTACTTTTGCAAAAGCGAGGAAGGACGAATCTCGTCTTGTTATATCGCCCAATGACAAGTAAAGTGAGGTGAGAATTCAACACACTTAAAAATATTTTAATTCGCCTGAGAATTCAATACATTGTCATTTTATCTCGTCAAACAGGTATGTTTTCTGGCGCTCAATTTTAATTGTGCCAAATTTCTTCACCTGGAAACAAGTTAAACTTGGCGAAGTGTGATTTTTTCGCCTGGAAAATCGCCTATTTTGAAAATATTTTTTTGGCGAGGTAGTCTCATTTTCGTCTCATTCATTTGCCTGAAATTCTTTTTGAAGGCGAAGTAATAGATATGTCGCCACTTTATATCGATAGTTATGTAAATTAAGGCAAGTTTATTCTTTATCGCCCAGTTCTGAATTTTATCACACCTACACTATTGGCGACATAAAACATTTCGCCACTTATATCACTCGCACTTCATAGGGTGGCGAAATAATTAGGCGATACATAGGCGCACACAATTGTTACCGTTGTATGACACGGGGCGAGGCAAGAACTTTATGCCTTCTATCTAGTCTTTCATCATTGCGCCTATTTTCTGATGTCTTTATAAACCCAATTAGATTTTACTGTTACTATTACCTTGCTCTCTAAATTTTCAATTTTTTTTTCGAAAACCCTAAATCGCAAATCTCTCAGTTCGTTTTTGCATTTCAATCGATTTTCATCACAGTAACCAAACAAGGTATGTTTCTTTTCTTTCTTTCTCAGTTTGTTGCAAGCTGTTAGTTATCTTTTGTTTATCTGTGTTGATATGTTAATAAAGATTGTTAGGGTATTAATAGAGCATTGTTTAACGATAATAATGGTCGAATCTCTGCGGGTTTTACAATGAACATGAATGGTTTTAGCTGGGTGTTTCATTTTTGTGAATGTAATTGATTGTGTTGATTGACAGTAGTTGTTAGTGTTATAGCTGTAAAACGTTGTTTAAAGCTTTGATTGTTAAATGTGCTTTATAAATGCTGAACCCATGTTGCGATATACTGTTAAACTGTTCAATATTGATAATGCTGTTGTTTTACTGAGTTTAAGTTTTATTAGTTTGAAATTTTGTCATATTTGTTTGACATATTATTTCAAATTGCAGATAATGGCAAAAAGAAAGAGTGACTATACTCTTAGCCCGTCTAAGAAGGGCAAGAAGGCAAAGACTTCGGCCAGGCTGAAAATCTATGATGAGAAGAATTATCAAGTCAGAGTAATTCTTCCGTCTTCATCTAAGTCTCAAGATAAGACTCTGAAGACCCCTTCTACTTCCGCTGCTGTTGAGGGGAAAGTATCCAAAGAGTTATATGTGAAGTCTGCAAAGAATCACAAGCAAAAAGAAGTACAGATTGGCTCAAGCAAAAAGAAGAATGTTGAAACTACTCCCAAGACCCCTTCTACTTCAACTACTGTTAAGGGAAGTGTTTCAGTTGAAAAATTAGTTTTTGCTAAAAAACAAGCAACAACTATCTACGGAGCCAGTAAATAAGGGGAGAAGGTGATATCCAGCTCACCTAAGATCTCCAAGGATAAATCTAAGATCGAGAGCCCTTCTCAAAAGGACAACTTGCAGTTTTGGCAAGAGAAGGGAATTTTGTTAGAAGAACTAGAAGATAAGAGATTTGGGAATTATCTGTGGAGTTTGTTCTTGAAGAAGTTGGTGGCACAGCCCAAGAAGGTGAATGCCACTCTAGTGGAGGAGTTCTATGATAAAACTCCTGAGGAGTTGCACACTCCTTTTGAAATTCGAGGCCAACAAGTGGATATATCAGCTGAGTCTATCTGCAGTTATTATGAATTAATGAAGGCTAATCATAATGGTGATAGAGGGATGGAAGCCTCAAAGCTGACTGAGGAAGATATGAGAAGTTTGACGAGATTTCAGCATCCAACTCAAGGATCTGAAAAGGATGTCTTGGCTAGTGAATTGGACATTCATACAGCCATATGTTTGACTTGGTTGAGGGACAACATTATGCCCAGGAAAAAGGGAAACAGGTTTACTACTGATGAGAGGAGGTTCCTTAGGGATTTCCATCAGGGCAAGTTCATTCATCTTTGTCAGCTGATTTTCTCAGAGCTGCAAAGGAGAGTTTGTAGTTTGAGGAAGGAGAAGTCCAGGCAGAGGACTTTATATTTCCCATCTCTTATCACATGTCTACTAGAGAGATATGGAGTTCAAAGCAGGAGAAAAGATGTGTGGCTGGCTGATTCTAAGCCACACACTGGAGAACTAGAGCTAAGGATCTGGGAAAGTAAGGGTGGTAAGGACACCACTTGTACTGAAGAAATAGAGAAGGTGCTAGAATTGAAGGCCTTGGGGGAGGCTAAGAAATCAGGTACTAAAAAGAACAAGTTTTCTTCACCTTCTCTAGTCATAAAACCAGCTCCAGAGACCACTCCGGCTTTTACCAAAGAAAATGAAAGGGTGGCTGAGCTAACAAAAGAGAAATTAGAGGATATGATTAGTAAAATAGTGGATAGAAAGGTTGAAGAAAGAATAGCCGCATTCTTCAACAACATCTCTGATCCTCAAAAATTCTTGAGATTATGAGAATTGAAAAGGGCCAAGCAAAGTGCACCTCCAGTGGGTTTTGAAAAGTTGCCACAAGGATAACCATCAGGGAACTTGTTGAGCAAGAAAGAGAAAAAGATGATCACCTGCCTCCTCTATTTGAACAAGAAGAGTTTATGGATAGCCAACCTGAGTTCAATGATCAACCAGAAGCTCTCATTTTACTGGAGGATCACCGATAGAGGAATTTAGGTGATCAATTTGATTTGGCCATTGAAAAAGCTGCAAGTCAAATCATGGATACAGATGAGAGATTAAATGCGAAGGGCAAAGCAGTGGTGGTAGAAGCTACACTTGTTGAAGCTGAAGATGATAATTCCTCGGATTGCGAAGAGATTGACACTGTAGAGATTGAAGAGCAAAGTAAATTATTGGCTTTTATGCTGAAGCTGCAGGAAAACCATCATCAATTCAAGAAAGAGGTGAAGGGTCAGGTTTAGCTCAATCTGAGGAAAGTAACAAGCAGTCTGCAGAGCCAATTGTCCAAGAGACCCTCATTTATACTTGTCAGGTTCCTCCTCATTTTGGACCTGTCAAGTGCTTTACTCAGCCTAAGCCCTCTACTACAGACATTTATATTCCAGGCACAATATCATCCATCCAGCCATTCAAAAGCTCATAAATCAAGCAAGAATGGGACTGTTTTCAACTAAGGATGCTATTCCTATAGGCAGTGATCGGTCTTCTCCAAATCTGAAAATAATACCTATTCTTCAACCTGAACCTATTAGCCAAGTGCCTTTGGTTGAAGAAGAAGTTAGAATCTTTAATGAGGAAGAAGTGGCTGCGATGTTAGGGCAATTTTTCCATACTTACAATAGGATGCCTTATTATGAATTTTTTAAAGGGATGGAGTTCTCATCTACTAGCTCTTCTGATGCTGAAATGGATTGTTTGAATGAAGAGAAAACTAGTCAGAATGGTGCACAAGACAAAGAAAGTAAGGATGTTTTTAGTGATCCTGCAGTTACTTTAGTAGATTTGGAATAGATGCTTATTTTGGATTACAATAAGACTCCTTGCTCTTGGGAGCCAACCTCTGCTTTGTCTGTTGCTGATGGATATTACTCTATCATATTGAGACAAATCCGACGATATAGCATTTTCTTGAGGCAATTGGCTAACCCAACGCGTTATCCACCCAACAGGGCTTTCACTATTCATCCTCTCAGTGAAGATGAAGCTGAAGGAGTAAGGGCTGATGAGAATAAAAGGAAGCATAGCAAGGTAGGAGCCCAGAAGAAGAAGAAGGAAGTCAAGCCTTATAGTTCAGTTCCTCCTTCACCAACTGAAGCTGATAGAGAAATCAGAAGTTTGGTGGCAGAATAGTTGAATTGTAGAGCTTCCAGCCCAAAGCCAAAGAAAAGAAGATTGAACTCTAAATCTCCCTTAAAGAAGAACTCTCCAGATCATTCTCGGGATGATTTTTAGTTGTTTCGGTTATTAAGTTTTTATTATTTTGTTATATTCGGACCTTATTTCAGTTTTGTATGTCTTTGTCAGAAAAGAGTAATGTGAATTCTTTTGTCTGTCTTTAAATTCATTTTAATTTTCAGTAAAGAGTAATGTGAATAGTTTTAGTGTCTCTATATATATTTTTTATTTGCTAAAGACTAACGTGAATTTTGTTGTCTTTCTTTTTAACTCTATAAAGAGTAATGTGATTGTTGGTTTTAATTGTTACATAGAGTTTTCAGATTTTGAGCTGGGGTTCTTTTCCCCTAAACAAAGTGAGATCTGCCTACAGGAGGAATCATTAATTGTGTAATCATTTATCACCTTGACTTTTGAAGTTTACAGATCATTCTGCAAGGATTTTGATGCAACATTGTGTTAAGGCGAGGTAGAACTCAAATCGCCAGCATTTTCACCTTTACTAAGGCGAGATCTTTATTTCTCGCATGGTTGGTAAGTTCTTTAATATAGTATAGGCGAATGATTGGGGCGATACATCTTTTATTTCGCCTACTTCTTGATTTCCTTTTTGGCAACATTTCTATTTTGTCTAATATTTCGCCTGCAAGATCTGTATTTCGTCATGACATTATTCCTCTATATCACTCTTAAATGGTGACTCTTATATTTCGCCTGGTATTTTGCCTAAGGTTAGCGATCATTTTCTTTCTGGCCTATTCTTATTTCGCCTAACCAATTTTCTTCTTGACTTTAATATGGGCGACTTATCATCTGATAATGATGACATTCAGGTATTTTGCCTAACTCTCTGGTTCATTGTTTTATACAGCCATTTCTCTAATTCTATTCTTTTATGTTCTCCTAAGCATTGAGGATACTGCTTTTTTTAAGTTGGGGGTGGGGTAGCAATCACGTTGCTGTTCTTTTTGTTTAGTTTTATAGTTTGATTTTATTTGTAGAGTTTATTTTAGTATTTTTTTTAGGATATTAGGTCTGAGTGCATGATTGAGCTTACATTGCTCATAATTCAAAGTGATTTAGTTTTTCATAAAATGAGTTTTCAAATAGTAAAATAAGTGTTAAAAAACAAGCAGCTTTGATGAGCGAATTTTGACAAATTTCTTTGAACACTGATGAAGATTCTGGTTAGTTTTGAATTGTAAATAAGTTGATGAGTTTTTATAAGGAAAGAGTGTAGAAAATCTTGGGTGGAATGTGAGGTTTTAAGCTTTATTTTATGCCTTTTTCTTCATGAGAGGGGTTATTTTTATTCTCATCCTTATTAAACACATTTATCTGAAAAAAAATTTCTTCTATAGAAATCAGAACCTTCATAGGTTTGCTTTGAATTTCTCATACATTCCTCAAGTGTACAGGGCATTGGTCGGGTAAAGTCTCTCTTTAATCTGCCAAGGAAAATGATCTAATTTGAGAGAGTAAGTGAAACTACTAAATAGCCTTTGCCTACTTGATATAACCAGACCTTGATATCTTGTGAGGTAAACCATTTTGTTTCCATTTTCATTAAAACCTTTTCTTTGGTCCCTAATCCAGTCCATACCATAAAGAGAAAGATATAATCTCAATCCTACCCTTTGGACTTATCATTAAATTTGGGATTGAAAAGATGGGAAGTGAGGATTATCATAAAAAGTGTTTCTGAAGCTGCTAAAAGCAGAATATATGTTGAAAAAAAATGAATGAAAAGAAAATAACAGACACGAATAAGTGAAAATGGACAGTGTTCATAAATAAAGTAGTATATGAAAAAAAATGAAAAAAAAAGAAAAAAAAAAGACATCATGAAGTGGGGAAACACTAAAGAGTGAAAATAGAGTGATTGAGAGGAATTTAGTGGTATGTCCGAATTTTGATTCCTTGAAGGAATTCATTTTTCTCATAAGCTAACTTGACCCCATTTTCCTTATATATACAAATCAAGAGATTCTAAGGCAGACAAAAAGGTAGTACTGAACTTAGGAACCTCTAAGTGCTGTACACTGTATGAGTGAAGTTCAATGTTCGTGAGGTTCTTAAACTTTTTCTTCATACGTGCTTGTGAAACACTCGAATCACATTTGCCTTGGTACGTAACTCTGATTCTTAAAGTGACTAGTGTATTGAGTGAGTAACCTTTAGGATTCTGAGAGATCAAACACTTATGAGAGACTACAGTGAGAAAGTAGTTTCAAAACTCAAATACTTGGATCTTCTCTGATACTTTGCAACATGAAGAAAATGACTAGTTTTGAATTAATTGATTTGAATTTTTTAAAGAAGAGCTGGTCACTGTTTGTGAATTTTTCAAAACATAATAGATGGATTGCTTCTAATTATGATATCAGTTTGCACAGATTGCTGTCTCTGTAGATTTTTAGTCAGTTTGCTTGAGGACAAGCAAAAGGCTAAGTTGAGGGTAATTGATAAGTCTAGAATTTACCTATGTTTTAGCTTACTTTATGAGCTTGAATGTAATGAAATTGAGTTTAAATGATGAGATATTGAATACATTTCTATTAATTCTAGGCTATTATTGTTGAGACAGAGACTTGGATGAAAAGTTGTGGAAAAGAAGCTAAAACATGCAAATTCAGAAGAAAGAATGACCGAATCACAATTTCATCCAAAGTCAGCAAACTGGCGAAATGATTTTGCTAAGAAATGAATTCGCCTGAAGACATCGCCATGATTTGGAGTAGAAGGCGATGCAGCAGGCAATATAAAGAAGATTTCGCCTCGAAGATTAAAACATTAAAGACAAATCAGCAATTCCTCGTCTTTGTATGTCGCCATCCTGGCAGAAATTTAGGCGATGAAGGCCAAACTTTGCTTGCCTTGAGGCGATAAAGGAGAAATTTCGCCAAGTCAAAGGATAATAACAGGCGACATTTGATGAGACATCGCCTAGAAGATTTTAACTAGAAGAGTGTTTCGGCGAAGAATATCAACTCACCTGAGCATCAGGCGACGTACTATGGAAATATTGAGAACATTTCGCCTAAAAAGATTGTTAGCTTGGCGATCAGGACAAGCGAGATTTGAAGAAGTCGTCTGGTTTAGGTGAAGGAAGAGGCAACATAAATGAAGAAAAATGTTACTTCGCCAATTTGTGTTTCTGTGTCGATTTTATTTCAAAATTGCCACTGAGCCAACGTTATAAATAGGAACTGAGATGAAGTAGTTAAGTGTGAAGTTTTTTGGAGAAAAAAAGTTTAGACGATTGATTTTTACTCTTGACAGTCTATTATACTTTAAGAGAAATTCTAGATTCTTCTATACGCTTTATTCAACATCTTCAGAGAAGTTTTTTGAAGAAGTTTTGTACTCTGTTTTTGTTGATCATTGAGATTAGCTTGAAGATTATGAAGCAACAACTGTGACAGAGTATAGCTTCAATCTTCCTTGGTAAGGTTTAGATCTTAAGCATGTCGATGATGATTTTTTTACTTGATTGGATATGCTGAAGTAGATGTGCTAGCTAAAAGCTCTGTTGATTTGTTGAATCTTGATGTTGATTATCATATCAATTGCAATGTTCATTGTTCAATTATAGTCAAATCTACTTGATTTCATGAGCTAATTGAATTACAAGAACGTGAGGTACGTAATATTGTTATTCTAAGATTTGATTTAAATCAGAGATGGCGATTAGGTTTCAGATCTAAGAATAGAGGGTCGTAGTGCTAGAGATAGACTACAGATATGTTTTTCTATAGATTGTGCTTATCAATTGTATAGGTTGTAGTGTAGAGATATATGCAACTATATAATTGAGATCTGTTAAATTGAATCGAGAGATCTTTTAACAGATTACTGATGATGATCTAGAAGGTAAATCTGTGATTTAAGGTGAAACTTGCATGAGAAGTTAATTGATAACAGATTTAGCAAATCAACTTATTCATTGTTAAGATCAATTACAGAATAAAGTGCTGACTTGAGTTTTAATTGAATGAATGTCACTAGTAACTTTTACTTCACATCAACTCTATGATTCTTATGATTCATTTTGTATAAAGATTCATTTAGCAATTTAGTTTAAATCTTAGTCTCAATCATTAGCTTACAATCCCTGTGGAGACGATATCTTAAATACTACATTAGACATTGATAGGAATTTTGATTGATTACTGTGAATTCTAATATCAGTTGAGTTTTCATATACTCAGCACAAAGAAATTTTCCTCATCAGCCTCCTCAATTTGAACAGGAAGAGTTGATGGATAGTCAACCTGAGTTCAATGATCAACCAGAAGCTCTGATTTTACAGGAGGATCACCTACAAAGGAATTAAGGTGATCAATTTGATCTAGCTACTGAAAAAGCTGCAAGTCAAATCATAGACACAGATGAAAAATTAAATGAGAAGGGCAAAGCAGTGGTGGTAGAAGCTACACTTGTTGAAGTTGAAGATGTTGATTCCTCGGATTGTGAAGAGATTGACACTGCAGAGATTGAAGAGCAAAGTAAATTGCTGGCTTTTATGCTGAAGCTGCAAGTAAACCATCATCAATTCAGTAGGCAGGTGAAGGATCTAATTCTTAGTTAGAAGTAGAAATCTTACCTGTTGAAGAAGAACAGACTGAGGACAGAACAACTCAATTACTATGTATTGCCACTTGCCAAGTTCCTGAAAGCTTCAGATTTGTCCAATGTACATATAAACCTCTACTACAGACTTCTGAAGAGTATATTCCAAGACTGCATATTTTGCACCCTGAGGTTCAAAGGATGGTAAATATGGCACGGATGGGGTCATTTTCTCATAACATCACTGTGGATCGGTCTGCTAATTCCATGGCTTTGGTTCCAATCTACCAGCCTGAGCCTATCTCTCAACTGCCACATATTGAAGATATTGAAAATTCATCTGAGTCTGATTCTTATATTGATTCAGACTGTGATTTTGATGATAGTGAAGATAACTTCATTTTCAATGCTGATGAGTATGATAGAGAAGTTGCTGAGAGAAACAGTCGGAAATGGTCACATTATTTTGCTCCTGTTTTTGTCAAGGATGACAGTGATGAAGATGACTGCCCTGTTTAGGAAGCTGTCCCAACTGCAGTAAAAATAGATCTTCACGATTCTACAATAGAGATTAATTCTATTTTTGTTTGGGATTGGAAGTTTAACAAATCCCCATGGAATAAGGTTTCTGCTCTGGTAATTCTAAATTAATATAGAACTGATTTTTTCCTGGTTAGGGAGTTCATCAGCAGAACTTACATTCCAGTAAATCCTCCTACAGTAGGAAGAAAAAGGAAAATTCTTACTTTGGAACCTGAGGAAGTTAGTGAAGATGATGACTTTATGCTAGCTGTTGAGGAGAATCAGTCTGCTCCTAAGCAAAACAATGAGACATCTGAGAAAAAATAGAAGCAAAATCTAGGGAACTCTTCCAAAAGAGCCACTAGATCAATGGCCGCCAAAGCTACTGCTGATGCTGAAGCTGAAATCCAAGTTTCTATTTTGGAGCACCTAAATTTGAGGGTACCATCTCCCAGTATTACTGCACTTACAATTTCATCTTCAGAACCTTCTCGTCCACGAATAAATAAGTTGATCATAAAGTCTTAAAAGGGTTTTTCAGATACTAGTTTAGAGGATTTTTAGATTGATAAGTTTTGTACTTTAATTTTGTTTACAACCTTTATTTTTAGTTCTATATAAGTGTTGTCATTACAAGAGTAATGTGATTTTTTTTCTCTTTTTAATGTTTAGTAAAGAGTAATGTGATTACTTGTGTCTTTTGTTTTTAATTCTTTTTTATTTTTGAATACAAGAGTAATGTGAATGCAGTTGTATCTTTTGTTTTGTCTGTTAAAGTGTAATGTGATTGTTGGTTTTAATTGATACAGAGAGTTTTCAAGTTTTAAGTTAGGGGTTGTTTTTCCCTAACAATGTGAGTTGTGTCTACAGGAGGAATCATTAATTGTGTAATCATTTCTCACCTTGACTTTTGAAGTTTACAGATCATTCTACAAGGATTTTGATGCAACATTGTGTTGAGGCGAGGTAGAACTCAAATCGCCAGCATTTTCGCCTTAACTAAGGCGAGATCTTTATTTCTCGCCTGGTTGGTAAGTTTTTTTTAATATGGTACATGCGAATGATTGGGGCGATACATCTTTTATTTCGCCTACTTCTTGATTTCCTTTATGGCGACATTTCTATTTTGTCTAATATTTCGCCTGCAGGATCTGTATTTTGCCATGACATATTACCTTAATGTCACTCTAATATGACAATTTTTATATTTCGTCTGAGTATTTCGCCTAAGGTTAGCGATCATGTTATTTCTTGCCTATTCTTATTTCGCCTAATCGGTTTTCTTCTTGACTTTAATTGGGGCGACTTATCATTTATTAATGGCGACATCCAGGTATTCTGCCTTAATCTCTGGTTCATTTGTTTTATAAATCCTCTTCTCTCCTTATATTCTTTTATGTTCTCTTAAGCATTGAAGACACTGCTATCTTTTAAGATGGGGTGGGGTAGCAATCACATTGCTGATATTTTTGCGTAGTTTTTAGGTCTATTTTGGGATAGTTTTTTATTTGAATTTTTTAGTTTTTGTTTGAACTTCTTAGGATATTAGGTATGAGTGCATGATTGAGCTTACATTGCTCATAATTCAAAGTGATTTAGTTTTTCATAAAATGAGATTTCAAACAGAAAAATAAGTGTTCAAAACAAGCAGTTTTGATGAGCAATTTTTGAGAAATTTCTTTCAACACTGATAAAGATTTTGGTCAGATTTGAATTATGAATAAGTTTATGGTTTTGATAAGGAAAGAATGGAGAAAACCTAGGGTGGTATGTGAGGTTTTGAGCTTCATTTTGTGCCTTTTTCTTCATGAGAGAGGTTATTTGTATTCTCTTCCTTATTAAATACAGTTATCTGATCTGTTTTTCTTCTAGTAGAATCAGGACCTTCATAGGTTTGCTTTGAATTTCTCATACATTCCTCAAGTGTACAGGGCATTGGTCGGGTAAAGTTCTGTCTTTAATCTGCCAAGGAAAATGATCTGATTTGAGAGAGTGAGAGAAACTACCAAATAGCTTTTGCCTGCTTGATATAACCAGACCTTGATATCTTGTGAGGTAAAACATTTTGTTTTCATTCTCATTAAAACCTTTTTTTTATCCCTAATCAAGTCCAAACCATAAAGAGAGAGATATAATCTCAATCCTACCCTTTTGACTTACCATTAAATTTTGGATTGAAAAGATAGGGAAGTGAGGATTATCTTAAAGATTGTTTCTGAAGCTACTAAAAGCAGATATATTGTTTCAAAAAAAATAGATGAATGAGAAAAATAGACACAAATAAGTTAAAAAGGATAGTGTTCATAAATAGAGTAGTATGTGAATAAAGCATCATGGAGTGGGGAAACACTAAAGAGTGAAGAATTGAGGGATTGAGAAGAATTTAGTGGTATGTCCAAACTTTGATTCCTTGGAGAAATTCCTTTCTTTTATAAGCTAACTTGACCCCATTTACCCTATATATACAAATCTGAGATTCTAAGGCAGACGAAAAGGCAGTACTGAACTTAGGAACCTCTAAGTGCTGTACAATGTATGAGTGAAGTTCAATGTTCGTGAGGTTCTTAAAATTTTCTTCATACGTGCTTGTGAAACACTAGAATCACATTTTCCTTGGTACGTAATTCTGATTCTTAAAAGTGACTAGTGTATTGAGTGAGTAACCTTTAGGATTCTAAGAGATCAAACATTTATGAGAGACTACAATGAGGAAGTAGTTTCAAAGCCCTAATACTTGGATCTTCTCAGATACTTTGCAATATAAGGAAAATGACCAGTTTTGAGTTAGTTGATTTGAAATTTTGAAAGAAAAGCTGGTCACTATTTGGTAATTTTTCAAAATATATTAGATGGATTGCTTTGAATTATGATATAAGTTTGCACTGATGGCTGTCTCAGTAGATTTTTAGTCAGTTTGCTTGAGGACTTTATGAGCTTGAATGTAATGAAATTGAGCTTAAATGATTAGATATTGAATACATTTCTATTAATTCTAGGCTATTATTGTTGAGACATGGACTTGGATGAAAAGTTGTGGAAAAGAAGTTAAAATATGCAAATTCAGAAGAAAGAATGACCAAATCAGAATTTTATCCAAAGTCAGCAAACTGGCGAAATGATTTAGCTGAGAAACGAATTCGCCTGAAGACATCGTCACGATTTAGAGTTGAGGGCGATGAAGTAGGCAATATAAAGAAGATCTCGCCTCGAAGATTAAAACATGCAAGGCGAATCAGAAACTCCTTGCCTTCATATGTCGCCATCCTGACAGAAAATTTAGGCGATGAAGGTTGGACTTTGCCTGCCTTGAGGCAATAGCTGAGGCGATAAAGGAGAAATGTCACCAAGTTAAAGGATAATAACAGGCGGCATTTGATGAGACATCGCCTAGAAGGTTTGAACTAGAAAAGTGTTTTGGCGAAGAATATCAACTCGCCTGAGCATTAAGCGACATACTATGGCAATATTGAGAACATTTCGCCTAGGGAGATTGTTAGTTTGGCGATCAGGACAAGCGAGATTTGAAGAAGTCGTTTGGTCCGCTCGAACGTTTCCTTACTCTTTTGCAGGGTACCTTGACTCTTGGAATCGGTCCTTAATTAGTCCAGAACCATCCGGTCCAGTCAGCCCGGATTAATTGTAGTTCCGAACCACTAAAGTTTGGCGCCCACTGTGGGACCGACGATAACTTTCCTGCAAAAACTAATTTCTTTCACTTTCTTCTGTTGATTGAAAATTCGTTATCCTTCTCATGGCTAACGATTCGACTGTTGAGCAACAGCTTAGAGCTCTGATGGATCGCATGCGCCAGCTAGAAGAAGACAACGCTAGAACTAAGGTAGAGAACCAGGAGCTTACCCTGCGAATGAACAATATGACCAATAATGGTACTACCTCAAACGCAAAAGGCGACAATGCAGCCAACCACGAAGCCAATAGGCTCCTCCTATCTGATATCCAAGAGATCAAAAGAGGTATGGCGAAAAAGGCTGCAAACTTCCAGGTCGTCATCTGGACTATTCCTGGCATTCTGGCACCCTTTGAACGCTCTGCTGCGAACACCCACATCCTCTCCCCATTTGTGGACACGATCGCTACGGTAGAAATGTCGAAAAGAAGCATCATTCCGACCTTTCATAAGTTCCGAGGGGATTTGGATCCGGCAGAGCACGTGGCCGAGTACTGCCAGGAAATGTCCTTGGTAAATCTTCCGAGCGACACTCGTGAAGCCATAACTTACAAGACGTTTGAGAGCAGTTTGGGCGATCCAACCCTAACCTGCTTTCTTAATCTTTCGAACAACACTATTTATTCTTTTTCTCAACTTGTGGATGATTTTGTTGTTCGGTTCTCTAGCCGCAAGCGTTTTAGGCTAACCACAGATCACTTGTTCTCCGTGGCCAAAAATGAAGGTGAAAGCCTCCGAGAGTATGTTTCTCGTTTCACCAGAGAATACATCAAAATCCCAGACGTTGTGGAATCAACTGCCGCAACAGCTTTCCGAAAGGGTCTACCCCTATTCTCTCGTCTGTACGAGCAATTGACGGAATGCGAGCCTCGGACGCTGGAAGAATCCCTTGCAATCGCAACTCGACAAATCAAATTGGAAGAAGATCATGCAAGGGTTGCCATGGCTAAAAGCAGGGCTAATCGTAAGTCCGAGCAGTGTAGGAACAAGCCTCATAGGGGGAGGTTCGAGCCATATAAAAGGCATGACCCTTGCCCCAATTTAGGTCCGTCCAGAACCATAGGTAGGAACGGTGAAAACAAACCAAAGTGACTAGTCCCGGCCTATGATCTAACCAAAGAGCCAAAAGCCCTAGTCGCTGTAATGAAAGACATGGGATCTTCTGTTACTTGGCCAGAACAAATGCGGACACCCGCAAACCAAAGAGATAAAAACAAGTTTTGTCAATTTCATAATGACCACGGCCATAGAACAGAGGATTGCGTGGCATTACGGTCTGAGGTAGCCTCCTTATTGAAAAAAGGACGCCTGCATGAGTTTTTGTCTGATAAGGGAAAGCAGACTCTTGAAAAGTTCAAAGAAAAACGTCACGGGTCCAAAGCAATCGAAATGCCTGACGAAGCTCCAGAAGTCGAACAAATAATAAGAGTTATTCACGGTGGCTCAGTGGTAAGCGGAATAACCCAAAGTTCCGCAAAAACACATGCTTGAGAGCTAGTCAGCATCAATGAAGCTTCTGTTCGGCCAGGTAAAACCCCTCTTACCTATGAACTATCATTTTGTGACCAAGACATGTAGGGACTTGCATACCCGCACCACGATGCGCTGGTCATAACCTTATAGATAGCCAACTGCAAGTTGAAGAGGGTCCTTGTTGACAATAGAAGCTCAGCGAATATCATGTTCCGTCTGGCTCTCAAGGAAATACATCTGGACGAGTCACTCATCATCCAAGACACGACAACACTTACCGAATTCAGTGGAGAATCGAAACAAACTATAGGTGAGGTCATTTTGCCTGTTTTTACAAGTGGAGTCAATCTCGTGACCAAGTTTCTCCTAGTAGACCCACAGTCGTCCTACAATTTAATTATGGGCAGACCTTAGATCCACGAGATGAAGACTGTTCCTTCGAACTATCATCAAACTCTTCGAATCCCTACCAAATAGGGAATCAAATAAACTAGAGGAGATCAAAAAGCATCAAGGGAATGCTATCACACTAGCTTTAAGAAGTCTCCGGCAACATAGCAATTATAGAGTGGAGCCCCCGCGCCAGGCCGAATGGAAGTTCCGGTGCCTGAACCCCTAGAGGAAGTTCAAATCGATCCGGAACATTCCGACAGGAAGATCTAGATTGGTTCAGCACTTGACCAGGAACTTAGAGGTAAACTCCTAACTTTGATTTCGGCTAACCTCGATTACTTTAATTGGTCCCACGCGGACATGATAGGTATCGACATAGGCATCATTGCCCATAAGATGGGAGCCGATCCTAAGGCTAAGCCTATCAAGCAAAATAGGAGAAAATGCGCCTCAGAAAGGAACCAATTCGTCAACGAAGAGGTCCAGAACCTTCTGAAAAATGGTATGGTCCGAGAGGTGAAATATCCGGACTGGTTGGCTAACGTCGTAGTCGTCAAGAAGAAAAATGGCAAATGGCGGGTATGTGTAGACTATTCCGACCTAAATAAATCATGTCTGAAATACTTGTTCCCTCTCCCTCATATTGACACAATGGTGGATGCAACTGCGGGACATGATCTCCTAAGTTTTATGGATGCTTTCTCTGGGTATAACCAAATCTAGATAGACCCAACAGATCAAGAAAAGACGGCATTCATAACTGAAAGAGGAGCTTACTATTACAACGTGATGCCTTTCGGACTGAAAAACGCTGGTGCAACGTACAAATATCTGGTCAACCAAATGTTCTCCGAACAAATCGGAAAAACTATGGAAGTTTATGTAGACGATATGCTTGTGAAATCACTAAAAGCTTAATAGCATATCGAACATCTACAAAAAGCCTTCCAAATCTTGAGACAATATAACATGAAATTGAATCCGGCAAAATGTTTGTTTGGAGTTGGCTCCGGCCAATTCCTAGGATTCATGGTGACGAAAAGGGGGATAGAAGAAAATCCGAGCCAATTAGAAGGTGTTGTAAAAATACCAATCCCGAAAAATAAGAAATACATCCAGCGTCTGACTGGAAGAATCGCAACCCTCAATCGATTTCTTTCGAGATCTTCCGAATACCTCAAACCCCTTTTCCAGTTACTTCAGAACGGCACGAACTTCGATTGGTCAAGATCATGTGAAGAAGCCCTACGAAAAGTTCAACTCCACCTCTCAAAGGCACTAGTTTTGGCCAAACCAAAATCTGGGGAAATGCTATACATCTATCTGGCAGTTTCCGAAGCGGCAGTTAGCGCCGTCTTAGACTGAGATGAATGAAACACTCAATAACCAATCTACTTCACCAGTAAGTCTCTCGCAAATGCAAAAGCAAGGTACAGTAGTATGGAAAAGCTCGCCTTGGCCCTAGTGTCAGCCTCTCGGAAGTTAAGACCCTATTTCCAAGCCCATCCAATAACTGTCATATCATCCTACCCAATTAGAGAGATTTTGCACAAACCTGAAGTATCCGGGCGGATGATGAAGTGGGTTGTGGAATTGAGTCAATTTGACATCAACTACAAACCTCGTACAACCATAAAATCTCAAGCACTGGCGGACTTCACAGTCCCTCCTCAGAATGTCAACACTATGGAAGAAAAGCCCGATTTGTTAGCCAAGTCACTGGAACCTATCAAGCAAAGGATGATAGGATGAAAGCCTACCTTGAGTTAGTTCAAACCTTCCAACAATCATTCCTGACAATATAGTTTGAACAAATTCCAAGGGGGAAAACAGCCGTGCAGACGCTCTTGCCTCTTACGGTTCGGAAGTTAAAGATCTAGGCCCGAGGTACATTCTACACGGACACATCGAAAAATCTTCCATTAAGGTAGAATTACTCGAATCTGAAGTCCTTCTGGTCAACAATTCACAAGAAAGTTGGATCAAGCCAATTCTCGAATATATCCAATCCGGTTTGTTGCCCTAAGATAAAACTTCTACTCGGAAGTTAAGTACATTTGCAGCCAGATTTGCAGTGATTGAAGGGGTACTGTACAAAAGATCCCTTAGTGGTCCTTATCTATTATGCTTAGATGAGAGCAACGCGAAGAGAGTTTTACAAGAACTTCACAATGGTCAAGCTGGAAACCATTCCGGGAGAAGAAGCCTAGCGTTCAGATGTTTCCGAGCTGGGTATTATTGGCCTACCATGAAAGCATACGCAAAAGAACTAGCCAAGAGATGTGAAAGTTGCCAAAGGTACGGGAATTATATTCATGCTCCTGCCGAACTTCTGCACGGAATCTCATCTCCATGACCTTTCTCTAAATAGACAATGGTTCACAATTTATATCTAAGGTGTTTAAAGACTTTTGCATAGCTTGGAATATCAAACTGAACTTCTCTACCCCCAGATATCCGAAAGCGAATGGTCAGGCTGAGGCGACAAACAAAACTCTCATCGCCATTCTCTAGAAAAGACTAGGGAAGCATAAGGGTACATGGGTTCAAGAGTTGTTTGTCGTTCTATGGTCTTACAGAACAACGTCCAGGGTTCCGACAGGACAAACTCCTTTCTCTTTAGTTTTTGGAGTCAAAGCAGTACTTCCTTCCGACGTAGGATTCAGATAATATCCGCTCCACGATCAGAACCAAGTCGTGTTGGATTTTGACCTCGCCACGATCGACAAGCTACGAGAAAATTCCGAGACAAAAATGAAAAAATACAAAAGGTCAATTGAAAAAGATTACAACAAATCCGTCCAAGTGAGAACTTTTTCCGTAGGGGATTGGGTACTTTGAAAGAACTTCAACGCAAACAAATTGGACGAATCCTGGGAAGTTCTGTATCAAATTACAGAAATAATAGGCAAAGGGGCATATAAACTTCAAGATGAAGCCGGCAAAGCAGTCCAAAACATATGGAATGCAGCTCAATTGAAGAAATTCCAGTTCTGAACGATCAAAACCCCATGCATTTCGGGGACTAGGTTCTGACCTCAAACTATAAACTCTCTACATTCAAATGTTGTTAATTTTTTATTTGCCTTCAAAATCAATTACTGACTTAAGCTCGGAGGGTCCTCAATAAGTTGAGGAGCATCCTAACCCTCTTGTCGCCTTACACTCAGAGGCCAACGTCCGTCCGGACCATAAATCCCCACAAAGGGAAATCAGGTTTTTCTAAAGAACCCTTCTTATTCGCATTTTCAATTTTCGATTTCCCTTCCGAATCAATTACTGACTTAAGCATCGGAGGGTCCTCAATACATTGAGGACCTCCCTCACCTGGTGTTGAAATTTCAGGAAGAACATAACCTAAGGCAAAATGCCCAACACATATCCCGGAAAATGAATAACAAATCAAGTTAAGTTCCGGATCTGAGACACGTATGTCCGTACTACCAAGTTCCCGAATCATGCTCTTACCCCAAAAGCTTGTTTTTGCGAGGTGTCCACACCAAAACTTCAAACAAGAGCATGGAAAACCCCTCAAGACAAAGAATAAAACAAAGAATTGAGCTCAGAATAAAACCGTCTTAAAAACTTAGCTCGGGCACAAAATAATACCCCATACAACGCTTTAATTTCCTGAATCAACACTTGTAAAGAGTTGATCACTCATCATATTGTGTACACAAATCCAAAAGGACAATGAAATTGAAAAGGTCCGACAGGACAGAAATTATTATATCCGAAAGGACAAATCCCAATTCAGTTAATGAAAATCGAGCAACGACTCTTACCAATTCTTTTAACAAATCAGTGTTTATATCCGAATATCTTTTATTTACTTCCATTTCGATTTATTTCTGTTTCGATACTTAGAACATTTATGATAAAAGATCGGAAAAAAAGACAAATATCCATAAACTTCATTCAAAACAAAGGAAAGAAGGTACAAGCATGGTAGGAAAAAGGCCACAAATAAAGGAAAAACTACAAAGGAGAGACGAATCCTAGATCTCTAAGTCCTCTAAGGTCAATCCCGCTTCCATCCCTCCTTTGTGAACATCAATCTCATTAGCAGCCAGCCTAGTTGGAGTCGAACTATCCGCCACAAATCCAGATGTCCCTTCTGTACCTCTTCCTCCTATAGTAACAGCCTCTTCCCCCTCAGCTTTCTTCCCCTCTTCCTCTTGCTTGTCTTCTTCCCTCTCCTCTTCCTCCCCCTCTTCATCTTTCTCCGAGTCACTATCTTCTGCAGGGCTCAGAATCTCAATGCCAGTAGCCTCAAGAAGTTGAAGCTAGTAACCATACCTCCTCTCGGCCACCACCTTGGACAAAGTGCAGCCGAGAAATTTCTGGTACACTCTGCCCTTGGCCTCAACTTTTGCTCAGGCTTCAGTCGGTTTAACTCTGTCTTCCGCCTGGACCAGGCGCCTCTCCATCTTTGTCATCCGAGAGGATAAAGATTCCATAGTACCCTTTAACAAGGAGGACTCCTCCTCGGCCTTCTTCGTTTTCTCCCTCTCGGAGAGAAGCTCCCTTTCCTTATCTTGAGCAATCAACCTTAGATCGCTCAACTCAGACGTGGCAGCCTCTTGCTTCGTCTGAAAATCGTCCTTATCCTTCTTAAGAGACTCGCGGTCAGCACGGACCTTATTGATGATAGAAGAGTGCGGTCCCACTCACGATCGAATGCGTGACCAATTTGAACAAGCTGAAATTAAAAAAAGTTAGACATCAAAATTCCGATGGGAAAACCCAAAACTTGACAGAGAGAACACACAATTCGGACTGTACCTAATGAATGGGCAAAGTAAGCTCCTCGACCAACTTCTGACGCTTGCTAAGAAGGCACTTCTGATCCTCCTCTAGAACAAGCCCATTCAAAGCTTCAAGGGCCGCCTTTGGCTCCTTGAAGAAAGAAGTGGCGGCAGGCACCGTCAATGTACGAGGCAGAGGCTCGGAACCTTTCTCGAGAATTTGAACCTTCGGGAAATAACCCCTATGCTTCTTTGAGGTCGGAAAATCCGACCCATCCTCCTCACGAGTTCGCATAGGCACGATCCCTTTATCCTTGCTGGGCTTCTAAACCGAGGCGCCGGGGACCTTCTCCTTCTCCTTTACCTTGTCCTTCCCCGCCCCGGAAGGACCTCCAATTATCACGCCCCTATCCGAGCATTGACCCATCAAATATTTAAGGGCATCAGCCCGCTTTGAAGAAGTTTTGCTCTTCTTCTTCCTTGAATCCTGACCAGCCATTTTTGAAATCTGACCCTTTTTCGTTGATCAAGGAGGATCGGTACTAAATTCTGGAGGTCATGAACGTCCGGACCAAAGGACAAAATCCTGTTGATGACAGACTCACTATTAAGTCCGCACGGACAGTTAGATTTTTCAATCTCCACTGCACAAGAAAAGAAAACATGTATTAGAGTATGGAACCAAAACTAATGCAGACAAGAATAAACATAAATCTGTTATGGCTCTCCTACTTGGCTCAGGGTTCCACCAATACGGAATGTCCCCATCTCCTTCCGCCCTCCAGCGACCGGAGACAAAAAAGAAACTCTCCTTCCATGCCTTATCGCATGTGGCAGGATTGAGAAACACCCTCGTTCTTTTATGAAAAGTGTGTCTATTTAACATGCTTAGTTCTCCCATGATGTATTGGATCTTTTGTCATACCTATGACAAATTTATTGTCACATAACAATATTATTGAACCCTTAATGCTAAGGTGTAGTTCATGTACAAATATTTTAAGTCATAACCCTTTAGAAAACCATGAGTTACGGCTCTGAGTTCAGACTCAGCATTACTTCTACACCATGATGTTTATTCTAGTGAGGTGATCCTGTCCCATTATGCAGATTGAAAAGGCCACGTTCAATTTTGATTGCATCATCTATTGGTAATTCAGTGGACTTTACAAAGCTCGATGAGTATCAAGCATTGGTAACAGAATTGACCATATGTTCGATTCAATGGGGAGCTAACTTCTTTTAACTATCAATGATTTATCAGTTATAATGAATTGCTGAATGGTGAGAAGGATATATATCTTGACTTGAGAAGTAAAAAAATATGAGTCCTCCTCCACCGCCTCTAAAAATCAGAAAAACCTTAGCCATGGCATCTAAACATTAAAAAAAAAAACAAAAAACAAAATAAGTAACATAAACACTATAATTAAAAATATAGTCAAATAATCGCATCTAAATATTATCCATCAAAAGAGGTATTGTGACTAAATATAGGAATAAACATAGCAGCGAAAACTATAATTGAAAAACAATCTAATAATCGAATCTAATATTATCTTTAAGAATTCAGCATAATTGTAATCAATTGAGCATGAATGAGACTTACATTGAGGATTAGATATTTGAATGAATACATACAAGGAGAGATGTATGATTCAATTTTCAGCATCTAATTGAATCGTAAATAATCATCGTCGTCACCGTAAACTAAATTGTCAGTCTCAGATTGAGGCGACTATGTGAGAGTAGACATAATGGACTCCAACAAGTTAGTAGAGGTGACAATAGACAGTGAACTTCGATGAGCGAGCAGAGGTAGACATGGTGGGCCCGACGAGGTCGCGGAGGAGGATAAAAGCTGTGCCACAGTTTGTGTCTTAAAATGGAGAGGCAAAACTATAAAAGTTATGAATAAGAGATATTTCATCAAATGTTAGGTCAGTTGTAAATTTATAGCACATTAAGGCACGCAATTTAGGGTCTATTAGCATTGAAAATATACATGGGAGCACATGATGTGGGGTCGGTTAGGTTTGAAAATATAATCTGTCCATATTCAAAATCCAGTTGAATTTATATGTTTGTATTGTAATTTTGATTAACTAGGATAAAATAACTTTTTCATATTTTAAACTTTGATCGATATTAAATTTGCTAATGATTGTATGAATAATTTTTTTTAATCAAATTAAACCTTCTACCATGTTTGGTCAAGACCTTGTTTGTTTCATGTGTTTGGGTTGTTTCGTTTCGTTTCATCACAACCCTAACAATATTTTGTTTCGTGTGTTGGGGTTGTATTGTTTTGTTCATTAATGTTTTTGGTTGTTTCAAAATTCCCATTTTTCCTCATTTTCTCAACACACCAAATCGGTGTGTTCACATTGTTTCATATTTTTCTTTTTCAAATTTATCCTTATTATATTATTTGTATTTCAATTTTACCCTTTGCTAAAATCAATTTTTTATGTATTATTTATATTTCAATTTTACATTTTGTTAAAATCAATTTATTATGTTTTCTTCTTCATTTACACGGACGAGTGATTAAATTGCACAAACAGATAATTCTCAAACATTGGACTAGGAAATATAGTTAAGGGTATTATAGTTATTTAATAATTTTGGAACATTACCATTCAATCCATCCAAATACAAAAATATAAAAAAACAATACAATAATATACAACTTATCCAAACATAATTTCAGTACAGTACAATACATTACAAAACAGAATAATACATTAATGAAACAGCGCTGCCAGTCATCCAAACAAGGTCTAATGGTTTTATCCGTTGTATTTGAATTTGAGTTGGATAGTAATAGTGGCGTGTAATAAAATAAAATATTTTTTTATTTTTTTAGAATTGAAAATTTTTACATCAATTTGATAACAAATATATTTAATTTTTATTTATTATTATCATATTTATTTGTGATGCTATTTATATTTTTTTCTATCAATTTGGAAAATTTGATAATTTTGACTTAATTTTATTCTTTAAATTAAAAATTAAAATTAATTTATAAAATTGAGTATTATGTGGAATATTTATTTATTTTTATTAGTAAAAATATTTTTAATTTGCTTTTGCTACTGCTAATTAATTCGTCCGGAAAAATTGAATAAGTGATTTATTTATAACTTTGTGTGTGTTTGGTAGGAAGGTTTTTAAGTAGCGATTAGATTTTTCATTAGCGAATTGACAATTTAACTGTTTGGGAGAAGCTTTTTGATTAGCGATAAGATTTTTAATTAGCAATTTCCAAAACGCTACTTCAAGTACCTGTCCACGAATTGCTAATCAAAAAGCTTCCATTTTACCATTATCAATTTATAAGTATTACTAAACTACCCTTAATAACATTAAAAGCTTCTATTTGTACTACATTAGTTAATTTTAATAGTTTTTATTTATCAAAAATAATTAAAAAAATTTGAATAACTTTCTTAGTTAGTCTATATTTTATTTATTTATTAATTAATAACTGAAGGATGATTGATTTTAAATTAAAAATCTTGAAAGAAAAAATTATTTAAAAATGAATACTAACACTAATAAATTATATTGTAAGATAAAAAATAATATATTGTATTGTTACGTAATTTTACATCTAACAAGTACTTCAACATCTAATTGTTATTACCAAACACTCATGCCAAATCGCTACTTTAACATTTAATTTAACAGCTAACAGCTAATCGCTACTTCAACAGCTAACTCAACATTTAATGCCAAACATACACTTTGACTAATGGTTTAGCGGTATTTTTTTATGTGGTTACTAGCAAAATTAATATTGATCAAATCTCAAAAGTTACTTTACCCACATCATAGTTAAGAAAAATTACTGTTATAGTTAAGAAAAATTACTATAATACAAACGTAGAATTTGAATATTCACATATTACATTTTAAAATTCAATCAACCCCACATGACGTGATCACGTGCCGTAATGTGCTATAAATTTACAACTAACCTAACCTTTGATGAGCCACTTCTTGTCTAAAGCTTCTACAATAGCTTCACATTCTCATTTTTAGATTCAAATCGCGGTCCGTTTTTATCATCCTCAACTCACTCGTTGGGGTCCATCATGTCTGTACCAGTTCACTTGTCAGAGTTCACTATTTATATTCTCACGTCCACTCCCTCATTGCGGTCCACCATATCTCCACAGTTACTTCAATCTAAGATAGAGATAGATGTCTTTGATGGTGACCATCTCCGGTTAAATTAGATAGAAATGGAATCACACACCTCTTCTCGTATGTCTTCATTCAAATTATCGATCTTCAATGTAAGTCATATTATTGCTGAATTGATTGCAATTTTTCTGAATTCATAGAGATAATATTTAGATTTGGTTGGGTTTGAAAATATGATCTGTCCATATTCAAAATCCAGTTGAATTTATATGTTTTGTTAGGGATTTTCATTATATCCCTCTTTCATCACAGGCCACAAGTTCAATGTGTCAGAGATAGAACGTCTTCTCCAACCATCCATTGTACCAATAATGATGCTATCTATGTCAGACAACTTTTGGATACCGAGAAGGTAGTAGAGGCACCAACTCTTGATGATTGGGGTTATGACTCCCAATCTTTGATCACCACCCAGAGGGTTGGAATGGGATGATTACTTCTTCATGAGACAGCTCTATTTATAGTGATCACCAAATATACTTTCCTAATTTATTTCCTCTTTACAAGGAATACCAAATAATCATAATTAGGAAAACCAAATCCTTTTCCAAATAAGGATTATAACAATAAGGAAATAGATCTAAACTCAAAATAGGAAATCCTTCCTAAAGGGAATCCTTCCAAAATAGGAATCCTTATAATCTAAGTAATTAGGAATTCCTTGTGATTCAAGGCATCCCAACAAATCTCCACCTTGACTTGAATCACCTCAAAATTTTGAGTCTTCTTCCTCCGATCACTATCAACCAATTCTGCCTCCATCAATCAATTTGATTTGATCCCATAATTTTCTCCACCTCGAATGAGAAACAATCACTCCAAAAATCCTGATGTTTTTAGATTATGATCTCAATCTTGTACTCTATCATATTTGCACTGCACAACAGTTGTCTTCTATCCAACCCTGTTCCTTATAGGAGACTCAAGAGCCAATCTCCACCGTTCAGAATTAACATTCATATGTTTTCCAAAACATATCCAAAAATCAGATCGATCCAACGGTAAACAAAAGAGATATGCTTAATTCAATTTGGCTGCACACAACAAATCCGCGAAACTGATGGGCTGACTTGCGGATGCTATATCTCTCCGCTGAGACCTTTAAACAACGATCCGAACGGTCAAACTGCAGATATATATGTCTAGTACATAAGATTAAAATTTTAGTAAGATCCAACGGTTGAATTAGGAGAAATACTCAATCCTTTCAAGCTGTCCTGAAACATTCTACAACCAAAACTTGCTCCCAATTGAGATCTACATCATGGATACCAATTAAAATTGAAGTGCTAACATGAACTTGATTTTTCCAAATATTGATCCGCTAAATTATCTTGTACCGTCGTTACTAATCAACAAGACTCGCCGCCTGACCAACACAATATCAGGAAGACTTTCGACACAAGGCGCCAAATACGGATCTAACCACGGGCTTCACCTCTAAAGTAGGCTCTGAAAATTCCAATGAGTTTATCGATGCTTTTATAACTTCCAAGGATCTTTACCATAGCTCTGATAACTCCCAAGGGATCGCAACTAGGCTCTGATAGCTCCCGAGGATCGCAACTCGGCTCTGATACCAGTTTGTTAGGGATTTTCATTATATCCCTCTTTCATCACAGGCCACAAGTTCAATGATCAAATCAATAAGATGATGATCAGCTTTGTTGATGATGTTGATGCCATGACTAATCCCAAATTATGCTCTGATACTAGTTTGTTAGGGATAGACGAAACAGAATAGCACCAACCAGAGTAGAAACAAACAACAAAATATGGAAAGTAGAAAAGAGACACAAGAGATTTAACGTGGTTCGGCGATGTGCCTACTCCACCAAGATAGCAACTTAACTATTGAGAAATAAGGGTTACAAGTCTTTTAGACTACACTCTCTCTCCAATGCTATCGTGCACTCTACCTAGACTAGCAATAGTCTAATTAACCAATTGTACCGAAGGAATAACCAAACCTGACGAGATGCCTTAAACTGTCAGAGATAGAACGTCTTCTCCAACCATCCATTGTACCAACAATGATGCTATCTATGTCAGACAACTTTCGGATACCTAGAAGGTAGTAGAGGCGCCAACTCTTGATGATTGGGGTTATGACTCCCAATCCTTGATCACCACCCAGAGGGTTGGAATGGGATGATTACTTCTTCATGAGACAGCTCTATTTATAGTGATCACCAAATATACTTTCCTAATTTATTTCCTCTTTACAAGGAATACCAAATAATCATAATTAGGAAAACCAAATCCTTTTCCAAATAAGGATTATAACAATAAGGAAATAGATCTATACTCAAAATAGGAAATCCTTCCTAAAGGGAATCCTTCCAAAATAGGAATCCTTATAATCCAAGTAATTAGGAATTCCTTGTGATTCAAGGCATCCCAATATGTTTGTATTGTAATTTTGATTAACTAGGATAAATAACTTTTTCACATTTTAAACTTTGATCGATATTAAATTTGCTAATGATTGTATGAATATATATATATATATATATATATATTAATCCAAATAAACCTTCTAAAATGTTTTGTTAATGGTTTTATCCATTGTATTTGAATTTGAGTTAGATAGCAATAATGGCTGTAATAAAATAAAATATTATTTTTATTTTTTTAGAATTGAAAATTTTTATATCAATTTGATAGCAAATATATTTAATTTTTATTTATTATTATTATATTTATTTTTGATGCTATTTATATTTTTCGTATCAATTTGAATAATATTTATATATATATATATATCTTATTCACATTGATCTATGGGGGGTTTATAATCAGCCTCCTCTTGCGGAATATCATTATATACCTAGATGATCATTCTTAGTGTATTTGGATATTCCTCCTTTTTGTTTTTGTTGACATCTTTATCCAAAGAGTTGAAATAAAATAATTTAAAAGAATAAAAACTTTCCAATCAAATAGTGAACCCGAATTCACAAGTTTTGAATGTCAAAAGTTCTTTTGAAAGTATGGAATTGAACTCCAAAAGTCTTTTCTATATATTCCCAACAAAATAGGATTGCTAAGAAAAAACACAGACAATTTCTTGATTTTTTTAAAGTACTGTATCATCTTCAAGTGGTAAATTTTCTTATGAGCTTTATGAGCTTTGTTGACTATAGGCTTGGCAAAAGTAAGGGTTTGGGTCTACCTTTACCCAAACCCTTATTAGACCCTAAATTAGTTTTAGGGTCTAAATCCTACCCTTACCCTCTCTAAAAAGATATGGGTAAGGGTAGACCCTTATCCGGAAAATGTAAGGGTAGACCCTTACCCTTAGTAAAACCCTTCCTAATTTGATATTCTTGTGGGAAAATTTATTTTATTTCAAAATTTAAAAATTCATTAAATTTATTTATTTATTTTTGTTATTTACATATTTTATTTTTCAATAGTTTATTTATTTTCTTATGTTTTCAAATTTGTATATTTAGTTTGAACATAACATATTTACATATTAGTAAATGCAACATAAAAAATTAAATATTTATTTAAAATATTATTAATATCAACTGAATAAAATCAAATCGATCAAAGTTTAATTTAAGAATATCAAATTAATTTGATTTAAATTATAATATTGGTTTGAGTTAAACATGTTAAAATTAATTTATTTTTAGTTTGATTTGGTTTAAGTTATAAAATAGATGAAATCAATTAAATAGAATGTAAAATATACTATTATGATTACTTACAATCAAATAACTAGAAAAAAAAAAAATCATCATGGTTTAATGGATGAAGTTATCCTATTTTATTTTATTTTTTAATTTTATGCATCTTAAATTATAATTATAATTTTAATGGATAAAAATATTTAAAATTTAAAATTATTTTTAAAAATAATATTATTATCAAATTAAATAATAATATTTTTAAAAAATTAGAGGTAATTTGTTTTAAAACAATTATAATAAGTATTAATTTTGTAATTTTTTAAGAAGTGCATTAATTGTTCATTGAGAATTTAAAAGTGGTATTTTAAATGCAAATTTTTAGTATATTAATTACATTTTTACTCACATATTAAATTCCCAATGAACAATTAATGCATTTACCTATATATACCTTTCTTTTTTCTTTTAAACATTAATAACATGTATTCGTGTATTTTAAATTTATATTTACTATTTAATAGATAAAATTTATTTCAAAATAATATTATTTTTAAAAATAAAACAATAATACACTTATTATCAAATTAAAAGAATAATATTGTAAAGGAAAAAAACATAAGAATTTAAACAAATTATATTTTCTATTTTAATAAATAACATGCATTAATTGTTTCTTCTTATTTTTTAATGCATTAATTATTTATTGTATTGAAAATGTAATACTTTATAATAATAAAAATTCAATTTAAATGCATTTATTAATTATATTTTTACTCACATTTTAAATTTCCAATGAGTAATTAATAATTTTTGTCTATTAATATATATATATATTAAATAGGAAGATTAATAAAATAATATATAAAAAAAATTATTAATTCAAGAGAGAAGCATAAATTAATATATTAACTAATTTTATAAATTGGATAAAAGAGGATAAATAGTAAATATAATATATTTATAATAGATTTATGGTTTATAAAAATAAAATAAAATAAAATAAAATAAAAAACCGATAGCATAATTTAAATAAAAATGATTTTTTTTTTTTAGAACCGCCAATAAAATCTAAAAATATTTAATTGATAAAACAAACAAATGAACTTTAGTGCGGTTTGGATAAGAAATATTGCATTTAAAATGTAAGGATGTAAATAGGGTAAAATTGCATTTAGAAGGTAAGGGTTTAAATAGGGCAAAATTGCATTTAGAATGTAAGGGTCTGGATAGGGTAAAATATGGACCTTAAGTTATACCCTTACCCTACCCTTAAATAAACGGATTTTTTCTAAACCGGGTCATATAGGGGTTTTTAATTAAATGGGTAGGGTTTTACCCTACCCTTTTTGAGTTGGGCAAGGGTAGGGTCTCAAAACCCTACCCAGTTTGCCAACCTTAGTTGACTATGAATAAATACAATGACATTGGCGGTAACCGAGCTGAAGATGGAGAACTCGGTGTTTAGACATAGTCAAATGAAGTACGCAAATTGGTGTTCTTGCCACAGCCTGGCATGCTGTATCAACTGGAGCAAGTTTAATTTTCATTACAAGACCGAGAACTTCCCCTGCAAACTACACTGCACTATTGTCTTTGACAAAATACAATGAAGTTGGAGCTACAAACTATTATTCATGGATGAGATTCCACATGTGGTTCGAAAATAAAGATGGTCAAGAACAGAGGTAACATCAAATCTTTTCCAGTTTCATCAAATTGGTGTAGTCTTCTACTAAGTGTGGTTTTTTTTTTTTTTTTTTGAATGGAGTAGATATACAGACACTGTAGTTGGTGTTGAAGATTTTGATTCAATCAAATGCCTGGTTCTCTGTGGAGGTGCCTCCAGGTATATTCCATAACATTAATGTTAATGTTAGTAGAAGGGAATGAAAATGTCTGCATTTCACAAAATCATTACATTCTATTTTCAGTTGTAACGGGATGAACCTTCTCCATGGAAGCAAAATTCACTGCAGCTGTTTCTACATAACCTGTTCCAGATTGCAGAGTTATTTTTGTTGCATCAGCTGTTGCTTCATCTCGCCCAAAAAATAAAGGTACAATGTATAAAATTACATAATGTAGTATTTTTTTAAAATTTATTTATTGAAAATATTGGTTCGAGATACATAATTTACATTCATCTTTCTCCTAACTTCTAATTGAGTACATAATTTACACTCACGTTTCATTTTCTCAACTAAATTACATAATTTATACTCATCTTTCTAAATTAACTTAGCTAATCCTCAATAACTACATAAGCTATCTTTATTCTTCTTCCTACTTAATATTCAACTGATTTCATTGACTAAGTGCCAGAAGAATTTCAAATTATGTGCTCTCCCTCACTGCCTCCTAAAAAAACCTTAGCCATAGCAGATAAGATGACCAGATCCAGATGCTGAAAAATCTGATGATGAATAATATTGATATGACAGAGATGAGAATGGAGAACTACGGTTGGCTTAAGAAGCGGTCCAATGCAGCCAAATATGGCTTCCACCTCTGTGATCCCTAGTTATAGCATGCACATAGGTGTTCTTGCCACAGCTTGGCATTCTCTCTCAACTTTCATAATGTTCGGTGCTTATTATAAACTCCGGACTTTCCCAGTTGAACGCTTCCCTCCCACCCACTGCATACGTAGATAAAAAAAATATTTCCTACCTTTGTTATCAGCAAAATTTTGGAAGCCTGGAGCCAAGGTGCTATCTTAGAAAGCAGAAAGCTTAGGTTAAAAAAATAAAAGAATATTATAATACAATTAAAAACACATTTATATAATTGTCACAACTCTGTTTTCTGTGGCACATAGAAGAATAATAAAATGAATATATGTAAATATCAAAATTAACATTAACTAAGAAAATAGAAAATAAAATAATCGATGCAAAATAAAAGTTGCAATCTATTGAAACAGACTTACATCCAGAATTTGTAATTTTAATGAAGAAATAGAAAGAGAGGTGTGTGATTCCCTTTCTATCTGATCCAACCAAAACCAATTGTCTTCATCGTCAACAGAGGTGTTGGCCTGTGTTTTCGATTGATGCGATTGTGGAGATAAGGTGGACCCTGAGTGAGTCGAGATGGGATGTTGATCCTATATGCATACTACGCAATCAACATACAAACAATAAGCGGAAAAGAAAAGAGAGATTACTGTCAATTGGTCGACGATAAATCTCCTGAAAATACCGTTCAGTTCACCGGCTAAGAACCTCAATTGTACTTCTAGAACACGAACGCAGAATCTCTTCAAAACATAAACTCTTGAAAACCTTGGAGTAGGTTTCACTTTGCAAACACTGTTTGCAATTCATGTTTCAGAGAACGCTCTGAGATGTGAAGTTTTTGGGATGATTGAATGAATGAGAGGAGGACTCTATTTATAATAGTCCTTGGCTAGTTCACTTGAACTAGAACTCATTTGAATTCAAACTCTTGAATTCTAATCTCTGATCTCTTACTAATCCATTGCTTAATGGACAAGTAAGTGAGATCTGGACCGGGCCTATCTTGGGTGGACCTATCACCCAGGCCCAAAGGCCCCAAGCCCACATTTATTTAAGGCTTGGGCCAGCCCATATTCATTATAAGTCCAACATTCTCCCACTCACACAAGAGAGGTACTACCCACTAAGGACCGTCAAGGCTTAAACAGAGAAAGCACGCGTTGTTCAATCATTTGGTTTTATACGAAAAATAACCAGTGTGACCAAATGAACCAGTTTCTTCAATAAAGAAGAACAATCTCGAAATTTACTTCATATCCCAGACTACCATGATTTGAATTCACTTCAGACATGTTCGGTCCCAAATGAACCAATGTTCTGAAAACTTCGAAGTACTTCTAATCACAACTGTGTTCCCAAGAACCACAGTCCGCTAGCGTGTGATTTAAATAGTGTGAATACAATCAGAGTCTTCCAATTTGCTCTTGTCCCAAAAGTCGATGAAAGTAACCGACATCACTGTCATGTCACATAGGCCGAATTTACCGTAGCCATAGAAAGACACGCCAATGACACAGTCATTACCCCAACACTCCGGATACAAAAGAGATTGTACTAAGGATAAATAAATATAGGACTTTGCACGATAAGCAGTAGGGACTGTTCTCAAACTTATCTCCCATAGGGTCAACTTATAGCTCGCACGGTATAAAAGCATGCGTGACAATGAACCTTGCATCTACATTAGGCGCGTATGTCTATTATGATAGTTCATTATTCGGACGATAGCACAAAGCTATTCCTCAGACTTGATCACTCCCACTATCCTAAGTGTGATGACTCAAAAGTTTAGTCCGGCTAGTCTGGTCTCATGATTGTGGTTCTCATGAGCGATTCTCAATCCATGTTGGAGAATCTCGTCTTGGCGACCACGTCAAGGCGATCATTGTATACCTCTTAGTTCATGAAACTCCCATTCAGAACATAAGTGTATAGATCTCATCTTGCATTATCACCGGATAATCAAGGCAACTGCGCGTGCAAGTGCACAAGTCTCTCAAACCTGACGACATACTCTCGGATGAATTAACTCTCTATATGCCAGAAAACACATGAAGATAAACAATTATCAAATAAAACATAGGCATAACAATCCAAGACATTACAATCTACGTAGACCCAAAGACCTAGAATGCTTGACAAAAACATCTCTACTTACAGCCTTAGTAAATGGGTCTGCTACCATATCATGTGTAGATATATATCTGACTGTTACATGCTTCTTTGTCACTATATCCCTGACAAAGTGGTACTTAGTCTCTATGTGCTTAGACTTACTGTGATACTTAGAGTCCTTAGTGTAGGCAATAGCTGCCTGACTATCACAATATACAGTGACTGGTTTTGGCTCACTCTCAGTTAGGTTAAGGTCATCTAAGAACCTTTAGAGCCAGACAGCTTCCTGCACAGCCACCGAGCAGGCTACAAATTCTGCTTCCATGGTGGACAAAGCTATGCAAGTCTGCTTCTTGCTACTCCAAGAGATAGCTCCATGACTCAGAATAAAGGCATAACCGGAAGTTGACTTCCTCTCATCTAAGTCGCCACCCCAATCAGCGTCAGTGTAACCCACTAGATGGCTTTTACCACCTTGGTAACATAGAGCATAATCTGAGGTTCCTTTTAGATATGCTAGAATCCGTTTCACAGCAATCCAATGCTTTTGTCCTGGATTAGACTGATACCTGCTTACCAGTCCTACTGCATAGCAGATATCGGGCCTTGTACACAACATAGCATACATCAGGCTGCCGATGGCATTTGCATATGGAACTTTCTGCATCTTCTCACGCTCTTGCGGAGTTTTAGGGCACATCTCAAGACTCAAAGTCTGCCCTTTTACAATGGGTGTATCCATAGGTTTGCAATTAGCCATATGGAAACGTTCAAGGATCTTTTGAATGTAGAGCTCTTGCGATAAAGCCAATAGCCTCTTACTTCGATCCCTTGAAATCTTGACTCCTATTATATAGGCAGCCTCACCCATGTCCTTCATCTCAAAAGTTGTCGATAACCAGTTCTTCGTTGACATTAGAATGTCCTTGTTGTTGCAAGCCAAGAGAATGTCGTCTACATATAATGACAGTAACACAAAACCGTCACTGGACTTCTTCACATAAACGCAATGGTCTTCTTGTGTCATTTGGAAACCATATGACAACACCGAGTCATGAAATCTCAGGTACCATTGCCTGGAGGATTGTTTGAGTTCGTAAATGGACCTTAAGAGTTTACACACTTTCTCTTCTTTGCCTTTAGTTATAAAACTCTCAGGCTGTTCTATGTAAATCTCTTCCTCCAGTCCTCCATTGAGGAAAGCGGTCTTGACATCCATTTGATGCAATTCCAAGTCCATATGTGCGACTAAGGCCAAGATTAGGCGAATAGAAGCGAATCTCACCACAGGTGAGAACGTCTCCTCATAATCTATGCCCTCAAGTTGGGTATAGCCTTTCGCCACTAATCTTGCCTTGTATCTCTCGATCGAACCATCAGCCTTCCGTTTAACGCGAAGGACCCATTTATTTCCGATGGCTCTACGTTCTGGCGGTAAGTCAACCAAGTCCCAGACATGGTTACTTTTCATCGATTTCATTTCCTCATCCATGGCTTTCATCCATAAATCCATGGCGGGTGAATTGAGAGTTTCTTTTACGTTCTTTGGTTCATCACCATTGTGTGAAGCCATCATGAACGTTTCCCCTTCAATCTCATAACGTCGTCGGGGAATGGGGATTCTTCTACTTCTTCGATTCGATGACTCAGGCATCGAAGAATCAGGAATCTATGTACTCCCGCTGTCATGTACCAGTGGAGCTGATTCTTCAGGCACTTGTTCACTCCCACTAGGATCAATATCCATCTGTGGAGGAACTAAGTCCTCTGATTCATTTTGTTCAAAGAAGGAAGTCTCTCTTTCTACTTCACCCCTCTTGGGGAATTCATTCTCAAGGAACACAACATCACGTGACTCTAATTCTGAAATGGTACCATCTGAATTTTCTCCTATTAGTACATATCCTTTAGATTGCTCGGGATATCTTATGAAGATACATCTTTTACCCCTCGCACCTAGCTTCCCATATGGGCTAGAAAGATCATGTACATAACACGCGCACCCCTAGGGTCGCAAATAGGAGAGGTCAGGTTTTCTACCTTTCCATAACTCATAGGGTGTAGTAGTCACTGATTTCGTTGGAACCTTATTCAATATGTGGGTCGCTGTTAGAAGTGCATCTCCCCAATAAGATATTGGAAGATTTGCTTGTGCCATTATCAATCGTACCATTTCTAACAGTGTTTTATTCCTCCTCTCGGCAACTCCGTTTTGCTGAGGAGTCCTAGGAATAGTCAACTATCTCACTATACCTTTCTCCTGACACAACGTCTTAAATTAGTCAGATAGATACTCTCGACCTCGGTCAGTGCGTAGCACTTTAACAGTCCTATCTAATTGATTCTCCACCATAGCCAAAATTTTTCCAAAGCAATCTAAAGCTTCAGACTTATGGGAGATTAGATAGACTATACCGAAACGAGTGAAGTCATCTATGAAGGTAATGTAATATGATGCACCACTTCTAGCCCTAACATTCATAGGTCCACATATGTCTGAATAAACTATCTCCAAAGGAAAAGTGGCCCTATTTGCCTTTCCAAAAGGTTTTCTAGTGGCCTTCCCAGCTAGGCAATGATTACAGACTGGCAACTCGATCTTATTATAAGATCCTAAAATCCCCTCTTTTGCCAATCTGTTCATTCTATCTTGTCTTATATGACCAAGTCTAGCATGCCAAATGGAAATATCAATATCACCAGATGCAACAAGAGTAAAACTAGTATCACTATCGACATAAGAAGGGTTCACATAATCATCAATGCAAAGATAAATAAATTCATCAGCCATTCGTCCAGAACCAATAAAAACAGAGTCATAATACAAACTCAAAACTTTCGATTCAAACACAAGTTAATATCCAAAAGTCATCAAAACAGAGACCGAAACGAGACTATGTCTAATCTCAGGAGCCTAGAGGACATCATGTAGTAGTAAAACGTGGCCACTTTGCATCCTCAGTTTGCAAGTGCCGATCCCTTTTACTTCAACTCGAGAGTTGTTCCCCACATATATCCATCTAGTACCACGCGGTATGCGTCGGTACTCTACGAACGCTCCTCTGTCTCTAGCTACATGGTCGGTTGCCCCTGAGTCTACAATCCACATAGAATAAGACTCGGCAAGCAAAATGGTGCTAGAAACAAAAACATTAGACATATTGAGATCAGAATAGGATACTTCCTTTTTCGGCTCGAAACAATCACGAGCGAAGTGTCCCATCTTGTTACAATTGTAACATTTGATCTTTCCCATGTCTCTTTTCTGCCCCTTTCCACGTCTGGCCTTCTTTCGAGGGTTTTTGGTCCCGGGCTTAGCAGGATTCCTCGAATCCTTATCTTTCTTACTGCCTTTATTACCCCTCTTGCGCTTAGCATTACTGCCCCTACACACATTTGAATCAGCCATGTAAAGCTGACCAAAGGATTTTGCCGCCTCTAAGCGCTCGTCCTCAAGTTCCACATGACGGGAGATATCATCAAACGTTTTGATGTTATAATTATGTGTCATGTTTATCTTCATATTTTCCCAACTGTTTGGGAGGGACCTTATCACTGCCTGCACTTGTTGCTCGTCCGTTAGGACATGACCAGCTGATTTCAACTCGCGGATCATGTTAGCCATCTCATGAAGATGTTGGCGTATAGTATGATCACCGCGCTTGCGATAAGTATCAAACTTAATCGTCAGCCGTCGGAGCTTGGTGGTTGAAGTCCCACCATGTTTGTCCTTCAGGGCTACCCACATAGCCTGTGCAGTGTGGTAATCTTCAAAAGCACACATCAAATCATTAGCCATGCTCGATAATATGGTGATGCGCGTAATGCTATTCTTGCGCTTCCAGGACAAATAGGCATCCATATCACGCCTCGCTTATGCAGTGGAACCATGCGCTGGTTCGACCATCGTGTTTGAAAGGGTCTCGAGAGCTTCTTGCTCCTCGAGGATATACTGGATCTTGCGATGCCAGATATTGTAGTTGTCTCCATTGAGTTTGTCACCCTTGTTCAGCTCAGCGACAATAGACTTAGTAGCAGAGGCCATCACTGACAAGCACCAAAAAGATACATAAGACCATCTATGTTTAATCTAGCATAATCATCCGATAGTAGTATAAATGCACTAGCTAAAATAATCAAAAACTCATCGAATCAATCTGAGGGGGAATCAAAGAAGATAGGCAATCTACCCAATCACCATCCTTATCCTCAAACTTCATCAACTTGTTAATCATGCAGTGTGCAAACAAGTCTAAGCATGCAAGCCTAGAGCATCCACTAAATTATTCAACAACTAAGGAATAATCATAAAGAATTCATGTTAAATATATATATATAATATATTAAATAAAAAACTGCATACTAAACAGTTCTAAACAAAACATGAATAATCTTTTTAAAAAGATATATGGTCTATGGATAGCCCTCTGGGTCCCAATCGTATGGTGTGAGAGGGGTGTACTCGGACTCAGTAATCACATTATTGTCATCCTGAGCCTCGTCAGATATCTCGGGTTCGTCGCCGTCCAAATTGACGACTTCCATCTCTTCGTCGCTATTCCACTCGGCGACCTCTTCCTCCTCTCCAGCCCCTTGGGCTTCGTACTCTTCTTCATCAACCCACTCGAGGATCTCTCCTTCACCAGCCTATTGGGCGAGCTCATCTTTCAGAGATTCGTGCTCATCTTCGAACTCATCATCTGTCTCATTTTACTGCTGCAACTCAGCTTCGGCAGCCGCTTGCTGCTCTGCAAGTATATCATCCATGAAGTTCATGTTCTCTCCAGGCACATAAGCTCCATGCACATGCGGAAACGGTGGAGGTGCATGAGCTTGAGCAACCGGGTGTTGCTCAGGAGAAGAAGGAACAAAAGCTTGAGCAACCGGATGATGCTCAGGATACATTGGGGCCGGTGGTGGAACCATCGGTGGATGCTGAGGAGGCGGTGGACCGAGATAATGTCCCACCGGGGGGTGTGGATGGGGAAAAAGATATTCCCATCTAAAACCCATCAGCTGATGTGGAAGTGGAGGTGGTGGAGCAGCCGGATGCTGCTGCTGGACTGGGTAAGCAGGTCCAAAGGGAGGTGGCACCATCATTTGAGGAAGATTCGGAGGAAATATGTAGACGAGAGCCGGTGCAAGGTGCCTGTTTGGATACTGAGCAGCCCTCTCTGCGGGGACCCAGAAGTCGTTGTCCATAACATAACCATATCTATGAACCATCACCTGTGCAAAACAAAAATGCACATGCCATAAGCATACAAACGGCATTAGTAAAAAAACTAATAATTAAATGCCATTGTAAATAGAAAATAATATTTCCAAAAATTTTCCACGAAATTGCATGCTCATAATATTCAAAAATTGGCATAAAAAGGTTAGGTTTCAAATAAAATTAAAAACCAAAAAATTTGGAAAAAAAAAATAATTTTTTTTTTTTGAAAAATTTTCCGGTCGCCGGAGGTCGGCGGTTGACCGTCGACGCGCCGGTGACACGTGGCACGCCGAGGCGTCGCCGCGTGTCACAGGTATGTCAGCCGCACAGTCAGCATTTGGGATGACGTTGCTGCCACGCAGGTGGCCACGTTAGTGCTGACCTGTGCGCCACGCGGCACGAGGTGTCAGCTTGCCCAGTCAGCAAAAAGTGCTGACTAGGACGCTGTCTGGGAGCAGGCCGCCCCCTGTGCGCCTCACGCGCCCGCTTGGCGCGTGAGGTGCACGCTCCGCCTTGCCGTGGTGCAACGGCGGTCGGGCCGGCGGCCGTTTGCTCCTCTCGCCGTCCTCTTTCCAGCCGTGCCGTCGGTTGTCGTCTTCGCGGCTCCGGTCGTCGACGGTGAACTGCACTCTCCGAAGTTGTGTCTGGTCAAAGTAGCTCAACATGAAAAACATTAGTACTGTTTGGGTCTGATTCGTTCGAATCTGTCCCCAAACTTCGGAAGGCCATAACTCATTCGTTTTTCGTCGAACAAATTCATATTATATATCGACGGATTCGTTATTCGAAGACGAATCCAACGATATATAATTGCATGTTGGAAAAATTCCTGTAATAAATTAAAACTCAAACAAGGTCATGAAAATCACATGCAAAAAACTATTTCCAGCATGTAGTTTATATTTCATTCAAGCAAAATAACGCCAGCGTAATTATTACGACCAACAGCAGTAATATAAACAAGCTCTGATACCAATATTGATCCTATATGCATACTACGCAATCAACATACAAACAATAAGCGGAAAAGGAAAGAGAGATTACTGTCAATTGGTCGACGATAAATCTCCTGGAAATACGTTCAGTCCGGCTAAGAACCCCAATTGCTTTAGAACACGAATGCGGAATCTCTTCAAAACTTAAACTCTTGGAAACCTTGGAGTAGGTTTCACTTTGCAAACACTGTTTGCAATTCACGTTTCAGAGAACGCTCTGAGATGTGAAGTTTTTGGGATGATTGAATGAATGAGAGGAGGACTCTATTTATAATAGTCCTTGGCTAGTTCACTTGAACTAGAACTCATTTGAATTCAAACTCTTGAATTCTAATCTCTGATCTCTTACTAATCCATTGCTTAATGGACAAGTAAGTGAGATTTGGGTCGGGCCTATCTTGGGTGGACCTATCACCCAGGCCTAAAGGCCCCAAGCCCACATTTATTTAAGGCTTGGACCAGCCCATATTCATTATAAGTCCAACAGTAAACATAGTGACCAAACGAGTAAACGGGGGTAGATATGCTGGATCCCAATGAGTGTACGTAGGAGGTATATCTGAAACTGAGATGAGTGTATAGAAGAGATGTGTGATCAAGTGTTGAGTGTATCTAATTTATAGCAGTTTGTGGTGTGGGGTCAATTGTGTTTGAAAATGTACAATAGGAAGTTGAGGTTATACTTATTAATCTTTTTTAACCATTTAAAATTTAAGTGTTTAAATTATTTTATAATTTAATTTATTAATATTTTAATATATTTAGATTTTATTCAATTTTATCATTTATTATAGTTTTTAGTGTCTAATTTTTTTTTAAAAAATTTCAACTAAAAAAAATATAAAATTTACTAAGAGACAAAATAAACTATAATAAATTATAAAATTGAATAAAATATAAATATATTAAAATATAAATAAATTAAATTATAAAATAATTTGAACACTTAAATTTTAATGGTTAAAAAAGAGTAATGTGAAATTCATACTCACCATGATTTTATCAGTTTCCTATAAAATTTTATTGTAAATAATAGTTAAGTCTTAATATTTAATTATATTATATATTATATGATTTTGAAACATTAGTATAGTAATGTTACAAAATAAAATATGTATTAACATAAAAGTATATAAAATATGTATTAATAATTTGATGTGTATGTATTAACGTAATATAGATCTTTCCCACTTTATAAAATATGTTTTAAATTTATAACTCAAATTTTATAAAAATTATTTTAGAAAAAAATTCAATTTTGCAAAATTTTAACTTTTTTTTTAGTTTTATTTTTAAAAAGTAGTCAGATTCACCAATTTGTGATTTGTAATCATTGCAATTATTGGATTTAATATAAATATCTGATATATTTTAAAATAAAATTGATTTATAAATTTAAATCAAAATTATAAGAATTAATTTTATTTTTAAATGTTTATAGGATAAATTTACAAGATAATACTCATTTTAAATTTGAATAAATATAAATAAATAATATTTATTAGTTAAATTTAAGTATTAAAGGGTAGTGATATAATAAATAAATCTTAATATTAAATTATATTTATATGGTCTTTAAATATTAATATGGTAATATCACAGTTTATTTTGTTAACATGGTAATGTATAAAAGAAATTGATGATCACATACTATTAAGTAGCATTTGGTGAGAATGTGATTTTTAGAAAAAATGTCGATTTTAGGGAAGCCAGCTGAAAAACGGATGCGCGCTACTAGCGGAGCTCGCTGTGGATGCTTGTCCTCGGCGGCCGGGAGGTTGCCACGAGTAAGTCAGTTTGGGGGACCGAAGGCAGTTCTCCGTGCACCGGATACGTAGTTTACCGTGTAAATTAAGATCCTATTAAGCGAACGCCTGGTATCACGCAACTCCGCTCGGGTCCGAGAATAGGGACAAATCCCATTTGAAATGGATGGTGTGAGTTTGTCAAATGCTCGACACTGAAAATCCTTGTGTCAGTGGTTCGAATGCACTTCTAAGCGGGCGAAGGGTCGCCGCGGGAGTGAATGTGGGGGAAGTGCAGACGGTGGATCAGGTGTGAACATTCAGGCTCGGGCGAGAAGGCCGGCGGGGTCAGAAGAGTTCAGAGAAGGTTGGATCCGGGAAGGTTAATTTTTTTTATTTTAAAATTTATCCTATTTTTTAAGTGTTATTCGGTAGTATGTGATTGTGAATTTGTTCTATATGCTATAAGATGAAAACAACTTTATTATAATATTACCATATTAAAATTATATAATACAATATATAATTACATATTAAGATTTACTCATTATATTACAAAAGTTTTATTTTTAAAATTTTATACATAACTATTATTTCATCTACAAATATTACCATCAAACAGTCAATACTAGCTTTAATATCTTATCTGAAATGAATAATGGTTGATTTATTTTCAATAGGCAATTAAGCTAATAATTCGATGGACTAAATTAAATTATTGATAAAAAGATAAATATGTCCTGATCCAAAATTATTAGTTCAAGAAAAGTGAAAGAAATGTTTCCATTAGATTTTAGAAGTAGTTGGGCTAGTTAGATAAATTTTAAAATGGTTCACATATTTCAATTTCAAGAATAAATTTCACGTGTAAATTTGATCATAATAATTGTGCCACACAAAGTAAGAATTTCTTTATTCAAATTTTATTATTTTAAAAAATTAAATAACAAATTCTAATATAATTAGTTTCAAGAGTAAAGAGACATAGGAAAATGCAATTAATGCTTTTGTTTCATTTTGTGGTAGCTGAACACATGTATAGCATCCAAATTATTTTATTAAAATATCATGTGGTGTATAATAAAGAGAATACATTGGTTTTTACCATTGATATTTTCATTGAAACAAGTATTACTCCAATCAAATTATTGGATTCTTCTAAATGGAAGTTAAGAATGTCAATTGTAAAAATCAAAATATTCTATCTATTATACACCACATGATATTTTAATAAAATAATTTGCATGTTATACATGTGTTTAACTACCATAAAATGAAACAAAAAGCATTTATTGATTTGTCTCTTTAAGTTTTTTTTTCTTTTGAAATTCTGAAAAAAAATTTTAATTTGTGTGCCACGATTATTATGATCAAATTTACACGTGAAATTTATTATTAAAATTAAATATGTGCACCATTTTAAAATCTATCTGACTAGTTCAATTGCTTTTAGAAGCTAATGAATCTATAAATTTGGATCATAATAATTTAAAAAATTGCATATCAATACAATACAAGCTTATATAAAGAATAAAGTATAATATCCTTTTATCAATAATCTAGTTCATCATCAAATTATTAGCTTAGGGGTGATTTAAGTGTTTACATTTTAGGTAAAATATTAAAATTAATAATTGAAATAATTGTTAGGAGAGTTGTAATGGGTAATATTTGTAGCTGGAATAATGGTTATATATAAATTTAAAAATAAAATTATTCTAATTATTTGATTTTATATTTATTAACGTTAAATCTAATTATATTCAAGATTTTAAAAAATAATATTTGAAAATAAAAACTTAAAAATAGTGACTTGGAGAGAATTATTCATAATAGTTTCTTAAAAAAAATTATTTGAAATAGTGTCAGTCAAATCAAAGCTAATGCTAGTGAAACACTGTATGCGAATCAAATGAGCACTAGCACAGTAAATGTGAATTCAATACTATATACTAGTCCAACTATTAACGCCAAATACATAGTTTGTAGATAGAGTATAGATATTTTCAGCAGTTTTTTCTTTTGGAAGTGATTTTATTTATTTACTTTTTCTTAAATAAAAATTCATACTATTTAAAAATTTTCTTCGAATATGAATGTTGATGGTATAATAAGATACTCATACAAGAAATATATACTAGCTTACTACCTAGTCTTTACTTAACAAATGTCCTCTTTGAATCTTACTTCTAAGAGTAAGTATCATTGAAATTTGTTTTTCATTTAAATAAATGGATATTGTAAGACTAGGATACTAATTATGTTGTACTTACTAGGAGAATTTCAAAAACTTATATGAATAACACTCTATCGTTGCATAACAGACTTGTTCATATATCAAATTCTACTCTTAAACACTTAGTTTTACCTTATTCTATTTAGACTTCTTTTATGTTTATAGCCTGTTTTGATACTTGTTCTTATTCTAGACATTCTAGGTCGTCTTTTCCACTACTTAATAATAGATCAATGCATGTACATTTTTATCTTATTCACATTGATTCATGGGGCTTATAAAAAACCTTCTCTAATTGAATATCATTATATTCTTACTCTGGTAGATGATCATTCCTGGTGTTCTTCGAGACTCCTCCTTTCTATTTTGTTGAAATCTTTATTTAAAGAGCTGAAATAAAATACTCCATAAAATCAAGACTTTCAGACTTGATAATGGATCCTAATTCATAAGTTTTAAATGTCCAAAGGTCTTTTCAAAATATGGAATTCAACACCAAAAATCTTGTCTATATACTCCAAGCAAAATGGGATTGTATAGTGAGAGGATAGACAATTTCTTGATTTTCTTAAGGTATTGTATCGTCTTCAAGTGCTAAATTTAGTGTGAGCTTCAGTGATGATGAATAATTTTCTTATGAGCCTGGCATGCTGTATCAACCGGAGCAAAGTTTAGTTTTCATTACAGATCGAGAACTTCCCCTGCAAACTACACTACACTGTCCCCTTTGACAAAATACAATGAAGTTGCAGCTACAAACTATGATTCATGGATGAGATTCCATATGTGGTTCGAAAATGAAGATGGTCAAGAACAAAAAGGTAACATCAAATTTTTTCCAGTTTCATCAAATTGGTGTAAATCTTCTACTAAGTGTGGTATTTGCTGAATGGAGTAGACATACAGGCACTATAGTTGGTGTTGAAGGTATCGATTCAGTCAAATGGCCAGGTTCTCTGTGGATGTTCTCCGGATAAATTTCATTACATTGATGTTACAGTAGCATGACAATCACAAAATCACTTGTGTTCTATAATTCACGGCAGCTGCAATTTTGGTTCCATCTGCTGGTTCTTTATCTTCTAGCATAAAAAAGGTACCATTACATATTTTAGTTTTTTCTTTCTCAAATTATTATTAATAAAATATTGATTCAATTGGCATATACATAATTTACACTCATCTTCCTTCTCTAATTGAGTACCTAATTTACATCCATCTTTCATTTTCTCAATTCAATTACATAATTTACACTCATCTTTCTTCTTAAGATAACTTACCTAATTCCCGATAACTACATAAGTTAGGTTCATCGTCTTCATTTTCTTGCTACTTGATATTCAAGTGACTAAGTAGCAGAAGAATTTCAAACCATGAGCTCTCCCCCGCTGCCTCCAAAAATCAGAAAAACCATAGCCATGGCAGATAAGATCACCGGATCCAGATGCTGAAAAATCTGATGATGAATAACGTTGTTATAATAGAGATGATAATGGAGAACTTCGTGTTGGCTTAAGACTCGGTCCAACGCAGCCAAATATTGCTTCCACCTCTGTGATACCTAGTTAGAGCATGCACATAGGTATTTTTGTCACAGCTTGGCATTCTTTATCAACGTTCACAATGTCCGGTGCTTATTACAAACCCTGGAATTTCCGTGTTGAACGCTTCCCTCCCACCCACTGTTATCAGCAGAGTCTTTGTTTGCCTCTGTTTCAGATCGATGCGATTGTGGAGATAAGGTGGATCTTGAGTGTGTGGAGATGAGAGTGAACATAGTGTACTCAAGAAGTGAACGGAGGTAGATATGCTGGACTCCGATGAGTGTACGGAGGAGGAATGTCTGAAAACTGAGGTGAGGGTATAGAAGAGATGTGTGTTGGAGTTTAAACTTGTTTTGATTATCATTTAATTGGTGTTTTAATTCACGGTTTAAAGTTTAAGAATTAAGTTTATTTTATTGTTATTTATTTGATGTTTTCCGTTTACAATTCGAAGAGTTAGAATCGGAAGAGTTTAGAATTAAAATCTTCTATAAATTGTATTATCTCCTTTGAAGTTTGCAATTGAAAAAGAAGTGAATTAAATAGTTTTTCTTCTTCTCTGTGTTTATATACAAAAAATATAGTCCTTCAAATTTGGTATCAGAGCCTGAATAACAATGGCTACAACAAATCCCGTTCAATCACAAGTACCCAAATTGACGAAAGAAAACTACAGGATGTGGAGTATCCAAATGGAGGCCCTATTGGGTTCTCTTGATGTGTGGGACCTTGTGGAGAATGGCTATGGAGAATCAAGTTCCGGGAAGGAGGATGAGGAGAAGTTTAAAGAACGGAAGAAAAGAGAGAAGAAAGCGTTATTCACAATTTATCAAGGAGTTGATGAAGCAACTTTCGAGTTGATTGCAATAGCAAAAACCTCAAAAGATGCTTGGGGGATACTGAAAAAATCATATGAGGGGATCGACAAAGTAAAGAAGATTCGTTTGCAATCCTTGCGAGCTCAGTTCGAATCTTTACAACAAGAAAACTCAGAGAAGGTTGCTGACTATTTTTCTCGAGTAATAGCTATTGTGCATCAGATGAGGAGTAATGGTGAAGAGCTAAAGGATGTTCGAGTTGTAGAGAAAATCTTGCGATCTCTAGACTCGAAGTTTGATTTTGTAGCTGTGGCGATTGAAGAAACGAGAGAGTTAGAGACCATTTCTGTGGAGGAGTTGCTTGGATCACTAGAAGCATATGAACAAAGAATAGAAAAGAAAAATGGAGTGAAGAATATGGAGCAAGCTTTACAAGGAAAGCTGTCATTAAAAAATGATGACGTTTCTAGAGGAGGTTATCAACGAGGAAGAGGAAGAGGAAGAGGCCGAGGTCGTGGTAGAGGACGGGCTTTTGGCGAGCAAACCAATATTCACAATAATGGAGAAGACAATGATCAGAAAGGTAACAGTCATGGAAGAGGTGGTGGCCGAGGTCAAAGTCGTGGACGTGGACGAGGCAGAAACAATAGATCTGATGTCCAATGTTATGTTTGCAAGAAGTTTGGACATTATTCTTACGATTGTAGGTACAACACAAATAATACCAACAACGGAAGTGAGAAAGCGAACCTTGTCAACAAAGAAGAAACTGATGACGGACCGGTACTACTTATGGCGTGCAATAAACCGGAACCAATTGAATCTGTTACCTGGTTTCTCGACACTGGAGCTTCAAATCACATGTGTGGGAGAAAAGAATTTTTCGCCCGTCTAGATGAAAGACAACTCGGCAACATTACTTTCAAAGATCTTTCGAAGAGGCCAATTGAAGGAAAAGGTGATGTTATTTTTGAACTCCAAAATGGAAGACAACTTCATATTTCCGACGTTTATTATGTTCCGGATATCAAGAGTAACTTGTTAAGTATTGGACAGCTGTTGGAGAAGGGCTATGATATAAAAATGAGTGATTTAGCCCTTAGTATTCGAGATAAAAAATAATAAACTTATTACTCTTGTGAAGATGACTGATAACAGGATGTTTCCGCTGAAGCTGTCAATTGGGGAATCAAACTGCTTGAAAGCTGCAACTATGAACAACTCTGTTCTTTGGCATCTTCGCTATGGACATCTAAATTTTGAGGCATTGAAACTACTTGAGAAGAAAAACATGGTGATGGGACTACCAAAGATTGAAGCCCCTGACAGTTTATGTTAAGTGTGTGTTGTGGGCAAGCAGCAGAGAAAGTCTTTTCAGAGGTACAAATCAAAAAGAGCATCATCGCGTCTTGAGTTGGTGCATTCAGATGTTTGTGGACCTATCAAGCCTGCTTCTATCGGAGGAAATCGATATCTTTTGACATTCACAGATGATTGCAGTGGAAAAACATGGGTTTACATATTGAAGGAGAAAAGAGAGGTGTTCTCCAAATTTAAAGAGTTCAAAAGTATGGTTGAAAAGCAAAGTGGATGTCAATTAAAATGCCTACGGACTGATCGCGGAGGAGAATATACATCTTTGGAGTTTGAGCGATATTGCAAAGAGAATGGGATTATACATCAGCTCACCATGCCTCAGACACCACAACAAAATGGTATCTCGGAGAGAAAAAATAGAACCATTCTCAATATGGTTCGATGCATGTTAAAGGAGAGGAATGTTCCAAAAGAGTTTTGGGGAGATGCTGTGGCTTGTTCTGTCTATTTGTTGAACAGGTTCCAACAAAACGCATTGGAGATATTACACCGGAGGAAGCTTGGAGCTTTCGTAAGCCAAAAATTGATCATCTTAAAATTTTTGGATGTGTCGCTTTTGCGAAAATACAGGAAGAGAAGCGCACCAAGTTGGAAGATAAGAGTCAGAAGTGCATATTTTTGGGTTATGGTGAAAAATTGCAGTGGTTACAAACTGTAATCCTATAACTCAAAAAATCGTGATGTCTAGAGATGTGGAGTTTGATGAGCAGCAATCATGGGATTGGAAGAGCAACGACCAATCAAAAAATATTGTTTTTGATGAAGAGCAATGGCAGAAAGTTCCTGTTGATAAAAAATTCTTCGTCTCGTGGAAATGGAGTTCAGTTTCAAGAAGATGACTCAAGCAGCTCGCCCATAAGAAAGACAAGAAATTATCGGAGATTTATACATCTACCGAACCCATTGAGTTTGATTATGAAGACGAGATGAATAACTTGTGTTTATTTACAGGATTTGATCCTTTAACATTTGAAGAAGCTGCAAAAGAAAAGAAATGGGGGAGGCAATGAATGAAGAGATCCATGCAATTCAAAAGAACAACACATGGGAGTTGACATCGCTTCCTCAAGGGCATCAAGCAATTGGTGTCAAGTGGGTGTTCAAGACGAAAAGAAACGCAAAAGGAGAGGTGGAGAGACATAAAGCAAGGCTGGTTGTGAAGGGTTACAAACAAAAATATGGCGTGGACTATGAAGAGGTATTCACACCTGTAGCCCGACTTGAAACTGTTAGATTGATAATTTCTCTTGCAGCTGAAAGAAAATGGGAGATGTACCAGATGGATGTAAAATCGGCGTTTTTAAATGGAAATCTTGAAGAGGAGGTGTACGTTTGAACAACCATCAGGTTTCATTGTTGAAGGCCAAGAAGAAAAAGTCCTCAAGTTGAAAAAAGCTCTCTATGGGCTCAAGCAAGCGCCAAGGGCTTGGAATTCTAGAATTGATGCATATTTTGTTCGAGAAGGTTTTATGAAGTGTCCATATGAACATGCTTTATATGCAAAAGTCAATTCTAGTAATGATATTTTGCTGGTGTGTTTATATGTGGATGACTTAGTCTTCACAGGAAACAATAACTCTATGATTCAAGAGTTTAAAAAATTAATGGAGAAGGAGTTCGAGATGACTGATTTGGGTTTGATGAGATATTTTTTGGGGATTGAGGTGCAACAAGGTAAAAATGGAATTTTTATCTCGCAGGAACGATATGCTAAAGAGATTTTGAAAAAATTCTCAATGGAGGATTGTCAATCGGTGGATATACCGGTGGAGTGTGGTATCAAAATCACTAAGGAAGGAGAAGGGAAGTTGGTTAATCCAACTTATTTTAAGAGTCTTGTGGGATGTTTAAGGTACTTGACTTGCACTCGCCCTGATATACTTTTTGGTGTTGGTTTGGTAAGTAGGTACATGGAGACTCCAAAGACTTCTCACTTGAAGACTGCCAAAGAATTCTTAAATATATCAAAGGTACAATTGGTCATGGACTGCTTTATACATCTGAAAAGGAGTTGGAGCTTATTGGTTTCAGTGACAGCGATTGGGCTAGAAGTTGTGATGATCGGAAGAGTACTACAGGTTTTGTATTTTATTTTGGAAGTACTGCATTTACTTGGACGTCAAAGAAACAGTCTATTGTTGCTTTATCGACTTGCGAAGCTGAGTATGTAGCTGCAGCATCTTGTGTCTGTCATGCAATCTGGTTGAGGAGATTGCTTAAAGAACTAAATCTACAACAAAAAGTAGCGACAAAGATATATGTGGACAATAAATCTGCAATTGCTTTGGCCAAAAATCCAGTTCATCATGAGCGTTAGAAACACATTGATACTCGGTTCCATTTTATAAGGGAGAGCATTAAAGTAAAGGAAGTTGAGCTCTTGTATGTGAAGTCAAGTGATCAAGCTGCGGACATATTCACAAAAGCAGTCAAAGTTGAAGTTTTTCAATATATGCGGAAACAGCTTGGAGTTACAGCTTTTGGAGAACCAAGTTTAAGGGGGGCAAATGTTGGAGTTTAAACTTGTTTTGATTATCATTTAATTGGTGTTTTAATTCACGGTTTAAAGTTTAAGAATTAAGTTTATTTTATTGTTATTTATTTGATGTTTTCCGTTTAGAATTCGAAGAGTTAGAATCGGAAGAGTTTAGAATTAAAATCTTCTATAAATTGTATTATCTCCTTTGAAGTTTGCAATTGAAAAAGAAGTGAATTAAATAGTTTTTCTTCTTCTCTGTGTTTATATACAAAAAAAATATAGTCCTTCAATGTGTGATCTAGTGTTGAGTCGGGTCTAATTTATAGCAGTTTGTGATGTGGGGTCAATTGTGCATTAGGACACCTGAGCTGAGGTTGTATTTGAAAATTTAAGTGTTTAAATTATTTTATAATTTAATTTATTAATATTTTAATATTTCATATTTTATTTAAATGATTAAGTATAATTTTATTTTGTCTTTTAGTAAATTTTATATTTTTTTATTTGAATTTATTTATTTATTTTTAAAATCACATTAAATTAGTTTGTAATTTAATTTATTAAAAATTTATTAATATAAAATTTTAAAATGATTTTATTAGTCTCCTATTAAATTTTATTATAAATAATGGTTAAATCTTAATATTAAATTATAATTATATTATATGATCTTAAAATATTATTTTGTTAATATCACAATTTATTTTATTAACATGATAATTTATAAAATAAATAGATAATCACATACTATTAAATAACATTTGGTGAGAATATGATTTTGTTTTAAAAAAGTAATAGTACGTATGTAATACAATATAATATAATATATACTTTAACATATTACTTTAATGTATATACATTATTTTTAAATATATATATATTCTATTTTTTAAGTGTTATTTGATAGTATGTGATTGTCCATTTGTTTTTTTTATATGCCATTAGAATATAAAAAACTATTATAATACTACTATACTAAAATTATAAAATACAATTACATTTAAATATTAAGATTTGCTTATTATATTACAATAATTTTATTTTTAAATTTTATATAACTATTATTTGAACTACAAATATATACTATTAAAACAGGGAATAGTGATTTTAATATCTTATCTGAAATGAATAATGGTTGATTTATTTTTAATAGGCAATTAAGCTAATAATTTGATGGAATAAATTATTGATAAAAATAAATAAATATATCCTTCCAAATTTATCAGTTCAAGAAAAGTGATAAAAATAGCTTTCCATTCACTTGAGCTTGTTAGATAAATTTTAAAATAGTCCACATATTTTAATTTCAAAAATAAATTTCACATGTAAATCTCATTATAATAATTGTGGCACACAAATTAAGAATTTCTTTATTCAATTTTCAATATTTAAAAAAAAATAAATAACAAATCCTAATATAAATAGTTTCAAGAGTAAAGAGATATAGAAAAATGCAATTAATGCTTTTGTTTCATTTCGTGTGAGTTGAACACATGTATAATATGCAAATTATTTTATTAAAATATCATGTAATGTATAATAAAAAGAATATATTGGTTTTTACAATTGATATCTTCATTGAAAATATGAAATTATTGGATTCTTCCATATGGAAGATAAAAATGTCAATTGTAAAATCAAAATATTCTATCTATTATTCACTACATGATATTTTAATAAAATAATTTGTATGTTATATATGTGTTCAACTACATAAAAATGAAACAAAAGCATTTATTGATCATTGTATTTTTCTATGTCTCTTTACTCTTAAAACTATTTACATCACAATTTATTTTTTTGCTTTTAAAATTTTGAAAATTGATTAAAAATTTCTTAATTTGTGTGCCAGTATTATTATGATCAAATTTACATGTGGAATTTATTATTAAAATTAAAATGTGTACCATTTTAAAATCCATCTAACTAGTTCAATTGCTTCTAGAAGCTAATGAATTGATAAATTTGGATCATAATAATTTTAAAAAATGTATATAAATACAAGCTTATGTTAAGAATAAAGTATAATGTCTTTTTGTCAATAATCTAGTCCATCATCAAATTATTAGCTTAATTGGCCCCTTGGAAATAAATCAACCATTGTTATTATATGTAGTAAATAAACTTAGGGGTGATTTAAGGGTTTACATTTTAGGTAAGATACTAAAATTAACAATTGAAATAATTGTTACGAGAGTTGTAATAGTTTCCTGTTTGAATTAATATTTAGGTTAATTATTATAATGACGCTTCGATGATAATATTTGTAGTTGGAATAATTGTTATGTATAAAATTTTAATTGATTTTATATTTATTAACGTTAAATCTAATGCTATTCAAGATTTTTAAAAATAATATTTGAAAAAAAAAAAACTTAAAATAATGATTTGGAGAGAAATATTCACAATAGTTTATTTTTAAAAAAAAATATTTAAATTAGTATTGGTTAAATCGCTATATGAAATATTAAACATTAATTCTACTTAAACAATGTATGCGACTCAAATATGCACCGTCAATACTATATACTAGTCCAACTATTAACGCTAAATATATAGTTTATAGATATCGAGTATAGATATTTTTAGTAGTTTTTATTTTTTGGAATTAATTTTATTGATTTATTTTTTTAAATAAAAATTCATACTATTTAAACAATTTCTTCGAATTATTATATTGATGTGAATATACATTTTATACTGTTGATGGTATAATCAGATAATGGGTACCATAGAGATAGATTAATGAATGTGTTGATTGTGTAAATAATATAGAGTGAAATATTTGAATTGAATAATTTTTTCAAACTTTTATATGGACAATAGAAATGCTTTGTTTGTCAAATGCTTTGTTTCTCAATACATAATGGCAGAAAAGAGATGTTATGCAAGGAAATAAGGAAGGTAAAAACTGTATTTGTTTTATATAGAGAAAATAGCAGAATGACAGATCTTCAGGAGAACATTACAAAGTTGGCCTTTTTGGTGAAAGGAAAATGAGTTGCTGGGCTATTAACTATTTACACATGACTTATATGGAGAATTCTGCATGTACATTTTATTCATATGTTTTTATGTTTTTGAAAACATTAGAAACAAGAATTTGGATAATTGACTCTGGTGCTAGCAATCATATGTGTAATTTTTTAAATCTAAAACTATTAACTGAACCACACTGCATCATTTTATATGATAGAAAACTTTAAAATGTATTTCATACTAGATATATTAGCTTACTCCCTAACCTTTGCTTAACCAATGTCATCTTTATACCTTAATTCCAATTCAAATCGCTCTTAGTAAGTAGATTAATAAAATTTCTATCATTTTAAATAAATGGATATTACAAGTTAGGAGACTAATTCAACTATACTTAGTGGGAAAGTTTCTAACAGCGTCTACGTTCTTGAGCCATCACTCTTTCATTCAACAAATAATTCACTTGTAATAATATATCTTTGACAACAAATATTGTTTACAGATTCAAAAACACTGTATTATAGCCAAATGTTACAATTAAGTTGAAGGACTATAAATTATAAAAGCCATATTTGTGAGACTCTTTTAGCAGTAGTATTCTAGTCTGTGTATTATCTTGACATCAATAATATGTTTTTACATGGCCATATAAATAGAGAAGTATATATATCATCCTGATGGGTATTCAAAAACAGCTTCTGGACAAATATGTAAATTTCTACGGTCTTTACATAGCCTGAAACAAGCCGGCAGATTGAACCCTGAATTCACTACACATTTGCTCAATTATGGTTTCATACAATCTGTTGTTGATCGTAACTTATTTACCAAAATTCAAAGTGGTTACTCTATTAGTATATTTAAATGATGCTTTAGCCACGAGTAAAGAATAAACATGGTGGTAGAATCAGCAATTGAGATTCAAATAACGCAGCTGAATATATTAAGTAACGATAAACAAGTTTAAGGTAACTTGTAACCACAGCCCTAGGCTCTAATGATACCAACTAACATTCCAAAAAAAACCCTCCCACCATGGTCTTCCAACATACTAAAACCCTACAGATGACTCTTCATTTTTCCAACCACTACCTAATAGTAATTACTCATAATAACTCAAATAAGCAGCTAACTCTTAAACTTCCCAAGACACTAATAATGACTCATAAAACAATAAACAATAATTTATTGAATATATTTTTTCCTCCTGCTGTATGTTTTTATTCCTTCCGATTGTGGAGACATATCAATACTCCCTCCCTTCAGAATCACCTTGTCCGCAAGGTGAAATTCTGGAAAATGCGCCTCAATATTAGTTGCTAACTCCCATGTAGCCTTTGAAGACGGTTGTCCCACCCATTGAACAAGCACTTCCCTATCCATACTTGCTGATGGACCCCTTATGCCTAAAATCCTATCAGGAACCAACTGTAATTCTATGTCTGCAGTGAGCAAATCTGGCAATGGAGAAACCTGCTGATCACTACCCATAGCAGCCTTCAATTGAGAAACATGGAATACCGGGTGGATTCTTGCACCATCGGGTAAATCAAGGTGATAAGCAACTGCTCCAACTCGCTTTATCACTCGAAATGGACCATAAAATCTGGGAGCTAATTTTTCATTTACTCGTTTTGCCATCGATTTTTGTCGGTATGGTGCCAATTTCAGAAAGACCATATCATTTTCCTTGAACTCCACATCGCGACGATGAGTGTCAGCTCTTTGTTTCATTTGCAGTTGGACAATCTACAAATTTTGCTTCAACTCTTGTAGCCATGCATCTCTATTAACTAGCAATTTTTCAACTGAATCGACTACTGCTTTTCCAACACCATAACGAACTAAAAGTGGGGGTTCACGACCATAAACTACTCGAAATGGGGATGTTTTGAGTGTTGTATGGTATGATGTATTATAACAATATTCTGCCCAATGTAACCAAGACTCCCACTCTTTTGGCTTATCACAAACCACACACCGTAAATAGGCTTCCAAACATCGATTCACTACTTCAGTCTGCCTGTCGCTTTGCGGATGGTAAGCAGTACTTTTGTTCAGCTTAGTACCTTAAAGCTTAAACAACTCTTCCCAAAACTTGCTAAGAAAAATCTTATCCCGGTCTGAAACGATAGATTTTGGAATACCATAAAGTCGAACAATGTCCTTCACAAATGCCACTGCCACAGTGTAAGCTGAATAAGGGTGTTTCAGAGCCACAAAATGAGCAAATTTGCTCAATCTATCCACTACAACCAACACAGAATTATAACCATTGGATTTTGGTAATCCTTCAACAAAATCCAAAGAAATATCCTCTCATACTTGCTGCGGAATGGGCAAGGGCTGCAGCAATCCAGCTGGTGTCAATGCTGAATATTTACTCTGTTGACAAACAACATATCTTGACACAAAATCCGTCACCCTAGTCTTCATTCTCTCCTAAAATAACTCAGCAGAAAGTTTCTTATAAGTTTTCAGAATACCTCCATGTCCAGAATGGTTAACTGAATGAGCCTCAGCCAATAGTGTTGGAATCAAACTAGAAGTTTTAGATAACACTAATCTGTCATCATAAAAAATCGCCCATGAACCAAATTATATGGGGGTTGGCTTGTGGGATCAGCTTCTAACTTCTTCTTCAAACACTGTAAATTTGAATCCTCACAAATCTCTTTCTCCACAATTGATAAATCCAAGGGATTTTGAACACTAACCATCAAACAATTCTGAATAAGTTGTTGGCCTTCCAGTGGTGCAGTTGCACTTGGACTTGTCCTCCTTGATAATGCATCGGCTGCGCTGTTATCTCTCCCCGGCTTATACGTGATGTCAAAATCAAATCCCAAAATTTTTGTCAACCATTTTTGATGTTCAACTGCTATCATCCGCTGTTCCAATAAAAATTTCAAGCTCATTTGATCAGTTCGAATAAAAAATTTTCTTCCCAGCAAATAGTGTCTCCATTTTCGAATTGACAACACAATAGCCATAAGTTCCCTCTCATAAAATGATTTAGCCCGAGCTCTCTCTGATAGCATCTGACTAAAGTAGGCCACTGATCTTTCATCCTGCATTAAAACTGCCCCTAACCCATAACCAGAGGCATCATATTCAATCACAAACTGCTTAGAGAAATCTGGTAGAACCAAAACTGGTACTTTTGTCATGATTTCTTTTAGCTGTTCAAAAGATTTTCGGGCTTCTACATTCCATAAAAAAGCATCTTTCTTTAGTAATTGAACCATCGGCCAAACTAGTTGGCCATACCCTTTTACAAAACGTCGATAGTATCCGGTGAGACCTAGGAAACCTCGAAGTTCTTTGAGTATTTTTGGTTCTGGCCATTCCACCATTGCCTGCACTTTTGTTGCATCTGCAGCTACACCTTGGTCAGAAATAATGTGACCCAAATATTCCAACTTCCTTTGCCCAAATTGGCATTTTTTCTTATTCACATATAATCCCTCTTTTTTAAGCACCTCCAACACTGATTGCAAATGCTCACAGTGCTTCTCCATCGAAGAACTATACATAAGAATATCATCAAAAAATACGAGGACAAACTTGCGCATAAAATTCTTAAAGATGTGATTCATTAATGATTGGAAAATTGCCGGAGCGTTTGTCAAGCCGAACGGCATGACTAAAAACTCATAATGACCAAAGTAAGTGCGAAAAGCTATTTTCTGCACATCTTCTGGCCTCATGCGAATTTGGTGGTATCCGGATTTCAGGTCCAGCTTGCTAAACACCTTTGCTCCCCCAAGTTCATCCAATAGTTCTGTTATAATCGGTATTGAAATTTATCAAGAACTGTGGACTTGTTCAATAGCCTATAATCAACACAAAATCTCCAGCTATTATCCTTTTTTTTTAACAAGCAAAACTGGGCTAGAAAATGGGCTGTTGCTTTCCTGGATGATCCCAGCTTCCAACATCTCTCCAACCAGCCTTTCAATCTCTTCTTTTTGGTGTTGTGGGTACCGAAAGGGCCTAAAACTCATTGGTGTTGATCCATCTTTTAGTATAATAGCATGATCTTTCCCTCTAAAGGGAGGCAAAGTATTTGGCATATTAAATACTTCCGTAAAATGATCCACTAGTTTTGTCACCTCCGTTGGTATTCCTTCCCCATGGATGTCATCAATGGTGTCCTGTTGATGCAATTCTACCCAAAACATTTGATCTTCAGCATCGTTGGACTTTATTAGGGATTTTAATCCAACCAAAGACTTTGACAAACTGGGGTCTCCTTGTAAAATTACCCACTTTCCCTGCTCCTCGAATCTCATTATCAGCTTTTCCCAATTCACCATCATCGTGCCTAAGCTTCGTAACCACTGGATGCCCAAAATAATATCACAACCTCCCAGATTCATAGGTAAATATTCAATATTTATTTGAACCCCCTGAATTTCTAAAAGCATACCTGTACACATACCATTTTCCCTTACTGTTGCACCATTTCCCATTACAACCCCATATCCTTTCGTCCCCTCTAATTTCCAATTAAGTTTATCCACCAGTTGTAGAGAGACAAAATTATGAGAAGCCCTCGAATCAATTAAAACTACCACCTCCAAACTACCAATCTTCCCTTTGACTTTCATCATCTTAAGTAGTGTTAGCCCAACTACTGAACTAACCGCCAGCTCCGCGCTAACTTCTTCACTATCTTCCTCAGTATCAACGTATTCCTCATCTAACACCAACATCACATTCAAACTTCTGTTTTTACATTTATGGCTTGGGTGATATGGTTCTTCACATTTGAAACACAGACCCTTCTCCCTCTTGACCTGATATTCTTGAGCTGTCAATCTTTTGAAGTTCTACCTCCGGCCTTTAGATTCTGTTCACCTTTGTTCTCAGTCTTGGTGCTTGCATCACTAGATAAGGCCCCCCATTTACTAGCACTCCAACCATTGCTGCTCCCAAAACCCCGATTTCCTTTGAATCCAAATGGTAGAATCAGCAATTGAGATTCAAATAACGCAGCTGAATATATTAAGTAACGATAAACAAGTTTAAGGTAACTTGTAACCACAGCCCTAGGCTCCAGTGATACCAACTAACATTCCAAAAAACCCCCTCCCACCATTGTCTTCCAACATACTAAAACCCTACAGATGACTCTTCATTTTTCCAACCACTATCTAATAGTAATTACTCATAATAACTCAAATAAGCAGCTAACTCTTAAACTTCCCAAGACACTGATAATGACTCATAAAACAATAAACAATAATTTACTGAATAGATTTTTTCCTCCTGCTGTATGTTTTTATTCCTTTAGATTGTGGAGACATATCACATGGATTATAAAGTAATAGCAGCTGTTGAGTCTAGTATCTACACTGAGTTTTAAAACCTTCATTATTATTATCTATTACATTTATTTCATTACTAACAGCGAGACGTACAGCGATGATCAGTGGAGCTCTTTCGATATTGCATTAACAGAGAGCTCTGCTGGTTGTGTGCCATCCACTCCTTAAGGTTTTGTATCATTTTTAAGTTGTAAATTTTCTTCACACCTTTATTGAACAATTGATTTGATGAATGGTTAATTACAGAGCTGAAGATGGAGAACTCCTTGTTGGCATAAGACGTAGTCAAATGCAGCCACCGAGTAGTGGTTTCATATCAAGTCATTGTATGCAAATTACAAACTATTATGCGTATTACATACTTCTCTTGCAGATTACATTGTTCCCTAAAAAAGTTGCAGCTACAGACTATTATGCAGGGATGAGATTCAACATGTGGTTGGAAAATGAAGATGGTCAAGAGCAGAGGTAACATCACATCTTAAATGAAATTGGTGTTATCTTATGCTGAGTGTTGGTTTTGCTGCTAATTGGTGTCGAAAATCTTTCTTCTATGAATACATAAGTTACATTCATCTTTCATTTTCTCTATTTCAATTACATAATTTACACTCAAATTTCTTCCATAATTAAATACATAATTTACAGTTTCCTTCTTTCTAGCTTCTTCAAATTTTTTTAGATTTGGGTCTGGCATTTATCTCCTGGTCCTCTGGTGAATCTACTGCATCACATAGGCGATGATACAACACTGGACACGGTTTCCAGAAGTCTCAACTTGTCATCTCTGGTTAATTTCATTATCTCATACAGCTCCTGCAAGAGTTTCAAGTCCTGCGCCTGTTGGACAGTAGTTAATAATCTCTGAAGTTGCTGACCCTTATCGGCATGATGCAACAAGGGAGACTGCTTCGAGGAGTCTCGACTTGTCGTCTCATCCTCCCCAGGAAGTGGAAAAATTAGCAGCAGCAGCCAATACTTACAGACTCTTTGAGATCTCCATTGTCCGTGAACAAACAGAACCGTTCATAGTAAATGCTGGTTCTGAACACAGCAGGCAGCAGCAGGACCTGGGTGAACCTGGTCCTTCCAATAGAGACTCTAAAGATGCAACTAATGAGCTGCATGATGCAATAAGGGACACAGCTCCTCCCCAGGAAGTAGGTAAATCTACTGCAGTCAGTAGTTACAGACTCTTTGCGTGTCTATTGTCTGGAAACAAACAGAACATGTTGGAACAAATACTAAAATTGTGCAAAGCAAAGTACTTTTCTGTATTATTTACTGGAGAATAAATGCCTTTATATAGGCTTACAATGCAACTGTCTTTCCTAGAAAATAGCTAATAATGCTAAACAAACATCAGGATAATAGCTAACAACTAATGCTGTTATTCACATAGTCCAAGGACTGGTATTCCGGAAGAATAGGTCAACTTGAATCACACTTCAACACCTCCTCTTGATTCAAGACTGCAGACTCCAAGTTTGGCTCTAAAGTAACAGAACTTTTCAGGAGGTAGAGATTTGGTAAGTATATCAGCTACTTGTTCTTCAGTGTGACAAAATTTCAGAACAATGTCTCCCCTGACAACCAGATCACGAATGAAGTGATGCTTAATGTCAATATGTTTCGTTCTACTATGAAAGGCTGGATTTTTTGTCATGAAAATCGTGGACTTGTTGTCACAAAATATCACAGTTTCACCTTCTTGAACCTGCTGCAATTCTGCTAAAATCCCTTTCAACCAAATAACTTGACAAGCAGCAGAGGTTGCAGCGATGTATTCTGCCTCTGTGGTGGATAGAGCTGTCGTGTCTTGCTTCTTTGAACTCCAACTAACAGCCCCAGAACCCAGGTTGAAGACATTAGCAGAGATGCTCTTTCTGTCATCTATTGAGCTTGCCCAATCACTGTCAGTAAATCCCTCCAAATTCACTTTTGATGACTTCCCATACCATAAACCATATTAAAGAGTTCCAGCTATATACCTCAAAATCCTCTTAGCTGCACCGAGATGAGCTGTTGAAGGTTTTTGCATAAATCTTGCTATAACCCCAACTGAGAAGGCAATGTCTGGGCGTGTATGCGTTAGATATATAAGCCCTCCGACCAAACTTCTATACCTCATTGCATTTGTCAGCTTTTCTCCATCTTCTAATTGCAACTTTTCTCTGGTATTCATAGGAGTAGTAGCAGGGTTGCAATTTATCATCCCAAATCTCATAAGAAGATCACCTGCATATTTTTTTTGGAAACAAAAATTCCAAATTCTGTTTGTTGCACCTCCAGCCCAAGAAAGTAATGTAACTTTCCTATGTCAGACATTTCAAATTCTTGCTTCATTCTTGTTTTAAAATCAATAATCATAGATTCACAAGAACTTGTATAAATAATGTCATCTACATATAAGCAGATGATGATGAGATTATTACCTTCTTTCTTAACATACAGTGTTGGCTCAAACTTGCTTCTGGAGAAACCATTCTGCTGAAAGTATCCATCAATACGACTATACCATGCTCGCGGAGCCTGTTTTAAGCCGTACAACGCCTTATTTAATTTGTAAACCTTACCTTCATTGTTCTGTACAATGAATCCTTCGGGCTGAGTTACGTATACCTCCTCCTGCAACTGACCATTCAAAAATGCAGATTTGACGTCGAATTGATAGACAGTCCACTGTAATTGAGCAGCAAGTGCCAAAACAACTCTGATCGTCTCAAACCTAGCCACTGGTGCAAATTTTTCGTCAAAGTCTATTCCATGCTTCTGTGAGTATCCTTTTGCAACGGGTCGGGCCTTGTGCTTGTGAATCTTACCATCAGCATCAGACTTGGTTTTAAAAACCCACTTAAGTCCAATTGCTTGTTTTCCTCCTGGAAGGTCTGTCAATTCCCATGTCTTGTTTCTTTCGATTGCTTGTATCTCTTCCTCCATCGCTCTTTGCCATTGCTTTTGGCTGGCAGCTTCTTCATATGACGTAGGTTCTATGACAGTCAGTGCAAATTGTGATGATTGATAAATTTCTTCCAGAGATCGAAACTTTGTTGGTGAAGTCTCATTTGAAGAACTATCTGTAAAGGAACTTGACTGCCTACTTGCTGGACTGGATTGAAGACTCGTTGAAGGAGTCGAACTAGATGAGCCTGTTGTAGTTACGTCAGTTTGATAATGTGCTTCATTTTCAGCAAAAGGAATGTTGTTAACTTCACGACTCTGATCCTTGTTCCAGCTTGCCAATTCATCAAACACAACATCTCGCCTTGTTAGGATTTACAACTTATAGGATTATACAACCTATAAGCTTTTGAGTGAGAACAATAGCCAATAAAGATACATTTTTCAGCTTTTTCATCAAGTTTCTTTCGTGATTCAGAATCAATCAATGCATATGCAACACAACCAAAAATCCTTAAATGAGTAATTGTTGGTTTGATACCTTTCCATGCTTCAAAAGGCGTTTTATTCATCACTGCCTTTGTTGGAGAAAGGTTGAGTAAGTACACAGAAGTTGCAACAGCCTCAGCCCAGTACTCATTTCCCAGTTCTTTTTCTTTAAGCATGCTTCTTGCCATTTCTACGACTGTTCGATTCTTTCTTTCTGCTACCCCGTTCTGCTCTGGAGTATATAGTGTTGTCAGCTCTCGGTGAATTCCATTTTCCTCACAAAAATTGTTGAATTCTTTCGACAGAAACTCGCCACCACGATCAGTTCGTAGAGTAGTAATGTAGTTCCCACTCTGCTTCTCAACCTTTATCTTAAAGTTCTTAAACTTCTCTAATGCTTCAGATTTGTGTTCTAAAAAATAAACCCAACTCATACGTGAGAAATCATCGGTTAAGAGAAAGAAATATTTATTACCTCCAAGAGATGCAGTCTGCATGGGTCCACAAAGATCTGCATGTATGAGTTCGAGAGTTTGAGAAGCCCTCCAAGCATTCACAGCAGGAAAAGACTTCCTGGTTATTTTTCCATACATACAACCTTCACAAAGATCAATGGAAGAAATTTTTGGCAATCCTCTAACCATACCTTTTCCTTCCAACAGTTGCAGTCCTCGAATGTTCAAGTGACCATATCATAGATGCCATAGCTTGGCATCATCTTTGCCAGTAGCAGTTAGAACAAAGCTTCCCAAACTTGTTACATCCAATGGAAACATGTTACTTTGTGTTCTTGAGATTTTGATCATCTCCCTTCCATTTTGCTTTTCTATAATGGTGCACATGTCATCATCAAACATCACTGCATACCCATTTGCTATCAACTGTCCAACACTCAATAAGTTATAACCCAACTCTGGAACCCATTGAACATTGCACAGTTTCTTCACCTTTCCGTTACCGAGCTCTACTTTAACTGTACCATATCCTTCAACCCTCAAATCTTTACCATTGCCAAGTTGCACAGATTTCTTTTGCGTTTCATTAAGATCAGAGAACAACATCTTCATACCTGTCATATGATTTGAACAGCCACTGTCAACAAACCATATATTAGGAGATTTGTTGTTCGGCTTGGCTTGACACATGAAAAGTTTAGATTCTTCATCCTCGTCTTCGTCATCCTGTGCAAAGTTGGCTTGTTGATCTGCATACCAACAGTCTGCTTTTATATGTCCATACCTCCCACAATTGTAACATTGAATTTGACTCCTTCCTCTGCCACGTCTGGAGTTGCGACCTTGTCCTCTACCACGGAAATTTCCTCTAAAATTTCCTCTTCCACGTCCTCTTGATTCAGATGACTCTCCTTCTTTGCCTAAAGGTTCTTTTACTTGGAATGCTTTCTCTTCGCTATTCTCTGTGGACCTCAAAAGTCTAGCCTCATGTGCTTGAAGAGAACCCATGAGTGCATCAAAGCTAAATGTTGACAAATCTTTAGATTCTTCAATGGCAGCCACGACGTGATCGAATTTAGGGGTTAAACTTCGAAGCACCTTTTCAACGATTGTCTGTTCCCCAATTTGCTCTCCATAAGCTCGCATTTGACTGACCACTGTCATTGCCCTCGATAGAAAATCAGAAATTGTTTCACCTTGCTTCATCAATAAAGTTTCAAAGTCACGTCTGAGTGATTGTAGCCGCACCACCTTGACTTTGGAATCTCCTTGATACTCTGTTTTAAGAACAGACCATGCTTGCTTTGATGTTGTGGAAGCAGCGATCCTGGAAAATACACTATCGTGCACAGCTTGTTGGATTATGGCAAGCGCCTTTGCATCTTTCTTCTTATTTTCTCTTAATCGTCCTGCCTCATCAGTCTCTGGAAAGCCAGTATCCACCAAGTCCCAAAGATCCTGAGATCTAAGCAGAGTCTTCACACGAATGCTCCAAAATTCATAGCCCTCTCCCTTGAAAATTGGAATTAACGGTTGTGCCACACCAGATGCAGTCCCATTTGTTGCCATTGCTACTGAAATGTTACTCTACTTCACGTGTGTAAACTCTACTATTGAATCTCAACAACCTTGCTCTGATACCACAATGTTGGAACAAATACTAAAATTGTGCAAAGCAAAGTACTTTTCTTTATTATTTACTAGAGAATAAATGCCTTTATATAGGCTTACAATGCAACTGTCTTTCCTAGAAAATAGCTAATAATGCTAAACAAACATCAGGATAATAGCTAACAACTAATGCTGTTATTCACATAGTCCAAGGACTGGTATTCCGGAAGAATAGGTCAACTTGAATCACACTTCAACATAACAAGCGGTGGTGACGAATGCCGGTGCTGATATCAGCAGGCAGCAGGAGCCGAATGAATCAGATCCTTCAAAACAATATACGTAACATGAATACTATAATTAGAAACGCAGAAAAATAATCACAAATAACAATTATCTCTGTCAGAACAGAGATTCTTGTATGAATACATGTACAAACAACTTTTTAATTGAAAAACCAAGAAAATAATTAAATTTAAATATTATCTATATTAACTCAGCAAAATCACTAGAAATAAAATTTACACCGAGAATACAATACTTGAATGAAGACATAGAATGAGAGATTTGTGATTTCATTTCCATTGAACCCAAAATGGTCATCTTGATCAGCGAACAGGAAATGATCATAGTCATCTTCAGAGTCGTCAACCTCAGATCCAAAAGACTGCGGTGCAAGTGCAGACATAATGGATGGACCATAAAGGGTGACCGAAGAGAGAGTGGTGGTGCGCCGCAGGCTTTGTATCTGAAAATAAGTTGAAGTCACGCCACGGCTCATTTTGCTTTTATACGCTGCGGTTGACGTGGAGGGCTCATATTTGAGTTTTTAGTGGAAAAACACTGAAAATGACCAGTTTTGAAATTTGAGGATAGTTTGTCAATAATATCATTACACAGAATTCAAAAGATATCAAATTAATATTTTTATTTTTATTTTTTTATAATAAATATCTTAAACTATGATCACAATTATTTAAAATAAATAAAATATTTATTACATGTCAGTTTTATGCATTAAGTTGGTGTTAATATATTAAAAACGTACTTTTATATATCAAGATATTTAAATGCATTTAACATTGAACTTTTCATAGATCGAGACATTAAAATTATTTTAATATTTCCAATAACTTCTATTTATATATAAATAGATCCTTTTGTTAAATAATTTATTTATTCATTATATTGTATTATATATTTATATTGTATAATATTCTTTCTTACTTTTATTTTAAAAAAAAAAAAATTGTTTTCGGTTTTTACATATAGATTATAAATGATAATTTCTCGGTAGCCCCGCGAAATTCACACACGAATGTGAATTCAAAATCCAATGAAAAGTCGATTTAAGATGTTTTTGAATTTCGTTCCTATATTTCAAATTAAATATTATAGTTCTCAATTAATATAACTTCTTCTTCTATTCATCTTTTTTTATAATTTATTATTTTTATTTTCAATATTTAATTTTTAATTGAAAATTAATAAAAAGTCGCAATAGCATTTCAAAAGACTTTCTTAGTTTACTTACTTTTAATCTTCTACTTAAGCACATTTCTCACTATTGTGTTTTCTCGATTGTGAAGATTTAGAGATATAGGGTGAGAGAAGCCTTTATGCTTTTAGGGCCTCGAAATGTTCTCATAGTGATGGAAATGTTCTCATAGTGATGGGTATTTTCACTCGGATGATTTTCACTTTAGTTACACAATTTTTATCAAAAAAAAAATTCAATTAGTTTGAATTATTGTTATTTCGTAGTTATTTTATTAACAGCCATGGATGTGGAGAAGATTTTCGACGGTAAAGCAATTATTGCATGTAGCTCACAAAGACATCATCGACATCTTTCCAGGTATGTCTCTCTATTTCCCCCTTAAAATTCATCATCGATTGTTTTAGATTTGGTTTGATTTTTCTTTTTTATTTTGGTTAAGTTTCACTATGTAATTCTCGATTTGGCAACCTCTTTTGGGGCGAGATTATAATTTTGCTTATGAAAGAGCGGAAAGACCGTGACGTGAGTTTTTGTTTTTGGAATTCTTTATATTTGTGTTTGGCTTTGATTTCGATACAAGATGTTTGGATTTAATTATCTTCTGATATTATTTTCTTAAATATTGTAGTCGTGAATGTCAAACTTTGCCCACAACAGACGGTTATTTAAGGTTAATTTTTAATTTATTTAATTATTTTTTTAAATGTTTGGATTTGTGATTTTTTTTAAAGTTTTTTTCAATCATTGATTTGGTACACTGAATTTGATATTAATTTATTTTCTCATGATTTGTCTACTTGGTTGTATTTTTTGATTGGATTTATTTCCAGATGAAATTTATTTGATAAAGACGAAATTTCTGGAAGTAAACTCAATCACATATATAGACAAAACAAAGAGAGGTAATATTATTATTGGTTTTTAAGTTATTCGTTTCTAGGTGTGATTGTTGATTTTTGTCTTTTTATATTCCATATCCATTATTTCTAGACATGAGTGTTGTGTTGATTGTGTTCTTACATTTCCAAACCATTATTTATAAATATTTATTGATTTTGTTTATATTTACTTTTTAATAATTAATATAATTTACAATGAATCTTTATTTATTTTAGTGTATACTATTTTTTTATTTACATGTTTTAAATTTATACAGATCTTTCCACTTTCCAATTTAAGTATATTTCATCCCATTTTTCCTTAATCATTGGAGCCGTTGATCAAGGGTCTTGAGTCAGACCCCCTTTTAAATCTGCCCTGTGATTCTACTATTATGAATAAACAATAATGGAATAATTCCTTGATATTTAGTGTTTTTTAACCGATTTTTTTTCCTTAGCTATATTATATGTTACCAAAAATCAAATAAATAAAATTATAATTTATAACTCTTTATTTAATTATTTTACACATTGTATAATTTTTTTTTAGGATGCCCCATAAAGATTTATACCAAGAAAAAATGATAATGCGAACGGATTTTGGTAATTAAAAAAAAAAAAAAAACTACCTGAGGATCTTCTCCGATTATTTACCACATTTACTATATAAATTTGTAAATAAAGAAGTTTGACTTTATTTATATAGTGTTTTTAATAGTTATTGTTATTTATTTATACAACTAGATAATACCCGTGCGCAATGCGCACCATAAATTTAATAAATAAATATTTAAATATAAAAAGTATTTTAAATTAAAAAGAATATAGTTTTATAAAATAGTAAAAAGTAAAAAAATTTTAAAAAAAGAAGTAAAATTCAATAATTGAATTCAAGTGGAATTTAAAATATTTTTAATAACAAAATAAAAATGACAAAATCTTTTTTAAATAATTATTTTTTGTTATAGAAATTTAAAATAAATTACTTTTCATCTTATTAATTTAATTATATATTTTTAATGTAATCAAATATACAAATTAATTTTTAAAAAGTAAATTTCATCCTTATCTTGGTAGTTTAAAAAAAAAACATGAAATTTAAAATTGATATTTGAATATTAAAAATATTTTTTTTTTATCTTCTTAAAATTACTATAAAATTACTTTTATATGATATTATCACATAAATTTTATATAAATAAATATAAATTTATTATTTTAATAATATTTATCTTTTTTTCTCAAAAAATCTTAAAATTACAATATCAATATTCTAATAAGTCAACCGTTAAGCTATTGTAAATATATATATATATATACATATAGGAAAAATTATATAAAATAAACCAAATAAAGTTTAAAAATTCAAAACTAAACCAATAGAAGTTTATTTCTATTTTTAGACACTCAAACTTTGATTTTTAAAAATAGACCATCACACATGTGAAGGTCCTCTTCACAGATCAGTCTAAAAGATCTTCACAAAATGATAAAATGCTCAATTTGGTTCATTTTTTAAAAGTGAAAGTTTGAAAGATTATTTTTGTAAAATTTTTAAATTTGGGCTATATGATGTAAATAAAAGTTATAAAATAATAAAAATGAAAATAACCTATATATATCATTTTAAGTAAAGTTATTTTTTAAATCCAATTCAATTTTAATTTTAAATCAAATTGGTAAATTCATATAGATTCGTTAATACGGTATATTTTTTCAATTTTATTTCATCCTTATTTTTTTATTAACTAATATTTTAATTTATGAATATTTTAATTCAATTTATATTTATTCTTATTTTAATTAATTAATATTTTGATATAATGTTTCAATTTATATGGATCCTTAGTTTTAATTAATTAATATTTAAATTTATGAATGTTCTATTTCAATTTATATTTACCCTTACTTAGTTAATTAATATTTTAATTTTTCGGTTATAATTCAATTTATACATAAATTCTACTATCTCCGTCTTTTTTTAATTAATTAATATTTTAATTTTATGGGTGTCGTAATTCAATTTATACATAAATTCTACTACCTCCATATATTTTTTTTATTAATAATAAAATATAATTAGTAATTTTTAATATTTATATATGAGTTTAATTTATACTTAAACTCAAGAGTTAATAATTCAATTGAAAGGAAAGGGAGATTGCACAAATAATTAGGAAAAACTATTCAATTTTCAAAATAAAATAGTAACTTTTTATATTAAATATATATAAATTAAATATTTTTTATTATATATTTTTAATAAAAAATACATATTAAGGATATAATTGAAAATCAAAGTATAATATTTATTATTCTTCACGTTAATGAATAAGATTAGAATTATTTTATTTTATATTAAAATTATAAAATAAAATATCTTCATCAATTATTATTGAATTATATTTAATTTTATATAGCAATAAAAATATATGAATTTAAAAAAAACAAAAATATTATTACATTAAATAATTATAATAATACAAATACAACAGACACATAAAATATATATATATATATATATATATATAAGATACATTATATTAAAATAAAAATAAATATAAATATAAATAACATAATTAAATTTTTACTCCAAGTCATATTAAAGTCGGACAAACTCGTCTTCTAAAAGAATACAAACACTCTAAATTCTCAATCCTAACACCTTTATCCTCGCCCACCAAATCCGCAAGTGATTAAACACAACATAAGTCAAAATTACGCCTTCAACTTCTCCTATATTTTCAAACAACCACGATCCCTTCCCAAACTCTGCAGGTTCAAAAGATATGATGCAAAGAAAGTTAAGGCTAAAATTTTAAATAATAATAATAAATAAATATCAATCATCCTTCAACATTTGATTCAAAGGCGAGGTCTTTAAAAAACCAAACCACAATTCTGTTATCCCAATATCTAATAATTCAGAAATCAAATTCGCGTCCTGATAAGGGCGCTGTAACACCTCCTGCATATATATAAAAAATAAAAATCAACAACCAATCACCAAAAATTTTTATTAAATATCTGAGACTTTTCGAACTTTAACTAATCAAATCTACATATGAAAAAAAAAATTGAAATACGCTGAAATAATCCATTAGGAAATATACTCTAATACGAAAACGCTCGAATGATACTTTTGTGGCATACTAAAATAGATGAATATACGTAATGATTATATATAGAGGTGTGAAGTTTGATACAGAATCGAATTCTATCACATTTGAAAATAAAATATTTTACCATTTATCTTTATCTTTTTCATCTGAATTTATTTATTTTATATTTATTATAAAATTGTTGTTGGATGAGTTTAGAATTATATCCTTATTAATTAGTGATAAATATATAATATTTTTTAGTGACATATTAAAATCGATGAATATATGATTATATCTAAGGGTGTGATGTTTGATATAGAATCAATTTCTATCACATTTGAATATAAAATATTTTATTATTTATTTTTTATCTTTTCATATGAATTTATTTATTTTATATTTCTTATAAAATTGTTAGTGGGTGAGTTTAATTAGTGATAAATATAATAATATTAAATTATTTTTAATATAAATATATTATATAGATTAATTACTTTTTTAATTTTATATTTATGATAGAGTTGTTGTTGATTAAGTTGATAATATATTTTTTTAAATTATATAATTACATAATTATCTTTAGATTATACTAATAAATAAATTATAAACATAAATCTATTGCAATACAATTTTATTTAATAAAGAAAATTGTTATCTGATTAATACAAATTTATTGTCTGATTAAGAGTTGTCCTGAGACTTTTCTGCTTTTATATATATACTAGATAGTACCCGTGCGCGATGCGCACCTTAAATTTAATAATAACATAAGTATATAAAAATTATTATAATTACAAATATAGTTACAATTATCTACATAAATAAATAGAATCAAACATAAATTGGATAAATAATAATAAAAAGAAGTTTCAAAATTAAAAATAAACCAAAATTAAATTTAAAAAATGTATTTGATTACATGAAATAATAAATAATGAAAACAAAGTTATCCACTATTAGAAGAGTTACAAATTCAATCATTGAATATGTATGTATTTTGATTTAACTTAATTTATTAAAATTCAACTTCGAGATTCAAGTCACCATTGTAGGATGTAAAATCAATAATTCTCTGTTGAAAATAAATTGAAAATAGAAGTAAATAAAAGATTTTAAGGAAATAATTACCATAATTTGATCAAAATTTTATTTTTGAAAATTTTAAATTTAAAAGAGTAAATTTTGATGAACATTTTGGTATTAGTACACACTCACACCCTCTTACCTTATGATAAAACCTTATTTAATTAGTGAATTTATCAACATAATGGTGAAATTTGCAGTTCTTAATACATCTGTATAATATAATGTTCATTTAAATTTAATTTTACGTTATATTCTCACTAATTTTATGGATAGAAGGAGTGTGATTGTATTAATACCAAAATGTTTATATATGTGTAATTTATCATCGTTCGGGGGGTGTAATACAATTTTTTAATATTTTATATTTATCTTAATATTAATTTTTAATATATATATATATATATATAAAATGAAGCAGTTATCTTTATAGTTATTATTTATATTTATCATGATAAATATATATATTTTAATTTTGTATTTATCATAAATTTAATAATGTGGAATGATTTAATAATTTTTATTTTATTTAAATATATTATAATAATTATTTTTCAAGTTATAAAAACAAATTAAAGACAATTGTTGTCTAATTAATACAAATTTGTTGTTTGATTAAAAGTTGTCTACAAACTTTTCTGCTTTTATATAGATTTACCTACTATACGAATTAATAAAAAATTAATTATTGAAAAAGTCAAATTGGCTCTTACCATATTATTTTTGATTACTTTTGAAAATTACAGGTGTTTTATTATTTCTACTCCTTCAAATCTTTTTTTTTCTATAAGTTTTAATCTCTTTCTTCTCGGTGATGGAAATGTGAGTTGTTCCTTTCCTCTGACATGGTAATATCTTATTGGGTATATTGTTTCGTTTGATTTTCTATATTTAGCGTTTAAAAACTCTCTCCCATGTGCCCTTACCAATTGTATCACTATTTTATGATTTATTCAAGTCTTTGTTTCTGCGGGTTGTGGTTGGTTACGATGCTTTGCTGTCTGTCGTGCATAGGGAGCTCCTTGTAGCCTTCTGCATAGGTCTTCCTTGTAGCCTTCTGCATAGGTCATTTCCTTGTAGATTTATTTGACGTGAGTTTTATGTATGGTACAGACTTGGACTTACGTATCCTAATTTGTTAATACAATTATAAAATTTCCAATCAACCATATTTATTCAAACTATTTTTTTATACAATTATGTTACTCACATATTTCAGTAATATATATTATATATTTAATACCTCATATTCTAATATAATTAATTTGGTATATTATAAATTTTGAAATTTTATTTATTATTTTTTTAGATTAATATTTTATACCAATAATTATCATTAACACTACTAAAATATAGAATATTGCAAAATGTTTAAATTATTTAAAGATAATTATCTTTAAAATTACTATAAAAAATATTTATATTTTTTAAGAGGACATAAAATTAAAATAGTTATTTGTAATATAGTATAATTTAAATTTATTATCATAATAAATATATATAAATATATATATAACATAATTATATATACAATATTGGTGAATTAACTATATTAATATAATTGTATTAGAAATTATTTTTTTTACATATCAATTCCAATATTGTTATACATGTAGAATTATAAAAATATATTATAATATATTATAACATTGTTGTGGCCAATAATTCTGATAAAAAATTGAAAGATTTTAATACTTCTCTCTCTTCTCATAAAATGTTACACCTTTATCTTTTTAATTTTCAATTATTTGACAATAAATATAGCCTTGTCAGAATTTCTTTTAAAATTGATCTTCAGTAGTTATTATTTTAGCGTGAAACTCTCATTTAAATCAATATTATTATATTATTTTATTCAGTGCGGTAGAAATTTAATTTAATTAAAATTCTAATAATTATAAAAATAAAAAAAACATTTTAGACTATCCCTATTTTAAACTCTCATTTAAATCAATATTATTATATTATTTTATCATGTGCGGTAGAGATTTAATTTAATTAAAATTCTAATAATTATAAAAAAAAAAAAAAAAAAAACATTTTAGACTATCCCTGTTTTAAATATAGGTTGTCTCTATTTTCCACGGCACGGTCACATCATCTCTTAATTTGCTAACCTACATCCCTGCTCTTAATTTGCTAACCTACCATCATAGAATTGAAAAAGTAGGTTAATAAGTATAATATATATATATATATATATATATATATATATATATGATTTAGTGCTCAATTTAAAGTTGTTTTCAATTAATATTTTAAATTTAAAATAAAGGTAAGGATATTTATTATTATTTATAAATTTGTGATTATAATTGATTTAAAATATAATATATTGGTATTAAAAAATTTTAAGATAACATTAATGATAATATAAATTTTTTAAATTAATTTTTTATTTAAATATTATTTATTTATAAATATTAGATTTTATCTTAACATTTTAAATATTTTAAAATGTAAGTATTGATGGGTAAAATAGTAAATTAATTAATTAAAAATACATAATATATAATTAAAAATAAAAAAATTATTCAAAGTCATAGAGTAAACAAATATAATATTTATAGAAATACTAATGTCGCAAGAATATCATTCTCGAGATTGATGGCTTAATGATAATAAGATGCTGCTATAGATGGAGGAAAGGTAACAGTGACATACATACTAATATCCGATATTAGGTTGAGTACTACCCCACAACCATATTCCGAGATGCTGCTAAAAGAGTCTGGACTAAATAGAGCGGTGCTTGCGCCTCTAACATATCTCCATACACTGCACATTGAATAGGAAATATAGACCGTCTATTTTTCCAAATTACAAATAAATAAAACGAATATTGTTATATAAAATAAATATATATATATATACATGAACAAAAATTTACTTATCTCTAATATAATCATCACCGCAAGCTTCTTGGGCGTGGTAAGATGCTTCTTATCTTTTTAAATGTTGTTGAGGATGTGCGTGGTAAGATGCTTCTTATCTTTTTAAATGTTGCTGAGGATGTTGATTTGAATCACCTACCATCATAAAAAAAAAATAATAATAACAAACCAAATGGATAAAGAACACTTGAATATAAACATACATAGATTAATTGAGATAATGAATATATAATAAAAAGAATATCACGTAATAAAAATAATATATTAAGTATCAAACTCTATCATCTAATAAAGATAACTTTGAATTTGAATATTTATCTTTCTAATTTAAATTTATTTTCAAATAAATTAATTTTAATATTAATTTTAAAAATAATAATTAATTATTATTTAATTTATAAATTTATTTATTTGGCAGTTCAAATTTAAAATTAATTTGTTTAAGATATATTTTATAAAAAAATTAAAAATATATTTTTTCTAATTATTGTAAAATTCACTGAGTTTATAATTATATTAATTGTTAATTAAGTAATTAATATGATTATGTCAATTATTTTAAATATTATATATTAATTATTATTTTTAATTTATATTTATCCTAAAGTTGTTGTTGATTGAGTTTATAAAACTATAGAATTTTTTAATATTTTATATTTATTTTAATATTAATTTTTTAATATATATAAAATGCAGCAGTTATTTTTATAATAATTATTTATATTTATCATGATAAATAAATTATTTTTTTAATTTTTTATTTATCATAAATTTAATAATGTGGAATGATTTAATACTTTTTATTTTATTTAAATACATTATAACAATTATTTTTAAGTTATAAAAACAAATTAAAGACAATTGTTGTCTAATTAATACAAATTTGTTGTCGGATTAAAAGTTGTCCTGAAACTTTCCTGCTTATGTATAGATAAATTTAATTTTACAAAAAGTTTTAATTTTTATTATTTATTAATTTTAAAGACAATTATTGTCTAATTAAAACAAATTTGTTGTCTCGATGGAGTTTTGTCCTGACACTTCTCTGCTTTTATATATATATATATATATATATATATATATAGATATTATGTATGTATTATTTAATTTAGTGGTTAATGTTAAATATTAAAATTATATATTTTGAATAATTTCTAAAAATCCAATTATACTCTCTAGATTCAAAGTCACCCATAGAAATTTTAAATATGTTTATTTCCAAAGTCTAATTCTTCATTTCTTTAAATATGTAATTATTGTAATATATTAATAAAATAATTTAATTAAATAAATTTATTTTTCTTAATCATATGTTTGCTTTCCAGTTTATTCATAACAAAATAAATACAAATTAACAACAAACTATTGTCAATGAAAATTAAGGGGATTACTAAATTTCGCAACAAAAATGTTATATACCGCAATGGAAATATTAATTCTACCCTCTTTAATAATATGTATTTTTTTATTTTAAAAATTCTTCTTAATTTACTTAAAATAAAATTTTACAGTTCCAGCACTACTACGTTATCACAATAATATGTAAAATCAATAATTTTTATTATTTTTCTAATGTATTAAAATTTCAAATATAATAAATTAGTATTACATTACACAAATTAAAATTAATTTTAAAATAAAATAAAATAAAACTATTTATTTATTGGTTTGAATATCCTTTCTTTAATTGCAACATTACTCAACTTAGACTTTTCTTATCATTTTAAATTAATAATTTTATAGTTATTTTATTTTTTATTCATATTTAAATAATTATAATTTTTAAAAAACAAAGCTTAATATTTTTTCTTTTTAAATTAATAGCACCATGAAGCAATATAAATAAAAAAAATAATTAAAAAAAGATCGAGTCTCAATATATGAATTTAAAATAATTAAAAATAATTGAATATAAAAATAAAAATTTTAATTAATATATTTTTTAAGGATATAATTGGAAAAAACTGTTGTGTTTAACATAATAAGGTGCAGGATTTAACATATTTGAAAATTAATTTAAGGTTTGATAATTTGATTTAACAGTAATAATTTAAATATGAAAAAAAAAACACTAATTTTTTGTTTGTCCAATAATATATATATATATATATATGTTGGACTTGGGGCTTATATTGATTGGCCCAAGCCTCAAATTGATTTGGGCTTGGGGCCATTGGGCCTGGGTGATTGGTCCACCCAACAAAGGCCCAGCCCAAGTCACTTACTTGTCCATTAAGCAATGGATAGTAAGATAACAATCAGATTAGAATTCAAGTGTTTGAATTCGAATGAGTTCTAGTTCAAGTGAACTAGCCAAGGACTACTATAAATAGAGTCCTCCTCTCATTCATTCAATCATCCCAAAATCTTCACATCTCAGAGCGTTCTCTGAAACGTGAATTGCAAACAGTGTTTGCAAAGTGAAACCTACTCCAAGGTTTCCAAGAGTTTAAGTTTTGAAGAGATTCCGCGTTCGTGTTCTAGAAGTGCAATTGGGGTTCTTAGCCGGTGAACTGAACGATATTTCCAGGAGATTTATCGTCGACCAATTGACAGTAATCTCTCTTTCCTTTTCCGCTTATTGTTTGTATGTTGATTGCGTAGTATGCATATAGGATCAACATTAGTATCAGAGCCTGTCTATATTAGTGTTGTTGGTCGTAATAATTACACTGTCGTTAATTTTTGCTTGAATGAAATATAAACTACGTGCTGAAAATAGTATTTTGCATGTGATTTTCGTGACCTTGTTTGAGTTTTAATTCATTACACGAATTTTTCCAACATGAAAATTATATATCGTTGGATTCGTCTTCGAATAACGAATCCGTCGATATATAATATGAATTTTTTCGACGAGAAACGAAGGAGTTATGACCTTCCGAAGTTTGGGGACAGATTCGAACGAATCAGACCCAAACAGCACTAATGTTTTTCATGTTGAGCTACTTTGACCAGTCACAACTTCGGAGAGTGCTATTCACCGTCGACGACCGGAGCCCCGAAGACGACAACCGACGGCACGGCTGGAAAGAGGACGGCGAGAGGAGCAAACGGCCGCCGGCCCGACCGCCGTCGCACCACGGCAAGGCGGCGCGTGCACCTCACGCGCCAGGCGGGCGTGTGAGGCGCACAGGGGGCGGCCTGCTCCTAGTCAGCGTCCCAGTCAGCACTTTTTACTGACTGGGCAAGCTGACACCTCGTGCCGCGTGGCGCACAGGTCAGCACTGACGTGGCCGCCTGCGTGGCAGCCACGTCAGCCCAAATGCTGAATGTGCGGCTGACGCACCTGTGACACGCGGCGACGCCTCGGCGTGCCACGTGTCACCGGCGCGTGCAGCACCCACCCGACACTGGCCGGCGCGTCGCCGGTCCACCGCCGACTTCCGGCGGCGCGTGACCGCCACGCGCCGCCGCCGGCGACCGAAAAAAAAAGTTTTTTTTTTTCAAATATTTTTTTTGGTTTTTAATTTTATTTAAAACCTAACCTTTTTATGCCATTTTTGAGTATTTTGAGCATGCAATTTCGTGGAAAATCTTTGGAAATATTATTTTCTATTTATTATGGCATTAATTATTATTGTTATTTTTTAAATTACTAATGCCGTTTGCATGCTTATGGCATGTGCAATTTTTGTTTGTACAGGTTATGGTTCATAGATATGGTTATGTTGTGGACAACGACTTCTGGGTCCCCGCTGAGAGGGCTGCTCAGTATCCAAATAGGCACCTTGCACCGGCTCTCGTCTATATATTTCCTCCGAATCTTTCTCAAATGATGGTGCCACCTCCCTTTGGACCTGCTTACCCAGTCCAGCAGCAGCATTCGGCTGCTCCACCACCTCCACTTCCACATCAGCCGATGGGTTTTAGATGGGCACATCCTTTTTCCCATCCAAACCCTCCGGTGGGACATTATTTCGGTCCACCGCCTCCTCAGCATCCTCCGATGGTTCCACCACCGTCTCCAATGTATCCTGAGCATCATCCGGTTGCTCAAGCTTTTGTTCCTCCTTCTCCTGAGCAACACCCGGTTGCTCAAGCTCATGCACCTCCACCGTTTCCACATGTGCATGGACTTATGTGCTGGAGAGAACATCAACTTCATGGATGACATACTTGCAGAGCAGCAAGCGGCTGCCGAAGCTGAGTTGCAGCAGCAACATGAGGCAGATGAGAGTTCGAAGATGAGCACGACCTCTGGAAGATGAGCTCGCCCAATGGGCTGGTGAAGGAGAAACCCCGAGTGGGTTGATGAAGAAGAGGACGAAGCCAAGGGGCTGGAGAGGAGGAGGAGGTCGCCGAGTGGAATGGCGACGAAGAGATGGAAGTCATCGATTTGGACGGCGACGAACCTGAGATACCTGACGAGGCCCAGGATGGCGATAGTGTGATTACTGAGCCCGAGTACACCCCTCTCACACCATCCGATTGGGACCCAGAGGACTATCCATAGACCATATATTTTTTTTTAAAGGATTATTCATGTTTTGTTTAGAACTGATTAGTATGCAGTTTTTATATATTATAGATATATTTTTTATAGCATGAATCCTTTATGATTATTCCTTGGTTGCTAAATAATTTAGTGGATGTTCTAGGCTTGCATGCTTAGACTTGTTTGCACACTGCATGATTAACAAGTTGATGAAGTTTGAGGATAAGGATGGTGATTGGGTAGATTGCCTATCTTCTCCGATTCCCCCTCAGATTGATTCGATGAGTTTTTGATTGTTTTAACTAGTGCATTTATATTACTATCGGATGATTATGCTAGATTAAACATAGATGGTCTTATGTATCTCTTTGGTGCTTGTCAGTGATGGCCTCTGCTACTAAGTCTATTGTCGCTGAGCTGAACAAGGGTGACAAACTCAATGGAGACAACTACGATATCTGGCATCGCAAGATCCAGTATATCCTCGAGGAGCAAGAAGCTCTCAAGACCCTTTCGAACACGATGGTCGAACCAGCACATGGTTCCACTGCACAAGCAAGGCGTGATATGGACGCCTATTTGTCCTGGAAGCGCAAGAATAGCATTGCGCGCATCACCATATTATCGAGCATGACTGATGATTTGATGTGTGCTTTTGAAGATTACCACACTGCACATGCTATGTGGGTAGCACTGAAGGACAAATATGGTGGGACTTCGACCACCAAGCTCCGACGGCTGACGATTAAGTTTGATACTTATCACAAGCGCGGTGATCATACTATACGCCAACATCTTCGTGAGATGGCTAACATGATCCGCGAGTTGAAATCAGCCGGTCATGTCCTAACGGACGAGCAACAAGTGCAGGCAGTGATAAGGTCCCTCCTAAACAGTTGGGAAAACATGAAGATAAACATGACACATAATGAAAACATCAAAACGTTTGATGATATCTCCCGTCATGTGGAACTTGAGGACGAGCGCTTAGAGGCGGCAAAATCCTCTGGTCAGCTTTACATGGCTGATTCAAATGTGCGTAGGGGCAGTAATGCTAAGCGCAAGAGGGGTAATAAGGGCAGCAAGAAAGATAAGGATTCGAGGAATCCTGCTAAGCCCGGGATCAAAAACCCTCGAAAGAAGGCCAGACGTGGAAAGGGGCAGAAAAGAGACATGGGAAAGATCAAATGTTACAATTGTAACAAGATGGGACACTTCGCTCGTGATTGTTCCGAGCCGAAAAAGGAGGTACCCTATTCTGATCTCAATATGTCTAATGTTTTTGTTTCTAGCACCGTTTTACTTGCCGAGTCTTATTCTATGTGGATTGTAGACTCAGGGGCAACCGACCATGTAGCTAGAGACAGAGGAGCGTTCGTAGAGTACCGACGCATACCGCGTGGTACTAGATGGATATATGTGGGGAACAACTCTCGAGTTGAAGTAAAAGGGATCGGCACTTGCAAACTAATGATGCAAAGTGGCCACGTTTTACTACTACATGATGTCCTCTACGCTCCTGAGATTAGACGTAGTCTCGTTTCGGTCTCTGTTTTGATGACTTTTGGATATAAACTTGTGTTTGAATCGAAAGTTTTGAGTTTGTATTATGACTCTGTTTTTATTGGTTCTGGACGAATGGCTGATGGATTTATTTATCTTTGCATTGATGATTATGTGAACCCTTCTTATGTCGATAGTGATACTAGTTTCACTCTTGTTGCATCTGGTGATATTGATATTTCCACTTGGCATGCTAGACTTGGTCATATAGGACAAGATAGGATGAACAGATTGGCAAAATAGGGGATTTTAGGATCTTATAATAAGATCGAGTTGCCAGTCTGTAATCATTGCCTAGCTGGAAAGGCCACTAGAAAACCTTTTGGAAAGGCAAATAGGGCCACTTTTCCTTTGGAGATAGTTCATTCAGACATATGTGGACCTATGAATGTTAGGGCTAGAAGTGGTGCATCATATTTCATTACCTTCATAGATGACTTCACTCGTTTCGGTATAGTCTATCTAATCTCCCATAAGTCTGAAGCTTTAGATTGCTTTGGAAAATTTTTGGCTATGGTGGAGAATCAATTAGATAGGACTGTTAAAGTGCTACGCACTGACCGAGGCCGAGAGTATCTATCTGACCAATTTAAGACGCTGTGTCAGGAGAAAGGTATAGTGAGACAGTTGACTATTCCCAGGACTCCTCAGCAAAACGGAGTTGCCGAGAGGAGGAATAGAACACTGTTAGAAATGGTACGATCGATGATGGCACAAGCAAATCTTCCAATATCTTATTGGGGAGATGCACTTCTAATAGCGACCCACATTTTGAACAAGGTTCCAACGAAATCATTGACTACTACACCCTATGAGTTATGGATAGGTAGAAAACCTGACCTCTCCTATATGCGACCCTGGGGGTGCGCGTGTTATGTACATGATCTTTCTAGCCCATATGGGAAGCTAGGTGCGAGGGGTAAAAGATGTATCTTCATAAGATATCCCGAGCAATCCAAAGGATATGTACTAATAGGAGAAAATTCAGATGGTACCATTTCAGAATTAGAGTCACGTGATGTTGTGTTCCTTGAGAATGAATTCCCCAAGAGGGGTGAAGTAGAAAGAGAGACTTCCTTCTTTGAACAAAACGAATCAGAGGACTTAGTTCCTCCACAGATGGATATTGATCCTAGTGGGAGTGAACAAGTGCCTGAAGAATCAGCTCCACTAATACATGACAGTGGGAGTACACAGATTCCTGATTCTTCGATGCCTGAGTCATCGAATCGAAGAAGTAGAAGAATCCCCATTCCCCGACGACGTTTCGAGATTGAAGGGGAAACGTTCATGATGGCTTCACACGATGGTGATGAACCAAAGAACGTAAAGGAAGCTCTCAATTCACCCGCCAAGGATCTATGGATGAAAGCCATGGATGAGGAAATGAAATCGATGAAAAGTAACCATGTCTGGGACTTGGTTGACTTACCGCCAGAACGTAGAGCCATCGGAAATAAATGGGTCCTTCGCGTTAAACGGAAGGCTGATGGTTCGATCGAGAGATACAAGGCAAGATTGGTGGCGAAAGGCTATACCCAACTTGAGGGCATAGATTATGAGGAGACGTTCTCACCTGTGGTGATTCGCTTCTATTCGCCTAATCTTGGCCTTAGTCGCACATATGGACTTGGAATTGCATCAAATGGATGTCAAGACCGCTTTCCTCAATGGAGGACTGGAGGAAGAGATTTACATGGAACAGCCTGAGGGTTTTTATAACTAAAGGCAAAGAAAAGAAAGTGTGTAAACTCTTGAGTCCATTTACGGACTCAAACAATCCTCCAGGCAATGGTACCTGAGATTTCATGACTCGGTGTTGTCATATGGTTTCCAAATGACACAAGAAGACCATTGCGTTATGTGAAGAAGCCCAGTGACAGTTTTGTGTTACTGTCATTATATGTGGACGACATTCTCTTGGCTTGCAACAACAAGGACATTCTATTGTCAACGAAGAACTGGTTGTCGACAACCTTTGAGATGAAGGACATGGGTGAGGCTGCCTATATATTAGGAGTCAAAATTTCAAGGGATCGAAGTAAGAGGCTATTGGCTTTATCGCAAGAGCTCTATATTCAAAAGATCCTTGAACGTTTCCATATGGCTAATTGCAAACCTATGGATACACCCATTGCAAAAGGGCAGAATTTGAGTCTTGAGATGTGCCCTAAACTCCGCAAGAGCGTGAGAAGATGCAGAAAGTTCCATATGCAAATGCCATCGCAGCCTGATGTATGCTATGTTGTACAAGGCCCGATATCTGCTATGCAGTAGACTGGTAAGCAGGTATCAGTCTAATCCAGGACAAAAGCATTGGATTGCTGTGAAACGGATTCTAGCATATCTAAAAGGAACCTCAGATTATGCTCTATGTTACCAAGGTGGTGAAAACCATCTAGTGGGTTACACTGATGCTGATTGGGGTGGCGACTTAGACGAGAGGAAGTCAACTTCTGGTTATGCCTTCATTCTGAGTCATGGAGCTATCTCTTGGAGTAGCAAGAAGAAGACTTGCATAGCATTGTCCACCATGGAAGCAGAATTTGTAGCCTGCTCGGTGGCTGTGCAGGAAGCTGTCTGGCTCAAAAGGTTCTTAGATGACCTTAACCTAACTGAGAGTGAGCCAAAGCCAGTCACTGTATATTGTGATAGTCAGGCAGCTATTGCCTACACTAAGGACGCTAAGTATCACAGTAAGTCTAAGCACATAGAGACTAAGTACCACTTTGTCAGGGATATAGTGACAAAGAAGCATGTAATAGTCAGATATATATCTACACATGATATGGTAGCAGACCCATTTACTAAGGTTGTAACTAGAGATGTTTTTGTCAAGCATTCTAGGTCTTTGGGTCTACGTAGATTGTAATGTCTTGGATTATTATGCCTATGTTTTAATGATAATTGTTTATCTTCATGTGTTTTCTAGCATATAAAGAGTTGATTCATCCGAGAGTATGTCGTCAGGTTTGAGAGACTTGCGCACTTGCACGCGCAGTTGCCTTGATTATCCGGTGATAATGCAAGATGAGATCTATACACTTATGTTCTGAATGGGAGTTTCGTGAACTAAGAGGTATACAATGATCGCCTTGACGTGGTCGTCAAGATGAGATTCTCCAACATGGATTGAGAATCGCTCATGAGAACCACAATCATGAGACCTGACCAGCCGGACTAGACTTTTGAGTCATCACACTTAGGAAAGTGGGAGTGATCAAGTCTGAGGAATAGCTTTGTGCTGTCTGAGGAATAGCTTTGTGCTATCGTCCAGACAATGAACTATCATAATAGACATACGCGCCTAATGTAGAGGCAAGGTTCATTGTCGCGCATGCTTTTATACCGTGCGAACTATAAGTTGACCCTATGGGAGATAAGTTTGAGAACAGTCCCTACTCCTTATCGTGCAAAGTCCCATATTTATTTATCCTTAGTACAATCTCTTTTGTATCCGGAGTGTTGGGGTAATGACTGTGTCATTGGCGTGTCTTTCTATGGCTACGGTAAATTCGGCCTATGTGACATGACCGTGATGTCGGTTACTTTCATCGACTTTTGGGACAAGAGCGAATTGGAAGACTCTGATTGTATTCACACCATTTAAATCACACGCTAGCGGACTGTGGTTCTTGGGAACACAGTTGTGATTAGAAGTACTTCGAAGTTTTCAGAACATTGGTTCGTTTGGGACTGAACATGTCTGAAGTGAATTCAAATCATGGTAGTCTGGGATATGAAGTGAATTTCGAGATTGTTCTTCTTAATTGAAGAAGCTGGTTCATTTGGTCACACCGGTTATTTGCCGTATAAAACCAATTGATTGAACGACGCGTGCTTTCTCTATTCAAGCCTTGACGGTCCTTAGTGGGCTGTGCCTCTATTGTGTGAGTGGGAGAATGTTGGACTTGGGGCTTATATTGATTGGCCCAAGCCTCAAATTGATTTGGGCTTGGGGCCATTGGGCCTGGGTGATTGGTCCACCCAACAAAGGCCCAGCCCAAGTCACTTACTTGTCCATTAAGCAATGGATAGTAAGATAACAATCAGATTAGAATTCAAGTGTTGAATTCGAATGAGTTCTAGTTCAAGTGAACTAGCCAAGGACTACTATAAATAGAGTCCTCCTCTCATTCATTCAATCATCCCAAAATCTTCACATCTCAGAGCGTTCTCTGAAACGTGAATTGCAAACAGTGTTTGCAAAGTGAAACCTACTCCAAGGTTTCCAAGAGTTTAAGTTTTGAAGAGATTCCGCGTTCGTGTTCTAGAAGTGCAATTGGGGTTCTTAGCCGGTGAACTGAACGATATTTCCAAGAGATTTATCGTCGACCAATTGACAGTAATCTCTCTTTCCTTTTCCGCTTATTGTTTGTATGTTGATTGCGTAGTATGCATATAGGATCAACAATATATATATATATCATTACCATTTAAACTTTTTATAAAATTTATTTTGATTTGATTTTAACTTATTTAATAATAATAATCTGACCATATAAACATATCAACCAAGGCTAGAGTTTAAAATATTTTCTTTTTTTAATAGCTTATAACTGTACTATTCCTTTAGGTTTAAAGTTCATAAAATATTATAATTTTTATTTATAAAATAATTTGTGTATATTTAGAATTGATTTTTTTTAAAAAAATAATTTACTTTAAAATTACATACATTATTATAATATACATACATTATTATAATATACGATAATTTTATAAAAATAATATATATTATATATAAATATATATATATATATATATATGCGGGACCCTTTTACTATTTTATAGTGTTTTACTGGAAGCGAACACGTGATGTGGAGTAAATGAAATCTGATGTATGATTTTTAATAGTGGCGTGCAGTTAAATAAAAATTAATTTTTAATATTTGTTATTAAAAATTTGTATATCAATTTAATGTATAATTTATTTTACTTTTATTTTTAATTTTAATTATTATTACATTTATTTTATCAAACTTTTGATATTTTGTGTTAATTTAGACAATTTGATAATTTTGATTTAATTGAAATCCTAAATTTAAAATTAATGTTGAATTATAAATTTCGATTTTATTTTTTTATTTAAAATTAATTTTGAGGATAAATAAAATAATTTGTGTAAAATTAATTCATCATATTTGCTAATTAATATGTATATATAATTAATTTGGTAAGATCCATTTTTACTGTTCAGATACGTTTGGATATGCACATTTGATTTAATCAGTTTCAAATTTTAATTATTTAAATTAGTTTATAATTTAATTTATTAAAATTTATATTTTTTATCTAATTTTTAATTTATTATAATTTACTTTTCTCACAATAGATGTTATTTAAAAATCTAACATATTTTTAATTTCATTATTCACTTATCATTACCATTTTAATTTTAATATCATAAAACAAAAGATATCAAGGGGTGGGCAAAAAAATCGAAACCGAATTAAACCGAACCGGTGTGTTCGGTTTGATTTTTTATTAAATTCGGTTCGGTTCGGTTTTGATGGTAGAAAACTGATTATATTTTCGGTTCGGTTAGGGATTTTCGGTTCAATTCAGTTTTGATTCGAACCAAAAAACTAAACTAGATTAATTCGGTTTTTTCGGTTTTTTTCGATTTTGGACAGAATCGAACCAATTAATTTCGGTTCGGTTCGATTTTAAACTTAAGTTCGGTTTGGTTCGGTTTTCCAAAACCAAAACCGAAATTTTTTCCGTTCGGTTTCGGCCGAAAATCGAACCGAACCGACCCGTGCCCACCCCTAATTTTTATCCATAGAAGAAGCCAAATTTTCCATTCAAATAATAATATTTTGAATAAAATTGTCAATAGTAAAATTCATAGATGCCTTCACTAAATTCATCTATAGAAGAAGCCAATTCTTCCATTTAAACAATACTCTTTTCAATAAAATTCTCAATAGTAAAAACCAAAATATTCTCTCTTTATACACCACATAATATTTTAATAAAATAATTTGCATATTGAAACTTGCAATACATGTGTTCAACTACCATAAAATAAACAAAAGTAATGATTGTCTTTTTTCCAGTGTCTCTTTACTCTTGAAAATATTCGCATCAGTATTTGTTATTTGTCTTCTTCTTTTATTTTTTTTTTTTAAATTTGAATAAAAAAGTTCTTAGTTTGTGTGCCATGCTGATGAGATTTACATGTGACTTTACTTTGAAATTAAAATATATGGACAGTTTTAAAATCTACCTTACTAGTTTAACTACTTCTTGAATCTAATTGAAAGCTATCTTTATCACTTTTGTTGAACTTATAAATTTGGTTTAGAAGAATTTAAATGAAGTGTGCATATAAAAAATCACTCCTATATCTTGTTATCAATAATCTAATCCATCATCAAATTATTAGTTTAATGGTCCATTGAAAATAAATGGACAAATATTACTGCATATAATAAATAAGTTAACGGTGGTTTAAGAATTTTAGATTCTGCTATTAAAATTAGCTGTTGGAATAATTGTAATCATCCGCAATTTGAATTAATTATCGTTTAGGTGGTTTGAATTAATTTATAATAATAGTTGTAATAACCCACCAATAATAGTTGTTAGATATAAAATTTTAAGTATACAATTATTGTAATTATTTAATTTATATTTATTAATATCAAATCAAAATAGTATTTTTAACCATCGCTAAAAAAAAAAAGCTATATTAAAAAATAATTCACAAATACTTATTTTTACAAAATATTATTCAAATTGTTCATTTTATTTTAAAGCACTACTTAATGGTACTCAGAATACTATATGTTACTCAAATTACTTGAGTCAAAGACTATTTTAGTAAATACTAGTTCAATACTGGTTGGATGTGGGATATCTTCATTAGTTTCTATCTTATTAAAATTAATTTTATTTATTTAAAATGAAAGTCAATACTATTTAAAACTTTGTATTAATTAAACTACCAAAATCACATGAATTACATTTAAAAATTCAATTTAAATATAAAATTCCAAATTTTATTAATGTTTGACATAAATTTCAAATACTAACTTTGATTTTATTTATATTTTATTATTTAAAAATATCAATGAATGTTATAAATAGCTACATTTTTTTAGAATTTTTATTTTTTTTAAAAAGGCAAAGAATTGAGTATTAAATAATAAATTTTTAAATATTTTAAAATTTCAATTTCAATACAAAATTACAAATTTAATTAATGTTTGAAATAAATTTCATATACCAACTTTGATTTTATTTATATTTTATTATTTGTTTAAAAAATCAACTTGTAATTTATTATTATTTTTTTTAAAAAAAAAAAAAGTAGTAAATATGTTCCAATTTATGGAAGGCTTCTTTTAAATATATTTTAAAAATATCAATGAATGTTATAAATAACAATATTTTTAAGATTTTTTTTAAAGAAAAAGTCAAAGATTTGAGTATTAAATAATAATTTTTTAAAAATTTAAAAATTTAAATTTAAATACAAAATAAAAAGTTTAATGAATGTTTGAAATAAAATTCATATATCAAATTTTATTTTATTTATATTTTATTATTTTAAAAAATCAACTTGTAATTTAATTCTTTTTTAAAAAAATTAAAACAATTGATAAATATGTTTCAATTTATGAAATGCTTATTTTAAATATATTCTTTTAATTAATGATTAAGTTGAACTAGTGAAAAATAGCATATTTTTTAAAGAAAATTGATGATGGTAATAATATACTTTTTACACCATTTTATTAATTTTGAATTATTTGGTTAATCAAACTATTCGCTATTATATCCTTTTTATAACGGTGATAGTACAGTAAGACACTTCAAGTAGCTAACGAATCACTAATAAAAAAAAGCTTATACTCTTATTAGTGTTGATAATACAGTAATTTTATATTTATCAACTACTACAACATCTAATTATTATTACCAAATATTTTCATACTAAATCATTATTTAACATCTAATTTAACAGTTAACCGCTAATCGCTACTTTAACCGCTAACTCAACACTAATGTAACATTTAGTGCAAAACATACACTTAGTCAAAGATCATTTTAGTAAATACTTGTTCAATAGTGGTTGGATGCGGTGTTGATCCTATATGCATACTACGCAATCAACATACAAACAATAAGCGGAAAAGGAAAGAGAGATTACTGTCAATTGGTCGACGATAAATCTCCTGGAAATATCGTTCAGTTCACCGGCTAAGAACCCCAATTGCACTTCTAGAACACGAACACGGAATCTCTTCAAAACTTAAACTCTTGGAAACCTTGGAGTAGGTTTCACTTTGCAATTCACGTTTCAGAGAACGCTCTGAGATGTGAAGATTTTGGGATGATTGAATGAATGAGAGGAGGACTCTATTTATAGTAGTCCTTGGCTAGTTCACTTGAACTAGGACTCATTCGAATTCAAACTCTTGAATTCTAATCAGATTGTTATCTTACTATCCATTGCTTAATGGACAAGTAAGTGACTTGGGCTGGGCCTTTGTTGGGTGGACCAATCACCCAGGCCCAATGGCCCCAAGCCCACATCAATATGAGGCTTGGGCCAATCCATATAAGCCCCAAGTCCAACATTCTCCCACTCACACAATAGAGGTACAGCCCACTAAGGACCGTCAAGGCTTAAATAGAGAAAGCACGCGTCGTTCAATCAATTGGTTTTATACGGCAAATAACCGATGTGACCAAATGAACCAGTTTATTCAATAAAGAAGAACAATCTCAAAATTCACTTCATATCCCAGACTACCATGATTTGAATTCACTTCAGACATGTTCGGTCCCAAACGAACTAATGTTTTGAAAACAATGAAGTACTTCTAATCACAACTGTGTTCCCAAGAACCACAGTCCGCTAGCGTGTGATTTAAATAGTGTGAATACAATCAGAGTCTTCCAATTCGCTCTTGTCCCAAAAGTCGATGAAAGTAACCGACATCACGGTCATGTCACATAGGCCGAATTTACCGTAGCCATAGAAAGACACGCCAATGACACAGTCATTACCCCAACACTCCGGATACAAAAGAGATTGTACTAAGGATAAAAAAATATGGGACTTTGCACGATAAGGAGTAGGGACTGTTCTCAAACTTATCTCCCATAGGGTCAACCTATAGCTCGCACGGTATAACAGCATGCGCGACAATGAACCTTGCCTCTACATTAGGCGCGTATGTCTATTATGATAGTTCATTGTCCGGACGATAGCACAAAGCTATTCCTCAGACTTGATCACTCCCACTTTCCTAAGTGTGATGACTCAAAAGTCTAGTCCGGCTAGTCAGGTCTTATGATTGTGGTTCTCATGAGTGATTCTCAATCCATGTTGGAGAATCTCGTCTTGACGATCACGTCAAGGCGATCATTGTATACCTCTTAGTTCACGAAACTCCCATTTAGAACATAAGTGTATAGATCTCATCTTGCATTATCACCGGATAATCAAGGCAACTGCGCGTGCAAGTGCGTAAGTCTCTCAAACCTGACGACATACTCTCGGATGAATCAACTCTATATATGCTAGAAAACACATGAAGATAAACAATTATCATTAAAACATAGGCTTAACAATCCAGGACATTACAATCTACGTAGACCCAAAGACCTAGAATGCTTGACAAAAATATCTCTAGTTACAGCCTTAGTAAATGGGTCTGCTACCATATCATGTGTAGATATATATCTGACTGTTACATGCTTCTTTGTCACTATATCCCTGACAAAGTGGTACTTAGTCTCTATATGCTTAGACTTATTGTGATACTTAGCGTCTTTAGTGTAGGCAATAGCTGCCTGACAATCACAATATACACTGACTGGCTTTGGCTCACTCTCAGTTAGGTTAAGGTCATCTAAGAACCTTTTGAGCCAGACAGCCTCCTGCACAGCCACCGAGCAGGCTACAAATTATGCTTCCATGGTGGACAATGCTATGCAAGTCTGCTTCTTGCTACTCCAAGAGATAGCTCCATGACTCAGAATGAAGACATAACCGGAAGTTGACTTCCTCTCATCTAAGTCGCCACCCCAATCAGCATCAGTGTAACCCACTAGATGGCTTTCACCACCTTGGTAACATAGAGCATAATCTGAGGTTCTTTTTAGATATGCTAGAATCCGTTTCACAGCAATCCAATGCTTTTGTCCTGGATTATACTGATACCTGCTTACCAGTCCTACTGCATAGTAGATATCTGGCCTTGTACACAACATAGCATACATCAGGCTGCCGATGGCATTTGCATATGGAACTTTCTGCATCTTCTCACGCTCTTGCAAAGTTTTAGGGCACATCTCAAGACTCAAAGTCTGCCCTTTTGCAATGGATGTATCCATAAGTTTGCAATTAGCCATATGGAAACGTTCAAGAATCTTTTGAATGTACAGCTCTTGCGATAAAGCCAATAGCCTCTTACTTCGATCCCTTGAAATTTTGACTCCTAATATATAGGCAGCCTCACCCATGTCCTTCATCTCAAAAGTTGTCGACAACCAGTTCTTCGTTGATAATAGAATGTCCTTGTTGTTGCAAGCCAAGAGAATGTCGTCCACATATAATGACAGTAATACAAAACCGTCACTGGACTTCTTCACATAAACGCAATGGTCTTCTTGTGTCATTTGGAAACCATATGACAACACCGAGTCATGAAATCTCAGGTACCATTGCCTGGAGGATTGTTTGAGTCCGTAAATGGACCTCAAGAGTTTACACACTTTCTTTTCTTTGCCTTTAGTTATAAAACCCTCAGGCTGTTCCATGTAAATCTCTTCCTCCAGTCCTCCATTGAGGAAAGCGGTCTTGACATCCATTTGATGCAATTCCAAGTCCATATGTGCGACTAAGGCCAAGATTAGCCGAATAGAAGCGAATCTCACCACAGGTGAGAACGTCTCCTCATAATCTATGCCCTCAAGTTGGGTATAGCCTTTCGCCACAAATCTTGCCTTGTATCTCTCGATCAAACCATCAGCCTTCCGTTTAACGCGAAGGACCCATTTATTTCTGATGGCTCTACGTTCTGGCGTTAAGTCAACCAAGTCCCAGACATGGTTACTTTTCATCGATTTCATTTCCTCATCCATGACTTTCATCCATAGATCCTTGGCAGGTGAACTGAACTCTCCGAAGCTGTGACTAGTCAAAGTAGCTCAACATGAAAAACATTAGTGCTGTTTGGGTCTGATTCGTTCGAATCTGTCCCCAAACTTCGGAAGGCCATAACTCCTTCGTTTCTCGTCGAAAAAATTCATATTATATATCGAAGGATTCGTTATTCGAAGACGAATCCAACGATATATAATTTGCATGTTGGAAAAATTCGTGTAATAAATTAAAACTCAAACAAGATCACGAAAATCACATGCAAAATACTATTTTCAGCACGTAGTTTATATTTCATTCCAGCAAAAATTAACGACAGCATAATTATTACGACCAACAACAGTAATATAGATAGGCTCTGATACCAATGTTGATCCTATATGCATACTACGCAATCAACATACAAACAATAAGCGGAAAAGGAAAGAGAGATTACTGTCAATTGGTCGACGATAAATCTCCTGGAAATATCGTTCAGTTCACTGGCTAAGAACCCCAATTGCACTTCTAGAACACGAACGCGGAATCTCTTCAAAACTTAAACTCTTGGAAACCTTGGAGTACGTTTCACTTTGTAAACACTGTTTGCAATTCACGTTTCAGAGAACGCTCTGAGATGTGAAGATTTTGGGATGATTGAATGAATGAGAGGAGGACTCTATTTATAGTAGTCCTTGGCTAGTTCACTTGAACTAGGACTCATTCGAATTCAAACTCTTGAATTCTAATCAGATTGTTATCTTACTATCCATTGCTTAATGGACAAGTAAGTGACTTGGGCTGGGCCTTTGTTGGGTGGACCAATCACTCAGGCCCAATGGCCCCAAGCCCACATCAATATAAGGCTTGGGCTAATCCATATAAGCCCCAAGTCCAACATGCGGGATATCTTCATTAGTTTCTATCCTATTGAAATTGATTTTATTTATTTAATATAAAAGTCAATATTATTTAAAAATTTCTATTAATTAGACTAACAAAAACATATGGATTACATATAAAAAATTTCACTTTAAATATAAAATTTCAAATTTGATTAATGTTTGACATAAATTTCAAATATCAATTTTGATTTTATTTATATTTTATTATTTAAAAATATCAATGAATGTTATAAATAGCTACTTTTTTTTATAACTTTTTATTTAAAAAAATTTAAAGAATTGAGTATGAAATAATAAATTTTTAAATATTAAAAAGTTTCAATTTAAATACAAAATTCCAAATTTAATTAATGTTTGAAATAAATTTCATATATCAATTTTGATTTTATTTATATACATTTAAAAAAAAAATCAACTTGTAATTTAATATATATAAAAGAAATAGTAAAAATGTTTCAATTTTAAAGTCTTTTTTTGAATATATTTTATTAATTAGTGATTAAGTTGAACTAGTTAAAAATAACACATTCTTTTAAAGAAAAATTATGATTGTGATAACATTTTTTTTTTTACACCATATTATTAATTTTGAATTATATGGTAGATCAAACTATTCATTATTACATCCTTCTTATAATGTTGATAGTAAAATAAGATACTGTATAGATACTATATAGAGTAATGTTAGAGAAAGAAGAGACTTACTTCTTTACACTAGTAACTTTTATCCTCACCGACTTATTTAACTTTGACATCCAAATTCTATTGAATTTAGGAGTCCACACACCATTCTTTAAAAAAATTTCAAAAACTAATTACAAAGTTTGTCGTTAGAGATAACCCATTGAAAATTAGAATCATTTAGTAAGAGTATTCATGTACATATGATTTTATTTATTTAAAAAAAAATAGTAAAACTGGACTTTAAAAAAAACAAATAAATAAATTTTGAACATGTATTTTTTTAATTGGTAAAGTAAAGTAATAATTTTGAATTAACAAATTATTATATAATTTAAATTTATTGTAATTTCAAAAACCACCGTATGTTTAAGGTTTCTTTTTTTTTTTTTTTTTTTTTTTTAAATACCAATTGATTAGTGGAGGTTGTATCCGTTTAAGTACTGATAAAATAAAGTTTATGGAAAAAATTATTGATATAATTTATATTTATTATATTAAATATAAAATATTTCTAGGAGTTTTGAATTTAGAAAAATTATATTTTATTGGTGTTAGTATATGAATATATTACGAGTAGACAGAGAAAAAAAATGGGCTGCACTAGAGTAGAAAAAATTTACATAATTTTTGAGAAAATACAAAAAATATTTTGGATTTTATTAATAAAAAATAAAAATAGGAATAAAGACAGCTAGAAATAAGTAGAAATGTATCATTAAAGGCAGGTGAAGAAAAAAGAAATCCAAAAATCCACTGACAAAATAACATTTGGGTTTGAGCCTTCAAGTATCCGCTATTAGGTTTATTTCTGACGACTGTGTACGGGTCCACTTGTGGAGCTATCCGATCTGGAGAGCATGTTCAAACCTCCATGAACTGTTAGATTATAATATATCTTGTCAAGTAATCAGTGAATTTTATTTTATTTTATTTTATTTTATTTTATTTGATTTTGTTGTTGTATCAAGATGGGCGAGAGACGGACAAGGAAGATTTGGCTTTAGAGAGTTTGATTCCGGTAAAAGAGGTATGATTTTAGGTTTTTTTTTTTTTTTTTTTTTTTTTTTGAAATTGAAATGGTTTTGTTGTTGTATTATAAATAATGCAATGATGGTGTAGGATGAGAAGGAGGAGGCAATTTGTGAAATCAGATCTACAAATCCATGGAGGATGCTCTCTACAGATCACATATGTATATATTTCTTTATATGACAAAACTATTCTTTAATCTATATTCTTACCGGACATGTCAAAGCAAACTCCAGAATAGGACTCGATGGCCAAAGACTTGCATGGAAATGAGTGACGCTACGCTTCAGTGGCATCTTCCGCGGTAATGGATTGTTTAGTTGATGATCAAAACTTGCATGGATTGTATGATGTTTGGTGATTATCAATTGATTATTGTTTTCAGGGTTGTGTGAATTGTTTGTGTTTTGACTAATGTTGGTGACACCGTTTAGTTGTGCATTTGTGTGTTTTTGGAGGGCTCGTGTTTTAAGAGCATATATAATGGCAGGATAATTGTGCAGGATTTTGTTGCAGGATAATTGTGCAGGATTTTGTTGCCACATCAATATTTTTTAAGCTTTTAGATCATTTCATCGCCACTCTCATCAACATGTGTGAACAAAACATCAGCTGAAAAGGTAGGCATGTGTATTTCACGCACCTGTTAACTTTTGAAATATATCTCAAATATACGGTGTTAAGACCGTAACACTCTTTCTTCTCTCTCTTGATTTTATTATTCTCTCTTTCCTAATCCTCCATCAAACTCAGCAAATATTTCTAATAATTATATGCATTGCACATGCTCTAAGATTAGTGATAAGATTGTTGTTAGAATACATTTGTTGTTAGGTGTCCTCTCTTAGGGTTAGTTATATAAGTTAAAGTAATGCCACGTGTATAATACATTTGTTTGATAAAAAGTTTTGTGCTCCGCACGTGAGAATTTTCACTGAGGTCAAATTCATTTTTTTTTAATTTATTATAATTTATATTATTATCACCTCAATGGTAAATTTTCAAAGAACTCTATTGCTGGGAATTTCTTGATTTTCTTAAGGTTTTGTATTATTTTCAAGTGGCAAATTTTATTGTGGTCTTTGGTTATAATGAATAATTACAATGATTTCGTGGTTAATTACAGAACTGGAGATAGTGGACTTCTTCTTCTTCATTTAAATTATCGATCCTCAATGTAAGTCGCATTTCTGCTCAATTGATTGCAATTTTTCTGAATGTATAGAGATAATTTTTAGATTTGGTTGTTTTTTCAATCAAAATATTGAGTACTATTTTTATATATATTGGTCTGTGTTACATAATCTCTGTTTTGACAGAGATAATATTCAGATGTAATTAGACAGAAATACAAATAAATAATCGCATCTAAATATTTTCTCCGTCATAATAGAGGTTTTATAATGCATGAACATAACAATCAACACTTGTAATTGAAAAAAATAACCAAATACTCGAATAAGAAAAAAATATTATCACTATATTCAGCAAAATTGCAATCAATAGATCATAAATGAGACTTACACTAAGGATTGGAAATTTGATTGAATACATACCAGGAGAGATGTGCAATTCTATTTCCTAACACTCGATAAAACCGAAAATGATCATTGTCGTCAAATGAGGCATCTATCTCTCTGTCTCAAATTGAAGCGACTCTGAAAATGGTGGACCGTGATGAGTGAGTGGGATGAAAGTAGATATGGTGGACGCAACGAATAAGCAAAAATTGACACGGTGGACCCAACGAATAAGCAAAAATTGACACGGTGGACCCGACAAGTGAATAGAGGAGGATAAAAGCAGCACTACAATTTCGTTTTGAAAATTGACCAAAGACTATAGAAGAAGTTTCAGACAAGAGATGGTTCATCAAATGTTGGAACAATAGTGAACTTATAGCAGATTATCGCACATGACCTGGGATCTATTGGAATTGAAAATGTACATTGGAGCTCATGATGTGGGTTCAATTGAATTTAAAAATGTAATCAGTACATCTTAAAAATCCGGTACATTTTTTGGCAATTTTTACGGGTTGCCCTTTGGCAATGTGTCTTCGCCCGAGACCTTTTGGATTTACCAGAGGCTTACCCTTTGGCAATTTTTTTGGGTTGCCTTTTGGCAATGTTTTTTTTTCGGGTTGCCCTTTCGCAACGTGTCTTCGCCCGATACCTTCTAGATTTACCAGTGGCTTGCCCTTTGGCAATTTTTTCGGGTTGCCCTTTGGCAATGTGTCTTCGCCTGAGACCTTCTAGATTTACCACAGGCTTACCCTTTGGCAATTTTTTCAGATTGCCCTTTGGCAATGTGTCTTAACCCGAGACCTTCTGGATTTACCATAGGCTTGCCCTTTGGCAATTTTTTTCGGATTGCCCTTTGGCAATGTGTCTTCGCCCGAGACCTTCCGGATTTACAAGAGGCTTGCCCTTTGGCAATTTTTTCGTGTTGCCCTTTGGCAATGTGTCTTCACCCGAGACCTTTTGGATTTACCTGAGGCTTGCCCTTTGGCAATTTTTTCGGGTTGCCCTTTGGCAATGTGTCTTCGCCCGAGACCTTCTGGATTTACCAGAGGCTTGCCCTTTGGCAATTTTTTCGGGTAGCCCTTTGGCAATGTTTCTTCGCCCGAGACCTTCTGGATTTACCAGAGGCTTGCCCTATGGCAATTTTTTCGGGTTGCCCTTTGGCAATGTGTCTTCGCCCGAGACCTTCTGGATTTACCAGAGGCTTGCCCTTTGGCAATTTTTTCGGGTTGCCCTTTGGCAATGTGTCTTCGCCCGAGACCTTCTTGATTTACCAGAGGCTTGCCCTTTGGCAATTTTTTCAGGTTGCCCTTTGGCAATGTGCTTTTTTCAGGTTGCCCTTTGGTAATGTGTCTTCGCCCGGGACCTTCTAGATTTACCAGAGGCTTGCCCTTTCGCAATTTTTACTGGTTGCCCTTTGGCAATATGTCTTCGCCCGAGACCTTTTGGATTTACCAGAGGCTTACCCTTTGGCAATTTTTTTGGGTTGCCTTTTGGCAATGTTTTTTTTTTCGGGTTGCCCTTTGGCAACGTGTCTTCGCCAGATACTTCTAGATTTACCAGTAGCTTGCCCTTTGGCAATTTTTTCGGGTTGCCCTTTGGCAATGTGTCTTCGCCTGAGACCTTCTGGATTTACCACAGGCTTACCCTTTGGCAATTTTTTCAGATTGCCCTTTGGCAATGTGTCTTAACCCGAGACCTTCTGGATTTACCAGAGGCTTGCCCTTTGCTAATATTTTCGGGTTCCAATTTGGCAATGTGTCTTCGCCCGAGACCTTCTGGATTTACCAGAGGCTTGCCCTTTGGCAATTTATTAGGGTTGTCCTTTGGCATTGTGTCTTCGCCCGAGACCTTCTGGATTTACATGAGGCTTGCCCTTTGACAAATTTTTCGGGTTGCCCTTGGGCAATGTGTCTTCGCCTGAGACCTTCTGGATTTACTAGAGGCTTGCCCTTTGGCAATTTTTTCGGGTTGCCCTTTGGAAATGTGTCTTCGCCCGAGACCTTCTGGATTTACCAGAGGCTTGCCCTTTGGCAATTTTTTCGGGTTGCCCTTTGGAAATGTGTCTTCGCCCGAGACCTTCTGGATTTACCAGAGGACTGCCCTTTGGAAAATTTTTTCGGGTTGCCCGATGGCAATGTTTCTTCGCCCGAGACCTTCTGGATTTACCAGAGGCTTGCCCTTTGGCAATTTTTTTGGGTTGCCTTTTGGCAATGTGTCTTCACCCGAGACCTTCTGGATTTACCAGAGGCTTGCCCTTTGGCAATTATTTCGGGTTGCCCTTTGGCAATGTGTTTTCGCCCGCAACCTTCTGGATTTACCTTAGGCTTGCCCTTTGGCAATTTTTTCGGGTTGCTCTTTGGCAATGTGTCTTCGCCCAAGACCTTCTGGATTTACCTGAGGCTTGCCCTTTGGCTATGTGTGTTCGCCCGAGACCTTCTGGATTTACCTGAGGCTTGCCCTTTGTTAATTTTTTCGGGTTGCGCTTTGGCAATGTGTCTTCGCCCGAGACCTTCAAGATTTACCAGAGGCTTGCCCTTTGGCAATTTTTTCGGGTTGCCCTTTGGCAATGTGTCTTCGCCAGAGACCTTCTGGATTTACTAGAGGCTTGCCCTTTTGCAATTTTTTGGGGTTGCCTTTTGGCTATGTGTCTTCGCCCGAGACCTTCTGGATTTACCTGAGGCTTGTCCTTTGGCAATGTGTGTTCGCCCGAGACCTTCTGGATTTACCTGAGGCTTGCCCTTTGTTAATTTGTTTTGGTTGCCCTTTGGCAATGTGTCTTCGCCCGAGACCTTCTGGATTTACCAGAGGCTTGCCCTTTGGCAATTTTTTCAGGTTGCCCTTTGGCAATGTGTCTTCGCCCGAGACCTTCTGGATTTACCAGAGGCTTGCCATTTGGCAATTTTTTCGGGTAGCCCTTTTGTAATGTATCTTCACCCGAGACCTTTTGGATTTACCAAAGGCTTGCCCTTTGGCAATTTTTTCGGATTGCCCTTTGGCAATGTGTTTTCGCCCGAGACCTTCTCGATTTACCAGAGGCTTGCCCTTTGGCAATTTTTTCAGGTTGCCCTTTGGCTATGTGCTTTTTTCAAGTTGTCCTTTGGCAATGTGTTTTTTTCAGGTTGCCCTTTGGCAATGTGTCTTCGCCCGAGACCTTCTGGATTTACCAGAGGCTTGCCCTTTGGCAATTTTTACTGGTTGCCCTTTGGCAATGTGTCTTCGCCCGAGACCTTTTGGATTTACCAGAGGCTTGCCCTTTGGCAATTTTTTCGGGTTGCCCTTTGGCAATATGTCTTCGCCCGAGACCTTCTAGATTTACCAGAGGCTTGCCCTTTGCCAATATTTTGGGGTTGCAATTTGGCAATGTGTCTTCGCCCGAGACCTTCTGGATTTACCAGAGGCTTGCCCTTTGGCATTTTATTAGGGTTGTCCTTTGGCATTGTGTCTTCGCCTGAGACCTTCTGGATTTACATGAGGCTTGCCCTTTGACAAATTTTTCGGGTTGCCCTTGGGCAATGTGTCATCGCCCGAGACCTTCTGGATTTACTTGAGGCTTGCCCTTTGGCAATTTTTTCGGGTTGCCCTTTGGAAATGTGTCTTCGCCCGAGACCTTCTGGATTTACCAGAGGACTGCCCTTTGGCAATTTTTTCGGGTTGCCCTTTGGCAATGTTTCTTCGTCCGAGACCTTCTGGATTTTCCATAGGCTTGCTCTTTGGCAATTTTTTCGGGTTGCCCTTTGGCAATGTGTCTTCGCCCGAGACCTTCATTATTTACTAGAGGCTTGCCCTTTGCCAATATTTTCGGGTTGCCCTTTGACATTGTGTCTTCGCCCGATACCTTCTGGATTTACCAGAGGCTTGCCCTTTGCCAATATTTTCGGGTTGCCATTTGGCAATGTGTCTACGCCCGAGACCTTCTGGATTTACAAGAGGCTTGCCCTTTGCCAATTTTTTCGGGTTGCCCTTTGGCAATATGTCTTCGCCCGAGACCTTCTGGATTTACCTGAGGCTTGCCCTTTGGCAATTTTTTCGGGTTGCCCTTTGGCAATGTGTCTTCGCCCGAGACCTTCTGGATTTACCAGAGGCTTGCCCTTTGGCAATTTTTTCGGGTTGCCCTTTGGCAATGTGCAATATATTGAGAGTAGTGGGTGAGATAAAAAGCTTTGTTTTATTTCTTTGAGGTGGGGTATCGTTTAAAACCCTTTTCGGGGAAAAGAGTGCCCGTTGTTACAGTTATGGTGCTATATTTAAAGTTGGTACCTTTTGAGGTGATGTATGTTCCAGCTATGCTCTATCTCCTTTCCTTCCGTCGTGAGCAGCTTGTATGAGCAGCTCGTTCCACTTGGTAAGGTCCTTCCCAGCTTTCGGCTAGTTTTCCATGGGCTTGGTTTCTCATGTTTTGGAACACCCTCCTGAGTACCCAATCTCCAGGTTGGAAGGCTCGGGCCCTGACTTTTTTGTTGTACTGCCTTGCTATCCCCATTTGGTATTCGGCTATTCTTCGTTGTACGTTCTCCCTTTTTTCGTCCGAGGTGTCTTTTTCGAAGGCTAGGACATGCTCATTAGCTCTTCCATTTAGCCTTTCTTGAGGTGATAGGATTTCTGTCGGGAGAACTGCTTCCGTTCCGTAGACCATCGAGAAGGGGGTTTGCATTGTTGAGGTTCTGGGGGTTGTTCTGAACGCCCAGAGAACTTCGGGAAGGGCTTCGGGCCACAATCCTTTGGCCCCCTCCAGTTTTTTCTTGAGGGAGTCTACCACCGCTTTGTTGGATGCTTCGACTTGTCCATTGGCTTGGGGGTATCTCGGGGTTGAGTATGTCGGTTTTATGTTCAACTGGTTGTAGAAGTCTTTCAGTGTTTGCGCTATGAATTGGGGACCGTTGTCAGTGTTTATTTCTCGTGGTATGCCGAATCTACAGATGATGTGCTTCCAGATAAATTTCTGCACTTCTTGCTCTCTGACTCTTTCTAACGCTTCAGCTTCTATCCATTTCGTGAAGTAGTCTGTTACCATCAAAATATATCTTTTTCGACCCTGTGATGATATTGGGAAAGGCCCGATGATGTCCATCCCCCATTTATCAAACGGCCATGGAGAGGTGATGCTGTGTAGGTTTTCGGCAGGGAGGTTGGAGTAGTTGGCGTGTCTTTGGCATTTATCGCATTTTTTTACCAGTTCGGCTGCATCTGTCTTCATGGTTGGCCAGTAGTATCCGGCTCCATGCGCTCTGAATGCCAGGCTTCTGCCTCCAGAATGGTTCCTGGCTGATCCTTTATGGAGTTCTTTTAACACCTGCTCGGCCTCGGAGAGGGAGGTGCAGTTTAGAAAGGGACCGCCTATGGATCTTTTGAAAAGTATTCCTCCGATGATGCAGAATCTGGCAGCCTGGGCTCGTAGTTTTCTCGCCTCTGCCTTGTCTTCAGGCACTTGACCATGGTTTATGTATCTGATGATGGGGGCTCTCCAGTCGCTCTGTTCTATGGCCAAGGTTTCTTCGTACTCGATGGTTGCTTTGGGAAGGAAGGCGTATATAATTGGCCCTTTTGGCTCGTCTTTTTGCATTGAGGCCCCAAGGTTTGCCATAGCATCGGCCCTTTCGTTTTCTTCCCTTGGGATCTGCTTTATTGCGGCCCTTTGGAAGCGCTTCATGAGATCTTTGGCTATCTTCAAGTATTTGGCCATCTTTTCGTTTCGGGCCTGGTATGCATCGTTTATTTGATTCACCACCAATTGGGAGTCGCATTTGATCGTTAAATTGTGCGCTCCACTTTCTTTTGCCACCCTTAACCCTGCAATCAGGGCTTCGTATTCGGCCTCATTGTTTGTGGCTGGGAATTCGCATCAGATTGCTTGGAGTATTGGGGGCAGATTTGGGGGCCAGAGACATACGCCCAAGCCGCTGCCACTTTGCTTGCTGGCTCCATCTACTTCTAGTACCCATTCTTCGGTTGCAAAAGTTACTAGCTGATTTACTTCGACCTCTGTTATTTCCGTGGACGGGTTTTCTTTGAAGTCTGCTAAAAAATCTGCGAGGGCTTGGGATTTGATGGCCTTTTTCCCTTCGAACGAGATGTTGTGTTTGCTGAGTTCTAGGGCCCACTTCATCAGTCTTCCAGATTTCTCTGGGGAGTGCAGCACGCTTCGCAAAGGCAATAAAGTTATTACCACGATTGGGTGTCCTTGGAAGTATGCCCGGAGTTTTCTTGCAGCAAACACTAGGCTCAGGATCGCTTTTTCTAAGACTGGATATCTTGTCTCTGCCGAGGTTAGAGTCTTACTAGCGAAGTATACCGGTTGCTGTTTCCCCCCGACTTCTTTGACCAGGACTGTACTTACCGCAATCTATGAATGTGAGAGATACAGATATAACTTTTCATTAGCTTCTGGTTTAGCTAAGAGTGGAGGGCTGGTCAAGAAGTCTTTGATGTCTGCTAGTGCTTTTCTGCAGTTTTCGGTCCATTTAAATTCTTTAGACTTTTTAAGTGCATCAAAAAACGGCTGAAACTTTTCCGATGCTTTTGGGATGAACCTGGTCAGGGCCGCCAATCTTCCAGTGAACTTCTGCACATCTTTCTTGTTTTGAGGCTCTGCTATGATTAAGATCGTCTTGATTTGGTCCGGGTTGGCCTAAATTCCTTTTTTCGTAACTAGGTACCCCAAGAATTTTCCCACTTTGACCCCGAATTGGCATTTGGTGGGATTCAGCTTCATGTTGTACTTTCGGAGGGTTTCGAAGGCTTGACTTAGATGGAAAACATGCTGGCTCGTTTGTTTCGACTTCACTAACATATCGTCAATGTACACCTCCATGGTCTTCCCTAGTTTGTCAGTGAATATTTTGTTCATGAGTCTTTGATAGGTGGAGCCCGCATTCTTTAGCCCGAAGGGCATTACTTTGTAGCAATAGATACCCCGTTCTGTGGTAAAAGCGGTCTTTTCTTGGTCACCGGGGTGCATTAGTATCTGATTGTATCCAGAGTATGTGTCCATGAAGCTCAGCATCTCGTATCCTGCGGTCGCATCAATGGTGAGGTCTATGTGCGGCAGCGGGAACGTATCTTTCGGGCACGTTTTATTTAGATCAGTGAAGTCATGCACACCCTCAATTTCCCATTCTTCTTTTTCACGACCACCACGTTCGCGAGCCATTCGGGGTACTGGACCTCCCTGATTGAACCATTTGCAAGGAGTTTCTCCACTTCTTCGTTGATGATCTCATTCCGCTCTTGGGCAAACCTTCTGCGCTTTTGTCTCACTGGTTTCGCCCCCTCTTTCACGTTCAGTTTGTGGGTAATGACTGCTGCGTTGATTCCAGTCATATCTGTGTGCGACCAGGCGAAGCAATCTTGGTTGTCCCTAAGGAAGTCTATCAATTCTTCCTTCTCTCTTCTCTCCAGCATGGCCCCGATTTTCACTGTTTTCCCTTGTCCAGTGATACTTCATCCACTTCGTGATCGCCCGGCTCAAGGGGTGACTCCGGCCGCGTCTGTGATTGCTATACTTCTACCGCTTTTTGCTTCAGGCAATTGGCATAGCACTCTTTGGATGCGTTTTGCTCTCCTCTTATCTGCTTGATCCCGTGTGGAGTCGGGAATTTAATTAGCTGATGATACGTTGAGGGTATGGCTTTCATCCCGTGAATCTAGGGTCTTCCTAAAATCACGTTGTAAGCAGAATTGGAACTTATTACCAGGAAGGTGGTGTGGAGGTTTATTCCTTCTGCGTATACCGGTAACTCGATTTCTCCAATGGTAGAGGTGGCCTTTCCGTTAGCCTTCCTACGCATCATCCTCTCGTCCAGCTGCATGTTTTTGAACGTCTCTAGGAATAGGATATTGGCAGAGCTGCTGTTGTCGACTAGTACCCTCTTTACCGTCAGGTTCGCTATGGAGATTTTGATCACCAAAGCGTCGTGGTGAGGTGCATTTATTTCTCCGGCTTTTCCTTCGGTGAAAGTGATGGAGTAATGGTTGTTCGTGTTCTCACTCCTGATGCTGTATATGCTCCGAGTTTCTCTGAGCTTCCTCTTCGCAGCCGAGCTTGTCAGTCCGCATATATCGAATCCCCCAGCTATCATGTTAATCACCCTTTCTTCTGCATTTGCTACTGGGGTTAGGTTTATCCGCTGTCGGTTTTTGTCGGCTTCGGCCGCAATTTCCCTTCCTTTCTCGGTTAAGTATTCTCGTAGGTGTCCTGTTTCAATAAGTTTTGCCACCTCTCTTTTTAGGGTCCAGCATTCGTCGGTGTTGTGGCCATGGTCTCCATGAAATTGACAGTACCGGGACATATCTTTCCTCGCAGAGGGGTCTTTAGATTTCTCGGGCCACCTGACTCTGTCCCCTAAGGTTTTGAGTACTATCAGGGCCTCCCTCGTGGGTATGGTGAGGGGGTACGGAAGCAGTTCTTTCTCCCTGCGTATAGGATCGGGGCCGGTGAAACTTGGCCTGGAGGGACCGCTGCGATCGGAGTTTCTCTGGTCTCTTCTATAATCCTCGCTCCGTCCACTGCTACTGCGGTCGTTTCGTCCTCGTTGATTCGAGGCATTTGGCGGCCCCCTAGTATTCCGAGGTTCGAATTCTTCTTCATACTCCATTGCATCCTCTGCTCTTTCGAGGACGTCTTCGAAGGTCCTTGGTTTTATTAGTTTGAGGCTCTCGTAAAATTTTGACGTTTTTACAAGTCCATTTATGAAGGTCTTGATGGCGCTTTTATCCCTGCAACCCGGGATGGCCATCTTGGTTTCTTTGAACTTTTTCACATATTGCCTGAGGCTTTCATTGACCCCTTGCCTTAGGTCGAAAAGATCGTCCACATCTTTCTCTTTTTTCCGGCTATCGGAGATGTGGTTGACGAATTTCGTGGCTAGTGAGGAGAAGGATCTGATGCTTTTCCCGGGGAGGGAAGAATACCATCTCTGGGCGGTTCCAGTTAAAGTGGAACCAAAGGCTTTACACATTATGGCCTCCATATCTTCTTCTGGGATGTTACACGTCCCCATGCGAGTCTTGTACTCAGCGATGTGATCTTCAGGATCCGTGGTTCCTTCGCAGGGCTTCATGCTGGGAGTGGAGAACCTCTTAGGCATTCAAGTGTCCAGGATCCAGGACGCGAATGGTGTGTCGGAATAGCGCGTAGTTGAAGAGCGCATCATTATTCTTCTTCCATAGGTTCGTTGTATCAGCTCCTTGAGTTCTTTGATTTCACGGTCACGACGCTTTTCACGACTTCTTTTGGACGACGTCGTCTTCGTCTGTTCATCATTAGAACTGCTTGAGCTGTTCAGATCTAGAGTTTTGCGACTTTCCGTTGACCTGTCGCTTTCTTCAGACCCTTAGTCGGAGCCTTCCTCAAAGTTGAGTCTCTTCTTACGGAGGGGTGAATATTTCCGGCTTGATCGCTTTGTTCTTCCCTTAGAGGAGGCTTTTCTAGATTCCGCTTCTTTTTTCCATAATTCTTTTTCTTCCTCTACTTTCTTGAGCATCTCCGTCATTATGGCGAGTTGCTCCTCTGGCGTCTTTGGAGTCTGGTCTTTTACGACGACGGTGTTGGGATTTGCTGGTGCCATGTCTGACGGGGATGGAACAGAATTGGGATAATCGGGAATAAAATTTTGTTATTTCTCTCAGATCTCAACCTTGTGTGTGAGGTTTCGTTGCCCCACGGTGGGCGCCAAACTGTGGTGCCAAATAAACCACAGCCAAATATCAGGCTAAGATTGCTTGAGAAAATAGCTAAAAGCTTACAAAGAGACTTGAACAGAGTTTTCTCTAATGAATAATGAAATTCGGATCCCTTTCTAATCATCCCTACCCCCTATTTATTGGAGGTGTTTGGGGTCCTATTTCTATTTGGATTGGGACTCCTTATTCTCCCTGGGTTCGGTCTCCTTTTCGGACTTGGTCTTTCATTGGGCTTGACTCCCTTTTTGGGCTTGATCTCCTTATAGGGCTTGGATTCCTTCTTGGACTTGGTTTCCTCTTTGGGCTTGTTAGTGCCATCCGGGTCTGTGTCGGGCTCTTCGGTCGCAGAGGTGTGTTCGGCCGCAGGTTCAATAAGCCCATTTCGGCCGAAGGGGCATTGGTCTTCTTCGGTCGAAGGCTCTGGCTATGTTTATGACTTAGGTTTATTTTTCAATTTGTTGAGGGTCCGCAGCTTTCTGAGACCGTAAGTTGTTTTCCCACCACAATCAATATTATCATTCTAAATTTAACTCAACAAAAATAAATGTTGTTATGTTTTCAATGAAAATAATAAATATTGACATTGTAAATTTTAATGAAAGTAATAAATATTTTGATTTTAAATTTCAACGAAAAATTATAAATATTTTGAGATTTTCAAGGGGTGTTTTGTTCTATTTTATATTATATTGTAAATTATTAACTACCATTCATTAATGAATTTACAACAATTAATTAATTATTATTTTATTTTTATTTAATTCCACAATTATTAAAATATTACAAATATAATCATTCATATCAATTATAATTATTTATTTTAAATAGTATAAATTAAAAATTAAATAAAACTATTAAAATATAAAATATTTAAAAAATATATTTAAAAATTGATAAAATGACAATTTGTAATTAATAAACAATCACTTATTGTAAGTTGATTATCAAATTTAAATAAATAAATAATTAATTAACAATATGGTCACTCTAAATTTAAACAAACAAATAAATAAATATTATCATTGGTAATTTCAGTGAAAATAATAAATATGTTCATTCTAAATTTAAACAAAAAATAAAATAAAATAAATGTGGTTATATTTTCAATGGAAATAATAAATGTTCACATGGTAAATTTCAATAAAAATGTCATTCTTAATTTCAACAAAAAAATAAAAAATGTTGTTAAATTTTCTAGTTGGTGTGTTCTTCTATTTTATATTTATATTTTTCAATATTGTAAATTATTAACATTAACTATAATTCATTAATAAATTTAACAACAATTTATATATAGGAAAATTGATTATTATTATTTATTTTATTTAATTCCACAATTATTAAAATATTAAAAATATAAAAATTTATATGGACTATTATTATTTTTTTAAATACTATAAAAAAATTAAATAAAACCATTAAACTATCAAATATTAAAAAAAATTGATAAAAGGACAAATTATAAATTAACAAGCAATTACTAATAACTTATTTTAACTTGATTATCAAATAATTGTTTTTTATAATTTTAAGTTGATTATCAAATAAAAATGTTCAATAAGACTATTAATAGATTAGTAACATATCATAAATAATTTTTTATTTAAAAAATATAAATTTTAAAAAAATCATTTCTAAAAATAATATATAAAACTTTTATAAATACAGTAGAAGGTGTTTTAGAGGTAAAACTTCTATAAATATAATTGGTACTTTAGGGGTAAAATGGTTAAAGTACAAAAAAGATAACTTATTTTAAGTTACATCACTTCAGAAAAACAAATAGACGCACATCTTAATTGAATTAAGACTTTTTATAATTAACACTTAATTTAAGTACTATTAAGTGTTAAGTGAAAAAAACAAACGGGACCAATCTTTAGATGAAGGATGCGGTAACCGTATTTACACCTAGTAGGGTCTTCATTAGTTAGAAATCAGAAATGCTTTTACACCCTACAAAATTCAGATATAACATGAGCCGGAACAGGCTCACAGGTCGGGCCCATTCGATTTAGGTCCGAAACTAAGGAAATTAATAAGTGTTTTTAGAAAACGTCACCTTTATCATAATGAATTTTAACTTAAATACATCGCAATTTAAAGATGACGTTTTCACAAGGTCACAATTGTTTTACAGCCGGGTCTCATAACTCAATCACTTAAATACATCAAGGTTATAGGGATACAAAAGGGCATGGTTTCCTGTAACTATTTGGTGATTTTGTAGATGGGACTGGTTGACTATTTATAAAATACAGAGGCAGAGTTATTTGTAGTGTTGAGCGTCCTATTTGATTTTCCTCACTTCGGTGATATATGATGTAGTTGGGCAATCAGGTTGAATTTCTTGTTTGCTCCATGGAGTTGATGAGTTTTTTATTTGCGTGTCTTTCTCCTTTTAAAATGTGATTTGCATGGCTTTGTTCTTTTAATATGTTATTGAAGAACTAGAAAATGAATATGATCAAATTGGATTTTTAAGTTAGCAATTCATTTCGGGGTTATGTTTTCATCCGTGATATTTATAATCGGAGCGGTGATAATTGAAATAAATTTTAATAAAATGTTTATGAGTTATAGATAAAATATTTAATATTTTATTTTTTAAATTTTAATGTTAATTAAATATTTCTAATAGAAATTAAGGGGAAGAAAAAGGAACAAACATGTCTAATTGAAATTTAATTATATTCTCTTTTTTCTCTCTTATTTTCTTATAGTAAGCTTTGATCTTTTCTATTGATTTCTTTTTGATTTATCTTACATTTTTTTCAATCTCTTAAAAGAAAAATTTCCTATAAAGTATGGGTAGTGAGGAGGATGATAGAAGTATATTAGTTATGAGAGGAGTCCAAGTTTGACAGGTGAGACTTTTTGTTTTTCTGATTATTCTTTCCTGATTTCTTGCTGATTGTATTTCCAAATAGTTACTAGATTATTTCGTACAATAAGGGTTGATTTAGTCTATGTGTAACATATTTTCATTAGCTGTTGTTTGGCTATTTAATAGTTTTTATGGAAGAAATAAATCATCAATCAAATTGCCAAATACTTTCCTTTTTCCTTTATCTTTGCAACTTTCCTAAATTATTACTCTGATCAGTGGTATTAGAGCCCGATTTATGGATGGAGACTCGTGGAAAATACGATGCAGAGTTCGTAATGATACTGAAAAGATTCTTAGCACGCATGAAGCAAACTTTAATCAATAGAACAACACCTTATAGACCATCCTTGTGGAAATCCAATCTGTAAAAGCTCTTCAAGAATCTCAGCACCTCCAAATTCAGTTACTCACTATCTCACGAGAGGAAACCAACACCTCAAAGCCATCGTTCATCAGTCCACCCATATTAAACATTACCCCAAATACAACCTTAGGGTTTTCTAACATAGGAAACTCGAAGACTCCACGTAACAACCAGCACCATAAAGTCAATTTTCCTAAATTTGATGGAGAAAAACCGCAAGATTGGATCTATAAGGCTGAATAGTACTTTGAATTCAAAGAAGTTGCAAAGACTCAATGGGTACAATTAGCTTTCATTCTTTTAGAGGGTGTTGCATTGCAATGGCACCGACAATTCGGAGGGACCAATAAACTAGGAGGAGTTCACTAAAGTTGCGATCCAACAATTCGGTCCAACAGATTATGAGGATCCCTCTGAAGATAAAACCTAACTTAAAAAACCACGACTGTAGCGGTGTATCAAGAGGAGTTTGAGAAATTATCTAATCCTGTTGATGATTTGCCTTCAAATTTTTTGGTTGGAAGTTTCATTGGAGGCTTAAAGGATGAAATCAGATCGGATGTTAAAATTAAACAACCAAATACATTATCCACTGCCATTGGTGTTACTTGTCTCATAGAGGAGTAGATTAATTTACAAAAAAGAAGAATCCAATTCAAAAATGCACATAGGTTAGCAACACACCAAAGCAATGCACATAGTCAGTTGGAATCCTTAGTTCTGCGCCAATAACTAAGGTCACTTCTCGTGAAGTTTCAACTGCCAACCCCGTCCAACGAATCTCACTTCAAGAAGCAAAAGAAAGACACGACAAGGGCTTGTTTAACTATTGTGATGAGAAGTTTGTCCCGGGACATCGATGTCGTCGACCTAAACTATTCATAATTGTAGATGTGGGAGAAGAATACATGGAATTAAATGAAAATTCACCAGTGTGGCAATAGAGGTGAAAACGTCCAAGATATCTTTCCATGCGATTTCTGGAGTCGAGCATCCCCATACCCTATGATTGTGAGGAAGGATAAAAGGGCATGAAGTTTCTATTTTAATCGATAGAGGAAGTACCAACAACTTTATTGATAAATCGCTTGTCAAAAAACTATGATTGATAGTGTCGGTAAACAAGCCATTTCATGTTATTGTTGCTAATAAAACTCAGGTAGAATGTGCAAGAAAATGTATGAAAGTTCCACTAGATATACAATGTTATAACACCATTACAGATTTTTATGTGTTGCCTGTTGCTGCTTGCCCTTTAGTCCTTAGCATCCATTGGTTATCTACATAAGGACCTGTAGAGATAGATTACAAACAGTTGATAATGTCCATTACCACCAATGACAAGAGATATAGTTTTCAAGGAATGAGACATGGAGAACTTGTGTAGATAAGAAAGAAAGAACATAATTTATCTCGAGAGATAGTAATGTTTCTACACTTTGTTTTGGAACCTACCTCTCAAAATCCCAAGAGGTTCTCATCGGTCTTGGCAAGTCTCCTTCAGGAGTACAATAATGATTTCGTTGATGTTCATTATTGTCTTTTGGGTTCTAACTTTGGGTAGTGTTATTTATGACTTCTAACTGGCTATAAGTGCTAGGAATAGACCCAATTGGATAGTTAGACTTTGATTGGAGAAAAATATAATTTGAACTAGGCCTAAAATGTGCCCAGTGTCCGTTACCGGACTGTATACCGAATTGTCACTTAAAACCTGGAATACTAGACGTAGGATAGTCTCTGGCTGAACTCCTTACCGAGCTGGTTCCCGAAATACAATTCGATCATCCTTGAGATCATAAGATTCACTCTCTGGACGAACTTCTTACCGAACTAGCTACCGAACTGTAGTTCGGTATGAGTCTCAGAAGACTGTTCAACCTCTCTGACCGAGTTCTTCTAGTCAAGTCCTAGGAAGATGTGGACTCTCTCCGACCATGAAACAGAATTGATTGAATATGTGGAGTTCAGCCGAAGTGGAAATCATTTAGTGTCATGAGAAGAAGGGACTGAGGGAAGTTATTCCAGACAAGAAAATCAGGGAAGAAAACCCAGCACGCCGTAGGTAGTCATTCTGTTCCTTCTCTTCTATTTACTTTTTTGCCTTTCTCGGAATATCGATCGGCCTTATAAAGCTGAAAATCGATCAATCTAACCTCGTTTGGAGAGTAATTTCTTGTTAATGCAGTAAGTAGTTCGTTCGACTCGCTTGTGAATGCGATGGGGGAGCCTTTTCCTCATGGAAGGACCAGACCAACCAAGAGATCGGATCAGATGAAGGGGAGAGAGAACTACTATTGAAAGAACGCGAATCGCTACTCCTCACTCTTCATGAATAGAATCTTATACTGAAACTGAATCCACAGCAATCGATGAACTGAGCCTAAGCCCACCTGCTGCTGCTGATGAAAGTCCTCCCACTTCTTTCAGTGGAATAAGCAACCAAATAACCCAACCAAGCGATTCTCCTTGACCCGACAAAGAAAGAAAAGAACAAACGGGATTCACACCGGCAACTCCCAAAACCAGATTTTATCACTGAGAGCCCGCAAGAAGGGCAGGAGCTTTTTACACCGAGGCTGGGGTTACACAAAAGTATTTACAGAAATCGGAATGAATAAGCTCATTCCCTAATAGACAGAGACGACAGAAGTCGACCGATGGAAGTCGAAAGTGTCACATTATGACATCCCAAAAATACGGTATAGATGACATTGGATTCATTCATTCCTATATCTTTGAATCGGTCTCAAGTCTGAGGTCATAGCATTCTTGCGCGCCCGTGTTCCAAGTTATCGTGGTCCAAACAAATTATATAAATGACCACAACAAGTGGCTGGAGTCCCGTGTGACTTGGGAGCGGGGAATGGTACAAGAGTGTCAATAGGTCTCATATCAAAGAATGAATGTTACGATATGGCAGTCTCTCGTATAGAATAATAGATCCGCACATCTATTGATTGACCATACCGATCAACTGACCTAAGGGTTATATTACCGAGTTAGATACCGAATTACAATTCGGAGTGTGTTGGGAGACTTGATACTCTCTAACCGAGCTTCATACCGGATTAAGAACCAAACTGTCACTTAAGCGTTCCTTGGATTTGCATAATTGCTCTCTGACCAAGCTATGTACCGGACTGCTTACCGAAATACTATTCGGTAACTCTGGTGATGCTCTCTGACCGAATAGCCTACCAAACTCCTAATTCAGTATCGGTCTTCCTTCTGAAAATAATTTGACAACTGTTAAGCTCTTTTCAGTCGGTAATTGAAATAATCTGTAATCAATTATCCTAGATCACTTAAAGGGGATTATATTTGGGATAACTTGATTTGATAATCAACTTGTTTGCTTATGTTTTTACCCCTCTTTGGTTGTTAACTAACCTGCATACGTGTGTGACATGCTATTGTGTTTAATAAGATGCATCTGTGTGTGTTTGTTGGGCATTGGCTTACTAACCAGAACTCGATAGTCTGACCCTTCATTGTTTTCATTTTTGTTTTGTATATTCTGATCCCTTTTGGGAACGGAAATTGCCGAGTTCAGACCGTCAGGTGGGATAGCAGGATATCACTAGCATCGAGCATCACATGGCATCCTCTTCAGACTTGGATTGCATTTCTATTTCATTGTAGCTAGACTTTTTTTTGTATTTGAACCCGCTGCACTATGTTTTGGATTGATTTTCAGATTAAGTAATTTTGAGATATTTTTATGTAATTTACTTTCATTAGGAACTTGTAGTCAAACTACTATTATGTATTTGGATTTGTTTTGAACCTTTGACTTTGAAATTATAAGAACTGACTTTCAGTTTTGATTATGATCTGTATATCTGTTTCTGTATCAGCATATATATGTTTATCTATCTTCCGAACCGTAGCATCCAAATTCCGTATTCCCTTCCGTCGGGGCGGGGGTTAGGGTGTTTTAGGCTTTGTCGAATCCTTCAAGTCCTCCCACTACATTAAAGTCGAATACTCTAGGAACTTCATCTGTATAAGCTATTGACTTCTATCTCAAGATACATGTTGACCAGTGAAGGCGCAAAGTTCAATTCCGAGTAAGAGACTTTGTTTACCTTAAGCTGTAGCTGTATAGGCAAAAATCAGTGGCCTTTTCTGCCTTGTTGAAATTTGCTTTATGACATTTTAGTCCATACGAAATTGTAGAGAAGATTGGTGATGTTGCTAATTTCCTCCAATTACCTCCAAGTCCTCGAATTCATGATGTCTTCTATGTAAGTCTTCTATGCAAATATTTTTCCTTACCTGTGACAATGTCTACTTCTCTGCCGCCGGTTTTAGATAATAATATGGTACTGCCTAAACCTGAGCGAGTTTTGGATAAGCGAGTTGTCAAGAAAGGGACTTATCATCCAAAGTTAGAAATATTAGTCAAATGGGTTTGTGCCGGAGTTAAAGATTCTACTTGGGAAAATTTATAGAGATTTTCGAGATAACTTCCTGACTTCATCCTTGCGGACAAGGATACTACTGGAGAGGGAGTTTGATAGAAGTATATTAATTATTAGAGGAGTCCAAGTTTGACTGGGTTAGACTTTCTATTTTTCTGATTATTCTTTCCTGATTTCTTGCTGATTGCATTTCTAGATTGTTACTAGATTAATTCCCATAATAAGAGTTGATTTAGTCTATGTGTAACATATTTTCATTAGTTGTTGTTTGCCTATTTAATAGCCTTTATGGAAGAAATAAATCATCAATCAAATTGCCAAATACTTTCCTTCTTCATTTATCTTTGCTACTTTCCTAAATTATTACTTTTATTAGAGAATAGACGGGTGCAGAAGATTTACAGGAGATTGAATATTGGTATAAATGATGGTATTATTGTTTTTGACAATCCAACATCAGTGTAATGTCAAGGTGAATCAGAGGTAAGTTGGAATAATTGTATTGTAGGAAAATTGTTGACTGAAAAAGTGATTCACTTTCAGATATGACAACCGGTGAAAGGTGTCGCGATTAAATATTTAGGCAAAAATTATTATTTGTTCCAATTTTTGCAAGTATATGACAACCGGTGAAAGGTGTCACGATTAAATATTTAGGCAAAAATTATTATTTGTTCCAATTTTTGCATGAACTTGATGTGGAGAAGGTGATTGATGGAGATCCATAGAATTACCAACAAATTCCATTATTGTTGCATAAACTTCAATCGAATGAAAACCCTCGAATTGTGGAACTTATGAAGTTTTTAGTTTGGTGTAAATTCATAATGTTTTAAGTGGTTTCCAATCGGAACAAGTAGTGAAGAATGCAGAAAACTATTTAAGAGAGTTTCTGGCCTTAGATCCTAAACACTTTATGTGGATTTGGAGAGATTTTATGAGAGTAAGGGTTCTTATGGACGTACGTAGATCGATCAAGCATGATTTAATTATTCAATGCCTAAATTGTCCTGATATTTGTTTCAAATATAAATGTCTGAACACATTTTCCTATTTTTGTTCGATAATCAATCATGGTGAGAAGAATTCTAAATTATTGTATGATTTGTCAAGGATCCCAAGTGATAGATATCCTTTAGGTTCTTGGTTAAAGGCAGATATTAGAGTGATGAAACAGTCTCAGGCTAAATGGTTACAATCGAAATGTGATATTCTAAAAGACATGCGATTGAAGAACGTGACGAATAACAATGTCGGAAATATCATTCTGGCAGGTCAAACTTTTGAAGGGATAATAAATGCTGATAAGGAAAATGAAATTCAAATCCTTGATATCACAGGAATTATTTCTTAATTGTTATGGGTCAAGCATATTTAAATGGTGAGAATGAAAGGATAATCAATCTTTTAAAGATTCAAAGAGATAGCAGACATATTGCTGACCCAAAACGACACAGGATAAATGAAGTTAATGAGGAAGAGAATTTTGAAACAAATTTAATGGACGATGATATTGTTCTATAAATCAGATAAAAAAACTTGCAATAGGTGGACTCTGTGGATCAAGCCCATGCAGAAATATAAATACTTTAAGTTGGAATTGTCGAAGGCTTGCGAACTTGGAGATAATTAGGAGCTTTAGGAATTGATTTTATCAAAGGGACCCAACTTTATCTTTTTAATTGAAACAAAAATAAAAAAAGATAGAGTGTTTAGAATAAGAAAAGAACTGGTTTTTTCAAGCCTTGCAGTAGCCATAATAGGAAGAGGTGGTGGTATTACATTTATGTGAAGGTGGAGAAAAGTGCCCATTTATTGAGTTTTTCTCCTCCTCAAATAGATATTGAAGTAACTCTTGAAGGCTGTAAAGGGTGTAGTTTAAATGGTTTTTATAGATATTCAAGAACTCATCAACGGAGGTTAGGATGGAACCTACTTAGAAATTTGAAATGTGCTTCAACTTTACCATGGTGTTTGATATTTGATTTAAACAACATTTCCTATCATTAAAAACAAAAAAAACAAAGCTCAGCACCACATCCACAGTAGTTTTTAATAGGTTTCAGACAAACATTAATAGATTGTCAAATTTATAATCTTAGGTATGAAGGTACAAGGTTTACTTGAGATAACTATAGGGAAGATTTAGATTAGATTGTGCAGTGGCTAATGACGCATCGAAAAAAAAATTCCCATGGAAAAGGTATACATTTTGCAAACTGCAAAATCTGATCACTTACCTTTATTTGTTTTTTTTAGGACTACAATTCAAAGGTATGTGGCAAAGAGATTTCGTTATGAAAACTCTTACGCATTGGAATCATATTGCAAACGTATTGTGGAGATGGGTTGGAAGGTTAGAGAAATGATGACTTTAGAGTAGAGAATTACGAATCTATACAAACTATTCAAGAATAGACAAGAAATCATCACATGGAATTTCTAATTTGTCTAGCAGAGGCGAAGCATAGAATGGAGTTGATGCGATGTCAAGCAATTTAAGATTGAGTTGTGTTACAGTGGGAAGAGAGAAATTACAGTAATTTATTATTGCAGAAAGAGCCGTGTTAGAAGGAAAGATCTCATTTTGTTAGCTCATAGTGACGCAAACAAAAAATTCTTTCATGCAACAACTTCTTAGGGGAGGTGGAAGAATATATTCAGTAGATTGAACGATGATAACAGAAAATGGGTAGATTGGGAGTCGGGGTTTTCCAAGCGTGATTCTCGACTTTCATAAAAAAAGAACTCTTTTACGCTACAAAAGATATATAAAGCCAGTTTTGAAGCATGTTTAAAACCTTGTTACAACAACATAGAATGAGAGATTGAGGACTACTTACACAACGGAGGAAGTGAAGCAAGTTGTCTTTTCTATGCATCCAGATAAAGCACTAAGACCAGATGAACTTAATTTGATTTTTTTCAATCTTTTTGGGATGTCGTAGGAACTGATGTATCAAGAGCTTGTCTAAAATGCCTAAATTAATATGAACCTATGCTTGGAAAGAACTGAATGAATGTAGTGCTAGTTCCAAAAAAGAATACTTTGGAAAATGTGGCAGATTTAAAACCAATTTTGTTAACCAATTTTGACGGAATTGTGTACAAAGCCATGCCTAATGGATTGAAAAAATTCTACCAAAGGTTATATCAGAATCGTTGAGTGCTTTTATACCAATCAGTTAATAACAAACAACATCATTGTAGCTTATGACATTTTCCATTTTGTGAGAAGAAAGGCCCAAGGGTTAATAGACTTGTTATCATTAAAAACCGATATGAGCAAGACCTACGATTGAATAGAATGGAAATATCTATGCTTACAATGTTGAGACTTGGTTTTGATAAGCAATGGGTGGCAAAAATTATGAAGATCGTGACTTTCAATTTCTTATATGTTTGTATGAGGAGCTGAAGAATATGACCCTTTAATTCCAGAACAAGGACTCAGACAGGGTTATCCACTATTACCTTATTTGTTTATTTTATATGTAAATGGTTTGTCATAGATGTTGTCGAAAATGAAAGCATGAGGGAAAATCCATGGTGCACAAGTTTGTAGAAATGCATCATAAATATTATACTTATTTTTTTATAGGGATGCATTATTTTTTACTAAAGCAACCACTGAAGAGGCTAGACAGTTAAAGAATAGTTTAATGGCATATGAGGTAGCGTCATAAAAAAAGATCAATCTGAGCAAATCTTCATTACATTCACACTATGTACCTCGCAAGATAAAAGGAAAGTAGTGTGCGGAACTCTTAGAGTTCAGTAGTTGAAAGCCATGGACATTACTTAGGGATGCCATATATGATAGGAAAATAGAATAAGCATATTTTTTTACGTGGTTGAGAAATTAACGAAGAGGATGCAAGGGTGGAGGCCAAAATGTTGTCCAAAGCAATAAATGATGTTCTACTTTGCACGGTGGCGTAAGTTATGCCTAATTATATTATGTAATTATTTCTACTTCTTGTTGGCATTTATAAGGATTTAGAAACTATGATGAATTCATTTTTATAGGATAATGACAATAATACATCAATACATTGGCTAAGATGGAAAAAGATAGTGGTCCTAAAGAGTAATAATGGTTAGGGGTATGGAGATCTACGTCAGTTCAACTTGGTAAAACATGATGGAGGATACTTAAATATTCAAATTCTTTAATTGTAAGAATCCTAAAACAAAGATACTTTCCAAAAACTAATTTCTTTTTATAAAAGGCAGGCAATGATCCAAGTCAAATTTGGAGAAGTATATGTGCAAGTCAAACCATTCTATTGGCAGGTTGCCGAAATTGAATTGGAGATGGAATGAATAATCTGATTACAGCTGATCTATGGATGTTAGATGAGAACTCCTATATGTAATAAATTTCTTTTGTTGATGATAATATAAAGATGGTTGCTGATTTGATACAGGTAGAAATATGGAATTCCCAACTCATCAATCAAAATTTTCAAGTTAGAGATGCTGATTTAATACAACAGATTCCTCTAACCTTACAACAGAAGAAAGATGTGTGGTTTTTGAATCGAAACATACTTTGAATTTATCACGTAAATGAATGTTATAAGTTGGCCATAAATGATGATAATCATCAGTTTTATGTCAGTGATGATTTATGGGATAAAATGTGAAAATAATAGTAGTTGCAAAAGTCAAATTCTTGATATGGAGAATGCTTCGGGATGTTTTCGATTAATGTTAATCTTAAAAAATGTAGAGTGGAAATACATGATGCTAGTGTTGTTTGTGGTTTATATCTAGAAAATGAGCTTAATCTTTTTCATGAAAGTGCCTTAGCACAGGCTATATGGCTATCATCAAGCTTGGGTTGGGAGCCTATCTATTATTTAAAAATCTGGTATCTAATATTGTTACTGCAGGTATAAAAGCTCAAAAATTGGACTTACTAATGAACTGTTGGAATTTATGGTATAGTAGAAACCAAGTTTTATGGCTACAATATAGGAGTCACAAGTATTTTTTTCTAGAGACTAATAAACACTTCAACAATGGAAATTTATAACATTCTACCCCTACCCCGTATAGTAGGATGCGGAGCGTGAATGCTACCAAAAACGTTTACCTTATTCTATCTTTTTAACAAACTTTATTTCTTAAAATATAAATATGTATTTAGTTCAAAATTCATAAACATGAAATCAATATCATATAAATATTTTGTAAAACAATTGCGGAAGTGTAAACAATATATATAAATTTTAAAACTACACAATGATGTTGTAAAAATCAATTTCTCAAAAGATACATGAGTTCAATATTAAAATAATAATGATATGATATACAAATGAAGACTCATAAACAAAACTTTACAATCCTTTCATTCAAATGATACATGGTTTTTATAATTTCAAAATAATACATCGTTATATATGTAACTCATAATCATGATGAATGTATATTACATGAAAAGTCTTCGTGCTTTACTTGATCGTACCTGTACAAAATTTCTATTCCGAAAAAAGAAAGAGAACAAAAAGAACACCGAATGGGTGATAGGCAACAATGTCAAGTTCGCATTCCATGTCCCAAACATTCACATACAAATGCGTTTCTCTTTATTAGAATGTAATGCATACACACAACATGTCATCTCTATTATGAGCAACTATAAGCTCACCTTAATACAAGGAAGTGAAACACATTCAATTCCTATCAAACATATATTATAATCACATATGATGATTATCACTCAATATCATCACATACCACATAAATAATCAACATATACCATGGGAACATTGTATATATGTCTATCCTATTAGTTCGGTGAATTAACCATTTTCCTTGTTTATATAATCCACAATTAGATGAAAGCATCACCCCATCATTTAAACCAAAACACACAATCACATATGCAACCAACTCCCACTATTAGTCCATTTGAGCCAACAAACTGAAGGGCACAACCTTCACACGTATATTGACACATATAAAACCGTTTTAAGGTTCTCTAAACTTTAAAACTCAATTTGGACACTTGGTACCCGACAAGGATGGTACTTCTTTCACAAGTAACGTTTGGTCAACCTTTGTAAAGTCCAAGGACAAGTCGCAGAAGCACCAAACGAACCCTTGAAATAAGATAACCAATATTGACCAAGTTCAACCAAGGTCAACCGAGCATGATTCCGATCATTAAATTCATAAATGATTCATTTCAGTGTAAAGGTGCGGAAATACCATTTTGAAAATAATTAAAGAAGGTTTCTTGCATAACTAGTACAGGTTGCCTTAAAAACCCAAAATTCATATTTGGTTCAAACATAACTTGAAATAATGTTTTGAAACATTATTTGAACTCAAAATACCATTAAGAGTTTGGAAGTATATTGAAAAGAATGTGGAAGGAGTAGAATTTACATAAAATTTTTCATTTAAAGATGGTTATAGTCATTTAGTTTGTTACAAATGATCTTTTATTTTTTTTTTAAGTCCATTTATTTAAAAGTTTAGTTATTAAATAATTAAACAAAACACATATGATATTTCACAAGATCCAAAGTACCTATATCAACTAACCTCTAAGTTACAAAACTTTATTTTTGGAAACTGAAAGGATTTGCACCCTTGGAGAAGTTTGGACATATAGAATATAAAATGACATATTTTCTGATTTTAAAAGACATTTTTGGATAGAGGACTTCAATAAGAATCTGTATCCGTAAACGACACTCAATTCGAAGTTTGGACAAAGGAGAACAAAAGCCCGGAAGTTTGCTGTTCAGGTCTGGACTTCTTAGCAAGCTTGATCAGGGCGCTGACCAGGGCGCCTTGTATGCAAAAACAACTTTGGTATCAATTTTCGCGTCTTGATTCACGTCTTGGTCACTTGCCAGGGTGCGGGACCAGGGCGCCCAGTATTCTAAAAGTTGAAAATCCTTTGTTTTTCCAATTTTTTTCAAACCAAAACATTTATTTGAGTTTGAAGATCATTCCAACAACAAATTTATGAACATTTTAGACCTTTAAAACACTAAGAAACAACCTAGAATCAAAGTATTAAAACACCTTTGATTCAATATTTTTTTAGTTTCAAAACATCTCATATAAAACATGAACACACCAAAACTTTCTCAAATCATTTTTAAGGCTTTTGATCAAGGTTTATAAATCTAATTCGGAAACCAAAGTGGAGATAACAACCTAAGGGACTCTACAAGTTCAAATTTATTTTAAAAGAAGGGTCGGGCTAAGGGTTGGTTGCCCAAAGCACATCCAAACAAAACATATCACACCAAATCTCATACAATCAAAATTTTGTAGCATTAAACTACAAGTTTCAAATGTAATATAAGTTTAAGGCATCATCAAGTCTTACCAAGTTGATTCTTGAAACTCATTTATGAGTTATGAAGCTACTTAATGTCATCTTATTCAATAGTAACTCACCTTCCTTTATACTCATCAATTAGCCACTTCCATCAACATTCCTTTAGCATGATTTTTCTAGTTTCTTATTTGAGGCTAGATTTACTCAATATAGCTAGTATTCACCAAGTTTAGCATTTTAGGGCACTAGAATAATCTTTTACTACTTATTACCAAGTATGGTTTAATTAAGCATATTCATTCACATAATAACATGATTAGCATCATTTAGTCATTTTGTCATTTATTCATGTTCAACATATACAAATAAAAAGCAAAGAACACATTCACACCGGTGTTAATTTATTGTCCTTGATTTCAACCTATATAGAGAAAACAGGACAAAAATGGGTTGAAACCCCAATAAGATTTGAAAATCACAGAAAGTCTGAAGACTAAACATATAGATCCAAAGGATCGGGGTGATGTCGTCGCATCCAGAGAGGACCTTCGCCCTAGTTTATAAGCGGCACTTCAAGCCAATATTCACATTTTCATGTGTTGAAGTATACTTCTAGTTTCCCTATGGCATGCCAGTACATTTCCTATAATAAGTCAAGCACAAGGGCATTCCTTATTATGATTCAATACAATATTTACCATTTTCCATTATTATCAAAAATCATGGGGTACAATTAACCTCTTCAAGGTAAATGTACAAAATTTCACCAATTATGATCAAAAGCCACAAGGGCAACCACATAAACATTTTTATGGTTCCAAAATAACACATACATGTACAAATTTCCAAGTTATGTCATTTTATACATGTCCATAGAACTATAAGCATCTCATACACATTCACAATACCACATACCAACAAATTCACATCAATTTCATCATGTTTGGTGTCATTTATGTCAAAGCAACCATAATGTCAATTTTTCACTTTTTATTCATATCAATTGCATTATTAGCAAAATTAATGCAACAACAACCATCTTACAAAAACAAAAAATATGTTGGGCTAAAGACGGAAATAAGAACCTCGCATCCGTCGATCCCAAGCTAATAGCTCGCTTTGTGTACCCAATGAGTTGCTAGACATCTTCAAATACATATACAACACACTACAAGTGTAAGGTCCACAATTATAGGCTAGAATTTTTCGATAAAATTTTTATTCCTTTATTAGAATAGTAAATAGGTTATTAGAGATAATTTAGAACCATAAGACGTGCAACTTGGGTACTAGTGGCATTATAGTAAATATTAGGAACATCCAAGGGCATTTTGGTCATTTTTCCACCTAAGAGGTGATAGAATACATATAAGGAGCTATAGAAAGTTTTGGTTATTTCCTTTAATTTTCAAGTTCAAGTGGGTTCAAAGGTTAATTTTAAATTAATCTAGGGAAAGGTCAAAGATGGTCAAAGGACCTAAATGAAAAGAAATGAAAAGCCTTCATTAAAATGTAAATAGAATAAAGTTGGTGGTCATGAAATGGAATTATTAGAAAGTCAAAGGACCACTTAGCAATTATTGGAAAGATGAAGGACCATGTGGCAATTACCCAAATGAAGACTAGTATATAAGTGGAGGAGATCTAGAAAATTCACCATAATTCTTCACTCTTCAAGAAAGCTTCATCTTCTCCTCTCTAGCAAGCTTGGCCAACCACCCTAAGGAGCACCATAACTCCATTTTTCTTCTTCTACTTCTACCAACTAACTTCCAAATTCCCTTCTCTACCTTCTTCACATCCTAGAAACACCATTCAAGTAAAGAAAACAAGCATAAACAACAAGATTTGGCAAGAATCAAGGTAAGACTATCAAACCCTAGTTTTCATTCATGGGTGATTTGAACTTAGCTTAGCATGGTAATGAGGTCTTGAGGTTAAGGAGATGATTTTAATGGTTAAAAAGCCCTTGGTTATGTTCTTAGTTTTATAGTTAGGTATTAGAAAGAGAAGTACCCAAGTTAGCATGTAAAGTTGATATTAGTGTTGTTTATGGTTGAATCTTGTGAAGATGAATGCTAAAATCTTGTTTTCATGGTTAGTAGAACCAAAGGAAGATCATAAGGAGCAAGAACAAGCCTAGAAGGAAACTCTCAAGTGAGGTTTGTACCCTAAGCCCTAAAGGTTTTGTTGTTGGTTTCATGTTTGATATGATTTGCATGCTAAAATGGTTTTTATGGTGATGTATATAATTGTTTGTTGGTTTAAAAATTTTGATCAATATTTTTGGAAGCATGGACATATGCTATAAAGTTAGTAGAGACTTATTTGAAGTATTTGGCTCTAAGAAATAATAGATTTGTGATGGTTGATGTTTGTTTGAATAAAATGATATGGTTTTGAAAACAATTCCAGCCTATTCCAGAAAATACTGAAACTGTCCTCTAATTTGGTTGAATTTTTAGAAATAGTTAGAAATATAATTAGACCAAGACCTACTGGAATGAAATGTTTCTTTATAAGTCTAGTGTGAACGAGTAAAATTTGGTACTGAGATAATTCCATTTAATACCCGGATTGATGTCAAGAAGGCCATACATGCAGACTGTCCTGAAACAGGGCATGTCTAAAACTTGATACAAACGTGAAAAATAGTTAGAGGCCTATTTGGAAAAAGTTGTGTAAGTAAAAAATGTTGGTGTACATGTTTATTAGTAGACTGGAAAATTTAAAAGTGAAATAAGTTCATTTGATAAGCCTTTTAATGATAAGAGTCCAATACATACAAACTGTCCCTAACAGGGCAGTTTGGTAACCTAATTTTTGTGGCATACTAAAACCTAAGCTAAAAGACTCAAAATGTACTGAAATTTAAACAGTAGAAATTTAAGATCTTAAATAAGACTCACACCAAAAATTATGATAGTTGGAATTTATTTGATAAGGTTTTAAGTAAAGTGAAATCAGCCCTGTAACACTGTCCCGGATTCCAGTGAATCTGGAATGGTGAAAATGAGATGATTAAAAATATTTTGACCTTGAATTAATGATAAGTGAAGCCATCATAACATATAAGGATAAGTTATGAAAATGATAGAAGTGGTTTGAAGTTAATTAAATCCCTATAGAATAAATTATGCCAAATCGAATTCGAACTATTCAGTTTGTTTGAAAACTGGAATTGTTACCACTAGATAATAAACTTTTATAACAACACTTTTACTTGATGTTTAGCATAGCATACTTGTATAATGTGAGATAATTTATACATAAATGTAAAGATGACATAAATAGAGATTTTGTAAAAGAATATTTGAAAGAAATGTTTAATTTATGGATGATATTGGATGCTTATGCATCTTATTGGAAATAGAAGTAATGTGATTATTAGCATCGAATCAAATGATGATGGTATCGTTAGTACTTAATAAAAGAATGACTTAATAGTATAAACATATGAAAGATGAATTGAAGCGATAGCCTTTGTAGAATACCGTTAGAGGATGAAAGGCATGCCTTAGGAACTAGAAGTGTACTTCACCCTGAAAGTTGAATGAAATGAGACGATGATGATGATGATTCGGCCTTCGGGTCTATCGGCGGCCTTCGGGTCTATTAGCGGCCTTCGGGTCTATCGGCGGCCCTCGGGTCTATTGGCGGCTCTCGGGCCGAAACAGTTCCGTTTCCTCCATAGGTTTTTCTAAGAGGGCTATCAATAATAAGAAAATGAATAACTAACATAAGTTGTGTTTAAATCTCAAATGATTAAAAGTATAAGGCTAAATGAAATCTTATTGAATAATAGAATATATGGAAATAAATGGATTCCTATATGACTTACTAACCACATGTAAGTTAAACTAACATGAAAATTTAGATTATTTGGATTCTTGGAAACTTTAATGAATTTGCCCTTGTAATGATGTTTTGGAACATTTTATGGATTGATTGATCTTGGGTGTACTTGTTTGAATTATTGATTTGTATTGAAAATAAAGGTAAGCATTTGTGTTGCATGCCCCGGGCACGGGGTACAAACCAGGCATTGTTGCCTGACGTTTTATTTTCTATGTTTTCTTTTTTTTCCTTTATTTAATAACAATCCAGGAAAGGCAATCGGGGGAAAACATCAAGGACCACTCTAAGTATGAAGATATGGTTTCAGGAAAAGACTAGGGCAGGTTACCATGTGAAGCAAATGAAATTTTTAAGAGAAGGAATGATGATAAGTAAAATGCATGGTGACATGTACAGTTATATGCATAATCTGAATGCGTACTTGTATATCAAAGAAAAGTTTGATGAACTGATGAAGAATTGGCCTACGGGCTAAAGTGTAACTTGCTATATGGATACTTGATATGTAAATTAAATATTTGTATTGTATAAAGAATGTTACTAGTATGTACATATAATTAATGTTTTGATGTATGATTCGAATAACAGATTATTAATATATGACATTTGTAAATGGATAATTAATTGATAAATATAATTTGATAAGGTGACGTTGGTCTCTTATCGGGTTAATAATCGGGTAAGGGTCCGACGTCACAACAAGCATGTGTACACACCACAAGATACACAATATCATCCCAATATCATCATAATACATCAACATCACTCAATCACCACATAACTACTCTATTAAGGGCATTAGTCCACTATGTGAGATTATGGTTTCTCAAAATGGTTTAGAATTAAAATAATGTCATTTGTTAAAACCTTTGGATCATTAATCTACCAATTTCAACATATGTCACAAAGTAAGGTTAACAATATAGTAGAGGTATTAGTGTTTATAACCATAAGACCAAATTGAAAGCATCTATACAATATTTATTCTCAAAACCAACTATAAAACAAGTTTAAATCATTCTAGAACAAGACCAACATACCATTTTCAAAAACATCAACTAGGAAGAGGAAAGAAATTTACCTTGGTTGATTGAAGCTTTTAAAACACCCTTAGAATGCCAAAAATCAATAGATAACCTTCTTAGAGTTGTGTAGAGACAATAATGGTGGAGTTTTGATTGTGGGAGATGATGAATGAAAAAGATGAAATTTTAGGGTTTGTTTGGAGAAGAAGAAGCAAAACATAAGATGTAGGGAGGAGAAAGAAAATGGGGAGTGGAGAGTTTTTGGTGGTGTTTTAAGTGGTGTCATGACATCTCTTTATGGGCTTGATTTTGGATTGGGTCAAATTTGGGCCAATCCAATTCTGAGTCCAAATTCCACCGAAACTCCATTCCGACATTTCTATACTTCTCCAAAAATTTATTTTCATTTTTTTGTTCAAAATCCACCATTGATTTTTAAAATCCGAATTTTTCTACTAAGAGGGGCAAAATAGTTATTTTGGTTTAAAATGAGACTTTTTGGCTCAAAATTCACATTTTTCTGAATCTAAAAAGTAATGTTGACACTATGCTTCCAATTGAATAAAGTTTTGTTTCGAAAGCCCAGCTTCAGATTCAAAGTCCATTTTCGAACATAAATCACTTTTGGTCAAAGGGTATTTTTCCAAAATTTAAATCATCCCTCAAACTTTATAAATTATATTTGGTACTAAAAATCCATTTCGGATTGAAACATTCATTTTCGAATTTAAATCTCATTTTGTATCCTAAATTTCAAATTTTGTTTAAAATTCCTAATCTCATATTTTCCCTCAATAGTATTTTCAAATTATTTTGAGTTGGAATATTAGAAAATAAAGCATAAAAAAAATTATAATTTGGTCCAAACTAATAGGCCCAATTTGTGGACGTTACAAAATTAGCTCATATAAAGTTAAAATGATCAGATGATGCAGCTAGTGGTAGAAGAAGGTGGACTTTCCTGAGTTTGGGAAATTAAAATGCAACATAAATGTTTCAATCTTGGCAGATGAAAGGTAGAGTATAGGCTTAGTGATACAAAATTATTAGGGTTGTAATAAAGCAAGAAAGATTTTAAGTTCCGATGGTAATGTCTATCCCGCCTTTGGTGAAGCTTTATGTTTTAGGGAGCCATTGAGCTAGATTAAAACCTTACAATATCAGTAAGTTAATATTGAAACTGATTATCAAGTGGTTACTAAAGCAATGGAGTCTTCAGAGTCGCTTATATCATCTTATTTTTAATAGTATTATTTCTGATTGTAAAGCTCTACTTAATGAGCTGAATATTGAAACTAATTATCAAGTAGTTACTAAAGCAATGGAGTCTTCAGAGTCGTTGATATCATCTTATTTTTAATAGTATATTTCTGATTGTAAAGCTCTACTTAATGAGCTGAATTTTGTTGATTATGAGTTTGTTTTTATAGATTAGCAAATCATGTTGCGCAATGTTGTGCTAAAGCAGCTGATTCTGTATCTAATCTTTAATGGGGGTGCACCCTCCAAATATTTTATATGTTGTATGGATAGCCGATTTGAATAATATGTTCTAAAAACTTCGAGACAACATTTTAAAAAAAAATCTAATGTCAATTAAATCAGTACCTATTTTCGATCTTCTCTTACAATATCGTAAGTGGCTGAAATAGAGTCTGTTTTAACTATCTACATAGATATCCAACTAAAAACAAATTACACAACTACATGCATAAGCTTATATTTCCTAAAAAAGTGAGGAATGCACTAAGAAGTTATATACTTCTCTCGTAAACATATAAACATATAACTACCAAAATCAACAACCCAACCTACGAAAATCAAATCTTCCTAATTAAACAAAACTAATCAAAAACAAAATCTCTTTCTTCAGAACAACCATAAGTTTGATTCTATAAACTGCTCCAAGAACTCATCTTTTTGCTAAAAGACATAATTTTTGATTTCATGGATAAATTGGTCTCATGACAAATTGTTCTAGGATGATTACTTTATGGGTCTCTGTTGTAATTTCCATTCTGTTGTTCTCTGTTATGTAACAGGCTTATGTTGTTTGTGGGATTATGTTTGGCTTTGGGCCTTTTGTGTTCCTTAGGCTGGTTCAGGCCTATCTAGTTACTTGGTTTCGGGGCTCCATCTCTTATACAGATCCGCGCCTTTGCTCCCTCTTACCCGAGACTACTTAACCTCTCTTCATTCTCTGGGGTCATTTCTAGTGAGAGAATTTGTTCCTCTCTCTCTTGTTGTGCTCTGCTAGGGTTTTGTTAGATCTGCTGTTTATTGTTTTGTTTGTTTGAGATCTTTGTGATCTGATGTAACCTGTACTCACTCTTTGCTGATTCATAGTGCAATCCGTCTCCTCGCGCTGAGGTTCCCGTGGATTAGCCCTCTTTGGGGTGAACCACGTAAACTGTGTGTTTGTTGGTTTGTAATATTTTGGTTCTATTGTTGTTGTTGATTCAAGACAAAATGGTATCAGAGCTCTTCCTCTTGGATCTGTGACGGTTTGTATCTTGTTTGTGTAGATCTAGCTATCTGTAATGTTTCGATTTGTTTGAATCTGTCTGAATAACTTGTTTGAATGCTTTGTGCTTTATTGTGATTATTTGTCGCGACAAAGACTTCAATCTCTGTAGATCTGAAGTTTTAGGTCAAACCGACTACATTCTTTGACTTCGTTTGCTTGGAATCTGAAAGTAATTACAGATCTTGTGTATATCTGCTAATCTTTGAAAGGTTCTTGAGGTCTTGGCTAGATAAAACCCTAATAGAACTCTGTAGCTATTTTACAGTGTAATATTCTTGCATTCAAATTTCATATTCACTGTAACTAACAATTTGTTGATTGAGCTACAGGTACCTAGAGAAAAGGACGAGCAGAAGAGTAAACTAGAGCAAAGAACTCTGAGTTTACTGGAGGACAAGCTGGAAAAAGCGGCAGAAGGCAGTCCTAAGAGAAATCGGGACTGAGGAGGAACACAGATCTCATTAGAAAGATCTGTTGCGGAGCAGCTCAGGAAGAATAAGCATTCCTAAACCCTTCTCTCTTTACTGTTGCTGTTTAATTGCTTGTTCTTTACATTGTTAGATATCTGTTCTCTTTTCTTGGTGAATCTTGAGGCTTTGGCTGAAGAGATACAGGCCTTAGTTGCTTGTTAAAGTCTCGAACCGCCTGCCAGTACGGAACAGACTGGCTTGTTTGACCTTGGCTGAGGGATACAGGCCTTAGTTGCTTGTTAAAAGTCCCAACCGGTTGCTAGTAACGGAAAAATCTAGCTTGTATGAGGCCTGTTGATTTTTTGGGTTTACAATTGTAAATTGTTTGTTGATTAATCATTGATTGCTTGTTGATTGATCACTGTTTCTTGTTACTAGCATATAGTGTAAACTGATTACTGTTTGTTATATTTGTCCATACATACATACATATTCTGTGTTGACATTCTTCATTCAAAACTTGTCAGCATCTGGTTTTTTAAAAGGTTTTAAATTCTGAAACACTTTTGTATAAACTGCAAACTGTTGATATTTTGAGTTTACATAAAATGTCTTCAAAACCTTCAAGTTCTAACCCAATAAACATTGAGGTTTTTGATGGATCACAAGATTTTGTACTATGGCAAAAGAAAATGCTTTCAGTTTTAGTTCACCATGGCATTGAAGGTGCTGTGGACAATGATTATCCACCTGAAACTTCAGATGCTGATAAGGCCAGAATGGCTAAACGTGCATATCATACCATTTTATTGCATCTATCTGATGATGTGTTGACTGCCATGAACCATGTTAAGACTGCTAGCACTCTTTGGAAAGCCCTTGAATCAAACTACTTAGAGTCTGACATACCCAATAGGATCATCAACCTTCATAAGTTGTTCAGCTTTAGGTTTGTCTCTAGTAAGTCTGTAAATGAAAACCTTGCTGTCTTTAAAAGGCTTGTCCAAGACCTTAATAGTAGAACCAAAGAGTCTGAACGTCTTAGTGATGAGTATCTTGCTATGGTTTTACTTCATGCCTTACCTGAGTCTCATAGTGTTGTTAGGGAATTCATTTCCTTTAATAAGAATGCCCTTACCACTAAAGACATTATGGATGCTTTGAGCTTCAGGTCTGTTGGTGAGGAAATGATTAAAAGGGAAAATGAAGGTCTGTTTGTCAGTAAACCTGAGTCTAGCACTAAAACCAAGCCAAAGGGAAAGAAACCTCAGAAAGGTAATTGGAATAAGTCTAAACAATCTGATAAGGGAAAGGGTAAAACTGGTAAGCCTAGTGATAGAAAATGCTATTATTGTAATAAGACCAACCACCTTATCAAGGACTGTTTCCAAAAGAAAAAGGATGAGGCAAGTGGCAAACTGAAGAGTGCTGGTGTCTCTAACTCATTGGTTGTAATTTGATTCATTTGTTGAAGGTATGACTGCTATTATTGAAATGAATGCTCTGTCTGTGCCTAGTAATACTTTAAATGAATGGGTGATTGACTCTGGATGTACACATCATATGTCTCCTAACAAAAATTGGTTTGTTGACTTGAAAACTGTTAGACAGGGTGTTGTGATCATGGGTTCTGATCACAAATGTAGAATACTTGGTTCTGGAACAGTCACCATTAGACAGTATGATGGTAGGATGCTTACCCTGGGGGACGTGAAGTTGGTTCCTGATCTTAGAAGAAACCTGTTGTCTGTTAGTAAATTGGGGGAGTTGGGTTTTGACTGTGTGTTTAAAAACCAGAGAGTTGAAGTGGTTAAGACAGATAACTGTGAGGTAGTAATGAAAGGAAAAAGGGCTGGGAATCTTTATGTTCTTGAGGGAGAAACCATAGAAGCCCTAGCTACCTTGTCCAAACCTGTAGGGACCCATGATTTAGCAAACCTGTGGCATAGAAGACTAGGCCATATAGGAAGTTTTGGGATGAGAGAACTTCAGAAACAGGGTCTGATAGATAATAATTTTCCTTGTGAAATTTCTGAATGTGAAAAATGCATTTTGGCAAAACATACAAAACAACCTTTTGAAAAATCTGTTTACAAAGCAAAACATATTTTGGATTATGTGCATTCTGATCTTTGGACTTATTTGTTAAAATCAAAATCTGATGTTTTTGAAAAGTTTAAAATCTGGAAATCTTTAGCTGAAAATGAAAAGAACAGAAAATTGAAATGTTTGCATACTGATAATGGATTGGAATTTTGTAATGAGCCATTTCAGAAATTTTGTGAGGAAAATGTGATAGAAAGACATAGGTCTGTGAGGTATACTCCTCAACAGAATGGGGTAGCTATGCGCCTTAACTGAACCCTATTAGAAAGAGTTAGAAGCCTACTGTTCCAGGCCAAGCTACCAAAGATTTTTTGGGGAGAAGCCCTATGCTATGCAACCTTCTTAAAGAACAGGTCTCCTTCCTCTCCTATTGAGTTTAAAACACCCTATGAGTTGTGGTATGGTAAGCCTCCTAATCTGAACTCTATTAGAACGTTTGGTTGTAACGTGTTTGCACATCAAAAGTTATACAAATTAGACCCCAGGTCTATAATTGGATTGTTTATGGGATTTCAAACTGGAACAAAAGGTATTAGAGTTGTTTATAAGGAAAATTCAAATTATAAATTTATTGTCAGTAGAGACATAATATTTTTTGAAAACGAATTTCCTGGTTTTCTGAATTGTGAAAAATCAAACTCTGAAAAATTTAAAACCCTAGAACTTTCTAATTTTGTCATTCAATCTGTAGAACCTAGTAGGGTTACTAACATTGATGAGCAAACTGAAACCTTACCTGAACCTGAAATTCCTTCAGAATTTGAATCTGATAATCAAGGGATTACAGAATCAAATCCTGAAAATGTTACTATTGTTCCTGAAATTGGAGAAAATCCAGATAATGCTGATTTCCCTTCTGAGATAGAAAATGATGATATCTACCATGAGCATAACTTGGATGGATACCTACTTGCCAGAGATCGAGAAAGGAGAAATACCAGGGTACCATCCAAGTATAAGGATTTTGTTGATATTAACCTAACAATCTATGCTTTGAATTCGCAGGCTGAGGCTGAGTATGTTCCCAGTTCTTATAGGGAAGCTATCCAGTGTCCAGAGGCGGACAAATGGTTTAATGCCATGAAAGAAGAGATAGCTTCCTTAATAAAGAACAAAACCTGGATCTTAGTAAAGAAACCTGCTGGAAAGAAATCTGTAGCCTGTAAATGGGTATAAAGAATCAAAGAAAATTTACCTGCCTCTGATCCAAATCGGTTTAAAGCCAGATTAGTAGCAAAGGGCTTTACACAAAAACCTGGTGTTTATTTCTCTGAAATTTTTGCACCTGTTGTAAGGTACATTACTATTAGAATAATGTTGTCTTTAACTGCTTACTTTGATTGGTCTCTGGAACAGATGGATGTTAAGACAGCCTTCCTGCATGGATATCTTGATAGAGAAATCCTTATGGATCAGCCAGAGGGATTTTCCGAGTCTGGTAACAAAGTTTGTTTATTAAAGAGATCTTTGTATGGTTTAAAACAGTCCCCTCGTAAATGGAATGAACGTTTTAATAGTTATGCCATAAAATTAGGCTTCAAAAGAAGCTTATTTGATGCCTGCTTGTATTTCAAATATGTTGTGAATGAGCCTGTTTTCTTACTGCTATATGTTGATGATATATTGCTTATGGGTCCTAATCCACATTTATTGTGTGATGTAAAATCTGAGCTTTGTCAGGAATTTGATATGAAGGATTTGGGGGAAGCCTCCAAAATCCTTGGTATGAATATTACCAGAAATAGAGGTAAACATCTTCTCTGTCTTGATCAAAAGGATTACATTATTAATTCTGAAAAATTTTAATATGTTTGATAGCAAGCCTAATAGTCTTCCTTTATCTCCTGGTCATAACTTGGATAGAAAGTATACTAATAATGATCATATATTGTATGATATACCTTATGCTGAAGCTGTAGGAAGTATTATGTATGCTATGGTCTGTTCAAGACCTGACTTGGCTTATGCAGTGAGTATTTTGAGTAGGTTTATGATGACTCCCAGGTAGGAACATTAGAGTGCAATGAAAGGGTTGTTCAGGTACCTGAAGGGTACCATGGAATATGGACTTATTTTTGGTAGACATTCTGAAAATGTTTGCATTCATGGCTACACTGATTCTGATTTTGCTAAAGATAGTGAAAATAGGCGTTCTATTTCATCTTATGTGTTCTCTGTATGTGGGAATTGTGTTTCTTGGAAATCTAGATTACAATTTGATGTTGCTTTATCTACTACTGAATCTGAATATATTGCTCTGACTGAGGGAATTAAGGAAGGAATTTGGATTCAAGATCTGTTACAGGAAATTAAGTTGCTTGGGTCCAAAGCTATCATTCACACTGATAGCCAGGGCGCCTATCATATAAGCAGAAATCCTGTTTATCATGACAGGACCAAGCACATTGGGGTGAAATATCATTTTATCAGGCTTAACATTTTGAATGGTGTTGTGCAGGTTGAGAAAATCAGAACTGATGTTAATCCGTCAGACATGGGAACCAAGGTAGTGACTGCAAAGAAGCTTCTGTTCTGCAGGAACTTCTTGCACATCTGCCGGATCTAATTCAGGAGGGTTTTTTTTGGAACCTATGATGCAAATGAGGAGAGACGTTGAATGGGCACCATGATTGAAAATGATGCAGATCAAGTTCAGATTTGTCTCTGATTGTACCATGATCAAAATAGAATGTAAATTAGGGGAAGTTATGTTGTAATTTCCATTCTGTTGTTCTCTGTTATGTAACAGGCTTATGTTGTTTGTGGGATTATGTTTGGCTTTGGGCCTTTTCTGTTCCTTGGGCTGGTTCAGGCCTATCTGGTTACTTGGTTTCGGAGCTCCATCTCTTATGCAGATCCGCGCATTTGCTCCCTCTTACCCAAGACTACTTAACCTCTCTTCATTCTCTGGGGTCATTTCTAGTGAGAGAATTTGTTCCTCTCTCTCTTGTTGTGCTCTGCTAGGGTTTTGTTAGATCTGCTGTTCATTGTTTTGTTTGTTTGAGATCTTTGTGATCTGTTGTAACCTGTACTCACTCTTTGCTGATTCATAATGCAATCCGTCTCCTCTCGCTGAGGTTCCCGTGGATTAGCCCTCTTTGGGGTGAACCACGTAAACTGTGTGTTTGTTGGTTTGTAATATTTTGGTTCTATTGTTGTTTTTGATTCAAGACAGTCTCAATGTTGTATATGTTTTGAACATAATAAATTGCTTCATTAGTAAATTGACTTCCCTTTCCTTGTCTATTTTATTATATGAGTTTTTTCATAACAAAATTTAATAATAAGAAATTACCAAAAGAAATTCATATGATTTATTTGAAAAGGATAATCGTAAAAACCTCCAAGTATATATATATATATATATATATATATATATATATATATATCATAACCATACATGGTGAGTACATGTAACATGTTTATTACAAAGTGACAATGTTGTAAAGATGATATATGCACACATTTATTTATGATTATTATGTGTATGATACTTCTTAGTTGTTAACTTTAGCAAAAATGGAGAGATTTCTTTCCATTATGAGCATTGCTAAAAAAATGGTTCATGTAATCTTGGAAAACTATGTCCTGATATTGTGCTCCACCTCTTTTGACTAATTTTGGTAGTTCGATGGTTTCAGTATGATAAAGACCAAAATTGATACTCTTGATTGTGTACTTATGGTTATTTGAAAGATGCATTCAATAATCTTGTTGATATACTTCCTCTTATGGGGTGGGTACGATGCAGTTCAGTTCATTCAGTTTTCAATCGAACTATACTTAACCGATATTTGTTTGGTGGTAAAATAAAAAATCGAATGAAATTAAATTGAGATGTAAAATTGAATCGGATTTTAAAAATATTGATTTAGTCTATCCAAAATAATAAAGAATTTGATGTAAAGAAATATTTAAATTTGAATCAATTTTTTTTAAAAAGTCCATTCAAAAAAAAATATTGTCAAAACTAAACCAAACTTAAATGAATAATTTAAGTGATCTGACGCAAACATATAGTTTAGTTTGATTTTAATCGATTTGTTTTTTTTTGTCTCGATCGTCTATGTCTCGTTATTGATATATTTAAAATAATAATGATTAAATTAATAAAAAAATTAGTTAAACATTAAATTACTGTACTGTAAAGCATCAATACTAATGTAAATAACTACAGCACCATCAATTAGCGGTACTCAAATGGATCGTTCCAGTCCGGTAAACTAGATATGGTTAACTAGATATCGAGACCTTCTAGATCGACAAAAACATATTTCATGTCCGATTTGGAAATTTTCAAATATTTAAAGTTCTGATTTTAACAGATATCGGATCGGATCAGCGGGTTATCCGGTATTAATAAATTAATTAGTCAACACAACAAATAATAAATAAAGTTCAATTACTACATTAACCAAACCAATCCACAAAGAATTCTCTACATTGCCAAAATGCCAATATGTCATAATATCCGGTGCATTCAACTTTTATTAAAAAATTATTATGAGTTGAGTTTTTTTAAAATTAAAGTCATGTTGATATTATATATGTTTACTACATTAACCAAACATAATCTATATTTTATTTTTTTAAAAAATTGAATATCTGAACATTTAAAATCATATTTCATATCCCATATGTTTTTTTTTAAAGATATTGGGAGCCCGAATATTCAGAATATAAATTATCAGAACGGATACCCACTTTTCAACTTGGAATATCTTTTTCAACTTTTACGCACAATCCTTCAATACCATATTGCAATAAAAAAGTAAGAGCTCCCATATCGGAATGACATCCGACACTTAACGTTAGACTATCTGCAAAACAAAGTCTCTTAGAAGAGTCTCTTACAAATATTTTATTTTACTAAAAGAATAAAATAATAAAGTATAAATAATATAAAAGTACTTTAAGTTTTATCAAATCTCTCTCACAAGTATTATCTCACTTCCACATATAATATTTCTATTAGTTCAATGTTTAAAAGACCCGTCTCTCGAACGAGAGACTCACCTACTCTAAATTTTCTCTTTCTTCTATAAAAGTAAATAAAATTAAGAGATTGAAGGAGATACCGTGCTGCAAATGGACTTAGGACATCAATTTGAAAGTTTTGTTTTGCTCTTTTTTAGAAGCTTTTCCGTCATGTCTAACGATACACTTTTGTACAACCATATAAACATTATTTCAGAAATATAGATTAAGAAATCAATAAATATAGTATTAATGATGGGGTGTCACTTAGGAAGATATAAAAAATAAATCAAGAAAACATGATTAAAATATATTCGGTGTGATAACTTTGTAATAAAAATATTAGTGATAATTCTTCTAAGAGTAAATTACAAAAAAGTCCCCATTTTTTTGAAACATTTGCATTAATCCATTGATTTCAAATGTTACTTAAAAAAAAAAACTCATTTCTAATTTTGAAACAGTACCTTTTAACAAAAAAAAAAGGGTCTGAAACCAGTGGGTTAATGCAAAAAGTTTGTTTAATCTAAGTTTTTTGTAGGAACGTTTGAAACTAATGGAATATTGCAAAAAGTTTGAAACAATGAGAGTTTTTTTCTAATTAACCCATTTTCTAAATGGGTTTTTGAAACATTAAAATACAATAATAGGCCTATATTTAAATATATATATATATATATACATACGAAAATAAACTTTTAAAAGTTTGGTTTTCATTCCATAAGCCTAGTTTCCTAAAATACCCTTAAATTTTTACTATTAGATTCTGTGAACTACACTGATATTCTGTGAACTACGGTCATAGTCTGTGAATGACCTATGGAGTGAAATTCAAAGTTTAGTTTTACAAACCTTTTAAATCAATGCTATAATTGTATAATTATACTTTTTATGGCATAAAAAAACATTTCCCAAAATATTATATCGTGAAAAAAATATAACAAAATTCATATGATGTGAGACTCTATTATAAAACGTAATGATAATATAATAAAAACTATGCTTCCATTACATTTTTCTCACATTCAAGTGGTTCTATAAATAGTTTGAATATATATATAACTATAGCTACTTCACAGTTCTCTTCTCAACTTTAAGCTTAAACTACTAATGATATAAGATTCTAACTGACCAAAGATAATATAAGAGTGGAAAGATATTTCAATCAATTCACTTCATTTTTATCCATTTATGGATTCAACCAAAAAATGTGTTTATGGACCGATTTGTAATTTATCACGTTTTTGACCAAATCTCCTCTAGATCTCTTCCGGGTCTTTAGATCTCTTCTGGTGTTTTGAGGATTCAAGTGAAAACGTGGGGCTAATCTCATCGTTGGTGACCATTGCAGCAGTGATCCTTATGTTGTTGTGAACTTGACATCTCAAGTAGGCTTATTCAATTTTGTTTGTAGTTTGTTACGTCTGTTTTTCATTCGGTCTCTTCTGGTTCAGTTTAGAAATTAAGCATTCAAGTATCACTGAATTGTAGAAGAATTTTTTTAATATAGTGTTCTCAGTTTAGAAGACAATGTCGCTAAAATTGGCTAAGGATATAAGTTCATGAAGATGAGTTAAGAGTTAGGAATATGGTCTCCACTTTTTTGATGTTAGTCGAGTGGCTAGAAAGTGATTATGGAGTAGAAAGTTTATTGTTTAAGTTTATTTTATGATATTTTGAAATTTTTTAATTTTTGAATCTTAGCATATTCTTTTAGTTGTAAAGGAGTTTTTTCATGGCAATTGGGATTTTATTCAAGGATTATGAAAGCAGTAATGATGTTAGATTTATGTGTAAATAAAAGCTTATGGCTTAATTATTCAATAGATGAATGGTTTAAGGCATTCAATTGCAGTGGAACAGTTGGTTTTCTTCTTATTTATGAGGTGCTAGATTGACCAATACTATTTCTCTTTCTTTTGCATGTTTTTGGTAGCCTCCATTGATACCGCATGGAGTAGGTATTGCAAGGATTACTTTCAATTTAATTTTGAGAGAAAATCTTAACTGATGAAGAAAGAGTTTTGGTTGGAAAATCTTCCACCAAAACCTAGTGGAGCAACCTCTTCATCAGTATATATTTTTTTGTACTTTTATTACCTATTGTTAGTACCTTACTATGCTCATTTTCACTAAAATGTGCAAAGTTTATTGTAAAAAGTTTAGAAAGGCGGATATATGCAATTGATCATGAGAGTTTAAATTAACTTCAATTATGGGCTTGTATAGGAATCAATCAAAAATTCACTTTTGGAGGAAAATGGTAATTAGAGACTATAAATAGGGGTGTCAAAATGTGTTAACAGGTCGTGTTGGACCAAATCCAACTCTATTCATTTATAAATGAGTTAAATGAGATCTTGTCGTAATCGTGTCAACTTATTTATCCTCAACTAAACCCATTTATTATTGAGTTCGTGTTGAACCGTGTCAATCCATCGTGTCGAATTCTAATTAATTATTCATATATAGAAAAAAAGAATACTTCCTCCATTCTTTAATAGGTGAAACATTCCTTGTGGACGCGCTATCTAATATTTATCTTTAACAGTAAATATCTTTAATTATATACAACAAAAAATTATAATAATTTAATATTTGAAAAATAGACATTAAGATAAATAAAATAAGATCCACTTTAACTATATTATTCCTTATAGATAGGAAACAATATGTGAAACAAATCAATTGATAAATGGTGAATATTATGCTAATGTTTCACCTATTTTAGAACGGAGGTATTATTAACTAATTCAAATAAGAAAAACGTTGATAGAGGTACATATTATTATTTTTTACCAAAAATTTGTTTATAACATTATATGAGTTCAAATCAGTATTGGTGTGGATAAATTTATATTATAAATTTATTAATTTTCTATTTAATATATAAAAATAGTTTTTTGAGTTTAGTTAAACAGATTTAATGGGTTGACACGTTACCTATTAAAGAAATCGTGACCCAACCCATTTATAATTGTATTAAATGAGTCGTGTTGCTAACTGGATTGAAGTCTATTTAATTTTAACCCATCACCCATTTATTTTAATGGGTTCATGTCGATCCATCGTGTCATGACCCATTTTGACACCAGTAACTACAAACGAAATATTAGAGTCAAATTAGCTTAATAAAAAGGTTTTAGAATTGTTTTCGTTAAACAGACTATTAATTCAAAATTTGAAATTTGTTTAGCAATACTAAAATTTTGATGAAATAAATGAATTTTTGGTGCAAGGAAATCATTTCAAAACTTGAAAGATATTTTGAAATCGGAAATGAGGGGAAATGAGAAACAGAAGGTTAATTAGCCTTATTAGTGGTGAATTGAGATATAAGCTCAAATGTGCACTCAAGGCCTATCAAATACCCCTAAAAGACCCTAGCTCATCTCTACTCACCCTAAACCCGAACACAAACCATTAAACTCCAACACAATCATTCACCTCCCTTCTTACCATCTCTATATGCATTGAACAAACCCGACATACAATCTCACTCAAGCTCTCAACCCTACCCAAAGAATCCACATTTCCACCCTATATATAACTTTGATAGTGTTTTTCTCAAGGGGACATTGCATCTATATTGGTTTTTACTACTCCCATGTCTTTAATGTTTAGTATCTATATTGGTTACTAAAGGAGAGAATTAGGTACGTTCAATTTTATATTATATTCGAGTTTTTTTTTTTTTTTGGGTTTCTACTCTTCTATGGTGATTTATTTTTGAACTTATAAATTTATAATGATGATGCTATTTATGACTACTACAAAAAAAAAAAAAAACTCATTTGCGGCGATTAAAGAGCGTCACAAATCACCTTTTGTGGTATTTTTCAATTTCCCCAAATGAGGCCGCCATAACTATATCCTTCATTGCGGTATAAAATACCACAATAAAAGAGAAACACTCATCCATCCATACCAAGCACGCTTAATACTGTAGGTCTCTAATTATATGGTCGGTGAATTTATTTGTAAGTTTATGATATCAATTATACAATAATTTTTTTTATCATCATCCAATCATAAAATTAAATACTTTTTTAGATAAAATAATTAAAATTTTAATTTCTTAATAAAAATATTTTTTGAAAAAATAATATATTAAAATTTTCTAGTGCGGTGGTTCACTGCATGAACTGCAACAATCATATATTCATGGCGGTTAATTCTATAAATCGCAACAATTATGTCATTTATCGCGATTCATTTCATGAGCTAAAAAAATTATTTCATTTTTGACGGTTCACATAGTGAAGCGCCTCAATTATGTCATTTGTGGTAGTTCATATAGTGAACTACAACCAATGACTTCAGCTATGGCGGTTCATATAGTGAACCTCCTCAATTATGTTACTCGTGGTGGTTCATATAGTGAATCGCAATGAATGACTTTAATTGTAATGACTCATTTAGGGAACCGCCTCAATTATATCATTCATGGCAGTTCATATAGTGAACCACCACGAATAACTGTCACTTTAATAGTTCATGGAGTGAACCATTATGAATGATATAATTGTGACAGTTTTTTTACATACCACCACTATTGATCCGCCAAATAAATCTCAAAATGTTGTAAGTAAAGTCAATTAGTTTAATCATTTTTTTGTTATAAGATTTGTGTTTCTTTATTTCTATCCATATTAATTGCTTCACCATGGTTCTTGGTTTTGGTTGAATGTGTTTATTTGATTAATTAACTAATTGGACTGGTTAGTTGATTAATTAGGTTAATCCCCTGCTAATAACCAAAATTAAATATGTAATCGTTTAATTGAGTTAACATAGGTAATAGATAGTGTGATACGTCTTGCTGTATAGTGTTGTGATCATAGGTAGATGAACACACTTTGTTGATTTATTATCTTTGACCACATGTCTTTCTAACTCTTAAAGCAATCTAAGGTTGAATCTATCAGGCGCTTATCAGGGTTACTAATACGTTAGGAGTTAATTAAAAGGTGCTTGTCCGGTTAGTCTAATAACTAAGAGAAGATTAGGTGGTTAAGCGCGATGTCAACTACTATAAATATTATACTATTCGGAATAATTATATTTAGTTTGGATGATAAACATAATAATTAACAAAATAGACTTTACCAATTTGTTTCTCTCAATAATTTATTATTCTTCAATTTTAATATACTTTATTCACAATTAGTCTCAAGCCTTAATTACTGTATAGGTCATAGCAAATTTAAATCAATTAGGTCATTCCATATGATTTTACTCTATTTACTTCTACTTATTAACTATTGAAGTAATTAATATTTTTTATGGACTTGACATACATCACTTCTAGCACAGTTCACATAGAAAAAACTCTGTCAAGCAAGACTTGAAGATCAACCTTTTGGGGAAATATACTCGTACTATTATGATAATACTCTTCTATCACTAATGGTAACAACTTTTACTTGTGAGATTATCTTTAATTTGCTAATTCACTTTTCTAGGTGTAGATGTTATATCTAGCTATTTTTGTGGTACATACCATTTCATTGCTAGTTCATCATTCAAATTCATTCTTGATTATTTAAGTGAAATCCACCGATATAGCACCACAAAGCATATATGATAAGTATGCATGACTATTATGGATTTTATGATGAACCTGGAAGCTATTTTTATGTTATTTTCTAGGCACACTAGCTTGTTGGGTATTGGGTATCCATATTTTCCTTTTTATCTTAACTAGATGTACTGATCTGGGATCTGGGGACTATGACTGCTGACAATTTTTCGCAATATATAGAAGCTTATCCTTATGACAACATGTTATACACTAAGAAAGAATGTTCTACCTGTAAAATTTTGAAGTTAGTTAGTTTTATAGAAACTCTTCCTTTCAGAGAAAGAATATTCTGCTAAATCAATGTTGATAGGACTTATTTTTGATTCAGTCCTACCAGGTCCAAACATTGCAGCATATTTGATCGGTGTGTTTCTTGTTTTGATTATCATTATTAATGGATGATGTATATTAACTCGAACTACTAATCATTTATATAAATATTAAATAAGTAGATATCTATCTATTATGATTTTTTCGGAAAGATGTTAACTATTGTAGAATAATTGTGTAGGGGAGAGAAATACATGGTTCTCCAGGGCTTTTCTTTTGCGCTGAGTATTTATATAAATATAAACTTTTCAACTGTCAATCAACTTCTAGGTTGATTACTTTCTTTTAGGTGAAAGTATCAGTACTTTAGATATCATTGGGGATAAAATCCACGGTGTTTTCAATTAATGACATAAATTTTTTAATCCGTGAATTCAAATTCATGTTCATATTCTGAATTGAAATTGTATAGAACTTGAAAAAATAATGCGACTCCGAAAGTGATTTTCGAATATAGTATGTGCAAATCAGTTGGGTAGGTTCGAAATCGACTCCGAAAGTGATTTTCGAAGATAGCGATGGTTAATTTTTTTGAATGAGAATGCTTCGTGTGAATGCGGTAGAGATAATTGAAAAGTGTATGGAGAAAGAAGTTTTTTTTCTTTTATCATAATCGTATTTTACTTTATTAATTTGTTTGATATAGATGTTATTGATAAAACATTATGTGAAAAGTGTAGAGATAAGATTATTGATTTTGACAAGCATCTTAAAGCATTTCACTCAATAAGAAAAGATGATGGAGGAAAGCTTGTCACAAACTTATCTAAAAGATTTAGTTATCCTTACTTAGCCAACGTTCCAAAAGCATCTACTGGTATCAAGGAGAATATATTTCTTAGATTTAGGGTTTCGAAGGCGAGTATAGAAATTTTTTAAAAGATAAAATTGATTGGTATATCAAAAAATTATTATTATTATTAATATTATTACGAATACTATTATGTAGTTTTAGGAATTTTTATTTTTTCTACCTAATTTAGAATCTACTTAGGTGTTGAAACCATGTTAGCCGCGACTTTGCATATTTAGATTATGTAGTTTTGGGATTTTTTTTGTTTGTCATATTTGAATCGATCAACCCTACAAATCATTGAAATGTTGTAAATTTTTTCATCTAATGTTTGTCTTCCACTAAGTTTAGAAAATGAAACAAGTATGGTCCATAATACTGATTAGACTATTCTAATTGTTATATTTATTAAAGTTAATTCTTTTTTTGGTATCTTTTGTACTAGATTACTAAATATTTTATGTGGTTAAAGAAATACATGTGAAAAATACTATTGCTACATTGAAAACATTATTTCCTAATTCAACTTCTTAGATTCGTGTATTCTACTTGTAAATTATTTAGGATTCTATTATTATTCGTTCGAAAAAAGATAATAGGTTTGTAAATTATATTTAATTGAAATTAGAAGACTATCTATGACATTATTAGGTATTCAATGTTAAAATAACCTTATTGAAATGCAAATGCACATGCTCACACAACTAATCACACAAGCAGGTAAAACAAATAATATCATAATAACAATTATAATCACACAAACAGGTAAAACCAAACAAATTATATCATAATATGATATAGATCACGCAAGTGGGTGAAGACAAATAAGACCATATAAGTAACACACAGCCTCAATACATCATAATATAATCACACAAGCAGGTGAAGGCAAACAAGACCATACAAGTAATACATAGCCCCGACATAATCAACAATATGCAAAATATCGAATAAGAGGATCAGTACAATTAACTACAAGAAACACAATAGAATATTACCTGATGGGTACACAAAGCTCGTTGTTTTGTGTATTAACGAAGGTCGTGATCATCAAAAACCCTAGCGCCCTATAAATGATAATTGGAAATTTCTATTGTCACTAAAGGCAGAGACGAGTGCATACAATGCGTGTGCAAGATTGGTAATCAAGAAATTAAAAGCTTCAATTAAAGTTATTTCTTAACTTAATGTATATCTAAACATGCTTCAGTGAAGGAATATCAAGTTAAATTACCTGGACTAGGAGGCTAGGGTTTTCACTACTAGCATCCTTTCATGATTGAATTGCTTAGAGTGATAGATCTCGAGTGGATTCTCATTTAGACGCAAACTATGAATGGGAGCGATGGAGACTTATTTAGCATGTGGGATCAATATATGTCACTAGGGATAGATATAAAATCGTTTAAGTCAACCAAAAATCGATAGGGGCCGATCTAAAACCGACTAATACCCTTTTTTTTTAAAAACGATTGAGTGGATCCCCTTTTGTGTTTTACAAAATCGGTGTTATTCGATTTTGTGTCGTTTTAAGGTTAGAAACTAACATGAAATCAAAATCGATATTTTATAAAAAAAATTTAATTTAAAAAAACTATTTTTTTAGAAACTTATATTGTTTGATTTAGGGTATGATTTTCACTTTAAGGCCCAGGCTAGCCTATTATATATATATATATATATATATATATATATTTGGTTTATCGCTTTATAAGCAACCAAGTAGAACATTGTAATACTAAACTTATTTTGGATAACATTAATCTATATATATATATATATAAAGCGGAATCTCTAGTGGGACCCACGAAAATGACGTGGATGCTTGAGAGTTCCGCTTTGGGTTGAAAAACCTCCAAAAACTCAAATTTTGCAAACTGGAGATATTGTTCCAATTAGATGATGACACATGTATTCCTCAAACTTCTTTCCCATATTAATTGTTTTAAAACTCTTTTCACTTCATTTCTCCATAAGGGTTTCAATTTTTATTTTATTTCAAACGTACGCGGAAAGTGAAGTGAAAAGATTGGAATGATTTTTCTCTAATAATTACATCTTCCAATTGGATGGATTTTATAAAGAAAAAAGGAAAACAACTTGGAGCAGACATTAAGCTTCACCGACGACTCAATTCCTTCATCGTCGCTTATCTCCGTGACTGCAATCTCTCTTGGGCAAGCCAGTATTGTCGCTTCAGCCACCCTGACACCTGTTAATGTTGAAGCCCCCCTAATAAGCTTCTTTAACTCCTCGCCAAGGTATGTTTTCCTTTATTTGTTCAAAATCAAACACATCATTGAGACTAATTGCATGCTTTGACTTTGCATTGAGATCGCTGATTCTGATATTTAATTTTGTATAAAATACTATCTGGTATTTCTGGACGGCCCTATGTGACACTTAGAAATCAAATATATCAATTCAGCGAATTGGAACTTCAGCCAACCATCGTCACTTCTGTTCTGTGGGACAAAAGTCATGCCTTTGATCAGTAAGTTACAATCTTTTTTCATTGTCGTTGGTTAGATTCTATGTATGTGTGTTTTGACATGATTTCTCAATCTGGGTTTCTGTAGTTTGGTTTTATAATGGCTATGTTTTTGTTTTTTGGTTTTATACATTTTGGGGATTGATTGAATCTGTGTGTTTATTCATGTAAATTTGTAGTTACAATCTTATATATGGTTGATGATGTAAGTGTAATTTATTGGTGGGAAAATGGGTTGTTGCATGGTCCTGAAGTTCAGTAGCAGAATCTACAGGCACAGATGTTTTCTGATCCTAACATGGCTATGGATATGATGAAGAAAAATCTTCCTTTGATAATTCCACAGGTACTGCAATTCTGATGTGTTTTTGGTTGTCACTTAAATTTGGTTACTGGTATTACCTTTGGTATCAAATATAACCTTTGTGATGTTTGCATTGAATCAAGCAAAATGGATCATTAGGCTGTTTTAATGAATATGTTTCAACTGCAATATTTAATCTTGTAATTTTGAATACAACTCTTATCAAAGTTGGGCAAAAGAAGAATGAAAGCAAAATGTACTACATCACCTGAGGCTGCATTGAATCAAGCAGAAGGTATGTACTTGTGACTGAAGTAGCTTTGATGTTGGTGAGTTTGCTTTAATGAATAGATTCTCACTGTAGTGTATAACCTTTTTGATGTTTGAATACATCACATGAGGTAGAATAGAATGTGTTGCTTCTATCAAATTATTTAGAGGCTCTATTTGGTGTTGGTTGTATAGCCAATGCCAACAATGAATTAAATGACATTCAATACCAAACACAATAGAAGAATGAGGAGAAATATTTTCACTTGCTTTAGCAGTCTTTGCAGCAGCAGCAACAGAATCACCAAGACTTTTAAAGTCTGCAGAAGTTTTAGCTGATAAACTAAGCCCAATCAAGCCTTACCCTTAAGGCCTGGAAGTCTATGAACTGTCAACTGACCGGTTTTACCAGTGAAAACCTCCTCAGCAGATACTTAAGACCACCTAACTGAGAATCAAGCTTATTCAAGATCAAATTCTGGAACTTAGAGTTCTCATCTTTTGTCATATCTTTCTCGGTAACACCCACAATAAGAATATCACCCTTCCATTCCACTACATCAATCTCTTTAGCAGCAAATGAGATCTCTGGAGTTTCACTTGGTTTTGGCTTATTGAGACCGAGAGTAGCACGAGCCATTGTTAGATTTCTAATCCTTGTGACCTCTACTAAGCGAAAGCGAACCTAGAAGTGAAAGTAAGAATAGTCATGCTTATAGTCAAGTGAAGACTATTTAGGAAGAAGACAAAAACACAATATTGGATTACAATGAATCATGAACCTATCTACTTCAGGAGGTTTAATTTGACCAATGGCTTTTGCAGCACCAAAAACTACCGCAGAACCTCCCATATCGAATTTCATGAGCTCAATAGCACAGATAAGCCCTACTTTAATAATGTTGCCATTGCGCTTGCTTCTTCTGAGGGTCTCTCTGAGCAAGCGAAGCTCATTTCTGCTTCCGCTATAGCATCTGGAACTGCGGTTGGGATACATGAAGATAGTCGATACAAGTCAGAATCAAAGAAACCAGTGGTTAAGTCCGTGGACATTATTGGTCTTGGAACTGGACCTGAAATAGAGAAGAAGCTGAAGTATGCTGAATACGTTGCTTCTGGTGTGATCTTTGGAAGAGAGCTTGTAATAAGAGGGTTTGTTCTTTGACAATCTAAGAGGGTTTGTGTGGTTTTGTTAATAGGATAAAACCTGTTTTTATTTTTTATTTGTTTTAATCTTAATTTATTTATTTATTTATTGTTGCATTGGTGTGTAGATTTGTGGGTGTGAGAGTCATTATTTGGCTGGCAGTTCAGTTTCAAGTTCTGCTTCTTCTCCATATCAGACATTTGTACATATAAAGGAGGGGGATAGATAGTGATGCTGCGAATGGCCCTGATTAATCGTTTGCACTATTTTATTTGAAGTTAGAATAGCTAAAACTGGGGTTGTAGTCTTCCCAGGACCAGGCAATGCAGCACTACTTGCACTTAGCATGAGAGTGTACAAATGTATTAAATACTTTGGTCTATTAACCTATTAAACTCCCAAATTACAAATGTATAAAAGTAAAATTATTTCAATTTGTGGAATTCATTAAAATGGAAAGAAAATTAAATAAATTCATTTTATATTTTATACTATGAAACAAAATTCCCTCGAAGGTGATCACTCTTCATCTTTTTTTTTTCTTTTACTATTTTTTTATGGTTTATTAATAGGTGTTAACTTATTTTCCGTCAGGTATAATTCGATTGTATCTTTTGCCAGATGGAGTATGCGCTGACATTCACAACATACTTCGGAGAGAAAGTAGATTCAAGAAGCATTTCCCCGAATTTAAAAAGGTTGTTTCAAACATACAATTTACAGGGAGATAAAGAAATAAATACAGAAGTTTGTTTTGTTTTGTTTTTGTTTTTCTTTTAATTTCAATATTCCCATATAAAATTTAGAAATCTTTTTTTAAAAGTTGAAAGCTGATCTCTCATATTCTATTATTCTTTCCTTAACTTTTATTATTATTATTATTATTATTATTATTATTCCTGTAATTTTTTTTTCTTTTTACTAATTCATAGTCATTGTAATTATTTATTTCGAAATTCTAAAAATAAGATATATTTTGGTTTATTTTATTTTTTATTTTTGTTATTTCTAACGGTATATTTTTTTTATCTAATTTTCGTCAAAATAAAATTTATATATATATATATATAAATGGTAAGGTCCACACTCATCAAATCATTAAAAAAAAATTATTTATTATTTAAATAATTATTCAAACTTTTAACCCAAAAACTATAAAAATTAACTTTAATAATAAAGGAAACATTTATGGACTAATTCAAATGGAAAAATTATCTTGGAATATGAAAAAGATAGAATTGAATTAGTTTAATAATAAAAAATAATAAAAATATTTGAAAAGTATAATCTAAAATGAATCACATTTAAATTTTTACTTTTAAATATTCTATCAAGAAAAGAACATTGATTATACACTTTATCAAATAACAATTGAGGAAAGGCATATATATGATGGAAAAAATTCATTAGAATTATTTGAAAAACCAAAAAAAAAAAAGATAATGATCAATTATCAAATAACAATTGAGAAAGAGTGTATATATGATGGACCAAAATTCATATATAACAAATAGAAAATTAAAATAAAAGATAATTGTGGTGACAAATAAACCACAGCCAAATATAGGCTAAGATTGCTTGAAAAAAATAGCTTAACAGCTTACAAGAGATGGTTGAACAAAATATGTTCTTGAGAAATATCAGAATCGGCCTCTTTTACAATCATCTCTACCCCTATTTATAGAAGGTATTCGAGGTCCTATTTCTATTTGGATTATGACTCCTTGTTTTCCTTGAATTCGGTCTCCTTTTATCTATTGGGCTTTGGAAGTCCTTGGTTCAGTGAGATTGGTATTCCATTATCAACTGGGCTTTAAGTATCCTTGGCCTGGTATGATAAGTCTTCATTTTCCGATTGGGCTTTGGGAATCCTTGTTTAGTTAGCAATCATTCGGCTGGCTGGTGTGCTTCGGTTTAGACTCTGATGGGCTCGGCCGAATTGGCCTGGGCCTTTGGCCATTTCGACTGAGCTTGACTCTGGGCCTCTAACCCTTTCGGCCGAGAGTGGCCTTCGTGTACTCCTTCTATGCTTCGGTCGATCATGGTTGTGGACTTCGTCTCTCTTTACTAGTTTTGACCTTCGCCTATGATGCCTTGTGGTTACTTTCCCACCATAGTAATCCCCCATTTCCATGACATGAATCTTTCGAGCATGGCAATATTTGGCGTTATTTCGGTCGAGTTCGGGCTTCCATGGTTTCTGTTTTCGGCCGAGGTTTCTTTAGTTTCCTTGGTAGGCCACATCAGCCCTGGCTGTCTTGTCTTAGGTAGATTTGGCGGCTCCTCGACTGCTGTGCCCTAGATTTGCCATCATTGCGGCTGGCCTATATAAAGGTTGGTGGTCTCTCTCTCTCTTCAAACTCTCCAGATCTCTTTCTCTCTCCTCACTTTCGGAGACTGTTCGTCTCTCGTTCCCTGGTTTCGCCGTCGTTTTCTTTCTCCGATGACGCTCCGAGGCTGCATTCTCCGACTGCTTTAAGGTTGGTTTGCTTCTTTTGGTTAGTTTCTTTCTAGTCTATTTTGCTGTTGTCTGGGATTTTGATTTTGCTTTTGTGTTCGTCGTGGGGCTGTTCATCTGACTTGTTAGGCTTTTTCTTTTTCTCTTTTTTTTTTTGTTTTGATCTTCTTTGCTTGTCTTAGTCTTGTTCTTTTTTGTTTGTGCTAACCTCGGTCGAAGTCTGCTAACCTTCTGTTTTGTTCTCGGTCGATTGTAGATGTCTACTGATTCTATAGGCACGTCCTCTTTCGGTGGTCTAACTTCAGAGTTCTCGACCGCGGAAGACGCGGGTGAGGAATGTTCATCGGCTCATAATTCGCCGGCCTAGTCTAGTCCTCAGGGCATTCTGCCTCTTTTCTTTAACACTAGGAGTACAATGACTATGGACGAGCTGGAATCGGCATTCTTTGCTTACAAGTTCCCTAATTGGGTTAGGGCCAGGTTGCCCGAGCCTGAAGAAAAGGTTGACGATATGTTGGTCGACGGTGGGGAGCCCTTCTACCTCCGTCATTTCAAAATAGGGCTTAGGTTTCCGATCATGGGGTTGGTCGAAGAGTTGTGTACTTGGTGTCAGATTCATCCAAGTCAGCTGACTCCCATGACTATCAGACTTCTTCTGTGCGTCGACCGTTTGAAGGAGAAGTATAACTAAGAGTTTTCGGCTGAAGATTTTTTCCATTCATACTTTGTAAAACGCGAACCGTTTGTCGAACGCCCAGCTCTTAGTCTTGGGCTTCTCTTCTAACGAGTCTAAGTGGAAGGACAAGTATTTTTTTGTCTAGGGGACGAGCCGTTTGTCGAAGGGGTTGAGTTACCCTCCATATTGGCAGGACTCTTGTAGGCCTCTTTTTACCTTGTTCTTGATTTCGATCGAGTTTGATTTTCTTCTGACTTGCTTTATTTTTCAGCGAATTACGGGACGAAGAATTGCAAGTCCTCTCCTCGGGCGCGCGCTAGAAGCGAGGCTATTTTTGCTCTGCCGGCCGAGTCCCGCGATTACAAGACACTCCTAGGGAATTGCCTGTCATCCGTCTTTGGGCTTTCACCAGAACGAGTAAGTTACGTTTATTTTGTTTCAAGTGTCTTCAGTCGAATTCTGCTAATGTTTGTCTTTTTTCAGAATTATCTGACTACGTGATGTCTAAGCCCGAGGGTCAAAGACCGTTGGCCATGCGGGCCATCATGCGCCAGATCCAGGCTGAGTAGGAGAAGACACATGCATCTGGTCCTGCTAGAGATGAAGGGCCGGCCAAATAGTGGGCCGAAGCTGTCCCCGAACCTGTTCGTCCTCCAAGTCCCGCTCCTTCGGAGGCTGCTGAGACTATTCGCCTGACAGTTCCTAAGGCTTCTCGGAAGCCCTCTCGTTCCTCGATCGTGAAGGAGAAGCGACCGATGGCGGGTGGCCTGGCTCCTGCCAAGAAGCGTACCAAACATGTTGGTCAAAAGCCTCGTGGTGATGGTCGTCATGTGATCGATTTCCCTGGGAATTTTTCCACCAAGGAGGTATCGGCCGAGATGATTCCGGCTGCGGAGGGTTTCTTTTTTCCTCAGGACGAGGAGTGGCTAGAGTCCCTGTCTTTTACAAAGTTCTACGAGATGACTATCTCGAGTCTTTACAAGGTAAGTTCGTCGCTTATTTTGTTCTCTCAGGTGGTTTCTATGCTTACCATTTTGGTTTTCAGGGGCTCTAGGGGACGGTTGGCATGTGCAGGCATTTCGGTTCTGTGTTGCGGGATAGGCGGGCCCTTAAGGCTAAGTATCAGTCTGTTTCGACCGAGTTGAAGGCGGCTCAGGAAGACTAGGGCAGAACTGTGGCCCAATGTGCTGAGGTTGTCAGTCAAGTTGAGAGGGTGGAGGCTCATAACGCTAGGCTTGAGGCCTCGATCGCTTCGAAGGACGCGGAGCTAAAGCGCCAGGCGGCGGAGCTTGAAGAGCTGAGGGCGGCGAAACAAGCCTCACTTAGCCGAATAGAAGTGCTCGAGGGTCGTGTTAAGAGTCTCACCGTCGAGGCGGCTCAAACTTAGGTTGTGATCAAGTCCTTTTCCTTGGAGCAGGTTATCAAGGGGTCTTTGACTCCAGAATCTGCTCAAAAGGAGCTGGACGCGTTGGCTGCTCTCCGCGCTGAGAGTTGAGCGAGTATTGTGTATTCTTTTTGCTTTCAATCTTTTGCATACTCGTTGTAATCCCTTTTTCAATTAATGAAGTTTTTACTTTTCGTTGTACTTGTGTTTTGGATTTCTTTGTGAGGGGTGTAATCCCTCAGTCTTTTATTTGCGATCGAGTATACTATTTCTGCATGTGCCGTATTTGATTCTCTAGAGTTTTGAGGCTGTAGTTTGGCTGATTTTGGTCGAGATGTGCTTTATTTGATATTTGTTCACGAAGGTCTTTTCAACCGATTTCCTGCTGAGGTCTGCCTTTGGCGATTTTCAAGTTGCCTTTTGGGCAATTTTTGCAATGCTCGTTGAGCAGTAGGTCTTCGCCCGAGACCTTCTGGATTTATCAGAGGCTTGCCTTTGGTAATTTTTGGGTTGCCCTTTAGGCGGTTTTTGCATTGCTCATTGAGCAGTTGGTCTTCGCCCGAGACCTTCTGGATTTACCAAAGGCTTGCCTTTGACATTGTTCGGGTTGCCCTTTGGGCAGTTTTTGCGTTGCTCATTAAGTAGTTGGTCTTCGCCCGAGACCTTATGGATTTACCAGAGGCTTGCCTTTGGCATTTTTCGGGTTGCCCTTTGGGCAATTTTTGCGTTGCTCATTAAGCAGTTGGTCTTCGCTCGAGACCTTCTGGATTTACCAGAGGCTTGCCTTTGGCAATATTCGGGTTGCCCTTTGGGCAGTTTTTACGTTGCTCATTTACCAGGGGTCTGCCTTTGGCAATTTTCGGGTTGCCCTTAGGGCCGTTTTTTGCGTTGCTCATTGAGTAGTTGGTCTTCGCCCGAGACCTTCTAGATTTACTAGGGGTCTGCCTTTGGCAAATTTCGGGTTGCCCTTTGGGCCGTTTTTTGCGTTGATCTTCGCTCGAGACCCTTTAGATTTACTAGGGGTCTACCTTTGGCAATTTTCGGGTTGCCCTTTGGGCAGTTTTTTGCGTTGCTCTTTGAGCAGTTGATCTTTGCCCGAGACCCTTTAGATTTACCAGGGGTCTGCCTTTGGCAATTTTCAGGTTGCCCTTTGGGCAGTTTTTTCATTGGTGCTTCAGTTGCGAGCGTTTGAGGAAAATGGGTTGTTTTATTGCTTTAAGATGGGGCCTCGTCAAAAACCCTGCTTGGGGAAAAGAGTGCCCGTTATTACAGAGTATGTTACATTAGAATTGATACCTCTTTAGGTGGTGGATGTTCCAACTGTGTTCCACCTCTTTCCCTTCCTTTGTGAGTAATTTGTAGGATCATTTTCAAGATGGGCGCTCTATCTGGTATGGCCCATCCCAGCTTCCGGCCAATTTGCCATGGCTCTGATTCCTTATTTTCTAGAAGACTTTTCTGAGTACCCAGTCTCCGGGTTGGAAGGCTCGGGCTTTGACCTTTTTGTTGTATCGCCGTGCTATCCCCATTTGATATTCCGCGATTCTTTGCTGCGCACTTTTCCTCTTCTCGTCTGAAGTATCCCTTTCGAAGGCTAGTACTTGTTGGTTGCACTGGTCTATCAGCCTTTCTTGAGGTGATTGGACCACGGTTGGGAGTACTGCTTCTGTCCCATAGACCATTGAAAATGGGGTTTGTAATGTTGATGTTCTAGTGATTGTTCAGAACGCCTAGAGGACTTCGGGTAAGGCTTTGGGCCATAGCCCCTTGGCTCCCTCTAGCTTTTTATTGAGTGAATCGACCACCGCTTTGTTGGATGCTTCTGCTTGTCTGTTGGCCTGAGGGTACCTCCGGGTTGAGTATGTGAGTTTGATGTTCATTTGGCGGCAGAAATCTTTCAGCGTTTGTGCTATAAATTGAGGCCCGTTGTCTGTGATTATTTCCCTTAGTATGCCGAACCTGCAGATGTATATGTTTCCAGATAAATTTCTGCATTTCTTGTTCTCTAACTCTTTCTAGTGCTTCGGCTTCGACCCACTTTGTGAAATAATTGGTTACCATCAGGATATATCTTTTTCTGCCATTGGTAGACATTGGGAAGGGTCCTATGATGTCCATCCCCTATTTGTCAAACGGTCATGGGGAAGTTATGCTGTGTAAGGTTCCCGGTGAGAGGTTGGAGTAATTGGCGTGTCTTTGGAATTTGTCACACTTTTTGACTAGCTCCGCTGCATCTGTTTTCATGGTTGGCTAGTAATATCCTTGCCTGTGTATTCTGAACGCCAGGCTTCTTCCTCCGAAGTGATTTCCAGTCGGTCCTTCATGGAGTTCTTTTAGTACCGCCTTTGCTTCCAGGGCAGAGATGCAATTTAGGAAGGGGCCTGCTATGGATCTTTTGAAGAGGATTCCTCCGATGATGCAGAATCTTGCAGCTTGGGCTTGCAGTTTTCTGGCTTCTGCTTTGTCTTCAGGGACCTGTCCATGATTTATATAGGCGAGGATGGGTGTTCTCCAGTCACTTTGCTCTAGGACCATGGTTTCTTCATATTCGATGGCCGTTTTTGGGAGGAAAGCGTATATGATTGGCCCGGTTTTTTCGCCTTTATGCATTGAGGCTCCGAGATTTGCCATTGCATCTGCTGTTTCGTTCTCCTCCCTCGGGATTTGCTTTATTTCGGCCCTCTGGAAGCGCTTCATGAGATCTTTGGCTATCTTGAGGTATTTAGCCATTTTTTCGTTTCTGGCTTGGTATGTGCCATTGATCTGGTTGACCACAAGTTGGGAGTCGCACTTGATAGTGAGGTTGTGCGCTCCACTTTCTTTTACTACCCTTAGTCCCGCGATTAGGGCTTCGTATTCGGCTTCATTATTGGTGGCTGGGAATTCGCATCGGATGGCCTGAAGAATCGGAGGTAAGTTTGGAGGTTTGAGATATACGCCTAGGCCACTGCCACTTTGTCTGCTGGCCTCGTTTACTTCCAGTACCCATTCGTCAGTTGAGGATGTTATCAGCTGGTTGATGTCGATCGAGGCGGTTTCGGCCGGTTGAACTTCTTCGAAGTCGGCCATGAAATCTGCCAGCGCTTGAGATTTGATCGCCTTCTTTCCTTCAAAGGATATATCGTGCTCGCTATGTTCTAGGGCCAATTTCATTAATCTCCCGGATTTTTCAGGGGAGTGGATTGCACTTCGAAGGGGTAGCGCAGTTATGACCGCAATTGGATGCCCTTGAAAGTATGCTCGAAGCTTTCTTGCAGCAAATATGAGACTCAGGATGGCTTTCTCCAGGGTAGGATATCTGGTTTCGGCCGAGGTTAGAGTTTTGCTTGCAAAGTATACTGGTTGCTGTTTTCCCCTGATTTCCTTGACCAGAACAGCGCTCACTGCAATCTCCGAATGCGCCAGGTACAGGTAGAGTTTTTTGCCATTCTCCAGCTTTGCTAATATTGGAGGGCTGGTCAAGAAATCCTTGATGTCTGCTAGGGCCTTGCTGCATTTCTAGGTCCACTCGAATTCTTTGGATTTTTTGAGAGCCTCGAAGAAAGGCTGAAATTTTTCTGAAGCCTTAGGAATGAATCGGGTTAGTGCGGCTCGCCTTCCTGTGAGCTTTTGTACGTCCTTCTTGCTTCGAGGTTCTGCTATATTCAGAATGGGTCTGATCTGATCTAGGTTGGCCTCGATTCCCCTCTTTGTGACTAGATACCCCAAGAATTTCCCTGCTTTGACTCCGAATTGACATTTTGTGGGGTTGAGCTTCATGTTGTATTCTCGGAGTGTCTCGAAAGTCTGGCTCAAATGATGTACATGGTGACTCGCATCCTTGGATTTAACTAGCATGTCGTCAATATGGACTTCCATGGTTTTCCCCAACTTGTCAGCAAACATCTTGTTCATGAGCCTTTGGTATGTGGAACCTGCATTTTTTAGGCCGAAGGGCATCACCTTATAGCAGTAAATCCCCCCCTCCGTGACGAATGCAGCCTTTTCTTGATCGCTAGGATGCATCAAGATCTGGTTTTAGCCTGAGTGGGCATCCATGAAGCTCAACATCCCGTAGCCCGCAGTTGCGTCGATGGTGAGGTCGATATGTGGCAGCGGGAAGGGATCTTTTGGGCATGACTTGTTCAGATCTGTGAAGTCGATGCAGACCCTCCATTTTCCATTCTTCTTCTTGACGACTACTACATTAGCAAGCCAGTCTAGGTATTGGACTTCCCTAATGAACCCGTTTGCGAGGAGTTTTTCGACCTCTTCGTTGATGATTTTATTTCTTTCGGGCGTAAACCTTCTGCGCTTCTGTTTGACGAGTTTCGCGCCTTCTTTTACGTTCAGCTTGTGGGTTATGATTGTTGGGTCGATTCCAGTCATATCCTTGTGTGACCAAGCAAAGCTGTCCTGGTTGGCTTTGAGGAAGCTTATCAGATTTTCCCGTTCCAAGCCCTCTACCGCGGCTCCAATCTGCACCGTTTTTGCCCCTTCTTGATCTAGGGGGACTTCATCTACTTCGTCTTCGGCCGGACTCCGGGGTGTCTTCGGCCGAGACAGTGATTGCTATTCTTCGGCCCCCTTCTGCTTTAAGCAGTTAGCGTAGCATTCTTTGGAGGAGCTTTGCTTACCTTTTATTTGTTTGATACCTCGCGGGGTTAGGAATTTGATGAGTTGGTGATACGTGGACGGGATCGCCTTCATATTGTGTATCCAGGGTCTTCCGAGTATCACGTTGTATGCGGACCTCGAGCTTATACTGAGAAAGGTTGTGCGCAGATTGATCTCTTTTGTGAATACTGGCAGTTCGATCTCCCCGATGGTTGAAGTGATTGTACCGTCGAAGCCGATAAGGGAGACGACCTTTCTGGGCATCATTCTCTCGTCCAGTTGCATATTCCTGATTGTTTCAAGGAATAGTATGTTGGCCGAGCTTCCGTTATCCACCAATACTCTATTCACAGTTAGATTTGCTATCGAAATTTTGATCACTAACGCGTCGTGGTACGGCGCATTGATCCCCTTGGCCTCTTCTTCTGTGAAGGTGATAGAGCAGTTACCGATTGCGGGGCCGTTCCCGATGTTGTAGATGCTGAGGGAATCTCTCTGCTTTCTTTTTGCTGCTGAGCTGGTCAGCCCACACATCTCGGATCCTCCTACAATCATGTTGATCACTCTTTCTTCTTCCGCATTCGCGACTGGTACTGCTTTCGGTGATCGCCGCGATTTCTTGACCGGTACTTGTCGGCCTCGGCCGCGATTTCTCGTCCTTTCTCTGACAAGTATTCTCGCAAGTGGCCCGCTTTTATTAATTCGGCGACTTCTCTCTTAAGAGTCCTCGGTATTGTGGCTGTAGTCTGCGTGAAACTGGCAGTATCGGGATTTGTCCTTCCATGTTCCTGCGGGATTCATTGGTTTAACGGGCCATCTGAATCTGTCTCCCATTCCTTTGAGAATTGCAAGGGTCTCTCTCGTGGGAATGGTGAGTGGGTAAGGTAGTAGTTCTTTTCGCCTTCGGCCGTGTTCGGAGTAATCCGATCTCGAAGAGTTGCGGCCGGTGTAATCTGGTCTAGGCGAGTCGCTGTGGTCAGATTCCTTGAGGTTTCTCCTCGGTCTTTCAATTCGGCTGAAATTCCTAGTATTGTTTCGGCCACGGGAGCCTGGGGTATTCTGGGAGCTTCTATGATTTCTGGGCTGGAGCTCCTCCTCATATTCCATTGCGTCTTCGGCCATTTCTAGGACGTCTTCGAAAGTGCGGGGTTTGATTAGCTTTAGACATTCGTAGAACTTAGAAGTCTTTAGTAACCCCTTGATGAAAGCTTTGGTGGCGCTCTTGTCTCGGCAATCTGGAATAGCCATTTTGGTTTCCTTGAATCTTCTGACATATTGTCTGAGACTTTCAGTGCTCCCTTGTTTTATATCATACAAGTCATCTACGCCTTTCTCCTTCTTCCTGCTGTCTGAGAAGTGGTTCACGAATTTGGTGACCAATGATGAGTATGACTTGGTGCTTTTCTCTGGTAGAGCCGAATACCACCTTTGGGCGGTTCCTGTCAAGGTGGAACAATAACTTTTACACATAATCGCCTCCATATCTTCTTCTGGGATATTGCAGGTTCCCATGCGATTTTTGTATCCGGCGATATGGTCTTCAGGGTCTGTTGTCCCGTCGTATGGTTTTATGTTTGGAATTGAGAACCTTTTGGGCATCTTTGTTTCTAGGATCCATGATGTGAAGGGCATGTACGAGTATCGCATTGTTGACGACCTCATCGTGACCCTTTTTCCTGAAGTTCTTTGTACCAGGTCTTTGAGCTCTCTGATTTCCCGATCACGGCGCATCTCTCGGTCTTTACGGGTTGATTTAGGACCTCTGGCCCCTTCGTCGGAGCTGCTTGAACCACGACGGTCAGTGTTTTTACGGCTTTCCGTTGACCCATCACTTTCTCCCGATTTCACCCCACCGGAGTCCTCAAAGTTGAGCTTGCGCTTCCGGAAGGGGGAATATTTCCGGCTTGATTATCGGGCTTTCTCCTTGGTGAGTTTCGTGGACCTCCTTCTTGATTCCGCTTCTTTCCTCCACTGCTCCTTCTCTTTTTCAGCTTTCTTCAACATCTCTATCAAGATTGCCAGCTGTTCCTCTGGCGCCTTCGAAGCTTGATCTTCTAAGATGATGGTATTAGGATTTATTGGAGCCATGTCTGATAAGAACATATGCGGAGAATAATTGTAGATGGAATTCGGAATTTTCAAGAAACCTTACCCTTGTGTGTGAAGTTCGTGGCCCCACGGTGGGCGCCAAACTGTGGTGCCAAATAAACCACAGCCAAATATAGGCTAAGATTGCTTGAGAAAAATAGCTTAACAGCTTACCAGAGATGGTTGAACAAAATCTGTTCTTGAGAAAAATCAGAATCGGCCTCTTTTACAATCATCTCTACCCCTATTTATAGAAGGTATCCGGGGTCCTATTTCTATTTGGATTAGGACTCCTTGTTTTCCTTGAATTCTGTCTCCTTTTATCTATTGGGCTTTAGAAGTCCTTGATTTAGTGAGATTGGTATTCCTTTATCAACTGGGCTTTAAGAATCCGTGGCCTGGTATGATAAGTCTTCATTTTCCGATTGGGCTTTGGGAATCCCTGTTTAGTAAGGCAATCATTCGGCTGGCTGGTGTGCTTCGGTTTAGACTCTGATGGGCTCGGCCGAATTGGCCTGGGCCTTTGGCCATTTCGGCCGAGCTTGACTCTGGGCCTCTGACCCTTTCGGCCGAGAGTGGCCTTTGTGTACTCCTTCTATGCTTCGGTCGATCATAGTTGTGGACTTCGTCTCCCTTTACTAGTTTTGACATTCGCCTATGATGCCTTGTGGTTACTTTCCCACCACAATAATGATCAATTAATTATTTTTTTTTAAATTTTTTCACAAACAATAATTTTCTTATTTAGATAATTTTATATTTTGATCCAAAATATTTTCTTTTATTTTTGTATTCAAGTTAAATAAATTTGTGTACAAATATTATACATGTTTTGAATTAATTGTAAAATTTAATGCTATATATATTGATAAATAAAATAATTATAAAATTGAAACATATTATAATAATTTATCAATCAAAATTTAATTATAATTTTTATATCTATAAAAATTTATATTTATTCAATTTAATAGAAATTAACATATTACAATTTTAATTATTATTTTATAAAATAATATATTTTTAATGTTTAAATTTGAAATATAATTTATAATTAATATTAATATAATTTTCTAAATATTAATAATAAAAAATTAAATCCTCACGCAAAGCGCAGGTAATTTTACTAGTGAAACAATAGGACAGTAGGATAACCATGTAAATAACCATAATACATTTAAATAATAATCCATGATAGAATTTAATACATATATAAGGTTAATTGTTATAAAGTCTAATACAATGAACCTAGTATAAAATTATCACAATTCTTTTTTTCGATTATACTATCCCATATTTTAATAGACTATCGTACAAATTTATCATATTCTAATTTATAGTTAAACACTTTATATAGGAAAAATAATATTGTACCATATTATATATTTTTTTATTCCTATTACTTTTGGCTGTTAATGAGACAAATAAGCTCTAATTATTGTAGGAAGCCACCAGCCAAATATGTAATGAATTCACGATAATATAATACTACAGTGATAATAAAAAAAATTAGACTTTTTCAACTTTTTTATTTTAGTTTTAGACCAGTCCTAAATTTTTTACACTTTTAAACTTTTTTATAAAAAAAAAAATTGCAAAACTAAACTTTTAAAAAAAAAATTAGCAGAAAATGAGTTTTCCGGTATTACTACCGGGAAGCAAGCAAATTTCAATCAGCTTCCCGGTGTGTAATACAGGAAAGCAAAATTTTGCTTCCCTGTATTACACACCGGGAAGTTGACTTGATTTTTGCTTGCTTCCCTGTATTACACACAGGGAATGTAAGGTCCGCAATTATAGGCTAGAATTTTTCGATAAAATTTGTATTCCTTTATTAGAATAGTAAATAGGTTATTAGACATAATTTAGAACCATAAGACGTGCAACTTGGGTACTAGTGGCATTATAGTAAATATTAGGAACATCCAAGGGCATTTTGGTCATTTTTCCACCTAAGAGGTGATAGAATACATATAAAGAGTTATAGAAAGATTCGGTTACTTCCTTTAATTCCCAAGTTCAAGTGGGTTCAAAGGTTAATTTTAAATTAATTTAGGGAAAGGTCAAAGATGGTCAAAGGACCTAAATGAAAAGAAATGAAAAGCCTTCATCAAAATGTAAATAGAATAAAGTTGGTGGTCATGAAATGGAATTATTAAAAATTCAAAGGACCACTTAGCAATTATTGGAAAGATGAAGGACCATGTTGCAATTACCTAAGAGATGATTAGAATATAAGGGGGAGGGTATCTAGAAATCTCCAGATAATTCTGTACCATTCAGGAAAGCCATCTTCTCCCTCTCTTCACCTCTTGGCCAAACAGCCCCATGACCACCTAGCTCCATTTTTCTTCACCTACTTCCATCACTTTAGCTCCAAAACCACTTCTCCATCACCTCCATATCCTAGAAATGGCATTCAAGGGAAGGAAACAAGTAGAAACAACAAGAATCAAGGTGAGATCATGAAACCTTAGTTTTCATTTATGAGTGGTTTGAACTTGATCTAGTATGGTAATGGGTTCTTGAGGTTAAGGAGATGGTTTTGATGGTTAAAAAGCCCTTGGTTATGTTCTTAAATTGAAAGTTATGGTATTAGTTAGAAAAGTACCCAAGTTAGCATGAGGTTGTTGTTAGTGTTGTTTATGGTAGAAACTTGTAAAAAGGAATGCTAAACTCTTGTTTTTGTGATTAGTAGAACCAAAAGAGGACCCTAAGGAGCAAGACCAAGTGTAGGAGAATGCTCTCAAATAAGGTTTGTACCCTAAGCCCTAAAGGTTTTGTTGTTGGTTTCATGTTTGATATGATTTGCATGCTAAAATGGTTTTTATGGTGATGTATATAATTGTTTGTTGGTTTAAGAAAAATTTTGATCAAAATTTTTGGAAGCATGGACATATGCTATAAAGTTAGTAGAGACTTATTTGAAGTATTTGGCTCTAAGAAATAATAGATTTGTGATGGTTGATGTTTGTTTGAATAAAATGATATGGTTTTGAAAACAATTCCAGCGTACTCCAGAAAATACTAAAACTGTCCTCTAATTTGGTTGAATTTTTAGAAATAGTTAGAAATATAATTAGACCAAGACCTACGAGAATGAAATGTTCCTTTATAAGTCTAGTGTGAACGAGTAAAATTTGGTGCTGAGATAATTCCATTTAATACCCTAATTGATGTCAAGAAGACCACACATGCAGACTGTCATGAAACAGGGCATGTCTAAAACTTGATACAAACGTGAAAAACACCTAGAGGCCTATTTGGAAAAAGTTGTGTAGTGAAAAATGTTGGTTTACATGTGTATTAGTAGACTGGAAAATTTGAAAGTGAAATAAGTTCATTTGATAAGCCTTTTAATGATAAGAGTCCAATACATACAAACTGTCCCTAACAGGGCAGTTTGGAAACCTAATTTTGTGGCATACCTTCTAAGCTAAAAGACTCAAAATGTACTGAAATTTAAACAGTAGAAAGTTAAGACCTCAAATAAGACTCACACCAAAAATCATGATAATTGGTTTGAAATCAGCCCTGTAACACTGTCCCAGATTCCAGTGAATCTGGAATGGTGAAAATGAGATGATTAAAAATATTTGGACCTTGAATTAATGACAAGTGAAGCCATCATAACATATAAGGATGAGTTAAGAAAATGATAGAAGTGGTTTGAAGTTAATGAAATACCTATAAAATAAATTATGCCAAATCCAATTCGAACTACTCAGTTTGTTTGAAAACTGGAATTGTTACCACTAGATAATAAACTTTTATAACAATACTTTTACTTGATGTTTAGCATAGCATACTTGTATAATGTGAGATAATTTATACATAAATGTAAAGATGACATAAATAGAGATCTTGTAAAAGAATATTTGAAAGAAATGTTTAATTTATGGATGATATTGGATGCTTATGCATCCTATTGGAAATAGAAGTAATGTGATTATTAGCATCGAATCGAATGATGATGGTATCGTTAGTACTTAATAAAAGAATGATTTAATAGTATAAACATATGAAATGAATTGAAGCGATAGCCTTTGTAGAATACCGTTAGAGGATGAAAGGCATGCCTTAGGAACTAGAAGTGTACTTCACCCTGAAAGTTGAATGAAATGAGACGATGATGATGATGATTCGGCCTTCGGGTCTATCGGCGGCCTTCGGGTCTATTAGCGGCCTTCGGGTTTATCGGCGGCCCTCGGGTCTATCGGCGGCTCTCGGGCCGAAACAGTTCCGTTTCCTCCATAGGTTATTCTAAGAGGGCTATCAATAATAAGAAAATGAATAACTAATATAAGTTGTGTTAAAATCTCAAATGATTAAAAGTATAAGGCTAAATGAAATCTTATTGAATAATAGAATATATGGAAATAAATGGATTCCTATATGACTTACTAACCACATGTAAGTTAAACTAACATGAAAATTTACATTATTTGGATTCTTGGAAACTTTAATGAATTTGCCTTTGTAATGATGTTTGGAATCATTTTATGGATTGATTGATCTTGGGTGTACTTGTTTGAATTATTGATTTGTATTGAAAATAAAGGTAAGCATTTGTGTTGTATGCCCCGGGCACGGGGTACAAACCAGGCATTGTTGCCTGACGTTTTATTTTCTATTTTTTCTTTTTCCTTTATTTAAAAACAATCCAGGAAAGACAATCGGGGGAAAACATCAAGGATCACTCCATGTATGAAGATATGGTTTCAGGAAAAGACTAGGGCAGGTTACAATGTGAAGCAAATGAAATTGTTAAGAGAAGGAATGATGATAAGTAAAATGCATGGTGTTATGTACAATTATATGTATAATCTGAATGCGTACTTGTATAATAAAGAGAAGTTTGATGAACTGATGAAGAATTGACCTACGGGTTAAAGTGTAACTTGTTATATGGATACTTGATATGTAAATTAAATACTTGTATTGTATAAAGAATGTTACTAGTATGTACATATAATTAATGTTTTGATGTATGATTCGAATAACGAATTATTAATATATGACATTAGTAAATGGATAATTAATTGGTAAATATAATTTGATGAGGTGACGTTGGTCTCTTATCGGGTTAATAATCGGGTAAGGGTCCGACGTCACAGGGAAGCTGGCAAAATTCAAGCCAACTTCCCGGTGTGTAGTACCAGGAAGTTGGAATTTGCTTCCCGGTACTACACACCGGGAAGTTGGTTTGAATTTTGCCCGCTTCCCGGTACTACACACCGGGAAACTACTGGATATGTGTTTTCTCGGTATTGAAGGGTAAAATGGTCATTTTGGTCTATTTTTTGCAAAAAAAAATTTCAAAAAGTTTAGCTTTGTAAAAAATTTAATGTTGGTCTAAAAATATAATTTTTTTTAATAAAAAAGTCTAAAAATGCAAATTATCCTATAATGCAACAACATTTGAATACTTATTTAACCGAACCAACTATAAAGAGACTGACCCAACCTAAGAACTCGAGATAAAATTGGTAATAGCTTGTATAAGAAATATTGTGACTTGATGGTTGTACACTCTATCAATGCTCTTATGCTCCATTTTTTTAAAATAATATGCATTTTTCTTTTCAAATTCTTTTATTTTTCTAAAAATTCTTTTCCTTAACTTCTAAAATATTATAAATTGATATTGAATTTTTTTTTATCGCTAACTAGCTAAAGTATTATGTAATCAAACTTTATAAATTTTAAAAAGTGATTGAATAAAAACTATTTTAAAATCATTTATAAAGTATTATCAAATTTTATAAATTTAAAGTTATTAAATAAATTATAATATATATTATAAGCCTAATAAATATATCATATTTCTCTACTAATTTCATATATTAATTAATTTAAATCCACACATTATAAAAAAAAATTCTAACCTTTTTAGTATAAAATAACTAATTTAGACTATAAATTGTATATTTTTACAATAATTTATAATTAGATATTGATAATAATTTAAACTGTAAAATAAAATTTTTAAATCATATGATTAAGTTATAAAAATTTTATATATTTAAATAAATTTATTTTATAATATGAATTATAAAATATAAAAATTGTATTAATCAATACTGTATATAAATTATATTATATATATATTTTAAAAGAATTATTAAAGACATATTTGTAATGTATTGCGGGTCGCTGCTCCGTATGTGTATATAATTGGTTTTATATTTATTTCTCACGTTTATAACTGGTTTTGTGTACCCTAATTATTTAATAATTTTAAAAAATATAATTATGTTTGATGAACATTTTAATATTTGAATAACTGAAAATATAATTAATTAATAAATATATAACTGAGATAGTCCATTCTCTTTTCCACAGTAAAACGTAATTGAATAAAATTTATTTAAAGAATGGACACTTCATTAATCAAATAATTTTGCGGAATACATTGTTGAAGTCACCTACCCAATATTGAAACGATGGGTATACGAGGCAGGATCACATATGGCAGATTCTCAATGGTATCCAAAGGACATCATAAGTAATTTGATTTGTGATAGATTCAACTAAAGAGAAGAGACCCTTTTTTATGGGTCGTACTCCATTAGCTATTTGTCTAAGACCAACTCCAGCCGTGCCTTCATTTCATAAAAAAAAAAAAAAAAAAAAAAAAAAAGAAGAGAAAAGATATAGAATACACGAATTTCAATCGAGGTTGGAGAGAGAAAATCTCCGATTGTGAAGATGGTCATGTAGTATCTCCATTTACTATTTTATTATGATCCCTAAGAAGTCTACATGCAATCACGTTTAGTCTTTTTATTGGATGAATTTTGTTGCTTTTATGCATGCCGTTGCCATTACTGTCTCTATAGTTTTGAAGGCCCCGGGTAAATATGCTATAGTGGGCCCTTTTAAATTATTTTTTTTTTAATTTTTAATATGACAATCAATAGAGTAGATATGAGTACTAGTATTCAATACTATAAATTAACATGACGATCCATGAAATAAACAAATTCGATACTACGAATCAAAAGAGTAATAATATAAAACTAGTTCAGTTACATCAAATTAATGCAGTTTTAGTGCTTCACAAAAAAGTTTCTTAGGGCATTTCTTGATGCAAAATCATTAAGAACAATCTCAAGATCAATATTGTCCAAGACCTCTTTCTCAATGCAGCACATAGTCAAGCCATTCTATCTATCCTGCAACATTGTTGACCTTAAACAGTTCTTCAGTAGTTTCAATTTTGAGAAACTTCTTTCAGCTGATGCTACAGTCACAGGTACAGTTAAGAGGATCCGATAGGCAATAGAGACATTTGGATAGCAATTAATGGCTGTGACAAACTGAAGAATCTCGAGCGCTGTCATCAAATCATTCGGCAAGGTTGCTTGTAACATCTTTAATTCAGAGAAAAAATCATCCAGATCAACATCACATGCATTGTCATGAGAAAAAGCGTCTGCAAATGTAATACAACATTTCCGTAGATCATTATTATCCAAAGATTTCAGATATTTTGAGTTGAACAAGATACCAAACACCTTTTCAAATGTCTTCAATTGTTCAAATCGACTAGATAATGAAGCAAATGTTGTGTCAACGATCACTAGAAAGTAATTAACTTTGAAGGATTTCATAGCTGATAGTTCTATATCTTCATCTTGATCATTGATTTCATCAAAATGCTTCTTCCTTTTACCTTGACGTTTTGTCGCAAATTTTGGCTCTATACCCATATCAGAAGCAATGGATTTTGCAATCTCAATGCTAGAATCAAAGTTCTCATTTTTGTACTTCTGAAAATAGGAGATGACCCCTTCAATTTGCTTGAGAGTAGCATCTATGGACACAATCTTAGATTGCAACTTTTTGCTCACCATATCCACAGAGAATAGAATATCATGCCAAATAACCATACCCACCAAATATTCAAAACTTTCAAGTGTTTTGACTAAAGATTAAGCATCACTTACTGCTGCTGGGTCATCAGTAGAAACCCTCTCCACTTCCTGTAAAGCTGATCTTATTTGAGGAGTTTGATGCCTGATAGGTTGCACACTCTTTATTCGACTCTCCCAACGAGTACTGGATAAAGGTTTCACAGTAAATTTTGGAACTTTGTCAAGCAAAATATTCCACCTTTTAGTAGAATGTGAAAATAGTGCATATATTCGTTGTATAACACCAAAGAATGAAAGAGCTTGTGCGCTAGATTTCGCCATGTCACAAAGAGTGAGATTCAAACTATGACATGCACATGGCATATATTGTAGCGTCGAACCCTGCCCCGGTTGAGACAGTAGCGGGTGCCCGAACTGCCACATTAACGATGTAGTTGTGATTTACCATTTTAGGAACATTTCAAAAGTCGATCAGTTTTTATGATATTTGTGCGGAAAACGAGTAAAGATGTTACTTTCTTGAACATATGATACTTGGTTTAAATCATACATAGATGATATATAGAAATTCCAAATGAATAAAATATCTTTTACAACTATACTTCAAATATATTATAAGTTCATTTACGAATATGATAAAATTCTAAAATACATGTATGGGTGATTTCAACACTAGTGAACTTCACCATGAGAGCTCAAATACCACATGCCTTGCTCGATCAAACCTGAAAACACAATTTACGGGGAAAAAGAAAAAGAAGAAAGGGTCAGGCACACACCTGGTTCGCATCCCATGTCCCAAACAAGCACACACAAATGCTCTTACCTTTTTGTCAATATGCAATGCTTTAACACACAATGCAATTCTATTGTTAGCATCTCTAAGCTCACCTTAACTCATAAAAGTTAAGCACAACCAATTCCTAGCAATCAATCATGCTAGTGTATCATTTGAGGCATGCTATGTAACACATTCATGCCCATTCTAGTGTATCTTTAGGCCAAAAGGCTGTGGTGCCGTCACACCCATTAGGAGTAGTCACTCAATTTGTTCGTTTTTGGCCCCAATGCCAATTTATCGTTCATGTATACACATGTTGAGAATTCTCATTGTTTCCCTATGGCATGCCACTACATTCGCTAACTAGCTATAATAAGGGCAATTGTCCGTTTTAGTGATTCAACCACAATCACACATTTATCCTTTCTTTTATAACTTTCGTTTGCACATTTGGCCTCTTAGAGGTACCAAGACAACATCGTCATTTGAAATCATCTAGCCACAAGGAGAACACATATGCACTTTCACATAGTCATAAATGTAATACGTTCTTAATTATCAAGCCATGTATACAACCAACATGTCTTACCAACACATGTCAACAACATTTCAAGAATCCACAATCAAGAGCAGAAAGATAAGTCTCTAACCTATGCCCTTCAATATCCGCAAACAATGTGGACTCGGTCCACCCAAAATTTCAATTCCCAAAGCAGCGCCTAGCATGATTCTACATGCATTACATACATGCTCTAGCGTCTTAACATGCAAGTATACTCATTATATCAACTTTTGGATGGTTATCTTATTTAACCAATTTCGTGGCATAATTACAAGTAAACATATATTCAATGCATCAACCAATAACAAAGAAGTGTGTAGGGCTAAAAACAGAAATACGAACCTCCCATCCGTTGATCTACAAGTTAGAAAGCCGCTACCGTGAGGGTTTCCACTTATTCTAAGCCATCACCAATATACAACTATCACACTACAACCATAATATCATCACAATCAAAATCACAAGACTCAAACACAATTCAATCATCACATAACATAGCTATTAAGGGCATTAACACGAATAGATGAGATTAGGGTTCTACAAATGGGTTGGAAATAATCCAAAATAATTTATTAACATCCTAGGATCATTATTTAACAATATTTATCCAACAAAAATCATTTCTCATCAAGCAATAAAAAAACAACAATAGTGAAAATTAGAGCTTTTAACATCTAAACTCTAATGGAAGCTAGGGCATATGTTTAACACTTAAAATCAACTCAAAAACAATTTATAAGCATCATGAAACAAAAATCATATCATTAATTCAAAAACCATCAAGTGTAGAGAGAGAAGAGATTTTTACCCATGAAAAATATAGCTTTCAAAACTTGCAAATAGCATTCAATGACCTCTTTGAATGTTGTTGATGAAACTAATGGGAAAATTGATGGTGGTTGGAGTGATTAAATGAGAGAAATAAAAGTTAGGGTTTTAGCCATGAAGAATAGAAGGATACGTATGAGAAGGGGGAAGAAGAAGAAGAAGAGGGGAGAATGAGTGAGTGTGGTGGTGAGTGTGTGTTCTTATACACACATGTGGGCTTTAGTTTTAGATTGGGCCAAGTTTGGGCCCAATCCAATTCCGAGCCCGTTTTCCACCAAAACTCAATTCCGACTTTTCTGTACTTCTCCAATAATTTATTTTCAAGTTTTGAATTAAAAACCACCGTCGATTTCAAAAATTCGAATTTTTTCCGCTAAGAGGAGCAAAATTGTAATTTTGCTAAAATTAGACGTTTAGATTCAAAATTCATATTTTTTCAAGTCCAAAAATAATTTTGACTCCATGCTTCCAATTAAATCGAGTTTTATCCTAAAAGCCCAATTTTGATTTCAAAGTATGTTTTTGAATATTTAATTTCAAATTAAATAAAGGTTTTTGATCCTAGTATTTTCTTTTCAAAATAATTTTTCTAATCTCATCATTGCCCTTTATAGTATTTCGATTTATTTCGAAGTGGAATGTATCGAAAATCAAACATGTAGAAATTTCAAATTGGCACTAACTTCTAGGCCCAATTTGCGGACGTTACATATATAATGCTTTGGGGTTAATTTCTAACAAACGCTTCTGGACGCCTTGGTGTTTTCCCTTCATATTAGAACCATTGTCATAACCTTGACCTCTCACATTAGCAACTTCCAAATCAAGAGAGCCCAATGTATCAATCAATACATTGAAAAGTCCTGAGCCTGATCTGTCATCAACCTTTAAGAACTCTATGAAAAACTCCTTCACTCTCGGAGTGTTACTTGACATATTGATACAACGCACAATTAGAGTCATTTGTTCTTCATGACTGACATCGGGGGTACAATCCAAAATAACAGAGAAATACTTGGCATCCTTTATGATCCTTAAGATAAAACTTTTCATAGCATCAGCAAGAAGAGAAACTAACTCATTCTGAATATTATGGCCAAGATAATGATGATGAATTTCATTATTTTCAATGCGCCTAATTTGTTCTTGCATCACAAGATCAAATTCAGCAATCATTTCAATTATGCCAAGAAAATAACAATTGCTAACTTGATACAACTTCTCATTTGATCCTCGAAAGGCCAAATTATGTTTTGCTAGAAACTTCACGGCAGCAACTATTCTTACCAAAACCTGTCTTCATCGCTCTTTTTCCTTTGCAATCTTCCGCTGCATAGCATCATCAATTGTTTTATTTTTGCTCAACCTCAACCTAAGTTCATTCCATGTATTCATGTTTGTTAAATGCTCAACACTGCTCTCATGTTCTTTGAGTCTGTTATTGAGATGCCTCCAATCCCTCACTCCATCCGATGCCAACAAAGACTTATTTTGATTTGATTTGAACAACTTGCAACAAAAACAATATACTTTGTCCACATGTTTAGAGTAAACCAACCACCTTCTATCAAAAACCTCACCATTAGTTAACTTTCGGGAATAAAAGGCATATGAAAAATGTCTACCAATACCATCCTTAGGAAACTCCAGATTCCATTCTCTCACTAGAACATTTTCAATTAAAATGTCCATTTTCTTATTGTCAAGATTATCCCATGTTCTAGGATCAAAGATAGATAAAAGAAAATCTTCTTGTTCATCACCATTTGGATTTTCAACCTCTTCATTGACCTCAACTTCTACATTTAAATTAGTTTCATGCTCTTGAGAAGGTTGTTCCTCTTGATCTTCATTGACATTAGTATTGCTAGAAGAAAAAAACTTATCTAAAGCACCCCTTAGTGATTCAATAAATTGTTCCTCTTGTCTTTTTCTTTTCCTTTTTTGGGCACCCGACAAATGTTTAGGCGGCATTACGACACCTAAATTATGACATGCACTTTCAATATAAATTATAAATACATATTAACACACATCAATTAAGAATTTAATAAAAATTAAAATTAATAATACTAAATCAAATATAATAATTACTTAATATTAAAATAACAATCAAATTAATAATATAAAATACAATACAAATAACTATATTTTAAATTTAAATTCAAATTAGTATAAGTTTGAAACACTCAAATTTAAAAATAATTAGATTAATAAATAAATAATACAAATACAAATAACTCCTAATGAATAAATAAAATTTTAATTCTTAATTTATTTTTAAAAAATATTATACAAATACAACACATAGAAACAACAAATCTATAATTTATAATTTTATTATATCATATAATCACAAATTAAAATTTTAATTATTTAAACCTAATTTAATACAACAAAATTTGAAAAAAAAAGAAAAAGAAAACTATGCCTAAAGAGCTTTTAGCTAGCACATCTACTTCTGCATATTCAATCAAGTACAGGAAATCATAATCGACATGCTCAAGATTTAAATCTTACTGAGGAAGATTGAAGCTAGACTCTGTCAGTTGTTGCTTCATAATCTTCAAGCTAAATCTCAAAGATCAACAAAAATAGAGCACAAAACTTCTTCAAGAAACTTCTCTGAAGATGTTAAATAAACGTATAGAAAAATCTAGAATTTCTCTTAAAGTATAACAGAATGTCAAGAGTGAAAATCAAACATCTAAAACTGTTTTCTCTAAAAAACTTCACACCTATTACTTCATCTGAGCTCCTATTTATAGAGTTTGGCCCAGTGGCAATTTCGAAATAAAATCAACAAAGAAACATAAATTGGTGAAGTAACATTTTTCTCCATTTATGTCGCCTATTCCTTCGCCTGAACCAAACGACTTCTTCACATCTCGCTTGTCTTGATCGCCAAGCTATAACTCTTTCTAGGCGAAATATCCTCAATGTTGCCATAATACGTCGCCTGATGCTCAGGTGAGTTGACATATTTCGCCAAAACATCCTTCTAGTAAAGATCTTCTTAGGCGATGTCTAGTCAAATGTCGCCTGTTGTTATCTTTTAATATGGCGACATTTCTCCTTCATCGCCTCAACCATCGCCTCAAGACAAGTGAAGTTCAATCTTTATCGCTTAAGATTCTGCTAAGGAGGCGATATACGAAGGCGAGGAATCTCTGATTCGCCTTTCATGCTTTACTCTTTGAGGCGAAAATTTCTTTATGTCGCCTGCTACGTCGCCCTTTACTCCGAGTCACGGCGAGGTCGTCGGGCGAATTCTCTTCTTAGCAACATCATATCGCCAGTTTGATGACTTTAGATGAAATTCTGATTTGGTCCTTCTTTCTTCTAAATTTGCATGTTTTAGCTTATTTTCCATAGCTTTTCATCAAAGTCCCTGTTTCAGCAATAATAGTCTAGAATTAGCAGAAATGTATTCAATATCTCATCATTTAAACTTAATTTCATTACATTCAAGCTTATAAAGTATGCTAAAACATAGGTAAATTCTAGACTTATCAATTACCCCCAACTTAGCCTTTTGCTTGTCCTCAAGCAAACTGACTAAAATTCGACTGAGACAGCAATCAGTGCAAACTTATAATCATAATCTAAAGCAATTTATTAAGTATAGTTTTGAAAAATTTCCAAACAGTGACCAGCTCTTTTTTCAAAATTTCCAATCAACTAATTCAACACTGGTCATTTTCTTCATGTGGCAAAGTATCTGAGAAGATCCAAGTAATTGAGTATTGAAACTACTTCCTCACTGTAGTCTCTCATAAGTGTTTGATCTCTCAGAATCCTAGAGGTTACTCACTCAATACACTAGTCACTTTAAGAATCAGAGTTACGTACCAAGACAAATGTGATTCTAGTGTTTCACAAGCACGTATGAAGAAAAATTAAAGAACCTCACGAACATTGAGCTTCACTCATACACTGTACAGCACTTAGAAGTTCCTAGGTGCAGTACAGACTTTTTGTCTGCCTTAGAATCTCTAATTTGTATATATATAGGGAAAATAGGGTCAAGTTAGCTTATGAAAGAACGGAATTTCTTCAAGGATTCAAAATTTGGACATACCACTAAATTTCTCTCAATCCCTCAATTCTTCACTCTTTAGTGTTTCCCCGCTCATGGTACTTTATTCACATACTACTTATTTATGAACATTGTTCATTTCACTTGATTCTCTCTGTTCTTTTCTTTTATTTTCATCATTTTTTGCGCATATTCTGCTTTTAGCAGCTTCAGAAACACTCTTTAAGACAATCCTCATTTCCCATCTTTTCAATCCCAAATTTAATGGTAAGTCCAAAGGGTAAGATTGAGATTATATCTCTATCTTTATGGTTTGGACTGGATTAGGGACCAAAGAAAAGGTTTTAATTAGAATGAAAACAAATCGGTTTACCTCACAAGATATCAAGGTCTTGTTATATCAAGTAGGCAAAGGCTATTTAGTAGTTTCACTCACTCTCTCAAATCAGATCATTTCCCTTGGCAAATTAAAGACAGACTTCACCCGACCAATGCCCTGTACACTTGAGGAATGTATGAGAAATTCGAAACAAAACTATGAAGGTTCTGGTTTCTATAGAATAAAATTTTCAGATAAATGTATTTAATAAGGAGGAGAATAACAATAACCCATCTTATGAAGAAAAAGGCGCAAAATTAAGCTGAAAACCTCACATTCCACCCAAGGTTTTCTCCACTCTTTCCTTATCAAAACTCATCAACTTATTCACAATTCAAAACTAACCAGAATCTTCATCAGCGTTCAATGAAATTTGTCAAAAATTGCTTATCAAAACTGCTTGTTTTGAACACTTGTTTTACTGTTTGAAAACTCATTTTATGATGAAAAGCTAAATCACTTTAAATTATGAGCAATGTAAGCTCAATCATGCACTCAGACCTAATATCCTAAGAAAATACTAAAATAAAATCAAACCATTAAACTAATCACAAAGAATTGCAACGTGATTACCCCACCCCAACTTAAAAGAAAGTAGTGTCCTCAATGCTTATGAGAACATAAATGAATAGAAGGAGAGGAGGGAATGTATAAAAGAATGAACCAGAGAGTTAGGCAAAATACCTGAATGTCGCCATTATCAGAGGATAAGTCGCCCTTATTAAGGTGCAAAAAGAAAATTGGTTAGGCGAAATAAGAATAGTGACAGAGCGTAAATTGTGTATATTTATGCATGGTTTTTCTTAGTAATTTTTGGGTTTATTTGAATATTTGTCTCTAATTTTGCTTGTTTGGTGATTTATGAACAGTTGAAGCTCAAGTGGTGATTTCGAAGGATTTGAAGGGGTTCTTAAAGATTTTTCCAAGTGAAAGAGTGAAGAATCAATTGAAGACCGAGTCTTATGCATTTTAATTAATGAACATTTGAATTAGAATGATTTGTGGATTAGTTTGTTTCTCATTTCAATTCTTTTAGCATTAGAATTTGGATAGTATATTGGGAACTCTGGAGAGAAAAAGGGGTACGTTTTGTTTTTTCTTGAGTGGGGATTAAGGAATTATTTTTCTGCATTCTTTGCTCTGTTTTTAGTTTTTATACGTACAATTTTATGATAATGATGCTAGCTGTGACCACAGCTAGCTAAATTATTATGATCCAGTAAAGTCGTTTAGTTATTTTTGTGTTGTGAGAATTGATTTTCATTGCTTATGCTCGCAATATTCATTACACCACTGTAATTACTTGGTTTAAGGGTTGAATATATTTTCTTGATCGATTAATTGATTTGGCCAATTAGTTGATTGATTAGGTTAATATCACGCTAGTTAAAGAAATTAAATCCGTAATTGTTTAATTGATTTAACCTAGGTAGCAAACAGTTTGATCCGTCGGACTGTATGGTGTTGTGATCATAGATTAGTAAACATACTTATTGATTTGCTGGCTATGACCATAGGTCTTCCTCATACTTTATGCAATCTATGATTGAATCTGTTAGGCGCTTGTCGGGGTTATCGATAGGTTAGGGACTAATTTAAAGGAGCTTTTCCGGTTAGTCTAAACATTAAGGGAAGATTAGGTTGTTAGGCGCGACGTCAACGACTATAACTATGGTTACTGTTTTGGCATATTTATTTTTAGCTTCAATGATCGGCACAATAATATATTAACCGGACTTTGCTGGATCGCTTCCCTCTATTGATATTCTATTTCAAGATTTTAATAATTTAATTCATCAATCAACATTTCGAACCCCCAAATTTTATTCTATAGGTCATTTGCAAAATTAAAGTTGATTAAACCGTTCTTAGTGGATCGACCCTGTTTATTACTGTCTACAGTTAATTGCAGGAATTAATTATATTTGACGGAATCGACACACGTCAAATTTTGGCGCCGTTGCCGGGGACGGTACTGATTGATTTTCTTTTTGTGTATGACCAGGTCTGATCATATAGGAGAACTTCTATACGATCCAGAGATTGAGAGAACTGTTAGGAGACTACGAAAGGAAGCAAGAGCAAGAAAGCAGATTCTCAGAAAGCAAACAACATATTCTGTAGACTCTGAAGAAAGTGAAACCTTACCTGTGCTCATAGATTCTACTCAGAATACGTTTAGTGACGAACTTTGTGATACTGATACCTTAGTCGTGCTCACAGCTAAAATAATGGCAGCGAATGGACAGCAACGTACGCTCAGAGAGTTAGGGCGACAACAAGTCAACCAAACTCCACTTTGCATCACTTACCCAGCAACAGAAGGGACATTCGAGTTAAAGTCCGGCTTGATTCAATTATTGCCTAGTTTTCATGGGTTGGATAATGAAGACCCCTATAAGCATCTCAAGGCTTTTCACATGGCCTGCTCAACAATGAAGTCACAAGGGGTGACTGAAGAGCAGATTAAGCTGAGAGCATTCCCCTTTTCCTTAGCCGATGCTGCTAGAGAATGGCTATTCTACTTACCATCTGGTTCAATCACATCCTGGGATCAGATGGTTCGGGCATTTTTAGACATATTCTTCCCTGCCTTACGAGCTGCGACACTGAGGAGGGAAATTTGTAGCAGCAAACAAAAAGATTCGGAGTCTCTTCATAACTATTGGGAAAGATTCAAGAGGACTTGTGCCAAATGCCCACAACATGAACTGCCTGAGGAGTCATTAATTATGTATTTTTATGATGGTTTAGTTCCCATGGAGCGACACGTGATTGATGCAGCCAGTGGCGGGTCCATGGAAAGTAAGACTCCTCAACAAGCTAGAGACTTGATTGACACCATGGGAGCAGCTGCAGGCAACCACAAGGCTCACCCGGAACCCTCGAGAACTGCCAATGAGGTAAACTCTTCTACCCTGTCAAATCAAATTAAAGAGCTAACGGTTCTAGTTCACAAATTAACTGCAGGACAGGCTGTGACCCAGCCATGCACACAGGCAAGGTCATGTGGGATATGTGCTTCGTTAGAGCACCCCACTGATGCTTGTCCAACGCTGCAAGATGATTCCACTGAGCAGGTTAATGCAGCATTCTATGGAGGCTAAAGGAAATATGATCCCTACTCAAACACCTACAATCCAGGGTTGAGGGATCATTCTAATCTAAGATATGGCCAGACAAATTATCAGCAAAGGCCACAAAGCCAGAATCAGCAACAATCAGGTAATTCTTTAGCTGATATTGTCAAACAGTTGGCAACTAACACCCAACAGTTTCAACAGGACACCAAGGCTAGCATCCAGAATTTAGAGAAGCAGATGAGTCAGCTTGCGACTACAGTGGGTAGACTGGAGTCACAGGGAAAACGTCCTTCACAGACAGAGACAAATCCAAAGAATGTCTCTGCAGTTACGCTTAGGAATGGAAAACAGTTCCCAGAGCCGATTTTTGAGAAGAGCTGTGATCAAAACCAGGAGTCACAGGAAGAAACCCTAGCTTTGGAAAAGGACTGTGAGCATAGCCAAGGGTCACGGGAGGAAAAAACCAACGTGAGAAATAAAACCCTAACTCTAGAGGAAAGCTGTGCTCACAAGCAAGGGTCACGGGAGGAAAAAGAAATTGAAAAACCCGTTCAACAGACACCTAGAGTTCTGGAAACCAGACCTCCATTTCCTAGGAGACTTCAAGAATCCAAGAGAGCCAAGGAGGAAAAGGAGATTTTTGAAACCTTCAGCAAGGTTGAGGTAAATATTCCTTTACTTGATGCTATTAAGCAGATACCTAAATATGCTAAATTTCTCAAAGAACTGTGTGTGAACAAGAAAAGGCAGGTTGGGTATGAGAAGGTTTTGATGGGACAGAATGTGTCTACAGTCTTACAGAAAAAGCTTCCTCCAAAACGTGAGGATCCAGGTTTGTTTGCTATTCCCTGTACTATTGGTAGTGTAGAGATAAGAAGAGCTATGTGTGACTTAGGAGCTTCGCTAAATGTAATGCCATATTCTCTATATTCATGCTTACGAATGGGTGATTTGAAAGAAACAGGGGTGGTAATTCAGTTAGCTGATAGGTCCTTAGTTTATCCTAAAGGTATTCTAGAGGATGTTCTTGTTAAAGTTCAGGGCTTGATATTTCCTGCTGATTTTTATGTGTTGGATATGGGTAGTAAGGATATTTCTACAACCCCATTTGATCTGTTGCTAGGAAGACCTTTTCTTACTACTGCAAAGACTAAGATCAATGTTCATGAAGGTATCTTAACTATGGAGTTTGATGGTGAGATCGCTAAATTTAATGTTTTTGATGCCATGAAACATCCTGATGATTTTTCTAGTGTCTGCAGAATGGACTTGGTAGATTCTTTTGTCCAATAGTGTTTTGAATTGAGCAGAGTAGATGAATTAGATGTTGTGCTTTGCAACAATCTAAAAGCAGGAGATGAAGAGTTGGATTTTCCACTCAGTAAATGACTGACTGAAGTACTGTACGAATTAGAGACGTTGAAACCCCAGGTTAGTAGCAAACCAAAATTAGCTATGACCGCAGCTAAAGCTCCTTTACCTTCAATTTCACAGGCACCAATTTTGGAACTGAAGCCACTGCCCAGTCATCTGAAGTATGTCTATTTGGACAAGGAAGAGACACTGCCTGTAATTATCTCCAACAAGTTGACACTTGAACAGGAAGAGCAGCTCATTCAATTGCTCAAGGGATACAAAAAAGCTATCGGATGGACTATCAATGATATCAAAGGCATCTGTCCGTCAACATGTATGCATAAGATTCTTCTTGAAGAGGATAGCAAACCAATTAGGCAAGCTCAGAGGAGACTAAATCCTCCAATGATGGAAGTGGTCAAGAAGGAGGTTCAGAAACTTATAGACGCCGGTATGATCTATCCAATCTCGGACAGCAAGTGGGTAAGTCCGGTTCAAGTTGTTCCAAAGAAGACAGGTATTACTGTACTTGAGAGCGAAAATGGTGAGTTGGTGCCCACTCGTGTTCAAAACGGGTGGAGGATTTGTATTGATTATAGAAAGCTCAATGCTTCTACTAAGAAAGATCATTTTCCTCTGCCATTCATTGATCAAATGTTAGAAAGATTAGTAGGGAAATCTCATTATTGTTGTCTTGATAGTCTTTCAGGTTTTTATCAGATACCCGTTGCACCCGAGGATCAAGAAAAGACTACCTTCACTTGTCCGTTCGGAACTTTTGCTTACCGGAGGATGCCATTCCGCTTGTGCAATGCACCGGCTACATTTCAGAGGTGTATGGTAAGTATTTTTTCCGATTATGTGGAGAACATTATTGAAGTTTTTATGGATGATTTCACAGTTTATGGTGATTCCTTTGAGGCTTGTCTACTTAATCTTGGAAAAGTTTTGCAGCGATGTATTGAACTTAACCTAGTTTTAAGCTATGAGAAGTGCCATTTTATGGTTGATCACGGCTTAATATTAGGTCATATTGTTTCTGCACGTGGAATTGAGGTAGACAAAGCAAAAATTAATGTTATACAGTCTTTACCTTACCCCGTGAGCATACGGGATGTGCGTTCTTTTCTTGGTCATGCAGGATTTTATAGGAGGTTTATAAAAGACTTCTCGAAGATAACCCAACCTCTGTCAACTGCTAAAGAAAGACGTAGCATTTAATTTTGATGAGGACTGTAAAGCAGCTTTTGACGTTCTAAAGGAGAAGTTTGTAGCTACGCCCATAGTTAAAGCTCCCAGCTGGGATATACCGTTCGAAATTATGTGTGATGCTAGTGACAAGGCTGTGGGCGCAGTATTGGGTCATAGGATTGGTAAAGAGCCGCATGTGATCTATTATGCCTCGAGGACCCTTGATAACGCACAATGCAACTATTCAACAACGGAAAAAGAACTTTTAGCTGTTGTTTTTGCATTAGAAAAATTTCGCTCTTATCTGTTATGTACTAAGGTCATAATGTATTCTGATCATGCAGCGTTGAAATATCTCATGACAAAGAAGGACGCGAAGCCGAGGCTTATCCGGTGGATTCTTCTCCTTCAACAGTTCGACATTGAAATCAAGGATAAGAATGGATCAGAGAATCTGGTGGCTGATCACTTGAGCCGATTGGTTACAGCCGAACCGGCACAACCATTGAGCGATGGATTTCCTGATGAACATCTCCTAGCTGTGAACATAGCTCACCCCTAGTACGCAGACATTGTTAATTATCTAGTAACAGGGAAACTGCCATATGAGTTGAGTAGGGGTGAGAAGGAAAAGGTGAAAAGAGATTCAAGAAACTATGTTTGGGATGATCCCTACTTGTGGAAACATTGTTCGGATCAAATGATAAGACGTTGTATTTCTAAGGAGGAGTCTGAACCGATTTTGAGGTCATGTCATGCAGAATCTTGCGGGTCACTTTGGACCTCGAAGAACAGCAAAGAAGGTACTGGATTGTGGTTTTTTCTGGCCCAGTATTTTTTATGATTCTTATGTCATCTGTAAATCATGCGATAATTGTCAAAGAACAAGGAGTCTTGGCCACCGTGACCAGATGCCTATGACCCCAGTTCTTGTAGTAGAAATTTTTGACGTTTGGGGCATTGATTTCATGGGTCCTTTTCCACTTTCTTTTGGTTTCCATTATATTTTGCTTGCCGTTGACTATGTTTCGATGTGGGTGGAAGCTAAAGCCACCCGAACTGATGACTCTAAAGCTGTTGCAGATTTTGTCAAATCTAATATTTTCTGTAGGTATGGCACGCCAAGAGCCATTATCAGTGATCGTGGGACACATTTTTGCAATAGAACTGTTGATGCTCTACTGAAGAAATATGGGGTGACACATCAGACCTCCACGGCCTACCATCCACAGTCTAATGGTCAAGCTGAGGTCTCAAACAGAGAGATTAAATCAATCTTGGAGAAGACAGTCAATCCTTCTAGGAAAGACTGGACTCTTCGTCTAGACGATGCACTATGGGCATACCGTACAGCCTACAAGACTCCAATTGGAATGTCTCCTTTTCGGATGGAGTACGGTAAAGCATGTCACTTACCAGTGGAACTAGAGCATAGAGCTTTTTGGGCAATCAAGGAATGCAACATGAGACTTGATAGAGCTGGACAACAACGGAAGCTTCAAATCCAGGAACTTGAGGAGATACGGAATGATTCTTACCTGCGAGCACAACAGTACAAGGATGCTTTAAAAAGAAGTCATGATTTGAACGTATCCAGGAAGTCATTTTCAATTGGACAAAAAGTTCTTCTTTATTATTCCAGATTAAAATTATTTCCTGGTAAGTTGAAGTCTAGGTGGATTGGTCCGTTTGTTATTGTTAACATATTTCCTCATGGTGCAGTGGAAGTCAAAAGTTTAGAAACCGGAAAAGTTTTCAAGGTGAACGGTCATAGATTGAAACCGTATTTCGAGGGGTTCCAAGCGGAACAATGTGATAGAATCCAGTTAGATCCTGAAAGCGGCAACTGAGTGAAAGTTGGTACACATCTAACCGTAGACACTAAAACAGGCGCTATTGGGAGGCAACCCAACAAACTTTCTTTTATTTATTTATTTTTTTAATTTTTTTTAATTTTTATTTTTATTCTATTTATTTTTATTTTATTTTCTTTATTTCTTATTTTGTTGATTTTTCATTTTATTTCATTTATTTATTTTATTTTATTATAAATATATATATTAATTTCTTTTTAGTCCACTTTTATTTAAAAAAAAAATCTATTTTAATTTATTTTTACTGCACTTTTTCTTAGTTTTATACAAAAATATAAATTTTTAGTTAAAAAAATAATAATAATTCTAGTGTTAGGTGAAATTATTTGATTAGTTTTATTTGTTAACTAATAAATAAAGAAAAGAAAGTAAAAATAAAATAAAATGGACTTCTCTGATGAGAAGGAAAAGAAGTTAAAGTTAATAAAACAAAAGAGCTATCTTACACGTGAGGAATTAGAAAAACCTAAATTGACTCTTAGTTGTTCTTCAATTTCGCAGCCACCGACTCGCACATCAGAGCTATCTTCCAAATCGCCGTGTTGCCGCCGCGCCTCGACACCAGACTCCACATCAACAAAGCAACATAACAACACCACATCTGATTCCACTTCATGTAGCAACACAACAACACGTAAATCTTTTCACGTTGTTCTATTCAAGCAGTTTGTTTGATCGTTCTGCACGGCTGCCCCGTCTAGAGTTCAACACATTAGAGTTGCCTTCACTCCAAACTTTCACAAGAGCGATGGTGAGAACTGCTTTCGGTCGTCCCCCATCTCGTAAGTTTACCTCTAAATCTCCACCTGCACCTCCTGCTGCCAAATTGAAAATAAAATTAAAGCCGCGACCAAGTTCTGAGCAGCCAAAAAAGAGCCCGGTTGTTGCTATTCATAGACCAAAATCAATCCCTATCGCTTCAATTGTGAGTCATACTCGTCAACGTCGTGACTCTACTGCTGCTAGTTCTAGTGTTGAAATTCCGGTGTCCAAACGCCCTCGCCGTTTAGAAGCCCCTTCCAGTTCTAAATCCGAGCAAGCACCGTCTTCAAAAGCTGATTCGGAGACTGAAATTGATGCTCCAGTACAGCCCGCACAACAGAGTAGTTCTGAACAAAAAGAAGAACAAAGCCAAGCAACTGCTGCCTCCAATTTTGACCCTCCAGTTCGCCAATCCAGCCCATCAAACAAGGTTTGATGAGATAAAAGGTACTCCTTTGACCTCAATTAAATCTTTGCATGTTCCTACCATGATTGAGTTGGGTATCTATGATGATGTTTTGAAAGCTTTTGAAGCTGTTGGATGGTCTTGTTTGGTTGATTTGGATATGCCTGCTTATTTTGAACTTGTATTTGAATTTCTATCAAGTTTTGAGTTTATGGAATCTGAGGCTGGTGATATTAATGCTGCTGGGGTTATAAGTTTTCAGCTGTTAGGACAATCTCATTCTTTGTCGGTCACTCAATTTAATGTTGCTTTGGGTTTTCTAGATGCTGCAGATGCTAATTCACCTTCTTATGTGAATGCTTTTTGCGATTATCCTGCTGAATTTGATCCTTTGCTCTTTTATTTTGAGTTAACTGGTGATAGTGCATTGCGTTTTAAACCGGGGTATTCTAAGGCTAATAACATCATTGCTGATCATTTGCGATATACTCATAGGTTTTTAGCCTCTTCATATTCAGTTCGTCTTAATAGTACAAATGTTGTGACAAAAGCTGAATTGTTTTTTTTATGGGGCATGGTTAAGGGACATAGAGTGAATTTGGGCTATTGGTTGGCTCGTCAGTTTAACTCTGTTTTTTCATGCAACAGTAGACCTCTTATTTTAGGATCTTTTGTCACTTTGCTTGCTAAAAATTTGAGTTCAGTTAATTTTTCTAGTCTTACTGTTGGCTGCTTAATGATTGCTTTGGATATGGATAAATTGAATTCTATGAAAATTCTTGATATTTCCAAGGAAGAGAAGAGATGTTTGATTCCTGCAGGTCCGATTGGAGAAAAACTTAAGGGAACTCAAGTTGTGCCCACAAGCAGTTCAGGGGGTGTGGTAAATGCACGTGTGGAGCAGCTTGAAGCAAGAATTGCAATCTTGGAGCGTGCATTGGGTGAGGCCTAGAATCTACATATGTTTTAGTATATTTTTTGAGCTTAAATGTAAAGAAATTGAGTTTAAAAGATGAGATATTGAATGGATTTCTAGTGATTTGAGACTATTCTTTCTGAGACAGGGACTTGGATGAGAAGATTTGGAAAATGAGCTAAAAACATGCAAAAAATCAGAAGAAGCAAGGATTAAATAGAGTTTCATCCAATGTCTACAAAAATGGCGAAATGTTGATGTTGGAAGAAGAAATCGCCTAAGTATATCGCCACTTGCAGAAAGGAGAAGGCGAAATATAAAAGACCCCGCTTTGAGACCAAAGTTACATGAGGCGAGTTAAAGTCTCCTGCCTTCATAAGTCGCCATTCTTGGCAACATCTCTAGGCGCTGAAGGATGAACCTTGCTATGTTATAGGTCATAATTGAGGCTATGAGATTTAATGTCGCCCAAATATGAGTAATATTGAAGGTGACAGAAAAGGTATATCGCCTAGAATGTTTCAAATGAAAGATTGAATTAGCGAGGAAAGATTAGTTCGTCTAAGCATCAGGTGACATAAAGTGGAGATAAGAAGAACATTTTGTCTATGAAGAAGTGTTGCATGGCGAATAAATCAACGATATTTGTGAAAGTCGTTTGAGTTCAGGCGAAGGAACAGTCGACATAAATTGAAAAAGTTGTTACTTCGCCAATTTGTGCTTCTTTGTTGATTTTATTTCAAAATTGCCACTAAGCAAAACTCTATAATTAGGAGCTCAGATGAAGCAATAAGAACCTTTTGACATTCTGTTATTTTAGAGAAAAATTCTAGATTCTTCTACACGTTTTATTTAATATTCTCAGAGAAGTTTCTTGAGGAAGTTTTATACTGTGTTTTCTTTGATCATAGAGATTTAGCTTGAAGATTATCATTCCGATTGTATGATTCTTGTTTCGATTTCGGTAAGGTTTGCTCTATTTTCATGCACTCATTGAATTACAGAACGAGAGTTACGTAATCTTATTGTTTTGAAGCTAGATTAGACCAGCGATGGCAATTAAGTTTCTTATTTAAGAACAGAGGATCGTTGTTCTAGAGATAGACAATAGATCTAATTTTCTACAGATTGTGCTTATCAGTTATATAGATTGTAGTATAGCGATATATGTATCTGTATAATTGAGATCTATTAGATTGAATCGAGAGATCTTCTAATAGATCACTAATGATGATCTAGAGTAAAAATCTGTGATTACAAGTTGAATCATGCATTAGAAGATATTAGATAGTAGAGATTAGCAGATCGACTCATTTACAATTGAGATCATTTGTAGAACAGAGTACTAACTAATGTTTAAATTGAATGAATGTCATTAGTGTCTATAAAACACAATAATTCTACGTTTCTTATGATTTGATTTGTATATAGATTCTTTAAGCAATTCATTTTAAATCTTGATCTTAATTCCGCTTCTTAGCTAACAATCCCTATGGAGACAATATCTAAAATACTACATTAGACGTTGATAGGAGTTCTATTGGCTATTGTCAATTTATGTGTTAGAATTATCCTCATCAAATATGTGAGGATCTTTGAATTTATTTCAAGATCTTTCATTATTTATGAAGAAGAATAACAGTAAAGTTGATAAATATTTACTTTAATTGATGAATGCTGAGTTGATATACATTTTCTAACGAGGCAATCATTTTACCCTACTTCGCAAGTACATGGCCTCCTTCAGAGTTATCATTGATAAGTCTAGAATTTACCTATATTTTAGCATACTTTATAAGCTTGAATATAATGAAATTTAGTTTAAATGATGAGATATTGTATACATTTATGCTTATTCTAGACTATTATTGCTGAGACAGGGACTTGGATGAAAAGTTATGGAAAAGAAGCTAAAACAGGCAAATTCAGAAGAAAGAAGGACCAAATCGGAGTTTCATCCAAAGTCAGCAAACTGGCGAAATGATGTTGCTAAGAAGAGAATTCGCCTGACGACCTCGCCGTGACTCAGAGTGAAGGGCGACGTAGCAGGCGACATAAAGTAATTTTCACCTCAAAGAGTAAAGCATGAAAGGCGAATCAGAGATTCCTAGTCTTCGTATATCGCCTCCTTGGCAGAATCTTAGGCGATAAAGATTGAACTTCGCCTGTCTTGAGGCGATGGTTGAGGCGATATAGGAGAAATGTCACCACATTAAAAGATAACAACATGCGACATTTGACGAGACATCACCTAAGAAGATCTTAACAGGAAGGATGTTTTGGCGAAATATGTCAACTCGCCTGAGCATCAGGCGACGTATTATGGCAACATTGAGCATATTTCGCCTAGAAAGAGTTATAGCTTGGCGATCAAGACAAGCGAGATGTGAAGAAGTCTTTTGGTTCAGGCGAAGGAACAGGCGACATAAATGGAGAAAAATGTTACTTCGCCAATTTGTGTTTCTTTGTTGATTTTACTTCAAAATTGCCACTGAACTAAACTATATAAATAAGAGCTTAGATGAAGTAATAGGTGTGAAGTTTTTTAGAGAAAAACAGTTTTACATGTTTGATTTTCACTCTTGACATTCTGTTATACTTTAAGAGAAATTCTAGATTCTTCTATACGCTTATTCAACATCTTCAGAGAAGTTTCTTGAAGAAGTTTTGTGCTCTGTTTATGTTGATCTTTGAGATTTAGCTTGAAGATTGTGAAGCAACAACTGACAGAGTCTAGCTTCAATCTTCCTCGGTAAGATTTAGATCTTGAGCATGTCGATGATGATTTTCTGTACTTGATTGAATATGCAGAAGTAGATGTGCTAGCTTAAAGCTCTGTTTATTTGTTGAATCTTGATGTTGATTATCATTTCAATTGCAAAGTTTCTTGTTCTATTATAGCCAGATCCACTGGATTTCATGAGCTAACTGAATTACAAGAACGAGAGTAACGTAATATTGTTAATCTGAGATTTGATTTAAACCAAAGATGGCGATTAGGTTACAGATCTGAGAACAGAGGATCGTAGTACTAGAGATAGACTACAGATCTATTTTTCTACAGATTGTGCTTATCAATTGTATAGGTTGTAGTATAGAGATATATGCAACTATATAATTGAGATCTGTTAAATTGAATTGAGAGATCTTTTAACAGATCACTGATGATGATCTAGAAGGTAAATCTGTGATTTAAGATGAAACTTGCATAAGAAGTTAATTGACAATAGATCTAGCAAATCAGTTTATTCATTGTTTAGATCAATTGCAGAATAGAGTGCCGACTTGAGTTTTCATTGAATGAATGTCATGAGATTACTTTTACTTCACATCAACTCTATGATTCTATGATTATATGATTCATTTGGTATATAGATTCTTTTAGCAATTTAGTTTAAATCTTAGTCTCAATCATGCTTCTTAGCTTACAATCCCTGTGGAGACGATATCTAAAATACTACATTAGACGTTGATAGGAATTTTGATTGAGTACTATGAATATAAATATCAATCGAGTTTCGACATAATCAATTTCTTAGCGCCGTTGCCGGGGATTATTTCTTTGAAGATTAAGATTTATTTTGAACTGCGCTAACATGATATATTAAATTCTTTTTTAGTTTTAAATTTGTTTGTTCAAGTGTGTAGTGTATGCAGACAAGATCTAAAGGTACTTAAGACTTGTAGTTTGATCCTGAATGTGAAAGAATTGTTAGACAATCTAGATCATGAACAAGATCAGCAGCAAGAACTGAGTCAAGAGACACAATGTCTAGTGATCGCTACAACAGAAATAATAGTGATAATGAAGGACGAGTGGATCCTGAAAAGATGACACTTCGTCAATATTCCATCCCACCTGTTGATGGCATGCCGCAGGCCATCAATTTACCTGCAACTACAACTGAGAATTTTGAGTTTAGATCTGGACTCATCAAAATGGTTCAGCAGAACATGTTTGGGAGAGGAGTCGCCGAGGATCCTAATCAGCACCTGAACACATTTCTGCATCTGTGCATTACATTTCTACAAAAGGGAGTCTCAGAGGATGCAGTAAAATTTCTCTTATTTCCCTTTTCACTGAGTAACAAATCTCACTCCTGGTTATACTCATTGCCACCAGGATGTATCAATAGCTGGGAAGATCTAGTTAAGAAGTTCTTAGCTCGCTACTTTCCAACCATAAAGATTGTGAAACTGAGAAATATGATTTCTTATTTACAATATGTGGATGGAGAGTAACTCTATGTGAGCTGGGAAAGGTTTAAGGAGCTGATCAGAAGATGTCCACACCATGGCATATCATCTTGGAGCATTGTGATGACATTTTATAGTGCCATGCCTCCTCAGATCAAAATGCACATTGATTCCTCAGCTGAAGGATCAATAATGGACAAAGAGCCAGATGATGCTCATGATTTCATCGAATTGTTGGCAAACAATGATTTTGGATGGAATGAAAGGGAAAAGGCTGCTAACAAGAAGCAGTCTAGAGTTTATGAGCTGGAGTCTTTCAATGCATTATCTGCTCAGAAAGCATTGTTGAATAAGAAGATGGACAATATGGCAGTTAATAAAGGCCATCCAAAGAAGACTTCAGTTAATTCTGTTGAAAAATAGAAGACTACTCTGGCAGAATATGCTCAGGAAGCAGCACTTGCTGATGATGAAGTTGAGCCAGAGGAATCAGAACAAGTAAATTATTTCAATAATAATTATGGGAACCAGCAGAGGCCATACTATCAACAGAGGAACCAACCCTATCAAAATTAGGGCTATTACCAAAGAAATCCTCAGCCCGATTACCAACAGCAAGAACAGAATCAGTATCAAATGGGACAAAATAAGCCTAGTATGGAGGATCTTTTGATTAAATACATGGAGAAAACTGATGGTGTTCTTACCAACCATACCACTTCAATTAAGAACTTGGAAACTCAGATGGGGCAGCTTATGCAAGTTCTGAACCAAAGACCCCAAGGAGCACTTCCAAGTGACACTGTGCCCAACCCAAAGGTTAAAGATAATTCCAAGGAGGAAGCACAAGTGCATTCTATTACACTGAGAAGTGGAAACAACTGGAGAACTCTAAGGAAAAGAAAAGTCATGAATCTCCTGCACAGAATAAGGAAAATGAAGTAATCAGCAAACCTTGTGCAAAAGAACAGGAGGCTGTGAAGATTGCCTTACCTTTTCCTCAAAGAAATAACAGAAAGATGCTGGATAAGTAGCTTGAGAAGTTTTTAGACATGATGAAGCAAATCCATGTCAACATCCCATTCATTGAGGCATTAAAACAGATGCCTGTTTATGCATAATTCATGAAGGAGCTATTGTCAAATAGAATGAATTTAGCTGATGTGGGGTGCATTATTGTGAATGAGAGTGTGAGCCAACTTGTCAAGTACAAGATTCCTAGGAAAGAGAAGGATCTTGGCAAGTTCACCATACCTTTGACCATTGGCGAAAGATTCAAAGGGAGAGCTCTCTGTGACTTGGGAGCTAGCATAAACTAGATGCCTTTGGCCATCTATGAAAGGTTGGGAATAGGGCATTTCAGACCTGATAATGTCCTGTTGCAACTTGCTGATAGGTCTTTCACTCATGCAAAGGGAGTTGTGGAAGATGTGATAGTCACAGTAAACAAATTCATGTTTACAATGGATTTTGTAGTGCTTGACATGGAGGTAGATGAAGATGTACCTTTGCTACTAGGTCGACCATTTTTGAGAACTGGAAGAGCATTGATAGATGTAGCAAATGGTGAACTCACACTCAGAGTTAATGGAAATGAAGCAAAATTTAGTCTTTTGGAGTCATTGAAATTTCCATAAGATTTTGATGAGGTCAAGAGTATACAATTGGCAGCTGATACAGAGTTGATAGATAAGATTCTCGCATTGAGAAGTTCTAATCCACTGAACAATGTATTGATCAATGATGTGGATATGGACATTCTAGAAGAGAGTGCTTACAGTGGTGAGCTGGAATGCATGACTTCTCATTTTGTCCTCAACATTAGTGATATACAACCATCTGCTGAGCCAATGCTTCCCTCAACTTAAAAACCAGCACAGTTGGAACTGAAGGCACTCCCAAGTCATCTCAAGTATGCATTCCTTAACTCTAAGGATTCTAGCGTACCTATTGTGGTTTCCAATGACTTAACAGATGAACAAGAGGAAAGCCTCCTTCAAGTGGTGAGGAAACACAAGAAAGCCATTGCTGTAGGTATTATTTTTCCAATTTCAGATAGTGAATGGGTTAGTCGAGTGTAGTGTGTACCAAAGAAGAGAGGGATTACTGTGATAAAGAATGAAATGAATGAGTTGATCCCTACTAGAACTGTTACAGGCTGGCGTATGTGTATAGATTATAGAATTTTAAACGATGCCACTAGAAAGGATCATTTCCCCTTCCTTTCATAGATGAAATGTTAGATAGACTAGTAGGACACCCTTATTTTTGCTTTTTGGATGGTTATTCTGGATATAACCAAATCCCCATAGCACCTGGTGATCAACACAAAACATTTTTTACTTGTCCTTTTGGAACATTTGCTTATAATAGGATGCCTTTTGGACTGTGTAATGCACCAGGAACATTTCAAAGGTGTATGCTAGCCATCTTTACTGATTTCATAGGTAAGTTTCTAGATGTCTTCATGGATGATTTTTCTATTATAGGAGACAGTTTCAATGATTGCTTGAATAATCTTTAAAAAGTGCTTAAAAGATGTGAGGAAACTAACCTAGTCCTCAGTTGGGAAAAATACCATTTTATGGTAAGAAAGGGTATTGTTTTAGGCCATAAGGTGTCTGCTAAAGGATTAGAAGTAGACAGAGCAAAAATTGATGTGATAAGCAATTTACCTCCTCATGCCAATGTAAAAGGCATTAGAAGTTTCTTAGGACATGCTGGGTTCTACGGGCGTTTTATTAAGGATTTTTCAAAGATAGCTAGACCCCTGTGTATTCTGTTAGAAAAAGAAAAGAAGTTTGATTTCACTGATGAATGTTTGAAAGCTTTTGTGGAGCTTAAAGAAAAGCTTGTCTCAGCACCAGTCATAATTCCACCAGATTGGAATTCTGAATTTGAAATCATGTGTGATGCATCTGATTTTGCTGTGGATGCAGTGCTGGGACAGAGAAGGGAGAGGCTATTCAGAGTCATTTATTATGCTAGTAAATCGTTGGTGGAAGCTCAAAGAAATTACACCACTACTGAGAAAGAATTACTAGCAATAGTCTTTGCAATGGATAAGTTTAGATCATACATTTTAAGGTCTAAAATTATCATTCATACTGATCATGCAGCATTGAGATATCTATTTGCTAAGAAAGAATCTATGCCTAGGTTGATAAGATGGGTGCTCTTGCTGCAGGAGTTTGACATAGAAATCAAAGACAAAAAGGGCACTGAAAATGTAGTAGCTGATCACCTCTCAAGACTGCACATTAAGGATATGGAGGCTCGAGTTGACAATAATGAACAATTTCCAGATGAGCAACTTTTCCTTTATGAGGTAACATTTTATCCATAGTATGCTGACTATGCATACTATTTGTCATGTAAAGTGTTACATGAAGATTTAAACAGTCATCAGAAGAAAAAGTTCCTTCATGAGGTTAAGAGGTACATATGAGATGAACCTTACCTGTTTAGGAGATGTGCTGATCAAGTGTTAAGACGTTGCATCCCATATGAAGAAACATTAGACATCATTAAGCACTGTCATTCTTCAGAATATGCTGGTCAGTTTGCTGGAACAAGAACAGCAGCCAGAATTCTGGAATGTGGTTTCTATTGGCCATCAATATTCAAATATGCATATGCTTTTGTGGTTGGCTGTGATAGATGCCAGAGAATGGGTAATATTTCCAAGAGGCAAGAAATGGCCCAAAATTATATCCTGGAGGTGGAGTTATTTGATGTATGGGGTATTGATTTCATGGGACCATTTCCTCCATCCAACAAGTATAAGTATATACTTACAGCAGTTGACTATGTATCTAAGTGGGTAGAGGTCGTGGCTTGTGTTACAAATGATGGAAAGGCAGTGGAGAAATTTCTTCAAAAGAATATCTTCACTAGATTTGGCATACCCACGGTATTAATTAGTGATGGAGGGTCTCACTTCTGTATTAAGATGTTGGAGAAGGTTCTGAAGAAGTGGGGAGTAATCCATAAAGTTACCACAACTTATCATCCACAAGCAAATGGTCAAGTGGAAGTTTCAAACAGAGAGTTAAAGAGAATCCTGCAAAAGACTGTAAATAAGTCCAGAAAAGACTAGAGCTTCAAGCTAGATGATGCTCTGTGGGCTTACAGAACAGCTTTCAAAACTCCCATTGGAATGTCACCATTCAGAATAGTGTATGGTAAAGGATGTCATTTACCAGTGGAGTTAGAACATAAGTCATACTGGGCTGTTAAACTCCTGAATATGGACTATGAAAAGGCAGGAAAGCAGAGGCTTCTACAACTTGATGAAATGGATTAATGGCGCCTTGAAGCCTATGAGAATCATGCATTGTACAAGCAGAAGATAAAGAATTACCATGACAAGAAGATTGTCAAGCGAGAATTCAAACCTGGTCAATATGTGTTGCTCTATAGTACCAAACTAAGCTTATTTCCAGGAAAACTAAAATCTAGATTGTCTGAACCATTTAGAATAAAGAGTGTTTTAGCAATAAAATACACAGAGGAGAGACATAAAACTTCATACGTATCAATTTATTAAAGTTATATTCAACCTCTGACTGACCACAACAAAATTAGGAGTTACATACATGAAGATTTATAATTTGATGCACTAGGCCAAGCAATAATACAGATGTAGGGAAATAATTGCCTATTTAGAACATACATTACCGCTCCATTTTCAACAAATAATATGAATGTCGATCAAGTGTTCTGTTATTCTCCTACATAGGTAATTAGAGTTCTTTGAATAAATTGAGTTATGATCAAATGTTGTTTAACACAGTAATAATAACCATACAATTGAAGCATATGAATTCAAATAAATAATTTCATTAAAGTTATATTTGAACCGGTAACTGATCACAACACACATTGCCTGATAAGTGTATGGAATGTTACAAATCGTCTGACTTAGTCGACCAAGATTTTAAATGGATAAATTGAAATCAATATTAACACTAACTGCACAAATGTTATTGACAAACACACTACACTTCATAATTCGATTCAAAATCAATGGGGCTTCTAGAACCATGGGTGAACTGATTCATGCAACAATAGCCAATTACTTACCCGGATTGAGGTTTGACAATAGAATGTCCAAAGTCGATTCAACATAATAGCTCCGAAAGTTGTAATGAGATAATCAATGGAAATTGGGGATATGTAATTGAACAATGAAAAAAACAGTGATTCACCGCGGATGAGTTCGTCTCAATTGATGAGCCTCAATAGCGAAATTGGCGGATATTGTGGGAGGATAAGCACAACGGAAGAGAATATTGCAACAACGACAAATAAGGGAGGAGAGTTGGAAGGGAAGAGATGACGGAGGTAGCAAAAAGCGGTGAAGGAAGAAACATGATCTTCAGTTCATCTGTATCGTTACAACCGAAAAGAGTGCAAATGGTCAGAAATCAATTTTTCATTCAAACCGGTTCAGGTTCATTAGGGGTAAATAGGGTATAACATAATTTTTTAGTTATTATCACTTTTCTTATTAAATTATTATCTCCTTTTAAAATTATAAGGGCAAAAAAGTCAGCACAGCCTATGGAATGCAAACAAAGTTTTGAACGGTTTACTTTTCCAATAATTTTAGAATGGGCCTATTTTTGAAAGTAAATCTTTTGATGGCCCATTTAAAAAAATTTCCCATATTTATATATACGTTTTAACTATAGAATATATTTAAAATAGAGAGTGAAGTTAAGGATCAATATAATGTTCAAAATGTCATTCTTGAGAAGGTAGAAAAATCAATTATTTTCTTTCAGTCCCGATACAATCAACGTAGAAGATCAAGTCCCAAAGATACCGAAAGAACAACTGGCAATCTTGACAAAGATGCTAAAGAAATCTGCAGCAGAGAAGGTACTTTGGAGGAAAGAAGCGGAGTTTAGAAAGAGGTCTACTATCATTTTCATGGAGAAACCCCGACAACTAAGCCGAAAATACTCTCCCATTCGGAAGCGCAAACTTAATTTTGGGGAAAATTCTGGCAAAAAGACATCAGAAGAGACCAATGGGTCAAAGGAGAGTCGTAGATCCACCGGCTGGAATAATTCAAGCAGTTCCAATGACGGATCAACAGGCTATAAAACAACCCGAAGGGATCGTGAAAGACGTCGCGATCGTGAGATCAAAGAACTAAAAGACCAAGTTCAAAAAACCTCAGGGAAAAAAGGTCACGATGCAATCATTAATGACACGATATTCGGACAAACCCTTTACGTCTCGGATCCTAGTGATGGGACGAAACTCGACAGATATTAAAATTCACAGTACTGAATCGAAATTCCTATCAACGTCTAATGTAGTATTTTAGATATCGTCTCCACAAGGATTGTAAGCTAATAAGCATGATTGAGACTAAGATTTAAACTGAATTGCTAAAAGAATCTATATACAAAATGAATCATAGAATCATAGAATTGATAGAGTTCATGTGAAGTAAAAGTAATTCATGACATTCATTTAATGAAAACTCAAGTCAGCACTCTATTCTGCAATTGATTTTAACAATGAATAAATTGATTTGCTAGATCTGATGTCAATTAAATTCTCATGCAAGTTTCATCTTAAATCACACATTTACCTTCTAGATCATCATCTATGATCTGTTAAAAGATCTCTCAATTTAATTTAACAGATCTCAATTATATAGTTGCATATATCTCTATACTACAACCTATAAAATTGATAAACACAATCTGTAGAAAAATAGATCTGTAGTCTATCTCTAGTACTACGATCCTCTGTTCTCAGATCTGAAAGCTAATCGCCATCTCTGTTCTAAATCAAATCTTAGATTAATAATATTACGTTACTCTCTTTCTTGTAATTCAATTAGCTCATGAAATCTAGTAGGTCTGGCTATAATAGAACAAGAAACTTTGCAATTGAAATGATAATCAACATCAAGGTTCAACAAATCAACAGAGCTTTTAGCTAGCACATCTACTTCAGCATATTCAATCAAGTACAGAAAATCATCATCGACATGCTCAATATCTAAATCTTACCGAGGAAGATTGAAGCTAGACTCTGTCAGTTGTTGCTTCACAATCTTCAAGCTAAATCTCAAAGATCAACAGAAACAGAGCACAAAACTTCTTCAAGAAACTTCTCTGAAGATGTTGAATAAGCGTATAGAAGAATCTAGAATTTCTCTTAAAGTATAACAGAATGTCAAGAGTGAAAATCAAACGTCTAAAACTGTTTTTCTCTAAAAAACTTCACACCTATTACTTCATCTGATCTCCTATTTATACAGTTTGGCTCAGTGGCAATTTCGAAATAAAATCAACAAAGAAACACAAATTGGCGAAGTAACATTTTTCTCTATTTATGTCGCTTGTTCCTTCGCCTAAACCAAACGAATTCTTCGCATCTCGCTTGTCTTGATCGCCAAGCTATAACTCTTTCTAGGTGAAATATGCTCAATGTTGCCATAATACGTCGACTGATGCTCAGGCGAGTTGACATATTTTGCCAAAACATCCTTCCAGTTAAGATCTTCTTAGGTGATGTCTCGTCAAATGTCGCATGTTGTTATCTTTTAATGTGGTGACATTTCTCCTATATCGCCTCAACCATCGCCTCAAGACAGGCGAAGTTCAATCTTTATCGCCTAAGATTCTGCCAAGGAGGCGATATACGAAGACTAGGAATCTCTGATTCGCCTTTCATGCTTTACTCTTTGAGGAGAAAATTTCTTTATGTCGCCTGCTACGTCGCCCTTCACTCCGAGTCACGGCGAGGTCGTCAGGCGGATTCTCTTCTTAGCAACATCATTTCGCCAGTTTGCTGACTTAGGATAAAATTCTGATTTTGTCCTTCTTTCTTCTGAATTTTCCTGTTTTAGCTTCTCTCCATTACTTTTTATCGAAGTCCCTATCTCAGCAATAATAGTCTAGAATTAGCATAAATGTATTCAATATCTCATCATTTAAACTAAATTTCATTACATTCAAGCTTATAAAGTATGCTAAAATATAGGTAAATTCTAAACTTATCAATGATAACTCTAAAGGAGGCCATGTACTTGCGGAGTAGGGTAAAATGATTGCCTCGTAAGAAAATGTATATCAACTCAGCATTCATCAATTAAAGTAAATATTCATCAACTTTACTGTTATTCTTCTTCATAAATAATGAAAGATCTTCAAATAAATTCAAAGATCCTCGCATATTTGATGAGGATAATTCTAACACAAAAATTGACAATAACCAATAGAACTCCTATCAACGTCTAATGTAGTATTTTAGATATTGTCTCCATAGGGATTGTTAGCTAAGAAGCGGAATTAAGATCAAGATTTAAAATGAATTGCTTAAAGAATCTATATACAAATAAAATCATAAGAAACATAGAATTATTGTGTTTTATAGACACTAATGACATTCATTCAATTTAAACATTAGTTAGTACTCTGTTCTACAAATGATCTCAATTGTAAATGAGTCGATCTGCTAATCTTTACTATCTAATATCTTCTAATGCATGATTCAACTTGTAATCACAGATTTTTACTCTAGATCATCATTAGTTATCTACTAGAAGATCTATCGATTCAATCTAATAGATCTCAATTATATAGATACATATATCTCTATACTACAATCTATATAACTGATAAGCACAATCTGTAGAAAATTAGATCCATTGTCTATCTCTAGAACAACGATCCTCTGTTCTTAAATAAGAACTTAATTGCCATCGCTGGTCTAATCAAGCTTCATGACAATAAGAAACTTAATTGCCATCTTCAAGCTAAATCTCAATGATCAACAAAAACAGAGCAGAAAACTTCTTCAAGAAACTTTTCTGAAGATGTTGGATAAAGCGTATAGAAGAATCTAGAGTATCTCTTAAAGTATAACAGAATGTCAAGAGTGAAAATCAAACATTTAAAACTGTTTTTCTCTAAAAAACTTCACACTCAAATTACTTCATCTGAGCTCATATTTATAGAGTTTGGCTCTGTGGCAATTTCGAAATTAAATCAATAAAGAAACACAAATTGGCGAAGTAACATTTTTCTCCATTTATGTCGCCTGTTCCTTCGCCTGAACTTAACGACTTCTTCATGTCTCGCATGACTTGATCGCCAAGCTATTAATCTTCTTAAGCGAAATGTTCTTAATGTTGCCACAATACGTCGCTAGATGCTTAGGAGAGTTGACATATTTCGCCAAAACATTCTTCCAGTTAAGATTTCCTTAGGCGATGTCTCATCAAATGTCGCCTGTGATAATCCTTAGATTTAACGACATTTTTTCCTTTATCGCCTCAAGGTAGGCGAAGATCAATTTTTATCGCCTAAGATTCTGCCAAGATGTCGATATATGAAGGCGAGAAATTTCTGATTCACCTTCCATGTTTAACTCTTTAAGGCGAATTGTTCTTTATATCGCCTGCTGCATCGCCCTTCACTCCAAATCATGGCAAGGTCTTCAGGCAAATTCTTTTCTTAGCAACATCATTTCGCCAATTTGCTGACTTTGGATGAAAATCTGATTTGGTCCTTCTTTCTTCTGAATTTGCATGTTTTGGCCTCTTTTCCACAACTTTTCATCCAAGTCCCTGTCTCAACAATAATAGCCTAGAATTAGTAGAAATATATTCAATATCTCATCATTTAAACTAAATTTCATTATATTCAAGCTCATAAAGTATGCTAAAACATAGGTAAATTCTAGACTTATCAATTACCCCCAACTTAGCCTTTTGCTTGTCCTCAATTAAACTGACTAAAAATCTATTGAGACGGCAATCGGTGCAAACTTATAACAACATTAAAAGAAATCCATCTATTATGTTTTGAAAAATCTTTAAAAAGTGACCAGCTCTTCTTTCAAAATTTCCAATCAACTAATTCAAAACCGGTCATTTTCTTCATGTGGCAAAGTATTTGAGAAGATACAAGTATTTGAGTTTTGAAACTAATTCCTCACAGTAGTCTCTCATAAGTGTTTGATCTCTCAGAATCCTAGAGGTTACTCACTCAATACACTAGTCACTTTAAGAATCAGAGTTACGTACCAAGGCAAATGTGATTCTAGTATTTCACAAGCATGTATGAAGAAAATTTTAAGAACCTCACGAACATTGAACTTTACTCATACACTGTAAGCACTTAGAGGTTCCTAGGTTAGTACTGCCTTTTTGCTTGCCTTAGAATCTCTGATTTGTATATATAGGGAAAATGGGGTCAAGTTAGCTTATGAAAGAAAGGAATTTCTTCAAGGAATCAAAGTTTGGACATACCAATAAATTCCTCTCAATCCCTCAATTCTTCACTCTTTAGTATTTCCCCACTCCATGATACTTTATTCACATAGTACTTATTTATGAACACTGTTTATTTTCACTTGATTTTGTCTGTTCTTTTCTTTTGTTTTCATTCATTCATTTATTTTTTTTAAGCATATATTCTGCTTTTAGCAGCTTTAGAAACACTCTTTAAGACAATCCTCACTTCCCATATTTTCAATCCCAAACTTAATGGTAAGTCCAAAGGGTAGGATTGAGATTATATCTCTATCTTTATGGTTTGGACTGGATTAGGGACCAAAGAAAAGGTTTTAATAAAAATGGAAACAAAATGGTTACCTCACAAGATATCAAGGTCTGGTTCTATCAAGTAGGCAAAGGCTATTTAGTAGTTTTACTCACTCTCTAAAATCAGATCATTTTCTTTGGCAGATTAAAGACAGACTTTGCCCGACCAATGCCTTGTACAATTGAGGAATGTATGAGAAATTCAAAGCAAATCTATGAAGGTTCTGATTTCTATAGAATAAAATTTTCTGATAAATGTGTTTAATAAGGAAGAGAATAAAAATACCCCTCTCATGAAGAAAAAGGAACAAAATTAAGTTCAAAACCTCACATTCCACCCAAGGTTTTCTCCACTCTTTCCTTATCAAAACTCATCAACTTTTTCACAATTCAAAACTTAACCAGAATCTTCATCAGTGTTCAAAGAAATTTGTCAAAAATTGCTCATCAAAACTGCTTGTTTTGAACACTTGTTTTACAGTTTGAAAACTCATTTTATGAAAAACTAAATCACTTTGAATTATGAGCAATGTAAGCTCAATCATGCACTCAGACCTAATATCTTAAAAAAAAACTAAAATAAAATCTACAAATAAAATTAAACTATAAAATCTACAAATAAAATCAACTTATAAAACTAAACACAGAGAACAGCAACGTGATTGCTACCCCACCCCCAACTTAAAATAAAGTATTGTCCTTAATGCTTAGGAGAACAGAAATGAATAGAAGGAGAAAAAGGAATGTATTAAACAATGAACCAGAGAGTTAGGTACAGTACTTGAATGTCGCCATTATCAGAGGATAAGTCGCCCCAATTAAGGTCAAAAAGAAAATTGGTCAGGCAAAATAAGAATAGGCGAGAAAGAAAATGATCACTAACCTTAGGCGAAATACCCATGCGAAATATAAGAACTGCCATCTTAGAGTGACAAATAGGAATACTGTCATGGCGAAATACAGATCATGTAGGCGAAATATTAGACAAGATAGAAATGTCACCAAAAAGAGAAATCAAGAATTAGGCGAAATAAAAGATATATCGCCCCAATCATTCACCTATACCGTTAGAAAGAACTTACCAACCAGGCGAGAATTAGAGATCTCGCCTTAGTCAAGGCGAAAAATGCTGGCGATTTGTGTTTTACCTTGCCTCAAAACTCTAGTGCCTTAAAATCCTTGTAGAGTGATCTGTAAACCTTAAATGTCAAAGTGAGAATTGTTTACACAATCAATTTTCCTCCTGTAGAAACAACTCACTTTGTTTGGGGAAAAGAACCCCCAACTTAAAATCTGAAAACTCTCTGTAACAGTTAATAGTCAACAATCACATTACTCTTTTCAACTAAAAAAAAATGAAGAAACAAAAGTCATTCACATTACTCTTATATTCGAAATGAAAAAAAAATGAAAACAAAAGACTCAAGTAATCGTATTACTCTTGTATTGACAAAAACATACAAAACTGACAATAACAATAAAGGTTGTAAAACAAAATGTAAACTTAACAATCTAAAAGTCCTATAAACTAGTATCAGAACAACCCTTCTTAGACTTTATGATCAACTTCTTTATTCGTGGTCTAGAAGGTGCTGGAGATGAACTTTGAGGTGTACTAGTATCAGGAGATGGTGCCCTCAAATTTAAGTGCTCCAAAATAGAAACTCGAACTTCAGCTTCAGTATCAGCAGCAGCTCTAGTGACCATTGCTCTAGTCACTCTCTTGGAACAGATTTCCTGATTTTTCTTCTGATTCTTCTTTTATTGCCTAGGAACAGACTGATTCTTCTCAACACCTAGCATGAGATCTTCATCTTCACTGACTTCCTCAGATTCCAAAGCAAGAATCTTTCTTTTTCTTCGCACTGTAGGATGATTCATTGGAATATGAGATCTGCTGATGAATTCCCTAACCTGCAGGAAAAACTCAGTTCTAAATTTATTTGGAATCACTAGAGCAGAATCCTTGTCCCATAGAGATTTATTAAACTTCCAATCCGAAACAAAAACAGAACTAATCTCTATTGTAGAATTCTGAAGATCTAATGGTACTGTAGTTGATAGATTTCCAAGACAGAGCAGTCCTCTTCATCACTGTCATCTCCAACAAAGATAGGAGCCAGAAAATGTGACCATTTCCTACTATTTCTCTCAGCAATCCCTTGGGCATATTCTTATCTGTAATTAGATTGTCTTCACTACCCAAAGAATCAAAAGCAGAACATTCATTGGATTCGGCTTCAGAACCACTTCCATTATCTTCAATGACCTCGTTGATGTAGAGTCTTGGAATGTATTCATCAGTGAGCTGTGGTAGACTCTCAGTTGTACAACTCAAAAGCTTGAAATTATCAGGAACCTGACAAGTTGAAACGCATAGAACTTGAGTTGTCTGATCTTCATTCATCTCTAACAGATTTTCCTCACTCTGGTGATCATTAGCTTGTAATTTAGAACTTGATCCCTCACCATCTTCATGACTTGATAATGATAAACCTGCAGCTTTAGCATAATAAGCCAATAATTTGCCTTGCTCTTCAATTGTTGCAGTATCAATCTCTTCACAATCTGAAGAATCAACATTCCCATCATTACCAATTGTAGACTCCAATATAATAGATTTCCCTCTGTCTGCATGTCTTTCATCAGCCTCAACAATTTGATGCACTACCACTTCTTATGCTAAATCCAGTTGTTCAATTAAACTTTGTTGAACAACAACTTCTTCAAATGTATGTGCAGGCATCTCTGCCTGACTATTCAATAGATCTTCTTGCTTAGACTCTAGATTCTCTTGATTGTTCATAGATACCTCCACTCTTGGTCGTTCCCTAATTGAATTATTAACTGAGAATCTAGCTGGAGAGATGTTTTCTTTAGCCCTGTGCATCTCCCATATTCTGATAAAATCCTGTAGAGTAGAAATGGATTTGAAGAATTCAGCAAGTTTTTCTTCAATCCTCTTGTTAATCATATCAGATACTGAAGCATCGAACTGTTCTCTTGATGAGGGCTCTGCTACCCCTTCATTTTCCTCTTTAGTGCTATGATTAGGAGCTGGAAATGGTTTCTGAACTGATGTTTCCACTATAGTAGGGGATGCGAAACTATTTCTCTTAATACTTGACATCTTGGTCTCCCTCAAAGCCTTCAGTTCCCCCACTTTCTCCACTGCTTTAGTGCAAGTAGTCTCTTTTCCACCTCTACTCTCCCAAAGTCTCAAATTCTAATCCACTAGTGTGGGGTTTAGAATCAGCCAACCATGTATCTTTCCTCCTACTTTGGACTCCATATTTTTCCAATAAACCTGTAATGAGAGATGAGAAGTAAAAAGTCCTCTGCCTAGACTTCTCTTTCCTCATACTACAAACTCTCCTTTGCAGCTCTCAGAAGATCAGCTGACCTAGATGAATGAACTTGCCCCGGTTGAAATCTCTGAGGAACTTCTTTTCATCTGCAGTGAATCTACTGCCTTTGTTTCTAGGCATCACATTGTCCCTCAACCAAGTTAAGCATATGGCTGTGTGAATGTCCAATTCACTAGCCAAGACATCTCTTTCAGATCCTTAAGTTGGATGCTGAAATCTCCTCAAACTTCATAAGTCATCCTCAGTCAGCTCTGAGGCTTCCATTCCTCTATCACCTTGATGGTTGACCTCCATTAGTTCATAGTAGCTGCAGATAGACTAAGCTGAAATGTCCACTTGATGGCCTCTGATGTCAAACGGAGTGTCCAATTCTTCAGGAGCTTTATCATAGCACTCCTCCACCAGAGTGGCATTCACCTTCTTGGGCTATGCCACTAGCTTCCTCATGAACCAACTCCTAAGATAATTTCCAAATCTTTTATCTTCCAGTTCATCTAACAAAACTCTATTCTCTTGCAAAAACTGCAAGTTGTCCTTTTTAGAAGGACTCTTGATCTTGGACTTATCTTTGGAAACCTTAGGTCAACTGGATGTCACCTTCTCCCCTTTAGTAGTGGCTCCAAACTCTGCTGCAGCCTGCTTTTTAGCCAAAACTAACTTATCAACTGAACCACTCCCCTTAACAACAGTTGAAGTAGAAGGGGACTTGGAGTAACACTCTTCTTTTTACTAGAGCCAATCTGTACTCCTTTTTGCTTGGAGACTTAGGTGAAGATGGAAGAATCACTTAGACTTGATAGTTCTTCTCATCATAGATTTTTGGCTTGGCCGAAGTCTTAGCTTTCTTGCCCTTCTTAGACAGGCTAGGAGTGCTGTCACTCTTTCTTTTAGCCATTATCTGCAATTTGAAACAACATTTCAACAGTTATAACCAGATATCAGATTCTCAAAATTAAAACTCAGTAAAACAACATCATTATCAACATAAAACAGTCTGACAGTATGTCGCAACATGGGTTCAGCATTTATAAAGCACATTGAGCAATCAAAGCTTTAAACCATGTTTTACAACTTAAAAACTAACAACTACTGTCAACAATGCAATCAATTATATTCACAAAAATGAAACACCCAACTAAAATCGTTCATGTTCATTGTAAAACCCATAAAGTTTCGACATTGTTACCGTTAAACAATTGCTCTATTAATACCCTTACAATCTCGACTAACATATTAACACAAATAAACCTAAAAAAAACTAACAGCTTGCATAAACTGAGAGAGAAGAAAAAGGAACATACCTTGTTTGTTTACTGTGATGGAAGTTGATCAAAAAGCAGAAATGAACCGAGAGCAAAGTAATGGCAACGGTAAAATCGAATTAGGTTTAACAAGATATCAGAAAATAGGTGCAATGATGAAAAGACTAGGTAGAAGGCGTAAAGTTTTTGCCTCGCCCTGTGTCATTCAACGGTAATAATTGCGTGCACCTATGCAAGTGGCGAAATATTTTATGTCGCATAAAGTGTAGGTGTGATACAATTCAGAGCTGCGCGAGAAAGGATAAACTCGCCTTAAATGACCTCACTGGCGATTTAAAGTGGCGACATATCGATTATTTCCCCTTCAAAAAGAGTTTCAAGCGAATTGAATGAGGCGAAAAGAAGCTACCTCACCAAAAATATTTTCAAAAACAGGCGAGTATCTAGGCGAATACATCACCCTTCACCAAAGCTAACTTGTTGCCAGGCAAAGAATCTTGGGACAATTAAAATTTAACGCCAGAAAACATACCTGTTTGGCTAGATAAAAGGACAAAGTTTTGAATTCTCGCCTTACTCTTCTTGTTATTAGGCGATGTATCCAGACGAGATTCGTCCTTCCTCGCCTTTGCACGAGCAAGATAGGCGAAGTTTTTGGCATGACTCTTCTTTCTTGTCTTCACCTAGGCGACCAAACATGGCGACATCCTATATCTCGCCATCTTCATCATATCCATTCAGGCGAAATGAAGTTATTCCTCGCCAATAGGTAAATTGCTTTGGCTAGTATTTTAGCAATAAGACTGTCATCTCGCCCTCTTCTTTAAACTTCAAGTTCATCTGAAAACAACTATTCTTCTGCAAAACATGAACTTGGTTAGTTAAAAACTTACACAATTAATTGATCATAGCACAATTTTCCAAAAAGAATAATTGTGTAAGGAGTATGCTTTATTTAAGGTCGTTAGCATCGACCAAGGCAAGTTTGTTATTGATTTTCCATTATATCTACAGGATCTGAGATATAAAGGATATCCCTTGTCCTGTAGATGTCTCCCCCCAAATAATGCTTAAGTCTGTGTCCATTCACAACAAAAGAGTCAGTAGACTTGTTATAAAAAAATTCAATAGCTCCATATGGGGAAACACTCTTTATTCTAAATGGTTCAGACCATCTAGACTTTAGTTTTCCTGGAAATAAGCTAAGCTTGGTATTGTAGAGTAATACATATTGTCAAGCTTTGAACTCTCGCTTGACAATCTTCTTATCATGGTAATTTTTCACCTTCTGCTTGTACATCTCATGATTTTCATAAGCTTTGAGGCGCCATTCATCCATCTTATCTAGTTGTAAAAGCCTCTGCTTTCCTGCTTTTTAATAGTCCATATTCAAAAGTTTTACAGCCTAATACAACCTGTGTTCCAACTCCATTGGCAAATGACATGACTTGCCATACTCCATTCTAAATGGTGACATTCCAATAGGAGTTTTAAAAGCTGTTCTATAACTAATTAATACCCAGAGTATGACAAATCTAGTTATGATATTCTTCTGAAGAAATTTCTCCACTACCTTTCCATCATTTGTAACACAAGGAACACCCTCACCCACTTGGATACATAGTCAACTGCTACAAGTATATACTCATACTTGTTTGATGAGGGAAATGGTCCCAAGAAATCAATACCCAGACATCAAATAGCTCCACCTCCAGGATATAATTTTGGGCCATTTCTTGCCTGTTGGAAATATTACCCATTCTCTGGCATATATCACAGCTGGCCACATAAGCATGTGCATTTTTTAATATAGATGGCCAATAGAAACTACATTCCAGGTTTCTGGCTGCTATTCTTATTCCTTCAAAATGACCAGCATATTCTGAAGAATGACAGTGATTGATGATGTCCAATATTTCTTCATATGGAATGCAACGTCTTAACACTTGATCAACACATCTCCTAAACAGGTAAGGTTCATCCCATATGTACCTCTTAACCTCATGAAGGAACCTTTTCTTCTGATGACTGTTTAAATCTTCAGGTAACACTTTACATGAAAAATAATTTGCATAGTCAGCATACCATGGATAAAATGTTACCTCAAAAAGGAAAAGTTGCTCATCTGGAAATTGTTCATTGATGTCAACTTGAGCCTCCATATCCTTAAGTGCAGTCTTGAAAGGTGATCAGCTACTACATTTTCAGTGCCCTTTTTGTCTTTGATTTCTATGTCAAACTCCTGCAGCAAGAGCACCCATCTTATCAACCTAGGCTTAGGTTCTTTCTTAGCAAATAGATATCTCAATGCTACATGATCAATATGAATGATAATTTTAGACCCTAAAATGTATGATCTAAACTTATCCAATGCAAAGACTGTTGCTAGTAATTCTTTCTCGGTGGTGGTGTAATTTCTCTGAGCTTCCACCAACGTTTTACTAGCATAGTAAATGACTCTGAATAGCCTCTCCCTTCTCTGTCCCAGCACTGCACCTACAGCAAAATCAGATGCATCACACATGATCTCAAATTCAGAATTCCAATCTGGTGGAATTATGACTGATGCTGAGACAAGCTTTTCTTTAAGCTGCACAAAAGCTTTCAAACATGCATCAGTAAAATGAAACTCCTTCTCCTTTTCTAACAAAACACACAGGGGTCTAGCTATCTTTGAAAAATCCTTAATAAAACGCCTGTAGAACCCAGCATGTCCTAAGAAACTTCTAATGCCTTTTACATTGGCAGGAGGAGGTAAATTGCTTATCACATCAATTTTTGCTCTGTCTACTTCTAATCCCTTAGCAGACACCTTATGGCCTAAAATAATACCCTTTCTTACCATAAAATGGCATTTTTCCTAATTGAGGACTAAGTTAGTTTCCTCACATTTTCTAAGAACATTTTCAAGATTATTCAAGCAATCGTTAAAACTGTCTCCAATAATGGAAAAATCATCCATGAAAACTTCTAAAAACTTACCTATGAAATTAGTAAAGATAGCTAACATACACCTCTGAAATTTTCCTTGTGCATTACATAGTCCGAATGGCATCCTATTATAAGCAAAGGTTCCAAATGGACAAGTAAAAGTTGTTTTATGCTGATCACCTGGACCAATGGGGATTTGGTCATATCCAGAATAACCATCCAAAAAGCAAAAATAAGGGTGTCCTGCTAGTCTATCTAACATTTCATTTATGAAGGGAAGGGAAAAATGATCCTTTCTAGTGGCATCATTTAAAACTCTATAATCTATGCACATACGCCAGCCTGTAAAAGTTCTAGTAGGGATCAATTCATTCTTTTAATTCTTTATCACAGTAATCCCTCCCTTCTTTGGTACACACTGCACTAGAATAACCCATTCACTATCAGAAATTGAAAAAATAATACCTGCATCCAGGAGTTTCAGTACTTCCTTCTTCATAACCTCCTTCATAGTTGGATTCAATCTTCTATGAGATTGGATCTTGGGTGTATGTTTGTCCTCCAAGATGATCTTGTGTGTACAGAAAGTGGGGTTGATTTCTTAAATATCTGCTATTGCCCATGCAATGGCTTTCTTGTATTTCCTCACCACTTGGAGGAGGCTTTCCTCTCGTTCATTTGTTAAGTCATTGGAAACCACAATAGGTAAGCTATAATCCTTAGAGTTAAGGAATGTATACCTGAGATGACTTGGGAGTGCCTTCAGTTCCAACTGTGGTGGTTTTTCAGTTGAGGGAAGCATTGGCTCAGCAGATGGTTGTCTATCACTAATGTTGAGGACAAAATGAGAAGTCATGCATTCCAGCTCACCATTGTAAGCAATCTCTTCTAGAATGTCCATATCCACATCATTAATCAATACATTGTTCAGTGGATCAGAACTTCTCAATGCGAGAATCTTATCCATCAACTTTGTATCAGCTACTAATTGTATACTCTTGACTTCATCAAAATCATTTATGGGACGAAACTCGACTGATATTTATATTCACAGTACTCAATCGAAATTCCTATCAACGTTTAATGTAGTATTTTAGATATCGTCTCCACAGGGATTGTAAGCTAAGAAGCATGATAGAGACTAAGATTTAATCTGAATTGCTAAAAGAATCTATATACAAAATGAATCATAGAATCATAGAATTATAGACTTGGTGTGAAGTAAAAGTAACTCATGACATTCATTCAATGAAAACTCAAGTCAGAACTCTATTCTGCCGTCGATCTTAACAATGAATAATCTGATTTGCTAGATCTGTTGTCAACTAACTTCTCATGCAAGTTTCATCTTAAATCACAGATTTACCTTCTAGATTATCACCAGTGATCTGTTAAAAGATCTCTCAATTGAATTTAACAGATCTCAATTATATAGTCGCATATATCTCTATACTACAATCTATACAACCGATAAGCACAATCTGTAGAAAAACAGATCTATAGTCTATCTCTAGCACTACGATCCTCTGTTCTTACATCTGAAACCTAATCGTCATCTCTAGTCTAAATCAAATCTTAGATTAACAATATTATGTAACTATTGTTCTTGTAATTCAATCAGCTCATGAAAATCAAGTAGATCTAGCTATAATTAAACAAGAAACATTGCAGTTAAAGTGATAATCAACATCAAAACTCAACAAGTCAATAGAGCTCTTAAGCTAACATGTATGGTTCAGCATAAGCAATTACAGTACAAATTCTTCATCAACATATGTAAGATCTTAATCTTACCAAGGAAGACTGAAGCTAGACTCTGTCACAGGTGTTGCTTCACAATCTTCAAGCTAATCTCTATGATCAATAGAAACATAGTACAAAACTTCTTCAAGAAACTTCTTTGAAGATGTTGAATAAAGCGTATAGAAGAATCTAGAATTTCTCTCAAAGTATAACAGAATGTCAAAAATGAAATCAATCGTCCTAATGCCTCAGATGAGCTCCTATTTATAGAGTCTAAGCTCAGTGGCAATTTTGAAGTTAGAGCAACAAAAAAAAACAAAAATAAGCGAAGTAACATTTTTCTTCATTTTATGTCGCCAGTTCCTTCGCCTGAACTAAACGACTTCTTCAAATCTCGCTTGTCCTGATCGTCAAGCTAGCTTCTCTTTAGGCGAAATGTTCTTTATGTAGCCAAGATATATCGCCTTAAGTCTAGGCGAGTGATTTTTTCTTTTGCCAAAGCACTTCCTTCATTTACAAACAACAAGGCGATATCAACTTAGTTCGCCTGTATCTTCCCTTTGCCAGACAACTTATTACTTTCAATTATCACCTCAACTAGGTGACATTCAACCTTCATCGCCTACAGCTTCTATCAAGAGTGGCGACATATGCAGCAAGGAAAGTCTAACTCGCCTCATGTGCTCAAGTCTTTGAGGCGAGATTTGTCATATTTCGCCATCTTCATCGCCCTTTCCCTTTAGTTAATGACCATGTTCCCAGGCAATAATGGTCTTGGCATAACCATTTCGCCATCGTGATGACTTTGGATGAAATTTTGATTTGGTCCTCCTTTCTTCTAATTTTGCAAAATTTAGCTCATTTTCCAAAGCTTTTCATCCAAGTCCCTGTCTTAGCAATAATAGTCTAGAGTTACTAGAAATACATTCAATATCTCACTTTTTAAGCTCGATTTTATTATATTAAAACTCATAAAGTATGCTAAAACATATGTAAATTCTAAACTTATCATAACTCCGGTTTCCAATAGTGGCTAGCTAAACCACAAATCACCTACATTTCAATAGGCCGAGGTCTCTAATTTTTCCCAAATGGCATGCCACTCCATCTCTATACCAATCTATGACCAAGGGCAATCAATTAAGTAACTAAACACAGTTTCCATTATACTTATTATTTATCAATTCAATAACCTATTATAGTTATTAAAAACAAACCATTTCTAGCAATTTAGTGAATCACATGATTAGATTAATCCACACTATCATGTTATGATTCCAATGTCCACCATTAAATAGTTACATGCAATAAATACACTTAAACAATAATAAATGCACTAACATGTAATAAATACATATTATAAAATATATCATAATGTATCTAGATGATATAAATTACACCAACATATCAATCCATCACCATAATTCGATAATAAAATAAGAAGGTTTTAAATTCCAACCACACAGAAATCCATATAAACATTTATCAATCAATAAAATCAAGTACGCAATTATCTAAGCATTTATTCAATATTTTCAATATTAAATTCAACATTATATATTAAATATTCAAAATATTTAATATTAAATTCAACATTAAATATTAAATATTAAATATTCAAAATATTCAATATTAAATTCCAATACCAATTCCATCCATATGGTTATATATTATTAATCGGTTTAATGCACAAACAATTAAACACACGTCAAACAATATTTAGAGCTTAAAGCGGAATTGCTAACCTGTCCTCCGTCGATTAGCTAAACGGCATCGGTTTTATTACCGTTGTCACCCAAGTCGCCTAAACAATGCAATTCATACAAGCATTTTATCAAACACTTTGTCTACACCAAGAACCCAACATTACAAATCCAATTGCTAGCCCTTAATTAACTCGCCAATCAGAAACTATAGAGTCATTAATATTATCAATCTAAAGACAATCTTTTCAATACCATTAATTCAAATCAAATCCTAGGGTTTACTACTCTATCAATTTTAAATCACACTTTTAATGGACAAATTAAATCTCAAGAATTGATTTCTAATCATAAATCATGATAGCATTAGAAGAATCAATTTGTAAAACGTGAAGTTTAAAACTAGGGTTTTAGAGAGACTTACCAATCTGGTAAGAAGAAGACTTGAGAGAAAAACCAAATTACGTGTTTTGTGATTTTTGAGAGAAACAACACAAATGAGAGGTTTCAATTTACTAGGGTGTTACAAGCGGGCTTCTTTTAAAAACATGGGCTATGGGCCTTTTAATAAAACAATTATAAAACACCTTTAAAATCAATTTAACGGTTTCTAAAATATTTTACGTTCATGTAAAACTTGATTTTCATTTTAAATTCCTACATTCTTAAAATGCTTTTAAAGATGATCAATTTGATATATTTGACTCTATACTTCCGATTGACTTTCTAAATTACCATTTTACCCTTAGACCTGAATTTTGACCGAAACGTCAAAATTCACTGGAAAACATGGAGATTTCTAGACCCTAAATACGGACGTTACAATAAAACACTAGAATCACATTTGCCTTGGTATGTAACTCTGATTCTTAAAGTGACTAATGTATTGTGTGAGTAACCTTTAGGATTCTGAGTGATCAAACACTTATAAGAGACTACAGTGAAGAAGTAGTTTCAAAACTCTAATACTTGGATCTTCTCAGATACTTTGCAACATGAAGAAAATGACTAGTTTTGAGTTAGTTAATTTGAAAATTTGAAAGAAGACCTGGTCATGGTTTTTAAAATTTTCAAAATACGTCTGATGAGTTGCTTTGAATTATGATAAAAGTTTGCACTGATTGTTGTCTCAGTAGATTTTTAGTTAGTTTGCTTGAGGACAAGAAAATGGCTAAGTTAGGGGAAATTGATAAGTCTAGAATTTACTTATATTTTAGTATGTTTTATGAACTTAAATGTAATTCTATACTATTAATTCTGAAATAGGGACTTGGATGAAAAGAATTTGAAAAGGAGCTAACAATTGCAAATTTCAGAAGAAAGAATGAACATCTAGATTTTTATCCAAAGTTAGCAAATTAGGCAAAATGATTGACACTGAAAAAAGAGTTCGCCTGCATATATCGCCATTACTTGAAAAGAGAAGGCGATGAGAAAGGCGAAGTTTGAATAATCCGCCTTGAAGACGAGAACTGAGGCGAGTTACTTTCATACGTCGCCACTCTTGGCAGAATCTATAAGCGCTGATGGGAGAATCTTGCCATGTTCTGAGACTACACATGAGTATGTCGCCAAGATGAAAATGTAGAGAGGCGACATCTACATGATATCGCTTAGAATATTCTCAAATGGAAGATTGATATGGCAAGGAAAGATTGACTAGCCTAAGAATCAGGCCACATATAATGGCTATATTTAGAACATTTCGCCTATGAAGAATTAAAGCTTGGCGAACAAGACAAGCGAGATTTATGAAAGTTGCTGAGTTCAGGCGAAGCAACAAACAACATAAATGAAGAAAACTGTTACTTCTCCTTTTTGTGTTTCTATGATGTTTTTATTTTCAAAATTGTCACTGAGCAAAACTCTATAAATAGGAAGCTCAGATGAAGCAGTAGGGACCTTTTGAGATTCTGTTATTTTTAGAGAAAAATTCTAGAATCTTCTGTACGCTTTATTCAATATTCTCAGAGAAGTTTCTTTAAGAAGTTTTGTACTCTGTTTCTTATGATCATGGAGAGTTAGCTTGAAGATAGTGAAGTAACAACTGTGATAGAGTCTTGTTTCTATCTTCTTTGGTAAGATTTAGATCTTAGATGCATATTAATGATGATTTGAACTTTGATTGAATATGTTGAAGTAGATATGCTAAGCTAAAAGCTCTTTTGATTTGTTAACTTCTGTTGTTGATCATCATTCTAATTGTAGAATTCTTGTTCAATCATAGTTAGTTTTACTTGAATTTCATGAGCTTGTTGAATTACAAGAACGAGAGTTACGTAATCTTATTGATTTAAAGCTTGATTTAGACTAGAGATGGCAATCAGGTTCCAGATCTAAGAACAGAGGATCATAGTTCTAGAGATAGACTATAAATCTAGTTTTCTACAGATTGTATTATCAGTTATATAGATTATAGTATAAAGATATATGCAACTGTATAATTGAGATCTGTTAAATTGAATCGAGAGATCCCTTAATAGATCACTGATGATGATCTAGAAAGTAAATCTGTGATTTAGAGTTGAAGCATGCATAAGAAGTTAATTGGTAGTAGAGATTAGAAGATCAACTTATTCATTGTTGAGATCATTTGCAGAATTGAGTATTGACTTATGTTTTAATCGAAGAAATGACATTAGTGTCTATAACTCACATCAATTCTATGATTTCTATGATTCAATTTGTATATATATATTTTTAGCAATTCAGTTTAAATCTTAATGGTAATCTTGCTTCTTAGCTAGGAATCCATGTGGAGACGATATCTTAAATACTACATTAGACGTTGATAGGATTTCTGTTTAGCTATTGTGTTTTATGTGTCAGAATAAACCTCATCATATGTTGGGAAAGTTTTTCAGAGCTTTCAACCGGATGCCTTCATATCAAATTTTTCAATTGCATGGAATTCTCTTTGACTAGTTCATCTTCTTGCTCAAATGAATCAATGTATGCTAATACTTTGGCGAGTCTTGCAGATTTGGAGGATATAGTCATTGTGAATCATAACTTGAATCCTTGCCTGTGGAATCTTGACACTGCTCTATATGTTCCTGATGGGTACTACTCCAGGATTTTCAGACAAATACGAAGATATAGAAGTTTTCTCATTTAGTTGGGAAAGCCTAAGGTTCCACTTAAGAGAAAAAATGCTCTTACTTTAGCTCTACTAAGTGATAATGAAGTTGATGAAGCAATGTCCAGTTCCAAGGAAATGAAGCATGTCAAGACAGGAGAACAGAAAAAGAAAAGAGAAGTGCCTACTCCAAGCTCAGTTGAACCATAAAAGAGCCCAGCGGTAGTTCTTAAATCACCTGCTGACTTTGATGTGGAGATCAGGAGGATGATAGCTAAGAAAGTAAACCTTAAACGATGATCAGTAACTGCTACTTCATCCAGTCCTCAACACAAGAGAACGAGATTGACCAAAAAATCTCCTCAGAAAATGCATTCTCTAGAAACTAGTTTAGAAGATTTTTAGTTGTTATTCATTTTATAGGCTGTTATTTTGTTTTTTTAAGAAATTACTTACTTTGTTATAATTAAGTTAGTTCAAGAATAATGTGAATACTTAGGTCTTTTTTTTTATTTCTTTTTATTTTTAATAGAGAGTAATGTGGATGATAATTGTGTCTTATTATTTTTCATTGTTTTAAAAGTAATGTGATTGTTTTATGTAATATGGGTAGAGAGTTTTCAAGCTTTAAGTTGGGGGTTGTTCTTTCCTAACATTGTTATTTTTGTTTACAAGGTCTATCATTCATGTTGTGTCCTTATGATACCTTGTATGATGAATTTGAAAGTTGTTTTGCAGGATGAATGAGTTTTTCACAAGCTTAGGCGATATTTGATTCTTCTCGTCTATAATCTCGCTTTTTTTAAGTGAAGTATCTGCATGTCACCTAAATGGTACTCTAGTTTTTATGGTAAGGGGCGACATCTTTGACGATATCACTGTTATTTTGCTTATTGTATTGTTTATAACTGTGGCGATATTTCTATATTGCCTAACTATTTCGCCTGTGTTTTATCTCGCCATGGCATATTACTTATATGTCATTTTGAAATGGCAGCATATTTGTACTTTGCCTGGTTATTTTGCTACCAGTTGGCAACTTTCAAGTTCTTGCCTGTTCTTTTTACTCATTTTGCCCAATCTGTTCTCTTTTACTTTGGGCGAAATACTATATATCTTGTTCATGGCGACATCCAAGTACATTGTTTACTCTCTGACATTTTATTTTCTGTAACCTTTTTCATTCCCTTTTCTTTTATGTTCTCTTATGCATTGAGGACTGATGGGACAAACTCGACTGATATTTATATTCACAGTACTCAATCGAAATTCCTATCAACGTCTAATGTAGTATTTTAGATATCGTCTCCACAGGGATTGTAAGCTAAGAAGCATCTTTGAGACAAAGATTTAATCTGAATTGCTGAAAGAATTTATATACAAAATGAATCATATAATTAGAGAATCATGGAATTATAAAGTTGAGGTGAAGTAAAAATATCTCATGACATTCATTCAATGAAGACTCAACTCAGCACTGTATTCTGCAATTGATCTTAACAAAGAATAAACTGATTTGCCAGATCTGATTTCAACTAACTTCTCATGCAAGTTTCATCTTAAATCAAAGATTTACCTTTTAAATCATCATCAGTGATCTGTTAAAAGATCTCTCGATTCAATTTAACAGATCTCAATTATATAGTTGCATATATCTCTATACTACAACCTGTACAACTGATAAGCAAAATCTGTAGAAAAATGGATCTGTAGTCTATCTCTAGTACTACGATCCTCTGTTCTCAAATCTGAAACCTAATCGCCATCTCTGGTCTAAATCAAATCTCAGATTAATAATATTACGTAACTCTCGTCCTTGTAATTCAATTAGCTCAGGAAATCCAGTAGATCTGGCTATAATTGAACAAGAAACTTTCCAATCGGAATGATAATCGACATCAAGATTCAACAGATCAATAGAGCTTTTAGCTAGCACATCTACTCAGCATATTCAATCAAGTACAGAAAATCATCATCGACATGCTCAAGATCTAAATCTTACCAAGGAAGATTCAAGCTAGACTCTGTCTGAGTTGTTGCTTCACAATCTTCAAGCTAAATCTCAATGATCAAGAAAAACAGAGCACAAAAATTCTTCAAGAAACTTCTCTGAAGATGTTGAATAAAGTGTATAGAAGAATCTTGAATTTCTCTCAAAGTGTAACCGAATGTCAAGAGTGAAAATTAAACGTATAAAATTGTTTTTCTCTTAAAAACTTCACACCAATAGCTTTATCTGAGCTCCTATTTATAGAGTTTGGCCCAGTGGCAATTTCGAAATAAAATCAACAAAGAAATACAAATAGGCGAAGTAACATTTTTCTCCATTTATGTCGCCTGTTCCTTCGCCTGAACCAAACGACTTCTTCACATCTCGCTTGTCTTGATCGCCAAGCTTCAACTCTTCCCAGGCGAAATATCCTTAATATAGCCTTAATACACCGCCTGATGCTCAGGCGAGTTGACATATTTCGCCCAAAACAACCTTCCAGATAAAATCTTCCTAGGCGATGTCTCATCGAATGTCGCCTGTGATAATCCATGGATTTAGCGACATTTCTCTTTTATCGCCTAAAACATCGCCTCAAGGTAGGTGAGACTTCATCTTCATCGCCTCATTTTCTTGTCAAAAAGGCGATATGCAAAGGCGAGGAATCTCTGAGTCGCCTTTCTTGCTTTACTCTTTGAGGCAAAAATGACTCTATGTTGCCTGTTACATCTCCTTTCACTCCGAATCATGGCGAGATCTTTAGGCGAACTCTCTTCTTTATAAATATCATTTTGCCAGTTGCTGACTTTGGATGAATTTTTTATTTGGTCCCTTATTCTTCTGAATTTGCACGTTTTAGCTCCTTTTTCACAACTTTTTATCCAAGTCCCTGTCTCAACAATAATAGTCTAGAATTACTGGAAATGCAGTCAATATTTCATCTTTTAGTTTCAATTTCATTACATTTATACTCATAAAAAATGCTAGAACATAGGTAAATTCTAGACTTATCAAGGACAGTGCTTTCTTTTAAGTTGCGGGTGGGGTAGCAATCACATTACTAGTGTTATATATATTTTAGAAACTTGTTTATTTTTATTTTGTATGTTTTGTTTCAACCTTTTTAGGATATTATAGGTCTGAGTGCATGATTGAGCTTACACTGATCATAATTCAAAGTGATTTAGTTTTTCATAAAATTGGATTTCAAACAGGATAATAAGTGTTCAAAACAAGTAGTTTTGATGGGCAAATTTTGACAAATTTCTTTGAACACTGATGAAAATTCTGGTCAAATTTGAATTGTGAATAAGTTGATAAGTTTTGATAAGGAAAGAGTGGAGAAAACCTTGGGTGGTAGGTGAGGTTTGAGCTTCATTTTGTGCCTTTTTCTTCATGAGAGGGGTTTTTTTTTTTATTGTCTTCCTTATTAAACACATTTTCTGATAAGTTTTTCTTCTAGTAGAATCAGGACCTTCATAGGTTTACTTTGAATTTCTCATACATTCCTCAAGTGTACAGGGCATTGGTCGGATAAAGTTCTGTCCTGAATCTGCCAAGGAACATGATCTGATTTGAGAGAGTGAGTAAAACTACTAAAAAGCCTTTGCCTGCTTTATATAACCAAACCTTGATATCTTGTGAGGTAAACTATTTTGTTTCCATTCTCATTAAAACCTTTTCTTTGGTTCCTAAACTGGTCCTAACACAAAGATAGAGATATGATCTCAATCTTAACCTTTGGACTTACCATTAAATTGGGGATGAAAAGATGGGAAGTGAGGATTTGCTAAAAGAGTGTTTCTCTGAAGAAGTAGTTTCAAAACTCTAATACTTGGATCTTCTCAGATACTTTGCAGCATGAAGAAAATGATCAGTTTTGAGTTAGTTGATTTGAAATTTTGATAGAAGAGATGGTCACTGTTTGGAAATTTTCAAAATATACATGATAAGTTACTTTGAATTATGATTGCAAGTGTGCACTGCTTGCTGTCTCAGTTGATCATTAGTTAGTTTGCTTGAGGACAAGCAAAAGGCTAAGTTGGGGGTAATTGATAAGTATAGAGTTTAACTATATTTTAGTATATTTTGTGAGCTTAAATACAGAGAAATTGGGCTTAAAGGTTGAGATATTGAATGATTTTTTACTGATTCTAGACTATTTTATTGAGATAGGGACTTGGATGAAAAGATTTGGAAAAGGATCTAAAACAAGCAAAAGATCGGAACAAAGAGGGACCAAATAGAATTTCATTCAAAGGCTGCTGGAATGGCGGAATGTTTGATAAGAAGGAAGAAGAAGCCTAGATACTTCGCCTATTTGCTCAAGAAATGAGGCGGAATAAGAAGCCTAGATGTTTAAATCTCGCCTAAGGGATATGATGATGAAGGCGAGATGGGAAAGAAATCGCCCTGAGAGAACCTAAGGAAGGCAACATTACTATTTCTCGCCTTCAATAATCGTCACGCTTTGTGGAATTCTCAGGCACCAAATATGTATCTTGCCATAATATGGGCGATAAACTAAGGCGACATTGAAGTTATCTCGTCAAGCATATTTGTTAGAAGATTTGGAGATGGCGAGAAAGGATTAAATCGTCTGAAGGTTAGGTGAGATGAAAAGCGATCAACAGGAGATTTTGCTTAAAAAGACATGTTGCTAGCGATATTTGAGGAAGTCATTTATTTTTTAGGCGAGGAAACAGGCGACATAAAATGAGGAAAGTGTTGCCTTGCCTATTTGTCTATCTTTGTAGTTTTTATTTCAAAATTTTCACTGAGCAAAACTCTATAAATACAAGCTCAAATGAAGCAATAAGGATCTTTTGACATTCAGTATTTTTAGAGAAAAATTCTAGATTCATCTACACGCTTTAGTCAATATTCTCAAAGAAGTTTCTTGAGAAAGTTTTGTACTCTATTTTCTATGATCGTAGAGATTTAGCTTGAAGATAATGAAGCAACAACTATGACAGGGTCTAACTTCTATCTTCCTTAGTAAGATTTAGATCTTAAAGCATATTGATGATGATTTTGTGTTTTGATTGAATATGTTGAAGTAGATATGCTAGGCTAAAAGCTTTGTTGATTTGCTAAATTTTGTTGTTGATTATCATTATGATAGTATGATTCTTGTTCAATTATTGTCAGATTTACTTGATTTTCATGAAATGATTGAATTACAAGAACGAGAGTTACGTAATCTTATTGATTTGAAGCTTGATTTAGACCAGAGATGGCAATTAGGTTTCAGATATGAGAACAGAGGATTGTTGTTCTAGAGCTAGACAATAGATCTAATTTTCTACAGATTTTGCTTATTAGTTATATAGATTGTAGTATAGAGATATATGCATCTGTATAATTAAGATCTGTTAGATTGAATCGAGAGATCTTCTAATAGATCACTAATGATGATGTAGAGTGCAAATCTATGATTACAAGTTAAAGCATGCATTAGAAGATAATGGATAATAGAGATAAGCAGATCAACTCATTTATAGTTGAGATCATTTGCAGAATAGAGTACGAACTCATGTTAAAAATGAATGTCATCAGTGTCTTTAAAACATAACAATATTATGATTCTTATAATTTGATTTGTGTATAGATTCTTTTAGCAATTCATTTTAAATCTTGATCTCAAATTTGCTTCTTAGCTAGCAATCCCTGTGGAAACGATATCTTAAATACTACATTAGACGTTGATAGGAGCTCTATTTAGTTATTGTGATTTTATGTGTCAGAATGATCCTCATCAATGACACCATGCTTGGCTAAAGACATATTTTAACCGAATCGGCCACACTACAACTTCGAAAATCAAACTAGAGCCGATAAAACTCTTCGAGACAATGGGGAATTAAAATCAGTCCAATAGTGGTCATTTCAATCGAAAGTAGAAATAGGGGATTAGTCCCTTAACATAACTAAATAGCAATGACAAAAAGGAATACTCTAGCAAACATTCGAATTCGGGAGAAAACTGAATAAACTTCATTAATATAGCAAAAAGGGGTACATTCAACTAATAAAATATTACAGAAAATACTTAATTATCGCCTTGAAGCGCAGCCATGGCTTCTAGCTCCCTCTATGCCGATTACTGAGTCAAAGACCCCCTAACAACCTACTCGAGGGCGAACGTCCTACTTGTAACTTCAGCCTGGGCCGCCTCTATAATGAGGGAATCAACCATCCCCTGAAGATCTTTTATTCAGTCAAGCGCAGCGACCCTGGAGGCCTTCAACTCTTCTGAATCTTTAGCATTACACTTTAGCTCTGCATCCTTCAGAGTGATCGAGGCTTTGAGCTATTTCATTTTTAGCCAAATAATCTAAATTTGTATTTTTTTCATCCAAGTTACTATTCATCCGTTAGTAGTGAACACTAACCGAGGGATATTTTTGTAATTTTATTTTCTTTTTTAAATTTAAAAAAGTAATTTTTTTTAATTTCCTTCTTTTTCTTTTTCCTTCCTTTTTTTCATTTATTTTTTGTTTCTTTTTTTAGGAAAAAATAGAAGGAAAAAAAAGGGAAAATGGAAATGAAGAGAGATTATATATATATTTTTTATAATTTTAAATTGTGGAAATTATTGAAAATAGGCCATCTAAATATTGAATTTTTTTACAGGCCCATTTTCAGTTTCTTACAAAAAAAAAAAAAAAAAAGCCTTGTGAAAGTTTGATTTTCAGAAATAGGCTGCGCTGACAATTTTACCCTCCACCGAAATTTTTATTTTCGTATTGCCATTCTGATATCACTTCACAAATTCTAAAATCTCTTCAGACATCTTGGAACCTAGATCAGAAATAAAATAACAACTGAATCACAAATTCTGATTTCATATCAGAAATGTGTGATCACAATCACAAATATGTGAAGTGCGCGATTTTTGGAAAATTTTTAGCCGAGGATAAAATTGGAAGCACAGCCTATGAGATGCAAACTAAACTTTACAAAGCCTATATTTGAAAGAATTTGAAACTGAGCCTATAAATAAAATTCAAACTTTAAAAAACCCATATATGAAAAAAAATTTAAATTTTTAAAAATTTTAAAATTTAAAACAAATAGTATGAGAAAAATTTTAATATTTTTTTATTTTTTTTCATTTTTAATTTTCAAATTTAAAAAATAAATAAATAAAAAAAACAAAGAGGAAAAAAGTAAAAGAGTGAAGAAAAGTAAAAGTTAATTTTTTTATTTTTATTTTTAAAATTTTAAGTTTTTTAATTTTTTTTTAAATTTAAAAAATTAAAGAAATAAAAAGAAGGAAAAAATGAAGGAAAAGAAAAAGAGGGTAAAAATGACTTATTTTTATTTTTTAATTTTCTTTTTAAAAATCAAAATTACCAAAATACTCCTCGATTATTATTCATCATTGACGGATGAACAGCAACTTGGATATAGAACAACACAAATTTAGGGTTTTTTTTTTTTAATTTTTTTTTTACTAAAAACGAAATAAAGAAGATTTTCCGTCTAGTAGGTCAAACTCGCCGGTGATTTTATGAAAAACTCCCACTAAATGCAGGGTAACTCAAAAATGGGTCTGGATCAAGCGTGAGTGACCAACTTTCTCTGGGACACGTGATTGGAAAGTGATGTGCACACTCTGCTCTTCGACTATTTCTTATTGTTAGATTATTTCACCTGCCACTTACTGTAGTACATGCTCCATGGATCACACCCTGAGCTTGTTTGATCAAAAGCCCAATTAACAAAAAAAATAAAAATAAAAATAAAAAAATAATAATAATAATGAGAAGAGATTCTTAAATCAGTATAATTTAAAGTCCTCATGTGAAACCATTGAAAACATAATTTTCACGTGACGATATTCATTTCATTGGTGTAGACGTACAGATCTACCGTCTGAGTTTAAACAATGAAAGAATGAAACGTTACGAAAACATTTGAGAGACACTAGATGTTGACCTTCAATCATAAGAACGAGACAACTGAGAGTTCAGCGGACAGCGGTGTGGTGCTTTTTCTAGATACTTCGATGCTCAGGTCAGTAATTTATTCTCGAAATGAAACAAAATTGAAAGTTAAGTGTTAGGAAATTTCCGGTTTAATCCCACTTTCTCTAGTTCCAAGTTCGATTCAATCAAAACAATCAGACAACAAATAAACACAATATTTAACGTGGTTCAACAAATTACCTAATTCATAGAAATATAACAACTTTACTATGAGAAATAAGGATTACAATTCATTCAGACAACAATCTCTCTCCAAACAAAATTGTTTTCTTTCTCAAAATCTCTTTTAGGCGAACAACTCTACCATGGCGAGACAACCCCCAAAATAAAATCTCCTTGTTGCGAGACAAACCCTAAACAAAATCTCCTTGCGGCAAAACAACCCCCAAACAAAATCTCTTTACGGTGAGACAACCCCAAACAAAATATCCTTAATGGTGAGACAACCCCGATACGAAATCTCCTTAATGGCGTTACTCAAACCCCAATGATCATCTCCCCCACTGGGCATGACCTCAATCCAATGATCACACCCCATATGGATGGGATACTTTCTTCTTCATGAGAAAACTCTATTTATAGTGATCATCAAATATACTTTACTAATTTGTTTCCTTTCCAACTAAGGAATACAATTATCCAAATAAGGAAGACTAAATCTTTCCAAAATAAGGAATCAAACAATAAGGAAATAGATCCAAACTCAAAATAGGAAAACCTTCATACGAGGAATTTCTTGTGATTCAAGACAATCCTAACAAATCTCCACCTTGACTTGAATCACCTCAATTTTTTTATTATTTTTCCTTTGATCACAACCAATCCAATTTTGTCTTCATCATTTAATTAATTCTTTATCAAATCCAAAATATTTCTCCACATCAAATGAGAAACTATCAAGTCCCAAATCTAGATGTTTTTAGTTCTTAATCTTAAAACGAAATTCTACCAAAATTCTAGAACCCTAACAAGTCTCCCTTTGAGATAATCCATCGATCTGTCAAATCATCTTGCACCGCCTTTACAGCCCAATGGGACTGACCGCCTGACGCCACAATATTAGGAAGACTTTCCACACAAGGAACCAAACACGGATTTAGCCATGGAATCCATCTTCGAACGAGGCTCTAATACCTATTTGTTATGAAATTTCTGGTTTTATCCCACTTTCCTCCTAGTTCAAAGTTCATTATCTACAAAATCCAAAATATTTCTCCACCTAAAATGAGAAACTACCAAGTCTAAAATCAAGAAGTTTTCGGTTCTTGATCTTCAAATGAAATTGCACTGAAATTCAAGATCCCTAACAAGTCTCCCTTCGAGATAATCCACCAATCCGTCAAATCATCATGCACCGCCATTACTACCCAATGGGACTTGCCGCCTAACCACAACAATATCAAGAATACTTTAGTCACAAGGTACCAAACACGAATCTAGTTATGGAATCCATCTTTGAATGAGGCTCTGGTACCCATTTGTTAGGAAATTTTCGGTTTTATCCCACTTTCTTCATAGTTCCAAGTTAAATTCAACCAAAACAATCAAACCACAAACAAACATAATATTTAACGTGGTTCGACAAGTTGCCTAATAGATGGAAAGATAACAACTTTACTATGAAAAATAAGGATTACTAGTTATTCAGACAACATTCTCTCTCCACATAAAATTGTTTTCTTTCTCAAAATCTCTTTTAGGCGAACAACCTCGAAATAAAATCTCCTTGCTGCGAGACAACCCCCAAACAAAATCTCCTTACGGAGCGACAACCCCCAAACAAAATCTCCTTAATGGCGAGACTCAAACCCCAATGATCATCTCCCCCACTAGGCATGACTTCAATCCAATGATCACTACCCCATAGGAATAGGATATTTTCTTCTTCATGAGACAACTCTATTTGTAGTGATAATCAAATATACTTTCCTAATTTGTTTCATTTCCAACTAAGGAATGCAATCAACAAAATTAGGAAAAACATATTTTTCCAAAACAAGGAATCAAACCACGATAAGATGATAAGAATATGATTTTTATAATGGCCAAAGCTGTTAGGAATCACCATAGTGAGATGGTTAGCTATAATCTTCAGAAAGTTTTTTCTGTCCTCCCCCACAATGGTTTCTTAGAGGGGTATTTATAGGCCTTAAGGATGAAGCTTTTAGGAGTCGCAGAGATGGTCCGAGATCCTCGTGCCTTTATTCTTTATATAATCTGGGATTCAGTGGAGACCGGGTCAAATTGTTTATGCTGACCCATCATTCGGACCTTGCAGCCTATAAGGCTTAGACTAAGGTCTAACTATCGTAGGGTTTACAACCTTTGTGGGTTAAAGGCCTAGTGAGCTTGGTTTAGGGCCGCGTGAATTGGGCTTATTTAGTTTTATTGGATTAGGCTTGGAGGCCTGTGATAGTTCATGGTTCAGGAACCATGCGGACTTTAACCCAACTGGTCCGCCCAGTTTTTGCGACTATAGATTCCCCTATTCATCTGCGTGGACTTGTCCAAACAGACGAATGTCTTTGAGGGTTGTGCGCCTATTAGTGAGGCATTTGTAGAATAAGTAACGTCAAACATTAAGTGACGCCTTTTTGGGTGTCTTTTCGGCTTTAGGGGTGTCAGGATTTGTCACGTCACTTGGAAGATCGCACCAGTTAAGATCACGCCATGTCTCCAGGTGATTATGGACTTCTCTACTCACCCTTGCCTATAAATAGAAGAGACAACTCTTTATTTTCCCACTTTGCTCTCTCTATCTTCGTTTTGAAATTGTTACATCTTTCTCCCCCCGTCTCTTCATTTTTCTTCGTCGATAATGTCGCATTTATGTATACTTCCAGAAGCCCTTATTGTGTCACTCATAACTTATTTGTTTTCAATTTTGTTAGTATTGTCGACAGTCTTCAGGGTTTTTCTTTTCTTCTTTTTTTTTTTTAAAATAGTGAACGAAGAGTAGTGTTTTTTTAAGTGGAAAATATTGACCTTTTATTGGGGAAATTTGTATGGCGAGTTTTCCATTGGAGTGTTTGTGTTTAGTTAACAGGGGAACCCTAACGTTAACATTTCCTCAAATAAATGGATTCTTCTGATATGTCTCAGGAGATCGACGAGTATGTTCCGATTGGCTCATCGGATTCTTCAAGTTTGGGGAGTATAGACCATGAGAGGAGGATCTCTCATTCTTCTCGAGGCCCAATTCCCAACTGGGTGAGAGAGTCCGAGCGGAATCTCGTCATGAAACTATTTCTCCTAAAAGGATTCTTCTAGTCGACCATTCTCTGCCATACATTTAAGAAATGTGGCTTAGGTGGACCATGCCTTTAAAAATATTACCAGCTGCATGGTTTTTCGGGCCGTCAAAAGTGGATCCATAATTTATTTTACAGAAAGATGTTCCTTTGAAAGTCTTTGCTGATAAGTAAGAGGAGATCTGGGAGTGCTATCAAATCTCGACAGATATTGAGATTCGAGCTGTAGCGTCAAACCCTCGGCCACGGTGGAGCCGCGAACAGAGAATGGAACGCCACACATTAAAATCATTCATTAAATTCAATAAATGCAGAAAATAGATATTTATGTTTCAAAAGTCTGTTACAAGGTAAACATTATAAACTTGTCATTGAGAACAATAGATCAATCAGAATAGTTTACTCGAAATAAAACCTGTTCGTAAACAACACAATTATCCAAATGGTAGTTTACAATCTTCAAAATAATATGTCCAAAACATAAGGACCCAAAAGTATTTTAAAAGTCTACATGATCTTTAAAATAGCCAAAATAAACAATTAAAAGGAAAATCTTAAATAAAGTTCTAAAAATTCATGAAGACTCGACATGTTTTATATACAATGTTGGACCTTCAATCTGCTCGATCATCTCTTTCGCATTTCAATAAAAGAGACAAGAAAAATGGAAAAAAAACAGCGTTAGACTGTTGATGTCTAGTTAGCAAGTCACATTCCAACAATCACAATCAAATGCGTCTATTTAATCATGCGATAATGAAGAGGCAATGCACCTAAACTATCAATGAAGGATAAGGGAAATACAAACCCGTCCGGTTTCAATATTATTCACAAGTTCAACGAGGTGTACTATTCATTATGTCCCAAATATACTTGTTGTATGCAATTAACATTATTAGGCATCCATGTAGGTTCCCTATATTCATTTAAAACTTCTAAAAATAATCAACTATCACTAGCATTCATCATACAATAACATTCACATTAGGTTCCAATTTTATTAAGATTGCCACTAATCTAGAATCGATAATGAAACGAGGCCAATTCGGCTGAAGCCACCAATATGGTCAGAAGACCGAAATCCATAGAGCCGTTTATTTCCCCTCGGGACAAACTTACCTTAAGATCTTATCAATTAGGTCCAAAGACCACCAATAACAATATGCCCACAGGCAGTGGTGCCATCACACCCAATAGGATTCGTCACTTAGTTTTCAATTGTGGTTAGCTAAACCAAAAATCTTATGTTCCAATAGGTTGAGATATCTCGGTTACCCCTAATGACATGTCATTCCATCACTTTTTTCAACCATGACTAGCACAATCATTATCTGATTAATAAGGTGATTAAAACACACATTTCAATTCAACATTAAATAATTACATTTCATTAATCCATTGGCTTTCAATCAATATCTGTCAGGTACTTTACTAGTGCTTTTGTAATGCCTAACCCCCGACCACGGCGGAGCCGCGAACGAAAGTCGGAGCGCCACATTAAAAATCAATACATTCATTCTTTAAAATGCGGAAAATAACATTATACTAAATGTAAAATAATCTATCAACCTGCTTTGTAAACAATAACACAATGGACATTGATTTAAAATATATATTTATCTATAAGTATATCATCAAATAATTCGTTTGATAAATAAGAATAATAAACATGTCCTGAAACCATAAACAGAATATCCTTTAAAAGTATTACAATCACGTCTAAACTATTTAAATCCTCAAAAGCCCAAAAATGTCTAAGTAAATAAATTACAATCCTTCGTAAGCCTCAAATTTAAAAATAACATCCGAGTTCATTTGTAAAAGTTCTTAATACAAGAAAATAAACATGCTTCGGTGAAAATGCTTGAATCTTTATGCTGTTCGATCACTTGTTTCACATTTCAATAGATAGATAAGAAAAATGGAAGAAAAACAACGTCAGACTATCGATCTGGTTAGCAAGTCATACTCCAACAAACACATACAATGCTTCTGTGTTAATCATACAATGATGAGGAGGCACACACATGCACCTAAAGCTAGCAATCAAGGAAAAGGAATACAATCCCACCCAAGTCTAAAGCCATTACTGTTTTATAAAGTGAGATAGTCCACTAGAACTAATTACGTTCATCCTACGTGTTCAATATTATCAAATATCCAATTATGATCTCAAATTTCCTTTAAGAATCTCCCAAACAATCAACTAATCACTAGCAATCATCACGCAATATCCATCAATGTATTTATTCCAAATTTATTTCACTGCCACTAATCTAGGATCAATAATGAAACGGGGCCAATTAGGCCGAAGCCACCAATATGGTCCGAAGACCGAGATCCGTAGAGCTATTTATTCCCCCTCAGAACGGACTACTACCTTAAAATCCCATCAATTAGGTCCGAAGACCACCAATAACAATATGCCCGCAGGCGGTGGTGCTGTCACACCCAATAGGAGTCGTAACTCAAATTTTCATTGTAGTTAGCTAAACCAAAAGGGCCTATTTTCCTCAATAGGTTGAGATATCTCGGGTACCCTTAGTGACATGTCATTCCATCACTACGTTCAACCATGACTAGGTCAATCGTATCAATGAGTTAAGTGATGAAACACACAAGTTTTTATTTAACAATCAATCATTTTGTTATAGCAATTCATTGGCTTTCAAGCAATATATGACAGGTACTTTACTAGTGCCTTATCCAATTATTTCCAGCTATAGCTAACCAAAGCCTAAGTTTAACATGCAATAGACTTATGAATACCTCTAATCAACAATATAACAACAATCGCAAATCAATCAATGTCGATCTATCATTGGCTATCTATTCCTATCAATTTTCAATTCACGTGGTTATCTTATTTAACCATATTAATGCACATTCATAAAACATACAACAACCAAATGTAGTGTATAGAACGACGTTACTAACTTTTCTTCTGACGATAAGCTAAGCTAAGCGTCGCCGACACGATCATCGGCACAGTCCGCTTAGCCTAACAACAAGAAGGAACAATATTGGTTTATACAATAGGTCGAACATGTGACACGCGAAAAGCAAAACTTCATCCAATTGTGAAATACAACAATCTAACGACTACAAAGCGATCATACGAACGATTCTTACTCGAAGCCCAATTCGATTACATAGTCAATCATTCAATTCTACCTTCCCCAAATCCTAGGGTTTCTAACAAAATCCTAACAAATTCAATACCTAATCAACCCTAAACCATCAACAATCATCCCTAATTCTATCGACATTCATGCTTGAAATCCAAAAGGAGGAGATTCGGGTTAATAGGAGACTTACCGGTGATACCCAAACGAAGAGAAAGCGACGAAGTTGAGAGAACAATTGCTTGCGAGACAAGAGAATTCGAGAGAGAGGTTGCGAATGAAGAGGATTCTGCCAATTTAGGTTTTGAAAACCCGATTTCGGTAGTTGGCGACAAGGTTGGCGACATAGGCCTTATATCGCCAAAGCGTACCGAGAAGAACACTTCAATTTCGCAGAATTCGCTCACTGGCGACATAGGCCCTTGTTGCCAGCGCTGGCGACAAGCCTGACTACATAAAGCTTACGTAGCCAGCGCGGCCAATGTTACGCACTTCCATTCCTTATTTCGTTCCGCTTCGTTTTCGCTTCAGTTTTTGAAATATAAACATTACAATACCAATTGGCATTCCCATATCAATCCAAAGAAGATAAATAGCATTTCAATAATCGATACATTCACAAGTTACAATAAAGTTCAACACTTCAGCCATCAACTTAAAAATTCAAAAACCGGAAAACATCTAGCCCTGAAATTTAGACGTTACAGCTCTACCCCACTAAAGGAAATTTCGTCCTCGAAATTTAACCTATAAAAAAAAGATTAGGGTACTTCTTTCGCATTGCCTCTTCTGTTTCCCATGTCGCGTCTTCAACTGCATGGTTTCGCCATAACACTTTAACCAGGGGTACAGACTTCATTCGCAATACCTTCACTTCCTTATCAAGAATCTAAATAGGTTCCTCTTTGTACGACAAATCCAATCGAATCTCAATCTTTTCACGGGCAAGCACATGTGAAGGATCCAACCGATATCGCCGTAGCATAGAGACATGAGAAACATTGTGAATTTTCTCCATTTCCGGCGGTAACACTAAACGATAAGCAACCGGTCCAATACGTTCTAGCACTTCGTAAGGACCAACGAAACGCGGCGTCAATTTCCCTTTCTTCCTAAAACGTAACAGCTTCTTCCATGGAGAAATATTTAAGAACACTTTATCGCCTACGGCGAATTCAATCTCCTTTTGTTTCAAGTCAGCATAAGACTTTTGACGATCCGTAGCCTCCTTCAATTTCTCTCGGATAAACCGTACATGTTCTTCGCTTCATGAATCAACTCATGACCAACCAATTTCGCCTCATTCAATTTCGTCCAACATAAAGGAGTACGACATTTTCGCCCATACAAAGCCTCATACGGCGCCATCTTATGATACCTATTATTATAAGCAAATTTAACAAGTGGCAAGTACTTTAGCCATGATCTCTTAAACTCCAATACATAACAATAAAGCATTTCTTCGAGAACCTGTATGACCCTCTCAGACTGCCCGTCTGTTTGTGGATGGAAAGCGGTATTGAAATTCATTTTCGACCCCATTGCTTCCTGAAACTTCTTCCAGAACCGAGACGTGAATCTAGGATCCCGATTGGAAATGATCGACGATGGAACCCGTGCAGTCTCACAATCTCCTTGATGTACAATTTTGCTTACCGTTCCAATGGATAATCCACCCGAATAGGTATGAAATGGGCAGACTTCGTCAAACGATCAACTGCCACCCAAATAGCATTAAATTTCTCCTTAGTTAACAGCAATCCGACCATGAAATCCATTGTGACCCAATCCCATTTCATTCCGGAATCAAAATAGTCTGAAGCAATCTAGACGGAGCCTGATGTTCTGCCTTTACCTATTGACAAATCAAATACTTACTGATGTACTCAACTAAGTTTTACTTCATCCTGGCCACCAGTACATCAATCTCAATTCTTGGAACATTTTGTGGCACCCGGATGCATAGCAAGTACAAGAGTATGTGCTTCATTCAAGACCTCATCACGAACACCATCATATTCAGTACATAAATTCAGCTCCGATAATACAATCTACCATCAGATTTCCTGACGAAATCTCTGGCGCTACCACCATCAGTCTTACAGAACCATTCAACCACTCTATCATCTTTCCGTTACGTTCCAGAATACGCGGAATCAAAGTAGGTTTCACAACCAACTCGGCTACAATTGCGTCATCAACAATCTCCAATCTAGCCATCATCGATGCCAAAGAATGCATTGACTTCCTACTCAATGCATCGGCCATTACATTCGCCTTTCCAGGATGATAATCAATCACAAGATCGTGAGTAGGGTAGTTACACTCATGCGGCTTAAGCTGTTTTGAGGCATATGCAATCACCTTTCCTTCTTGCATCAATACACATCCCAAACCTTGCAGAGACGCATCACTATACACCACATAATCCAACCCTTTCATCGGCTGAACCAAAACTGATGCTTCCGTCAATAACTTCTTCAACTTGTCTAACCTTTCCTGACATTTGACTGTCAATTCAAACTAAGTACCCTTATGGAGCAGTTAGGTCAATGGACCTGCAATAGAAGAGAATCCCTTGACGAACCGGCGGTAATAACCTGCTAGTCCCAGAAAACTCCTCACTTCAGTTGCAGTTTTAAGCGGCTGTCATGCCAATATTGCCTCTATCTTCTTATTTAATCCGAAAGGCATAACTACGAATTTATAATGCCTATATAGTGTTCTGAATTCCGATTTCGGAATATCGCTATCCTTAATCCTCAACTGGTGATATCCCGACCTCAAATCAATTTTTGAGGACACACCTGCTCCCCTCAACAGGTCAAACAGATCATCAATTTTAGGAAGCGGGTACTTGTTCTTCACAGTCAGCTTGTTTAACTGCCAATAGTCGATATACAATCTGAACGAGCTGTCCTTCTTTCTTACAAACAGAACTGTAAGAAGCCATAGATACTGGAGCTGCTCCCAGAATGAGCTCTACTGAAAAACTCTACTTCACGCTGCGGTGGCAAACCCGGCAATTCTTCTAGAAATACATCTAGTAATTTCGAAACCGTCGGTTTAAACTTCCCACCCGATCGTTTCTTACTACCATCAGTTATGTGAGCTAAATAAGCCTCAAATCCCTGCTTCATCAATCTGTCAACCAAAGCTGCAAAGATAACCCCTTTTACTGTTCCACTACGATCCCCTAATACCGTTATAGTTCCTTCCGGAGACTGTAACGAAAACAGTTTAACTCTGCAATCCAATATTACCCCATGACAGGATAACCAATTCATTCCCAATATCACATAAAACTCCAAACTTTTAATCTTCAATAAATGACCCTTGAAAGTCTTACCCTGAATTACTAAAGGCACATCCCAATACTCCCTTTTAACAACCGTACAGTTCCCTAAAGGATTGGTAACAAATATGTCGAAAGCTATCTTAGAAGTCTCGCAACCCTTATGAGCCAAAATATTACTACACATGTAGGACAGCGTTGAACCAGGATCAATTAAAGTGAAAATAGGAGCATTAAGGATAGAAAATGTACCTGTGATCACATCAAGAGTATCAATATCATCACGTCCCCTCAATGCCTAAGTACGCTCAGGAGCACGCCCTTCAGTTCTATTAGCATTTCTAGATGGTGCTCCACAACGATGACCAATCTGAGCAGCAGTAGAAGCGGATCTGACATTCTTCTGAAAAGATACTGCTTCAGATAGATTCGCTTTCGGTGGTGCTCTGGAATTCTGGGGACAATCCCTCACAAAGTGGCCCTGTTCACCACACAGAAGACAAGCACCAGAGGCTTTCCTGTACTCGCCCTATGCACCTTGCCACAGTAGTTACACAATGGAGCATCCATATTAGAACCACCACGAGAAGGAAAACTAACCACAGATGCAGCAAGTTACTTTCCAAGTCCCTTATTGTTATTCTGTGGCCAACTAGCACCGCCACCTCCATAGCCTCCTTGACTCTGAGTTTTCGCCTTCTTATTCGGATTACTACCAATCGAAGGCCCTGCACTCTTCGTCTCACCAGCTTTTCGACTGATGCCCTTAACTCCCTTATGAAGTTGTTCTGTCCTCAATGCAGCATCAACCAGATCATTGAAGTTCTCAGTCTGAAGAGTGAGCAAATCCCGCTGGAGTTCGAGATTCAACCCTCCTCCAAACTTGCCCCTCTTTAGGAGCACAAACTCTAGGCAAAAGCGGCTAAGCTTCATAAATTCCAGCTTATAATCCATCACTGACTTGTCCCACTGCTTCAAGTGAATGAAATCCATCCTTCTCTTGTCCAAGTACACCTGACCCACATAATTCTTCCGGAATGGAGTGCGAAAGAATTCATAGGTCCTTTCCTCCTTAGGCTTAGTGAGAACAACCGACTCCCACCACCTGGTAGCATCACTTCTGAGCAGAGATACCAAGCATTCTTATTTCTCCTTATCAGTACAGTGGATCTCATCACAAACCCTGACCATATCTTCCAACCAGTGCTCTACCATCTCAGAACTTTCTGCATTGGTACCGTTGAAGAGTTCAATCTTCTTCTTGGGCAACCTTTTCACTGCTGGCCTTTCTTGCCTAGCTTGTCCTCCAAATAGACCACCTCGAAACGCTTCCATGAACGTGGCAATATGCTCAAATGCCCGCGCTTTAGCCGCATTAGCATCCAATGGCTCTTCATTATCGATAGTTCTATCTCTTCTAGGAGCTCTAGAACTAGAAGGGTTTTCCTAAGGGTTACGGTGTGTTCTGGCCATAATCCAGAATTGTTTTACTATCTGAAAGAGTCACAAGTGATCGAGCATTAGACTTTAGGATATCAATGCAATGTCATGAGTTTTCAAAAATATTTTACAAAACAATTCCTATACAATAATGCATACAAGCACACAGACAAGAAGCAACTGAGAACCGGTGCTCTGATACCAAAAATGTAACGCCCAACCCCCGACCACGGTGGAGCCGCGAATGGAAGCCGGAGCGCCAAATTAACAATCAATACATTCATTCTTTAAAATGCGAAAAATAACAATTATACTAAATGTAAAACAATTTATCAACCTGCTTTGTAAGCGATAACACAATAGACATTCATTTGAAAACAATAATAAACCATTTGATAAATAAAAATAATTAACCTGTCTTGAAACCATAAATAGAATTTCCAATAAAAGTAGAAAATGTCGATAAAACTGTTTAAACCCTCAAAAGCTCAAAAATGTCTAAGTAAACAAATAACAATCCTTTGTAAACATTAAATTTAAAAATAGTAACTGAGTTTATTTGTAAAAGTTTTTAATGCAAGAAAATCAACATGCTTCGATGGAAATGCTCGAATCTTTAAGCTTCTTGATCACCTATTTCACATTTCAATAGATAGACAAGAAAAATGGAAGAAAAACAACTTTAGACTACCGATGTCTGATTAGCAAGTCACTATTTAAGAAACCCCCAAACCAACAACAAATCACTAGCAATCATCACGCATTATCAACCAATTTATTTAATCAAGTTTTATTTGACTGCCGCTAATCTAGGATCAATAATGAAATGGGGCCAATTAGGCCGAAGCCACCAATATGGTCCGATGACCGAGATTTGTAGAGCCGTTTATTCCCCCTCGGGACAGACTACTACCTTAGAATCCTATCAATTATGTCCAAAGACAATCAATAACAATATGCCCGCAAGCGGTGGTGCAATCACACCCAGTAAGAGTCGTCACTAAATTTTTCAATGTGGTTAGCTAGACCAAAAGATCCTATTTTGCTCAATAGGTTGAGATATCTCGGGTACCCCTAATGACATGTAATTCCTTCACTACTTTCAACCATGAGTAGGGCAATCGTATCAATGAGTTAAGTGATCAAACACACAAGTTTCTATTTAACAATCAATCATTTCGTTATAGCAATTCATTTGCTTTCAAGCAATGTATGACAGGTACTTTACTAGTGCATTATCCAATTATTTCCAGCTCTAACGAACCAAAGCCTAAGTTTAACATGCAATAGACTTATCAATACCGCTAATCAGCAATATAACAACTATTGCAAATTAATCAATGTCGATCTATCATCGGCAATCTATTCCTATCAATTTATAATTCATGTGGTTATCTTATTTAACCATATTAATGCACATTCATAAAACATACAACAACAAAATGTAGAGTTTAGAACGACGTTGCTAACCTTTCTTCCAACGATAAGCTAAGCTAAGCGTCGCCGACACGATCCTCAGCACCGTACGCTTCACCTAACAACAAGATTGAAAAATATTGGTTAAGACAATAGGTCGAACATGTGACGCGCGAAAATCAAAACTTCGTCCAAACGTGAAAGACAACAATCTAACGATTACGAAGCGATAATACGAACAATTCGAACTCGAAACCCAATCTGATTACATAGTCAATCATTCAATTCCACTTTCCCTAAATCCTAGGGTTTCTAACAAAACCCTAACCAATTCATTACCTAATCAACCCTAAACTATCAACAACTATCCTCTATTCTATCGACATTCATGCTTGAAATCCAAAGGAGGAGATTACGGTTGATAGGAGACTTACCGGAGATACCCGTATGGAGAAAGAGCGAGGAAGTTGAGAGAACAATCGCTTACGAGAGGAAAGAATTCGAGAGAGAGGTTGCGAATGAAGAGGATTCGGCTAATTTAGGTTTTAAAGCTTATGTAGCCAGCACGGCTAGTGTTGCGCACTTCCATTCCTTATTTCGTTCCGCTTGGTTTTCACTTCGATTTTCAAAATATAAACATTATAATACCAATAAACATTCTAATAGCAATCCAAAGAAGATAAATAGCATTTCAATAATCGATACGTTCATGAGTTACAATAAAGCTCAATACTTTAACAATCAACTTAAATTTCGTAAACCGGAAAATGTCTAGCCCCAAAATTAGGACGTTACAGCTTGATTATAACACTCCATATTGAGATAGGGTTAAAAGGAATTGAATTGCTACCCATATCACCAATGTGCACATTGTTTTTCGGGAGCCCAGAACTTGAGAACTCCAAAGTTAAGTGTGCTTGGCTTGGAACAATCTTGGGATGGGTGACCATCTGGGAAGTTTCTCAGAAAGCATGCGAGTGAGGACAAAGCATGTGGAAAGCGTAATGGTGGTCTCTGGGGCTAGTAGTCAGCCTTAAAACCGATTGTGAATGATGTGGCGCCCTGCCACTGCGCTTCAGGTTCATTCGGGGGCGGGGGCCGGACATTCAAAATGGTATCAAAGCAACCCTACGACCGCGAGTGCGCCTGTTGATATAAGAGCCCTGGGCATTCCTCTAGCGGGGTAAAGATTATGGGAATGATGTGGGCCAACCACAACGAGGACGTTGTGTCCTAATGGGGGTGGATTGTAACACCCCATATTGAGACAAGGTCAAAAAGAATTGAATTGCTACCCTTATCACCAATGTGCACATTGTTTTTAGGGAGCCCTGAACTTGAGAACTCCAAAGTTAAGCGTGTTTGGCTTGGAACAATCTTGGGATGGGTGACCTTCTGGGAAGTTTCTCAGAAAGCATGCTGGAAAGCGTAATGATGGTCTGTGGGGCTAGTGGTCAGCCTTAAGACCGATTTTGAATTATGTGGCGCCCTGCCACCGCTTCGGGTTCATCCGGGGGCGGGGGCCGAACGTTACACCTTTATCCTATTATCTCTAGCTCTAACTAACCAAAGCATAAGTCTAACATTCAGTAGACTTACTAGCATATCTATAACAGCAATAAACCAACAATAACTGCAATCAATATCCCATTCTAGCAATTATGCCTATCATTCCAATTAGCCATTCAGGTGGTTAGGTTGTTTATCCGATTAATGCACAAACATAAAACATACAACAACTGCTATAGAGTATAAAACGACGTTGTCAAACTTTCTTCCAACGATAAGTTAGGCTAAGCATCGCTGACACGATCCTCGGCAACGTACGCTTCACCTAACAAAAATAAAAAACAATATCGGATTTAGACAAACGGCCGAAAACGTGGCGCGCAAAAAGAGAAACCTATTCAAATCGCAAGAAAACGATAAACAAACGAATGATAAACGATGACAACTACACGAATATACCAAAACCCAATCCAATTCCAACAATCTATCATTCAATTCACTTTCCCTCAAATCTTAGGGTTTCCAACAACCTTAACTAATCCAACACCTAAACCAATAACAATCGTCTCAAATACTATCATCAATCATGCTTAAACAGAAAGGGAACAAGATTGAGGTTAATCGGAGACTTACTGGAGACACCCAAACGGAGAGATTGCAAAGGAAATGAGATATCAAACACATTTACGAAGAGAGGGTTTGAGAGGATTGAAAAGAGTGAAAGGATTTTAGCCAACCTAGGTTTAAAAATCACGACTTCATTATCTGGAGACAAGGCTGGCGACATAAAGCCCTTATTGCCAACACATACAGTACTTTGCCCAATTAGCACGCTTGAAATCGGTCGTTGGCGATAAAGTTGGCGACATAAAGCCCTTGTCGCCAACACCTACAGTATTGTGTCTCTTGCTTTGACGTGAGGATTGGCTCACTGGCGATATAGCTGGCTACAAGGGGCTATGTCGCCAGTGTCTACAATGTTGCGAACCTTTGTTTCCTCCTTCATTCGACTTCGTTTTCGCTACCAATAAGAACATAGGGTCGACAACACATTGATTAACATTCTAAATTCATTTCAATAAGCTCAACATTGATCTAATTAACCATAAGTGATTTAAAAATCACAATAATATCCAAAAATTTGATAATTGAAATTGGTTCAACAGTATGAAATTGTTTAGCCCCATAATTGGGATGTTACATGTGTGCCATTAGAAGAAAAATGTATCGATTGGATTGTCAAATGATGGAGTCTCATATACACTATTTGGCTTAGTTTTGGTTTGTCTCTTCCAATCAGCGGCTTGGTTAGTCTGTAAGTTGTTGATGATCACACCTAGCCAACTTTACCCCTACATTCTTAGGATCATGCTTGTGCCGGATCGGATAACTATGAAGTATCCATTTTTTGAGCTGTCCGTCCGGGACTTATTGTTTACTTAATCCATCCAAGTGGAGGTGGCTAACCCAGGACGTGTCTAGCTGCATTGGAATAGCAGTAAGGTAAAGCCCTTCGAGAATACCATGATGGGTGACAAGAATTGAAGGGACCAGTATTTCTTTATGAGAGAAAAATAGAGAAGACCGAAAGATAATTATATTTTGTCATTCTGGAATGCGGATCTCTATCATTTTCCATATGTAGCTTCCGTGCGTATGTTGAAGTTTATGCTTCGTTAACTCTTTTTCTTTCTTTCTTGCAGTTCTCATCGGGAAGTATCAGTGTGTAACCAGCGATAAGGCTAAATGGAAGGTCACCAATTTACTTGGCCTTTCTGATGAGGAAAATTTCTTTGTGCCGAGTATATGAAAACTCAACTGATATTAGAATTCACAGTAATCAATCAAAATTCCTATCAATGTCTAATGTAGTATTTAAGATATCGTCTCCATAGGGATAGTAAGCTAAGAAGCATGATTGAGACTAAGACTTAAACTGAATTGCTTAAAGAATCTTTATATAAAATGAATCATAGGAATCATGGAATTGATGTGAAGTAAAAGTTACTAATGACAATCATTCAATTAAAACTCAAGTCAGCACTCTATTCTGCAATTTATCTTAACAATGAATAAGTTGATTTGCTAAATCTGTTATCAATTAACTTCTCATGCAAGTTTCACCTTAAATCACAGATTTACCTTTTAGATCATCATCAGTGATCTATTAAAAGATCTCTCAATTCAATTTAACAGATCTCAATTATATAGTTGCATATATCTCTATACTACAACCTATACAATTGATAATTACAATCTGTAGAAAAACAGATCTGTAGTCTATCTCTAGCACTACGATCCTCTGTTCTTAGATCTGAAATCTAATCGCCATCTCTGGTCTAAATCAAATCTCAGAATAACAATATTACGTAACTCTCGTTCTTGTAATTCAATTAGCTCATGAAATCAAGTAGATCTGGTTATAATCGAACAAGAAACATTGCAATTGAAATGATAATCAACATCAAAATTCAACAAATCAACAGAGCTTTTAGCTAGCACATCTACTTCAGGATATCCAATCAAGTACAAAAATCATCATCGACATGCTTAAGATCTAAATCTTACCAAGGAAGATTCAAGTTAGACTCTATCACAGTTGTTGCTTCACAATCTTCAAGCTAATCTCTATGATAAACAAAAACAGAGTACAAAACTTCTTCAAGAAACTTCTCTGAAGATATTGAATAAAGCGTATAGAAGAATTTAGAATTTCTCTTAAAGTATAACAGAATGTCAAGAGTGAAAATCAATTGTCTAAACTTTTTTCTCCAAAAACTTCACTTATCATTACTCCATCTGAGCTCCTATTTATAAAGTTTGGCTCAGTGGCAATTTTGAAATAAAATCGACAAAGAAACACAAATTGACGAAGTAACATTTTTCTCCATTTATGTCGCCTGTTCCTTCGCCTGAATCAAATGACTTCTTCAAATCTCGCTTGTCCTGATCGCTAAGCTATCAATCTTTCTAGGCGAAATGTTCTCAATATTGCCTCAGTACATCGCTTGATGCTCAGGCGAGTTGATAATCTTCGCCAAAACACTCTTCCAGTTAAGATCTTCTAGGCGATGTCTCATCAAATGTCGCCTGTTATTATCCTTTGACTTGGCGACATTTCTCCTTTATCGCCTCAAGGCAGGCAACGTTCAACCTTCATCGCCTAAATTTCTGCCAAGATGGCGACATACAAAGGCAAGGAATTTCTTATTCGTCTTTCATGTTTTAATCTTCGAGGCGAAATCTTCTTTATATCGCCTGCTGCATCACCCTCTACTCCAAATCATGGCGATGTCTTCAGGCGAATTTGTTCCTTAGCAAAAATCATTTCGCCAGTTTGCTGACTTTGGATGAAATTCTGATTTGGTTATTCTTTCTTCTGAATTTGCATGTTTTAGCTTCTTTTGTCACAACTTTTCATCCAAGTCCTTGTCTCAACAATAATAGCCTAGAATTAATAGAAATGTATTTAATATCTCATCATTTCAACTTAATTTCATTACATTCAAGCTTATAAAGTATGCTAAAACATAGGTAAAATCTAAACTTATCACTTTCCCCATTCGAGAGAGATGTGCACCAATTGCTATCGATGAAGGGAGATCCTACCAATAGGGGTCAAGGAATATCCAGAAAAGGATGGAAGGCAACAAAGGTTTCAAATCTTCTTTTGAGACTTTGATGAGGAAGTCTAATAAGGGTGGAAAGGCGGGGGGATTGTCGAATCCACATAGGGCCGAGGGACAAGTAGATGAGGTCCAGGCTGCTCAGACGACCAAAGACAAAGTTGAGGCCATCGAGGATAGGGACGAGGGGGACATGCCACCTCCAAAGACGTCTACGAAGAGATCTCGCATAGTGTGAATCTGCCAACATATGAGCGTGGACTTTCATTCAACTCTCTTCCTTTCGTCTATTTGGACGTTAAGAACATTATGCTTGGCCTAGATGGGCTAGTATTTAGTGCGAGTTGGAGCATCTACGCGGTCGCAAGACATCGGTGGCCGACGACATGAAGCTGCATGGTCATTAAGTAAGTTTCCTGACTTCTACTGGAGTTTTGCTTTCTAAAGAAAAGAATTTTATTCTTTTTTCATGATTTCTTACCGTTGGTCAAGCTGGGTCATTCACTAAAGAGAGAGTTTACGCGTTTGCTAGCGGAAGAGAAGAATGTGGAGCGAACCGCTGCTGGTGAGGCCGAGGTTGAAGCTCATCAAGTTATTGCTCGGAATAAAGAGTCCGAAATCGCGACCGTCTGAGAGTCCCTCCTGAAAGCTTTAGAGGAGAATGAGGCGGCAGATAGGAGTGAGCAAAATTATTCGAGTAATCGGGTAATACGGGTAATTTGATTCGGTCAAAAAATATTAATTGGATAAATCGGTTAAGAATTGTCAAAAATTCTGGCAATTCTGATAAATTAGTGTAAGATAAATTTTGGCAGAATTAGCCTAATTACCCGAAATATAAAACACTATCATTTTATATTTCTAATTCTCTATATTATTTTCATATTTCATTAAAAAAAAATAAAAAAAATTTTCTAATTCTTTCTCTTATCTTCTTTTCTTTATTCTTTCTCAACCTCCAACCATTGTTTCACACTATCCAATCATTACCCATTATATAATTCGGTTAAATTTGATAAATTTTTTTACAAATCGGGTAATTCGGTTAATTCGAAAATTATTATATAATTTGGTTAAATCAGTTAATCGGATAAAGATAGAATTCGGGTAATTCGGATAACTCGGATCTAAGTAAATTTTTTTCCAATTATATAATTTGGAAGTTTATAAATTGTTGTTCTGATTAAAAGTAGTTTAAATAATAATTGTAAAAATATATTTACATGCATGACAACTAAAAAGTGGGTCCGGGTGAGCGACGACAACTTTGAACCGGGAAACATGTGTTAAAACATCAAACGCATTTCCGGATAGGTCCTGTTAAACCAGATAATATTATAACAAAAAGAAATGAATTTAATAAACAAATTAAAAAATCAAGAATAAAACTATTAAATAAACTACGCCTTCAAATAGATTACTATTGAACCGAATAGGCCCAGTTAACTATTATGCATGGTAAATAGTTCATGTTGAAAATGTACATGTGGATATGTTGTGTTGTGTTATGTTGTTGTATATACATTTTCACACTAAACTTTAAACAGGAAATGCTTTGTGTCCAATCCACGTCCCCACGGATGACACCTCTCCTATTGAAGATTTCTTTATGTGAAGTGTTTAACCACTCTATATTTCTACTTTCACAGTAAAGATATTCTTTATTAAAAAAAGTTAAAATAGCAGTGACATGTTATAATTCCATTTACAACTTCAGTAGTGCACATTGTTGTGTGAATCCAAAATTCGTTCATTGACCAATAATAGTATGTAATGTAAAAGAGTGGCTAATAATATAATATGGGTAAATGATCAGCTCAACAAGGGTCCATATACATACACATTAACATCAAAAATTTGTTCTATATCTGTATAATACAGACATTTATCAGAATAATTAACATAAGAGCGGAGAGGAACCAATTAAGAGGGAGGTGGTTGGTTGGTTGGTGATACAATAAAAGTTACAAAATAAATAAATAAAAACATATAAAAGTGAGGTAAACATCTATTTTTTATTTACATTTTTATACTAACATTTAGTTGTTTTATTTAAATAAGGATTTAAAGGTGTGTATAACTGGGTCAGCAGCGCAAGCTTCGTATTATTACTTTTGGAAGTTGTGGTGTGGTATGTTGGATGAGATGTAGATAATAATAAAATAAATAAAATAAATGAAAGAAAGAAAGAAGGTTAATTGATAAAAAATAAAAAAAAAAAAAAAACCTATATTTTCTGATTTATCCCTGAATTTAATTATTTCTGAATATAGACTACTTCGTTTTAGATAAACCTGTCAATTTCAATTTCGGTTTCATTTTGTTTATAATGAATGACGTGTCATGTTAAAGTAAAACCAAAAGTGTAAATGACCTCGTTTTCTATGGTCAAAGTTGAAATGAATAGCCCAATTTGTGTAAGACTTGATCAATATGTTCATAAATAGATAGTTGTCTCGTTTTCGTGGAATCTTATTTTCGGTTTTTTTAAAAGGGAACAATTTCTTACTATATAATAAAAGCGCGGTGAAGCAGCTGCTTCACTGTTTGCTTTCCATTTATAACTTCAAAATATTAATAATATTATGCTATATTTGTCTATTTGGGAGGTTATTTCAATACATTCTTATCCTTTAAAGGTTTAAATGTGCATGCAATTTGGATGGATCTAAAATTGTACAAATTGTCGCTTGTGGTGAACAAATTGGATGGATCTGAATTCTATTTGATTTCTTGAAGATGCTTATTTTTCATTTTTTTTAATATTAATTTTTTTCTACACCTATCTTATTCTTCAAAAAGTTTTTTTTTTTCCAACATCTGCATCATGGTTGGTTCTTTGAGGTGAAGAGAGAGAAATTTACGAAAATATTGTTGAGGAAATTTATAAAAAGGAAAAGGAGAGATGAAAATTAAATATAATCAGATAATGAAGAATTTTTAATGGCAAAAAATTAAGTGAAAAGAGGAAGAAGAATATCAGAGTCTAATATAGTTTTAAATATTTAAGAAATGTAATCAGGATAATTAATTATATTAATAATTTTTTAATATTATAGTTATTATTTTAAATTAAATAATTACTAGTTTAAATTTTAGTAAATTAAAATTTGGATTAAATTTAAATATAATTTGAGGACAAGAATTGAGAAATATGAAAAACAAAATTCAGTTTAAAATTTAAAATTTAATTTACATTATTGAATTTATATTAAAAATAGGTCAAAATTAAAATAAATTAATTATGTGAATGATTTAAATTTTAATTGTACTAGCAATATTTTCCCAAATGGATATACTTAATAAAAGATCGTAAAGTGTCCATTTAAATTACATAATTTAAAAATATAAATTTTTATTTTATTATTTATACAAAATTATTATATTTAAAATATTAAAATTAAAATGAAATCAAAATTATGTAAGTAGTCCATTTGTTTGATTATTTTAAATTTTGTATAAATTAATATTTACATTTTTATTTCTTTTATTTAAAAATATTTAAAAAATTATAATAAAAATATTTTACCTATAATGGAATTCTTATATCTCAAACCATAATTTAAATGATATGATACAATATAATATGTAACATATAAGGAGTTATGGTTTGGGTGAGTAAATTACATTCAAGAATATTATTCTAAATTTAGAATGAATTTTATGTTAAAATGTATAAAAATCTATTTATACATTTAAATTATATTTATCACAAAGAGTAATATTTTAAGTAAACTATATAATTAAATTTTACATACTAAGTGAATGAAGATAAAATTGAAAATATACAATGTTATTAATATGGTAAAAGCTATAATTCATTTTTAATAAAAATTATAAATGATATGAAAAAGATAATTTCAAATTACAATTTCAATAAAAAAAAAATAAGCGATATGAAATGAGAAATTAAAAATCCTATTCCTAATTTATCTATTATTTTATCAATAGCATATGATTTAGTAGAAATATACAAAATTAGAAATTTAAAAAAAATAAAATTATTGGTTCTAAATTTTTTTATATTTTTAGATTTTTTATAAAAAAATTGTAAAACTAAATTTTAAAAATAATTAAAAAAAATAATTACACAAGAGTTTAATTAAAAAGAAAGTAGAAATTATTATTGTTTCAAAACTCATACATTTTTATAATTATAGATTATTAATATATTTTTATAAATATAAATATTTTTAATATGTAATTATTTTAATATTAATATATTTTATTTTATTGAAAAAAATCAAAATAAAATCCACCTGCATGGCAGGTGTCAATCCTAGTTATTTATAAAAGGAACTTAGGTGAGTGAATAAAAATTTCCCGCCTATTTATATTTAATAAATATAATATTAAATTAAAAATTAATAAATAATTTTATTAATTAGTAATAAATTATGAATACAAGTACGTATATATATATATATATATAAAGCGGAACTTAAGCGGGTTCCGCATTAGATAGAATAACACCAAAAATCGATGGTTTTGAATTTCGTGCATATTGGTCCAATGAGAAGATAACACGGTTTTTGATTTTTATCCTCTCTGTCCCTTCTCTCTCCCCTTAATTTCTTACATCTCTCTCCCCTTAATTTCTTCAATCTCTTTCTCTTCATTTCTCGATTAATTTCTTGAAACCATTTCTTTTCATATTCTTCATTTTTTAATGGGTTTTATTCTCATTTAGGTTCACGCGCTCTATTCAATAGACACTGTGTTTTTCCCTCTCTGAATTACCCTAAATCAATGAATCTCATCGTTGAAAAATATTAGGGTTTCAGAGAAAAAGGCTTGCCGTTCTTTAAACTCGGTTGCCAATGTTGAATGTATCGTTTTTCAGACTCTATTGTGTATGTGGAGGATCATATTTCTTCAGATGTTGATTCGGGTGAATCGAATGTTCAATTGGAGTTGACAAACTATATGGACGATGCCTCTGAGATCATGCGCGATTTATCGTCGACTCTTTCAGTGGTTGGAAGGTACGTTTTTTTTTAATGTTAAGTAATATGTATCAATGTCTAAATTAAGTGGTAGAATATTGGAATACATCATATAACTTCTTGAGTCAAGTGAACCCTCTATTGTGCGCTTTTTCTCTATTTTAAAACCTTCTTTAAGGTTGTTTTCAGTCGCCTCTATAGTATTGCATTGGTTTGATTTTCATGGTGTTGGTGGGAAGTTAAACAGAGTGAGGGAGACTTATCATCATATGATGAAGTGTGATTATTTGTTCAAAGTAGTGATAATTGGTGACTCTGCTGTTGGCAAATCTATTCTTTTATCAAGATTTGCTAAAGATGAGTTTAGATTGGATTCTGACCAACTATTAGTTTTATAATTGCTTACAGGAATATCAGAATTGCCTTTAAAATCATTAAGGGCTCAAATTTGGGACACAACTGGTCAAGAAAGGTATCTTCTTTTGATGAGTATTTGTTTGGTGTTTCATGAATTTGATAGAACATGTTGATGATGACACTGTAGATGTGTTTGAAAACTTTAATTAGCAGTTTCAATGTTTTATTTATTAAACTGATAAAACAAAACAAAGAATTTGAGTAAGGTACGCAAAATAGTTTTGAGTTACATTTGGTCTAATTATATTCTTCTATGTAGATTAGAGAACTAGTTAAAAATTGAATTATACCATTTAAAATTTGATTTTTGAAATAGTTTTAATATATATGATATAGTATCATTTCGAATTTAGTAGGAACATTGTGATGCTTTCTCACTAGAAAATGTATCAAAACTTTAAATAATGTTATTTAATAATTTAATCTGAAGTAGAAAAATGCTGAAAATGTTAAAGGTAGATCGTTTAATTTTGTTGATTGATCGGGCAAATGAAAGTGACAAATGTGTTTGTTTTTGCATGGTATAATCAAAATATGGTAATGATGACAATGACTAGTTTGTCTTCTTCCTTACCTTCAGCAATTTCAATAGGTTTGTTGATGCTGTGTGGGACTGTGATGGTAGTGAATATAGATTAATATAATTGTCATTTTTGTGTCATCATATTATGATTCATCTGTTGTGAGGAGATGGATGATAGAGAGGACATTTGGTAGAATATGTATGGATTCAAGAGGTCTTATGTTAGCACTACAACTGTAATATTTTCAAGGATCAGTTACTCACTTCGTCATACTAACACCTGCACCTAATTGTTTTCAAGAATCTCTCTCTGCCTATGTCTGATTCTCTTCCACTTCTCTCATCATTCCACATTCAAGTCTGATTCTCTTCCTCTTCTCTCATCATTCCACAAATTTGATGTGATCTGATTTTTGGAGGAATATTAAAGTAAGGTTTAACCAAATCTCCGATCTCTCTCGCAATGCTTGGTCTATGGAGAGATCACGACAAGGTTCACAGTTAAATTTGACGCTTTCATGGATGCTGAGTTCAAAGATATGAGTAGGAATAACGTGAGTTTGGATCTAAATAGCGTGGTTTTGTCTTAGGTTAGTGATTTCTTCCTCTAGGTATCCGATCATAGACTCATCACAGTACACAGTTTTTTTCGTCTAATTTCAAATGTGTTTAGATTTAATTATAGTGTTATGCTATTAATGAGTTCATATTCTTGATTGTTTGTGTTAACTTATGGTGATTTTTAGGGGTTAGAATCGTTCTGTAATAGATTGTTATGTGTTGAGGTTGTTTTTGTGATGTTAGTTTTGGATTTATGAAGGGAGTGGTGGTGGTGAGCAACAAGAAATTTCAAGTGCACAAACAATAGTCAGATAGAAGTGACTTTGACGAGGACGTTGTTAGCTGGTATGTGCTTGTGTTATATATCTGATTTATATTTGCCTAAGGTTAATATTTATGATGAAAGGAGTGTGCTAAAGTGTGTGATTGTATGTAAGCCTCTATTGTAGAGAAGATAATGAAGAATTTGTGAAAAAATATATGACACAATACATTTTCAAAATTTTGATTCAATTCATTTGGAATTTTGTTTTAGACTGAGTAGAACTGGCTACAAGAATAGTTTGCCCCACAAGCTTGCACTGGTGATTACAGAACTTTCATCTACAAGACTAGGACTTCTTAAAAAAATCATCAAGGTAAGCGATGGGTCTAACTACTTCATAGATAACATCCTCAAACAAAGGTGTCATCATCATCTGTCATTCTACTAAATAGAATCTTATATATTTAATTAAATGGTAAGAAATATGAGGTTTTTAATAAAAATCTTTTTAGTTTGATTGAATTACAAGGTACAAGAACATTAGGTAGAACAGTTATGTCTAATTCTCTTGATATTCTTTTGATTTCTGAGTGTACATGTTTTCTGATCTGGGCAGTGTTATGGCATTGTATACAATGCAAATTGAAAAATTTACTCATCAGATATAAGATATGTGACGATTGGTAGTGATGGAAAAGTGCTGGTCGGAAGAGATGGCACTTCCACATTATGTTAAATTGACCCACAAACATTTAAAGGTGTGTCCTTTATTCAACAGTTAGTCACATTTATTTATTATTTATTTTTGGTATCTTTAAAAAATTGACTTTTTTTTGGGTATAGAAATCCCAACTCACCATTCTATAAATAGGGCTACCCTTTTTATTTAGTTTTTAATATTCCATGAAGCAAATTTATTTTGTGTGATTTCTTAGTTACAAGCAAAAATATTGGAAATTAACTTGACACCCAATAGATTGACTTGACACTCCAGTTTTCGAAGAAGGTGTACAGAGACGATGGTCGATCGTACCATTCTTGGTGTTTTACTGATCTTGCTATGTTACATAAAGGTAACATTGGTGCTGCTAAACTCACTCTAGAAAAATGTGGTTTTGCTCTCCCTTATCACTCTAAATCCATTAAGATCACTTGTGTTCTTCAAGGTACATTCTTTTTCCATGCTTTGATATTTTTGTTTGTTTTAATCATCCGAGTTTGTGTTGTTTTTTTTTTTTTTTAATCAAATTGTGGTACAAGTTTTGTTCTTGATTTGTATGGATTATAAAAATAGTCTTTCTTGGGTTGTTTGATTTATATGTTATTATTTGATTCATTGAAAAGTGGGTAAAGTTTGATTTTTGATGTTGATTGGTTTTATGTTCTTGATGATGTTTAGTTGTTATTGATTATCGAAAATGGAGTTTAAGTTATTTTATTTTATTGTTCTTTAGATTTTGATAAAATTTGAATTTTGTGTTTGTTTATGGATATATGTTGATTATTTTTAGTTGCTGTCTGGCAATAGCATGAAGAGATGGTTGCTTCCAATCAAGAAAGGAGATGTAATTACTATTCCATTTGATATTGTGATTTGGTGGTACAACAAGGACACATGTATTTATCTGATTTTAGTTTAGGGAATATTATATGTTAAAGGTAGTAGTAAAAACTACCCACGATTTCCATCAAAAATCAAATGGAAATTTAAATTAGAGGTATTTTGGGGAATAGTTTCAACCGGTACACTTTGAAGAATATTTTCAAATTTGATATTTTTAAAAGTAGATGTCTTTAATTTGTTCTCTTATAAATGATTGTTTATTAAGTCTATTGAGACAGAGAACATTAATCATGATTAGCCCTATAGAGCCCTATTATTGTTTTTAGCATTATTTGCATAAAAAATACTAAATGATCTAACAAAGTCATATATTCTTCAATAGGTTGCAATCGGGTGATGAATTGGCTTCTGGAGAAAGAGGAAAAAGAGGAATATACTGCTATGTCCTTAGAAGGTAAAAATTTCTTTTCTAAGAAAGAGATTGAGGAGATGAAAAAAGGTTGAAAATTAAATGGTTTAATTTCATATGGGTTTGACGCTTGACGGTGAGAGAACTAAAAGGAGAGGATTGATGGTGGATTAGAATCCTAATATTAATGTTTTATCATATAAAAGTGTTTTGTGAATTATTGTGGATGGAATTCTGTACTTGAGTCTATATTTTGGTGTGCTATGCCTAGCAAACTTGATCAGCCCTCTAATGCAATATTGGCCACAACGTTGGGGTTGGAAATGAAAAGATCTGTTCAGAAAGTTCATAGAATAAATGTGGCGAAGGGAAGGAAATAAAAGAAAAATCATAGGTTACATGAGATTGGGACGGAAGATGAAGAGTTTAATATATTATTAATTTTATTTTATTATTAGAATAATAAATCTTGAATAAAATATCGATATTTTATTATACATGTATTTAATTAAGTTTTTTTTTTTTTTTAACTAATCATTATTTTCTAATAGTTTTAAAGAGAAAAAAAATTAAACTCAATAACTTTTATCGATGTGCTAAGACGATGTATTACACATTAACAATTTAAAATACAATTTTACAATTTGAGATACAAGCGAAATGGTGAAAAATAGTAATAAATTTTGTTCATGATAGTAAAAAATTTGGATGGATATAAACACGTCAGTATGAGTTATATCAACCCAATGCATAAAACCAAATTAGTCACAATACTAGAATGACATCATTGTATATCAACAACTAATTTTAATTCCAACTATCTAAATAACTCTATTGTGTAGTTTTTAATAAAATGTGATAATTTGCACAACCGTAAAAAAATATAAAAATATAATTTTAAATTTGATTAATAAATATTATATAATAATTATTGTTTTAATCTTTTATTATCTTACTAATTATTGACTCAATATTTTATTATCTTGAAAATTATTATTAATATTTTATTATCTTAATTACTATTATTTTAGTGTTTTATTATATTGCTAATTATAATCTTAATGTGTAGTATTTTTATATTATTTAAATTTTATTTATAATATTTAATTTAATTAATACAAAAATTAAATTCATTTATTTTAATTTATTTTTCACCTATCATGTATATAATATAAAAAATTAAATTTATTAATTTTTTAATAATAAATATTAAAAAAAAAAGTTATTTTTTCTTTCTTTTTCTTCCGAAAAATAAGATGAGTTGAAATTTGCGGCAAAACATGAATTTCATTGCTATAATATAATTGGTTTTTCAAGTGTAGTATATTTTGATTAAATAATTGGTTTTCAATTGCTTTATTTTTTAATTTAATCGAGAATCAATCTTAAATTCTAATTGGAGAAGGAAATCAAATTATTATATAAATAAATAACAAAATTAAATTAAAATTTTATGAGACGATGAAAATCAAATATAAATAATAAAATTATAATATAAGACCAATGGAATAAAATATAAATATAAAAGAGTTTAATTAAAAAAAAGGGACAAGATAAATAAAAATTAAAAAATGACCAAAAAATTAAAAAGGTCAATAAATAAAATAATTTAAATATTTAAATTTTAAATAAATAAAAGGGTGTTTTTGAACCAAAATGTTACCCGAAGAAATTGCAGTGTAAAAAATAGCAATGCCCTAATTTTTGTTACAAAATTAAAATTTTAATGAAAGTTTTTTTACTATTTTAGGCCCAAATAATTTTGACTACTCCTAACATTAAAATAAAAATCGAATGATTTTTTTTTTCTTTCCTTTTTTTTAAAAAAAAAATAAAAAAATGAAAAAATATCTATTATTTTTTAATCATTTTAGTTTACGTTTCAAAATCTATTTGATAGTTTGGTTTTAATATTGCAAATTTAAAGGGCTTTTTGTACTTTTAAGTTTTTAATTAAGAATTTTATATTTTTTTACTTACAGACCAAAATTGTGTTGAAAAGTGCTAATCCAGTGTGATGAGAGAAGTTTAAGTTTGACCATAAATAAAATATTACAATTACTGACTTTATCTATCTTGTAATAATAAGATTTGAGTTGTTTTCTGATTTTATTTTTTTTTTAAAATCATCTAGCAATATGATCTTCCATCAATAAAATTCCAATAAGGAAAAAATAGTAACATTACATGATCAAATGGATAGCTGCATTAGGCCCTATACAAATTTGTGTGGCAAAGTAATAAGGTTAATAAAAAAAAATGTTGTACATTATTATTATTTTTCTAGACTTATTATCTTTTAATAAATCAATCTAAATAGAATTTAAGATTTAAAATGGGTGAAGGATGCTTTGTGAACTAAGTATAGCTATTTGGAAAATTATTTCAATATCCGGTTGAATTACTTTTCTTACATTTCATTCTATATAAAACAAAACATTCTACTTTTCCTACACTTCATTCTATATCAATAGAACAAAATATTTCGTTCTATATAATAGAACGAAATGGAATTCATTATAAGATCTCATTTCTATTCATGATAATCTAAATTATTTTTTTTTAAAATACATAAATTAAACATATATAAATATATAGCAAGTGTTAAATGCCGCGCAATGCGCGGGTCTCTACACTAGTATATATATAAAGTTGAACTCCCAACGGTGACGTGGCGCGCTGAGAGTTGAGCTTTTAGTGGAAAATCATAAAAAAAATGACTACTTTTCTGTTTCATTCATATTTTTCCAATTGAAATGTAACATGTGGCTATAAAATGTTTAAATCATATAATAATATAGAGAAGTTAAAAGGCTTCAGTTTCAACATATTTCTTAATCAATTTCTTAATCAATGTTACTTATTCTCTCTTAAATCACTCTCTTTCTTTTGCACCTTTTAAATCGATATATTTTTCCTTCTTATCCACTACCTAGATCAACCACTCTCTCTCTCTTTCACCTCTCAAAAATCAATCTTGTAGTTTTCTTTTTTCTCTAAAGGTATGTTTTAAAAGTTTGATTTTTAATTTTATGTTGTTGTAATGTTTCATTCTCAAATTGTATCTTGTATATGTTTCTGGACTTGGTTTGTTGTTATGGGCCTTATTGTTTGGTCTTCTGTTATCTCCTGGCTCATCTTCTACTGCTGGTTGTCTCTTGGCCCACGTTTCGACCCGACCCTGTGTGGATCCGCGCTTTTCTCTTTGGAGACCCGGCTGCTGACTGTTGACCTAACTATATATGCTATCTTTTTGTTATGTTGGCAGTTTAGAGAGAGAATCTGTGACTTCTCTCCTCCTGCTCTGCTAGGGTTTCGTTTTTAGGGTTCTTTGTGATTCGTTTGTGATTTCTGAGTGTTGTAACTTTGTGATGATATTGTGGTCTTTGTGATCTGAGTTCTAGTACCATTGATCTCTCAGTGAATAGCTGAGGTCTCGTGGATTAGCCTCATTTGAGGTGAACCACGTAAAGTGTTATGTGGTTTTTGGTATTTTGATTTTTATATCTTGCTGTTTTGTTATAGATTGGTATCAGAGTTCCAGGTAAGAGTTTGTTTGTTAAACTCTGTGATCTAGGGTTTATAGATCTGTGAATACTCTGTGGTTTTTTGGTGCTTTCTTGGTGATTTGTTTGATCTTGGTGATACTGTGCGCTTCTGTGTGTTCATTATTTGTATTCGTCTGTTTGCTGATATTACCTGTCTTCGATCTTTGTAGATCTAGGATTTATTGTTAGCAACGACTCAACTTTAGTGAAACCCTAACAGAGTAGTTTATGATTTGTTCGATATCTTGTTGTTTTCTGTCATTTCTTGTTTCTAACAAGTTTGTGCAAGTGACAGGTACCTTTTGGAGGTGACTGAGAAGGATAAAAGCTTAAAGAGAGGAAGAGGAAACTAGAAGCGTGACCCTAAGAGAGGTTCCGGGGCACTAGGAGGAAAATTGAGCATGTTAAGGTCGATTTACTAGTAATCAGCTATAACTGAGCATTTCTAAACCCTTAACTCTATTTTAATTCCTTCTCTGCTTTTACTTTGTGATTTCTTATACTATGTATATTACTGTGTATCTTTGGGTTGGTTGAGAACCTTGGCTGAAGAGGTACAAGCCTTAGTAGCTTGTTAAAGCCTCGAACCGCCTGCCAGTACGGAACAGACTGGCTTGATTGAACGTGGCTGAGGGTCACAAGCTTAGTTCTTGTTAAAAGACCCAAACAGTGTCAGTAACGTTAAAATCTGACTTGTTTGAGGTTCTCAACCCTTGAGAATTATTTGGATATTATCTGATCTGTCTTTGTGTGAATATTTGAGTGATTTGTTTGTACTGTGACATAGTCTTGTACTTCTGATATTGATTTGTTCATTCTTTGTGAATACTGTGTATTGGTATCATACTGTCATTTGCATTCCTATTAGTGTTAGTATACTATAAAGATTTTTAAACATTCTTTGAACAAAAATTCATTATAAATGTGTTCTAAATCATCTAGTACCAATCCAATAAATATTGAGGTCTTTGATGGATCTCAAGATTTTGTTTTGTGGCAAAAGAAAATGTTATCTGTTTTGGTTCACCATGGCATAGAAGGGGTTGTGGATAATGACTATCCTTCTGATATCTCTGATGCTGATAAGGCTAGAATGGCCAAATGTGCATATCATACTATACTGTTGCATTTATCTGATGATGTTTTAACTGCCATGAATGATGTTAAGACTGCTGACTCTCTCTAAAAAGCATAAGAAGCTAACTATTTAGAATCTGATATTCCAAATAAGATTATTAGCCTTCATAAATTGTTTAGCTTTAGGTTTGCCCCTAATAAGACGGTAAATGAGAACTTGGTTGTGTTTAAAAGGTTAGTTCAGGATCTGAATAGTAGGACAAAAGAAGCTGAGAGGCTTAGCGATGAATATCTAGCTATGGTCCTTCTTCATGCTTTGCCTGAGTCCCATAGTGTTGTTAGAGAATTTATTTCTTTTAATAAGAAATCTTTAACCACTAAGGATATCATGGATGCTCTGAATTTCAGATCTGTATATGAGGAAATGATTAAAAAGGATAATGAAGGGTTATTCCTTAGCAAGCCTAACACTAGCCATAGGACTAAAGGGAAGGGTAAGAAACCTGCAGCTAACCAAAATAATCTGAATAGGGCTGATAACAAACAAAAGGACAATAGTAAGGGTAAAAATGTAGCAACAAAGAGAGGAAGTGCTATTATTGTAAAAATGCTAACCATCTTATTAAGGATTGCTTCCAGAAGAAGAGAGATGAAGCAAATGGTATTGTTAAACTTGCTGCATCTAATACTGTTACTGTTTCTGATCCTTTTGTTGATGGTTTTACTGCTGTGATTGAGTTAAATAATTCTGCCATTCCTGATAATTTCTTAATTGATTGGGTGATAGATTCTGGTTGTACACACCATATGTCACCAAATAAAGGCTGGTTTTCAAACCTTGAGTCTATTAAAGGGGGTTTTGTTGTCATGGGGTCTGACCATAGGTGTGACATAGTTGGGGTAGGAAATGTAACCATTAGGTAGTATGATGGTAGAACTCTAACCTTTAGAGATGTCAAATATGTTCCTGGACTTAGGAGGAACCTTCTGTCTGTGAGTAAAATGGGTGAGATGGGTTTTGAGTGTGTGTTTAAGAACCAGTTGGTAGAAATGTCTAGACACGGATCAAATAAAGTAGATCTAAGGGGGAACAGGGTAGGAAACTTATACATTCTTGAAGGATCAACCTTAGAAGTTCTAGCTACCCAAACCAAACTTAGTAATTCCATCAGTAAGGCTTTGCTGTGGCATAGAAGGTTAGGCCACATAGGTTTAGGCAGTCTTAGAGAACTTCAAAAACAAGGGTTAATTGAGAGCAACTTTCCTTGTGTCAATCCTACTTGTGAAAAATGTGTCCTTGCTAAACAAACCAGATCACCATTTCCAAAATCTAATTTTAAATCAAAAGCTGTTCTTGAATATATACATTCTGATTTGTAGGGTCCTACAGGAACCAAAATATTTAGCAACTGTCAATATTTTCTTTCATTTACTGATGATTTTTCAAGATTCTGCTGGACTTATTTGTTAAAATCAAAAACTGAAGTATTTGAAAATTTTAAAATTTGGAAATCTTTAGTAGAAAATGAAACAAGAAAGAAAATAAAATGTTTTTAAACTGACAATGGTCTGGAATTTTGCAATAAACAATTTCACAAGTTTTGTGAGGAATCCGGGATTAGGAGACATAGGACTGTTAGGTATACTCCTCAGCAAAATGGGGTTGCTGAAAGGTTGAATAGAACCCTTCTAGAAAGAATTAGAAGCCTTTTATTCCAAGCCTGTCTTCCTAAAATCTTCTGGGGGGAAGCTTTGAGTTATGCCACCTACCTTAAAAATAGGTCTCATTCTTCTTCTATTGACAATAGGACTCCTTTTGAACTCTGGTATGGAAAACCTCCTAGTTTCAGTCACATTAGGACCTTTGGCTGCAAAGTTTTAGCTCATCAAAGATTTGATAAGCTCGATCCTAGATCTCTTATTGGTTTGTTCATGGGTTTTCAGGCTGGTACTAAGGGTTACAGACTTGTCTGTAAGGATAAATCCAGTTATAAATTCATTATTAGTCGTGATGTTGTGTTCTTTGAAACTGAATTTCCTGGATTCCTTAATTCTGAGTCTTCTAATCCTATTCAGTACAAACAACTTGATCTCTCCAACTTTGAAATCAAACCATTAGAACCTGAGGATTCTGAGCCTGGTATTGAGTCTGATGTGCCTATTACTGAGCCTGATAGCCATAGGGTCAGTGAACATGGAACTAACAGTGAGTCTGTTCTTTCCCCTAATCCATCTGAAACTGATCCTATTTAGAATCCTGAGAATCAACCTGTTGAGACTATAGATGAAACATACCATGAGCATAATTTGGATGATTATCTCCTGAGTAGAGATAGACCTAGGCGGACCACTAGGATGCCATCCAAATATAATGACTTTGTTGATATAAATCTTATGATCTATGCTCTTAACACGTATACTGAATCAGAATTTATTCCAAATTCTTATCAAGAAGCTATTAATTTTCCAAATGCAATCATGTGGAAGAATGCTATGGATGATGAAATAGCCTCTTTGATGAAGAATCATACTTGGGATCTGGTAACAAAACCTAAACTTAAGAAACTTGTGGGCCGTAAGTGGATTTACAGGGTGAAGGAGAACTTACCAGTTTCTGATCCAGGTCGGTTTAAGGCTAGATTAGTTGCCAAAGGTTTTACCAGAAGGCGTGGTTGATTTCTCAGAAGTATTCTCTCCGGTGGTTCGGTATATCACTATTAGGATCATGTTGTCTTTAGTTGCTCATTTTAATTGGGAATTAGAGCAGATGGATGTCAAAACAGCCTTTCTCCATGGCTTTCTTGATAGGGAAATCTACATGGACCAACCTGAAGGGTTTGTCATACCTGGTGGCAAGGTGTGTCTCCTTAAAAGATCTCTATATGGTCTGAAACAATCACCCCGTCAATGGAATGAAAGGTTTAATGATTATGCAGGCAAAATGGGTTTTAAACAAAGTATGTATGATGCTTGCTTGTGTTACAAGTCTGTTGATAATTCACCTGTATTCATGCTATTGTATGTGGATGACATTCTGTTAATGAGTTCAAAAATGCAATATTTTGCCACTGTCAAACATTATCTGAATAAAGAATTTGACATGAAGGATTTGGGGGAAGCCTCCAAAGTCCTTGGCATGTCTATATCTCGAGACAGAGGTAATAATCTTTTATGCATTGATCAGAAAAATTACTTGTATAAAATTCTGAACAATTTTAATATGAGTGATGCTAAAAACCGAATAGTTTGCCCGTATCTGCAAGTCACAAACTTGACAATAAACTCTGTGATGATGATCATATCCTTCATAACATTCCATATTCTGAAGCCATTGGCAGCATCATGTATGCTATGGTCTGTACAAGACCTGATTTAGCTTATTCAATAAGCATATTAAGCAGACACATGATGAAACCAAGGCTTGAACATTGGAATGCTATTAAAGGACTCTTCAAATATATTAAAGGCACTGTTGATTTTTGTTTAGAATAGAGCAAGCATTCTGATGTTGTGAATATTATTGGCTATACTGATTCTGATTTTGCAAAAGATATTGAATTTAGACGATCTATGACTGCTTATGTGTTTACTGTGTGTGGAAATTGTATTTCTTGGAGATCCAAACTGCCATTTGATGTGGCTTTGAGTACCACTGAATCTGAGCTGAGGGAATAAAAGAAGGGCTCTGGATACAGGGGCTCCTTCATGAAATCAAATTACTTGACTCCAAATCAATAGTCTTCACTGATAGCCAGAGAGCCTACCATATCAGTAGGAACCTTGTCTATCATGACAGAACTAAGCATATTGGGGTCAAATATCATTTCATTAGACTGAATGTTCTAAATGGTGTCTTGCAGGTTGAAAAAGTTCCAACAGACGAAAACCCCTCTGATATGGGCACCAAGGTAGTGTCACTGAAGAAGTTTCTATATTGCAGGAACTTCCTTCACATCTGCCGGGTCTGAAAACAGAGGAACTGGACCAGTGATGCAATCCATTGAAACTGATAAAGGCTTGGAGGCACAATGATGAATTATGATGATCATAGACTAGTGATGATATCTGTAGAATGTACCATTAGGGGAAGTTTTTGTTGTAATGTTTCATTCTCAGATTGTATCTTGTATATGTTCCTGGACTTGGTTTGTTGTTGTGGGCCTTATTGTTTGGTCTTCAGTTATCTCCTAGCCCATATTCTGCTGCTGGTTGTCTCTTAGCCCACGCTTCGACCCGACCCTGTGTGGATCCGCGCTTTTCTCTTTGGAGACCCGGCTGCTGACTGCTGACCTAACTATATATGCTATCTTTTTGTTATGTTGGCAGTTTAAAGAGAGAATCTGTGACTTCTCTCCTTCTGCTCTGCTAGGGTTTCGTTTTTAGGGTTCTTTGTGATTTTCGAGTGTTGTAACTTTATGATGATATTGTGGTCTTTGTGATCTGAGTTCTAGTGCCATCGATCTCTCAGTGAATAGATGAGGTCCCGTGAATTAGTCTCATTTAAGGTGAACCACGTAAAGTGTTGTGTGGTTTTTGGTATTTTGATTCTTATATCTTGCTGTTTTGTTACGTATGTTTTATTTTTAATAGCTTTTTAAGTGCTTAATTATTTATTTTATATATATATTTTAATGTGTATTAGGCTATGCGAGAGTTATTTTTTGTGTGTGGTGTTTGATTTTATTATGAATATGAATTTCGATTTAGGTTTTGAAATGTCAGATGAGAATGGTGAAGAGTTCTTAAAGAATTGTATTCTATTTTTATTCATTTATTGGTTAGTGTTTCAGGTGTTGTGCTCCAAGGTTTAGTTTTTTTTTAGTTAGTTTTCTTTCTTTATTTTTTATTTTTTCCTTTTTAACATGTATTTTTAATTTACTTTTTTTTTTTTTTTGCTTTTTTTTTATATGGATGCTTCATCTGTATTACTTGACTGATAAATGATTGTAGTTGAATGAAATTATTTTTAACATGTTGTAACTATCAATTTATTGGTTTATGAAATATCTGATTTTTTATGTTTGTACTTAGCAAGAAATTAAGATTTTTATTCTGAGACACACTTAGATTGTATAAAATTGATTGTGCATAGAAGAAATATTGACTGGAATAAATTTTTTAATTATTTTTATTGAAAAATATAGATTGAGTTTATCATTGTAACTTGATCGTGAGTTGTTTTAATGTTGTATTTGATAACCACATTTTTGTAGTTGAATTTCATTTTCAGAAGGGAGATAGAGGAGGATTGCAAATAAGGTCGAAGTGTTACTATTTGTGTAATAAATTTATTTTTATTTTTTTTGGTTGAATTGTAAAATTCCTATTTGTTTCTCAATTTTTATAATATAAATAATTAAAATATTTTGATTTCATCTCCTAATATTCTATGTTAATTTCTCAAAAAATTATGCCTTAACCTTAATTATTTCCCATATATATATATATATTAATTATATATATATATATTAATTATATATATTAATTATTGATCAATCATTTCGAATTCTATAACTTTTAATTGGATAACTTGTATATTAATTATAATTTATAAATATATTAATTGAATTAAATTTATTGTATTGTTTCATTGGATTAATTCTTTATAAAAATAATTTAGAATATATTGAAGATATATTCAAAACATGTTGAATATTTTATTAAGAGAATAGCTTTTAAATGGAATATATTGGATTCTATTTATTTAATGTTAATTAAATCTATATAAATATCTTACCAAATATAAAATAATAATTTACTAAGAAAGAGAATAAAAGAAATTTCAATTATCAAATGAGAACTATACAAATTTCCTATAAAAATAAGAATTAGATTTTTTTTTTTAAAAAAAAATGTATCATAATAAATATAAAATAAATTATTTGTTACTTATATATATATATTTTCATCACCGTCAATTTTATTATGTTGTTATTGTTAAAATTATGATGAAAATAAATCTGTGTTATTTATATTTTTTTCTAATTTATTTACTCATATTTGAATTTAAATGTGAATTTTAATTATATTAATAAATAATATATTATCATAAATATTGTTTCTATTAAATATGATTTCAATTTATAAATATGGAATCATTTCAGTTAAATTCTATTAATAATATCAATTAATGAAAATTTCATTATCCTTTTGTTTTTATTCTATTCTATTTCAATTATTTCAATTATATAGTAATTGGAGTATATTATTTAATAATAAAAAAGTCATATAAATATATATTCTATCTATTAATTTATATATTTTATTTAATTAATATTATATTTTAATTATAAAATATATTTATAATATAATATACTAATAATTGAAAGATTATGTAAATATATTATTAGTATTATATATAAAATATGAAAATTAATAATAATATTTGACATGAATAATAAATTAACTTTTTCCGCGCAAAGCGCGGTTTTTTCCCTAGTGATAATATAATAGGAATGTAGGTGAGAGAATGAGATTTTTCACTCCTACATAATAAATATGTAATATTAAATTAAAATTTTAACAAATAACCATATTAATTAGTACTAAATTATGGCTATTAATAAATACATACAGGTACTTAAAAGTGGATAAAGAATTCGGATCCAACGGCATTTAAAATTAACAATACACAGTTCCTATACGATCCAAAAAAGAAGAACCGACTATGTTTATCGGTCCGGTCTTATAACTCAACATACTGAAATAATTAATTATTAAAAAATATATATTAATATTTATAATATACATAATAAAAATACAAATTAAATAACTATCTATATATTATATAAAAGGATTCCAAAACTTGTCTACTTGACATGTCTAAAATTTTTCTATTCATAGTTATGAGACTAGACTAATTTTAAGTATTATTTACACTTATAACATTTTTTTATAATTTTTCAACTTTAAACTTTAAAATTCATTTTTACTTTTACTTTTAATTTTAATCATCCCCATGCATTATTGTTCATGAACTCTTTGTCTACCTAAAATTGAATATAGAAAGTTATGAAATATTGAAGTTGTTTAATTATTTACACATAAATTATGATTTTATTATTCCAATAAATTTTGAGACTCTACACTTTTCTAACATATATACAGTTACCGATCAACATCTCTATATAAATCATTCTTCAAACAAATGTTCCTGCTCAAACTTCAATGCTCTCACATGTATTTCGATATTCTCTTATATATTTCATTTTTCGTTTATTATGTGAAAAAGTTCTTCCATATATTTAGTATTTATTTTTTTATTTTAAGAGATTTATTATTGATGTTATGAAATCGAGATCTTTTTTTTTTTTTTGATTTGGATTTAGCAAAACTCTCTCCTCTTACTCTGTCTATCTTACGGTAAAATTCATCAATTCTCTCTTGACATGTTAGGTTCATATTACATCCTCCAGCTTCAACTTTTACATTATATTATATTATCTAGGGAGATTTCCAAAAACCAACCGCAGGTTCGACAAATTAGCCAAAAACCAACAGCTTTTTCATTTTTGGCCAAAAACCAACATTCTGACAGTTTCCATCTATTTTACTGTTCATCCGTCAGTTCATGAACAGTAATCAAGGGTATTTTTGTAATTTTAAATTTTTTAAAAAAATATTTTTTATTTTCTTTTGCTTTGTATTTTTTTTTTATTTTTTAAAAATTGAAAATTACCAAAATGCCTCTAGTTACTGTTCATCATCTGACGGATGAACAGTAAAATGGATGGAAACTGTCAGAATGTTGGTTTTTGGCCAAAAATGAAAAAGTTGTTGGTTTTTGGCTAATTTTTCAAACTTGCGGTTGATTTTTGGAAATAACCCTATTATCTATTATGTATTTTATTTAAATGTATATCTTGTGGTGGGATTACAACTTACGGTCTCAGAAAGTTGCGGACCCTCAACAAATCGAGAAATAAACTTAAGCCAAAAGCATAGGCGCTCCTTCGGCTTAAGGAGACTCACCAAACTTGCGGCCGAAGATAGACCAAACACGCCAAAGCAACCCCTGCGGCCGAAGAACCTAATACGGACCCTGACAACACTAACAAGCCCAAGCCCAGAGAGGAAACCAAGTCCAAGAAGGAAACCAAGTCCAAGAAGGAAATCAAGTCCAAGAAGGAAACCAAGCCCTAGAAGGAGATCAAGCCCAAAAAGGAAGTCAATCCCAATAAAAGACCAAGTCCGAAAAGGAGACCGAATTCAAGGAGAATAAGGATTCCCAATCCAAATAGAAATAGGACCCAAACACCTTCTATAAGTAGAGGGTAAAGATGACTGTAAAAGGATCCGAAATTTTATTCATTTAGAGAAAACTCTGTGAAATTATTTCAGTAAGCTTTTAGCTATTTTCTCAAGTAATCTTAGCTTGATATTTGGCTGTGGTTTATTTGGCACCACAGTTTGGCGCCCACCGCGAGGCTACGAAACCTCACACACAAGGCTGAGATCTCAGAGAAATAACAAAGTCCGATTTCCGAATTACCCTTCTACCCGCTCCATTCTCGTCAAACATGGCACCAGCAAATCCTAACACCGTCATCGTAGAAGACCAAACTCCAAAAACGCCGGAGGAACAACTCGCCATCATGATGGAGATGCTCAAGAAAGCAGAGGAAGAAAGAGAACTGTGGAAAAAAGAAGCAGAATCCAGAAAAGCCTCCAACAAGGGAAGAACCAAGCTTTCAAGCCGAAGATATTCACCTCTCCGTAAGAAGAGGCTCAACTTTGAAGAAGGCTCCGACAAAGGATCACAAGAAAGCGACAGGTCAATGGAAAGTCGCAAAACTCTAGAACGGAGCAGCTCAAGCAGTTCCGATGATGAACAGAGGAGGCCGACATCGTCCAAAAGAAGCCGCGAAAAACTCCGCGATCGTGAAATCAGAGAATTGAAGGATCTGGTACAACGAACTTCGGGTAGAAGGGTCACTATGCGTTCTTCGACGACACGCTATTCCGACACCCCATTCACATCCTGGATCCTAGACACGAAAATGCCGAAAAGGTTTTCCATCCCTAATATGAAACCTTATGAGGGAACAACAGACCCCAAAGATCACATCGCTGACTACAAGACTCGCATGAGGACATGCAATATCCCTGAAGAAGATTTGGAGGCCATAGTGCAAAGCCTTCGGTTCCACCCAAGCTGGAACCGCCCAAAGATGGTATTCGGCCCTCCCAAAAAAAAGCATTAAATCTTTCTCCTCATTGGCCACGAAGTTTGTCAATCACTTCTCCGACAGCCGCGGAAAAGAAAAAAATATGGATGACCTCTATGACCTGAAGCAGGGAGCCAATGAGAGCCTCAGGCAGTATGTAAGGAAGTTCAAGCAAACAAAGATGGTCATCCCAGATTGTAGGGACAAGAGTGCCATCAAAGATAAAAGGGCTCGTAAAGACATCAAAATTTTACGAAAGCCTCAAACTCATAAAACCCAGGACATTCGAAGATGTGTTGGAAAGGGCAGAAGATGCGATGGAGTACGAAGAGGAATTCCAACCTAGGAATCAGAGAGGACCACAAAGCTCCTCAAATTCTCGAGGGCGAAGTGACTTTACCGGTAGTGCCCGAAGTGAAGATTATAGAAAGAACCAAAGGGATTCCGGCCGCGGGAGCTCTTCCAGGCCAAACTACAACGGTCCCGATCCCATACGAAGAGAGAAGAAATTATTGCCATACCCTCTCACCATACCCACGATGGAAGCCCTAACGGTACTCAAAACCTAAGGAGATAGAGTCAGGTGGCCCGAAAAATCCAAGAACCCCTCTGCACGAAAGGACATGTCTCGATACTGCCAATTCTATGGGGATCACGGCCACGATACTGATAAGTGTTGGACCCTAAAAAGGGAAGTAGCGGAGCTAATCAAAACTGGGCACCTACGGGAATACTTGACTAAGAAAGGCGGGAAATTGCGGCCGAAGCCGACAAAAACCGACAGCGGGTGAACCCGACCTCAGTAGCAAATGCAGAAAAAAGGGTGATTAACATGATAGCTGGGGGATCCGATATATGCGGGCTGACAAGCTTGGCCGCGAAGAGAAAGCTCAGAGAAACTCAGAGCATATACAGCATCAGGAGTGAGGACACGAACAACCGCTACTCCATCACTTTCACCAAAGGAGAAGCTGGAGAAACAAATGCTCCTCACCACGATGCTTTGGTGATCAAAATCTCCATAGCGAACCTGACGGTAAAGAGGGTACTAGTCGACAACAGCAGCTCAGCCAATATCCTATTCCTGAAGACGTTCAGAAACATGCAGCTGGACGAAAGGATGATGCGTAGGAAGGCTATCTCCCTCGTAGGCTTCGACGAAAAAGCCAACTCTACCATTGGAGAAATCGAATTACCGGTATACGCAGAAGGAATAAACTTACACACCACCTTCCATTCTGCTTATAATGTAAGTTTAGGAAGGCCCTGGATTCATGGGATGAAAGCCATACCCTCAACATTCCACCAGCTAATCAAATTCCCGACTCCACACGGGATCAAACAGATAAGAGGGGAACAAAATGCATCCAAAGAATGCTACGCCAATTGTTTGAAACAAAAGGCGGCAGAAGTATGGCAATCACAGACCCGGCTGGAGGCACCCCTTGAACCGGCCGAACACGAGGTGGATGAAATATCACAGAATAAGGGGAAAATAGTGCAAATAGGAGCCATGCTGGAAAGGAGAGAAAGGGGAGAACTGATAGACTTCCTTAGGGCAAACCAGGACTGCTTCGCCTGGTCACACATGGATATGACTGGAATCGACGCAGCAGTCATTACCCAGAAACTGAATGTGAAAGAGAAGATGAAACCTGTGAGACAAAAACGCAGAAGGTTTGCCCAAGAGCGGAACGAGATCATCAATGAAGAAGTGGAGAAACTCCCTGCAAATGGGTCAATCAGGGAGATCCAATACCCCGAATGGCTCGCTAACGTGGTGGTCGTGAAAAAGAAGAATGGAAAATGGAAAGTGTGCATCGACTTCACCGATCTAAATAAAGCATGTCCGAAAGATCCGTTCCCGCTGCCGCACATAGATCTCACCATTGATGCGACCGCGGGATACGAGATGCCGAGCTTCATGGACGCATACTCCGGTTACAATAAGATACTAATGCATCCGGTGACAAAGAAAAAACCGCCTTTATCACATAGCGGGGCATCTATTGCTACAAGGTAATGCCCTTCGGGCTGAAGAATGCGGGCTCCACCTATCAAAGGCTCATGAATAAAATATTCGCCGATAAACTAGGGAAGACTATGGAGGTGTACATTGACGATATGTTAGTAAAATCAGAGCAAACAAGCCAGCATGTTCACCATCTAAGTCAGGCATTCGAAACCCTCCGAAAGTACAACATGAAGCTGAACCCTACCAAATGCCAATTCGGGGTCAAAGCGGGAAAATTCTTGGGGTACCTAGTAACGAAGAAAGGGATTGAGGCCAACCCAGACCAAATCAAGCCGATCCTAAACATAGCGGAGCCTCAGAACAAGAAAGACGTGCAAAAGCTCACTGGAAGATTGTCGGCCCTAACAAGGTTCATCCCAAAGGCATCAGAAAAGTTCCAGCCGTTTTTTGAGGCCCTTAAAAAGTCCAAGGAATTTGAGTGGAGCGAAAATTGCAGAAAGGCACTGGCCGACATCAAAGATTTCTTGACCAGCCCTCCACTCTTAGCTAAACCAGAAGCTAATGAGAAGCTATATCTATACCTCTCACATTCACAGATTGCGGTAAGTACAGTCCTGGTCAAAGAAATCGGGGGGAAGCAGCAACCGGTATACTTCGCTAGTAAGACTCTAACCTCGGTAGAAACAAGATATCCAGCCTTAGAAAAAGCGATCCTGAGCCTGGTGTTTGCTGCAAGAAAACTCCGGGCATACTTCCAAGGACACCCAATCGTGGTGATAACCTCGTTGCCTTTGCGGAGCATGCTACACTCCCCAGAGAAATTCGGAAGACTGATGAAGTGGGTCCTAGAACTCAGCGAACATGACATATCGTTCGAAGGGAAGAAGGCCATCAAATCCCAAGCCCTCACAGATTTTTTAGCGGACTTCGAGGAAAACCCGTCCACTGAAGTAACCGAGGCCGAAGTAAATTAGTTAATAACTTCTGCAATTGAAGAGTGGGTACTAGAAGTAGACGGAGCCAGCAGGCAAAGCGGTAGCGGCCTGGGCGTATGTCTCCGACCCCCGAATTTGCCCCCAATACTCCAAGCAATCCGATGCGAATTCCCAACCACCAACAACGAGGCCGAATACGAAGCCCTTATTGCAGGGTTAAGGGTGGCAAAAGAAAGTGGAGCGCACAATTTAACGATCAAATGCGACTCCCAATTGGTGGTGAATCAAATCAACGGCACATACCAGGCCCGAAACGAAAAGATGGCCAAGTACTTGAAAATAGCCAAAGATCTCATGAAACGCTTCCAATGGGCCGCAATATAGCAGATCCCAAGGGAAGAAAACGAAAGGGCCGATGCTATGGCAAACCTAGGGGCCTCAATGCAAAAAGACGAGCCAACGGGGCCAATTGTATACGCCTTCCTTCCCAAAGCAGCCATCGAGTATGAAGAAACCTTGGCCATAGAACAGAGCGACTGGAGAGCCCCCATCATCAGCTACATCAATCATGGTCAAGTGCTTGAAGACAAAGCAGAGGCAAGAAAGCTACGAGCCCGGGCTGCCAGATTTTGAATCATCGGAGGGATACTTTTTAAAAGATCCATAGGCGGCCCCTTCCTAAACTGCATCTCCCTCTCCAAGGCCGAGCTGGTGTTGAAAGAGCTCCATGAAGGATCATCCGGGAACCATTCCGGAGGCAAAAGCCTGGCATTCAGAGCACATAGAGTCGGGTACTATTGGCCAACCATGAAGACAGATGCAGCCAAACTTGTAAAGAAATGCGATAAATGCCAAAGACACGCCTACTACTCCAACCTTCCCACCGGAAATCTACATACCATCACCTCTCCATGGCCGTTTGACAAATGGGGGATGGACATCATCGGGCCTTTCCCGATATCCATACAGGGTCGAAAAAGATATATAATGATGGTAACTGACTACTTTACGAAATGGATATAAGCTGAAGCGCTAGAAAGAGTCAGAGAGCAAGAAGTGCAGAAATTCATCTCATCTCATCCACTACTCTCCTTAATATCTTGCACATTACCAAAGGGCAACCCGAAAAAATTGCCAAAGGGCAAGCCTCTGGTAAATCCAGAAGGTCTCAGGCGAAGACACATTGCCAAAGGGCAACCCGAAAAAATTGCCAAAGGGCAAGCCTCTGGTAAATCCGAAAGGTCTCGGGCGAAGACACATTGCCAAAGGGCAACCTGAAAAAATTGCCAAAGGGCAAGCCTCTGGTAAATCCGAAAGGTCTCGGGCGAAGACACATTGCCAAAGGGCAACCCGAAAAAATTGCCAAAGGACAAGCCTCTAGTAAATCTAGAAGGTCTCGGGCGAAGACACATTGCCAAAGGGCAACCCGAAAAAATTGCCAAAGGGCAAGCCTCTAGTAAATCCAGAAGGTCTCGGGCGAAGACACATTGCCAAAGGGCAACCCGAAAAAATTGCCAAAGGGCAAGTCTCTGGTAAATCCAGAAGGTCTCGGGCGAAGACACATTGCCAAAAGGCAACCCAAAAATTTGCCAAAGGGCAAGCCTCTGGTAAATCCAGAAGGTCTCGGGCGAAGACACATTGCCAAAGGGCAACCCAAAAAAATTGCCAAAGGGCGAGCCTCTAGTAAATCCAGAAGGTCTCGGGCCAAGACACATTGCCAAAAGGCAACCCGAAAAAATTGCCAAAGGGCAACCCGAAAAAATTGCTAAAGGGCAAGCCTCTGGTAAATCCAGAAGGTCTCGGGCCAAGACACATTGTCAAAAGGCAACCTAAAAGATACCAGGGAGCAAACCTCTGGTAAATCTAGAGGGTCCCGGGCGAAGACACTTTGCCAAAGAACTCCGAAAAGTCGAACATTAAATGGGGGATTTGTTCCCCGATCGAAAAGAAAAGGTAAAATGCACAAGGAAAATTGCAACAAAATGTCTTTTCATAGATTAATAAAGATTACATCTGGGCAAAGCATTACAAAAAATGAAAAGAAAAATCATAAATTGGCACCCTCTCGCAACGCAGCCGTAGCATCAAGCTCAGTCTTCGCCGATTCTGGAGTCAATGACCCCCTGATGACTTGCTCGAGGGCATAAGTCCTTGTAGTGACCTTAGCCTGGGTAGCCTCCTCAGTCAAGACCTCCACTTGACCCTCCAAATCTTTTATCTTCCCTTCGGCCGCAGACTTGAAAGCTTTCAGCTCTTCAATTTCCTTGGCCTGCCTGTTAAGCTCAGCGTCCTTCATCTTGCAAGAGAACTCGAGACCCAAGTTATGGGCCTGCAACGCCTCAGAGCGTCTAACGGCTTCAACGCACTCAGCCGTTACCTTCCCCAAGTCATCTAGGGCAGCTCTAAGTTCGGCCGAAGCCTTACTAACACTCGTCTCCATCTCTCCACGATCACGCATAACGGTCGAGAAATGGCGACGCATCCCAACAGCACCTTGAAGCGCCTGAAAGAAGACCAAACGATCAAAAACAAGTTGACAAAAGAAATCGACACAAAGTGAAGTTTCAAGAACTTACCCTGTACAAGCCTCCAACAGCCATCTCGTTGAACTGGGTGAAGGACAGAGAGTTCAACCATTCATCATCCTGAGGAAAGAAGAAACCATCTGCAGCCTTCACCATCCCGGTCGTAACCCTTTGAGTAGAAAAATCGCCGGGAAATTCAAGGAAGAGGCCGCTCCCACCAGAAGCGGGCTTCCTGCCAGTGCGCTTAACCCGCCTCCGCGGGCGCACAAGCTCCTCTTCCTCCATTGGCCTCTTTTCTTTGTCGATAGGAGCAACTCATTTCTTATTCGACCGAAGGCTGCTGCTCCTCAGTCATAGTCGCCCCATCAGCTTCATGGGGACCTTCTCCATCAGACGGCGCCCGACTTGAGCGAGCATTGTCGGGCGAAGACCCCTGCCTCTCTTCGGTCGAAACACTTCCTTGACCAAAGGCAAAGGCCTTCTCTTGCTTCGCCTGGATTTGGCGCATTATAGCGCGCATAGCAAGCGCTCGCTGACCCGATGGCTTCGACATCACGTAATCCGCGATTTCTGCAAACGAGTCCAAAGCACGTTAATTCGACCATACGAAAATACTTGGAAAACTAGTAAAGAAAATCATAATCCACCTACTTGTCCTAGTGAATGCCCAAAAATGGCTGGTGCGTAGCTCGTGCAACAACCTCTTGTGATCGCGTTTCTCAGCAGGAAGCGCGAGAATAGCCTCGCTCCTTGCGCGCGCCCGAGGAGACGACTTGCAATTTTTGGCACCGTGTTTAGTTGCAACCATAACAAACACCAGCCAATACAAACGACCGAACAAGAATCTCTAAAAAGTAAGACAAATCACGAGAGGACTACGTGAATCCTTCCAACACAAAGGATAGCCCAGGCCCTTGCCCAAGCGAGTAACGCCCCTGACGAAGAAGTACTTGTCTTTCCACCGGCGTTCATTAGACTTGAAACCCAGAATTAGTATCTTTCCATGAGGCCGAGCGTTCAAGACATATCTACCAGTATCCGGTTTTTCGCGTTTAATGAAGTAAGAGTAGAAGAAGTCTTCGGCCGAAAACGATAAATTATACTTCTCTTTCAAGCGGTCCACGCTCAACAATATACGAACAGCGAACGGAGTCAACTGGCTAGGATGGATTTGGCACTAAGTGCATAACTCCTCGACTAGACCCATTATGGGAAACCTGAGACCAATCTCGAAATGCCTAAGGTAATAAGGCTCCCATCCCTCGGCCAAAACATCGTCAACCTTCTCATTATCATTGGGAAGCCTAGTCTCGACCCAATCAGGAAACTTGCAACTAAAGCGCATAGCCTCCAACTCGCCCCTCATCATAGTGCTTCGCACATTAAGCCAATGAGGGAGAATACCTTGCGGCCTAGATTCGGCCGAAGGATTACGGGCGGATAAACACTCGGCACTATCTTCTTCGGCCGAAAAATCACAGGTGAGACCAGCAAAAGTGGACGTATCCAAGGAGTTAGAAGACGACATCTACACTCTACCGAAAAAAGCAGGTTAATGGTCTTCAACCGAAGTTAGGGCAACACAACAAACACCGATACACACAAAAGGCAGCACTATGAGGTCACAGACACGTGTACACATGGAAAATAAAATAAAATAAAGGGAAAAGCGGCAAGAATACGAAAAGACAAAATCAAAACCCTGTCAGCAGAAGAAAACAATCGACTGAAAACCTAACCCTCAACCAAACCAAACCGGAGCTCCACCGGAAAACCAAAAGCACAATGGCAAAAAAAAGAAAAAACCCCAAAAGAAACAGAACAAACGCTTATACTAAAACCAAAGCAGCAAAACTACCAAGCATGAAAAGGAAGCAACTAAAACCAACCTTGACAAAGCAGAGAAGATGAACCGGAACTAGGAGCCGAGAACCTCACCAGAAGTAGAAGCAGCGACGAAGCTTTAGAGAGAGAAGCACAAAAGAAATGAAGTTGAAATGATAATGAAGAGAGAGAAGTAAACCAGCACTTAAATAGAGAGGTAATGATTTCACTTTAAGGCACAGCAGTCGAGGAGCCGTCAAATTAAAAAGATTTGATACGCAAACACTGACGTGGAAAGCAAAAGGAGAAATTGGCTAACTACTGGAATCCTAGCTGGCAACACACCCAGCAGGAAAGGTGACCCCTCGGCCGAAAGGACCCTAATGAAGGGAGGCCTCTTCGACCGAAATAAGCCATCAACTTATTGCCACACTTGAAAGAGCCAAGTAATGGCAATAGGGGGATTACTATGGTGGGATTACAACTTACGGTCTAAGAAAGTTGCGGACCCTCAATAAATCGAGAAATAAACTTAAGTTAAAAGCATCGGCAAGACCTTCGGCCGAAGAGGATCAATGCTCCTTCGGCCGAAGGAGACTCACCAAACTTGCGGCCGAGGATAGACCAAACACGCCAAAGCAACCCCTGCGGCCGAAGAACCTAATACAGACCCAGACAGCACTAACAAGCCCAAGCCCAGAGAGGAAACCAAGTCATAGAAGGAAACCAAGTCCAAGAAGGAAATCAAGTCCAAGAAAGAAACAAACCCTAGAAGGAGATCAAGCCCAAAAAGGAAGTCAAGCCCAATAAAAGACCAAGTCCGAAAAGGAGACCGAATTCAAGGAGAATAAGGAGTCCCAATCCAAATAGAAATAGGACCCAAACACCTTCTATAAATAGAGGGTAAAGATGACTGTAAAAGGATCCGAAATTTTATTCATTTAGAGAAAACTCTGTGAAATTATTTTTGTAAGCTTTTAGCTATTTTCTCAAGTAATCTTAACCTGATATTTGGCTGTGGTTATATCTTACTTCTTAATTTTCTTTTGTCTTATGTTTTATTAGTTTCATGAAAAAATATATGTGACATATTGTTATTTCCTCCACTTTAAAAAGAATATATATATATATATATATATATATATATATATTACAGTAGTTTATCTTGTGTCATTTTAAAGAATATATGTATGATTGAAATATATATATATATTTATATATATAATCTTAATTAGATGATATGACATGACTTAGATTATTTCATTTTTATTACGGATTTAAATCAATTTTCATATTATTTACATAAATGTCATTATTATAATATAAATTAAAAGTATAAGGTAGACAAAAAATATAATTAACATGAAATAAATGTAAATAAAAATAGCTCGATGTGAAAAATTAATGAAAATAAGTGTAACTAAAAAATAGTTTAATGTGAAAAATCAATGAAAAAGAAATAGAAAATAAAATATATGATAATAATAATAAAAAAAAATAATAATAATAATTAATATTTTATAATAATGTTTAGTCTTTATCATTTCCTATCTACATTTAATTGTTTTAATATAATAAATATATAACAAATATATTGAAATAAAATAAAAAAATTAATTAATTAATAACTTCAATAAGACTTAATATCTTCAAATTAATGTTAATAGTATCAAATAACTTATTATTATCAAATACCAATTAGTAATATTTATAATGATTAAAATAAGAAAATAAAAAGATAAAACATACTCACATTCTCTAACAATTAAGTTGGGAAATGAATATTATAATGTAATATTTTAATCAATACAACAATAAAATCATTTAATAAAATGGATAATAAAGAGTTTATCAGTTATGAATATATAATAATATAATACTTAAATAAAATAAAGTATTAAATTATTATTCGATTTTGATTTTGGAACTATTATAAGTTATAAAATTAAATAAATTTCTAGAAGATAATGGAGTGTAAATAAAATGAAGGACAATCTTTTTATTTTTTCCAAATGTGACAAAATTGAATGTTACAAATTTTCCTTATTTGAAATTTTAAATGAGCCAAGAAAACTATCTCTTATTTAAAAAAGTCCCCACCACATAATATTTTACAATTATTTTATAATTTAATTAAAATATATTAAAAATAATAAATAACATAAAAAAACTGTTAATTCGCAACATGTTGCCTAGTTTAAGTATAAATTTTATGGATCCTCTTTATATTGCTAGTTTATATAGTAAATTTGTTTTACTAACATTTTAAATGTAGTAGATTACTATGAATTAAGCGATTAATTTTATTTATTTGATATATATTAAAATAATTATAGAAATATAATATATAAATATATATATTTAAGTTTATTATCAACCAATTTTCTCATTAAAATTAATGAAATTATGAATATTTCTTTTTACATAATTAATTTACACTTATATCCCTAAACAAACTAGAAATTTTTATTTCGATAATAAAATTGGTCAATATAACAATAAAATTTATAATTTCTGAAAAATATATATCATGTAATATATATATATTTTTTAAAATTAATTTTATCCAAAATTTTACTTTTATAAATCAATTTTCTATATAATATTATATTTGGAAGGAGATTGTTGTTGGCGGCAAGTGATTAATCGTAAGTATGAAATCATTTAACACTAAATTTAATCTGAATTTAGTTCTTATACGTGTAAAAGGTGCAAGTATAATTTCATATAGGGTACTACAATTATACTTCACGTTTTTTTAAAAGACTTTATTTTATTTAAATTGTAGTTGACTTTATAGGGTAACATGTGTGGTCCCAAAATCATAGCATGAAAAATGTAAATGCAGAGCAATTATAAAAATACACCTAGAAGAGAGCAGAGAGCAATATTAAGGGAGAGAGAGAGAGTTGCATACAACTTTTAAGAAAGCCAACTAACTAACAAGTTTTTGTGCATCTAATAATCAACAACACTCTCGCCTTTTACTTTGATTAATTTCTCACATACTCATCACAATGTTTTCTCTTTTTTTATGTAACTTAAATGTAAATATAAATTTATAATAAGTGTATGCAAGGAATAAAATCAATGTATCATACATACATCACAATAAGTAATATCTTGATAATTATGGACTTGAGCAATTAGTAAACCATACATTGAGAATATATATATATATATATATATATATTAAAAATTTATGTTTTATTCATTTTAACTATTAAAAACACCTATTTTACTTTGATTAATTTCTCATACACTGTTTTTTTTACCTAATTATGTTATTTAAATCTAAGTGAGTTAATTTGATAAAATATAATATATGAAGAAGAAGATATCCAAATCTATATTGCTAGTTTCTCCAATATAATGTATGGTCATTCCATTTATATAATGACGATGCTAATCTCACTTACTTCATAGTGGACACATAAATTCCTAATTTCATTGTTAGAAAAAAAAATGCACAATGTTTTTAAATTTAGTCAAAATGCCACAATTAATTTTTTTTTTTTATAAGGATTTTACGCTATTATTAATTTGCTTTGACAATTAAGTTTAAGGATAAAAAAATATAAAAATATTATATTTTATATAATTATTTAATTCAATTCAATTAATAAATAAATGTTCTCTTAAAAAGTTGTTATAGTTTTTAACATCTTTATTATCATTTAAGTATAAATTTAATGGATTTTCTTAATCTTGATTGATTGTGGTTTATACTTTTATTTATTTAGTAAACTTGTTTTACTTATATTGTAAATGTAATAGATTACCATAGAATTAGGGGATTAATATTATTCATTTTACATATATTAAACCAATTATAGAAATATAATATATATATATATTAATATTAAGTTTATTATCAACCAATTTACTCATTAAAATTACTGAAATTACGAAATATATTATGAAATACATTCTTTTAAAAAGAATAAATATACACCTACATCCCTAAATAATTTATAAATTTTATTTAAATAATAAAATTGGTCAATATAAAAAAAAGTTTATAATCTTTGAAACATACATATCATGTAGCATATTTTTTTTTAAAAATAATTTTATCCAAAATTTCACTTACTTTTATAGACAAATGAGATTTATATTTATTAAATTAATATGTGTATAAGTTATCTCAATTTGCTCTATTTAAATGAAGAAAGTAAATCAGTTTTCTTATATAATATTTATTCATGGAAGAGATTTTTTTTTTTATATGTAAATCAAGACAGGAGACTCATCCTGAATATAAAATCATTAAACCACATTTAAACTTAATCTAGTTCTTATATGTACATTTGGTTAAATAGTTGATTTTACGTATCTAACCTTCCTATTCTGTAAAAGTAAACCGTGTAATGTCACATATATTGATAGGGTACTACAACACTTTTTTTTTAAATAGTTGATTTTACATATCACCTTCTTACATGTGTACTTTTTTTAAATGATGTTACTTAAATTGTAATACACTTTAATATATATATATATATATATATAAAAAGGGGTTATTTCCAAAAACCAACCGCAGGTTTGACAGATTAGCCAAAAACCAACAACTTTTTCATTTTTGGCCAAAAACCAACATTATGACAGTTTCCATCCATTTTACTGTTCATCCGTCAGATGATGAACAGTAACTAGGGCATTTTGGTAATTTCTAATTTTTTTTTAAAAAAAAAATAATTATGAAGCAAAAGAAAATAAAATATATTTTTTAAAAATCGAAAATTATAAAAATACTCCTGGTTACTGTTCATGAACTGACGGATGAACAGTAAAATGGATGGAAATTGTCAGAATGTTGGTTTTTGGCCAAAAATGAAAAAGCTGTTGATTTTTGGCTAATTTGTCAAACCTGCGGTTGGTTTTTGGAAATCTCCCTATATATAAATAAATGACCCGACAGGTGTGGTCCCAAAATCACTAAAGGCTTGACATGTAAAATAAAATTGTAGAGCAATTACAAAAATATACATTGAAAAGAGCAATGCTGAGAAGAGAGAGAGAGTTGCATCGCTTTAAAAAACCCCAAACAAGCACCGAGTTTTTGTGTATCTCAACAATCAACAACACTCTCTCCTCCTACTTTGATTAATTTCTCAAGTACTTATCATATTCTTTTCTTTTTTTTTTTATTTTATTTGCATAAATTAAATATAAATTTAATTGTTGGATACAAATGTAACGGGTGAAGATGATAATGAGTATCCAAATTTGGGGAATAGTTGTTCTATCAATCCTTATTTTGGTGTTACCATTGATTTTGCCACCGCTACCTGTTCCTCCAATGTGGTGTATGTTCATTCCGATTATTATAATGGCGATGCTAATGTACATTGCTTTCACTCATCTTGATCATCCCAACATCAATTCCATTTAGATTATCAGTTCCTTCTCATCAAGAAAATCAAATACATGTTAAGTCTACTACTTTTCTATTAAGTCTACTATTATTGTTGTTTTTGTTATAATTGAATCTGTTTTAGACTTGTTTTGATTCTCTAAAATTCAATTTTTGATGTATTTCATGTTCTCTTATTTCGCTTGTTCCAATAAAATGCTTTATCTTGATGAGATTTACTTATCTTTTGTATATTATTTTAATGTTGAAAATTATATTTCTAGCTATTTATTTATTTCACAAAACCAGTTATAAAAAATTAGGTAAAAAAATTGACAATAGTTTAGTGGATTAAATTGAAACTACGCAATTCTAAATCCATGTGTAAGTATGTTGAAAAAGAAATATATATATATGTATATATATATATATATATATATTTGCGCTAGATATACTTGTTGGCTATTGTGCTCATCAAAAGAATCAATAACCCTTTTGGTTAAAAAAAAATAAAAATAAAAAAATTACTACTTTATTTTTATTTTAAAATATTATCAAAATATATATACATATTCTTTTTTCAAATACCAATTTACCATTTTTTTTATAAAACAAAAAGGAGTTTCCACTTTTGTTTACAAATGAAATCATTTAATAAATTTTTTTTAAAAAAATTAAATTTGATAATATGTATTCTTTCAAAAGTGAATTTAGAATTTTATTTTTAAATAAAAAAAAAAAATAAAAAATTTTCAATTATAAAATTTATCAACTAATTAATTTTACTATAAAATATTCATAATCATATTTATAATTTATAAAACTAATATAATTTAAAATTTTTGATCTTATGTAAAATGAGTTAAATATTAGACCACTTAGTAGTTTTTTTAAGCAAAATTAATTGTACAAGTCAAATTAAAAAATATTTTTTAATTATAAAATAATCAAATAATAAATCCTCATCTGCATTAATAATTTCATAAATAATGGCGAAATAAACGTGGTTAAAGAAATATACACTTTCAATAATTATAGGGAAAATTGCCCCTAGTGTACCAATCAAAATTTGAAAATTCAAAACTAATCCAAAAAAGTTTATACTCAATTTTTAAAACCATCCAAAGTTTGTCATTTAAAACTAAACCAAAAAACCTAAAATGCCCCTCATCATATAATACAATTCCCTTCATGTTTTCTTTAATAAAATAAAATAAGTATTTATATGTAAAGTCTTATTTACCCTTACACAAACAACAACACATGTTCACACCTTCCTAAATAAAAGGGATAAATGACATATAGCCCCCTATACTTGGATGTTTGTCTCGTTTAGCCCCATGTACTTTGTTTACTACCATTTAGCCCCCCTGAACTTAGCTTTTCCCTACCATTCCGCCTCTTTTGACAAAAAATATGCCACATGTGTGATGTGGCATGCCATGTGTGTTCAATGCTATAATAAAATTTTATTTTATCCCTTATACTTGACCTTTTTGTCACTTAACCCCTTTTACAATTGCACACTAAAAATTAACTAAAAAAATAAAATTACACATACTATTAATTTTATATTATTTTTTTTACTGTAAAAATATATTTATATTAAAGTTATATGATAAATTTAGTATAAAATTTTAAAACTTTATAATTTTAATAAATAGGATTAAACTTTAATAATTATATAATTATTTTTAAATTAAATATATAAAATGGTATATTATTAAATTTATTACATAATTTGGTAATTTATATATATATATATATATAATATTAACTCTTCTCTATTTTATAATTTTTTTAATTAAAATCAAGATAGATTGTATATTTTCCATAAACATACTAATTGATATAAATGTACATGTCTATAGATTTATAATTAATACCAATATACAATTTTATTAAAATTATAAGCCTGTTTCTTTTTTTTTTTCAAAAATTAATTGAGGTTATAACTGACTTTTTAATTTGAATTTTATTGGTTTATTTGATAGTCTAAAAAAATTGTAACACCCAAACCCCCGCCTTACGGATAGATGCAAAGAGATGGATGTCACGACAGAAAACATACATATTATACTTATACTTATTTTGAACAGCTATCAGATATCCAAATAGAACTTATATTACTGTAATAGTAAAATCTGACAATGAAATGATAAACTTGATACTTAATCAAATACTGAACTTAAAATCATCTGAATACAAAATCATTAGAAATCGAAAACATAATGTTTCAAAATCTGGTAACAACTGAAATAGTTTAATAAAGCTTGGGAGTTCAATACATAATATAAGCGGAAGCTAATCTGAAAGCCAATGTCAGAACTGATGCATGGACTGATATATGTGTGCCTTGCTATTCCACCTGACTGTCTGAACTTAGCATTTTCCATCCCGATTAGGAAAATTAACATAAAAGACAAAAATAAAGAAACAACATGGTCAGACTATCAAATGTCTGGTTAGTAAGCTAATGCCCAACATCCACACACATACAATGCTTCTTAAATTAACAATTAAGCATGAACATACAACATATGCAGCTTACCTGGCCAAATAGAGGCTTAAAATAGAAGGAAATAGAAGAGTACCGAAGATTTCAAACAACTCTGAAAGGTTCTAATGCTTGCTAGGTTCCTTAAGGAGTAACAAATGCATCTGGTACCATTAACAGTGATTAAACAGATTAATTATGTCCTGTAAATTCTCTAAACTTAAAACAGTCATAACTTATTCGTTTGAAGTCCGAATCAGACTTATAATAACTTTTCGGAAAGGGAAAATCAAGAGGAAGAAGTCTAGAAGAAGTCAGGTGAGAAAAAGTGTTATGGCGAAAAGTTTAGGCGACATATATGTATTTGCCTGAACATCAGGCAACACCTTTAGGCGAGATTGAAATATGTTGCCTCAATTTGGCGATGTGTTTGGCAATGTTTGTTTCTATGGGAATTTCATGGCGACTCTTACTTGGCTAAATAGAAACATTTAGCCTCACTTCTAGGCAGGGTGTTGTTAGGCGATGATTTTTCAAACTGAAATTGATTTTTGGGTGACTTGTTCTTGGCAACATAAAAACATTTTGCCTCACTTTTCAGGCGAGGATTTTGGCAATGATTTTTAAAAGAAAAAGTCTCGTCTAGCAATCTTGGCGAGGTATTTGTCGAAAACCAATGACTAATACACTGTTTCTTTTAAATATTGGCAAAGTATAAAAATTTAAGGAAATTTCACCTGGATACCAGCGAAGTAACTTGGCGAGATTTGAACTTTAAAAAAAATAGGGATCGTCTAAATTTTGGCGAAATTAATAGGCGATGGACACAGGATGTTGCCAACTTATTATTTATCTAGGCGATAGACTCTGGCGTAGGATCAAGATTTCGCTGACCACAAGGCGAAGTCACTGGCGACATAAAAAGACTTTGCCAACTCTATACTTAGTCTAGGCGATGACTTTGGCTAAGTAATCAAAATTTCACCTGAGTCTAACTCGTTTTAATTTCAACTTTTAAATCTTCTTCAAATTATCCAATTAGGCAATAGTCAGTCTATAGGCAGCATGATAACCCAATATTAGCAAGTAGCTCACTTACAGCTAGTTAGGAGTCACAATTTAACACTACCTAAAGTTAAAACCCAAAAGAACAACTAACATCAAAAGAATCACACCGAGAACATGACAAACATACATAATCAAAAGCAGAACGAATCCAATATCAAAAAGTTGAGATTACCCATTTATTTAGGTGTTTAACTTACCAGGCCTATCCTTAGTCTAGTAACAAAATCGGGAACAGAAACAGACAAATAGGGTTAAACTCTCAGAGATGGATCAAAGATCTCAGAGATGATGTCGTCGCATCAAGAAATGAGCCAAGCTCCAGAAATGATGTCGTCGCATGCAGAAAGTGGTTGGCAATCATGGCCATATACGCTTTCGCGCATCGATGTATACATCTAGTTTTCCCTAACAGCATGCTGGTCTTATCGTATTAACCTTAGGACAGGACTTTAGCAGATTACAAAATTCAGATTTCAAATAGCAGACAGATAGCAAACGAATATGGACACAAATTCATATGTCTGATCATGAATAAATAATAGGGCAGCAATATTCCCAAACAATTTATATCAAATGCAGCAGATTAAGTATCCAATCTCAGATTTCGACTTGCATTAAATTAATCAATTTGCAGATAATTTAACAAACAAAGATAACCAAAAGTGAGGGCGTAAACATGGCTACTAACCTTATTCGCTAATCCCAAATACCACCGAAATTACTACGGTTGACGATCCCCAACTTGGTCTACACCAAATCAAGAATAATTCATAAATTCCCAATTCATAAAAGTTAGGGTTTATACCCAAAAGGCAATTAAAATCGATTTAGACCCAATATACCCAAATCATGAAATCAACTTCACGGGTTTCAAAACTCATTCTATTAGAAACGAAATCCCTAAATCAATTTGTAGAAAACAACATCAAATCATCAAACCCTAATTATAGATAAAATTCCCAATTTGAATAGAAATCGATTAAAATCAAGGAGTAGAGAAATTGTTACCTAGGTGGTGATGAAATCAAGGCAACACACAAATCCCAATTGAAAGCTTGAAAATCGTGGCTTTGAAATCCGTGGGATGTTTCTTGGTCTGAGAGAAAAGTGAGAATACGTAAAAAGCTTTTCCTTTAGGTTTTGTGACAATTGAAACAAAAAGCTATTCTTTTCAATTTATATGGTTGGCAAATATCGCCTCAAACCCACATGTTTTCAAATTAATTTAAAATAACCTCATTTGTAAAATAATTACAAAATCACCTTAAATATCAAATTGTTTTCAAATGTAACCCAAAAGTCAACTTAGTCAAATCATTTGGTCAAACCGGAAAGGTCAATATTTTTCAAAAATACCCATTTTACCCTTAAAACGAAAATAAACAAAATTAAGAAAAATTTCAAAATTAAGCAGACGAATAGCCCCAGATTACGGACGTGACATAATTAACTTCTTTCTCCTTATACCAATATAGATCATTAATGTTGTTGTAGAGCTACACACAACCAAGATGTTCCTGAAAGTGGATGACAATATCAATTTGTTCTTGCCTACTTATTTTGTGGTATATATTCATTTTTTTAGTCTATTTTTTTTTTTTTAAGTTTTTGAAAGTCCAATAGTAAATTTTTTTTTTTTAATGTGATAGCAAGCAGTAAATTCCAACTCTTATAAGGCTGCAAACTTTCAATGGGATTGATATATGTATTATTTCAAGTGATGTGAAAATGTATAAAATTTATTTAACTAACCATATATGTATTATAATTGATTTATATGTTTATTACTGTTATTAACTATGTTGATCAACATTGGTATTTAGCAATCATCAATATAAAGGAATGTGTGGCAGAGATATGAGATTCATTCGACAATTTGAGAAGAGAAAATGATCAATTTACTCAAGTTTTAAAAATTGTAAGGTGTTATTCATTCTCCTTTACACCATATATGAGACATGTTTACAAATAGATCATCATTAACATAATTATATTTATTCATAGTTGAAAGCACTTGATATTTTACTGTGTGTCTAGAGATGTATTTAGTATTTCCTGGACATTGTTTATTTACCACATTCAAGATCATCACACCTAAAGTGCCCCAGCAAACTAATTCATATGATTATGGTATTTACGTCATAAAATTCTTGGAGGTACCATGTTCTATTTGTGAAGAAGGATATCAAGTATTTTTTTATTTATTTATTCAATATTTATGATGAATTATGGTTTATCAATAACTCTCCAATTCATAACAATAGTTTGGTTCTATTTTTTCTAGTACAATTCCGACAATGAGAGATTAAAAATAGCAATTGAGCTTCTATGATCGGAATATCACAGTACGAAAGATACGTTGCTTCAGCAAGTTGATTTTCATTTTAATAATTCTTTAAATAGGAATGAAGGAGTTCGACATTATGAATCTGCATACACATCAAAACATGAAGGTCCATCGATGAAGAAGATTCGCACTTCAAATTTCACGCCAAACCAGTATACACCGAAAAGAGGGAGTAGGAAGAAACTTTTTTTATTTACTTATCACACTTCATTAAGTTGTTTCAAATAAATTATCGTCAACACTTCTAGAGCATGATATTTTCTATACTAATTTCAATAGTGAAATTAGTATAGAAAGTTGGATATGTACAGAATTTTAATACTGTAAATTTCTTCTTAATAATAAAAAAATTCTAGGATGAATGCATTTATAACATCATGTTGAATGAGTTACTTCCAGTTGCAGTAACAAAAACTAATAACTCTACCAAATGATGTCGTTGGTGTTGTGTTGGCAAGAACCTCTTTGGAAAAATAGGCGCTTTCTAGATCTAACCAACGCCACTGAGGCCATCTTCAACCCACACCAACCTATCTCAAATATAAGGCATATCCTATCACTCTATCCTGATTTTCATTCCAACCCTACTCATACCCTATCTTCTTTTTGGGGTAAAATTCTAATTATTTTGATTATTGTGGTTAAATTTTAAATTCAAATATTATTACATATTGCAATATTAATACTTGTAGATGGTGTATTAATAAATATAAATTAAATTAATAATATTATTAAAATATAATAATTAAATAATTAAATTAATAATATTGTTAAAATAAAATATTATAATAATAAATAAATATTTTGTTTTTATATTAATTAATAAATAAATTTGAATTAATAATACTACTATTATCTGTAATTCTAAATTATATGATTTTTTTATTTAATAGTAGTTTTTAATTTATTTATGATTTCATTTGTAATGTTTTTAATTTATGTGCAAGTTACTTTATATAGGTTTTAATTTATAATTTTATGTAGTTATTTTATTATTATTTAGTGTTATCATTTTAATTTTTACATTAAATTATTATTATCATTAAAAATTATTAATTTAAATATTTAAATATTTTAAATGTCATATAATTAATATTATTTTATAATTATTTTAACTATCAATAAAATAATAAATAAATAAATGGTTAAAAGGATCAAAATGTAAATTTTAATTTATAAAATTGCAAATAGGTCCAATAGGGTGTGGAGGAAAGTAAAACACTATTAATAGTAAAGGATCTCCATGCAAACACCCTATATTTTCTTGAAATTGTAAATAGAGTATGTACGTTAGGTTTGATTTTTGGAATTTTTCTACCCTAAAGTAAGATAAAGGTATATGAGTTGGAGTTGGTCTGAGTTCAATTCTATTTGAAAATATTCCCTGCTCTTGATAGAAAAAGCTTTGTTTTCATCCAACTATTAATATCATAAAAAAAAAGTTGTTAGCTTAGTATACCACAAGCCTACCCGAATTTCACAACATTGTTATCATTGTTTATTCGTTTTTCGAGTAGTTGTTCTAGAATGAACAATGATCAATACCTTATCTAACAAGAAAATTGGAAATTTTAGAACCTGAACATTGGAACAACTAAATCAAACTTAAAAAACATTGCTTTCTATTCTATCTATATGGAAGATTGGATTGACAGATGGTGCACCTGTCAACAATTCATAGAACATATTTATTTTCGTCTGCTTTGCTTCCTCAATTGGTCACTGAAGTTATATAGCAAGTTCATTAGAAAAATAAAATTTGGAACAATAATCATTCATGCATTTTAAGTCAATAATGGGTTGTTCCAATATCCACATTTTATTTTAACCTTTAATAGAAAGGAGGTAAGAGAAAAATTATGAGTTTTGAGATATAATCAATTGAAATTGAAAGGTTGAATCAAATCCAATCACAATCAAAAAGGAGTAACAATTAGGAATAACAGAACTCAAGGCTCAAGTACAATAAAATAGCAGTTTAGTACCTTTCTGGAAGCATTAACATGTCATGACAAAATGCTAATTGCTTATAGAAAAAAAACAATATGTAGAGACAAGAAAATAACAGTAACACCACCAAGCTAACGGGCTAAGATGATGGCGGATAGAGACAATCCTGTCCAATTGCTGGCAACTCCATCAAGGCATTTGAATATTTGGCTATTTCGATTACCAGCAATGTCCCAGGTTGATGCTCTAGGTTGAAGCTATCAAACTATAACCATGATAACTGAGAAAGGAACATATCAAAAGAACTTACCCTGGACTTACATAACCATCGTTGACCTCCCATTCAATGATGGTACGATTAAATTCAAGCCTTACTTTGTCTGTCCCAACTGTTTGAAGAAGACATGCTTGCACTCTGCACCACACAGATAAAAGAAGATAGGTTGGTACTAAGCTCAACTGCAATACTAAGTTGATTATAAAATAAATTGGGGAACGGAGTGGGGAAGGAGGAAGAAAGAACAAGATTTTAGAAGTTTCAGCAACCTCAGAAGATGAGGGTACACCCATTCCGAAATATAGCGAATGGTAGGAACTACAAAAAGATGGAAACAAACTAAGTTGCTTATTGGATTCCCTGTTAACCCAAATACAAGAATTTTATTTGCATTCATGTTCTCTGCTAGTCCAGAATTGATCTCAGCAAATGTCAGAGTTATTCCTGGACTCATACATGCACCATCAGTCAACCAGTCTACTAATAACACAAGTCACACACTCAACATAAACATCCGCCTTCTGCCTCATGCTTCCCTTCTGTCAGTATGGAAGAAATTATTTACAGTTTCATCAACATTGGCAGAGAATATATAAAACCAATAATACAATAAAAAGTGAAGGTCAAATGGTGTGTTAGCTCAAAGAATGATAATTTGGATTAGATTTTGCAGATTAGAACTACAAAACTGCTATCAGATACTATACTATTCATGTTCTCTACATTGTACTAAAGAGTACCTATAACTAAAGCCAATAATATCAGTCTGTGAGGGCACCAGCATCTTGCAACCATGTCCTCCATTTGGTTAGCTGTTCAGAGGCTATAGTTTCATTTTCTATTGGCCGCCAATAAGTCTTGTGAACGCACATTAATCCTTCATTGTCTTTGGAATAAGTCATTTTGATTTTCCATTGTAGTGACTTGGCCAAGCTCTCTACCTCGCTAATTGTTTTGGAATTGTCTCTTACAGTGAGGGTTCCTTCGGGTCGGCTATAACTGCATGTAGATTGCACCTGTAGCCAGTGTATATACTATGTAGATTAAATTATCAAATTTTATAAGAGGTGTTTTAACTCTGTCGAAGATGCTTACCTCTGTTTGATGCTGGAGAAAAGATGATCAGCATGAAGAAAAAAAAAGGTTCTTGGATAAGTATTGAATGATTCGCACCAATCGTAGATTATTGGAAGTGTGTCTGGAGAGTTAATTGAAACGACATTCATAACCCATAACTTCAGGCCGCAGCAAACCTACAAGCGCATAGAGAAGAGTGTAACTTAAGGAAACTGTAGTGCTAGGAGCAATTGGTAATATATATAAATCACTTCCTCTCCTGAAATTGGTGTTAAAATATGCACATATACACACAATATCTCTGTAAATAAATTCTTGTATCAAACTATCAGAAGTGCTTGACTTTCAAGTTTGAAGGACAGTTTAAACATGTAGGAATAACTTACCCTCCATATACAGCTCTCATGTCCATAACATTACTTACATGAGACCAGTCGATTCCCATTCCTTTTAAATAAGAACGGGCGACAACAATTCTCCCATATCGGTAGTCAGCTGTGAAATCCACGGGGACTCCTTTGCCATAAAGAGCAGCCTCAGAATTCAACCAATAAGGTGGTGTCTCTAGCCTTGAAGGCCATTGCTTAGGCCAATGAGACCCACGCTTTGATGCTTCCACAGGTACTTTATGCATGCAAGCCTAAATTGATACATTCCTGAAAGCCACAGGCATCCGCATCATTCATTAAATAGTATAAAACGGTAGGTATCAGCTACAATAACAGTATAGAAAAATAGAGCATTTTATGTATGGAAAAGAAACTTCTACAACCAGCGTGCTAAAAACCCTCATTCCCACTGCTCTCATATCTTCCCTTTTTCATTACAGTAACTCTTTTATCTGGTATGGTTTGCTTTCTCAAAGATGATCAGCGCAGATAACATCTGTATAGACAATGATGAATAGCTAGATGGAATTCACTATGGACCATCCTTAAGGAGATAAAATATGAGAGATATTATACCATTAGCTATAAAAAGGAGATTATTGGATTTTTTTAATCAATAAGAGAATTTGCACGTACAAAAATCATAACTATAATCCAACAGTTAATCCCGTATGAGAATTAAAAGAGGTGAATCTCAACCATGGTATCCGATCCAAAATTATAATGTCTTCCCACTCCCTGGTCCAAACCATCATCCAACTAAATATTTTCTTTTTACTCATTTCAGTACAAGTAACCAGTGACAGCAAAAGCTTTTGAGCAATCTAGAACCCCACATTATGTGAAAAAATATGATGAAATTAGTTCATGTAAGTTTCAACTAATTAAAGGAAGTACATGTATTTCCAATGCAAGAAAAAACTAAAACTAAAGATGTAGAACAATCCAAACACGTAAGATTACGGGTTTCTCATAAAATAATGAGAATCACATCCACAAGGTAAATTACCAGGCTTTCTTAAACCAAAAGATAACTCCAACAATTAGGAAACACAAGACATTACCATGTACCATTTCTCTCAAAAACTCCATAGTGCTGGAAACCTAGAAGGAAGCACTCGCTAAAACCTCAAAACAAAAGATAATTAGCTGTAATAAACAGACCTTAAACCAAATGCCTAGAACAACATTCTTCCACTCAACTGGATAAAAAAAAAAAAAAACGAGAATATAATGTCTAATGGGACAAAAAAAAAAAAACAAATCCAATCTGCAATTTAACCTCCTTATCCAAGCCAGCAAGCCATATAGTAAAATACCTCCTATCAACAAAATCATAGCATAAAGGGGCAAATTACTCCAAACTCAACCGATTTTTTTAAAGAAATTGCAGTTATAAAAAAGTTTGGTTTAATAAAATTATTCGATATTTTATTCTATCTAAACAGCAGATGCTTGATAAATATATAAATCGTATTAAGTTATCCTATCCTATTTTTTATCCTATAAACCATGCCTATAAACCATGTGACCTCATAAAGATCTATCTGGTGCTTGTATTTTATTTTTTAATTTGTTTTCTCCTTATAAAAGAGAATCCATCCAAAATTTATTTTATTTTTCATTCGAATATTTGATCAAATAAAATATAATTGAAATGTATTATTTGGTACTTAATATTTTAAATATATATTTAATTTATTTTTTAATTAGATTAAAATCATCAAAATGTGTTATTTGAAAAAAACGCTTCAAATTAAAAATCAAAATGTATTATTTGCTTAAAAATTTAAAAATCAAAAAATAAAAAAATATCAATATTAATATAATTGATATGTATTATTTGTTTAAAAATTTTGAAATTAAAGAATATATTTTATTCAATTTTTAATTAGAATTAAATCACTAAAATGTATTATTTGAGTAAAAATTAAAATAAAAATATTTTCATTTAGATTTTTATTATAATTAAGATAATTAATATATAATTTTATTAAAAATTAAAATAATTGAAATGTATTATTTGATGAAAATATTAAAATGAATGAGAAATAAATTTTTTTAAAAAAATACATACCAAACAGATCCTTAAGCTACCAAATGGATCCTTAGCTCATAGCTACTTTTCTAAAAACTCACTTAGCCTGATTGCAAAATTGATTAAACTTTTTTATAGTTGCAATTTCTCACCAACTCACTTGGGTTTGGAGTGATTTGCCCCTAGGATAAAGAAGATAAAACATAACAAACCAGAGACATGACTACTTTCCCACGAGAATAAACCTCAATAATTGTCACGTCCGTAATCTGGGGCTATTTGTCTACTTATTTTGAAATTTTTCTTAATTTTTATTTATTTTCGTTATAAGGGTAAAATGGGCATTTTTAAAAAATGTTGACTTTTCCGATTTGACCAAATTATTTGACTAAGTTGACTTTTGGGTGGATTTTAAAAACAATTTAATATTTGAGCCAATTATGTTATTAATTCTAAAATGGGGTTATTTTCAATTAATTTAAAAACATATGGGTTAGTGGAGATATTTACCATCCATATATATATATATATATATATATATATATATATATATATATATATATATATGTGAAAAGATTGCTTTTAGAATTCATTCTCACCAAAACCTAGAAATAAATTTTTTACGTATTGTTACTTTCTCTCCAAAAATCAAGAACACACACTCATATTCTAAACTTTAATTGTTGGGGATTTCACTTAAAATTTGGTGTTGATCTCGATTTCTTCATCTAGGTAATGATTTCTACATCTCTTTTTGTTTTAATTCACATTTAAATTGATTTCTATTAGAATTGGGTATTTTTACATAAACTAGGGTTTGATGATTTGGGATTGATTTCTCGAATTGATTTTGGGGTTTTTGCTTTATATGGTTTGGGTTTTGAAACCCTTGATTTAATTTCATGATTTGGGTTGTTTTGGATCTTAATTGATTTTATTTGTTCTTTAGATATAAACCCTAATAATTGTGAATTGGGGATTTATAATTTATACTTGATTTGGTGTAGACCAAGTTGAGGATTGTCGACGGAGTAGACTCAGTTGATTTGGATTAGTGAATAAGGTTAGTAGCCATGTTTACGCCCCCACGTTTGTATATGTTTGTTTGCTTACTTGTATGTAAATTGATTAAATTTATACAAGACGAATTCTGATTTGGAATAGCTTAAATTGCTGCATTTGATATAAACTGTTTGGGTATTTTGCTGCCATTTTATCTGTACATATTGGACATGTGAATTGGTGTCCTTATCTGTCTGATATTTGTCTGTAATTTGAATTCTGTAATCTGCTAAAGTCCTGTCCTAAGGTTAATACGATAAGACCAGCATGCTGTTAGGGAAAACTAGATGAATACATCGATGAGCGGAAGCGTATATGGCCTTGATTGCCAACCACTTTCTGGATGCAACAGCATCACTTCTGGAGCTTTGTTCACTGTCTAGATGCGACGACATCACTTCTGGGATCTATGATCCATCTGTGAGGATTTAACCCTATCTGTCTGTTTCTGTTCCCGATTTTGTTATTAGACTAAGGACAGGCCTGGTAAGTTAAACACCTAATAATTGGGTAATCTGAATTCTGTGATAATGAATTGTTTCCGCTTCTAATGATGTTTGTTTGCTATGTTTTGTTTACTCTTGTTAATGCACGCTTTTATCTTTTGGGTTCTAACACTGGGTAGTGTTTATTGTGATTCATAACCGGCTGTAAGTGTTAGGAATAGACCCATTTGGATAGCTAGACTTTGATTAGCGATCGACATAATTGGAATTAGGCTAAAATTGTGCCTAGGGTCCATAACCGAACTATTTACCGGACTAGTTGCCGGATTGTCACTTAAAACTGGAAAACTGGACGTGGGATGGTCTATGGCCGAACTCCTTACCGAGCTGGTTACCGAAATACAATTCGGTCAGCCTTGAGATCACCAGATTCACTCTCTGGACGAACTACTTACTGAATATGATACCGAACTGTAGTCCGGTTTGAGCCTCTGAATAATGTTCAACCTCTTTGACCGAGCTCTTCACCGAGCTAAGTACCAAATTACAATTCGGCATGTCTGAGAGACTTGAAACTCTCTGACCGAGCTTCATACCGGATTAGGAACCGAATTGTCACTTAAACTTTCCTTGGATTCATATAATTGCTCTTTGACCGAATAGCCTACCGGACTGTATACCGAACTCCTAATTCGGTATCGGTCTCCCTTCTGAAAATAATTTGACAACTGTAAAGCCTTTCTCAAATGGTAAATGCAATAATATGTAATCACTTATCCTAGATCACTTAAAGGGATTTGTATTTGGGATAACTTGTTTTGATAATCAACTTGTCTACTTCTGTTTGTACCCCTTTGGTTGTTAACTAACCAGCATTTGTGCGTGACATATTATTTTGTTTAATAAGACGCATCTGTATATGTTTGTTGGGCATTGGCTTACTAACCAGATATCGATAGTCTGACCCTTCGTTGTTTTCCTTTTTGTTTGTATGTTTTGAACCCTTTTCGGGAATGGAATTTGCTAAGTTCAGACGGTCAGGTGGGATAGCAGGATATCACTAGCATCGAGTATTCACATGGCATCCTCTTCAAACTTGGATTTCATTGCTATTTTATTTTGTTGGACTTATTTTAGTATTTGAACCGTTGCACTATGTTTTGGATTGATTTTCAGATTAAGTACTTTTGGGATATTTTTATGTGATTTTCCTTTCATTTGGAACTTGTAGTCAAATTACTAATTGGTTTTGGATTTGTTTCGAACTATTTGAATTTGGATTCACAATAACTGTCTTTCAGATTTGAGTATGATTTGTATATATCTGTTTATTTGTTATTTGTATGTTTGTATGTGTCTCCGTATGTGACATCCGGTCTCCGCGTTCCCTTTCGGTTGGGGCGGGGGTTCGGGTGTTACAATAATCTTCATAGACAAAAACCTTAACTAAATGCAATTCATTTCAAGAAACGCAAAAAATCCTAGAACAAATTGGACCTAGTCAACTTGAAAGACATAAATGTCAGCTTCAAGCAAAAAAAAAAAATAAGGTGAAGCGTGGGCCAATACCTTTTCTGTAATATCCCCAGTCAATAGTTTCTAGTTCCTACATGAAGTAAAACCCACCAAATGAGCACATAATTCACAGAGGAGACAACCAAACTCAAACATCAGAAAGAATTTCAAAAAGGCCCACAAGTTTAAACATCAAACAGTAAACGCTTAAGATTTATTTACAACAGCATCAGACCTTCATTTCTAAAAACTAATCGTCAAACATATCTGAATCAGAAGTATTTGTTTTCATCAGTAAGACTGTTATTATATTAGGATTATTTGACAATAGCAAAGCACAGCTTCAAAATATACTTGTAGCTCCTAACTCAAACTCTTCGAATGACATACGAGTAAACAAACATATCCATTACTCCGACCATAGTCAAATACAACTATATCTCTTCATTAAAAATAGATTAACTAATTTGCGGACTCTATTAGACAGCTGAGTCATTTTTAGCTCCATTGTCGCATTTTTTAACAATTTCATTTTCATTCACCGATGAAATTCATCGCTCAATAGCCACAACACAACCAAATATGAAACATACATTTCCAAATCTGACAATTCTCAAAGTACATAATAGCATAAATCTGATCTAAAAAGACACCACATAAAGATCGATTAGGAGATAAAGATATAATCTCTCCCAACAAATTAGTCTCATTTCTAAGCTACATATGTTTGAAAGTCTCAATTTTTAAATTGCTCTTTAAGAAACAAAAAAAATAAATGGGGAATCACACAAGTATGCCACTGGTGTACAAGATTGGAGACTTCATTGCATATCTAATAAATCAAACAAATCATCTTAACATAAGAAATAGCTAGAACCAAACCTGGTATTATAATCCTGTAAAATTCTTCTTTATGAAGATGAAGTAATTCATCCACGGTACTTCTCACCTTAGTTTAAAAAATCATATAGGACAAGTTCATCTGTTTGAGAACAATAAGTCATGATTACATTCGTACAGTTAGTAAGAAAATTATAAAAATCTCTGCAATTGAAATTCAGTAATACCTTTTCCCTTTGAACATGTTCGTTTATTATGTCCACCATCATTACAAATACTGCACATACGTGATTGGGTTCTTTTGTTCCTATTTTGAGTTGGTGCTCCTTTTGTTGCAGATATGATTGGATCTTTAACCTTGGATATTTTTGCTTGGTTGGAGCAGCAGTCTGGACAAGATGTCGACATATCCATTGCTGATTGCGATTGTTCAATCTTATTCAACAATAGAAAAATCTTTTGTTTTGTATTATGGTAACACTTTGAAGTTTTAGAAGTTTTAAAACAAAATCTATTGCAAAAGGCAAACAAATTTGCAAATCTTGTCATCTCCAACTGCGAAGGTGATTCTATGCCATCATTTAAGCCATCAATACTACCCAGCATAACATCCTTGCACCAATGTTTATTCACCAGTATCTCAGGAATCTCAACAAAATTTTGGGTGTTCAGTACTACAAACATTCAGCTGCAAGGAATACCAATCGATTCAAAATATCTGCAAAAGCATGTCATACTCATATTAGAGGGAAAATAAAATATTGTGCAAATACAACTACTTCTTTCAAATTAAGTCGATGTATATGAAATCATATTGCCATCCTCGGTTCAACTTAGAATTAATAATAAAGTTTCTTCTTGTATATTTTTTCTAACCATCAGGAAAATAGCTCGTGTATATCTATCACCCGCATTCTTTTCAAGCTTCTTAAGGTGGGTTATTAGGACTGGTTTTGTACATCTTGATTTATAATCATCTTTAAGCTCATTGTGTCAAATTTGATCGAAAGCCCTGCATATTTGCTTGACAAACTCATATAACTTAAGGCGGCATCGCAAAAACCGATTCAGGTATGCATCCATGCTCTCGCATCGTTGAGTGCTTCGTATGCCAGCAAAAAAGTAACCTTTAAGATAAGCTTCTGCCCAATGCATTTGCTTCTTGTACATCTTGTTAGCACATTTATTTGTTTGCAAATCAAACCGTTTCACCAATTCTCTCCATTTAACTTCAAACTCGTCTTCCGACATTACTGTAAACATGGAATTTGTAAAATGCTAAACAAAGTCATCCTTATGCACATTGCTCATGGCATTACGCTCCCGATGCTAACTACACAAACGATGAATTATCGTAGGAAACACTATTTGTATTGCTTGGGCCATTGCTTTGTCACCATCTTTAATAATGGTTTCATGCTTCTTAAACTTCATTGGCAACAAAAATGTATGTAGTAACAAAGTATATGTAGTGACTGTCTCATCCCTAATCAAACCAAATCCAAACACAGTTGATTTATGATGATGATTTGCACCAATAAATATAACTAAAGGTTTCCTGTATATATTTTTCTGGTAGGTCGAATCAAATGCAATTGCATTCCCAAAATTATTATAATCATTCTGACATACCGAGTCTGCCCAAAATAAATTACAGAGTCTTTCTTCTTCATCGATCGAGTACTTATAAAAAAAAAACCTAGATCGATTTCAAACTTAGTAGACAAGTAAGCTTAAACTATATCTGAGTCAGACTCCACCAATTCTGCTCGTCGAACTGCATCTAGAAGATTTTGTACATCCTTTCTTGTACAACCCATATTTTGGTAACTCACTGCTTGCTCTACCATATAATCAACCACTTGAGATGTTTTCACACCAACATTTCGCAATGACCTCACTTGCGCAATATCGAAATTTTTTACCTTCCTATTGGGGCATATGAATTGTACTTGATCAGGCAAAGCTAATGCATGGTTATGAGACACAACAAATTCCTTTGCAATCCATAAACCAGTATCTTTAACTATATTTACTGTAAAACATGCCTTGCAATCAACTCGAGTTATCGCTCTTGGTTCTCGTAATCTGTCAATTTTCTCAACCCATTTCTTAGGCCTTGTCCCCTCCTTTGAGCACACCCACCTACAAAAAATAATTAACCCATATTTATCCCGCCTAAGGTCATCTTTTTGGATTCCAAAACCAATTAATGTAGAGTACTTAGTATAGAAATCATGGGCTTCATCAAGTGTTTTGAATGCCTTTCCAACAATATCAGAAGGTTGTAAGCCTAGTAATTTGTTTGGGTTGTCTAGGTTCAACACAGATGAGAGGAGAGTATATTCGTTATCCACATCCACTGTATTTTTAGGTGATGCTTCTTTTTTATTCTCTTCCCTCAAATCTTGCTCCATTAGACCAATATCATCATATTGAGTTCCATATTCCATGAAGTGTAAATAATATATGGAAGCTGAAATTTGGTATTATCAACACGTAAATACAAATTTCATTTATTATAACATGAATTTATAAATAATGAATGCAACACTACAAACGATTTCACTTGCTAAATACAAATTTCATTTAGTAAAACATGTTTTATGAATAAGAATTATAACAATTGAAAATGATATGTTCTAATTTATTTGTATTGTTAAACAAAATGTCAGTAAAAATATATGGCAACAATCACTCTTAGTAACCAATATTTGACAACTCTAATTAATTTCACATATTAACAAATTATCTTGTATAATTATGTCTGGTCAAATTTATATGAGATAAATTAATCATTGTGTGAAAAATTATATAAATAGTATAAACAACTTACAATAAAATAGTCTCAGATTAATCACTATAAATTGAACAGTAATCTAATGAATATACAGAGTTAATTAAAGATTTTTTTTAACGTTAACTTAACAAAAATAAATAAATAAAAATAATACAGATAAGATGAAGATAATTACTTATCTATGGAAAATATATGCAAGGCAATCTGAGGATCTTTTGACAATCGTACCCGATCAATTATCTCCGATACGTAGAAAAATACTAAAGGTGATTCACGTTAATGTATGTGATCTAGGAAAATAGCAAATTACTCTTTGTTGTGTTTGTTAGGCTGACTTGTTTGAGTATTGTCCAAAAGTTGATAAACCTAGCCGATAAACCTAGTCGCTCACTCAAATAGACTAGTGAGAGACTAGATTAGAGTGCTAAGATAAAAGTGATTAGATTGTAGCGATTTTGGATATTACTTTTATCTAAAGGTGTCGTGAAGTGACTATGTAATCAATCCATTTAGTGATTGTAGTCATTGCTTTCTAAATTTGACATGAACGGATGTATCTATTGTAATTTTTTTTCTTCTGAAATTGCTACAATGGAGGATATCAGTAACTGAAAAAATGGACGAAAGTGGAAGAATGATAACTTTATATTGAAGGTTACAACATGAACCTTAATTGTTGAAAATTTATCAATAAGACCCTATAAAATTCTAAAGATATCCTTACAAGCTGCAGAAATAAAAAATAAATGGTATTTATGAAAAAAAATCCAAAATGAGAATTTTTATCTTGTATATCATTGATTGAGTCGTATAGAGAATATTATACCAAAATAAATGTAAATTCACAAATTAAACATCCAATTCGTAACATTTCTACGTCAGAGTCACACCGTCATAAATTAATATATGAATCACGTTACAGTCGTAACCTATTTACATCAAATTTGTAACCTCTTAACATAGTTTTCGCAACATGAAAATTTAATATAACTTAATTGAAAATCAAAAATGCTAACCCGGATTATTTAACTAAAAAATATAATCAAGTAAAATTTTAATTTTATAATTTCATTTCAATTAAAAACTCCGATGCTATGAGCACTTGTTCGTGTATTGTATATCGTGGAGTCGTAATATTATTGTTATAACTAATTAAATGTGAATTCACTACTGGAACATCCAATTTGTAACCTTTCTAGTTTGAATCGCGCATTGATAATTAAATATATCAATCATGTTACACCCACAACCTTTTTACATCAAATTCGCAACATGAAATTTGAATATAAGTTACTTGAAAATCAAAACCGCTAACCTGGATTAGTTAACTAAAATAAATAATCAAGTCAAACTTTAATTTTGTAATTTTATTTAAAATAGAGACTTCAATGTTAGGAGCACTTATTCGTATATTGTATACCATGGAGTCGTAATATTATTGTTATAACTAATTAAATGTAAATTCACAACTAGAACATCTAATTAGTAATGTTTCTTTGTTGGAATCGCGCATTGATAATTTAATATATCAATCACATTACATCCGTAACCTCTTTACATCAAATTTGTTACCTCTTTACGTAGGATTCGCAACATGAAATTTTAATATTACTTATTCTAAATTCAATATCCCTAAGTCCCACCAGCTATCTAAAAATCACAATAGAAATGAAGTTTAAATTAATAATTTAATTAAATATAAAAACTCTGATGATATATGTACGATTTCATGGAGACGTAACATCATAGATAAAGCTAAAACAATGTAAATTTGCAACTTGAACAGCCAATTCGTAAGCATTGTGTTGGAAAACGCGGCTAGCTCTGATACCACTTGTTGAACAAATCAGTGATCCATTGCAGCGGAGACGAGTATAGGTAACCACAAAGTAAACAACATACATAAGGCAAGTAATAGAGATAGAAAATAAGACAAAAGGTTTTTACGTTAAAACCCAAAATGGCAAAAAACCACGGCCGTCAGGACAACGAGAGACTAATTCACTTTATAACAATAAAGCAACAGTTACAACCAGAATATCATTCTCCCACTCCTCAATCTAATTACATTAGTCACAGTCTCACACATAAGCTCTCCAATATGGCTCTCACAAGATAACAAGACACGATCCTAGAACTCAAGATCTCCATGGTCTTTATGGTTCCTAGGCCTCCATGGGGCACCTCACAAACCTAACAAACTAGATCTACATTGTTCTCTCAAGATATCTAATAATAGATACAAGCACCGTATTTATAACATTAAGTTACTTAGTCACAAAGTAATCCTAAACCATTAAGAAAATCTTTTCCTATTTAAGATTCTCAAGGATCTCTTTCCTAATTAGAATCCACTTTAGGAAATACCATTCCTTATCAAATATGACACTTCCAAAATAGTCTTCGAGTCTTTTCCTAATTACAAACCAATTATGGATACCGCAGTATACCCGAATTCTCGTCATAATCCTAGCAAACCACCCTTTGATGAGAATTCCCTTTGTCCCTTTCCGACGACCACAACCCAAAATAGAGTCATCATACCCCACCATTAAGGTATAGCCACTTAGGTACGATCCATCTCGAGACAAACCACTCAGGAACCATAAACCCAAGATTTTCTTTTCTCGGCATATGTCGAAATACTTGCTGAATAAACCATGGTGCAACTTCCTTAATCAGCTTTCAGGAAACTCCTCGGCCGTCAACATACTTTCCACCACCCACATCTAAGCTGACCAGATGCCTGTGCAATTGTGAACATGCTAGAATTATTCCATCCTTTATCATGAAAACCTTGGTGGTTCAAAATATATCATAAGACACCTATTCCAGCATATAGTCGGAGCCTTTGCCGAACCGCTCCTCACAATCTTTTCTTATTCGAGTTCACCAACCAATTGATCAAAATTACCAACCCACAAAGATCCCAAAACAACACTAGTCAAACCCTCAATTTTATTTTGACTATTTGACACGACTTGAATATTCCACCATATATTTTTATCTTTACATGCGTTAACAGAGAATAAAAAAGTCTCAAAAGTTGTCTTACCACCACAATCAAACATGTCATAGATCACCACTGCCATCACTCTAGAACTACCGTCGAAACTTTTTCATCTCTACGATTATCGCAGACTAGATCTTGACAACACTTATGATTTTTTTCAGCTTTGACCTTCTTCTTTTTTTTTCTCGCGCAACCAGCTCAAAACTCGATCAGAGAAACTCAATCCAACTTTTTTTTCAAAACTCATAGAGACTCCAAGAGATTTACCCATTCTTCAAAACCTTTCACTTTCATCTTACCTAAACCCATGTTTACTTTGACCAAACTAAAACTCAAGAATCACATCAACGCTAGCTTACAAACCAAGGGCTCTAATACCAGTTTGGGAAAAACACGGCTAGCTCTGATACCACTTGTTGAACAAATCGGTGATCTATTGCAGTGAAGACGAGTATTAGTAACCATAAAGTAAACAACATACATAAGGCAAGAAATAGAGATGGAAAATAAGACACAAGGTTTTTATGTGGAAATCCAAAACGGAAAAAAAAAACCACGGTCGTCAGGATGACGAGATACTAATTCATTATGTAATAATAAAGTAACAGTTACAACCAGAATATCACTCTCCCACTCCCCAATCCAATTACATTGGTTACAGTCTCACACATAAGCTATCCAATATGGCTCTCATAGGATAACAAAACTCGATCCTAGAACTCAAGATCTCCAAAACTTCCATGATTTCTAGGTCCCCATGGGGCACCTTCAAAACCGAACCAGCTAGATCTACATTGTTCTCTCAGGGAATCCAATAATAGATACAAGCACCATATTTATAACATTAGGTTACTTAGTCACAAAGTAATTTAAACCATTAAGAAAACCTTTTCCTATTTAGGATTCTCAAGGATCTCTTTCCTAATTAGAATCCACTTTAAGAAATATCATTCGTAATCAAATATGAAACTTCCAAATCAGTCTTCGAGTCTTTTTCTAATTACAAACCAATTATGGATATCGAAGTATACCCGAATTCTCGTCATAATCCTAACACATTGTACATTGGAATCATACATTGATAAGAAGCATACATATCAATCACGTTACATTTGTAACCTCTTTACATCAAATTTGTAACCTCTTTACATAAGATTCGCAATGTTACATCAAATTTGTAACCTCTTTACATAAGATTCGCAACGTGAAAATTTATTGTAACTTGTTTTAAAATCAACAGCACTAACCTAGATTAGTTAACTAAAAAAAGTAATCAAGAAAAAATTTAAATTTATTATTTTATTTAATATAATAACTTCGATGCTATAAGCAATTGTTCATATATTGTATATCGTGGAGTCGTAATATTATAGTCATAACTAATTCAATGTAAATTCGCAACTTCAACATCAAATTCGTAACATTTCTACGTATATTGTATATCATGGACTCGTAATATTTAAAATTAATGTTGTAATGGACCGTTTTGGGCTTAGTAGCTTGTATCACAAGTTAGGGATTTTATTGATATTTGTTCAAAGTTCTGATATAATTTGTAATATTTCCTGAGTCTAGGGGGTTTTATTATTAGACATCCTATAAAACCATGATAAACCCTAGATACTCATTCCTGTCTCTTTTCACGTTTTAGAGTTGAGAGAACCGTGAGAGTCAGAGCGATCGTTCATTAGGGTTTTCGCCGCAGTTTGTTTCTGGTAAGTCTTTTGAGATCGTATGTCTTGTTATTATATTTCAGTTTGTGTTTTGACGTCAGGTAATCTGCTTCTGCGTGTAGGTTCTATTATATGATTCTGTTTTTCCGATTAGGGTTCTGTTAGGGTTCTGGTCAGGTTTCGTTGTGGTCCTAAATTCTTGTAAGTCCATTCTACCGTACTCTCGAATTTCGGTTATTTTACTGATCTCGATTCTAATACTGTGATTCCATCAGTTGAGGTTTTTCCGTCAGAATTCTGTGTCGTAGGCGTCGTGGATTGCAGTGACACTGTAGTCTTAGTTGTTCGATAAGTCTCGTTATCTTTCTGGTGGGTTTCGTTACTTTGTAGGGACTGTCCAGTTCGGTTAGGGTTGTGTTCCGTCGTGTTTGGGTTGTGTTGGAACCTTGTATTCTGCAATTAATATTTCTGGTTCCGTTCTGCAGAGGGTAAGGAGGAAGGAACTGCTCAGGCTGATGAGTAGTCATCTGATAGGCATCTCGCTGTTGGTTTTGCCATCGTGGTGAGTGTTTCATTTTTAGTCCAATATATTTTATGTTGTACTGTTTTATGGATGTTGCATGTGTTAGATTGGTTATTGTCTGCCTGCCCGAAATAAGCCTACCGTTTTAAATATCGAACTGTTAATATTAAACTGATTTCGTGTTACTGTTAATATTAAATTGATTAAAATAATGAATTAAATATTGAACCTGATTACTGGACTGTTAAACACTGTAAATCAACCGAATAATTGCCCTAGGACAGCTTTAGGTGGAATCTATGGCATGCCTAGGAATAGAGGATCCTTATACTATTTTTATCGGCTTGAAATGCCACTACTGATACTAAACTGCTTGGCTTTAGCCTTACTGAATTACTGAATACTGGGCTTCGGCTAACACTGCTACTGTACTGTATATTCCGTTTTCCGCTGATCAGCTACTTGAGCAATTTTCTTAAAATATACTAAGATAAACTGTGACATATCGGTATCGCTGGCTGTTGTGTATTGTCAAATTGGATTGTTAAAGGCTAGATTAATGTGGTTTGCTTGTGTGAATTGGAATTAATGATCTGGTCACAAATTGGATGTTGTTAGGATGGGTTCTAATGGCTTATATGTACTAATTGGATAACTGGACTAATTTAGCCGCATATAAAATTTTGACCTAAAACTGTATAGGAAGTTATTAACGAAAAATTAGCAGAACCGTGTGTTCACGCAGCTTGTATTTCGTTGACCGGTTAGTATTCCTTGTTCTTGTTAGCCACTGTAAATAACTACACAAATTGGAATTTATAAGTTAATAAAAGGGGTTGTGTCTGAGTTTAAGAAAGATAATCAATAAGTGGTTGATTGATAGGTTGATTGGTGTGTTGACTGATATAGTGGACTTTAGGGAGTCAGTAGAGCCTTGCATTGTGTGCTCCCATGATTAGAGCCGAGTCTAGGTCACTCTGTATGTGTATGTTTGAACGTGAGCGCTAACTTAGACTAATTCATAGTCTAACGTTTCTTTGATCTCTTCCTATTCTGTAATCTGGGGATAAAATCCCAGGTTGAGTGCAAATACTCCGATTGATTAGGCGTTGTCTCATATACGGATCACGACATACATCATCAGCATTTCATTTATATTTTTATTATGTTATTTTTCATACATTGATTTACGAACTATATTTGGGACTTTTATCATTAGATTTGTATTTAATTTTGCTGGACATTAGTATTATTATGACTGTTTTATGGGCTATTGAAACTTTGGGATTTTGATCTTTCGATTGTTATGTTTCTGCACTTGTTGTGTGGCGTTACACTCCTAACCATGGTTCTACCACGGTGGGGGTTTGCCGTTACAAATGTAAATTAGCTGTGTGAACATTCAATTCGTAATATTTATATGCTAAAATCACAACTTGATAACTAAAGTATATGAAACGTTATATCTCAACCTCATATTTGTAAGGAAAAATTATAAAATATGAGTTTTTGAAACTTTAACTTTAAATAAATAAGCAAACTTTATTTAAGTTTATAAACTTTTGAAAGTTTCAAATTTAAAAAATGAACAAAATTGACCTATATATTCTTAAAAATACGCTTCACGGCATCACCAGCCCGTAAAGCGCGCTTCATCAGCCTTAAATTAGCTGGTGAAGCACGCTTCACAGGCTGATGATGCCGTGAAGCACGTCTATAGGGCATATGGGTCAATTTGGTTTATTTTTAAAGTTTCAGTTTCAAAAGTTTAAAAAACTTAAAATAATGTTTGAATAGTCTGTTAGCTTAATTTAAAGTTTGAAATGACTAAAAGTGAAATCATCCCTATTTGTAATTTCTTTATAAAACTTGCAATACAAAATTTAGATGTAACTTAAATTAAGATTAAAAATTTTTAAATCGAATTACTAACTTAAAAATATATAATCTAAGTTAAAATTAATATTTATAATTTAATTTAATATAACTACTTAAAATTTTTTAGAGTTATGGAATAATATTTATTATTAAAATATATAAAATTAAATTAATTAAATATTTTTAATAAAAAATAAATATATTTTTTTAACAAAATAACAACAAAAAGTTACCTGTAATAATAAATTAACAGGTAAGGTTACTGAAATAACCCAAATAAAATTTATAGTCAATAGTCATTATAAAAATTGTAATAAACAGTGATAATCTGTCAATAAAATAAGATAAAATAATTATAAATTAATATATTTTATTAAATTTACATATATTTATATGAAAAATAAATAGAAAAAATATATATTTTTGGGATAATGGATTTCTTTTGGACCCTCCTACTTTACGGGGTTCTAGTTGGACCCTCCAACTTGCCAATTCTCAGTCACTTGGACTCTTCATGCTGATATGGAGCTGGCGTGAATTACGAAAATGAAATGCGCGTGATGCATTTAAATATGGCATTTGAATGCTTACGTGACTAACGATTCGGAGTATGACTAGAATAATGACTTGTATATTCTAAAGTGAAAATCCCATATCTTTTCTTGCAAAAAAGAACACCCTAAATCAATTTCATATTACTAGCAACCTCAATTAAGCACGTCATCAATTTTAAGAAATCCATGGATGAAGATGTTAATGTTTTCGATGTAACTGCCGGAAGAATTCAATTTTGAGGGTTTCTTGGACAAGAGCAAACCCTAGTAAAAGGTTTGTAACTTGTCCTCAAGATCTGGTTAGTAAATTTTATTTTAGTTTGACTTAAAGCGATTTGGTTATTAGAAGTTGAATTAGTTTCGTTGTTGATTCATTTTTTGTTCTTTCATTGAATGTATAACAAAAAGGTGGAAGTTGTGGCTTCTTTCGTTGGGTGGATTCTGAATTCAATGAACAAGTTAAAATGGTAAGTTGGGATCTTTTGTGTAGAGTGAAACGATACCAAGACGAATATGATAGAAGACATTTTCAATATCGAATAAAAGATATTCTAGTAAACTGGAAGTTGTTTGGTTATGTAGTAACTATTATTTCTAGTTTGTGTCTTTTGTTGAATTATAATTAGATTGCTAATTTAGAGGTATATACTTTTCTTATTAGGGACAGTAGGTTCCCAAGTATGTTCTTCCAGATATAGTTATGTTGGAGATCTAATGAGAGAATTCAATTTGCAGTATTCATCTATTATAATGTTCTAGTGTTTGAAGCATAAATGAATTGCAAGAATGTTTATTCAACAGTCATACAAGCTCTTTATAAAGTTGGTAGATTTATTTTTTTTAGATGATTTCTCACTGTGTTGCTTCACTTGTAGGACAAAGTTAATAAAGTGTATAACTAATATATAATAGGCATAAGGGTCTCAGGAGCCCTCAAACTTGGATATATTTTTCAAGTTAGCCCTCTAATTTTATGGAGGGTCAATTTAGCCCCTCAACTTTCAAATAGTGGGTCAATTAAGCCCTTTTGCTGATGTGGAATCTGATCTGGCAACAAAAAGGGTTAAATTCAAAATGTCATTTAAGCCCTCCACATCAGCAAAAATGGCTTAATTGACACAAAATTTTAAAGTTAAGGGGCTAAATTGACCATTCGTGAAGTCGGAGGGCTAATTTGAAAAGTATAGTCAAGTTCAGGGGTTTCTAAGACCCTTATGCCTATATAATAACAAAAGGAACTAAAGTGGTCTGGTGAAGTGGATAGTATCCACTTTGGTTGGTTTGACGTTGTCTTGTATTGTGGTGGAGTCTGTGTTATGGGAAAAGCAAAAGCGGTAGAATCAGAACTTATGCAAATGATGTTTCTAATAAACTTTGATTTAGTAAAATGAAATGAGATTAGTTCTCTTTGATTGAAAGAATGTCAGATCTCCTCCTGTCTCTTATTGAATAAATCAATAGCATTTGAAATTTGATAATAGATTCCAAATACGAGACCAATTCAAGAGAACACAAAAAAAAAGTTATTTCATATATGCAACAGTCATTCAAAGTTTCATTAGTTTAAAGCTATTTCTATTCAAGGATGAAGTCATTCATCATACAGGTTTTGGTTAAATGTGTTATTGACATGACCAAAATTGGAAATGTATGACTTAATGGAAGATTAACAATTTGATTTAATTCACTTTGTTAAACTGTCATGATTAAATCACTAAATAAAGTTATTATCCTTTAATCAAATTTCACTATGATTTATCTTTAGAACTATCTAACACTTTAATTATTAACTTTAAGATATATTTATTGACTCCAACTATAACACTAAAGAACTAAGCAATGTCTTAAGATGGAAATACTATTAGGAATTCCTTTAGCGGTGATTCCACCTTCACTAGTAGGATAAAGTAATGGGTATTGAATCTCAACTAGTCCAACATGAATATTCAGTTTCTCATCATTGTTCATCTGCAGAATCTTCTGCTCAATTCTCTTCAAACTGATACCAAACTCATCAAATGCCTACAATGGTTTTTGATCTAATGTCCACTCGTGCGAATCCCTTTGTCCAAGATAGGCCCCATCAGTAGAATGCCTTGACAGGATTTCAATAATTGAAATACCCAGCAATGTCTAAATCTGAGTGGTTATGATTTTCAGGAATGCTTTACCAGGACTGTTTTCCAGCTCTACATACTCAGGAGGAGTGCATTTTTCAGGCATGAACTTTCAACTAACAGTAGGACAGTTAGGGAGGTATCCTACAAAAGGGTATTGTCCGAAATTAACAACTGCGTCATGAGCTGATGCTTTTTAGATGATGATTGTGTTATCGTTTTCTAGCTTGCTCTTTGGAGGGAATTCTTGTAGTAAAATTACCATTAGCTCACCTAAAATCAACTGTAAATCCGTAAACAATTTGACAATGACAGAAATTTTTTTACTTCACGACGATGAATGATAATAGTATTCACACCAGCAAACATTTCTCTAGTGAACTCTGTATCAACTCGTCAAGCAGTCTTGTTCTCTGCTCGAATCATCATCACAACATCAAATCATCAGAAAAATAAAGCTACACAGAGATATCAATAGTAAAACAACCTCGAATTAGAAAATCACATACTTTAAATCACTTGAGGCGTTGGATACTCAAAGAGCTTTTCGCCATCACAAAAGATCTCTTGGAGGAATTTCAGAGGAACATTTTTCTTAATGTCTTCAATAATAGTATTGTCTCCCAAATTAAGTCCTCCTTCATGGAGTTTATGAACTTTTTGAAACGAATCGAATTCATTTGGTGTGCTATCTATTGATTCCAATGCTGGTCCGATGACTTGAAAAATAGACTTAGCTGCATATGCTAGAAAATCATACATCTTTAGATGTCCAAAACGCTCATCTCTTGAAACATATATGTCTAAGCTTGACTGGACTGGCAATCTACTCTCAGTGTTTGAATCTCCAAAGAATATTAACATTTATACCATTTGTTGAGATCAATATGAACCTATATTTCATCACTATTAACTAATACTACTTCAAAGGAAAAATCTGCTTTAGTTGGAGCACGACTTGTCTTCCCTCTGTGTGGATAAGGGTACTCAATAGATCCTCCAAGCACAGGTGTAGCGGATTTCACGCCTTTGTCAGGATTACCAAGATCAATGTAAATGAACAACAACAATAGCAATAAGTCATCAATCAATTCACAGATTAACCATCCAATTTGCAAATAAAAATGGTACTCACATGTTGATAATCCTTATAGTGATTTCTTCATCCTCCTTCTCAACTTCACTACAACCTATCCATAAAAATAATGAAAAACATAAAAAAAAAATCTCAAAATTCGATATGAACATCATATAACAGAAGATTGAATAATCAATTATACTCAGTACCTGTAGAACACCCTTTTGGAGGAGGCAAAAAAGGCTTAGTAGTTGCTTTCTTTCTGAACTGAGTAAAGAGAAATTCGGCCAGCGAAATCGAAAAAGTTACACTTAACTTCAGTAGAATAATTTGTATATTTCTCTTTTGACCTAACTTCATACTTATAGATAACTAAAGCTACACCAAAATTCAATTAGATAACTATTTTTTAATATTAATCAAAACCTATCCAACAACATATGTATCATTAAAAGTCCAAAAAAGACAAAAACACAAACAAAAACACATAAGATTACAACAAAGATTAAGCATAAAAATAACAAGATTATTACTTGCAAACTAAAATCATTTCCACTCCATATATATAAGCTTAGGAAGAGATAAAAATAGAACTGTTGATCGATGAATAGAGGATGAACAAACTAACCTGGTCGCTTCAAGTTGTAGATGTTCGTTTGATAGTGTTACGAATTTCGGATTGTTGATAGATGAATACTTCTAAAATTGTTGAAGTCGATGTCTAACCATGTATGAAAGCCCAATCTGAAAACCCTAATCCCTCTTAGATTTCTTCTTCGCCAAAACCTTCTTTGACACTTTTAAATTTTTTCAAATTCTTGATCTCTAATCGAATGGGTTTTTATGAAATTGAAAATTGCCTTAAAAAATTAATACCTATCAGCTTATACATGTTACTTACGTGTCAATTTTAAATGCCACGTCAACCCATTTTCAACACGTTAGAGCAATTGTAATTAACGCGCTATAGATTGATTTTATAAACTGCAGAAAGAGTCTAAGTGACTGAGAATTAGCAAGTTGGAGGGTTCAAATAAAACTCCGTAAAATTTTGGGGTCTAAAATAAAAAATATTACAAGTTTAGGGGTCCAAAAATTCATTATTCCTATATTTTTTCATTGGATCGTAATATTGAGTGAAAATAGGAGTCGAAGGAGGCTTGGTCGGGTTACCCGACTCGGTAACCAATTGAATAAGATGAATTGCGTCGTCAGCGGTTCCACCGCCATCACCATGACGAAGATGAAGGAGGAATTGAAGGAGCTATTGACTGAAAATAGAATAGAAGACGTGAGTTGGCTCTGTTCGCTATCTGAATCTGAGCTCGTAAGTTGTCCCAATCCCAATTATCTATCTGGTTTCAATCTCCACTTTCATTCTCAGATTCACTCCCTCTCTTCGCAGGATATGCTTGTTAGCTTGAAGCTCTTGATTTTACAACGCGCCAGAACTATTGGGCGGCAGCATTTAGTTCAGAGATTCGATTTGAAAACGCTTCGAGCACTTTCTCTTGTTTTGATGGAATACCTTAAGGGGAAACTCAACGATTTGTCACTCTCTCTTCCATCTTCGTTCATTGATTCCTGCAATTTGGTGAAACCTGATTCGGAGAATGTATTGAGCATCGAAGAGTTGGAAGCATCTTTATTCTCGGATTTAAAGAAGCAATCGCGGAAAAGGTATTTTCCGCATCACTCTGGTACTTCTGTTTTTTTTTTTTTTTTTTCTTTCCTATTTGTTCTCACATTCTTTTTTTATTTTATTTCTGGTGAGAAGATCACGCGAGGAGGCTGATCTCGACTAGAAGAAATGAAAGCTGATGATTAAGTCCAGGTGTGTTTGTTGAACTCTAGTACAACAGGGCACTTTGCTGAATCTGTTCAGCATAAGCTGTCATGTCCTTTTTATACCCCAATGTAATGTTTCAATGATTTATCGATCAGGCTGTTACAAGCTCTGATAGTCCTTATATATGATATGCAACATCAGTTGTCAAACAATATTGCATTGCCAGCATGTCATGGTGGATTTCAGTTTATGAAAATTTTCTTGAGGTTGTCTTCATCTTGTAAATCTGGGTGTCAATTCTTATTAATCTAAATTCAATAGCTTTCCACTAAATATGGTTGTGTTTGTTAATTTGGTTTACATATATATAAAAACTATGTGTAACTAAAATCTTCTAATGAAACAGTTTTGTCTGTTGAGTGATTGATGCATAAACAGGATATACAAACTAATTAGACAATAAAAAAAGGCTATTTACACGCTTTTCATTTGATGGACATAATTGTCGCAGATTTCCCATCCACCACCAAACAAGTTTTAACATAAGCCTCATTTGATCACATTAATATTGATCTCAGGAATGAAAGACAGAAAAGGAGATCCTAGAATATATATAATCACTTTGTTTTTCTTTCTGTGCATTACCTGTGGGGGACTTTTTCTAGGTCTATATATTTTCCTGCCTGAAACACATTCTCAATCATGGTATCCAATTGTAGGTTTCGTCCTTGTAGGCATTCCTTGGTTGTTTTGGGTGTGTGCTTATATCGTCAAATGCTTTTCACCTATTCCTACTCATCCTAATGTTTACGCAGCAAGAACGCCTTCCAAGGTAGACACCCCAAGATCGCCTCCCAAGCCTGTCACCCCGCCTGCTGCTGTTGAGGAGAAATCCCCCTGTGCTCAGTCTCCTTCCACTTCTAGTCCTGGACGTCGCGTCCATTTCGGGGCTGTTGTTGTTTTGGGGGATAATGAAGATGAGAACAAAGTAATCAAACAAGAAGAGGATGATAGAGGAAGGGAATCTGCTGATCCGCAGAATAAGGCATCTGTTCATCCCAAAGAAAGCGAAATCCCCTTAGCTTATTCATCTTAGATGGCCCTAAAATAAACAGACACAGGGAATCCATGTCAAATTATAGATTTTGACGAGAAAGATGATATGTGTGATTAGCGAATGATTTCTAGAATGTATTAGGACCTAATTTGTTTCTATACTTATTCGTTTCTTGTATGATTGAAATTAGTAGTAGGAAACTTATGCAGCTAGTTATTTCATCAAAACTTCTTGTATCAAATTATTTTAATGTAGAACAATAAAGCTAAACCAAGAAACACATGAAACTGAAAATTAATAAATTAAATCATTTGGTGGAACCAGGATGGACCTTCTTCTTCTTTTTGACCTGGCAATCACAGTCGGGCATTGTCGTAATGCAACCGAACTTCCTCTTCATTTCTTTCCAAAGACTAAGCTTACTGTTCTTGTTGGAACTACAAGTATGCTCGATCTCTTTCTTAATCAAAGAGCACTCTCTCTCTAGTTCAACCACTTTGTTATTCATTATGGTTATTTCATTCATTACTAGTTGTTCACAATTGCCATGTTCCCCGTCGCCTTCGCCTTTTATCAGTTTCTGATCAGGACTTGGCAGCTGATTGCTGATTGTATCTCTTAGCTGCAACTGTGCAACAAACAACATCTGCACAACCACCCTCAATGGCAATCTTTCGTTTTGCGATGCATGTTTGATGGCTTCTCTAGACATTTTATGGCAATCCAACACCCTGCAAATCTCTTCTTTGTCGGATTCTCCCAAGTACCTATGTTTGTCCAGGTATATATCAATGGCTCTGTATACTCCATCTGCGTTTCGATGAGTCCCCGTTGAAGCTACATGTGACATCTCTGCCATGGAAAGAAATGTATCCATCTTCAAGTCTATGTTGGATGCTATCTCTACCATGAATTCTTCCATGAGTTCAGCCACTTTGATCATTCCTGTAATATGGGAAGATCTATAGCTGTAGCTGCTATAGAAAATCTTCAAAATCCTCCTCAAACACTCAATATCATACTGATCTTTATTCACATAGCCTTGAGAAGGTATTAAAAGATCCGCAACATTTGCTTCCTCTAGTTGCTTTCCAATTCTGATTTCCAAGCCAGTTGTGCAATCCTCACTAGCCTCAAAAGAATTCGTGCATTTAAGCATTTCAAACAAAAATGCACATGGAAGGAGTCCTCTATCACTAGGTAACATCTTTTCTACTGCTTCAATCACATCCCTCACAGATTTCTTCTCATAATCCGACATGTCTTCTTCTTCATTCCTTGGAAAAATCCATCTTTTGGCATATTGACAAACAGATGCTGCTATATACTCTAACGGCACACCACGGCTATTCATGGAATGAATGGTGTGTTCATAAAGCTCAAGACTCAAGGTGGTTAAATCCTCAGGTTGCCAATCAAGAGCAAAGAGTCTTCTCCGGGCATTAGGCTTATAAAGACCACCTTCATCAGCATCGGCATCATCAGTATCATCATCATTCAGATTCTTGACAGGTGTCCCCAAAAGGAGTGGATCAATTAGAGCCTTGGCGATAAGAGATTCTACACAGGCATTGATTAGGCCGAGATGAAATGCCTGTTGAAGGAAATGTTCAGCCACTCTCAAGGCCTTGATGGTTTCATTCCAATTGGGGAGAACCTGTTGATCAAGAAAGGTGAGCGTCTTGGTTAGAAGATTGTGGCTGCAATGAGTATCGGTCATTCCCAAGTAATCAGCAACACATACTAAGGGTATCACATTTTGGGTCGAAACTGTGAGTTGGAATCCGTAGCAGAACCTGGCTACAAGCTCGAAAGTTTTAACATCAGAGGGAATGTCTTTGAGGAAATCTGAGAGTTCTTTGTGACGTTTCTTGTTGAGCAAGTCATTTACTTTGGCAGATTTTGAAGCCAAAACACCCTGAAACCAATTTCTTTACAATGTTAAAATCATAAACATTTTCAAGGACATAAGAAGATGACTCACACTATCTAAATTGAAGGGGACGCCCCGGACACAAATGTGTAGATCATTTGAGGACTTTGACGACCATGTTGAAACATCTCTACTGCCCATTCTTCCACACTAAGCCCTGAAATTTTGTGCTGAGAGTATTGACAACTAATGATTGACCAGATATTTGCAATTCCTGGGAAGTGGAAATAGATTTGATTTCAGATGTTAACATACTTGTGCTGGTTGGTTCTATTGCTTGTTTGACAAAGACTACTGTGTATGAGACAGTCAAATTTGAACCTTTGAAACAAAACCAACGTTCAAAACTCTGATTTTTTTCCTATATTTCTGGTCTTCGGTTACTTTATTCTTTATTCTTTTTTTGGTTTATATATTTTTGAAACTTCTGAGTTTATTTATTTATTATTATTAAAAATAATAATAATATTTGTTGTGAGAATTTAGATCCTTATAGCAAGGGTCATCATGGTATGAATCCTTATAGGATGGTCAATATAATATTAATTCTTATGTATAAATAAGTAGGTTTACCCCTAAATATTAATGTGTATTAAAATAAATCAATATTAAAAATTAATCAAGTAGCTAGATTTAAATTTATATTTAAGAAAAAAAAATGCTTTGGAATAATAATTTTTTACTTTAATTTTTTTTATTTAAATTAAAGTAATATTTTAAAATGAGATATAGTGAAAACTTGTTGTAACTGTCGTAATAACATTTTACTATGACATCCAAATTTTCTTCAAAACTGACTTTTTATATATTATTTTAATTTTCTATAAAGCAATTTGCGTACAACAACAGCAGTAATTTGAATACAACACTATGTATAAAATATAAAATTCATCACATGTACTCAAATATAATGTACTATTTAAAAAATATATAAAATTTTAATAAAATAATATAAAAATTAAAAATTTAAATAACTATATTAAAAATTAGAGTTTCAAATATGTTCGGACTTAAATGTTAAAAGAATTCGTAAGGGCTTATCACTAAATATAATGAGAAAAAAGAATAGGATAATGTATAATTAGACACCTGAAGTTTGCATAACTTTTAATATAGATTTAAACTTTTCGAAGTTTCAACTGAATCCTTTAACTTACCGAAAGTGTTTTAGTTAGACTTTTACACTTTTAGAAATTTCAACTAGACCCTCAAAATTTTTAAAATTTTATAAATTAGATTCTAACAAAACTTTTAATAAGGGTCTAATTGAACCATTCTTGGCAAGTTTCGGTGTTTAAAATTTCACCCATATCAAACGTATAAAACGCCAGTATCGATGTATTTTTATTTTTCTGTATGTACTTAGCCGTATTAAATCAGTATGATATTCAGGACGTATAAAGCGTATCTTAACAACGTATAAATATATCAGTGTATGTATTAACGTATATACACAAAATACGCAAGCATTTTATCTCATTCACTCTGTGGCAATTTTGTAATTAAATTAATTTTTGATTGTGTTTGCTTTTACCATGATTAGGTTGATTTTTCACTTGTTTTATAATCATCAAAGACTCTACAGGAAACTTCAGCGACTCCACTTCTCGTGACAACAGTTCACATTGCTTAAACTTTTTTTCTTCGATTGACGGGTGGGACTATTTGATTAATTGCATCTTCAGTTTATAGACTTCGTTAGATCCTTGATTATAATTAGGGGTGGGCATGGTGCGGTCCGGGTTTGGCCGGATCCGGACCAGACCGACTAATATGTCGGTCCAAAAATTTTGGACCGGACCGACTAAAATATTTGACCAATCAGTCCAGTCCAATTGGTCTAGGTCCAATCGGGTTGGGCTTTTTGGTGGGCTTTTTAATTTTTTTTAAAAAAATATTAATTTTTTTAAGGAAATTATATATAAACTATATATAATACAGATTAAATACATTTATGGTGTTAATTTATAAAATTATATTTACTCATTTAAATTAATTTTATATTATATAAATTTAAATTAATACATTTAAATTAATTTAATATTAAAATAAATATTAAAAATTTTACTATACAGTTAAATTTCATCTATATTATTATTTATAGTCTGAGTATATATAATTATTTTTATTTTAAATATATTATTATTAATTTTTAATTATTATTCGGTCCGGTTCGATCCTTGGAGGCATGGACCAGATCGGACTGACAAAAATAGTCGGTCCAAACCTGCAATTTCGGGTCTGATCTGCTTCTATCTTGGTTTTATACCCACCCCTAATTATAATAGGTATGCCCACTAAAACTTTTAACTTTTATATAGAGATTTCATTTGAACAACCAGTAAAATAGTGATGATCATAATTAAGACCATTGTTTGAGTTGGTTTTTAAAATGATTTGACATATAAGAAAAATGTAATCTATTGTTTTTATGATTTTGATGTGTTGGTCGAGAGATGATGAAGAATAAATTTGGGATAAGAAGAATGCAATATATGTTTTTATGAGATTGATGTGTCGGTTGTGGTGGTTTTTATAGAGAGATGATGAGCATTGAGGAATAAATTTAAGGTGAGAGGAACTGATTATTATAGTGTGAATATATAATTATAATTTATATGTATTATGTACGTATAAAATAACAACATTCTTGACAGGTTTTGTTGGAAGGTAAGAATTATTGACTTTGAAAATAACAAACTAATTGGTTGTGCGTTGATATGTTGACTGTGGTGGTTGTGATATTATAATAGACTCTTGGTGATGACTGTCATTGTTCACTCGGTTCTAAAGTTAAGATTTTTTTATTTTAAAAAAAAAGAAATTAATCTTTGAGTAAACTACGTAGCAAAATACACCAAACTATTTGAACATAATAACATAACCAGTAGAATAGTGGATTTGATTTTTAGTTTCAAGTTATTATTTTTTTTTAATTATTCCTCTCGTTTTGATTACTTTAATAGATTATTTTATTTTATTTTTAGACAAGTTACATTTTATCTAACTACTTTTATAATAAAGTTTATATTATAACAATACAAATTTTATATAATATGTAGAAACTAGTGGACCATCTAGTGGATCATGTTCTTAAAGCTTAAAATATAGTGAAGGTAGGTAGTGACATGCGAATATGAAAATGGTATGATATCATTTTGACATCAGTAAACAAAACTTGTAACACCCGAACCCCCACCCTGACAATAGAATGCAGAGAACAGATGTCACACAACATACTGACATAACATAATAGATACAAATACATATACATACAGACATATTTAAGAAACAATAACAAAAGGTATTTTTTTATCAAAAGTGTACCAAAATCCGAGTAACCAAAATACAAAGTCTAACATAATTTATACCAAAATAAACAAACACGGACTAATCTGAAATCAAATCCAAAAAAAATGCAGCGGTTACAAAGTTTTGAAAATAAATCTAAAGTCAAATGACATATGAAATCGAGCTATAAAATGGATACCAGATGATAACTGATGCTGACATGCACGTACATATCCTCGTTACACCACCTGACTGTCTAGACTCAGCAATTCCATCCCAATAGGATTCTAAACATACAAAACAAAAAGTAAAAGCCACAAGAGTCAGACAGTCGATGTCTGGTTATTAAGCAAATGCCCAACATACATGCACAGGATGAGTCTTATATTAATATTTTAAGATAACACACAACATAAGTAACTTACCTCACAAACATGGTTTAACATGAGCAAACAAGTTGTTTATTAACCCAAATTATCCTTATTTTGATCCTTTTTTAAGTGATCTAGGGTAAATGATTAAAATTGATTGTAATTACCATCTGAAATTAGCTTTAAGAATTGTCAAATTATTTTGAAGATTTGTCCGACACCAAACTGTGATTTTGGTATGGAGCTCGGGATGCAATTTGGACAGAGAGCACTTCAAGTCTTATCGAATTGTAGTCCGGCAGTGAACTCGGACAAAATACTTATTTGAATTCCTACAGTTATACCGAGTTGTAGTTTAGTAACTAATTTGATTGTCAGTTTGGATAGACAATATTTATAGTCTCAAATTCTCACTGAGTTGTAATTCGGTAGGTAGTTCGGTAAAGATCTCAGACAGAGAGCCAAAACTATCTCCTATAGTTATACTGAACAGTAATTTGGTAGTTTATTCAGTAAACAATTCGGACAGACAGTATTGTTACTTGTCTCAAGACTCATCGAATAGTAATTCAATATCTAATGCAGACATTCAGTATTTTTTCTAGTCTCAAGGCTCACCGAATTGTAATTCGGTACTTAGCTCGGTAAAAAGCTCGGCTAGAAACTATAATACCCAATTTCAGCCTATTCTAGTTATGCTTTTGCTATTTAAATTTTTAAGCATCCAGTTGGGCCTAATCCTATCACATATGGCCAGTTTATAGTCAAAATTCATATTACCCTCAAGTTAGCACCCAATTATCAAAGCAACACAAAGAAACAAAAGCAATTCATATCAAACATATGAAAGCAATATCAAGATCAATTCTTATTTTAACAGATTTCAATTTAACATATTATGATAAAGTATTTATCTTACCAGACATGTCCTTAGCTTTATAATAGAAATTAGGAATAGAAACACAAATTGGGTAAACCCTCATAATGGATCAAATATCTCAAAATGATGTTGTCGCATCCAGAATTAGCAAAGCTCCAAAATGGATTAGTGATCCCAGAATGATGTCGTCGCACCCAGAATAAGTTGGCATTCAAGGCCAAATATGCTTTCGTGCATCAATGTAGGCATCTAATTTCCTTACAGCATACTGGTCTTATCGTATTAACCTAGGACAAGACTTACATAGAGATACAAAGTTTATATTCTCATATTATCAAATGGGCAGCAATGAATTCCCAAATCTTGTAATCAATATAACAACGATAAGAACTAATAGTCACAAACGAAACATAATCATACAGATAGAATCACACTTCGAATTTCAGAGAATCCAAACTAAACAAATGACACCGTAATGCAGTTCAACATAATAATCTAATCGCAAATTTTTAGATATGCAGATTACATTAAATTATCACATATCCACAGAGAACAGACAGAAACATAAAATCGTGAGGACTAAAACATGGCTACTAACCAGTCAACGCTAATCCAAAGTCGAATCACTCCATCTAACGATCACCAATTTGATCTAAACCAAAACAATATATATAATAAATTCCTAATTCAACAATTAGGGTTTTAATTCAAAAAGTTAGGGTTTCAATTTAGGCAGCGAAAAGAACCCCAAATCAAACCGGACAAACTCATAAACATAGATTAATATCAAGGGTTTCAAAACTCAAATCAATTACAAATCCAAAAAAACCCAATTCGAAAACCCTAAATTAATCTTGAAATCAAAACTAGAATAAACTATTTAAATTGATAAAAGAATTGAGAATGTTACCTGGAACAATAAATACCAAGAAAATCAAGATTTCCAGCTTTGAATTCTTGAAAGATGAAATTTAGAAATCCGCGGCTTAGAATTTTAGTTGAGAGAAAAAGAGAGACAGATCGATTGAGTTTTCATAATATTTGATGAAACTTATTTCTACACCTATTATTTTACTTATATACTTATGGCAAATATATTCATAAACTCAAAAATTTCTATTTGATTCTAATTTGACCCCGACTGAAAAATAATTACAAAATATATCAAAATTTCTTTTTGATTTCAAAATTGTCCTGAAAGTCAAATCATTCAAAACATATGTTCAAACTGGAAAGACTATATTTTTTTACAAATACCCATTCTACCCTTGAACCAAAAAATAAAAATAAATATACAAATAAAATAAAAATTCAAATAATGAAAAAAAAATCAAAAAGTGAAAAAAAAAATCAAAAAGTGAAAAAAAATAAAAAACAAAAAAAAAAAAAATTATTATTATTATATATATATATATATCAATAAAAAACCAGTGTGACGCTACAAGTTTGTCTATTATTATTATTATTATTATTATTAAACTAAAAGCTTGTATGTGATATTATATTATGATTTTGTGTTATATAAGTATTAAAGGAAACTTTTACTTGTTACTATAGGTTGCAATGAGTGGTAAGAAAGATCCAGCTTGGAAATATGGTGATGAGGTTGATGTGGATGGAAAGCCTGGAGTAATGTGCACAATTTGCAACAAAACAATAAGAGAAGTATATAGGTTAAATTAACATCAGGGACATGTTACCGTAAATATATAAGCATGTGGAAATGTTCTGATGGACGTGAAGTTAGAGATGAGAAAATTCTTGGAGGAAAAGTAAAAAAACAAATAGAGTTAATCAATTAGTTAGAAAGGAAAGAATCGACAAGTGCACGAATTTTAGTTCTCGAACTAAGGAACGAACAAATAGTGATAGCATGGCTCTGAATAAGAAGGGAATTAAAGGTGAGATGGATAGATTTGTAATTAATGAGAAAAATGATCTAGAGTTGGAAGAGAGGGAATTAGGTGAAACTAATCCAAGGTTGACTCGGAATGAGCAACGTGACTGCGTATATGATACAATTGGTGGATTTTGTTTTTATAAAAATGGCATCCTGTTCAATGCTGCCAATTTAGATTCATATGTCAAAATATTACGTCTAGTTGCAAATTATAACATAGGTTTAAGACATTTACAAGTCATGACTTATGTACCACTATATTAGAGAGGGCGGTAAAGAGAACCAACGAAATTATTAAGGAGAAAAAGGGATCATGGATATAAATAGGTGTATCCATCTTATCAGATGGATGAAAAGACATGAGAGGTAGTGTAATACCCCATATTGAGATAAGGTTAAAAGAAATTAAATTGCTACCTATATCACCAATGTGCACATTATTTTTCGGGAGCCCAGAATTTGAGAACTTCAAATTTAAGCGTGCTTGACTTGGAACAATCTTGAGATGGGTGACCTTTTAGGAAGTTTTTCCGGAAAGCATGCGAGTGACGACAACGCATATTGGAAAGCGTAATGGTGGTCTGTGGGGCTAGTGGTCAGCGGGGCTAGTGGTCAGCCTTAAGACTGGACATGTAATAAGGTGGCACCTGCCACCGTGCCTCGGGTCATCCGGGGGCAGGGGCCGGACGTTAACGGTAGAACCTTGATTAACTTTCTGGTAAATAACTCAGAAGGCACAGTTTTTTACGATCAATTGATGCTAGCAATGCAGTAAAATATGCAAAGTTATTATTTAATCTCTTAGATGAGGTTGTTGAAGAGGTTGAAGAAGACAATGTTTCTCAGGTGGTAATAGATAATGCTGCCAATTACAAGAAGGCAGGAGAATCTTTGATGAAAAAAGAAAAAAAATTATGGTGCACACCGTGTGCTGCCCATTCCATAGATTTGATACTCGAAAAAATAGAAGGACCACCTCAACATAAATATGTCTTGATAAAAGCTAAAAATGTGTGTATACCTTTTTTATTTCTTACTAATTTGAAATAAATTAATGCTAATTAAAATGTTTATTTCATAATAGATGACAACATACATATACAATCATGGTTGGGTGTTAGCATTATTAAGAGATTATGAAAAAAAAAAAAATTGGTTCGTATTGCTCCTACAAGGTTTGCTACAACATTCTTGATATTGCAACGAATGTTTGAAATGCGTAGACCTTTAGAGCGAATATTTACATCAATGGAGTGGGAGAAATATACATATTCAAAAAAGCTAGATGCGATGAAAGTCAAAAGAATTTTGCTAAATGATGAATTTTGGAATGAAATGGATTTTGTATTAAAGACTACTAGGCCAGTTGTTGGTGTGTTGAGAATGACGAATTTTGAAAAAATCCTGGAATGGGATTTCTTTTTAGACCTATGGATAGAGAAAAACAAAAGATTGCAGAAAATATTGAAGCAAATCAAATAGCGGCTTTAAGTGATATCTTCCAAATAATAGATTCATGATTACAGTTTCAACTTATAAAAATTTGAATATATATAAAAAAAGTGAAAATTCTAAGAAATGAGATTTTTAAAGTTCAAAATACAATTGTAGGCCTGTTTTGAAAAACATACAAAAACAGGCTTTTAAAAGTTTAGTTTTCACTCCATAGGCCAAGTTTTCCAAAATACCCCTGAAAACTTTACAATTTACAATCTGTTAATTACGCTCACAGTCTGTGAATTACAGTCACAGTCTGTGAATGGCCTATGGAGTGAAAATCAAACTTTAGTTTTGCAAACTTTTCAAAAGTAGCCTATAATTGTATAGTAAATTTTTTATGGCTTATAAAAAAAATTTCTCAAAAAATGTGAGGATTCACAAGAAAAATTATGTCAAGTTTAGAGATTTAATATGTATTATCCCAAAAGAATTTGAATAAATTGACTCATTTTGCTAAAAGTTTTTATTGGAATTTTCGTCAATTCAAGTATTATATTGTTAGAGACTTGAATTTACAAAACAAACTATAATTGTAATTTTTTTTTTTCTTTACATTTAAATGAATTCAATTTTAAAAATTGTCTATAACAACCCTTCACTATAAAATAATAAATAAAAAAGGTAAAAAAAAGAGACGCAATTATAGAAAGGTTTAACTGTATAAAATTATGTTATTTATTTATTTATTTATTATTATGATTATATATAAATCATAGTTTTATTATTACGTGAATGATAGTAAATAAAAAATGTTAATAGATAGTAATAAATAAATAAATAAATAAATATCATAGTTTTATTTATTTATTACTAAACATAAAATTGTATAATTTATTTATTTACTATTATTATAATAATATGATATAAATCATAGTTTTTTTATTATTTAAAACTCATAAATATTATTTATTTAATTAAAAATTTGTCTCATCTCTGATTAGGGGAAAAAAATTGAACTTTTTATTTAAATTTAAAAAATAAAAATAACTATTCAAATCAAAATAAAGAATGGACTATCACGAAATTTCCAAAACCAGGTGCTGGATAAATAAAAAGTTATAGGAACAAGATGTAAAATGTAATTTACCCTATTTATATTATATTTATTTATTTAATATTATAATAATATTACTTATATTTTGTATTATACTTGTAATAAAATTATTTATTTTATTGAAATTAAAATATTTTAAAATTTTTTTAATAAATGAATAAGTACATTTAACCATTTATTTTATTTAAATAATTTAATATAAAAAAATAAATACCATCAACCATTTATTTTATTTAAATAACATGAAGAAAGCAATTTACTGCCCCTGTTCTGTCTTAGGGTGGATAACCGAATCTTGAATTCAATTTTCAATTTATAAATTATTTATTATTGTTATATGTGTTGGAGCCGAATTCCGGTGAACCTTCGTACCCCTTCAAGTTGAGGACTCTGATCTCTCTCAATCTCCGTCTGTTAGTTGTCACGAAATTTGTTGTCACTGTTCTTGGATATTTTTACCTTGTTTATATAGATTTCCTTCACGCTTCAGGAAATCCTAACTGACTACTTTCCTGGAATCCGAGATTCGCGGAGATCCATCCATGTTCCAGCTAGGCCTTCTAGAAGAAAATTCACTTTGAGCGGCCGAAAATAGTGGGCTACGTTTCGGCCGCTCCCATCGTAAATTTTCTCCTAGCCCAGTTACTTAAGGCCTTTTTTATTTCCATTTCGGCCGAAAGAATTTGAGAGGCCTAGTGGGCTTGAACCTTTGAAGCCCATTCTTAGGGTAGTAGCGGCCATAACCATAGAAGGTCCAGGCCCATATCATGGGTATTTAGCGGCCGCAGCCATAGAAGGTCAAAGAAGTTCCTCTATTTGAGCGGTCGAATATCCCTTAATATTATGGGCCGCATCAGTAACTCCCCTCACTCCTGTGTTTATTGAGATTCAAAAACAACAGGAGTTTATCCAAAGTTTCGGCCGCAACTCCATTCGACCAAAACATACAATTATTTCTAAACCGCCTTTAGGGTTTCTTTTGGAGGGAAAAAATGTGATGATGTCACTTTTAACTCAATCATGATTAGTTTCTTGGAAAGTGTGCCGTCTTCATAAAGAGACTTTTCAGTTTTCATAAACCATTCACAAACTGGAAGTTTCTCACTCTTCGCCTTCTCTCTCTACCGGAAATCCATTTCAGGTGAAAACGGCGTCGAAAACCAGGTAAGTTTCCGTTTTTAATGCCAAAATCCGAACCTTCATCAGTTACTGAACCGCCTTTAGGGTTTCTTTTGGAGGGAAAAAATGTGATGATGTCACTTTTAACTCAATCATGATTAGTTTCTTGGAAAGTGTGCCGTCTTCATAAAGAGACTTTTCAGTTTTCATAAACCATTCACAAACTGGAAGTTTCTCACTCTTCGCCTTCTCTCTCTACCGGAAATCCATTTCAGGTGAAAACGGCGTCGAAAACCAGGTAAGTTTCCGTTTTTAATGCCAAAATCCGAACCTTCATCAGTTACTGAGTCTTTTCAACCTATTTTCAGGTCCTTCTGAGTCATATATTTCGGAGAACCGAGATACCCTCATCGCTGTTCTTCACCTTCAAGAACGCAGGTAGGTTTTCAAAGAAACCCCCTTTTTCTCATTTGATCTATTTTGTCTTGGAAAATTGTACATTTTTCTGTTCGTTTTGATTCCCTAAACGAAACCACGAAACTGTTTCGGCCGCAACTCCTGGGAGTATAAAATTTAGGTTTACGTTACCGCGGCCGAATTGAGTTACACCCTATCGTGGCCGATCTTAGTTATATCTTATTTCGGCCGAAATTAGTTAGAACATCCTGGTTACTGACTTTACTTGGGATGGGACCCATAGTACACCATTATAAAGCGGCCGCATAAATTGTGAGAACGCATTATAGATCGATCGAAAAGAAACACATCGATCGCGCGATTGCGCTCATCTATTAACTTCACTAACAGTCATCTTTTGGGTTTAGGAGTCACATGGAGAACTCAAATCGTAGACAGTCGAGGAGGGGAATTCTGCGATCTGACGATGCTGTCTTAGGTCTACCCTCACAATCTTTAGATAGGGAGTGCAGTCCTAGCGGCCGCAGCGTTAGAACAGCTTCCACCTCTACAAGTCCAAGTTCTTCAGAGAATAGACAAACGGTCGAAGAAATGGAGATGACACTAGCTAGCTCAGAACCACATGTACGTTTGCCATATGGGATGGCAGAATCAAGGGTTATATCGCGGCTGCATGGACAGGGCATCCGACTAGTTGACGTGGAAAACAACAACTTCCTCTACGGGATATCGACCGAAGCATTAGGCCTTGTACATCGTTATGCGTTCATTCGCGGACGAATCATACTGAGGCTTCTCTTAGATTAACGAGGATAAAGTTTGATATTACGGACGACGTCGAGCTAGCGTTACCGACCGATCACGAGCATCCTGGTTGGATGGTGCCTGGATGGCATTTCTTCTACTTGGATCCATTAAAGAGTGGGATTCGTTTCCCAATAAAAGGGTTGGCTAAGACGGTCTTGGACCATTATGGAATCGCCCCAAGCCAATTATGCCCTGGTGGATGGAAAATACTATTGTCCCTTGACGTGTTAGGCTTAGCACAAGGTTTACAGCCGCTTTCTATTGACGACTTCCTGCAAAGCTATTATTTGCGTGACCATGATAGGGATAGGGGTCGGTATAGCATCTGTGCGCGGTCGAAACTCACTGCCCCAATAATAAACTTACCCACGCGAGATGACAAAATTTGGAAACTTTCTTATTTCCTCGCGAGGGAAAATATCGCGGCCGGTAGCAATCCTTTAATCCCGCAATGGCGGCTCATAGGTAGTTTTTTACATAACGGATTTCAATTTTCATGGACCGCAAAACTAACAATAAAAAATTTTATGCAGATCCTAGTGAACTAAGCAGAAAGAGGGATTTCGATCGCGTACGCCAGAGGACAGCGCGACTACTAGAGGTCGAAGAAAAGCAACGGCAGTGGAAAATACTCTCCACACCCTCGAAGCTGTACCCTACTTTTCTCTGGTCGGGCGTTAAATCTCAGATCGAAGGTAGATCTTATCCTCTACCTAAATCCGTGTTCGGGTGGGCACTTGCGAGAGTTTCCACCGAACAATTGTTTAGACATTGATTTCTTGACCCTGTTACGCCTTTGGAGCGTATGGTTGTAGGCGAATCGATGGAGTCTGCAAGGAGGAGGGCGCAGGACATCTCATTCCTCGATTTGGAAGAAACGATGAGGGACCAAAAAAATAAAGGGAAGAAAAACAAATCGAAGAAGAAGAATGCGGTCGTAGAAGAAAATGAGAAGGATCCAGAGACCACTGTCAGTCCTGTGTCAGTGGAGACGCCAAAACGGCCGAAGAGGCCTCCTGTGGGTGATTTGAGCAAGTCCATGGAATCTATTTCCCTAATCTATCACCCGGAGACCGGTCTTCAGCTGCTGATGGGAAACCAATTGGACGCAGATCGCCAGGCTATCTTCAACTGGGGCGATGACAGATTGGTCGAGTTTGCGGCCTCTCGTGCACAGCAGGTACGTCTCGTTTTGCACATTTCCCTTCTGCTATTTTGATTTTCACATTTTCAATTTCACTTTTGTAGGCCGCATTTGTCGCGTATGAGGCGGGTCACAGGCTACGTTGGGTTCGGCACCAACATGACGTCATCAAGGGTGAACTGGCCACCACGCGGTCGAAGCTCGAACAAAGACAGGATCGTCTGAAAGCTGCGATCGAAAAAATGGAGTCTCAGAATACCAAATCTCGGACCTCAACATAAAATACAATGATCTCTTGGCCGAGAAGACTGGTTTAGAAGATCGCGTCCGCACCTTGGAAGAGGATCTGAAAGTCATGAAGGCGGCTGCCCATCTGAAGACTAAGTATGATCTGTTCAAGGATTTTGAGCAGCATGGTGGCTCCGAATGGGATCTTCAGGCCGCTTACAGCGCTTGGGAGGCTTTTGTCTCCTGTGAAGACGAGGCCGAAGATGAGGGGGATGAGGATGACGAAAGAGAGGACGATGGCACGGGTGGGCCATCAAACCAAGGTGGAGAAGACCAGAAAAATGCTGATGCATGATCTAATTATCACCATCTGCGGCCGCATAGTAGTTATGCTTTTATTTAATTCTGGACTTGTTATTTTTGTTTGCGGCCGGTACATTGTCGTTTTTGGATGACTATTTTATTTTGTAGAAACAATATGAATTCATAACTAAATATTTTTATGCAAGTGCACTATAAAATTCTATGTGTGAAATTTTAGTATTTTCGTTGAGTACAACAAACGGCAATGTCGTGGCCGTAATTACATGTTTTGCGCAGTAGCTAAAATGTACGCGATGTCTTCATAGACCGATGATGAACGGCCGCATTTGAACGAAATGGGACTGATTTATCCAATCTGATGTTGTCCTAAAAAAGGACGTTTAAGGGGTCAGCCAAAATAAGACATTCGCAGTCAATTTCACTCGGTCGTGAATACGCACCGAAAATGTGGGTCGGAGCCAGCTACATCCACTGCCTGAAAAGGTCATTTTGATGGGTTAGTTGCGTGACCTGAATTTTTTTTTGAGATGTGAGTTTTCGTCAGACAGAAGTGTCCCCTGTTTGTCAACGCAATCCGTCGTAAAAGCGGGATTACTGAGGACTGGAAGAGAGAGAAAAAATAATGGTGCGAAGACGGATGTTACCTTACTAACGATACACCTTCAAATGTGCCGCATTCCAGGGGTTGGTCAACTTCTTCCCTGTGCCATCTGCTAGTAGGTATGCTCCGCGACCGAAAGCCTCTAAAATAGTGTAGGGTCCTTCCCAGTTCGGTGCTAATTTTCCATCCCCTGGCCTTTTAGTATTCTGGAAGACTTTCCTCAGAACAGTATCGCCGGGCTTGAATTTGCGGACGCGGGTCTTTCTTGCGTGCGATCGCGATAGGGCTTGCTGGTATGATTCAATGCGTAGCAGGGCTGCTTCTCGGCTCTTATCGATTGTGTCCCTATTCAGCGACAATAGCTCTTCGTTCCATTTTTGGTCTATCATATACCGGACCGTGCTTATGCGCGTCTCGCTTGGTAACACTGCATCTGTGCCGTAGACCAAGGCGAAGGCGGTGTCACCCGTTGCTCGTTTTGGTGTACAGCGGTAGGCCCAGAGCACTTCGTGGAGCTTATCGTCCCATGTCGTCTTCACTCTGCCTACTTTCTTCTTTATCATTCCCACGATCATTTTATTGGTTGACTCGGCTTGTCCGTTTGATTGCGGGTAAAAGGGTGTTGAGTAATGTAGCTTGATGTTCCAATTGCCGCAAAAGTGTTGAAATTCCTGAAGCTAAACTGCGCCCTGTTGTCTACGACTATTTCTTTTGGCACACCAAATCTGCAGATGATATGCTGCCAGACGAAGGACATCATTTCACGGTCGCGTATGTTGGCTAGCGGGGCTGCTTCTGCCCATTTGGTGAAGTAGTCGGTGGCGATAAGTATGTACTCGTTGCCGCTTGTTGTCTTTGGCAATTCACCTACTATGTCCATCCCCCATCGGGCGAAGGGCCATGAGGGGAAAAACAGGTGTAGTTCCTTCGCGGGCAAATGTGTTACGTTTGCGTGCTTCTGACACTCTGGACATCTGTGGACAAAATTGCGAGCGTCGACTCTCATTGTTGGCCAGTAGTATCCCGCCCGGTGGGCTGCCGACGCCAAAGATCTAGGGCCGCAGTGTTGAATCAATTCAATACAAATAAAATAAATAAGAAACTTCTCTATCTGATCTCTATTATTTACATCTCTATCTCTATATCTATTATAATAAAATGAAGAAATTAAGAAAGTCAATTAACCACGCGTTGACAAGTGGCTTCGTAAAAATGCAACACATCATCTTTTTTTTTTTGTTACTTTTTTAGTCTTTAATTTTAATTTATTAAATTGATTATTTTGACATTTTAATAAATTCTCACCTTTTTCATAGATTCTTTAATAAATTTTAATATTCAATTTTATATTTACACTAATTGTCATACCACATCGGAAATATAACCCCTCGATTAGTTTTTCCACCACTATATAAATAGATTTTTGTTTAGTTAGTTTTCACATCGACCTTGAAGGCATAGGTGCTCAATGTAAATTAAATAAAGCTATTTGCGACTAGAGGTTTAAATATGAGTTTATATTATTTTTGGATTCAATTTTAAAATTTTAAAATTGACATGAATCCAAAATCTATATTATCATTATATAATAATAATAATAATAGATTTTTTTTTCAATATATAATTATATTTATATATATATATAATAGTATATGTTTGGTTAAAGTTAAAATTTACTTACCGTCTTCTTAAAAGAAGAAGTTCAACCAAACATGTTTTATAATTTTTTTTATTAAATTAAAAAATGAATAAATAAATTATTTTATAATCGCAATCATAGCATCTCAAAAATCAAATCAATTTATTCTTAAAATTCGAATGAATTCAATACAAATAAAATAAATAAGAAGCTTCTCTATCTCATCTCTATTCTTTACATCTCTATCTCTATTATAATAAAATGAGGAAATTAATGAAGCCAATTAACCACACGTTGACAAGTAGTTTCGTAAAAATGCAACACATCATCTTTTTTATAAAATTACTTTTTTAGTTTTTAATTTTAATTAACTAAGTTGGTTATTTTGAGATTTTAAAAAATTCTCACTTTTTTCACAAATTCTGTAATAAATTCTAATATTCAATTTTATATTTACACTAATTTTTATACCACGTCGGAAATATAACTCACCGATTAGTTTTTCCACCACTATATAAATAGATTTTTGTTTAGTTAGTTTTCACATAGACCTTGAAAGCATTGGTGCTCTTTGTAAATTAAATAGAGCTACTTGCACAAGAGATTTAAATATGAGTTTATATTATTTCATTTTTTGGATTCAATTTTAAAATTTTAAAATTGACATGAATCCAAAATCTATGTTATCATTATATAATAACAATAATAGATTTTTTTTTCAATATATAAATATATATATATAATACTATATGTTTGGTTAAAGTTAAAATTTACTTACCGTCTTCTTAAAAAAAAGTTCAATCAAACATATTTTATAATTTTTTTATTAAATTAAAAATATGAATAAATAAATTATTTTATAATCGCAATCATAGCATCTCAAAAATCAAATTAATTTATTCTTAAAAGTCGAATCAATTCATCACAAACAAAATAAATAAGAAGTTTCTCTATCTCATCTCTTTTCTTTATAAAAACAGTATGAAACTGGAGACTCAATAGACCGAGTGATTTCCACAGAGATATCTGACTAGAGCACGGATCTTGAATATTACGAAGCTGTGAAGAACTTCATAATACATGGACCATGTGGTCAGGGGTATGAGAGGTGTCCGTGCATGGAAAATGGTAGATGCATGAAGCGATTTCCAAAACCATTAGTGGAGACAACGACAATAGATGAGGAAGGATACCCGAAAGATAGGAGGAGAGAGTCGAATGGAGTCTTAGAGAAAGATAGTGCCTGGTTGGATAACGGATGGGTTGTGCCTTACAATAAAGAGCTTTTGCTAAAGTATGACGCTCATGTCAATATCGAATGGTGTAACCAGTCAAGGTCTATTAAGTATCTATTCAAGTACGTGAACAAAGAAAATTATCGAATAACTGCAGCATTCTACGAAAGCAGATCGAAGGGAGGCTCTGAAATAGTTGTTGATGAAATAAGGTCTTTCTATGACTGTAGGTACATATCTTCTTGCGAGGCATTCTGGAGGTTAATATCATACGATATACATCATCGTGAACCCTATGTCGAGCGTCTTAGTTTTCACATGGAAGGACAGCAGGGATAGTATGGCGCAAAGGTCGCGACCTTGAAGATGTCATTGAAGAGGTCGAGGATTAAAAAAAATAAAATTCCTCGGATGGATGGAGGCGAATAAGCAATATGAAGAAGTTAGACAATTTACCTACAGAGATTTTTTGCAAAATTTTGTCTGGAACCAGAAGAAAAAGATATGGATGCCGAGGAATAGAGGATTTTCGATTGTAAGGGTAAATTATGCCGCACTAAGGTGTGGAGAGTACTATTACTTGAGAATCCTGTTGAATTGGATACGTGGTCTGACTAATTATGAACAAATAAGGACAACGAATGATGGAATAGTTCACAAAACCATTAGGGATGCATGCTACAAACGAGGACTCTTAGATGATGACAGGGAATACATTGATGCTATTAATGAAGCTAGCTTATGGTCAAGTTCGAATTACTTGAGGAGACTATTTGCCACGCTGCTAATGGCGGGATCTATGGAAAGACCAGAACACGTGTGGAGTCAGTGTTGTAAGCATCTATCTGACGATATATTGTACAACGAACGGAGGATGAATCATCCAGGTAATATGGTCATTTATACATAATATCTAATACATTTGTTGTTTCAAATATTATGTTTATAGACTCATGTGGAGAATTTTTGTGTGATGATTAAATATTTGGCATTTGTAAATTGTTTTACATCCATGTAGGCTTAGAGCTCTCTAAAGATGAAATTATAAATCAAGCACTTTTGGAGTTAGATAATGTATTGTGTCCATGCGGCGTGTCCCTTCGTGATTTCCAAACTATGCCTATACCTACTTCAGAGGCATGTGGGGCCATATATAATAGGCTATTACGAGCACAGATGAACTATACACTTGCCGACCTTAAATGTGACCATGATAACTTTGTCAAGAATGCGATGGATGAGCAAAAACTTATGTACAATACGATCATGAATGACGTGAAGAATGGAAAAGGAGGATTTTTTTTCTTTATGGCTACGGCGGTACAGGAAAGACTTTTGTGTGGAAAGGTTTAGCTTCAGCCCTTAGACTGGAGAATCAAATTGTCCTGGCGGTAGTCTTCGAGTGGAATTGCTTCACTTCTACTGCCTGGGGGAAAGACTGGTCATTCAAAATTCTCCATCCCATTAACTTCCACTGAAGATTCAACGTGCAACATTCTTATTGGAAGCCAGAAGGCCGAATTGCTTATGAAGGCAAAACTAATCATATGGGACGAGGCACTGATGGTTCACAAGCATTGTTTAAAGACAGTAAACAGGACATTGAAGGATTTGATGAGAACAATTGATCCAGAAAATGAAAATCTACCTTTTGGTGGCAAGACTGTTGTTTTAGAAGGAGATTTTAGGCAGATTCTTCCTGTCATACCGAAATGCAGTAGAAACCAAGTTGTTAATGTGACTATCAATTCTTCATTTTTTTGGGAGTATTGCAAGATTTCGAGATTGACTAAGAACATGAGACTTTGATCAGTCACGTCATCTGTAGAGTCTTATGCTCTTAAAAAATTTGCAGACTGGATTTTAAGAGTCGGTGATGGTATTGTGGAAGAAGAAAATATAGAAATTTCCGAAATCGATATGCCCGAAGATCTGTTGATAAAAGAATCTACTAATCCGCTTGGTTCCATAGTGGAAGCAACATTTCCAGCTTTTCATCGGCACTCTAATGATCCTACATACTTGCAGGAGCGCGCTATACTTTCTCCGACACTAGACTTGGTGGAAGAGGTTAACGATTACATGACGTCGATGAATCCTAATGATGAAAGGATTTACCACAGTTTAAATTTGGCGTGCCATTCGGATACGATCACTGTTATTTTTACAGACCTCCACACTCCAGAATTCTTGAATAGCATCAAGTGCTCAGGTTTACCTCTTCACAAACTTAAACTGAAAGTCGGTATACCAGTGATGCTATTGAGAAATATCAATCACTCGGCGGGTTTATGCAACGGTACGAGATTGATCCTAACAAGGTTAGGAAGAAGAGTCTTGGAAGCTAAGGTTATTCAGGGTCCTTCTGGTGGACAGAAGGTGTTGATACCGCGACTTACTTTGACGCCGACGGATTCAAGATTATCGTTCAAATTTAAGAGGAGACAGTTTCCTATCTCGATGTCATTCGCAATAACTATAAATAAAAGTCAGGGCCAGTCTTTAAATAATGTAGGTCTCTATCTCAAGAGACCTTTTTTCAGTCACGGTCAACTATATGTTGCTGTATCTAGGGTAACTAACTGTGAAGGTCTAAAAATATTGATTTTAGACGAGCACGGCGCGTTACAAAAAACAACCAATGTTATATTTAAAGAAGTCTTCCAAAGCATTTCATAAAGGTACGAACGGTATGCTATCCAATTTGACGTTCGTGTCATTTATTTGATAAGTTAAATAATCTAAATTTTATTTTATTATTCATTCATTTAGATATTACTTTTTTATTATATATTTGTTTAGATATTTAATTCGATTTGTGATAAACTTTAAGCTTCATTATTAGTTGATTGTGAATATTTATTTAAAAAAATACACATTTAGTGAACATCTTGATACCCGTGCGTCCCGCACGGGTCCACAATTCTAGTTAATATAAAACTAGAGAATAAATTCGCGCAAGCGCGATATTTAAAAATTATATTCTACTATTTTGTTTAAATATTTTATTAATTAAAATTAATTTAAAAGTTTATAGTTATTTTATTTTTTTAATTTTAATTTTGGCGGTTAAGAAATGATAAATATAAATTCTATATATAGTGAAAATTCTTTTAAATGAGCTTTTTAAAGTTCAAAATACAATTATAGGCATGTTTTTAAAAACATACAAAAACAGGCTTTTAAAAGTTTAGTTTTCATTGCATAGGCTAAGTTTCCCAAAATACCCCGGAAACATTACAATTCACAGATGCTGTGAATTACGCTCACAGTCTGTGAATTACGCTCACAACTGTGAATGGCCTATGGAGTGAAAATCAAACTTTAGTTTTACAAACCTTTCAAAAGTGGTCTATAATTGTATAGTAAACTTTTTATGGCCTATAAAAAAATTTTCCTTTTTATATATCATAAATATTATAGAAAAATCAATATTACATTCGGTCACTTTTTGTAACTATGGTATTTATTTATATGGATAATTAAATAAAACAAAACTTAACATATCTAAATAAATAATATATACTATATAAATATGCATAAAAAAGTACAACTATATTTGATTATTTAATATTGAATTATTTATTATTATTATTTATATTTTTGTAATGATAATTAAAAATTAAAAATGATATCATGACAATTAATATGATCAATAAATATTTGATATCATAATGTTATAATTGAAAAAATAAATAAATAATCTGAGCAAATGATATTTTAAATTGTGCAATAAATATTTCATTAAAAAATAAATTAAAACAACCATGTGCTAAATACTAAGTGACACATAGATGATATATTGAAACAAAATTTAGAAATTTAAATAAAAAAATGAAATATAGAAAATTATAAATATAAAAAAAGATAAAAATATATTGGTAGAGAGATTACGGTAATATTAGTATTTATTATTGTTTGAATATATGGAAAAAAAATATCTAAATAATATATGAAAAACTAATATATAATTTTTAAAAAATTAATTAAACTAAATTGCAGCTTGCTTTAAAATAAATAATAATTAAAACAAAAATAATAAGAAAAATAAAATAAAAAAGAGAATTCTATTTTTTTTAATAAAAAAGAGTAAAAATAAAGTAATAAGAAAACATTTAATTTTTTATAAATACCAAATAGAGAACTCAAAATAAAATAAAGAAAAAATAAATAAGAAACAAGAATTCAATCAATCTAGCCATAATAAGAATTTTATAAAAAAATAAAGATGGTTAGATATTACTTTTTTTTAGTAAAAAGATTTAAAAATGATGTATGAAATATGAAAGATATCATTAAGTAACGAACAAAACATTTTTTTTTCAATTAATCCACTTATAAAAAATTCATAAAACTCAAATAAAATTTTTAAAAATATATATATCAATTTTCAATATAACATTAACAAATAAATAAATAAATATATATATATATATCAATTTTCAATAAAACCTTAACAAATAAAAAAAAAAAATTAAAACAAGAAATACCTCAAATCCATTGATAGAATGGAAGAAATATTTCACATTAACATAATGACGATTAACATAATGACGATGGATGTAGAATGATGAGGATGATGAGGGATGTAGAATGTAGAATGGGGAGGGATGCTGATATAGAAATATTTTGAGAAATATATATATATAGATATGTGACCTTTCAACTTTTCAATTTATTAAAATAATTAATAAATATACTCGCGCGTTGCGTGATGTTGATTATATTTATAAATTAAATTAAATTATAATATTTAAATTATTTAAAAAATAAGTTATTTTATGATTTTAATGGAGTAAGCTATAATGTTTAAATATTAATGATTGGAAAAAGTTCATCCGTCTAACCAATTAATTTCACTCTTCACGTATTATTTTTTTATAATTTGATACTGAATCATTATTCATTCAATTAAATTGGAAATATTACTCAATAAAAAGTTAAAAAATAATAAATTAATTATATATTTACAAAATTTTAATAATTGTCATCAAAACCAAACAAATAAACAGTATAATACACATATAAATTAAAGAAAATCACATTTTATAATTACTGATCTATACATATATTAAGATGATAACATTGGAAAAATTTATTATTTTTAATGATTTGCATGGTCTTGATTAAAAATATAGAAGTATTATAGGACATCTTAAACTAAAAAAATAAAAATCACTTATTTATTAATTTAAAGTTGGGAAATCTACCTAGAAGTGAATTATTTAACAATTAGCTTATCAAATAATGGAATTTCGAGAAGTTTTTGTTTAAATTAAAAAAAAATGCTTTTTTTAGAAAAAAATAAATTTACAATTCTATTATTTCAATGTTATTTAATTTTACTTTTTGAAATTTACAATTGTATTCTTTAGTTTTTTTTTTTCATTTTTTGAAAATTTAATTTTCATGCAAATATTTGAAGTAGAACCCACCTATGTTTTCTAATATTATATTAAAAATAAAAATAATAATAAAGTAATTATAAAATAAATTATAATTTTGTTTAATTTTTGTAAGGTGATACTCTATTTGGTTTCTTAACATTTGTGCAATTATTGATTTTTATTTTTGTTTATTAGTAATGATAATCAAATTTGTAAAAAAAATAAATAATGAATTTCAATTTTTAATTAAAATTAATATTATAAATATTAGTACCTAATAAATTTTTTCAAAAAAAAAAATCTACAATTGTAAATAAATAAATAAATAAAATCCTCCATTTTGGTAATTCAAAATAATCATCCCCAATTATTCAAGTATGTAATAAAAAAATAATAATTAAGATATTAAAAAAATGTAAGAAATACTTAAAGAATTTTTTTTTAATATGTAAAAATGAACATCTAGAAAAAACATTAAACTTAAAAAGACAAAAAATTTTAAAATAGTAAAACATATAATTTTGAAATATATTTTATCAAACACATTGACCCACCTATTTCAAAATCTATTTATTAAAAAAAAAATCCAAACACCCTATTAACTCATAAGTAAAAATATGATTATTATTTTTTATCTAAAGAAACCTTGGGCCTATTGTATCATAGATGAAAAAAATATTGTACAATTATTTTACAAACCACGTTCAATCAATCTACAAATTCTTTTCAAGAACACTTCTTTTTAACAAATATTGTAAGTATATTTATAAATATTAATAAATGAATAAATTACTGAATTGATTATTACAGTCAAACCCCTCTATAATGGCACTGTTTGTCTGATAATTTTTTGGCTGTTATAGTGAACGGCTGTTATTAGCATATAACGGTCATATAAAGTTCATAAATCTCACTTGGCTGTTATCAATTTATAGTAATTTTATTTTTAAAAAAATAAACGCTAAATAAAATATGCATAATTTAGAACATTTTTAAAGTTAAATTTATTCAAATATGATGGAAAAAGTCTACGATGGTAGCTTGTTTGGAAGATTCCAATCTCTTACTAGTAATAATATAACGCTTAAATGAACGAAGATTCCAATCTCTTACAAATAATGTAATGCTTAAATTAACAAAGATTTTGGTCCAAGCTTTCAATAAAAGATTGTCAATTGCCTTCCTTCGAAGGCAATCCAATGCGGAGAGACCATGTGGAGTCTCTTTTGTCAGATGAGGGACTCCCTCATAGACTACCGTTGCGGATGATCTAAGTTTTAATGTTTCAAATTATTTTCATTATCATTATCATTACTTATGCAATCTTTTTCTTCATATTTTTTAGTTATTAAACATTAAAAAAATCTTTTATTTGTTAAAGTTAATTACAATAATTATTTAAATTTTTTATTTTTATATCATTTTATTAAAAAATAATATATTATATTTGAATAGGCCATTGTAGAGAATGAATTTTATACAGAGTGTTCTGTTCAAATTACGGCGGTTGCTATTATAAATAAATTGTTGTTATAGAAGATTAAAATAACATTGAAAAAATCGGTTCTGAAAGAAATTCAGCTGTTATAGTGAATGGCTGTTATACAGAATGACAGTTATAGAGGGGTTTGACTGTACTTATAACATTATTACATCTATAAATACCATTATTACATCTATAAATATGCATAAGATGATGTAGGAGTTTGAATTTTAAACTTACAGTTGTTTTCGATTTCTATTACATTAGAAATTGCAGTATTTATTATTATTATATATATTTGCTAAATATAACTATTAAAATTATAATATTAATTAATTTAAATAAAATAACAATAACAATAAGTATTATCATTAATTAGGTAAACCATACGTTACGAAAATCATTATGGACAATGACATGTATTAATATTATTACCAATAATAGGTATTTAAGTATTATGGACAATGACAATAAGGCCAAATTTGTAAAAGTAAACATTACAGTTTTTAAAAAAATAAATAAATAAATTGAATGTTACAATCTATATATATATAAAGCAAAATGACAAGAAGTTTATATTGTTTTTGAATTGGACATGTGTCGATGACATGGCAGTGATTATCCAATTATGGTTTGCCACATAACATTCAATTGCCACATAAAATTTTGCCTCTTGGTCTCCTACCTATTTATCTCTTAAACCCTTTCTCTCCCCTTCTTATCAGGTTCATAGTATAGATTTCAATTGATTGATCTTTTGAAGATAAAAGGGCACTATTCACCAAGAATCCTAAATATATGGTTGAGAATAACAATCAGTTTTTTTAGACATAATGGAGAAACATGTTGGCAATCTACCAAAGTTTGAAACTTTTAGAGAAGAGACCCAATCCGCATTACCAGGCCTAAGGTTTGTTTTTGTTTGAGTTTGAGTATGATTTTTTTTTTTAGCATTTTGTTGGAAAATTTAGTAGCTAATTGATTTCAATTGACAATTTTTTTTTGGAGATTAAAGGACACTATTCGCCAAATATCCTAGATGTATTGTTGAGACAACAATCGGTTTTTAGACATGATGGAGAAACACGTCGGCGGCCTATCGAAGTTGAAGCTTTTACAGGAGAGACCCAATTGAATTTTTTCCGTTTATCTGTATGTCTTATCTGCTTGCTTGGTACGTTTGTTTGTCGCGTTTGAATTTTTTCAGTTTCTAATTTCAATTAATTATATAATTATTAGCCATAATTTATTGATTTTATTGACATTTATATGAAAGTTATCAATATAGAAATGTAAAACATTGTTAATCATATGTGAGTCTTTATATTTTATATATTTTTAATATGTTGAAACACAATCATAATAAAACTAAAAATATATATGTATGATAGTTAAATAATTTTTTAATTTCTCAATAAAATGAATATAAATATAAGATCACAAGAGAAAATATATTTTTAATATATTGAATGCTCTTTTCTTTATTTTCTTAAACATAATTTTTTAACTAAAAAAAATAAATTATTTTTAATGATTTGATAATAAATTGTTATCGCGGAGGAAAAAAAATGTTAAGAAAATCATACCTAAACAAATAATTTAGAATGAGAAAGATAAAAGGTTATTATTATTATTATTATTATTATTATTATTTAATGATCATTAATTGTCTTATTCAATGGGTGTTGATACGGAAATTGAAATTGAAAGATATTTTTAAAAAATACAATTAATATAATAAATACTTTTATAACTTGAATTAGTGCATATTAAATAATAATAATAATATCATTAAGAAAACAAATGAAAAATATTTCATTAGGAGTGATATGAAATTAATTAGAGCTATCTGAAATTAATTTATATGCCGTTTGATTTTTATTTTTTTTACTTTTTTTTTTTAAATTTAGGTTATACCTTAACCTATGAAGAGAATCACGAGAACAATCAATAATTTGAAGATCTTACAAGATTTTATTTACATACGACATATCCTCTTTGTACTAAACAATTTTTTTTCATCTTTTACTCGAAGTTTAATTTATTATTTATGAAAATAAAAAATTTCAAAAACATTTATCTATTGTTGATTCAATCATTTATTTATTTTCTCTTAATTCATTAATTATTTCTCTTATTTTCATTCTCTCTTAATGATTAATAAACTTAATAATTGAAAATTAAAATCTCTTCATCCTTCATTTTCATTTTTTAATATTTTTCTTTCATCTTCTATAAATGGAAAATGATAATCTTTTATTTATTTATATTTTTTTTATCTTCATTCTTTTCATATCCAATTCACAACCATTTTCATCCTCCTTCAAACAACATAACAATCCATGTTAAACTCATCTATATTTTTTTGAATAGTTTATAGGATTTCACTTTTCAAGCATAGATATCGGCTAAAATACTATATATATATATATATATATATATATATATAGTTATTTATTTATTTGAGAGAGAAAATTATCAACTTTCTATTTAATTGGTTTGTCATACTTATAAATGTAAATTTTAAAATTAATTTTATTTTTATTTATTAATTAAATCTAAGGAAGATGAAGATGTCAAACTTATATTTGTTTATTTAAATTCTCTATATTGGAAGAATTTAATATAACTTATTTGTGTAACTGATATTAGAATATTAAAGAACATATTTGATATATGTAGACCATCTTTAATTTTAAAAAATTTAATGTCTTTTATCATATTATATAAGTTTAGAATTTTAAAGGTTATAATTGAATTGAGTTTAAGAGGAAATAAAAGAATGACTCTATTTATTTATAACAAATGATAATAAATAAAAAATTAAAAAATAAATGAAAAGTTATAAAATTTCAAAAGGTTTTGATTAATGTTAGGATTAAATTGGTATTAAAAGGATAAATGAATTTGATTTTGTATTTAATTGACTTGAAGAAAATAAAATTGATTAAAAAGATAATATCCCTAAAGAAATATTAAATATCCAATAATAAAAATATACCATTGATTGCTTATAAAATCCACGTAACTTTTGACGAAAGACTATTGAAATAAAAGTAATGTATGCTATAATTTGAATAAATAATTATAAGTTCAATACTTCAATGAATACTTTTTTAAAATTAATTTAATTGGCTGCTTTATATTATATGTAAAGTTGTCACTTAATTATTATAAGTAAATTAGTTGATGAAGTAGATTAGTCGAATTTCTAATTTATCTTATGGTACATAATTTTATGGTAAGGTTGTCCCATGGTAGTAAGTTAGTAAAATATGAAATTATTAAATTGAAAAAAATCGAGTGCTATAATAAGGTTATTCAATAATAGTAAGTTAGTCAACTATGAAATAATCAAATTAAAAATAAATAAATGTCATTGTCATATGTATATATATTAAATATAAATTACTATTTGACACAACTATGCAACTGTGAACCGTGTATGTCCTACCAAATAAGTATATTTACTGATTTAATTACTTAATCTTCCTAAATTCTATTGACACAAACTAATATTTTCTTAAAAATGAGTTTGTTTCTTACACATCATATAAAATAAATTAAGCCGTGAAGATTATCAGGTGAATCATTTAGATAAAAAAACAAAATCAATATAATCAACAACCCATTTAAAACTATCATATATTAAATATTTTAAAATATATATTTAAAATTTATAATTATTTTTCCTTTTTATATTTAAAAATTATCAATTAGTGTTCATATCATTTTGAATTTGATTTTTCAATTCTATAATTATACTCGAAGATTAAAAAAATATATTCAAGTTTTAATAAGGAAAAAAATTGATAAAGTAAACACAATTGACAGACAAAATATGTATTGGTTTAATGATAACATTTCATTGACTAAAATTTACATAATAATAATAATGCTATATTTTTTGTTATAAAGATATGAGCTAAGTTTTTTTTAAATAACTGATTTTTAATATTGTAAATTAATATTTCGTGTAGTATTTGCTATATGGTTCAAATATAAAACTGCATGTTGATAATATATGTGGTTTTATATTCAATTAGTTTGAGAGTAATGAATAGTTAAAACATTCGAAAAACTATATGTTGTGAAATTATCGAACATTTGAGAATTGAAATTATGTTATGAAAAATTTGAGAAGCTATAGCATAAAATGATAATTTTAAATTATAATTAACATTTCAAAACACGAGTATATAACTTAATATATATATATATATAATCTACCGTATCAAGATTTTTCTGGTTCCTTTAAACTATATAAATAAAAAATGATAAATAAATTTATTATCATTCTTAACTTAGGTTACTTCTTTTCAATAAGATAAAATTGAAACACTAAATATGATAATAACTATATCGACCAATTTTAAATTCTTTTACACCACCTCACTTTTCCATCTTGTATTTCTTTATCTATAAACAATAAAATAATAATAAAAAAGAGCCGAATATTTTGTTTGTTACTAATTAAAATAAATAAAAATATATAGAAATTGATATATGATTGGTGTTTAACATATAATTTAAAAAAAGCATGATCTCCTTCCGCAATTAACTTTCCGAGAGATTCGATCTCCACAATGATTTAAGTTTATAATCTATTATTATTATTTTATTTAAAGAAAGACGGAACTTAAGATGGAATTCCAATTGATTAGAATGTGGGTTAAATGACTTTAAGTTTTCTACATATTGATAAAATTAAAATTCTTGTACTTCAATGGTAACCTAAATGGGAGAAGTTATTCAAATAATATTATGTGATTACATATAGAAATTAAAAAAAAATTTAATACCTAATTAATAGAAAAAAATAATAATTTATTCATTTTACATGAAAAAAATACAAGCACCGCACAACGCGCGAGTTTGTTAGCTAGTTGACAATATAAAATAATATATGTATTCCCAATAATTATTGAATATTATCCCTCCATCAATAAAACTTTTTTCAAAAAAATAAAAATTTATAGGAAGTTAAATCAATAATAATTTCTTAAAAATAATAATAAATAAATAAAAATTTATATAATGAACTCTCTTATAAATGCATTTGGAATCATAATTATTAAAAAAGTGAAAAAATTACGAATAGATAGAATACTTAACATCGTTTTCAATAAATATCTAAATATTTCTTTTTTATATTAACACAAATCAAAATAAAGATTATATAAAATATAAAAAAATATTGATTTTGTTGAAAACTCTTATAGATTATTTTCTATAAATCAATCATTTTTTAATAAATAATAATTATAGAAGTTAAATCAATCAAAAACATTAAATAAAATTAAATAATAATAATATAAATTAAATAATCCAATATTTTTCTAAATATAAATAACAATAAAACAATCATATATGAGAACAAATAAAGGGACACATAAATTAATATAAAATTATAAGTTATAATTATCTTATTTTTAAAATTATCTTAATTTGAATTTGATGGGCTTCAACAAATAAACTTAAAAATAAGTAAATAAATATAATTAATTTACAATGATATACATTACAACTACTGTTCAATCTACTTTTTACAATCATATCATCTCGTCTCATTTACAAAATTAAAATTTGTAGTCAAAATAAAATAGTTGTCTTTTCCTTATAGTTGAACTTTAAAATTTTGAAAGTACATGTCTGGAATGTTGAAGTACCTGAAAAGTATAATCATGAAAATAAAATAAAATTTCAAATGTAATAAAAGATAATATAACACAAAATATAAGAGGGGAAAAATCAAACATTTATTTTGATATAAAGATAAACTTACTATTTCAAAATTTAATAATACAAGTATCATAAGAAATTAATTACCATAAAATAAACACAAATAGTAAAAAATCATAAACAAAATGAAGACAAACAGTAAGTGATAGATATGTTACCTTTTGATTTGACTAAAATTTTAAAGAGAACAAATGAAATTGGAAAAATAAAACTTGAACAAACATGATAAGTGAAAAAATGGTTTTTATAGAGAACGAAGAGGTAACCGATTACATGAAAGAGAATGAGGAGGGGAAATGCAACGAAAATAAACAATTAAGAGAGATTAATGGGATAAATGAAAAATATTTAATAAGCGAATATTCTTAGAATAATTCATAACATAATATTTTATTTTTAGTATTTTAAGAAAATTAAATGATTGTCATATATCACTTATAAAAATGAAAGCTTAAAATGGAAATATAAGAGAATTTAAAAAATAACATGTTGGTAGGGAGTTTGTGTAAGGTGTGAAAATGAATAGTGAAAGACCAATTTGATGTGTTGAAATAATTAATACCATCGATAACCAATGAAATGGATGAGGTGGAATAAATGAAATTTGACGTGTATCATTTTTATTGGTGAAATATAAACAAAATCTCAAAAGTAGCTGTTTCAGGTGTTTTTCAACCCAATGCTGAACTCTCAAACATGCCACGTCAAAGGTCCGCTTGAAAGTTCCGCTTTATATATATATATATATATATAGATTAAATAACACGAAAGATAAAGAAATATAGTATTAGACTAATAAAATAACACTAAATACGAAGAGGTGTAGTAATAATAAGAAAGTTGAAGAGATTGTGAGAAAGTTAAAGAGATGGAATAAAACTAGCATGAATTCTTTTATATATAGATAGATGTAATTAAACAACTGATAAAAGAATAAAAAGAAGAAAATTTTAACCATCAATAATTAGATGGGTGAAGAGTAGAATTTAAATTAAAAAGGAAAAAAAAAGTAGGTGGAAAAATAACTAAATATAAAATAAGAATGTTACAAAAGAATATCTCACTAAAATTAAGATGGTAACATCATAAGAATGTAATTAAACAACTGGTGGGTGCCATGGCCCCAACTCCTTAAAATTTGATTATACTGGTTTTATTCATAATTCCACCAAGGACATGACATTCATTGACGGGTGTCAAATCCGTCAGTATTTAATTAACCTGCAAATACAAATAATTGTAGCAAACAGGGTCAATCCACAGAGAACGGAAATTAATAAATGTATCGTATTGACCAAATCAAAATAAATTGGGGGTTTCGAGATTATGCGAGTATTTAAAATACATCTAAATCGGAGATTATAAATATATTATAATTAAACATCCAGCTAAGTCAATTTATTCGAATCAGGTGTTGATCATCGAAGCTAAAAATATCTATGTTGTTTAATAGTCACAGTTATAGCTATTGACAACGTGCCTAATAACCAATCTTTTCCTAGATAGATTGACCGGGTATGACCCTTTGAATCAATCACTAACCTAACACGTAGATTGCATTATCAATTAGAAAAGACCCGTGACCATAACCAATTGAATCGGTACGACCGTTCTTGAATTATGATTATACACTCTCAACACTACCTAGGTCAAATTAACTACGAGCTATTTGACATGCAATGTGTTAAGCCTAATTAACCAATCAATTGCGCACTTAATTAATTAATCAGAATCAACATGTGCATTTAACCATGCCCATAGAGAGTGCATAAATATCAAACAATATAGCAGAATAAAACAATTCTCACAACACGGTAATTAGAATTGACTTAGCTGGATGAGGTTCGTTTAGCTCCTCATGGGCGCGGCGAACTTCATTTGCTTAATATAATTGATCGTACCAGAGAGAGTAAAAACCCAGAGTATTTTTCTATTTCTCTCGATAAAAATTCCCCCAAATCAAAAGGAAGGCGAGAGAGCCTTTTACAATCGTTTCTTCCTAAAATAAATCCTCCCTAGAAAATCTAAAACGAACTCGTAATAATCTCTAAATCAAAATCTCAATCGTTCAGATCACAATTTAAATTTGAGAATTAAAAATATAACAACTCTGATAGAATTGACTTGGTCTTGTTGACTTGACTTTAACAAATCCAGCTTTAAACCCTTAGAATTCTTCAATACTTCACAATTGCCTCCAAACTGTCAACAAATACAAAAATAGAGCAATTAAATAGTATATATTCAATAAAGTCCCCGAATTGTAAATAAAATAAGGTAGAAATGTTGTGCATTTTATGCCCAATCAAATTCCCCCACACTATCTTATACTTGCCCTCTAGTATGCCCATGACCAACTCAAATGAAGACTCAAATAGTCCAACCAAACTGCTGCCAAAAGGAATCAACCATATTCAACCGTGCCCATAGTAAAAGTTGTCATCACTCAAAATAACGAATAATAAAAAGATAAGAAGCTGTCATCAGATTAAGCACGCATACTTAATGTTCATCTTTAAATTAAAGCAGATGTAAGGAGAACAAACAATAATTCGCGAAAGAATCCACTACACCAGTACCACAAGCAAATAAGAAAACAATCAGCTTTCTTCACAGTTTAAGTAGCGGATAATAACATGAAACAAATAATAAAAGCCACTGGTCAGGTCTTTATTTTATTATTTTTTTATTGACCCTAAACAACTAGCGAGACATTTCAAATCAACACTTCCAGTTATTTCTAGGTTTAAACGGCCCTAAAAAAGGTACTAAACCCTTCTCCAATCACTAGCTTCTCCATACATAAGCCACTTAAGGAGAATAAGTGTCGTGTCACCTATTCTGGCTAGCAAAGGAGAATAGAAAAACTAAAAATGCGTGACTTTGGTCGGACTGAATTCGGCCCAAAAAAGGGACAATCCTCCTACCATCAGTGGCTCCATACATGCAAAAACTTAAGGGAAATTAATGCCGATCCATTAATCCCAACTGACGATATTGAGTCACATGATCAATGTCTAATTTTCTTTTTCTTTTTCTTTTTTTTCTTTTATTTTTATTTGTTTTTTTTTTGCAACTGCGTACTAACTAACTGTCTCCTATTTTCGCAAGTATCCTAGCATTGGTGGATTCTAAATTAAATTATTATAAGCTCTAAAAACATCTGCTAGCATCTTATGCACACACAAAAATTAAATCTCATATATTACACAGCTCTTAAATCAATATAAAAACTCATTATTAAGAGTGAATCAATCAAAAAGGCACAAAAAAAAAATCATCCTAAAAGCAGCAGTAAAGAAGAACCAAATACTTGGAAAATAGAACTAAAAAGAAGAACTAAAATCCTAAAAGAAATAACCTAAAACAATCTAAAAATAAAACTAAAATAAAGACGAGATAAATAATAACCTCCCCACACTTAGCATTTACATTGCCCCAATGTATGTGTCAGCATAGTAAAACAAAAAAAATAAAAGATAGACAGATACTTCCCTGAAACTTGTGGAGGTAGGAAATTAGCATCTCAAGCAGCATCTTCACCTTCTGACTCGCTTGAAACATCCCACTGAATGTTGTGGTGGGCGCAGAGAGCCGTCACGGCTCACATCATCTTATTAAATTTCCGCTGTAATATCGGAATTCCTAAGCAGCAAACCAGAAGAAACTGGAATGTGATTGTTGTTTGGACTGTGATATCATGCTGGATAAAACTGGCAACGAATCAGGCGGCTGGTTGGGCTTGATCTGCTAGAGGCGAAGGCGACCAAAATCTAGACTGGAGTGGAGGTCGCCGGAGGAAGTTGATGCTGCGGAGATCGTGTGCTGCCGACGGCCGGAGGAAGTCATTGCTGGAAGATCGACGACCGCTGAAGGAGAGAAATCGCGGCTGCTTGTCGCTAATCAGAGACTGACGACGCGGCCTGGAGACTGCGACCAGCGAGATGTTGGCGACGACTGGAAGCTGTGACGGCGGGGAGGCACTGGAAGAGAAAACAGAGACTGGTGGCGGCGCTGGAAAAGATCTGGACGACGATGGCGGAGGTCGAAGCGGCGGCGGCTGGTGATGAAGAGAAGAGCGGCGGTGGCGGCTGGACTTAAGCGGCGGCAGCTGGGCGGCAAAGAGAAGAGACGGCGGCCACAAGTTAGGGTTCACGATGTCTCTGTCAATGTTCACTGCTTTTTAGATTTGCTGATTGTTTATTTTTATTTTTATTATTTTTTTTCTTTTCCTTTTCTGATTTTAATTCCTGCACAATAATGAAAAATATTTAGAATTAGAAATCCAAAAATTCTATTATTTCAATTTATATTATTTTATTATTTTAATATTTAGTAAAAACAAAAATAAATAGAGTAAAATAAAAATAAAAATAAAATAAAAATAAAAATAAAAAATAAAAATAAAAATAAATTAAAAATTAAAAATTTTGGTTTTCTGGATTTTTTTAAAATCATTATTATTAAATATCTAAAATAAAATAAAGAGAGAAAAAGAATAATAATAAAATAAAATAATTGAAAATAAAATAAAAATTTTGGGTTGCCTCCCAATAGCGCCTTGATTTTATGTCTCTGGCTAGACCCGTTGAAATTTCACTCTGAAACAAGTTGGGGGCACAGTTGAAGTTCTTCAACTTGGTTTGCTTGGAATCCGTCGTAATATGGTTTCAACCTGTGCCAATTGACCTTGAAAATCTTACCTGTTTCCAAACTTATAATTTCCACTGCGCCATGAGGAAAAACATTAATGATAACAAAAGGACCAATCCACTTTAATTTCCACTTACCTTGAAATAATTTCAATTTCGAATAGTAGAACAATACTTTCTGTCCAAGTGAAAATGAATTCCTTGGAGTATCATGATCGTAGTCCCTTTCTAATGTTTTCTCGATTTGTTGTGCCCGCAAGATAGAAGACAATTGTGACTTAACTGTGGGCATAACATTGTTACTTACCTTTTGTTTCGATGTATCCAGCTTTTGTAATTCAGTGCCTCTCATCTGTAGACTATTGCAAGGTGCAATGTCCAATTCATTTTTCAACTTAGAAAATTGCTGAACACCTGAATCAACAACATTCATACTGCAAACACTAGACAGATTGTTAGGACAATTCATATCATCAAAAACATTAAACTTGACCACTTCGCCATCGAATTCCATGGTCAAAGTTCCCTTATTAACATCAATCTTAGTATTCGCAGTACTCAGAAAAGGTCTACCTAACAACAAATTAGAAGGTGTTGTCGATATATCTTTTCCACCCATGTCTAACACATAAAAATCAGCAGGAAAAATCAAATCCTGAACCTTGACTAACACATCTTCTAAAACACCTTTAGGATACACAAGAGACCTATCAGCAAGCTAAATGACAACATCAGTTTCTTTCAAAGGACCAGCATTTAATGATGAATAAAAAGAATATGGCATAATATTCAAAGATGCACCAAGATCACACATGGCCCTTTTAATCATCAAACCACCAATTGTACAAGATATACCAAACAATCCCGGATCATCTTTTTTAGGGGGAAGTTTCTTTTGCAAAATGGCTGAAACATTATGCCCCATTAACATTTTATCACACCTAATATGCTTTTATTTTTATCACTGCACAATTTTTTCAAATATTTTGCATATTTAGGTATTTGTTTTATAGCATCAATCAGAGGAATGTTTAGTTGTACCTTGCGAAACATGTCAAAAACTTCTTTCTCTTCATTGGCCTTGTTCGCCCCTTCAAGTGGACCCGAAAAAGGTGGTCTAGTCTCATAAATCCTTGGTTCCTTTGGTTCACCTATGACAGGAGGATTATATTTTACGTAAGTTTCTTTTTCCTCACCTAACCTTTCACTGTGGGCATAGCTCTCTTGTGGATGTGACTCTGGTAGTTGTTTTCCACTTCTCAACGTGACCGCATTGGCTGAATTGACATTCCTTGGATTCTTCTCTGTTTGTGAGGGCAACTTTCCTTGAGACTCTAATCTACCCACCGTAGTAGCAAGTTGACTCATTTACTTTTCCAGGTTTTGAATACTAGCCTTTGCCTCTTGTTGAAATTGACAAGTCTCTTGTTGGAATCGCTGAGTTTCCTGTTGAAATCGCTGAGTGTTAGTGGCCAACTGCTTAATTATATCAGCAAGAGAATTACCTGACTGGTTTTGGTAATTTGACTGCCATTGTTGATTGTTTGTCTGACCATATCTCATATTTGGGTGATCCCTCCATCCCGGATTATAGGTATTGGAGTCAGGATCATGATTCCTTTGTCCACTATAATACCCGGCTGCATTAACTTGTTCAGGAGTGTCCTCTTGCAGAGTAAGACATGCGTCTGTAGGGTGGTCAGATGCTGCACAGATTCCACATGACCTTGCCTGTGGGCACGGCTGTGGAGTTTTACCTGTAGCCATTTGATGAACTAAAACCGTCAGTTCCTTAATTTGATTTGACAAGGCAAGCAGCTCTAGAAGGTTCTGGACGAGATTTATGGTTTCCGGTTGCTGCTGCCATCGTAGAGATCAAATCCCTAGCTTGTTGTGGGATTTTATTTTAAAGGGATCCTCCACTAGCTGCATCGATCATGTGTCTCTCCATGGGCAAGAGACCATCATAAAAGTACAGGATCAATGCTTCTTCAGTTAGTCCATGTTGTGGGCAGCTTGCACATGTCCTTTTGAATCTCTCCCAATAATCATGTAGAGATTCTGAATCCTTCTGCTTGCTACTGCATATCTCTTTTCTGAGTGTCGCAGCTCGCGAGGCAGGAAAGAATTTTTCCAAAAAGACTCTTACCATCTGATCCCAGGATGTGATCCGGATGGTAAATAAAATAACCATTCTTTAGCAGCATCGTCCAAAGAGAAAGAGAATGCGCGTAGCTTGATCTGTTCTTCAGAAACACCTTGAGGCTTCATCGTTGAACAAGTGACATGAAAGGCCTTCAGGTGTTTGTGAGGATCTTCATTTTCGATCCCATGGAAGGTAGGCAACAAATGGATCAAACCCGACTTCAATTCAAAATTTCCTTCTGTTTCAGGGTAAGTAATACACAGTGGGGTTTGATTGGCTTGTGGTCGACCTAGCTCCCCGAGTGTACGTTGTTGTTGACCATTTACTACCATGGCTATGGGAGCGTTAAAGGCATAACAATCACCAGAAGTTGAAACTGTAACGTGTGTTCCTTGATCTGGTGTGGTTTTGAGAATCTGCTTCCGAATTCTTGCTTCTCTTCGTAGTCTACGTGCAGTCTTCTCGATTTCTGGATCGTATAGCAATTTTGCCTTACGATCAGACCTGGTCATACACAAACACAAAATTAATTAGTACCGTTCCCCGGCAACGGCGCCAAAAACTTGACGGGTGTCGAATCCGTCAGTATTTAATTAACCTGCAAATACAAATAATTGTAGCAAACAGAGTCGATCCACAGATAACGAAAATTAATAAATGTATCGTATTGACCAAATCAAAATAAATGGGGGTTTCGAGATTATACGAGTATTTAAAATAAATCTAAACCGGAGATTAAAAATCAATTATAATTAAACATCCAGCTAAGTCAATTTATTCGAATCAGGTGTTGATCATCGAAGCTAAAAATATCTATGTTGTTTAATAGTCACAGTTATAGCTATTGACAACGTGCCTAATAACCAATCTTTTCCTAGATAGATTGACCGGGTACGACCCTTTGAATCAATCACTAACCTAACTCGTAGATTGCATTATGAATTAGAAAAGACCCGTGATCATAACCAATTGAATCGGTACGACCGTTCTTGAATTATGATTATACACTCTCAACACTACCTAGGTCAAATTAACTACGAGCTATTTGACATGCAATGTGTTAAGCCTAATTAACCAATCAATTGCGCACTTAATTAATTAATCAGAATCAACATGTGCATTTAACCATGCCCATAGAGAATGCATAAATATCAAACAATATAGCAGAATAAAACAATTCTCACAACACGGTAATTAGAATTGACTTAGCTGGATGAGGTTCGTTTAGCTCCTCATGGGCGCGGCGAACTTCATTTGCTTAATATAATTGATCGTTCCAGAGAGAATAAAAACCCAGAGTATTTTTCTATTTCTCTCGATAAAAATTCCCCCAAATCAAAAGGAAGGCGAGAGAGCCTTTTACAATCGTTTCTTCCTAAAATAAATCCTCCCTAGAAAATCTAAAACGAACTCGTAAAAATCTCTAAATCAAAATCTCAGTCGTTCAGATCACAATTTAAATTTGAGAATTAAAAATATAACAACTCTAATAGAATTGACTTGGTCTTGTTGACTTGACTTTAGCAAATCCAGCTTTAAACCCCCAGAATTCTTCAATACTTCACAATTGCCTCCAAACTGTTAACAAATACAAAAATAGAGCAATTAGATAGTATATATTCAATAAAGTCCCCGAATTGTAAATAAAATATGGTAGAAATATTGTGCATTTTATGCCCAATCATTCATAGTTTATTCAAATCATTCAAATTAATTTTCTCATCCTCAACACTTCACTAGCTCCCCCTAGATTATTTGCCAACTGTTGTACAACCTTAAAATGTAGTAGATTTAGTAACATTGAAAAAAGTAGTGGTTATGTTGAATGGAAGAATGATAATATTAAGATTTGGTCCTCTAACATCTATGTAAGATCATTTGTCTTTTAAAATAGTATAAATAAATAAATATGTAAGGGTAATTACAAAAATCTCCCCAAGTTTTGAAACGTTTGATTTTCCGCCACCAGTTTTCAAACGTTGTACTAAACCGTCCCTATTTACAAAATTAAAGTTGTTTTTTTTTGTTATGATTGGATGTTTTTTATTAATGAGGGCAGTTTGGCTCGAGACGAAAAATAAATGTTTCAAAACGTGGGGGATTTTTGGTAAGGGTAATTACAAAAAACCTCCCAAGTTTTGAAACGTTTGATTTTCTACCACCGGTTATCAAACAATGTACTAAACCGCCCCCATTTAATAAACAGATTAATAAATTAAACTATTTTAAATATTTAAATTTTAAAATAAATAAAAAGGTTCTTTTGAACTAAAATGTTATCAAAAAAAATTGGTAGCTGGAAAATAGTAATGTTTTTAATAAAGTATGAAATAAAATGTTGAACAATTGAAATCTAACTAGTTAATTAATTTTTTAAAATAATTAATTTAAAATTTTATATTCTAAAAAACCCCTTAGCAATACAACTTTTGTATTTGAAAATCATAACATGTCCTCAAATCAATACCATTTAGAGAATTAATAAATGGTAATTACCAAAAATACACCAAGTTTTGAAACGTTTATTTTTTCACCACCGTTTTCCAAAACGTTATGTCAAACCTCCCAATTAACCGAAAACATCTTGGTTTTGTAAATGGAGGCGGTTTGGTACAACATTTGAAAAGTGGTGGTGGAAAATCAAACGTTTCAAAACTTCGGGGAATTTTGGTAATTACCCAAATATATAAATATATATGATTGGTTTGATCCTCTGATACAAATTTTAAACTCTAATCCTCTCAACTTCATAAACATTTCTCTTGTTCAAGTTGTGGGTTATAGTCAAATCAAAACTCGAGCTTTATATCTTTAAGTTTGAATATAATTTTTTCTACTAATTGGAAGTGTGAATAATGGTAATAATAAATATAACGACCATTTAACACCCTTGTAGCCACATTTTCGATTGACCTTGAACTTCACTTAGGTATTTCTAAATCTCATTCTTTAATAGATTAACAAATAACTTGAATTGAAAACAAAATATCTCTATTATAATAATTGGAGGAAATTAGCAAAGTCAATTAACCACGTGATGACAAGTGGCACTCTAAAAATGTAACACATTATATTTTTTTTTATAAAATTACTTTTTTAGTCTTTATTTTTAATTAACTAAATTGGTTAGTTCGACATTTTAATAATTTCTCACTTTTTTACACAGATTGTGTAATAAATTCTAATATTCAATTTTTCTTATTCACCTTTTTACACTAATTTTTATACCACATCGAAAATATAAGTCACAGATTATTTTCTCCACCACTATATAAAGAGATTTTTGTTCAATTAGTTTTCACATCAACCTTGAAGGCATTGGTGCTCTTTGTAAATTAAAAGAGTTACTTGCCACTAGAGGTTTAAATATGAGTTTATATTATTTTATTTTTTGGATTCAATTTTAAAATTTTTAAAATTGACATGAATCCAAAATTTATATTATCATTATATTATTATATATAATAATAATAGAAGTTTATATATATATATATAATATATTTGGTTAAAGTTAAAATTTACTTACCATCTTCTTAAAAGAAGAAGTTCAACCAAACATATTTTATAATTTTTTTATTAAATTTAAAATATGAATAAATAAATTATTTTATAATCGCAATCATAGCATATCAAAAATTAAATCAATTCATTATTAAAAATTGAATCAATTCAATACAAACAAAAACAAATAAAAAGCTTAAATAAGAAGTTTCTCTATTCTCTATATTTATCTTTATAAATGGAGAAACCTAAACAAACAAATTAACTACATGATGACAAGTGGTGATATAAAACATAATACATAAGCATTTTTCTATTAAATTACATATTAACATGTATGTATTAACTAGGAAAACAACTCGTGCTTTACACGAGAATAATATTTTTTTATTTTAAATTTTAAACTAAAAAATAAATAGTAAATAGTTTAATAATAAAAATTGAAGTTGCCTAACCAAAAAATAAATAAGAATTAACTGCAATCATAAGTAAAACAAAATAAAATCCAATTAGATCATTTTCAAGAATGACCTTTGAGTTATATACATTTCATTGTAGATAGTGACTTCACTAACTGGTTCACAACATGGGATTCATACAAAATTTAGGTTTCCCAAATGTATCACAGTTAGCCTGTTTCACTCTAGATTCACCAATAAAGGTAGCAAGTGATATCATCAAATGTTTCATTTTCCCATTTTTTAAATTTTACTTGAGGCCAATTAGCTAAATAGTTCTTTTTCCAGCCATATCATATCTTCTCTATCTTCAAATAGTGTTTGAAGAATTTTTCTTACGTAAACCAATCTTTCAGAGCATCATAAAAACTTCATATGAAAAGAATTGCATATAACACCATTACTTGCATAATTTATAGACGGATACATAGAGTAATTTCGAAATACATTTTGGGACAATATTTTTTATGAAGTTATATATTAATAATATTCATAAAAAGAGATTTACAAAATGATAATAATTAAAAATGGAAGAAATAATAATATACAAAAGAAAGAAGAGATTAGTTAGAGGGATAGTTGGATGTCATTGACTGATCCACCATATCAGAAAAATGATATTCAATCATAGTTCCATCTACATTTATATATAAATTAGATAATAGACCCACGTGTTGCGTGTAGGTGAATTAATGACATTACAATCACACAAACCAAAACAAATAAAATGTACTCTCTTTTTCTTGTGTTTTTCAATTTTCAACGGCGCTTAAAAGTTCACTTCTATAAATATATCGATATAGATTAGTCTTTATAATTGATAATGAATAAAATATAAATATTTATTATTAATGGTTCATTTAAATTCATATTAAAAATATGACAAATAATCTTAAATGATAAATTTGTGAAATAATAAATTCAAAAATAGATAAAAATATAATAAATATGAAAATTAATTTTAAAATTTAAAATAAAATTATAAATAAAATATAAAAATGAAGATAGAAAGAGAGATTAAAATTACATTAACATTTATTAATTTACAGTGGAATATGAAAAAAAGTTGAATAATGATAAATCATCCCTCATTATTTTGGATAGTTAATAGTTGATTTAATAAGTTTTATTATAAAATTTAATAAAATTAAAGTTTACATATAAATGTAACAGTATTTATGATCATTAATTATATATTTAATACCAATCAAACTTCAACTTCAATAAAAATAAATTGTTTATAAATTAAAATATTATTCGCACCATTCAATTTTTAGTGTGTATTTCAATTCTTTTTTAGAAATACCATAAATCAGTTCGAGTAAAAAATAATAATTATTATTATTGTATTTATTATTGACGGTTATGATGTTCAATTTTTTTACTTTAATTTATTTAATAGAAAATTGATTAGATGATTGATATTTTGATTATTTTATTTTTGTTTTCTTATTTAGTAAATTATTATTTTTGTACTTAACATTTATATTTTAATAGTGTGTATTTTTTTATTTTAATAGTAAGTAATAAAATATAATAAACAAATTTTGGAGTGTGTGGAGATTTAAAAAATATTTATCGAATCTACACTAATTGGTTGCTCATTTGGTTGAGAGGAATAGTAAAATAGAAACAAACATACGTATGAAGAAAAACGAAAGAAAGAGATGAGTGGAGAAATAAGATACACAATAGATATTTATAAAGTGAAAAGGGGTTAAAATAACGTATAGCAGTTTCAACAGCCGATGTGTTAAAATCAATTGTAAATAAATATCAAAATCAAATGTTATCATACCACTTGAATAAAAAATTATTATCACTTGAATTAAAAATCAATGATAAAAAATAAAAGATTTTATCATGATTGGAATATAAATATAGCAGCCGGTGTGTAATCGATTTAAAAGGGGATGCGTACATGCACCAACCATGATGACTATCTGGATAAGTTAATTTTGATTTGCACCATGCCCATAGCTTCATGAAATAAAAATAATTTAGCATATTGTTTTCAGTTTCTTTAACTTTCAATGGTTGGTGTCCTTTAGGTAAAGAAGAAAACTGTGATATGAATTTGAAATGATGCAAGCGAGTGGGGAAGAGAGAGACTTACCTGAGTGAGTGGTTGTACCGAATAATTAAAGAGGAGGAGGAGGAAAAGGGAATCATGTGTAGCTAAGCTTTTCTTTTCAAAATGCAAGGCATCATGGATCGTTGGATTTGCAAAAAAAAATAAAGGAGAAAGGTCAATCTCACATAGGTGAAAGAGAGCGTGATGGAGGAATCAGGATTGTAGGATAGATATTTGATTAGAAATATAAAACTCTAAATAGACTAAATATTGACAATGAATATTGGGAAAAATAAAAGACATAAGAGATATGGAAAGGATGAGAGAAGAGGAAGAGAAATGGTTGAAGAAGATGGAGAGAAATGTCAGGAATGAAATAATAGAGCACAATAATGAAAGTAATTGACTAACACTTGTAACTATGGGATTTGAGAAGATATAAAATGAAGTGGTTGATGTGGCAAATGAACTCCACGTGACACATTATAATTGCATAACACCTGCCACGTGTATGCCATATGTTGAATTCTTAAAAACCATATGAACTAAAAAAAACCTCTTTTTTTATTTTATTTTATATATATATATATATATATTAATTCATTAGGTTATTTTGTCATCTAAAATATATTATTTTATTTTTTTAATATATATATATATTATATTTCAAATAATTTTTATCTCACATCAGAAATATAACTCACTGATTATTTTTAGAACTACTATATAAATGAGAATTTTACTGAAATAATTTTTATATCAACCTTGAAGACATTAGTGTCTTTGATACAATTAAAAGATACTTTTCGCGGTAGGTTTTAATAAAAATTTTATATATTTCAGATTTTCGATTCAACTTTAAATTTTTAAAATTGATACAAACCAAAAATTTATATTATAGTATCTTTAACTTTATCATTATCACTATCTCTATTATAATAAAATAAGAAAACTAACAAATTGAATTAAGCACATACTAACAAGTGGTGCTCTAAAAAAACACGTAAATATTTTTATATTAAATTACATATTAATACATAAGTATTAATTAATTCATTAGGTTATTTTGCATTTAATATATATATATATATATATTTCTTATTATATGTTATATTGCAACTAATTGTTATCCCACATCGGAAGCGTATTTCGCTAATTATTTTCATCACTCCTATATAAATGAGATTTTTATTGAATTTGTTTCATATCGATTTTTATAGCATTGATGTCTTATGTACAGTTAAAAGGTATATGGCGCTATAAGTTTTAATAAAAGTTTAAAATATTTTAGATTTTTGGATTTAATTTTAAGTTTTTAAATAAGCTACAAACCCAAAATCAATATAATAATATTTCTGGTGTATTTTGATAAAATGAGAAATCTAATCAAGCGAATTAACCATGTGCTGATAAATGACGCTATAAAAAAAATAAATATGCATTTTTATATTAAATTACATACTAAGTATTAATTAATTCATTAGGTTATTTTGGCATTCAAAATATATATATTTAATACTATGTGTTATATTTCAACTAATTGTTATCCCACACCGGAAGCATACCTCATAATTATTTTCGCCACTACTATGTAAATGAGATTTTTAGTTGAATTAGTTTTCATATCGATCTTTAAGACATTGATGTCATTTGTACAATTAAAAGGTACTTGTCGCTATAAGTTTTAATAAAAGTTTAAAATATTTTAGATTTTTGGATTCAATTTTAAATTTTTAATATTGATACAAACCCAAAATCGATAGTATAACATTTCTATCTCTATCTCTATTATAATTAAAGGAGAAACCTAACAAAGTAAATTAACCACGTGATGACAAGTGCTGCTCTAAACAAACAATACATCATATTTTTCTATTAAATTACTTTTATAGTATTTAATTTTCATTAGCTAAATTGGTTATTTCAACATTTTAATAGGCAAGTGTAATTCACCCAATAGATGGAAAAATTTCACTCTTTTTGCACATACTCTATAATAAATTCTAATATTCAATTTTTTCTATTTTAATATATATATATTTTTTTTCAGCTATATATTATATTTACATTAATTGTTATACCACATCGGAAATATAATTCCCTGATTATTTTTTCCACCATTATATAAAAAAAATTTCGTTTAATTAGTTCTCACATCGACCTTTAAGACATTGGTGCTCTTAATAAATTAAATAGAGCTACTTGTCACTAGAGGTTTAAATATGAATTTATATTATTTTAGTTTTTTGATTCGATTTTAAAATTTTAAAATCGACATGAATTCAAAATCTATATTATATAATAATAATAATAATAATAGAAGTTTTATTTTTTCCATATATACACACACACACACATATATATATATATATATATATATTGATTAAACATAAAATTTACTTATCATCTTCTTAAAAGAAGAAGTTCAACCAAACATGTTTATAATTTTTTTTATCAAATTAAAAATGTGAATAAATAAATTATTTTATAATCCCAATCATATTATCTCAAAAATCAAATAAATTCATTCTTAAAAACAGAATTAATTCAATACAAACAAAAATAAATAAGAAGTTTCTTTATCTCTATCTATATCTGTATTATTTAAATAATAATAAAAAAACTAATAAAGCGAATTATCCACGTACTAATAAGTGGGGTTCTAAAAAACAACACGTAAGTTTTTTTATATTAAATTATATATTAACATATAAGTATTAATTAATTCATTAGGTTATTTTGTTATTTAAAATATATTAATTTAATTTTTTCTACTATATGTTATATTTTAACTAATTGTTATCTTACATCGGAAGCGTAACTCACTAATTATTTTTGTCACTACTATATAAATGAAATTTTTAGTGAATTATTTTTCATACCAACCTTCAAGGCATCGGTTCCCTTTGTACAACTAAAAGGTACTTGCCGCTGTAGGTTTTAGTAAAAGTTTAAAATATTTTAAATTTTGGATTCAATTTTAAGTTTTTGAAATTAATACAGACCCCAAATCAATATTATAATATCTTTATCTCTATTTAAAAAAAATAGAGAGAAAACTAACAAAGCGAATTAACCACGTGCTGATAAGTGACACTCTAAAAAAAAACATATAAGCATTTTTATATTAAATTACATATTAATACATAAATATTAATTAATCATTAGGGTATTTTTTCATTTAAAATATATTATTTTATTTTTTCTACTGTATGTTATATTTTAACTAATTGCTTCATGGCAGTAGACAGGACATTGAAGGACTTGATGAGGCGCTAATAGTGCACAAACAAAACTAATCATATAGGATGAGACGCCAATGGTACACAAGCATTGCTTCGGGGTAGTAGACAATACATTGAAGGACTTGATGATAATAGTTGACCTCGAAAATGAGAATATAGTGTTGTGGTAAGATTGTTGTTTTAGGAGGAGATTTTAGGCAGATTTTACCTGCCATACAAAAGGTAGTAGAAGCCAAGTGGTAAATGCAACGATAAATTCTTCATTTCTCTAGGAGTATTACATGATTTTGATACTGACTAATAATATGAGACTCTAATCAATATCATCGTCCATAGAGTCCTCTGCTCTTAAAAACTTTACAGACTAGATTTTAAGCGCCGGTGATGGTACTATAGGAGAAAAAAAAAAGAATCTTCAAATTTGATATATCTAAAGATTTGTTGATAGAAGAATCTTCTGCTCGGTTTTGTAGTATAAGCAATATATCATTCGTTCGATTGGTATATTAATGATCCTATATACCTGCAGGAGCATGCTATACTAACTCCGATGTTGGATTTGGTGGAAGAGATAAAAAATTATATGATATCGATGAATGTAAGTGATGAAAGGGTTTACCATAGTTCAGATTTGGTGCGCTAATTGTATATGGCGATCAATATATTTACTAACCTCTACACTCTAAAACTGTTAAATAACATTAAGTGCTTGGCTTTACTACTTCATGAACTCAAAGTTGGTATAACAGTGATGCTATTACGAAATATTGATCACGCGGTAGGATTATGCAATGATACAAGGTTGATTATTGCAAGGTTAGGAATAAGAGTCTTGGAAGTTAATGTGATTCAAGGTCTAATTGTTGGGCAGAATATGCTGATACTGTAACTTACATTGACGTCATGAGATTCGATATTACCGTTCAAATTTAAGAGGAGATAATTCCCTATCTCAGTATCATTTGCAATAACCATAACACAAGAGTTAGGAACAATCTCTAAATAGTGTAGGCTTCTATCTCAAAAGACGTGTTTTCAAGTACAGTCAATTATATGTCGCTTATCCCGAGCAACTAATCTTAAAGGTCTAAAAATACTTATTTTAAATTAGCATGGTGTAGTACTAAAAACCATAACCAAATTTGTATCTAAAGAAGTCTTCTCGAACACTTGATAAAGGTACGAACTGAACGTTGTCCGATACAAAATTCATGTAATTTATCTAATAAGTTAAGCAATTACATTTTGCTTTCTTAGAGCAATAAAATTGCAAATACTAATATTGTATTGATTTTGATGAAGGGTATTTCACCGCGAGTTGCACCAAAAGAATTAAGAATAAGTGAGATTCATAATAAGTTCACTTAATTTTGCATGATTTGATCTTAATAACACAAATGAATAAGAGTGGAAAGAGATTCATATTTAATTAGATCTGTTTAGTCTTTTCTTTTCATCTCTTGGATATCATTTGCTTTTATTCTTTTCTATTTTATTGTCGGTTGATCGGGACATCATGTGATATATTAATCGTTTTGCGAAAGACTTTACATTTGATTATTTGTTATTTGCCAGAATTTTCAAAAATACATAATACCCGTGCGTACCGCACGGGTCCAAAATTCTAGTTAAAATATAAGAAATAATATTTTTAAAAAAATAAAATATTCCCAATTATGTTGAAGTATGCAGCATCGAGGAGCATACAATTGGCAATCTACTTCTCGCTGTAAATACATGAGAAGGAAGTTATTTGAAAACAAAATATGAAAATATAAGAAATAATATTTTTAAAAAATAAAATATTCCCAATTATGTTCAAGTATGCAGCATCGAGGAGCATACAATTGGCAATCTACTTCTCGCTGTAAATACATGAGAAGTAAGTTATTTGAAAACAAAATATTAAAATATAAGAAATAATATTTTTTAAAAAATAAAATATTTCCAATTATGTCAAGTATGCAGCATCGAGGAGCATACAATTGGCAATCTACTTCTCGATGTAAATACATGAGAAGCAAATTTTCCATGGCATCATATTATTGGCTACCTGGAAGCAAGAAAAATAGAAATTTATTTACTAGTATGAAGATTTAAGGAGCAGAGCATTTGGCTCCGCATCGACTAGCGGAGCATGTTTGCAGTAAGGTTGTAAAAGGTGTTAGGACCACCCGATGCCTATCTAGGCAGTAGACTTGGCAAAAGTAAAGGTTTTGGTCTATCCTTACCCTTCTTAGACCCTCAAAATTTTTTAGGGTCTAACTCTTACCCTTCCTCTTCCTAGAAAGATATATAAGGGTAAACCCTTATCTTCAAAATGAAAGGGTAAACCCTTAGTAAGACCTTTCATAATTTGATATTCTTATTTAAAAATCATCTATATATGACGAAAATTATTTTATTTCAAAATTTAAAAATTCATTAAATATATTTATTTATTTTTTTTTTTTATTTAGATATTTTATTTTTCAAAAGTTTATTTATGTTTTCAAATTTGTATATTTAGTTTAAACATAATATATTTACATATTAGTAAATGCAACAATTAAAAAAAACTAAACATTTATTTAAAATACTATTAATATGCAATGGAATAGAATCAAATTGATCAAAGTTTCATTTAAGAATATCAAATTAATTTGATTTAAATTTTAATTTTGGTTTGAATTAAACATATTAAAATTAAACTATTTTCAATTTGATTTTATTTAAGTTATAAAATAGATGAAATGAATTAAATGGAATTTAAAATATACTATTATGATTACTTATAATCAAATAATTAGAAAAAAATCATCATGATTTAATGGATAAAAGTTATACTATTTTATTTTATTTTATTTTATTTTTTAAAAATATGCATCTTAAATTATATTTATAATTGTAATGGATAAAAGTTATTTAAAATTTGAAATTATTATTAAAAAGTAATATATTTATTATCAAATTTAAATAATAACATTTTAAAAAATTTAGAGGTAAATTTTTTTAAAACAATTATAATAAGCATTAATTTGTATTTTTTTAAGAAGTCCATTAATTGTTCATTGAGAATTTAAAAAGTGGTATTTTAAATGTAATTTTTTTTAAGTATATTAATTACATTCTTACTCACATCTTAAATTCTCAATGAATAATTAATCCATTTACCTATATACTCTTACTTTTTTCTTTTAAACATTAATAAAACTAGTGAATGGATCTGCGCGTTGCGCAATATATATAATTTTTTATAAATTTTAACATTAAATTATTTAAGTAAGTGTGTGTTCGCCGTTAGCTGTTTTATTAGCGTTTAGCGGTTTGAACAGCGGTCTAAACAGTGTTTGACAAAAATAGGTGTTCGGCGATAGCGTTTCGCAATAGCATTTAGCGGCTTACATAGCGGTTTGACAAACGCTATTCAACAGTTTTCTCCCTCAATCGCGATATTTAAAGTACTAAAATATCCTTTTATTTTCCATTAATAAATAAAGTAAAATAATTACATTAACCCTTTTTTGTAATTTTATATCTAACTGTTATTTTTAACCACTATAACTATAGCCGAACGATTATTACAACCGTTATTTTATCTATTAGTCTAACTGCTATTTCAAACCGTTAATCGCTACAGCTATTCAAACTGCTATTTCAACCACTAATTCTAACTGCTGACGCCGAACATAACCTAAGTATTAAGAATATTTAAATGGTTTTAAAATGGTAGATGATAGAAGATAAATTTTAGATCTCATTAAAATCTAAGTGAAAAATAAATAAAAATATTTTTTTTATTTGAAAGAAATCATTTTAAAAAAATATCATATCATTTTATTTAAACTTCATCATTTACAATATAGTTTATTGTTTATTAGAATAAATAAGTGTTATCATATGAATATATATATATATATAATAATAATAATTTAAACATGTTATTAAAATTATGTTTGAATCACTTAATAAAACATATTATGAAAAAATAAATCAATAAAAATATTTTAATTACTTTTAATTATTGCATTAGGTATTATAAATAATTTTACCTATTGATAATATATTTAATTGGTAATATTTGATCTCATTTTTTTTTTTTGATAAAATTGGTTAGAATTAAATGTGGATATATGTTTTCAATTGCAACATTAATAATAATCACTTTTCAATTTCAATAAAATATTTTCTTAAACTAACAAACAGTTTATCTAATGTCTAAGGAAAGGTTTAGGTGCATTGGCACCTTATAATTTAATATATATATATAATTTTACTTGGATAATTAATTTCCCCTATTCTCTATTATAATATAAGCTTCTTTTGAATTTACTATTTATTATTATAATATATTTGTACTATTTACTTTATTCTAATTAAAAACTTTTATAAGAAAATAAATATATGGTTTGAATTTAATGTTTGTTTTTTTTACTTAGTTATTGTTTAACATATTATATTACTTTAATTTACAACATATATATATATATTAATTAGTGCATTAAAATATATTGTCTTAATTATATCATGAATGTATAAAAAATTCAAAAACAAATGATTGAGTAATGTAAAATAATTAATACATTTCTTTTTCTTATTAATAAATAAAATATTCTAATAAATTTTGATATAATTCAGTCATTTGTAACGTTAGTATTTAAAATTTTAAAGAACCATAATGAAAATTTCAAATATAATGTCAAACTAAAGAAAAGTATTTATAATTTATTTATAAATGTAAATATTAGGAGAAGGATGTAGATATAATATTATATTTTTTTTTAAAATAGATATAATATGGATTAATGGGTGGAATTACACTATTAAAAAAATAATAATAAAATAAAAGTTATCAAATTTAAAAATTTTAAAAAAATCAACAATTATAAATTTAACACCTAAAAAATCAATCTTATTTTTGAAAAAACTAACCAACTTTATTAAAAAAAAGAAAAAAAAAAAAGAAAAAAAAAACTATTATAAGTTAAATGAAGTTTTGATTTATTGGGCTAAAGATTTTAACCATTCTATTTGAAATTAAGTTATTTTCTAATTTAAATATTATATATATTATATTGAAATATGGAAAAATATACTTCAAAAGTTTTTTTTTCTATAATAGTACTAATTCTGAAAATGAGAAAAATGGAAAATGCATTGGATCATATAAATAAGATGTCACGTGAAGGAGAAAAAAAATAGAGAGTCAAAGATATTTCCTTGGAATTATACACCATTTAACACAAAATTAGTGTTAATTAAAAAAATTAACAAAAATATACTAAATTTGAAATGGAAAGTTTAACAAAAACATTATATTATTGTTAACTTAAAAAAATATGTGGGATGAATATTAACTTTTTACACGGGATAAATTTAAATGAAATATGAAATTTATTTTATTATTTAACTTATTCCTTATATAAATCTATAATACATGTGAAAACATACTGTAATATCGCAAAAAGAAAATCACATACTTAATATTTGATATGATATTGGTGGGTTGACCGTGAATATACTTAGGTCGCCCTTTGAACATCGATTACTGAATACAAAAATTCATAATCTTAAGTGAGTCTACACACAAATTGAGGACGGTAGTTTATATCTCTCATAAATGTTACTTTCTACACCAATCGCAATCGAATAGTGATGGTTCATATCCGCGCATCATCATTACTGCTACCTGCACAAATAAAAAAATATATGCACGGATAAAAAAGTGGCGGTTCACACGGTGTAATTATAACAAAGTAGAAGAGAAAGTGAGATGCACATATAATGAAAGTAATGTGACATTTTGAGGAGATCAAGATTGATAATGGTGGAATAAATTCATGTATTGAAGTATTTATAGCAAATTATGTAACGATTCAATTATATAAATTAATTTTCGTCATAAAATCTGATTACATTAAGAGAGAATATGGAAAGAAACAGAAAAGCATATAAAAAGACAAGTGTTAAATAAATTAAAATAAGTATATATAATTCATAACATACATTTTTAATATTTTGGTATATGAAAAAATATATTAAATAGATTTAACATCAATTTAATATTGTGTCTCGATACATGAAAATAAATTTAATATTTTTAATACTCGTTTTAATATATTTAGAAAGCCATAAAAATTAAGAATTCACTTATTGTTAAACATCATGACACGTGTAAAGATATAATTGGTAAAATATATTCAGATTTCAAAACTTACAATTTTACTTGTTTTTCTACCAAAAGCTCAACTCTCAGCCTCCACGTCAGCTCGGTGGGCCCGCTGAGAGTTGCTGCTTTATATATATATATATTCATATATTTTAAATTATATTTACTATTTTAATAGATAAAAAGTTATTTCAAAATAACATTAATTTTAAAATAAAACAATAATACACTTACTATCAAATTAAAAGAATACTATTGTAAAGGAAAAAATATACGAATTTTAAAAAAAAAAAGTATTTTTATTTTAAAAAATAACATGCATTAATTGTTTCTTCTTATTTTTTAATGCATTAATTATTTATTTCGTATTGAAAATTCAATATTTTACAATAAAAAATTCCTTCTAAATGTATTTATTAATTATATTATTACTCACTTTTTAAATTTCCAATGAGTAATTAATACATTTTGTCTATATATATATATATATATTAATTAGCAAGATCAATAAAATAATATTTTTAAAAAATTATTAATTCAAGAGAGAAGCATAAATTAATATATTAAAATGATTTTATTAAATTGGATAAAAAAAAAAAAGATAAATGGTAAATACAATATATTTATAATATATTTATGATTTGTTAAAAAAGAAAAAAAACGATAGCATAGTCTAGATAAAAAGGATATTTCGTGTTAGATCTATCGATAAAATCTAAATAAATAATAGATAAAACAAACAAATGGGATCTTAGTGAAGTTTGGATAAAAAATATTTAAATGTAAGGGTCTAAAGAGGGTAAAATATGGACCCTAGGTTATATACTTATCCTACCCTCAAATACATAGATTTTTTCTAAACCCGGTTGTATGGATGTTTTTAAGTAAATAGGTAGGGTCTTACCCTACCCTTTTTGAGTTGGGTAAGGGTAGGGTCTCAAAAATTCTACCCACTTTGTCAACCTTACTAGGCGCAAGGTGAAAGGCCTTGTAAATATAGGAGTTTTACTTTAGGCGGTAAAAAATTATACAAATCATTTGTATTCATGAAACTTTATTATATGATTATAAATTATGTCCATATATCATGTTTTCTACAAGTAATTAATGTCACCTAATAGGACGAAGAAATTGATTGACACCCAACTTGCAGGAGAGTTCTTGAATGACTAACTGTTGTATGTTTTCAAATATTACATGGGCTGGTCTATTATGTTGGACCTGTTATATTTGTGAAAGCTGAAACCCATGCATCTGAAGACCCGCGCCTTTTCCTTTGGTGTTGACCTGACCCGCTTGGAACCCTACGTATATAATCTCCCTTTTGGCATTATTCAAGGCAGCTGCTTCAGTTGTATTTTCTGTTCTTTGTGTTTTCTGATAGGGTTTCTCCTTTAAGGTTTCCTTCTGTCACTTGTAATGTTTAGCTCTATGGTTTCTGGGTGGATTTGTTGCTAGTTGTTGTTGTAGTCTTTGTGATTATCTTGTATCGGTACTGATTCATGTTAATAGTGAGTTGTTGGGCTCTTTGTGAGTCTGTCCCGTGGATGTAGCCAATTACTTGTGAACCACGTAATCTTTGTGTTTTATTCTGTGTGATTTGATCATCTGTGTGATGGTTTGGTAACTGAAACTTGTAATTAGTTGATCTGGTAGATGCGATGTTATTTAGGATTTCATAATATTTGGTATCAAAGCATGCATCTTCATATGATTGAGTTCTGGTTGGGTTGTTTTTCTTCTTGAAAACTTCTGAAGCAATCCCGATTTCAAACCCTAAAATCGATTTTGTGTCATCTGTGTGTCCTTAGTCTCTGTATAATTCTAGGGTTTTCTTTATTCCTTGTTTACTAACAGTTTTGTGAAGAAAGAGGTACCTTATATTGCTAAGGAGCTTAAGCGAGAGACGACAAGGGTTTTAACTTCAAGATTTGCAGGGTTCTACAAGAGTAACATCCTTCTAACTCACTGTCTCTCTTCTCTTGCTTCTGTTGAGGATATTTGTTGTTTTTGGTTCTCACTGAGAAGAATTCAAGACTTGTTTATTGTTAATGTCCAAGAACAGGTAGCTGGTTTGTGCAAACCAGCTTGTTTGTCTGGCTGAAAAGGGTACAAGTGAAATACTCTTATGAAAGCCTAAGTGTACAAGATCTTAAATCTTGTTAATGCTCAATAGAATAGGTTCCTGTTGTGATATTTGATCTTTATTATGTACAATTCTTGATCTTCTTATTATATCTTACTGTTATTAATGTTTTGTTTGCCTTCTTGCTCTTAACCTTCTGTTTTGAGTGCCTGAGTGTTTGAATAACTGGTAAATAACAAACCAGTTAACCATTAAGTTTTCAGCATCAAATTTTAAAACTTCTGTATTTTATAAAATCTTTTTCAAAATGTCTTAAAAACCTCAAACCCATAATGTTATGAACATTGAAGTGTTTGATGGCTCACAAGATTTTTTTATTTGGAAGAAAAAGATGTTATCTGTTTTAATATATAATGGACTTGATGCTGCTGTTGAAGATGACTGGCCAACTGGCATAACCTTACTTGAAAATGGTAAACTTTAAGAAAAGGGGTTATCACACCATACTCTTACATTTGAGTGATGATGTACTAACTGTTGTCGCTGTGTTTAATAATGCTTCTGATCTATGGAGGTGCTTAGAGAACTTGTACTTGGTTAAGGATGTTTCTAATAGACTCTTAAGCTTGCATAAATTGTTTGGCTTTAAGTTTAAAACTGATAAGTCTGTATCTAAGAATGTGGCTAATTTTAAAAGACTGGTTTAGGATCATAATAGTAGAACTGTAGAGGACCAAAGGCTTAGTGATGAGTACCTTGCCATGATCCTTTTACACTCCTTACCTAAGTCTCATTCTGTAGTTAAAGAGTTTGTCTCCTTTAATAAAGAATCTTTAACAACTAAGCTAATAACGGATGCCTTAAAATTCAGATCAGTAGGGGAAGAGATAACTAAAAATGAGAGTGAAGGTTTATTCTTGAATAACAATAACAACTAAGCTAATCAAAATAAAGGTAAAGGTAAACAGGGTTATAATAATGGCAGTAGTAACAAGAACAAGAATAACAATAACTCTGGAAATAATGGGAATAATAGGAATAACTGGAAAGGTAAGTCTAAAACTGGTAATGACAGGAAATGTTATTACTGTAAAAGACTAACCATTTAATAAAAGATTGTTTCCAAAAAAAAGAAAGATGAGGCTAATGGAAAATAGAAATATGAAGCATCTGGTTCCTCTAGTATACCAGATTTCTTAACTGTGAGGGCCTAACTGCTGTTTTTAATTCTTCTGATGATCTGCTTATTGCTGATTCTGTATGTGATGACTGGGTGATTGATTCAGGTTGTACCCACCATATGACTCCTCATAAAAACTGACTTAGTGATCTAGATAATAACGCTGAGGGTTTTGTCTTGATGGGTAGCAATCATAAGTGTAGGATAGAGGGAATTTGGACCATTAAATTGAGATAGTTTGATTGTATTGTCACCAAACTTGAGAGGGTGAGGATTATACCTGACCTTAGAAGGAACCTCTTATCTGTGAGTGCCTTAGAAGAGTCTAACTTGAGCTGCCTGTTTAGAAACCAATTTGTTGAGATTGTCAGACCTGATGGGAAGGTTGCTATGAGAGGAAAAAGGGTAGGAAACCTTTATGTTCTAGAGGGCAGAACCATAGAGTCTCTGAATAGCACTACCATGAGGAAAAAGGTTAGGAAACCTTTATCATTTAGGGTTAACTGGGATGAGAGAGCTTAAAAGGAGAGGAATTATAAATAGCTATATTAGTCTAGACATGTCATTCTGTGAAAGTTGTGTTTAAGGAAAACAAACAACGTAATCTTTTCAAAATTCTGATTTTAAATCTAAGCATGTTTTAAATCTTGTACATTCAGATTTATGGGGCCCAGCTTAAACTCCAACTTTTGGTAAAAAAATTTATTTTATCACTTTCGTTGATGATTTTTCTCGGTTTAGTTGGTTGCTTTCATTAAAAAGAAACTCTGATGTTTTTGAAACATTTGAAACCTGGAAAGTTTTGATTGAAAATCAAAAGGATTGCAAACTGAAAATTTTGAGAACTAATAATGGTTTAGAATTCTGCAATGAAAAATTTAACCAGTTTTGTTTTGAGAATGACATTGTTAGGCATAGGACAGTCACTTATACCCCCCAAATAGAATGATATAATTGAAAGGTTGAATAGAACTTTGCTTGATAAGGTTAGATCTACGCTCTATGAGGCAAAACTACCAAAAAGGTTTTGGGGAGAGGCTATTAACACTGCAAACTATGTAAGAAATAGGTCCCCTTCCTTATCTCTAGAATTTAAAACCCCTTATGAGCTTTGGAATGATAGGATCCCAAATCTGTCCCATCTTAGAATTTTTAGATGTAGAGCATATGTTCATCAAAACCAGGGTAAGCTTGAACCTAGGTCTCGCATTTCTCTTTTTATGGGTTATCCTAATGGTAGCAAAGGATTCAGGCTAGCTTATAAAGAGGCAAATGTTTTTAAGTTCATTATAAGTCGAAATGTAGTGTTTAGAGAGAATGAACTTTCTAGTTTTCTTAGGTTAGAAGAAACCCCTATTAGGACAGAAAATGTACTAATTAGTATTAATGATTTTGGAATAGATTCTCTGCCTGATTTAATATATGAGAGAAAACCTGATGATCCTCATAATAGTGATATCATTCCATCAGTTGACAATCTCAATGGCAGTCCAGACCCTGAAATCGAGAATCCTAGCCAACTTGATTCCTTTGATCCTAATCAGATTAATCTTGATCCCTAAGAGACCTATAGAGATTCTAGTTTAGATAACCATATTTTGAGTAGGGATCGGATTAGAAGGGAAAACATTAGGAAACCATCTAGATATATGGATGCAAACCTTGTCATTATTGCCCTGAATGCTTCCATTTCTGATAGCTTTATACCTGAGTCGTATCAAGATGCTGTCACCTGTCCCGATTCTGCTAAATGGAAAATAGCGATTGATGAGGAGATGAAATCCCTTAGAAAAAATGAGACTGGGGTTCTGGTTCCTAAACCTGAAAGCAAAAGGTTAATTTCATGCAAATGGGTATTTAGAATTAAAGAGAGTCTGTCTTTAGATGATCCTAGTAGGTACAAAGCCTGACTGGTAGCAAAAGGTTTCACACAAAACCCTAGTATTGATTACCAAGAAATTTTCTCTCCTGATATCAGATATGGTACTATTAGGATTATGTTAGCCCTTACTGCCTTCTTTAATTGGGAATTAGAGCGATGGATGTGAAAACGACTTTTCTGCATGGGTTTTTAGACCGGGACATCTTTATGACACAACTTGAAGGTTTTATTGAAGATCCTAAGTTGGTTTATCTTTTGAAAAAAATCCCTATATGGCTTGAAGCAATCTTCCAGGCAGTGGAATAAGAGATTCCACAACTTTGTGTTGAAAATTGGTTTCAATAGAAGCCTGTTTGATGCTTGCCTGTATTATTATCTTGATAAATCAATACTTGTATTTTTACTCTTATATGTTGATGATATCTTGCTAATGTCTCCTAACAAGGACATATTGAAATTTGTAAAGAAACAACATGGCAATGAATTTGATATGAAGGATCTTGGTATAGCTTCCAAGATTTTAGGAATGGATATTTACAGGAAAAGGAGCAATACTCAGCTCACTGTTAGTCAAATAAATTATATTATCAAAGTCCTATAGACTTTTGATATGGTTAATATTAAACCGAATTCATTGCCTTTAAATGCTGGTCATAATTTAGATTGCAAAACAGATTCTAGAGATGAAATTCTTACTTCTAGTCCTTATGCAGAAGCCATTGGTAGTATAATGTATATTATGGTATGTACAAGACCAGATATTGCTTATGCTATCAGTGTCCTGAGCAGATACATGATGAAGCCTACTATGAAACACTGGAAAGTTGTTAAAGGCCTTCTGAGATATTTGAAAGGCACTGTTGATATTGGCCTAGAATTTGGTAAATTTGCCAAAAATGTAAATATATGTGGGTTTTTTTATGCATATTTTGCTAAAGACCCTAAATTTAGGAGATCTATATCCTCCTATATTGTAACTGTTTGTGGAAGTTGTGTATCCTACAAGTCCAGGTTACAATTTGATATTGCACTCACAGGCTACAATTTGATATTGCACTCTTTACTGCAGAATCAAAATATATATCACTTATTGAATGTATTAAAGAGGTTATGTGGATACAAGGACTTCTTTTTGAGTTAAATGTTTTAGATTGTAAGTCTGTCGTATATACTGATAGTCAGGGCGCTTTTAATATCAGTAGAAATCTTGTTTATCATGACAGGACCAAACATATAGGTGTTAAGTACCATTTTATTTGCTTACATGTGTTAAATGGTGATGTGCAGGTTGAACATATATCTAAAGACAGCAACCCAGTTGATATGGGTACCAAGGCTGTAGTGCGTAGAAAGCTTTTGTTTTGCAGAAGCTACCTCCACATCAACCGCACCTAAATAAGCTGGGGAGTGATGGACAATGATCGCTTGAGCCTCTAGTAGCACACTATTAAATGAAAATGATGTAGTTATACCACCAAGTTATGAGTTTGTAATGATTTGTATTGTAATACATGTATATATGAAAACATGAAAAGTTTGTTATATGTTCAAATATTACATGGGCACGTCTATTATGTTGGGCCTATTGTATTTGTGAAAGCTGAAGCTCATGCATCTGAAGACCCCGCGCCTTCACCTTTAATGTTGACCCGACCTGCTTGAAACCCTACCTATATAATCTCCCTTTTGGCACTGTTTAAGCTGGCTGCTTCAGTTGTATTTTCTGTTCTTTGTGTTTTCTGATAGGGTTTCTCCTTTAGGGTTTCCTTTTGTCACTTGTAATGTTTAGCTCTATGGTTTCTCGGTGGATTTGTTCCTAGTTCTTGTTGTAATCTTTGTGATTACCTTGTATTGGTACTGATTCATGTTAATAGTGAGTTGTTGGGCTCTTTGTGAGTCTGTCCCGTGGATGTAGCCAATTACTGGTGAACCACGTAAGCTTTGTGTTCTATTTTATGTGATTTGATAATCTATGTAATGGTTTAGTAATTGGAACTTGTAATAAGTTGATCTAGTAGATGCGATGTTATTTAGGGTTTCATAACACTAACAGAGTCAAGTAACTTATTTAAATTGTCTGCAACTATGAAGCTGAAACTTGCAAGATCATAAGTAACAAGTATTCTATCATAGGGCAATAATGTAGTGTCAACCATAAACACTCCTCAAGTTAAAGTTACTTAGAAAAAGAGTAGGAATATTCTCGAAAAGATGTTTACGAATGAGAGAAAAGCGTTGACATTGAGAATAATATAAGTGAAATTTTGTTTTTGAAAATCATGATTTATATATTTATTTCTTTCCAATTGAACATTAAAATAATTTTATAAAAAAATATATAATATAAAATATATGTTGACCGCCCAAGGCGTGGTGATCACTTAGGCCGTATCTCAATTTAGGCAAGCCTGTCTAATACAAAAATGCTCAATAATACATATCAAAATCTAAAGCTCTACTTCTTATTCTGAATACATAGAAGCATATAAAAAAATGGTATTTTTTCTAGTTTTGCATACTATAAACTAGCCGGAAAATAAAAAATTAAGTTGTAAAAAAAATCTCAAAAAATCACTCTTAAAAAAAAAGAAGGTATAAAATAACAACCCAGAGACTAAATGATGTTATTAAACATTCTAAACGACACAAAAAGGTATAAGTTATAAATATTCAATTACTGTAGATAACCAAAAAAAACCTATAACATATCTATTCACAAGAATTATAGCTCTAAACAAACATTGAATAGAGAAACATTTAGTCAACAATGAAGCATATCTTTTAGCCACAATTGATAATGAGAATTCAGTCAATTGAGTATTGATGTATCTAAATATAATGAGAGTTTAGAATGGAGAAGTTTTAGAAAGTTAGAATTCATCCATTTGGGGGCTACTTCAATTTAAGAGATTTAAAATTTAAAATTTATTTAAAAGTTATTTAAAGAAAAAAGAAAGAAATAAAAGAGAGGTAAAAGAGACCCATCCTAAATGAAAAGTACGAATATAATAAAATTTTATTACCTAATTATATAAGGGTTATTTCCAAAAAACACCCATTTTAAACGTTTGCTTTTAAACATCCGGTTTTGAAACTTTTGTAAAATCACCCCAAAAATTAAAAAATAACTAATAGTTTTGGTTTCTGAAGTTGTTTTGGGAAATTATAATATTGTAATTATTTTAAATTAATTTTAAAAATTTATTTAATAATTTCAAATTTTATTATTTATATTTTATTTTCTTAAAAAAAATATTTTATAATTTTTAGTAATTTTTTATTTTTTTATATTTAATTTTAATATATAACGACTCAAAATTATGCAATTTAATTATAATGCATTAATATTTAATGAAATAATAAATATATTTTATTTTTTTATAGGTATTAATGTATTATTATAATCTGTATTTTTTATACTATAATTGAATACTAATAATATTATAGGTATTTTTAAAATAAAAAATATAAAAAAAAATGTAGATGGATTTGAAATTCACTAATGAAAAATCTATTTTGAACGGATGTGTTTAATTCAAATGATTCTGTATTTTAAAATTTTTATACATAATAATCTAAAGAAAAACAATTTTCTTTTATCAAGTTTATTCATAACTTTGGTTGGGTAGTATAAAATGATTGTATGTAATTACTTAATTTTTGGAAGATAACAAACTACAGATTAAAAATTATTAAATATACATTTCAATTATAATGGATTAAATTAAAATTTTAATAACAAATTTTTTTAAAAAGACATCAAACAAATTTTTTTAAAAATTATTAAATCTAAATAATTTGTTTTCAATTTATTAAATTTAAAAATTAAAAGTAAAAAATCATTAAACTATAAAGATTAAAAAAAAAAAATTTAAGAATTCTTAAAACTATTAAGACTTTTCTTTCCAAAAACTATAAATACAACTCAACATTAATAAAAATCATTAAATAAAAGAATTATGAAATATTTCTCAAAATATATACTTATTAAAAATTATTTAAATTATGTAATATTTGGTTGTATTTGAATAATATTAAAAAAATATAAATTAAAAAATATTAAACAAAAAGAATTTTTCAAAACCACCATCAAAACTCCAAAACCACTCCAAAAACCAAAATCATTAATTGTTTTCAAATTTAGGGATTGTTTTTCAAAAGTTTTTAAAACCGGAGGTTTAAAACAAAACGTTTGAAAAAGTGGGTATTTTTTTGGAAATATCCTTATATAGGATATTAAATCTTAATTTAACAATATTAATTTTTTTTAAAAACTTGTTAAATAAAACATTCAACTTACTAAATACAGCACTTTTTTCCAAGTTTGTCATTTCTCTCACTTTTTTTTTAAAAAAAATTTAAATTTTACCCTAATTAACTTCTGTAGATCTTCCTTTTACCTGCCTCAATAATGTTAATACTCATTTAAGTAAATTAGGTAATAGGATTGCCCGTTGCGCGGGTAATTTTCTTTTTATATGTTACTTATTTTTATATTTTATTTAAATTATTAAATTATATTAAAATATTAGAGGATATAGAATTTTTTTGGATAATAAATAATTCTATAAATGTCATTTAAAATCTCAAATGAGAAAAAAAAAATTGCAGTATTCAATTTTGTTTTACTTGATTCAAAATTTTGTCATTCATTTTATTAATATTTAAACATGTATTACATATTTATTAAATTTTATTACTTAATATAATTTCAAGATCAAAATAGATGTGACAATTCACAATTGTGCAATTTCATATATGATATCTAGCACATTGTGGATAAATTGACCAATTGAATACAATAAATGGGAAATTGACCAATTGAATACAATAGATGGGTCAGCTAGTAACATTGTCCGTCTTTTTTAGGTTTGAAAAATAATGCTCAATCATATTTTTATATGCGGTATGTCTTTGATTAATTGTCAAATTACAAATTGCGAAATCAACACAAAATCTTCACTTCCAATTCACAGTTAATAATTACGTACGCTAAAAAAATTTTAAACTCGCATCGCCACCTTAAAAATTCAAAATAAAATGTAAATATAATTTCTTATTAATCGTTTGTTTAATTTTATATTAAAATTTTGACAAAATCTTAAATGATAAATTTGTGAAATAATTAATTCAAATTTTGATAAAAAGATAATAAATATGAATATTAATTTTAAATATTTGAAATAAAATTATAAATAAAATTTAAGAATGAAAATATAAAGAGAGATTAAAGTTAAAAATTATTATATATTAAGTTTACATATAAATGCAATAATATTTATGATGATTAATTATATATTTATTATAATTGAAATCACCTTTAAAAAAGTGAAAATTCTCATTTTTAGAAAAAAAAAATAGTTTTGGCCCACCGAAATAATTCTTTTAAAATTAAACCTTTTATAAAAAATAAAAAATAAAAAATAAAAAAACTTTACTAGTTTTGAACCAAAAGAACAAATGTACTCTAACTAATAAAAATAAAATAAATTTGTAAATAAAATAAAAATAATAAAATTAAATTTAATATTAAAAAAAAAAAACAAAGATACCCTTACCCTCTCACCTTCCTCGACCGTTTGAACCCACATCTCAAATCTCATTGAATCTCACTGAAATTTCTCTTTATCTTGCTGCTGAAAGTTCTGTCTCACTTAAAATCACCTTCACTCTCACACTATCATTTGCTATCTTCTTCCATCGTCGATTACCCCTCTTCAAATCGTTCAATTGATTCTATGGGGAAGAAGAACACTACGAAGAAGACAGCCGCAAGTCACTCCGCCGCTCAGCCTACTGTTGCCAGAAAGTCGGATAAGAAGGGAAAAGTTAAGCGGCGACAAAGAAGGCACCTGTCAAGCCGACAACGATGAGGAAGCTAAAAGAGGTAAGTTTCTCTTGGTTTGAAGCTCTGGTGAATAAGTTGTTTGGGTTTTAATTATGGGTATTTGGTTGCTTGAAATTCGTATTGTTGGTTTAATTTTTGTAAAAATGATACTTGTGTGTTCAGTTTTGTTATTTTGTTAAGTCTGAGTAAAGGTTTATTTGTAGGTTTTGTTTGGTTTGATTTGCTGGTAAATGTTTTATTTGGTTTATTTGATTTAGTTTGATTTGGTTGATTCATTTGTGTGATTGGTGAATCCAGTCATGCATTGTAGGTCGTTTAGTATGCTTCCCAGTGTTAACCACCGGGAAGCTAAGCAAATGTATTGTGCTTCCCTATGTAACACATTGGGAAGCCACTTTTACAGTTTGCTTCTCGGTTTGGTGCATTGGAAAGCCATAAAACTAAAGGATGCTTCTCGGTCACTGATACCAAGAAAGCTCTTTTCATTAAAGGTATTATACATTCTCTAATTATTAATAAGCATATTGAGGACTATGTAGTGTTGAATTAATTAACATTTTTTTTAGATTTTTGTATATATTAAATAATGTTAAAACACGTGCTTTCAGGTCTTGGTGACCTGGAAATAGTTGAAATTATCAATTGTTTCCAGGTCACGAGAACCTGGAAGCACCTGATCTGGTCAGGTGCTTCCAGGTCTCCTACATCTAGAAACAGTTCAATTACTTCCAGGTGCTGCTGACCTGGAAGCACCTGAGTAATTATTCAGGTGCTTCTAGGTGTTGGTGACCTGGAAGCACCTATCACAATAATTCCTTTGGTTTTTTGCCAATGTTTATCGAATTATTACTTCTTTAACTCCTCATTTTAATCCTATATAAGTAAAACGAAGATGAAAGTGATAGTAAAGTTCATAAGATGGAGATACGAAAAAAGGCAAGAAATGAGCGACAAGCTAATGATGAAGAATACAATGGTTCAAATGATGATGAAGATGATGATGAGAATAAAGATGATGATGAGAATGAAGATGAAGATAAAGAGACAGAAAATAAAGAAGAATCTGAAGAGGATGAAGAAGAGGGTCAAAGGGATAGTTTCATTATTAGTCAGCGTTCAACAATTGAACTTTACCCTACTGGTGACCTGGAAGTGATGAAAATTGATTGAATTTTAAGAAGGAGATAATATTGTTGCAGAGAATGAGAAGAAGAAAGAAGAGGAAGAGAGTAAGGAAAATAAAGGTGAGGATGATAAGACTAATAACATTGAAGAGGAAGATAAAGAGAATAAAGAAGAGGAAGAGAATGAAGATGATGAAGAAGAAGAAATGAAGAAGAAACAAGAGGAAGAGAAGGATAAGAATGAGGAAAAAAAGAGAGAATAGGAGGAGGAGAATATTTAGAAAGTAGATGATGCTGAAGAGAAAAAAAGAGAGAATGAAGCACATGAGAAACCAAATGATGATGAGCAGGGGCAGAAGGGAGGAAAAGATGATACAACAAGATTTGATGCTTAAATTCATAATTGCATCAACACCTGCAGAACCAGCAATTTCTAATGAAAATGTGGTTGATCAGACCTTGGGTGATGAGGATGGATATGAGTCAATCACTCACACTGTTGTAGTAAAACCTCTTGGATTGGTAAGTTTTCACCCTCAATGCTGAGTTATTAGTTGTTTAACACCAACTTTAAGTCTTGTTTTTGCATTTGTGGCATGTTTTAGAGAAGGGGAAAGAGAGCACATGAACATGTTCAAATATACATTAATGATGATGGGTCTACTCCAGATGATCTCATTATTGAAAAAAGAAAGAAGTCAAAGAAGTCAAAAAAGGCTACGAAGCCAGCTTCAGCGAAGGCACATACATTGCCAAATGATCACCGTGCTGTTTTAGAGATCATTCCAATGGAGCCTTTCCATGGCACAGCTACATTCTGTCAGGCTCCAGATGGTTTTGATGGTTTTATCGCACCTAAATCAAAGAGACTGTAAGTATTTGCATTGGTTTGTTTAATTTTTATTTAGTAATTGTTTGGGTAATTGGCTGCCTGATTCCTAATGTGAAGATACCATGATTAGATTTTACAATTAATTTATTTTATTTAGTGTAGAAATTTATTCATAATTATGTAATAGGTTCTGATGACCTGGAAGCAGTTGAAATTTTCAGCTGTTTCCAAGTTCTAGTAACTTGGAAGCATCTGTTTCATACATGTGCTTCCAGGTCACTAGAACCTAAGAATAGTTGAATTTTTAAACCACTTCTAGGTTCTAGTGACTTGGAAGGACCTATATGAAATAGGTTATTCCAGGTCACCAAAACATTGCTTCCAACCTGGAAGCATCTAAAAACAGGTGCTTTCATCTGCTTCAACCTGGGCTCTAACCTGTTCCAAGTAACCTGGAAATGGTTTAAAAATTCAACTACTTCCAAGTTCTGGAGACCTGGAAGCATATTTAGTGTGATTTATTTTTTAATTGATACTAATGTGTTGTATTTTTTTAGGAGAGAAATGTTACCCGAAGGAGGACTTGTTTGTCCCGATATGCTTGCAAGAATCATAGATCCAGATAAATGGTTTAGTACTCTGGATATCAATCAATGGATCAATTACATGTATGAACATGTATCAGAGAAAATGGATGATATCACAGTAATGAGCTCTAATTATTTTGTAAGTCCTATTCTTTTGTTATCTTCTTATAATTAAGGCATCATTTTAGTGTTTACAATAACAAATGTTATATGTAATTAACTTTAAACGTATATGATAGGTGAGTAAAACAACACTGACGAAGATGATATAAGACCATTTTTCATGGATATCGCTATAGGGGTTAATAAGAGCGAGATGAATGTCGCATGGAGTGAGGTTGATCATGTAACACCCGAACCCCCGCCCTGACGAAAAGGGAACGCAGAGTCCGGATGTCACATGAGGAGACAGTTTCAGATACAGATAAATCGATACCGACATACAGTTATACGAATATAGTTATACAAATCCAGAATAATAATGAAGGACATTTATTAATCAAAAGTAGTTTTAAACCGATTGTTTGATACAAGCTCAACAAAGATAGAATCTAGTTCAAAATACTCAAATACGAAATACAAATTCTGAAAACAAATCCAAAACATAGTGCAGCGGGTTCAAATACAAAATAAGTCTAGAACAATGAAACAGAAATGCAATCCAAGTCTGAAGAGGATGCCATGTGATGCTCGATGCTAGTGATATCCTGCTATCCCACCTGACTGTCTGAACTCAGCAAATTCCATTCCCAAAAAGGGTTCAAAACATACAAAATAAAAATAAAAACAACGAAGGGTCAGACTATCGATGTCTGGTTAGTAAGCCAATGCCCAACAAACACATACAGATGCGTCTTATTAAACAGAATAGTATGTCACGCACAAATGCAGGTTAGTTATCCACCAAAGGGTACAAATAGAAGCTAACAAATTGATCATCAAATCAAGTTATCTCAAATACAGTCCCCTTTAAGTGATTTAAGATAAGTGATTACATATTATTTCAATTACCGACTGAAAAGGGCTTAACAGTTGTCATCAGAAGGAAGACCGATACCGAATTAGGAGTTCGGTATGCAGTCCGGTAGGCTATTCGGTCAGATAGCATTACCAGACTTGCCGAATTGTAATTCAATAGGCAGCCCGGTAGATAGCTCGGTCAGAGAGTAATTATGCAAAACCAAAGAAAGTTTAAGTGACAATTCGGTTCTTAATCCGGTATGAAGCTCGGTCAGAGAGTTTCAAGTCTCTCAGACATGCCGAATTGTAATTCGATACCTAGCTCGATGAAGAGCTCAGTCAGAGAGGTTGAACAGTCTTCTGAGACTCATATCGAACTACAGTTCGGTAGCTAGTTCGGTAAAAAGTTCATCTAGAGAGTGAATCTAATGATCTCAAGGCTGACCGAATTGTATTTCGGTAACCAGCTCGGTAAGAAGTTCGGTCAGAGACCATCCTATGTCCAGTTTTCCAGTTTCTAGTGACAATTTGGTACCTAGTCCGGTATACAGTCCGATTACGGACACTGGCACATTTTTAGCCTAATTCTAATTATGTCTTTCACCAACCAAAGTCTAGCTATTCAAATGGGTCTATTCCTAGCACTTACAGCCAGTTAGGAGTCACAATATACACTACCCAAGGTTAGAACCCAAAAGAAAACAACTAGCATCAGCAAGAATCAAACCAAAACATATCCAATACATATCCAGAAGCATAAACATATCATTATCACAGAGTTTCACATCACCCAATTAATTAGGTGTTTAACTTACCAGGTCTGTCCTTAGTTTAATAACAAAATCGGGAACAGAAACAGACAGATAGGGTTAAACCCTCAGAGATGGATCAAAGATCCCAAAAGTGATATCGTCGCATCCAGACAGTGAGTAAAGCTCCAAAAGTGATGTCGTCGCATCCAAACAGTGAGCAAAGCTCCAGAAGTGATGCCATCGCATTTTGGGTGTTTAACAAATTTTAGGTGTTTGTAAAAAGTAATGATGTTTAATTAATAATTTTAATTTTGTGGATTTTAGAAGCAATATCTTTGAGTGATCATTGTTCTAGTTATTCTAAGCTTTGGTGGAATAGTTGGTTTATAAATTTGATAATTTCTAGGGAAAGTAATGGCTACATTTAGGGCACTAATTACATATGATGCGGTGTAGGATGGTATTGATTATGTTGGCGATAGACCGGATTGTGAGGCATTTGATAAGAACATTAGTTTGGATCAATTCATGGAAAGAGATAATGAGAAGATGAAAAAATTGATGAATACAAATTACGTGGTGAAGTTGTATCAAATGGTTGAAAATCGCCAAGGTATTGTTGTTAGGTTGAAATTGTTGACGACGGTGACATTAGATTTATGGCTCGTCAAGAAATGGTGTATATATATGCGGAGGTTGCCCATAGAAATTCAACCATTGATGTAAGAAATGATTTTGATTTGGTTCCTTTTAATGAGGGGATGGATGATATCTGTAATGAAGCGGTGAGGGATGTTGATGTCATTCCATCCTCCGTTCAGAGTCCAAGTATAAATGACAATGATATTTTTTTAGGCAAAGATCCGGACCTTGGCGATAATGATTTTCGCGAAATGAATAGAATTGGAATTTTAGATGGAATGGATGAGAATTTGAATATTGGTAATGATGTTAGCTCCTAAGATTGTGATGATGATGTGCGTGGAAGTGATATGTTAGCTTCAAACCGTAATGTAAGTGGTCATCATATATAGGAGCTACCGGGCATGGACAAATATGGTTTTCCTGAGACCCAACAATATGCTTTATGCAGCGCACATGCCCTTACCGGTTTGAGCAAATGAGCGCTTTTTAAAAGTAAGGAATTAATAAAGCTTGCTATTGGAAGATATGCTCTTAAGAACAAGCTGTCACTTTGTGTAATACATTCTACTAAGGTTCAGTATGAAGTTTGTTGTACAGAGTCGAACAAATGGTGCTTGTTTGCATTTCGGGTTAGACGTCCGGCCGTAGATTATAATGTGTGGCATGTAACCGAATTTATGTCTGAATGCACTTGTTTATGTGATCCTGATAGTGCTTATAGAAGAACTGTTAGTTCTAAGGTGGTTGGTTCTTATTTCGGTACTCGGGTTCCAGATGCGAAATTTGCTCCCAAAAATATAGTTAGCGGGGTTAGGGCCCAATTTGCAGTGCAATTATTGTATAGCAAAGCATGGAGAGCTCTCCAACATGCCTCTAGGCTAGCCTATGGGAGTTATGATGATTCATGGCAACTATGACCTTCGTACTTTCACATGTTGAAACTTTCAAATCCAGGAACTGTCACCAGATTGCAAACAGCAGGGGATGGTCAGTTCATGTATTCTTTTTTCTCTTTGGGTCAATGCATTGATGGTTTCAAAAAGTACATTAGACCGGTTATTGACATAGATGCCACACACTTAAAGGGGAAGATATCCAGGATTATATTCACCGTCATCAGTAAGAACGCATCGGATATGATATACCCTATTGCATTTGGATTTGCCCCTGGGGAGGATTCTAATGCATGGGTTTTGTTTCTCCGGAGGCTCCATGAGGCAATAGGTGCCCCTGAATATCTAGTCCTTGTTTTTTATAGGGGTAAGAGTATTCCATTAGCGATCAAGCATGTCTTTCTGCAAACTACTAATAACTGTTGCTACTTTCATTTGAAGAACAATCTACAAAACTATTGCAAAGGAAAAAAGATCGTGAAAACTTTATTTTATAAAGATGCTTATAGTTATTTGAAAGAATAGTGTTTAAATTTACTGGAATGTATTGGTAATTTGTGCCCGAAATTACATCGGGAGTTAATGCGCATCGGGATTGAAAGATGGGCTCGTGCATTTTCTCCAAAATCTCATTGGGACATAATTACGATGGGGATTGCTGAGTCGATAAATAAGGAAATACTTCCAGCCCGTTAATTGCCCATCACGACTGCTCACGAATTTCTTAGACATCTGATGCAGAAGTGGATTTGTGCCCGATTTGAGGCAGCCGACAAGCTCGAGACATCAATTTCTCAATCAGTTGTTGTTCGTATTAGAAATATGGACAAATACATAGACAAATCTGATGTGTACCCAATTCGTGATAGCCATAGATACCGGCTCACAAATGAAGATTTAGGGGATGGAATGATAAATGTTAAAGAGAGGAGTTGCACATGTAAAATGTAGGATGTTGATGGATTTCCGTGTGTCCATGCGTTATCATATGCAAGGTTTTTATTTTTACCTAAATTTTAGTTTGAACTTTAAATTTTTAACCCTAGTCATAGTTTTTTAATGTACTACATTTTACATGTTTGGTAGGTTTTCCCGAGTTGGCGTTGGTCATCTTTGTCATCCAATCTACAGCAAGAAGTTTCTCCATAGAGCATATGAGCATCCAATCATCCCAGTAGCAGAAAAAGATTCCTGGATAGAACCAATTGGAACGGCAAGGAGGGTGGTTCGTCCCATGATTCCCACCAAGCAGGCAGGTCGTCCAAAGGAAAAAAGAATTCCTTCAATTGGGGAGTGTAGCAAAAAGAAAAAATGTGGGAACTGTGGTAGGGCCAGTCATTCTCGACTTAATTGTCCATTCGAGCCAGTAGTCCCCTCGAATTTGAGCAGCACCAGCAGTCAAACCGAACAGGAAATAAGCTCACATGCAAAACGTCGCGTAATGCATTGTAGCAAGTGCGGTGTTGCCGGACATACTGTACGCACTTGTGACAGAAATTCTACGTCCAACGCCGAGTCACATGTCCACCCTAAAAACGAAATGGATGGTAATATTGTCGAAAATTTTATGGTTGGTAATTTTGATAATAGTAGCCATGTGTATAATTGAACAATGGAAACTGATGGTCTAACTTATGTGTTATAACGATGAACTTGTGTTTAGACTATTTTTTCTTGTTTTGAGCATTGAACTATAGGTTTTCTTCTTTTAATTCATCTGTATGAGATATAATTATTGATATTCTGTGAATCATAAACTGGCAGAAAGTGGCAAACAATATAACAAGTATAAACGTGTTCCCATATTGTTGCCTGCTACACGCTCCCCAAGACAGCGAGACAGAAGGGGTTGATGGAGGACATGGTTCTCTCTGTTATAACGCCTTGGGAATATATGTGCCCGTTAGTCGTCTATTCAAACATTTTCCCAGAAGGTTTTGTATTTTTCTATGCTCTAACTGTCAAAACACCTTGTGTAAACTTCTGCCCGGTAAGACATCTCTGAAGATGTTTTCCTAGAGGGGTTTGTATTTGGTTTTGCCCTGTCTGTTATAACGCCTTGTATAATCATTTTCCCCTTAAGACGTCTCTTTAGACGGTTATCCAGAAGGGTTATGTCTATTCAGAATTTAGAATCAGTTTATTAAAATTTATTTTGAACGCCTATTTTAATGTATTATCGGTGAATTATTTCCAAGGCATTATTGGGAAAAAAAATTTAAACGATGCGCTTTATTCTTCATTTAGTTACTAGGGTTTATAATTCTCATTTTTAGTAGAAAACCCACAGCTTCCTCACTGCATACAGAGTCGAGATTGGCAACAAAATAACCAGGTATGTCTATGAAAAGCTTAATGCACATCATTATGATTTCGCATCATCAAATGCATACTTTGATTTTTTGGGTTCGAACTTCATCGTCTTTCAACTGGTTTCTTTTAACCAAAACTAATTTTCTGCTTCCATCAGATGTAGGACTAGTAGAAGTATGTTAGCATAAATACCTCGTATATTTGTTCATAAGGTGTCTTACTATAATCTCGCTTTAGATCTGTGTTTATATGATTTGATAGTTACCTAATAACATGGTTATATTTAGGGATATGGCCAGAATAAAACGTCCTATGTATGGAGCTGACGATTCCGGTCCTTCAGAACCTCGTGAAGATTCACCACCACCACCAAATGACTAGCAAATGGACCAAATCCGCCTGAGGGTTTTGAATCAGGAAGCACCATTCGCACTCAGTGACCTTCGGAAAACCGAAATTCCACGACAAGTTGTTGAAATGGGATGGCATCATCTAGTTGGCAAGAAACCACAGGTAAACCTAAATGTGGTTCAAGAATTTTATCATGTAATTGATATAACTACCTATAAGACAGCGGGTGTTTTGGTTCGAGGTGTCAGCGTCCAATTTACTCCTAGGGTCATTAATCTATATTACGGGCTACCAGACTTTCCAAATCACCATTTAGGGTTTCCGCTAACTGAGGTATATGATGATGACGATCTTCTAGAATGGATCGCCGTCCAGCTCAGACAGTTCCCACGTGGTCCATGGGGTGGATTAGGGCAATATATAAATCACAGCGAGCTTTCTGTTTTGATGGCGGTGTGGAATGTTTTCATCAGTCACACCATATCCCCAATCGACTAGCATCAAATTCTATGAAATGATCATCCGAAGATTCTTCATGCAATCAACTATGGTGAGCAATTTGATATTGGTATTGTCATTTGCAGGGCAATGGATTTGAATATCAGAAGTGGGCACTTCTTGGTACTGTCGTGTACCATCACAGGTATTTGCGCCGCTGCCAGGGTCAACATGAGGTGTCCAGGTGATGTGCACGTTCCTCGTGCACGACCAATTGGAAGGTGTATCTAGAATAGACTAACCAACGCCAGGGGGTATCCAAATTTAGATGAAATAGTTAATTCTGAAGATGAGCAAGTTGCAGGTGGTGATGAGGCAGCTGAAGGTGATGGCGATGGTGGTGGTGATGGAGAAATTCGAAGAGGTGGTGGTAAGGGCTTGGCAATGACAACTTGATAATTAGGGAAATTCGTGCTACTCATCACCATGTGGACAATAGACTTAGACAAATGGAGAATTCGGTGAGGAGGCCTACTCGCAGGGTGGACAGACTTGATCGATCCAATAGGCATGATAATATGCATATGGATGAAGACTAGGTGTGGTTTGTTCTTGTTAAGTGTGGTTTGTTCTTGTTTTAAAAATTGATTGCTACGTTTCCAAAATTGTTATCACTTATGTGTTTTTCTATCATTTAGAAGTATCTAAGTTATGTTTGTTCGTACTGAACTTGAACTGATGCGGAGTGTTTCAGAAATGATAATTCATCTTATCTATTTCTGTTATGTACATCTAGTCTTTTAGTTTAAAACTTGTTGCAGTAATTATGGATGATGTGGTTTGTTTTATTAGGCTTGCTTATTGTTAGGGGAAGTAGCTTTTTAGGGGATTTTACGTTTTCATCAACCGGTAATGTAAAAGATGTGAAGCTTTTGGGACTACAATATATTTGCTAATGAACATTAACTTCAAACACTGTGTTTCTATAAAACGTCACATCAAGCGCCCTGCCTATAATGTGTCTTGTTGGGCGTTTTAGCAGGGGGTCATACATATTCTTTTCTATATTATCTGATGAGCTGCCTTGTTTAACGCTTTGTCAGTGAAATTTTCTACTAGACCATTCAGACTGATAAGTTAATATTTTAAAATTACAGTTGTAGCCTTCTAGTACAACTTTTAATGGATTATGAACAAACCCTAATTCCCATTATTATAAAAACCAAAAATTGTTCCAACTCTGCGATTGTAGGAACACGACGCTGTCGCAGCACCTTGAAACAATAACAGAGAAATGGGTTCTAAGATGAGATCTGACAGCGACATTAGCGACAACGATGGCAACTGTCCAGGTCGAGACAATATTGATTTCACTCATGAGAATAAGATGTTTGAACTGGATGAGTACTTTATACTCGGCCACCGCTGCAGTTGTGATATGTATCCTAAACACAGGAGCATTTTGGACGCAAACGACAATAAAAGATGGTTTTGGAGATGTGGGAGGGAGGTAACCTAATTAAGATGTCGGGTCGTTAACATATTTCTTCTTTACCCTGACTGTATGATTGTTTTTTAAATGATTATAATAATATTTCAGGGGCTGCCTTGTGGATATATGCAGTGGAATAACGTGATAGTTAAGCAACTTATTCTTCATATTCTGTAAGACATGGCGATGCTAAAAAATAATGTCAACAGAGTTACGTCCGCACAGAAAATTTCAGTTGAAAATGAATTTTTGAAGTTCAAGCTTGAAGAATCACGATAACGCTCAAAGTTGTTAATTGCTGTTTTGGCAATCATTTTAGTTGCTCTTTTAATTTTACTTTGTTTCAAGTAGTGATTGTAATCTTGGGTACAATTTCACTTGTCCTTTTATTTGTATTTTCATTCAAGTATGTGTAGAACAAGTAAGGCAGGTTTGGTAATGGAATAAACTATTTTGGGTTTGATTTACTAGAATAACCAAAGGATCTAGCTCAAAAATGAATTTAATGTCTAGAAATATAATGTAAACCCCTTCACGGGCCTTTTAATTGGCCCCTAACCCCCTTCACGAACACTGCAAACCCATTTCACGGGCAGTTGTAACTTTAACCTATCGCCCGCTACGGATTGTGAAGTGAAAGCTTCCTGACCATACAATCACGTCGGTCATTACCAATAAAATGGTTTTAATTCCTTCACGGATCCGTCTGCATTTAGTAATCGCCTTTCACAACTAGTAACAATTCCTTTCACGGATCACCCCGAAACGGGCAAAACTTGCTCGTTTCTCTCCCGAAAAATAAAGTCGGACCAGATTTGACATACACTTTATTCGTACCATCCATCTTGCGAAGGACGATCCTAAATACCTCATTTTAGATTGAGGCAAACCTCGACTCAAGTATAACCTAGTTTTTAGGAGAATAACATGCATGGTTCTTAAGTGTGGATATATGGCCTCTTGAAATGTCCTTGCTGGCCTCATTTGTGTTGTTTGAATAGCTTACGGGGATCCAAACCCCTTCACGGGCCTTTTAATTGGCCCCTTACCCCCTTCACGAACACTGCAAACCCACTTCACGGGTCATCGTAACTTTAACCTATTGGCCGCTACGGATTGTGAAGTGAAAGCTTCCTGACCATACAATTACGTCGGTCATTGCCAATAAAATAGTTTTAATTCCTTCATGGATCCGTCTGCATTTAGTAATCGCCCTTCACAACTAGTAATAATCCCCTTCATGAATCACCCCGAAATGGGCAAAACTTGCTCGTTTCTCTCCCGAAAAATAAAGTCGGACCAGATTTAACATACGCTTTATTCGGACCATCCATTTTGCAAAAATAGGTCGATTCTAAATACCTCGTTTTAGATTGAGGCAAACCTCGACTCAAGTTTAACTTAGTTTTAGGAGAATAACATGCATGGTTCTTAAGTGTGTATATATATGGCCCTATGAAATGTCCTTATATGTCTAATTTGTGTTGTTTGAATAGCTTAAAGGGATCTAAACCCCTTCACAGACCTTTTAATTTACCCCTAACCCCTTTCACGAACACTCAAAACCCACTTCACGGTTCGTCATCACTTTAACCTAATGTTACCAACATTGTAGCTTAGAACAGCTAGAGTTATAGCTCATTGTAACATTATATGTCTCAGGTGATCCATTTTATTCCTTCACGGATCCAATGACGCTAAGTTCACAACCTTCACAAGTTATTTTATGTCCCTTCACAGAAGGTTGGAACATATATATTAAGTATATATTTTTTTATATATTTAAAATGGACCCCATGTCTACAGTATCTACATAAAACCTATCATTTGACTCCCTATATAAGGGAACAATAGAGCTGCATCTGGCCCCTTCATCAGCAAAAGTTAAAAAAGAAAAAAAAAACTCTAACATTTATTCTTTTCCGTTGCTCCATCCATTTTCTTGACTACACATGGGATCCGTGGGCGAAAGTAGTGGACCTAACATTTTCAACCATCGTGACTTATGGTTCAATGATGATGGTAACGATGTTAACGACTTCGACGACGAAGAGATTTTCCTCCGTAGAAATCGTTGCCACTGCGGGTTGGCTCCTAAAATGAAGAGCTCTATGCACTCACTGCAAACAGGTAGATGGTACTGGAGATGTGGGAAAGAGGTATAAAAACCTTTATTTTCATGTTTTGTTATGTTTTATGTAGCTTCTAAGTGCCTTATATTGTAGATCTGTAATTTACTTTGCAGGATATAAAGTGCACATATTTTAAGTGGAATGACGAGTGGGTCAATGAACGTCTCATTCACATTCTGCAGGATGTCTCCCACCTTAACTAACATGTAGACCATATCAGTGACGCTGCAAAGGCCAAACAACAAAATGAGTTTTTGCAAAAGAAAATCAAAGAAAGTAATGGTCGCATCAGGATGGTAATTGCTCTATACTCCTTTGTATTGGTTGTTTTTGTTGTGGTCATTTGTTAGAAGTCCCTATATTAGCATGTACAATTGGTAAAAATTATGTATTTTTTGAACTCACACAGACTATGTATTTCTAAAGTGTGGGATTGTGGTAGGAAAACATGCATGCTTCTTTTTGAAAAATGTTGTTTACTGTGTATTCAGCATGTCTTTTATTATGTTTCAATTTCTTACGAATGTAATGGTACTATTATGTTGTGTTTATTTTTGTGTTGATATAGACTTCTAACACATTGTGTTGCTTGGTCATTGTGTGTTGAATAATCAATAGAACCTATCAACAATTAAACATGCACTGTATATGCATGGCGTACTAGACTATAGTTAGTCAGAGAAACTACCACAATTTCTCACAAAACTGCAGTCATTTTTGGTGAAACTGTTCTTCCCATCGAAAAAGACTACTCAATGTAAAAATATTAAAAACTGACTATTGGACCATCATACTAACAAAACTGCAGGGTAGGCATTTCCACCTGAAAGTTATGAAACGCCTAACAAGATGTTGTACAGGTATGATGATTCTACTGGCGTCCATGTGAATTAATTGTATCAAAAAACCAGAAATTACTAACCACGTCCCTGTTCTTGTGCTTTTAAAATCGTCATACCAGCAAGACGTATACGTAGACGGTTTAACAGAAACCTGGTATGATCACACCAATAGTGGAGTTAATGGTGCCTCTGTGACAACGCCTTTGAGAACCAGATGTTACCAAAACGGCCGAGAACACGTTATCACAGACATTTTTCATCTTCCAACTAAAACATTAATATCTATATCTGCGAAATCGTCTTTTTAAATGTTATACAAGTAACATGCCCAACAAGAGGTTAAATCAATTTTGTAGCAGATACATTCCTGAAATGGTCATCAAATTACCTGATGAAATGCCTTCCACACCGTCATACACACAAGACATCCGTTGAGGTGCATCAACAGATTTCTTATTCCAACAACTCTATACCAATGCCAATTTTAGCTAAGCAGGAGCACCTTACATAAACACATAGTAGCAAAACGGCAGAGGAAATTTTATGACAGCCCTATTTTATCAATCATACATAAACATCTAATTTTGTAACTGTTGAACCACCTAATGAACCTTCATACAAGAAAAATGACATTTAAGCCGTTTTAAATACGACATATTGTTTCAAATTTATAACCCAAAATTACATCAGCTAAAATAGTAGGTTAACCATACTTATAGAACATAATGTCAAGGAAATAATTCTTGTAAAAGTATAGCACAAAAAAAAAATTACATCACACAAAGCTGCAGTTTTTGCAATCAACATCATTACTAAATTGCAGCTTCATATTACCAAAATGCTAAGCCATTTCTGCCCAATATTGATGATAATGTCTGATTTTGTGGACATCACTAACATGTGCACATAAATGACTACATATCTTCAAAATATTGCATTTGTAAAACCCTAAACTGACATAAAACATTAAACATCAAATGAAGGTCTACTTTAAAACGGTAGGGAAGCTGTGTTTGAAAATTAGGCGAACTATATCCTGTAGTAGGGGTACTACCCATTTCGAATCCCTACTACCAATTGACCATGTTGGTCTAACCATCATGATATCCTCCAACATTTTATATACAATAGGGCCACAAGAACACCTGCAAAATAAACATAGCACATTTTTTATTTCCCTGAACCACAAACAGTACCAAACATCACCAATCTTTTCATTTAATTAATCACTTACAAGTCCTATTGTAGAGGGATAATACTAGGGTGTGCAATGTGAACTTGCCAATCTTCTGTAATGTCTATCTCTTTCGGCAACTGGAAGTGTTTATGAAAATCTTTCTCCAAAAGAAGTCTTGGTAAAAAAATATGACAAACACTTGCAAGCATCTGCTGTTAACCCCACATCATTCCTATTAGCCCTGGAATCGATCACAACTATAGTCCTGCCACTCAAGTCCAACAACACTGCTATCCAGTGAGACCCGATGTTTGCCGGAAATATAACCTGATTAACATGAGATGGAATAATATGAAATACACAAAAATATTTATAACCCTAAACTACGCTAAATAAATACAAACAAAATTCTTAGTTTAATAATAAAATAAACCTAAGATAACTTCCACCACGAGGGACATAAATTATCCTCAGTACCCTTTCCGCTTACTATGGTCTTCCAACTAATTGGAATCTTAAATTTTTCGACCTTGTTTGTATCCATTATCCAAAAATTAATAGCATCCCGCACGGAGTGAAAACGAAATGGTCCTACCACCCCAATGTTGCCCAAGCACAACCCTTCATATTCCTTCTTCATATCAAAATGAAGTTGTTAATGTCAACAATGCTGAACCATTCTACATCACTCAGCAACTGCTTCAACCTTGTGCTCCTCACTATTACACTTCCACTGAGCCTATATCTGATAAAAGACTAGATTTTAAAAAGGTTATTAAAGAATAATTATTGTAAGGTAATTTCAATTCATTGCATACACTTACGTCTGATCTGTTTCTAGAAAATGCTGGAGCTTAGGAGGCTCCAAGATGAAATTAGTAGGTGGTGGATGCTCAAGTCTTGGTATGATATAACCAACCAAATGACTATATCTGTCTTCTAAGATCGGGTGTGTTTTGGATGCATCATTTTCCTGTTGGTTTGGTTTAGCGAAAACTGCAACACCTTCTTCTTCCAAGACCTTCCTTGGTTTTCTTTGTTTTCTTCTGCCACTTCTATTGTAATGTGTTCTTCTTGAAGCTACAGGTTTGCTAGTTCAGGTAGAGCGTCTCCGGGGAATATCCATTTCAGATTTATTAGTTGCCTGCAATTAAATTCTATTAAAAAATGCAATGTATTAAAAATTCCATACAGTTCAATATAATTACCTTCTTGACTTCCCCAATGATTTCATTAATGTTTTCAGCAGCGCCATCTTCTACAAGAACATCTTCATCTGCGTCATACATTCCAGCATCTTCGAAATATGCATTCTCTTCATTAGGGAATTCTTCACCCTATTGTAAAACCAAAGCAGGGAATAAAATATAAATTAGGTGCATCAGTATATAAGTTAATAAGTGTTTAAATTTTACCTGTGACAGATCAGTAATAAAATTCTTCCTTTTTTCCACCTTTCTTTGCGATTTCTCAACATGCAGAGCTCGACTTTTCGGCTCTTCACTTCCTGTGTTAAAGTTGCTTAACTTCTGTTCTAGCTTCTCTAGAAAAATTTTGTATTCAACAAACTTTTTTGTCAACATATTTCTATTGTCCTCAATCTCCCTGACTAAAGCCAGCCACTCATTGTTCCAGTTTTCCCTTTCAGTCGCAAAATATTCCTCCTGTTTCTTCATTGAGTTTCTAAATTCCTTTATCCAGCTCTCTTGTTGCCTCTTGAAATCTTCCAATTCATGCAGCTTGGCAACTATCAAAGCTACGTCAACCTATACAATTTTATTACAAGCTATATTGTCAGTTTATGTTTGAGTTTTCAAGTTGTACAACCTGAACAAATAACAAACTGGACCTATTACCTCTGGATGATTTGATTGGATATTGTCATCCGCAATGTCTCCCTGATCACCTCCAGCTTGCTCTTCACTATGGCCAATTGATTGAACGACATCTTCACTCCAAATAGAATCCCAATCACTTGTCTCATCTTCTTCAACTTCATCGTCGCCCAGATGCTTAATATCAGAATTTATAAATTAGTTTGGATCCAAATCTTTTAAATCCCAGCTACCAATTTCATCTTCGTCTGGTTCCAATGTTTGAACTCCATTTACCTAAACAAATATTGAGTTACAAGTTTCCTTTCGAATATAAGTAATGATAACAACTAAAACAAATTTAAAACTAAACCTGTAGGACATTATCAACATCCTTTATGCTCTTGTCTTCAAGTGACCATCGAAGGCATCTAGGTTCTTTTTTAGCATTTCGATCATGTTGAACAACATTCAAACATTGACGTATATGTGGAAATGCTTCCAGCAACCACCACTGAAAATCATATTACAGTTCTATATTATAAATAAGTTTTAGGTGAGATATCAATCCCCTAGTAATATTAAAAAAACGATATTAAAAAAATTTTATTGGTTCTCTTACCGCAAAGGAAAACATCATTCCATAACTAGTTTTCCCTCTAGAAGAATATCGAAGAAGTGGATAGCTTATCACATCCTTCAACTCGGCCAAAGTGATAGAATAGGCTAGTGTTCCCCATGGAAATCTGATAAACCTTCTAATATCATCAACCAACAGCCACAACATCTTCAAAACATTATTCTTCACAGGACTTCCAAATAACAACCGATGAACTGTTATTACAAGAACAAGCTTCTTGACATCTTCAACATCTAACCTCTCATTATACAATGCACTCATTATGTCCATAGGATATACCTTCCCACGCTTCTGGGGCCATATATGCAAGCAGATATTGTCACCTGGAAGTTCATCATTTTCCCAATCTAAGTTTAAGTTTGATTTCTTTATCTTTCCAAACCTTAATCCTATTACTCAAGCAAACTCTTGTTTGCCAAATCTATTTGCATCATCCCCCAACTGAAACCATAGTTCATCAGCTCTTTGGTTCTCAATAAAAAACCTCAGCTGCAAGAATCTTAAGAAAAAGGTTTCCAGAAAATTGTTGATCCTTAAAACCAAACCTTTCAATTAATTCATAAAAATAACCAAAGGGCGTTTTACGAATGAAATTCCTTATATTGTACTTGCTAATAGGCCCCTTCAACATTTCTTCCAAAAAGGTCAGCTTGCCTATTACATTAATTCTTTGACTGGTAATCACTCTTGGAGGGTCCCATCTATATTCAGGTTCTACAGCCTAAACGGATATGAAAATTAAAACCATTATAACTATTAAACTATACCATCTATGGAAATGAAACACAATATTACAATGACAAAATAAAAAATAAAATAAAAAAAATCTTAAATTTACTTACTGAGCTTTCTGCCATGGATCCAATTGCCAAGCTTATGTCAAATACTTTGCAGCTAAATAATATCAAACAGCAAAACCTGAAAATGAAAACCAAATAATTTTTACAAACCAAGAAAATATTTACAATACACCGCCTCAGACAACGACAGAGAAGTTTGATAGTGTCGATAAAGGCATGTACAGAAGAGAAGTTAGATAGTATCGATAAAGCATGTACATGTTTGGGTTAACACAATTCATGAAGCCCCTAACCCACTCACTAAACGTCTAGTTAATTAGACTGTATCTAAGGCGTAACCTATAAAAACCTTTTGCACCATAACAATGTCCTAACAAAACGCTTTACAAAGTCATCGACACACTACACGTTTGATAATACGTTTATAAATAACTCAATGGTCCCAAATAACCGACTCATGTTTAAATAGGTCCCAAGTAAGCGACCCCTATTTAAACATCTACAAACCATCTTAAAGTATCTAAGGCGTCACCTATAAAATCCTTTTGTATCATAACACCTTACTGATAAAACGCTTTACACACCCAACAAAACACTATACGTTTCGTAAGGCGTTTAAACAATATTGCAATAGTCCCAAATAACTGAGCCCTATTTAAACATCTAGAAATCGTCTTATAGTACATAGGTTTCACTAGACGCTTTTACACAACTCACAAACCTCAGTATCAAAAACCACGTATGTGAAAATTCCTCCAAAGAAAACAAAGGATTCACTACACGTTGTACCCAGTTTCACAAAACAAAACCCATCCTAGCACTAGAAATTTTAAAACGCGTTAAGAGTGGAATCATAAAGAAGAAAATGACACTACTTTAATAGCATGTTAAATCAACACAAAAAATAAATGCCACTACTTCAACAGATTAAACCAAAATCCAAAACAATTACAAGTCCAACTCCATATAAAGTTAACCAAACCCAAACCCTAACTCTTTAGTTCAAAAAGTTCGTAAAATTGACCAGACACGTACCAGATTATGTGGAGACGAGCGAGAATGCAGCTAATTAGGTTGTGCTCTGTACTGACACTTTACGAATCAGACAAGGAATCAGACAAGGAAAGCTTTACAAATCAGACAAGCAGTGAAGGAATGTTGTCCAAAGAAGAAATCGGCATTCAACATTGTTATTGGGTATATGCGGATGTGGGTCAACTTGTTATGCTTCAAAGTGAATTACAAATCGCACAAAAAATGTTTCTCTGCTTGTTATGACGAATTCAATCTTGAATTGATTTTGATGGAAGAAGAAATGATAAACAGCTTTGATTGTGGGAATAACTAGCTGTTGGAATTATTTTTTAGATATTATTTCATGAAGGGTAATTTAGATATTTCACTAATTGTGTAATTTTATTTCTTTTTAAATTATATAAATGGATTTTTTTTATTTAATGAGGGGTATTATAGGTAGTCTGGTTTAGTTTTGGTTTGCAAACTTTAAATAGAATAAAAACTTAACAAAACATGTGAAGGTTTAGTTTTGGCTTTTAAAACTTTAAATAGTACATATGCTGTAATTTTCCCATATATATATATATATATATCGAAGTAGATAAAAATTTTTAAAATAAAATAAATATTACCTTAATAATAAAGAATAAATATTGATGTTCCAATTTTTTATCTCCATACAAATGGTCGAATCTGTTAGAAAAAGTTAAAAATAAAAAAAAAATAAAAAAATATAAAAAATATAAATAAATAAAAAAAAGAAAAGAAAAGAAAAGAAAATAAGATAAACTCATGAATATAAAAATTAAAAAATATTACAAAATAAAATTAAGAGTAACTTAAATATGAATTGGACCATAGAAAAATATAATGTAATGAAATTGATTTATTTGAATTTCTCTCCAAAAATTTTAGAAAATATGGAGATGGGAGAATGGTTGAAGTATCGTAACAATTGAAAATTAAAAAAATATATACATAAATATAAATATATATATATATATATATATATATAAATATAATAAACTTAAAACAAACATTACCTTACTAGAAATATGTCAAATGTAAAGGAAATGAAAATGTAGCAAATACAATACGTGAAAAATGGTTTTTATAGCCGATGGAATGAAAACAAAATGGTTTTTATAGCTAATGGAATGAAAATGAAAGGACAAAAACAACATTAAAAGAGGAAATGAAATAATGAATATAAAATGAAAATTAAACAATATGATAAAGATATTGGGAAGAGGGAGTGAAAGAGAAAACATGAATAGGCATTAGTAAAAGACAACGCTTTTTTTTTTAGTTAATTAAAATAAAGTAAAAGTATAATACACATGTCACGATTTTATTGGCAAAATTCAATCAAATTTCAAAAACTTCAATTTTAGGTGTTATTCAACAACTCTCAGTGTTGCTATGTCGTGGTCCGCTGAGAGTTCCACTTTATATATATATATAGATTTATTTTTTTATCTACCTCATTTAATCATTTGACCCCAAAATATATGAGTTGCTTACCACAGTGGGTAATTTTAGTTCTTGCTTCTTAGATATTCCATTCTATCAATTCTGGTTTAAATTATCCCGCAATTTAAGTATTTTTTGAGCTTGTGTTATGGTTACAAGATTTTATTACATGCAACCGTCTATATTTAGTACTTTCACACCTGCCAGTTCAATATAGTTGGACTTTATGTAAACCCATTTAAAATCAGGGTTCGAAAGAGTGTTGTAAATTTTCATTTAGTGCATGAACATGTGTTTATACCTACGAATTAACGTTGAAAAAAAAATTGAAAGTGTGTCATACATATGAAATTGTTGTATTCGAAAGTGTGCCACTAGATATTGAGTTTCGAAAGTGTGTTATGCATAAGATGTTGAAGAGAATTGCAAATGTGAAATAGGGTATTACGAGTGTATGGTGATAATAGTGTAGGTATTCACATGATTGACTTAATTCAGTTGTAATAAATGTTATAGCAATCAAAATGTTGTATTCAAAATATACAAGTTAAGGGCATTGAAAATACAACTATCAAAATATTTTAATAAATAATATGTTATTAAAGTTAGAATGTCCACCTCACTCGAAAGATCATTCAGTGCATCCTCCTTACCTTAATGGTCCTCTAGCACATCTTTCATGAAGAGTACATTCGAAATTGCTAACACAGCTTTAAAAAGCGCATTCAGAAGTACAATCAAAGCACGCTTTTTGATTAATTAATGCAAGTGCATTTCGAATTTTGATTATATTAATACAAGTGCATTTCGATTATATTAACACAAGTTCAAAGTACAACTTCAAAGGAGCTTTTCTATACTTTATATTAAATAGTTTGATTATAACTCAAATTGAAGTTTCAATTTATGCACAAATTTCAACATCACCATCACCATCACCATCACCATCACAACCCCAACCCCTAATTCAGATTCAAATACACAAATGAAACCCTAAACGCTAAACACATTCACACAAAACCAACTCTGAACATGGAACACATTCAAACACACAACATTTTCATGATAACTAGAATGGAAGTTTCAGTTCAGCTAAATATATATATATATATATATATATATAAAATTTCCTGTTACTATTTTTTTCCTCTGTAAGAAGCAATGAAACAAAAGTGGACGATACGCTGTTTTCACCTCAGAAGCACAGTACTCGAGTGCTTTGAAAAAAATAAATAAAATTTCTGTTTTGCAAGAATACAAGTGAAGTGAGTCCGAAAAACGTTTCTTAATAAAATACATAATCCATTGTAATGGTGGATATCAATATGTATTCGAAGGCTCCCAACAAATGATGGTGCACTAATGAAATTTACATCCATAACAGCTCCCGCTCCCTGCTAAACCACACCTGTAAACAAGTTCAAATAACTATTCATACTTTGCAATATTTCAAACATATAAGAGCATCTAAGAGTAGTATTTATTTGCTCTTTCCTGTAGAGAACTGACAACAAAATAATACAATTATCAGGCCAATCTGTGATCCTCCGAATTTTCTATATAGAATCCGTGTCGACACGATGCCGGTACAGAAATATGTACCTAATTCTCCATTTCACAACTTGACAAGGCAGTATTTAAAGAATGGCTGTAGATTTACAAAGAAGGAATGAATCAAGATACATAGAAAATGACAAGCTCGTGGAGCCTTGAATTAAGTAGACAGGAGAGGAGACGAATTAGGAAGTGCAAAAACAAACTTGAGAAAGAAGAATGTATCCATTCTAAAAAGAGAAACGGAACATTTAATTTAACTCTCACTTCTTCTTATCCGTACTCCGCTATATATAAAATGCACTCTGCCTTAATATATATAAATATATATATATATATGAATATTATATAGTTACAAGGAGTGGAAGATCGGTACCATTATTATTTTACATGGGGCTTCAAGTATTCCACAACCTCCTTCACTGTATACAGAGCCATTTTCTTGATCTGTTTCATCACAAATAAAAATATCTTACTGAGAATAAATACAACAAATTTGTAAGGGACGTGTAATCCCAATCTGGGTCAACAGATTCAAAATTAACCAACATCATTGAGCATCCACCAGGACAATGTCTCTGTTTGACATAATCTAGAAAAGAAATGAGTATACACAAAAACATGCAACATATGGATAGAGGAAAGAATATCATCCCATAGAGCAGTATTCAGTAAGTTTCAAAACAGTACAGAATGTTTGTTTTTTCGTATAGCGTCTAATTACTCTATTTTTAGATATTTTATTCATGATTTTATTGATATTTTTACCCAGGTGCTCCAATAAGACTTTATTCCTTCTGTCAAGCAGTATGACAAATCATGATATTTTGTTGGTAAAAAATCACGACAGCAGAGAATTTTGACTACTATGATAAATCATGAGGTAACAAATAAGCATGTGAATATTTAACCAAAATTACAAAAGTGATAACTTGCATCATAGTTGTAAAATACAGTACCGTATAACTGTCTACACTGAAAAAATACCAGACCGTTTATACCCAAAAATGTTGTGCCTTTCCGGTAACATAATTCAACACTCATATATTTGGTAAATTTTTTATAATAATCTATTTATTAGGATATAATTATTTCCTTTTAGTAATTAGTTCTATTCGTATTTGTTTAAAATTTCCTTGTTTGCTAAGGTAGGGTAGCCTTATGCAGTTTTATTTATTCAATTCAGTCCAAATATCAATAAAGTCGGGGACCATTCTCCAATTATCACTTTTGACTTCTTGACTAATAACCAGTTGTTTGTGTTAGAAGAAAGTCTAACTACCTTAACTCTAAACTATCTTTGTTTGGGATAGGATGAAAGCTAATAACCTAAACTCAAGAGAATTAGTGAACCCTAATTAAGGGGACCTAATTCAAATCTATCGTGCGTATCTGTTTTAGAGGAAAATATAAATTTCTTACTGCTAAATTAGGTCAAATTCGAGATTACATGACGTCCAAGTCAGAGGTATTGTTTTACTTATTGGTCAAGTTACGGAGCTTTAACTAGTTATCAAATTCCTAAAATTAGGTCATCAACAAAATTGTACGAGGCGTTTCATATTAACGTATCACTGTTTAAACGTCGAAACAGTTGATATGAACCGTATTACAATTTATATACTTCCTCCGTTTTTTTTATTCACTACACTTGCATAGTAATTACTATTCATTCATCAATTTTGTTTCGCATGTTGTTACTCATGTATAAAGAGAAATATAGTCAAGTAAGATCTTGTATTCGTCTTAATATCTATTTTCTAAATATAAAATTATTATAACTTTTAGTTGTGTATAATTAAATATATTTACCGTTAAAGTTAAGCATAAAATAACGTTTAAACAGAAAGTGTAGTGAGTAAAAAAAAACCAATAAAATATGTTTTAAGTAGAATTTAGGGGAATATATATATATATATATATTTATATAATATAAATAAATAAACAGCTAAGAATCAACCTATGTACATGCAAAAGTATATCTTAGATTTCTAAAGAAAAATTTCTACAACAATTTCGAAGATAATAGAATTGTTAAATTTGAAAGAATATTTGAGAGAGTTTTTTATACAGGTTTGTTGTTCAATTTTATATTCATGTTAAGTTAATATGTTATGCATTTTGTTTTTCATTATTGATAAAACAATTGTGTTATTATATTATAATTCTATGCTATTAATCTCTACTTGGGCGAATAGTAGAAAAGTTAGACATCTCAAAAATACTATTTGAAAATAGTCAGTACCGTAAATCTGTGTTGAAAGTAGTAATATGTACCTAGTACGTATTAATGACCTTACCATTCTCTATATCCTTTTTTTACCTTGATTTACACCGTAAGACCAAGTCCAAAGTGAAAATTTAATTTTACCCAACATTAAAATTTTTATAAAATTAAACTTTCAATAAAAAAAATTACACTTTTAAATCAAAATGACCTTATCACCCTCAACATTGAAAATTTTAAAAAAATAAAAAAATAAAAAATTATTATATGTTATTTTGGATGCATTTATTTTGTATAAGAGTAGATTTATGATTTTGTTTGAATGTTAAGATTTCTCGATTTTTCAATTTATTCGGAACAAAATCAAAATTGCATTATTTTCTAAATTATTTTTATAATGAGGGTAACATGATAATTTAGGTTAGATCCAAAAATTTTGAAAAAATGATTAATTTTGCAAAATTTTAATTTTGATAATATATATATATATATATAATTTTAAATTAAAAATCTAAAAGTGCAAACGGATTCTCAAAAGAAATTTCTTTTTACAAAATAACAACATACAGTAAATTGAAAAACTATACCTCTAGCTTGTCCTCTTTAGCCCTATGGTTTGGGGGAAGCAAGCGAAACTCTTCTGTCAAACGAGCACACTCGCCCACATTTTCAGGGGCAACAAAGTCGAGTGCCACCTTTATACACGACTGTTAGAAACACAAATAAAAGCATGAGCCTCACTTTTTGAATATATATTTTAGTAAATGCAACTATACAAATCTTATGTTATACAGTTTCAGCAAGACTTGAACTACATACAACCTTATCAAGACAAGGTATGTCCTCAATGGTTGCATTTTACTAATTTATCGTACAACTTTTCAACGGAAATATTAATAAGAAAATAGATACTTAAAAAGAGAACAAACCAAATGCCTTAAGTATATAATATTAATTAATGAAAACAATATCTATACCTAGTTAGACAAATAATAAATTTCAGAAAAAGTCACCACATATTGGTTCTCAATAGTTGTTTCTAAAAAGAAATAGTAACTATGGCCATAGCATGTAAGATAAAGTAAAAGGTAATTAAGATACAATTCCCATAATTCTACCATAACCATCTAAACGTATCAGCATATATCAGAGCCATGCTGACAGAACCATATCCTTCCCTAGTAAATTACCGATATAATGTAACGTTATAGGGGTTTGTTTACCTGCAGATTTCTGACTTGATGAGGACATCCCGCAGGTATAAAAACTGCATCTCCAAGCTTCTGAACAAAAGTCCAAGGCTCAATTCCTACGAAATGGAAGCAAACATTTAAACAAATAGTAAAAATGATTTTTGTTTTAAAGAAAACGAAGGAATGAACTAACTAGATAATTTATAATCCAACAATGTCACAATTTATAGCTGTTGGAACCCACCATATTCTAGTTTAAGCTTTGCTTTATGCTCTGAACTCAGATAAAAGACCTGATCATGAATAGGATGAACAACCTGCACAACGAAAGCAAACAAGAAACCAGTTGACTAGCAATTTGAGAAAATAATAATGTTATATGCATGGCGTCATTCAATTTTTGCAAAAGCCATGTTCATGTTATTGCTCTAGAAACAAGGATTCGGAATAAATGATACTTAGTTTAAGAATGAATAGTCATTTTTCCTTTTAAAGGAACACTTGCCTGCTGCACTGGACAACCATAGATATGCCTGAATTCTCTATAATGCTTCTTAAGATATTCCTCTAACTTAGAAACATCTTCTCTTCGGAAGATATCCCAAAGAGCGCCACCATCAATTTCTTCTAACTTATTTTTAGATGTACCACATGGCTCAGTAATACCTACGGGTTCAGCTGCTGCTGACTTATTTTCAGAGACATTGGAAAAACCATTCTCTTTACAATCAACTGCTTCTGGCTTTGTGTAACGAGCATCAGTACTACCGAAAAGCTCTACTTCATCTTGTTTTCGGTGTTCTTCTTTCAACTTCTTTATACTAGTAATATTCACATCTTTAAGTTTCATTTCAGCTGTATGTGTCAAAACATTGACCTGGAAAAAAAAACATGGGCAAAAGGAAATGTAATAATTATTTAATTAAGATTTATCTTCTAAATAATACTTCCAAATTAAAAAATAATAAATGATAAAATACCAATAATTAGATGAAAGCACCATATTCTGTAAATTAGTGGACAAGTTTCATTATAATTATCTAAACTTCAATGCATTTATACTTACCAGAAATGAGCAAGAAATGAAAAATTAAGTTAAGTAGGACCCTCTACAGCATGTGCCCAATACAATTAAGACTGCAGCATAGTAAAATTTAATTAATCAAATTCCAACTCAACCACCAAGTAATGAGGCTTTCAAGGTCATGAGTCCTCCTATGAGTAGACTGCATGTTTTATTAGCCAATACTAACAATCACCATCAACACATTCATTAAATAAACAAAGAGAAAAAAGGGAACCACCAATCGCATTCACTTCTCTAACCAATTGATAGTTATTCCACACAAAAAAAAAAAAAAAAAAAAAAGGTATAGCTAACAAGTCGTTAAACCCAATTTAGATCACGTAAGTAGAACAGCTAATACAGATAAGATATGACAATTACAACTATGAAATCATTTGCATACCGCATCAGACACATCGCAGTGAAGCTTGGTAACAGAATCTCCACGACCAAGCTCTTCAGGAGTGCCATAGGCAATATAAGATTTAGGCCCCAGGTCAGGCTTCAAAGACTTTTCTGGCAATTTAGTAGCCATATTTACAAGGCCGCGCTGAGGATGTGTATATTCTTTAAAAGGCAAAAAACTCAAAAACTCAGCGTTATGACGTGCTAGATGCTCCTCAAATAATGCCGATGGGGGCCAATCTTTCAACTTCAGGATCTGTGGCCATCCTTTCCTGTCAGACTCAGCCTTTGTGTAACCTTGAAAAAATTGATGAATATTCATTGAACACTGTATGTCAAGATAAGTGTGATTGTTAACAACAAAACCAAATGCTTTAGAGGCAAAAATAATAAGGAAATGACATGCACATTCAGCGAATGAATTAATGTCCACATAGAGTAGCTTAATTTCCATGCAAACTCAATATCAGTATAATAATGCCCAAACCAAATCAGTTAAAAAGCTCAAATAAAAATGGTCTAAGAAGACAATAAAAGTGGAGATCACAGGTATACAGTAATATTATATGTAATAAAACGATAAGAAATAAAGCATACAACCATGAGAACAGCATAATTAAAATTGTAGCATAGAACAGATTAGCACAAATCACCAGTGAGGAGACAAATGTCATAAGCAATAGTTAGTGCTAGATGACATCCTAGGAAAGCAATTGAATAGATGCTTCTACACAATTAGATGTGCACAAAACCTAAATTATCTCTAAACAAGATAATCCTTACCCATCCAACCATTGGTGGGGGAGCATCATTCTCATTGGGAGAGGGATTGCATAATACTTGCAATTCTAGCATATAGCACCGCTGGAGCCAAATTATGTTGAAAAGACCCTTCTACTTACAAACTAGGAAACTTATTTATCAAGAAACACATATATAGCACACACATACATTCAAAAAAAAAAAAGAGAAAAATCGAGTTCACATATTATATAGCCAAACCTCATAAAAGTTAATGACTCCATAATAGCAGTCACATTAGTATCATCATTAGTTTCATTTCAGTTATATTGCTTTAAAAGATAAACTGGAAAATGTAGTGTGTCTACCAGCATGAAGAATCAGAAAAGGACAAAACAAGTTAGAATACATAAGTTTGCAGACTAAGCATACTATAGATATCATACATGATAATTATTAGACAAACTAACCTCACAGCAATCCAGGCAATCAATGGCTGTAACTTCCAGATTCTTTTGGTGACTTGTATGCTTAAGCTGACGAAAAGCACGCCACATGACCATTGGCTCCCAGCTCAAACCACAAGCACTCTCAAGCACGTTACTGACAATAACAGGCTCGCCATTAGCCCAATGCCTCTGGAAATGTTTTAGGTCTACAGGCTTAATTTCACCAGCAATAGGATTGTAAAGATAATTATCAAGAGAGTCTTTTCGAGAGGCTGCCTTCCTTAGTCGGGGATTATTTTTGTTCACCTCACCTTCTGAGTTAAAACAAGGACACCTTTCTTCACAAAAGTCAGCCATGTCTTCAACATGCAAGGCTTTCACAACTTTTTCAGCCTCTTCAACCAAATTAGCAACCCAATTTTTTCGAAACATACGCTTTAATTCCAATTGGCCATTACCACAACCGCCAAGCTCTTCAGGGGGACAAGTAACACTACCATTTTCATTTGCCTTCCAAACCAATGTTGAATTTTTTTCAGTCTTCTTTGTCTCAATTTGAGAATCTGATCGTGTGTCTCCTCTTGAAGGCTTAAGAAGAGGCTCACCTCCGTGCAGGTATTCAAGACCTCTACTAACATATTCAATAGTTACAGCCTCACTTCTTTCCCTTATGCGTCCATCACGTATTTCAGAGCAGCAACTGAGACAAAGATCATATCCACAATTCTGACAGTTTCTATGGAAGTCAACAATTGAAGTTCTACAGTAGTCACTACAAAAAGGTAGACAAAAAGTTAACCAGAAGAACAATTAACAATATAGGACAGAACAGAATGATAACTTCTAAATAACATGAGAAAACAAATACCAATAGACACGCTCCCCCATAGCAACTCCAGCATTCTGAAGCTTAATTTCTGATGCAGATTTCCCTACACATCATATATCTTTAAAAATCAGATATAGAGAGAAGCTCTTACACGTTACAAGAGCAACTACTCCAAGCAAACATTGTAATAGACTTAAGAACTCGGAATACTAGATTTGTACTACACAATTGACAATTTGCCACCAACAAATTCATTCTCCAATGAAACAATAAATAAAAGGGAAAACACAGAAAAATAGTGGAATTAAGGATCCAAAAAATACTTAAAGAAAAATATAAAACAAAATAATCAAATAATAAAGTAAGAATGAAATAAATGAACAGCTGTGAACTGTGAATTTAATTAATTTTATTTCTTTTAAATGTTTGTTCAAAATAAATATGAGTCTTAGAACTTCCACTTGCTCATACTGAAAACTATAATTTCAGATTAAGGAGATAAACACATTAAAAAAAGCTAAAGGATCATAAAACAGTTGCAAGCAGAAGAAACAAAACATGACCTAGTACCTTGAATGCTTGACTCAATTATCAGCTCTTTTGCTTGTTGTTGATTAAATGTTTTCACATAAGACAGAAGCGCCTGAAGTATGCGCTTGAAGTGATGCACTTTCTCATCCTCTCCATACACGTCTTTTGATTTCTTTATCCTTTGCAGTTTGTCAATTGTTATAGGTTTAAACAAATCTTCATTAGGTTCCCAGTCCTCCTTTAACAACTTCTGCAGTATATCATGAATGAAGCAATGTAAATCAGCTTTTACATTGATGAATCAAATTAAGACTAAGATTCATGCATAAGGAAGAAAACTAACTTCAAGGGGTCCATCCATGCGCAAGCATTTTTTGCAATTGCAAATTACCTGGCAAAATGGGCAACACTCAGCAATTTCATCTTCAGTCATTTTTGGGTACCTGGAGGAAAAGAAATATGAAAAGTGATTTTATAATATAGTAATAACAATTCTCATCAAAATTTTATTGAATATTTAAAAACAGCTCCCATCACAGAATATGAATGACAAAGAACAAATACTGAAGATAATCAGCAAATATAAGCACACAAACTGTGGCAGCAAGCATCAGCGTGATTATCCTTTCTGAATAGTAATCCATGATATCTAATTATTCTCTTTCTTATCAGAGCAAAAATGGAATAACTAGTCTTTCATTGATAGAAAAAAACATCTGACAATTCAAATTCGAAAGAGATTTGATCAGAACATGTTTAAAAGAAAACAAACCTACATAGATTCATAATACATCAAATAATCAAAAGAAAAGAAGGTGCATAGGTAAGTTTGACATTGTCAAGGAAGGAAGCCTAGTCCATCAGAAATCCAAGTTGAGCAGCATACAATATGCATAAACTCACATAATAACAGCACCAACTAAAACCATATTCCCTTCCCCTTTTGATGGGAGAACCAAATTTCCAAACTGAGGAAAGCCCAAAACAGAAAAATAATAATAATAATAATAATAATAATGAATAATCAAAAAGCATATGAAGTGTTGAAATAATACCAAGTGGTTATACAAGGAATGCAAAATCTCTTCCGCTCACAAGTAGCGCAGTTAATCACCCTGCCTTTATCATTCCTCTGACACTGATGACACATATTCGAATCCTGTTTCAAACAGGTCAGACAAACATCCAGTAAAACCAATGAACAGTAAGACTCCAATAACACTCACTTCAGTTTCTTGGTTACACTTGTCCACTTCTCTGTGAACGGCAGCATTCCTCTTCGACCCCGAAGACTTGGACTTGCGTACATCACCACCATGCTCAGTCTCCTCTCTCTTACTGTTTTCTGGTGTTGATTGGTTGCGTGTAACGGTCCTTTTCTTCTTCTTCTTCTCGTCAAAATCTTCCAAGTTTTCAAGAAATGGATGGACCTCATAATAGACCTTCCTCTGGCCACATATCCGCCTCTTATTAGACGCATTTCTCTCTTCCTCTTCCTTAACCTCAATGTTCTCCTCCTTCACTTCATCAGAAACCCCCAAAATTGGCTTTTGATCTGTCATTCTCTGATGTTTAGGGGTGAGGTCTTTCTTGATCTTAACTCCAGGTGGTTTTCCCGACCTCCTCTCCTCCTCCTTCTTTGGTGTCTCTTCCATCAATTGTAGGTGAGGTGTTAGAAATTCAGAAAGAACTAGAACTTGAAATAAGCCCACATATGCACAACAACACCAGGCTTTATTGAGAGAGAGAGACTGCAGAGTTTTTTTTTTTTAGTTTTTTTTTTTTTTTCAATAAAATTGAGGCTGCTATTAAATTTTGATTGATGGACTGTTAAAATTTGGATTAGTTTGTTTTGACAGAAATGTCAGGTTTGGTCGGAATGTGACAATTGGACACTGAAGCAATTTCCTTTTTCTAATAATAATAATATTATTATTATTATTCAATTTTTATTTTGAATAAGAAAATTTTTAATAAAAAAAATTATATAAAATAAATTAAACAAAAATTTTAAATAGGGTACTTGCTATAAATGGGCCACTAAACTTTAAATTAACTTTTTAAACTTTCAAAGTTGATAATTTTACCGAATTAATCAATAAATATTGCTCTTTTTAATTTAAAAATTGATTTAAATAAATAGAGAAGAATAATTTGTAAAAACAAATATTATATTATCTTTCACTCAACATATAAGGTTACAATTTTATCCATTTATATTATAATTAGATAGTATCCGCGCGATGCACACTTTAAATTTAATAATAAATATTTAAATATATAATTATGATAATTATAAAATATAATTCCAATTATAAATATAAATACAACAAATTTGATAAAAAAAATAGAAAAGAAAATTTTGTTTAGATAAAAAATAAAAATTATTAAATTTAGGGGTGGTAAATCGTGTTACTATATCCCGCTCAACCCCACGATAACATGTTTATTATAGCATTGATTTGTGTTAGCCAATTTGATACATTTATTAAAAGAAAATAATTTTATTAAAAGTTCTATTAATTTAAATAATTAAATAATTTATTTATAAATATAATATCAAATATAAATAAAATCACTACAATATCAACCTAAAATATAATATATATATATATATATATATATATATAATAAATGTTTCATTAATATGTAAAAAGATTAAAAAAAACTATTAAGAGTTATGGTATATATTTTTATTTGTTTCTAATAAGCGAAGATGGACTAATTTGTTTTTTTTTTTAATTAATAGTAAAAGGAAAAGGCTTGGTCCAATTGGTTTAAGTTCAACTTTGAGATTCAAATCACCCGATTAGAATTAAAATTTATAAATCTTTACAGAAAATTAAAAAATAAAATAAAATAAAAAATAATGGGGAAGAAAAAAGAATAATTCTAAAGAATTAATCATCATAATTTGACTAAATAACTTATTTATAAAAATTTTATTTAAAATTTTAACTTTAAAAATTAAAATAACTTATATCTTTCTTCTTAATTTACTTATATGTTTTCAATATAATCAAATATAGTTAAAAATTAAGAAAAATAAATATAATTTTCATCTTTAATTATTTTATACCTTATTTAATTTTATTGAAAGGAAGAAGAATGAAAGAAAAATAAACAACTTCCAATTGAAAGTAGAGTTTAAATATAAAGGGTATGTTTGGATGCTAACACTGCTATTTCGTATTGTATAATTCAGTATTGTATAATTGAGTTATGTTCGTGTTGTACTGAAATCTAGATTGATAGACTAATTTTCTAATGTACAATTAATTTTTTTGTTTGGATACATTATTTTTTAATGTACGATTAAATTTCTTGTTTGGATTTATAATACGATATGGATTTAATAATTGTAAATCGACTATAATACTTTTTGTATATCCATGTACTATATACATTTTAAATTTAAGAATAAATATTTTAAATTTAATAATAAATATTTAAATATATTTATTAATATAATTATAAATAAAAGTACAATTATATATATAAATACAAAATTTTTTAAAATACAATAAATAATAGTAATAGTAAAGATATATCTATTTTAATAAAAAAAAGATTAAATTAAATTAAAAAGATATATATATATATATATATATGAAATCGGAACACATACTAAACATTGCTAAGGTTATTCCTAATCACACCCCATTTTCAACCGTTAGAACAATATAGTAATAATTTCTAAGGTTATTTCTAATCACACCCCATTTTCAACATTGAAGTTACCCTAAGAATTCCAATATAGAGTAAAAATACATATTATCACAAAAAAATTAAATTATTATTATAATTAAATATATTATATAATTAAATGAGTAATTCAAATCGAAGAATATTTTATATCCTTTCTGATAATATAATTCTTTTTACTAAAAAAATTAAAATAAAATAATTAATAATATTATTTAATATGAGTATAAAGATTGAGATTAAAATATAATATAATGATTATATTATAATTGAAAAAAATGTCTATAAAGTAAATCTCAAATACGAAATTTAAGCATTTTAAAATGTGAAAATGCGTTTTTTTAGACCTTATATAAAAAAAACAAAAAAACAAAAAAACAAAACAGAAAATTAGTTTTAGACTAACTTTAAATTTTGTACACTTTTAGATTTTTTTTTTTAAAATTGCAAAAATGAGCTTCCAAGTAGACCGAGAAACAGTCAAATATAACTGTTTCCCGATCCGGGAAGCAGAACAGCGGGAAACAGTTATATTTTGTCTGTTTCCCGGTGTAGTTTTTGCTTCCCGGTCTGATTTGCCCAGGAAGCAAATCAAGACCGAGAAGCAGGGGTATTACGGTCATTTTGGTCTATTCTCTGCAAAATCTTTTGAAAAAAGTTTAGTTTTGTAAAAATTTTAATTTTTGTCTAAAAATATAATTTTTTTAATAAAAAGTCCAAAAATGCAATGGACCCCTTTTTTTTTTTACTATTGTAGCAAGTATATTATTTTTTTAATATATTGCTTTAATTAATAATTGATTTTAAAATAGTAAATATTATTAAAATTATTATTTATTAGTATTATTAATAAATATTAAAATATTTAACTCATTGTATTACCTATTTGAAGGTAGTAATGTAAGATATATTTTGTGAAAAATAAAAGTAAATTTTTAAAAATGTTCGTTTACGTCATTTTATAATTGAATCCGCTAATAGTAAATTATTAAAAAGCTAATTGCCAAACACTGTATCATCAATCCGCTAACCACTAATAGTTGGTCAAACCGCTAATTGGATCAGTCAACCGCTAATAACTAATTGCCAAACAGGCCCAAAATAAATTTACATGTAAACTTTTAACTATAAATTAAAAATAAAATATAAAAAGTTATATTTATTTATTTATTAAAGATAAATTTTTTATATTTAATCTATATTCTTAAAAAAAATTATATTTTATTATTTCATATTGACAATCGTTAATTGAAGAATACAACATAAAGTAAAAAATAGGGTTATTTCCAAAAATCCCCAATTTTTTTAAACGTTTGATTTTAAACACCCGGTTTTGAAACTTTTGGAAAACCACCCCCAAATTTTAAAAACAACTAATGGTTTTGGTTTTTGAAGTGGTTTTGCTGTGGTGGGAGTGGTTTTGAGAAATTATAATCTTTTAATTATTTTAAATTATTTTTATAAATTTATTTAATTGTTTCAAATTTTATTATTTATATTTTATTTTCTTAAAAAAATTATAATTTTTTAGCAATTTTTTTAATATTTAATTTTACTCTATAACGACTCAAAATTATGCATTTTAATTATTATCGTTAATATTTAATGAAATAATATATTTTTTTATTTTTAAAAGTATTAATGTATTATTATAATTTGTATTTTTTAATACTATAATTGAATACTAATAATATTATATGTATTTTTAAAATAAAATTTAATAAAATAAAAAAAAATTAAAATAAAAAATAATTTAGATGAACTAGAAATTCACTTATGAAACTCTATTTTGAGTAGATGTATTTAATTCAATATGATTCTGCATTTTGAAATTTTTATACATATTAGATTAAAGAAAAAAATAATCAAATTTATTCATAACTTTGGTTGGGTAGTTATTTTATGTAATTAATTAATTTCTAGAAGATAACAAACTATAGTTTAAAAATTATTAAATTTACCTTTTTCTATTATAATTGATTAAATTAAAATTTTAATAATTTTTTTTTTTAAAAAAATCATCAAACAAAATTTTTTTTTAATTATTATATCTAAATATTTTTTTTCTTCAGTTTATTAAATATAAAAATTAAAAGTAGAAAATTATTAAACTATAAAGATTACAAAACAAAAATTTTTAAAAATTCTTAAAACTATTAAAAAAAATTTTCCAAAAACTATAAGTAAAATTCAATATTATTAAAAATCATTAAATAAAAAATTTATGAAATATTTCTCAAAATACATACTTATTAAAAATTATTTAAATTATGTAATATTTGGTTGTATTTGAATCATATTAAAAATATAAATTAAAAAATATTAAACCAAAAGAATTTTTCAAAACCACTCTCAAAAATCCTAAACCACTCCAAAAACTAAAACCATAAGTTGTTTTCAAATTTGGGAGTTGTTTTTCAAAAGTTTTTAAAATTGGGTGTTTAAAATCAAACGTTTGAAAAAATTGGTGTTTTTTGGAAATAACCCTAAAAATTAAAACTGAATACAGAACTTTTGGTTACAACTAAATAGCCAGCACACTCACGTAAGTAACCAACACATATGTTTCTATAGTGCAATTATGGAGGCTCAAACACTCATAACTACTCAATTAGCTAAAAATAAGCACGTACTGTGACATTATCTTATATAAAACGGAGGCACAATTAGAGAAAAAATTAAAATTAATAATAAATTAACATTAACAATAACTTTATGGAAAATCAAAACCAACCTAAGGTAATCACAGTGTAACCTAACAACATTATATACAATCTCTTATTAAATGAATAATAAAGCATATGTTGGAACGTTTGTTTGTCATATACTTTTTGATTATCTTCTCTTTCCTCATTTAATATTTTCTATTTTGTAATTTTTTTTACATCAATTATCAATATTATATATTATTGAAATTATTTATTTATCCTTTTTAAAATTAAAATTCTAAATCATCCTCTTTTGAAAACAAAATTTTATATTTTTTCAAATCAATTTTATTGTGAGATAATTTATATTTTATTAAATGTTTTTAATTATTTACAAAAAATACAAAAATTTGTAAATTTTTTATTATGCTTTTTGAAAATTATTTTTATTTTATAAATATTATTGATTATATATTGTTTTTAATTATTTTTCTTTTTCATAAAAAGTTAGCTATTTCCACTTTTTTTTATATTATTATTAAAATGAATTAAAATAAGCTTTTTATAATAAAAGTATTATTTTCTTTTATAGATGGTTATATGTTAGTTGTAAATTTTTGTTTTTTATTGATAATCACTTTGAATTGAACTTTTATTTTAAAATATTTTTACATTTTAAATTTATAATTTTAAATTAAATATTTATTATTTCATTAAAAATACATTATTTATTTATTGAGATTTTTTTTTCTCTTACAAGAAATTAAAAAAATCGAAATACATAAAAAATTAACTTAAAAATAAATGAATAAAAATTTTAAAAAGTTTTGAAACTATACATTTCTATTAAACAATTTTAAACATATAGACAACAAATTATAATTTAGTATATAATTAAAAATTATAATAAAAACATAAATATATATAAAATTTGTTTTCATTCACTTGTATGGTACCTCTTAAAAGTTCACATTTTTTTTATTTCTTAATTAATTAAAAATAATAATGTTATATTTATCAATATACATGAAAATAAATTTATAAATAATTAAGTATTTAGATAAATAAATAAATTTATCATTATTTAAAATTTTAATTATAATATAATATTATTTAGTGATTTATTAATAAGGATGAACTTAGAACTTAGTTAATGATAATAATAGGATAGAATTATGAATAATATTATCCTTAAAAAATAATAAAATCCTAAAAGAAATTAAATAAAAAAAAGATTAGAGGATAAAATAAGGACATGGATAAGGATAAATCTATATCCTCTATTTCTTTGGATAGAATTCTATCCGTAAATTTTATTTTAGGACATGGAAAGGACTTTTATCCTTAAAAAAATTAAGGATCCAATTAGGACATTGATAAGAATTTACCCATGTACTGAATTTTGCCTAGCATAATCCATGTCAATTTTCATATCATATTTTCATATCATTAAGAGAAATAAAATAATATATTTTTATTTGAATGAACCTTACCTTCTTCCATGGTATCATTGACTTCTTTCATAATTTTGTGATCATTTACCATTACATCTACTTTTTCTGCTCTCATATTTAAATCAACATTTTTCTTATTACGTGAGGACATCAACATTTTTTGTTATTCTATTTAAGTCAGCCTGAAGTGTGCGTACAATGTTATACAGAGAATTCAATTTATCAGAATTAGATTGATTAGACCATCGAAATTCATCTTCTCCAATTGTTGTCATTTTCCACAGTTGCATTCTGTGATAGAGGAATGCACAACTACATATAATAATAACTGAATTAGGTAGTTATTTATGATTAGAATAAATATAAATAAAATATGTATTTACTAATAATGTCATTAGTTTAGTAGCATACCACAGTTTTACTGAATCCTTCACTCTCTTGTATTATCTTCATGATTTTCTTTTGGTCTTATTAGTCCAATCGACAATGTGAATAATGGATTTTTCAACAATAGAAACATCTACAACTACATAATGTAGATATACTAACTGCAATATTTACAAAACAATAACATGAGAGTTCAATAAAATTAATTAAAGGGATAATGGTATCCAAACCCCTTGAACTTGGCACATTTTTTCATTTAGACACCTCAACTTTTCGAGGTTTCAATTAGACACTCGAAATCGTCTAAACCAAGTCAGATAAACACTTATAGCTGATATGGACAAATGCATGCATTACAATTGAACTAAGGCGCGTATATTATTACAACATGGTGTTTGTTTTTGGGGATATCAAATTGAAATATCAACTTAAATTATATATATATATATATCAATATATATATATACATCAATTAACTTTTTTTTTTCTTAAACCCTAACTAAAAAATCCCAAATCATGTTTCTTTTGTTCTAGGTTATGATAGACTCAGAGACAAAACACTCTTGCGGTTGATTTCTATAATTTTTGAAGGAAGAATGTCTGATATGTGCAAAGTGAGTATTCTGATTAAATGAAAAATAATTTTATTCATTATATTTTAAGTTGCTTTTGATAATTTTTTTGGTTAAATAATGTGTGAGATATATTCAAATTCATAATATTTTAGTTAAATGATGTGTGTGATATAATCAAATTCATTGCTGATATTTATTTACATTAATTAAATAATATGAAAATTTGATTTGGGACAAATCTCTTTTATGAAGATGAACATTTAGGGAAGAACTTTTTTATTTCATGGGTTGTTGATTAATTGAATATGAATATAGGAAGTGAAGCAGAGTTATATTATAAAACTATTATAAGACTGGTAAATATGAAGTAAAACAACTTTATGAATCAATTATTGTAAGTTGTTTTATGAAGTAGAGTTTTTTCTATGAAGCAATTACTTCCAAAGGTTGTTCAAAGAGTTACGCTTCATAGGCCAAACTCATCGACCGAAATTTAACATGAATGAATAAAATAATATAATTATAATTAAAAAATAATCATTACATATCACATCACTCAAAATATAATAATATTTTATTCACTATTTTTCGCTAATAAATCAATTTTCCATGTTCAAAATCTTGTGATGTTCTTTGTTTCTATTTTGTGTTTGATTTAATTGTTAATATTGCAATAGTATTGTTGGGTGATCATGGAAATAGTCATGGATACGAACATACGCATCGACACGACTATAATCACGTAGAGATATTACACATGTGGAATACACGTCAGAACGCTTAGATTTCACGTGCCATGAAAAAAATTAAAATAATAGCTTGTTTATATGACTTGGTTTAGGCGAGTTCGAGTGTCTAATTGAAACGTCAAAAAATTGAGGTGTTTACATGAAATAATGTGTCAAGTTTGAGGGGCGTGAATATAATTATGCCTTAAATAAATGAATTCAATGATTACAAATGTGTATACAGCCAAACCTCTCTATAATTGTCATTCTCTATAACAACAATTCACTATAACAGCTGAATTTCTTTCAGAACCGATTTTTTACTTGTTATTTTAATTCTCTATAACAGCAATTTGCCTATAACATCAACATCTGTAATTTCAATAGAACACTCTACATAAAACCCATCCTCTATAACAGCCTATTCAAATATAATATATTATTTTTTAATAAAATATATAAAAAAAATTAAAAATTTAAATAACTTTTGTAATTAACTTCAGCAAAGAAAAGAACTATTTAATATTTAGTACAAAAATTATGAACGAAAAGATTACATAAGTAATGATAATGAATATAATTGAATTTGAAAGGTTTCATAATTATAAATAATTACTAAAAATAATTTGAAATATTAAAACTTAGATCATCCGCAATGCTGGTCAATGAGGGAGTCTCTCATTTGACAAGAGACTCTGCATGGTCTCTCCAAATTGTATTGCCTTCAAGGGAAAATAATTGACTATCCTTTTGTTGAAAGCTTGGACAAAAGTCTTCGTCAATTCAAGCATTATATTGCTAGTAAGAGATTGGAATCTTCCAAACAAGCTACCATTGTAGATGTTTTCCATTATATTTGAATAAATTTAATTTTAAAAATGTTCTAAAGTATGCATATTTTATTTAGAGCTTATTTTTTTCAAAAAAAAAATTATTATGAATTTATAACAGCTAAGTGAGATCTAACATTTATATGGCTGTTATATGCAAATAACAACCATTCACTATAGCAGCCAAAAAATTGTCAGACAAACTGTGCCGTTATAGAGGAGTTTGATTGTACCTAAATATGAACTTACTTGCACAAAAAAAATACATCCCAATAAATTCTTTGTCTGAGATGTTTTGTATCTCTTAATCTCATCTATTAAATAATTGAAACACCATGTTGCCCAATTTAGTTTACAAATGGTACTAACATCAGACAAAACATAAAGGTACACTAACTTGATAAATGGTGCGGTTGTAGGGCACAGTATCGTACCCAATGCACACAAAGTAACTGTAACTTTAAATTATTCTCCACAACTTTTCATAGTATGTAGTTTTGCACAAATCTTCTGTAAGTAAATACCTCTGATCTCCACATAATATTTAGTTTTCAAATTATCATCTAATATTCATTGTTTTGATAAATAACTTAGAGTTAAGCATGATACAATTCTCATTCACTTTGAGAGAAAAATATGAGATATCAATATTATCTACAAGCCATTTACATAGATAATAATGAATATGACCACATTGCATCTTCACTAAACATTGAAATTCAATCTCTTAAATAGCATTCAATTGTATTCTACTAAGGTTTGACATTAGATAATTGAAACGAGTAGGAGAACACCTATTATCAAAGGAATATCTCACCCATTTAACTTTAGTTGGTTGATATCTGAAAAAATCTTTAACATCACTGTCTTCACCGCATTTCTTTGTATAAAAAGATTTTTCTACCTTAGTAAGACTATTCCATTGTTCCGCTAATCTTCTCTTAATCTATTAACGAAAACATAAATATTTATAATTATAATCAAATTTAGTCATCATACATTACATTATTAAATGAATATATAAAAAAAAAGTGAAATAGTATAGAAACAATTTAGAGTAACTAGTTCAATTGTTTTAAGAAATTATATAACCGAAACAATGATTTGTTAACCTCTAATGTTATCGATGTGGCACCATTATCTTTTAACTTTTTACTCTCCGATCTACTGCAAAATATAAGTAAAATAAAATAATTTTAATTCTGCGTGTCAAATATATACAAATTATAAAATAAAAAATAAAATTAATGTACATACAAATAATTGATCCAACTCATCATTGAAAGTTTGGTCTCATTGTCTTTTGCGCTACTATTGTCAACATTTTCGAACAAAACCATTTTGAACTTCAATAATATATTTATATACTCGATATACACTGTCTAACTAATGGTTAAATAAAAAAAAATATTAATAACAACATACATACCTCTTGTAACATTGTTTTGCATAATTATTACTTATTCAGACAATCAATATTGTTACCAGTTAATTTTTTTTAAACATAGTCTAAGTCACTTGATTAGAATTTAACATATTATAAAGATTTTTTTTGGAAATTCTCTTAATTATATGTTATATTTTACAAGTCTGAAGTAATCTGAATATCACCACTAATTAATTGATTGATAAAACTGATTGGTCTTGGTAGTCTCTAATATATAATTTTGGAATCTTGAAAGACGTCCAAATCTAGAGTGTTGACAAGTTGAGCTATGAATATTAAACTTTAGTGTCTTTGTGCAGTTGGGGGGGGGGGAGGGTTTGTGAACCTATTTGTACTGGAGGTTTAGCTAGTGTTGTGTGTGTGATATAGTGGACAGATTGCCATCAACAAATCCAACGGTATGTATAGTGGTTACCATTGGTTTTTGTTTTACTATCAAAAGACTTATCACCATTGATGGATTTGTTTTCTTGGGATGTGTTGTTATATATCTAGAAGAGCTAAGAGAAAAAAAACATTATACAGTAAAAATCAAAACAACGTGCTATTGAAAAAGATACATTAAAAACTAATGCATCCAAGCATATGATAAAAAATTACTAACCTAGAGAAAGATTTTGATTATCGAAAAATCAAAAACCAATCTTCTTGAGCAAAACCTAATATCATCAAATTAGAACTCACTATTCCAAAAAAAAAAATCCAATTGTCCAGAGCAATTTAGAATGAAATCCATCTCTTTATTATTTGAGCTAGTAGTGCCTAAAGTAGGGAAACGAAGACAACTTCCTCATAATCAAATCAGTAGCTTAGGTGCATTTTGCTTTTTGCCTCTTTTGAAATTAGAAGTTCCAAGAACCACATTTCTTAGATTTTGAAATATCTTCAGAGAAGACATAAGGCTTCTATAAAAATTCTACAGAGAAGAAGTGTGTCAGACCTTCCCCACTCTTCTTCGATCAGCGGCTGAACCTCTAGACTTTGAGGATAGCGTCCTTTCCTCTTTGTCTCTGTTCACTTTTGTAAGTCCTTTCCCTCTATTTGTTCTGTAATAGTGTCAGCGAGTACCTTTAACTTTCACCATTTAAGTTTAGGATCCGATAGATCTGAATCGTAAAAGAAATTATAGTTTTAATTAATTATAATCGTAAAAGGATTTATAGTTTAAATTATATATATATTACGATTTAATTTATTTTAAAAATTATATAAATAAATAATTAACCGGTAGCAGGTAATTTTATTTAAGCTGTGTTCGGCGTCAGCGGTTTAAATAGTGGTTAGAATAGCGGTAGCGGTTAGCTGTTTAAAATAGCAGTCTGTTTAGTGATTGTAATAGCGATTGAAATGACTGTTCAGTAATAGCGGTAGCGATTTTAAATAGCTATTAGATGTGAAAAGACTAAAAAGGATATTATTTTATTTTAGAATTATATTTGCTACGCTAAATTTAATTAATATATTTATACTAAAAATTTCAAAATTATAAAATTAATAAAATTATAATTCACTCACATGGTTTATAGGATAAGAAATAGGATAGGATAACTTAATATAATTTATATGTTTATCAAACATTTGGCCGTTGTTTAGAATATGATAAAATAATACTGACTATAATTTTATACGATACATATAGGATAACTTTATCATTGATAAATGCTCCGATAACTTTATCACGTACTTTTCGTATTAGATGTTAATCATGTTATTACTAAATTATCCTCTGATAAAATTAGAAAATAAACAAAAACTAAAAATAAAAATAAAATTTACATAAAATTTTGGAATAATCTCAAAAAATCCGGGAGGATTTCAGAAATTTTTTCGAAAATTAAAATGACCAAATTACCCTTTTAGACTTTTTAATATTATTTGAAATTTCTATTTTTAATTTATTTTTTAATTAATATTTTTTTAAGATTAAAAACTGGAATGACCAAATTACCCTTCCAACATTTGTAGAAAAAAGTCAAAATAGTAAATAATAGTAAATTGGACATTCATTGACAACAAAGTGGAACAAAAATTACGGAGATTTTTGAGAAATTTCTAAAATCCTCATAGATTTTTTTAGGATTATTCTTAATACTTATTTTTATTAAAAAATATAGTAATATATTTTTATTATATTTTATTTATTTATTTTTAACTGTAAATTACTGTTTTATTACTTGTCAAGTTTTTGGGTATTTTGGTAATTCATATTCTTATCCTATTACTTATCGAGGTTTACCAAATATAGGTTTAGTACTTTGTTATCTTATCATATCATGTTACTTATACGATAACCAGCCAAATACAATTTATGAATAACTTAATCCTTATACAAAACTTTTATCTTAATCATTTTCCTTATACTATTATGTGCTTATCCTATACGAGAATCCATATGAGCCCTATAATTTTATACATAATTTTTTTTATATTAGTATAATATAGATTATATATACCAACTATAAAAATATTTCTATCATAATTAATATTTTAAATATAATAATTAATATCATTAAATAAAATATCACTAAAATAGTAATAATATAAATAAAATATGTTTCATTAAAATGAAATATCATTAAAATGTTAAGAATATAAGGGAAGGTATGGTCAGCAATTAATACAATTTAAATAGAATTTCACTAAAATGGTAAAAATATAAATAAAATATTTTTCCTTACAATTGGAAGGATATAAATGAAAATTGTTTAATAGCATTTGTTAAAACACTATTTCATTAATAGCATTCTGAAAACCGCGGTCGACATTGATAATCGCTACATTCAACGCGGTAGCCGAACACTAATATTTTTAAATTACTATTTTGACCGCTGTTCAAACCGCTAAATACGGTTTCAACAGCGGTTATGGAACATACTCTAAATTATATTTATATATTAATATTTTTTATGGATTATTATTTAATGGTTATAAAAGTAGTGGTAACACTACTATGAAGCTAATTTAGCCAAAATCCGATAAATGGATAAAACTACAAAATTAATATATTTTATTTTATGTGGAGTCCGCTTTGGGCATGATGCTGCCATAGCCCATGCCCTTTTGCTATATCGTCTTATTTTATTTCTTCCCACTTAATTCAATCAATAGGTTTTTAAAATGGAAAATTTCAAAATTTACTCCGGTTTTATAAATAATCCGAATTTATATTTGTTTTAAAAAAATTTTGAAATTGGATTCAAATTTAAATCAAAAGTTGTATTAAAAGTTATACGTTTGCAAAGCGAGGAGTGTGAGGATATTTACGTAATTTTTTAAGAATATTACATTCTTTAAATTTTAAAACAAAAGAACAAATTAGAGAGGGACACGTTGAATCTGCGAGTTGAAGTGATAGTATGTTGAAGAAGATTTATTAGTATGGCCGCCAAATATATCTCACTATGTGTCTTCCCTCTCAACAAAATCATTCACGGACTATATTATGACTAGATTTATTTGTTTATCTATATTAAAATACTTTTTATTTACTTTTTTTTTCATAAATATGCTTTCTATTTTTTTTATGTGCTTTCTATTTTTGCTTAAAACTACATCAATTAAGGATTTTAACTGTGGATTCAAATAAAATTTTAATTAATGGATATATTTGTAATTCTATAATTGGTGGGAAGATTTGGTTAAACTTGAACCCATTATATCCAAAATATTAGTAAAAATAATATGGCAATTTAATATTAAAATCAGATTTTCACAATTTAAAACTGCACACTGCTGTATATCACCGACTTTGTGATTTAAATTTGGGTCTTCTTTCAATTATTATTATTATTTTTTATTTTTTAAAGCATGTTTCGAAATTTTTTTAAAACAAAGATATAAATTCAGATTATTTTTATAAAGGAAAATGTTCTGTGTACAGACAAATATGTACAGATGGGGTACAGATACATCTGTTTTACATTTTTACTCTTTTAAGAGAGAATGAATGTGAGAGATATTAATGAATGAGTGAGAATAAATGGAAAATTCTAGAGAAGCATTAAATTTTTACGAGTGTGGGAGAATATTTAATTCTTTCTCTTTCCTAATGTACAATAAATATTTTCTAATTCTCCTCTCAGCATATATATTTTTTAATTTTTATATTTATTTTAAATTTTATCTATATTTTTATACAATGTTATATTTTTTCTTTTATTTTTTTCATTCATATATTTAAAAATAATTACAAATTATTATAATAAAATTAATTTAATATATTTCAAACTTTAATTTGGAAAATCTCATAAATTTGATTAGTTAATTTTTTTAATAGTATAGTATTACTTGGTTTGAAAATATATAAATATGTATATTAGGTTGAGTCGAAAATTTAAAAAAAATCTATTTAAATATTTATTTGAACTTTTGAACATATCATATTTATTGAAGAAAAAAATATATAATATAGTTCATTTGAATGGTAGTGTCTGATGTGAGCGAAGTTTTGTTTTGGTTCGATTTTCAACGAAATAAAACGGAATAGAACCGACAAATATGATTACGTTCCATTCAATCTTGTTTGGTCTAAAATAAAATAAAAAATTGATTAGATAAAAACCAAACTGAAAAATTGTGACCTGGATCGAACAAAAAATAATAATTTTATAACCTCAAAATCAAACTGACTAAATCAAACCAAAGTAAAAAATCGACTTGGAATGACTTTAAAATACTGGTTCAATTTCAATCTATTTCAATTTTTTTCTCACCCGTAAGTAGTATTGTCAAACCTTAACCTCATTCAAACATTAAGCTCATTCAAGCCTAGAACAATGCGAAAACCAGTGGATTTTAATAAGAATGTATTCAATATAAAAATTCATGCAGATACTAATGCAAATTTCATTAAGATCGGGTAAGATAACCCGTGATGTTTTTCCCTAAAAAAAAATGTACATGTTTTTTTGAACTTGTCCTTCGGTCATTACAACGGTCTAGAAAATAATATTAAGACTCATTTTGAAGAAAGTTTTTCAAACTTGATCCTACGTTAACTAAGTCCATTTAACCCTTACTCATGCAATCAATTGTGACACGAACTTTCAGTGAACAGGTCCAAATAGGTCTCTGACACAAACTTTCAGTGAACATGTCCAAATAGGTCTGTATCTCATATATATATATATGTATATATATATATGCACGAATTTCTCAAATTTGCATGAACTCATTTGTATGAACTCGTTGGATTTGATTATATACAATTATATTGATAAATCGATTGGATTTGATTTTGAATTTGAATTAATTTAATATAACAGCTGCCATGTAGGGACTTCGAATGTCTTTAATTTATACTTTAAAATTCATAATGTATCATTATCTAATTATTTATATTAATTAAAATCAAATTCAAAATTCATGTTATATTTAAGGTCCACTACACATGCTAGTCATGCGAAACTACAGTCTGGTTCAATTTTGAACCGATTGGACTACTAAAGAAGGTTTGAAAGCCACTCAAGGGCAGAGATCCTGAAAAAAAAAAATAAGGAGGTGAAGTTCGAACCTTTAGAGACACCGGTGTAGTGTTTGTCGTAGGTACTCTGATGCTTAATTCATATTTGTCTTGATAAGAAAATGAAGAAACATATTGGAAACAAGATGTTCTTAATTTTTGTTTCGCTCGGACGATATCTTCAAGGTTAGATTGTTAACAATCTTGAGAGCTGTTGGAGTAGAGTCCGAGTATTGGTTCACCGGAGCAATATTAAATATTTTACCTTTTTGGTTGTTTTCAATAGTATGGGAATCAATCCCCTAGAATGACTTGAGTATTTTATAGGCAACTTAGTATTTTACGATGAATGGGTGTGATCTCAGGATCCTTGAAGACTGATCCTCTGCAGAATCTGAAATTCAGTGAGAACTGGATCAAGTGTTTGTTGGTTGCGTCAATGAGAATGATTGGACCTAAGTCTGTTTATTGATTTTAGAGCTAAAGAGCCTTATGGACTAGAGAGTTTGTTGCGCCAAAGGCCTGGTAGTTTTATTGGATCGTATGACTTATTCACCTCTATTTTGGGTTAGAGTTTTGGTCTGAATAGTCTGTATGAGACTACTATAACATGAAAGTAGAAATAAAATTAATTTTTTAATTAATTTAATATTGTACTAAATAACATAAATTATTTTAATTATTAATTATATATTGTAGTTTCATAATTTAAATGGTTGTGGTGAAATAGTTATTTAATTAAACTTTATTTTTATTTTAGAATTTGAAATATATAAAAATTTAATTTATTTTTAATATTTTGAAGACATAAATTAATATAAATAATATTAGTGAAAATTTGAAATCGAAAAAAAAAGTTTTAAAAAAATTACAAATAATTTTTTAAAATTGAAAATATGAAGATAGTGAAGATAAAAAAACAATTAAAATTTCTACTATTTATGATAATAATTAATGTTGAAAAGATTAAGAGATAATTAATAAAAATGCTAAGAGTGAGGTAATTAATGAAAATGTTAGGAGTGAAAATGAGAAGGGTAAAATAGACTTAAATTGAGAAGGTTAGGAGTGAGAATGAGAAGGATAAAATACACCTAAATTAAGTGCGTAACATCTCCCTTTTATACACCGCGGAACCGCTCTCGAAAGTGAATCACCTCGATTTCCAGTAATCGAGTTGGAACGGAACTCTTTTTATCGTGTGTCTGGGGTGTGATTTTGATCGGAGAAATAAGAGGTAGAAAGTCACGGTGGGGCGGCTGACGTCGAGGGTTGGCAAGCAGGCTGTGACGTGCGCTGCTGCAATTGCATCTTCTGATTGCTCTTCCTCCGTTACAGTTACACAGAAGCAGAAATGCTAAGATCCCACAAGCTCAACAGACTTAGGCTGCTCCTCAACTGCTCCAATGATATCCATCTCCACCCTTCCCGAGCTTTCATCAATAGGTCACAACTACTATCTCACCTCATTGTCTGTCTTATCTCTTCCTTAATTTATTTATTTCCTTTTGATATTACAGAGTAAGAAAACCAGCGCCCAACCTGATCTTGCCCATGAATTTCGTTGATCATACAAATACGGATTTCAGTTTCTCTGCCAGACACCTCCACCTCCACCGTCAACCTTATTCTTCCTCTGCGATTACTAGTAATAGCTCCCATTCTAATCATAAGGTAATTCGATTTTGCCTCTTATATATATTGCCTTGAGCCTTCATTCGTTTTCAATGTCATTATCTGTTGGATCATTGTATTTGTATAGCTTGAATAATCTTTATTATTATGTACTTTCTTGATTTTATATATCAGTCTTCGCAATTCGGTTTCAATGCGTGGTAGGTTTGGCATTTGGTTTCTTCATATGAGCTTTACCTAGTTGTCTCTAGATGTAATAGATCATACCCCTTACTAATAGATAGAGCACAATACTGTGGGTGGATGACTGTCTACATGATACTGCTGTTTTCAATTTGTCTTTCTACTGTAAAAGTCCTCTAGGAAACTGTTGAATGCGGTCATTCAATTTTGCGACTTAAGCTAATAGGTGCTGGGTTATTATCTTTTTGATGATTGATTGAATTTTTTTGTTAGTTCTTTTCCCCTTTTCTCATTGATTCTGTATCTTAAAATCCTGCAGCTTTTAAAAAGTATTCCGGCCTCTGTAAAGATAGTTGAAGTTGGTCCCAGAGACGGATTGCAAAATGAAAAGAACATTGTGCCAACTGCAGTGAAGGTCGAGCTAATAAAACTGCTTGTCGCTTCAGGGCTGCCTGTCGTAGAGGCTACCAGTTTTGTCTCACCCAAATGGGTACCTCAGGTATTAAGTTGTTATCTGTAGCTCATACTCATATTGCTTTACCACAAAGGACAAATATCAATTTTAAATCTTAACATGTTGGACAGAAGTATGATCCTTTGATGAAGTACATCTATTTTAAAAGTTTAACTTGTGTGGTTAGACTCAGCACTTGCACTTCCTGTGCAATAAGATTTGACATCATATGTCTTATAATTAACCTAGATGATAGTGGCCATTTTCTTTGATTTTCTTGCTAAATATTAAAATATTATTAATTGTTTATAAAATTATTGTTTTATTTTATTTTATGTTTTGTTTTTTTATTATCCAACAGGAAAGTTTCTAAGTTTCACCTCTCCATGAATCATGCTTTAAAATATGGAACGTCATTTTCTACACCTTCTTTTGTACCGGTTTGTGGAAAAGAACTCTCCTAGGTGAGAACAAAATTCTTAGCAACCTCCTATTGACTAACCTCAATAAAATTCTCAGCAATGGCACTCTTAATTAACCTCTCCAATTAGTTTGACCAGCTGCCTTCAGAAAACCTACTTGTTGTTCTTTATACTTTACTAAACAACTGAACATTGAGGTGGATCAAATTCTAGGTTCAAGAAATTGAATAGGTGAAAATTTTGTCTTTATTTTTGAATAATTCAACTCTTGAGTGATGGTTGAATTTATACAAATTCAAAAGCAGCAGATTTTATTCACTAACCAACAAAGAAAAAACTACTTAACATAGAGAAATAAAACGTAAAGAAATAATTAACTAACTATATTCTAGCTTAAACTACCATAAATACACTATACTAACAACAATTATTATTATTGAAGTGCAGCTAGCAGATGCTAAAGAGGTAATGGAATCTATCCGAAATGTTGAAGGTGCTAGATTTCCAGTATTAACTCCAAATCTAAAAGTAAGTTAGTTTTCAAACTGATATTTCACCTATTAAATATGCTGTAATTTTGTTGACTCTAAATTTCTGCTTTTGTAGGGTTTTGAAGCTGCTGTTGCTGTTGGAGCTCGAGAAGTGGCCATCTTCGCCTCAGCTTCTGAGTCTTTCTCAAAATCTAACATAAATTGTAGCATCGAAGATAGTTTAACTCGTTATCGTGAAGTTACTCTAGCTTCTAAAGAATGCTCGATTGCTGTTCGTGGGTATGTCTTATATTTTATAAAAAGGATGATCCATCAACATTAAATTATTGAATAAAACTTCTACATTAAGCAAATCACAGATTTTGTTTGGTAGGTAGAAGACCTGAAAATCTGACATTGGTGATAAAGGGCTTTGAAAGAGGTCTATAAGAGCCTCGGCATCTTTACTCTATTGAGTTAGCTTTAGGAATTGGTTATTCTCGGACACTGACCTTTTTTTTTTCCTCGGTTCAAGTGCCTTCTCATCTTACTTCAGCTTAAGGGTTTGCACTAATCATAGTATTGAGAGTCTTGAAAATAAAAGTAGGATTGATAATAACAGGTGGTGTGCAGGGTAGAGAGGCTAGAAAAGAAGTTTGTAGGAGAGAGAAATCAATCTTAGTTGGGTGTAAGAGGTTGGCTATAACGATAAATGAGAGATAGTTTTAGGTGGGTATTTGATTATGAGATGAAAAATGAGTATAAAGTGGAGTCTGACTCTTCCTAGAGTTTTGAAAAACAAAGGGAAGAAATGATTTGGAGGCATGTTAGGTAAACTTAGGCGCTAGTCATAGCTATATTTCTTTTTGAGTTGATTGGGGTCATAGGTTCTTAGTAGTGGGGGGTTTGTTAAGTAGAAAGGAGTTGGTAGAGGGGTAAAGTTACAACTTACACAATTAATGATAGGGTAAGAAGAGTATCTTCCTTGTGTATGAGTAGAATAGGCGTTATTTGATATTAGGTTACAAAATGGTTGCGAACTTTTGAAGTATGATGTTATGTAGTTGAGAAGATATGCTATGAGGACGAAACTTTCTCATTAAGTTTCTAAAGTCATCAATTAATTATTATTATTATTATTTTTAAATTAATGGTGGATTGGCTGTAACATTAGACTTTGAAGGAACTTCAGTATTCCTTGGAGTAATGGGTTATTTTAGGTGATCCGTCAAAAGGTATGGGCTAATTATACGGTCCATGGTCTAGTCGTTAAAAAAAAAATTCTTTTAGCTGGAATGAGGAATCAAAAGAGTATAAGTATTTTAGCTGGAAACAAATGATGATCATAGTCCCTGATTTGGCAATTCTTGATTTCACTGAACAATTTGTTATTGAATCAAACACATCTGGCTTTGGGAGGGGGTGGTCTTCATCCAAGACTGAAGACTACTGGTCTATTCCAGTCAGTCTAGTGGATGTGCTATGCTTAATCAATATATAAATATGAGTTAATGACAATTTTTCGTTTATTAGAAAGTGGTATCATTATCTTTTAGGAAGGCAATTTGTAATCCACATTGATCAAAGTATGAAATTTTTACTTGAACAATGGCAAGTAGACAGATGTAGGAGGTGAAAAGGATGCTAAAAGAAATTATGTGGAAAGTATGTCCTAATCTTTGGTTTTCGTGGTGAGGGTGAAGGATATTTTGTAAATCTTATAGTGAAGAAATGTAGGTGAAAACATAATAGTTGGGTTAGAAACTTATTCTGATGAGCCATAGCTTGAGCCATAGCTTGAGGATCATTGAGTTCTCCTATTCTTGGGGTAATTATTGGTCCAAACTATCAACAACAAATATTTATTCAGCTAGGTTGCTGCTTGTTTGTACCAGATACCTATCAGTTATTTGGCTATACCACCTTCAAAAGTTCAATACACTACCCATCCTGAAGGCATATTCTAGAAGGAAATAGGGGTATTTGGATCAGGCGGTGAATACAATTGTTAGATTGTGGGCTTATTGTGTTTCTGGCTATGTAGCTTGCAACTTGGGAATATTTTGTTTCATTTTTAATTTGTTATCGGGACCTAAGTACTAAATAATCAGAGAGTAGAGAAAGGCAGCAAACTATTGGTTAAAAATTTAGCCAGAGGCTTAAGACTAGAGATCGTCTTGAATAGCTTTCATTTTTCATAATTCTTGTTTCTAGAATTACAAGTAGAGAAAGGGGGTATGCATGCTGTAATATATATTGATTTTCTACTTAATTCCTCTAACTCTAACAAGTGCCGCTTGTTATTTCGAGCATTTGAACTATGAGTTCATCAATTGAATAAATTTTGGAACATTTCTTAATAATTTCCATAACATCATTTGTAAGTTTAAATTTCTATTGACACAGGGTTCAAGTTTCTTAATAGTTTTTGTAACATTTCTTAAAAATTTCTATCTCTGTTTGGCCTCTGTAGGTACATTTCTTGTGTTGTGGGATGTCCGGTGGAAGGAAGGGTGCCTCCATCTAGTGTAGCACATGTGGCCAAGCAACTTCTTGACATGGGTTGCTATGAAATTTCCCTCGGTGATACAACTGGAGTTGGTACCCCTGGTAATATTCAAAGTAACTTTGATCTCTTGCTTTTCCATATTGAGTTCTGTTTGTTTGTGTTTGTGTTATTGCATAAATTAGTAGTTGCTTCCTGTGCCAAATCTTGAAAACATTATATTTTAATCTACACTAGTATTTGACACTTTAGAGATTATGTTTTGAGTGAATGATTTTTCTCCTCGGAGACTTTTCATTATATAGTGATATATGTTAGGAAATAATATAGGCACGATAGAAAGCTAAAGATTCTGAAGACTAAAGAACACACGAATTTTCTGTGGTTTGGCCAAAACTGCCTACTCCACGTCGTATTAGTATTAGGGTTTCTACTCTCTTTTCTGAGTACATGGGGTTTACAATTACAAGAGATCTATTTATATTCTAACTGGCTCGACACAAACTGAGCCCAATATAAAAGAGAAAAATAAAATAATAAAAGACAGACTCCATACTTAACAATCTCCCACTTGGAGGCTGACATCACTATTTTTCTCACTCTTGTAAATCTAGTAGACCTTTCTTTTGCTTCACTAGTGGAATAGCCTTCTCTGCAATCAGCTCTGAAGGCTAGCTGAAGCTATGCAATGCTTCAGCTTCTCTTTGGTAACCACCTTAGTAAACATATCTGCCGGGTTGTCATCACCTGCTACTATCTTTACCAAAGTTAACACCTCATCAACAATCAACTCACGGATAAAATGATATCTTAGTTGAATATGCTTCGTCCTGGCATGAAACACTGGATTCTCTGCAAGATTGATTGTACTCTGACTATCACTGTAGAGTACACTTTGAATCTGCTCCTTACCTAATTCTGCCATAAAGTTTTTCAACGAAATCATCTCCTTGCTAGCTTCTGAAATAGCCATGTACTCAGCTTCTGTAGTGGAGAGTGCAATAATTTTCTGAAGTCGAGACATCCAGCTAACAGCTGTACCACCTAGAGTAAAAATATACCCTGTAGTACTTTTTCTCCCATCTAAATCGCCTCCTAAATCTGCATTAGTAAAGCCTTCTATGATAGTATTTGTTCGTTTGAAACAAAGTCCTCTATCTACAGCGTCTTTCAAGTAATGGAAAAGTCACTTTACTGCTTCCCAATGCTCTTTTCCTGGATTTGACATAAACCGACTCACAACTTCCACTGCATGAGCAATGTCTGGTCTCGTACATACCATCGCATACATCAAACTACCAACTGCTGATGCATAAGGAACTCTGTTCATGTAATCTCTATCATCATCTGTTTTTGGTGATGACTCCTTTGAAAGTTTAAAGTAACTTCCCAAAGGGGTGGTCCGAATTGTAGCATCCCGAAGATTAAACCTGTAAATTATCTTTTGAACATACTTCGTTTGGGACAGCTTCAAAGTACCTTCTGACTTGTTTCTGGTAATCCTCCTCCCAAGAATCTGCTGTGTAGGACCGAAATCTTTCATCTCAAAAAATCAGATAATTGATACTTTAACTTGTTGATTTCCATCATGTCAGATCCTGCAACTAACATGTCATCAACATAAAGTAACAAAATTAACAAAATTATGTAGGAGTTTGCAAAAGACTTGATATAGCAACAATGATCCATCTCAAATCTCTTGTAACCATTATTAGTCATAAAGCCATCAAATTTCAAGTACCACTGCCTGGGAGCTTGTTTTAAACCATACAAGCTTTTCTGCAACTTGCAGACCATATCTTCTCTACCAGTAATCTGAAAACCTTTTGGCTGCTTCATATAGATATCCTCGTCAAGATCTCCATGTAAGAATGCAGTCTTTACATCTAACTGCTCTAGATGTAAATCCTCTGCAGCTACAAGCCCCAAAACCAATTTGATAGTAGTCATTTTAACTACTGGAGAGAAAATATCGTTGTAGTCAATACCCTTCTTTTGTTGAGAACCTTTTACTACTAATCTTGCTTTTATCGCTTGCTTCCATTAGTTTCTTCCTTGACTCTGTATACCCACTTATTCTCAAGCGCCTTCTTTCCTACCGGTAACTTAGTCAATGACCAAGTCTTGTTCTTTTCAAAAGAAGACATCTCTTCTTGCATTGCATCCTCCCACTGCTTAGAATCATCCGTCTGTATTGCCTCTGAATAACATTCTGGTTCACCATGTTCTGTCAAAAGCAAATAAAACTTGGATGGAGAATACCTATCCACTTGCTTTCGCTCTCTGCTAGACCTCCTCAATCCAACTGTAGGTGTAGGCGGATTTATTGGTGTATCTTCGTTTGCACCAATATCATCTTCAGTAATATCTTCCAACACTGCTTCTTCTCTTTTCTCAGTCTGTTTCATTATAGCCTCAGAATCTGCCATAAACTTGTCTTTGTATAAGAGGTCCTCATGAAAAATAATATCTCTACTTCTGAAAACCCTTCTGCTATCATCATCCCAGAAGCGATAACCCATGTCATCAGAACGGTAGCCGATAAATAACACTTTTTCGATTTTGACTCAAGTTTATTTCCGTCAGAATCTGTAACTCGCACATATGAAATGCAGCCAAAAGTTCTCAAGTGAAAGATTTACCTCTTTTCCTGACCAAACCTCTTCAGGAATCTTGAACTCTAATGTAACTGAAGGTCCACGATTTATGAGATATGCTGCTGTATTAACGGCTTCTGCCCAAAATTTCTTTGGCAGCCCTGCATGTAGTCTCATACTTCTCGCTCTTTCATTAAGAGCTCTGTTCATCCGCTCCGCTACACCATTCTGCTGCAGTGTCTCTGGAATGGTTTTGATCATTCTAATACCATTCTCTGTACAATAGTCGAACTCACGACTATTATACTCCCCACCATTGTCAGATTTCAAGCATTTGATTTTCAAATCAGTCTGGTTCTCAACCTCAGTTTTCCATCTTCTGAAAGTAGAAAACACATCAGATTTATTTTTTAGAAAATAAACCCATACTTTTCTTGTCGCATCATCGATGAAGGTAACATAATAATGAGCTCCTCCAATTGACTCCACGGATGTAGGACCATACACATCTGTATGTATTAGTTCAAGTTTTCTAGCCTTTGGTGTCTTGGCAACCTTTGTGAAAGTCACTCTCTTTTGCCTTCCCGATACACATGGTTCGCAGTAACTGAGATCAACTGTCTTCAACTCTGGAATTTTGCCATTTGTTGCTAATTGCTTCATGCCCTTCTCGCTCGTGTCCAAGTCTATGGTGCCACAAATTTGAAGGACTAACACCATTGTTGACTGTATTTAAAGAATTTGATTTTTCTGCAACATACAAGGTTCCAACCTTTTGTCCTCCTGCTAAAATCAGATTACCCCTTGAGACCATCCATTGCCCATTTGCAAAAGTTGTATGATAACCATCTGCATCCAACTGGCCTACTGAAATCAAATTTCTCTTGATCCCGGAACAAACCTAACATCTGTTAGTTTCCATACCATCCCTTTAGGAGTCTTTAAGTTCACATCACCTTTCCCTTCGATGAATAATGGTTCATCATCAGCAAGATGAACCTTTCCAAGCCTTCCCAGAACAAAGTTGTGCAGTAATTCCTTGCACGGAGTTGAGTGAAACGACGCACCCGAATCTATAATCCAAGATTCTATTGGACATTCTACACAGCAAGCAAGTGCATCAGAATCTTCTGTTGCTGCGTTCACCGAATCATTCTCTCTTTTGTCTTTCGGATTTCTACACTGATTTCTGAAGTGACCAGTCTTGTTGCAATTCCAGCATACAATACCTTTACGCCATTCCTTACCACTTGTCGAGTCACTTCTCTTTTTCGATTTAGGTCTACCTTTTTGGTTCTGACCTCCCTGAGACTTTCTGCCTCTGCTTTCAGTATACAACACAGAACCCGATCCCAATGACTCTGCAACATTACGCTTCCGTGTATCTTCACTGAGAATCAAATCCCGAATGCCTTTAAAACTGTGAGTATATGTTCCTGATGAACTGCTTATTGTTGTAACCGTTGTTGCCCAACTATCTGGCAAGGATGACAATAGGAGTAGCGCCTGAACTTCATCATTAAATTTAATCTTTACCGAATCTAATCTCGATATAATAGAATTAAATTCGTTCACATGATTAGTGACCGACCCTCATTCTTTCATCTTGATATTCACTAACTGACGAATTAAATATACCTTATTAGAAGCAGAAGGCTTCTCATACATATTTGATAACGCCTCGATCAGTCCGTAAGTAGTCTCCTCGTTGACAATATTGTACGCAACATTCCTCGCCAACGTCAATCTGACCACGCCTAGGGCTTGCTGATCCAGAAGTTTCCAGTCTGCGTCTGACATACCTTCTGGCTTACCTTTCTTGAGAGGTTGATGTAACTTTTTCTGATACAAATAATCTTCGATTTGCATCTTCCAAAATCCGTAATCTATTCCATCGAACTTATCAATCTTCACTTTCCCATCTTCTGCCATTGTTTCGAACCAAGGCTCTGATACCACTTGTTAAGAAATAATGTAGGCAAAATAGAAAGCTAAAGATTCTGAAGAGTAAAAAACACACGAATTTTCTGTGGTTTGGCCAAAACTGCCTACTCCACGTCGCACTAGTATTAGAGTTTCTACTCTCTTTTCTGAGTATATGGGGTTTACGATTACAAGAAATCTATTTATATTCTAACTGACCCGACACAAACTGAGCCCAATATAAAAGAAAAAAATAAAATAATAAAAGACAGACTCCATACTTAACAATATACATGCTAAATTTTAGCATATTACAATATCAATTACTCACTAATTTAGCCTCTAAGTGACTTACTTTAAATTACATCAATTGACTATACATTAATTACCTTGATTCTTGATTCTAGCAATATGTTGGAGCAATTAGATGAGAGAATCAAACCGATTATCCTTTGATAGTAATAGCATTATATTTTAATGTTAAGTTCCACCTACATTCTACAGTAGTGTTGCCACAATAACTCTTTCCTTTTTTCGTTTTATGTTCAAGATCCCCGTGGGTGAACGATAGGAATTCTTGCCATTTTATCAATTCTATAGGATTGAATGAAAATTCAATTCATTTTTTTTTAAAAATAATTGCTATAGGTGTGTGACTCGTTGGTATTTTTAAGTTTAAGAGGGTTCAAAACAAAAAGACGGACGGACGGACCCAAAAATGAACTAATTACTATATAACCAATTCATTGCTTCGTATTGTCTGGATCTAAAGAAGCAGTCAAGATAGAATATATTGGCAATATCATTGTAAATTATAGCAACTGAAATCAAACCCTTTCCAATATATGGTTCTTTTTCACAATGGTGCAAGTGCGGATACGACACACGGTACGACTGTTAATCAATACGTATACGGGCGTATTAATACGGTTGATACGGTATCGTGATGCGGAAAATGAATTAAAACATTAAAAAATAAATAAATAAAAAGTAATATTTACAATAATAAGAGTTAAAGATTTGTAAATGTTGTTCTAAATTATTCTCCATATTATAATATAATCTTAATAACATTCATAGTAAAATTTACTGAAAATTTTAAGAAATGAGATTTTTAAAGTTTAAAATACAATTATAGGCCTGTTTTGAAAAACATACAAAAATAGGCTTTTAAAAGTTTAGTTTTCACTCCATAGGCCAAGTTTCCCAAAATACCCCTGAAACTTTACAATTCACAGATACTGTGAATTATGCTCATAGTCTGTGAATTACGCTCACAGTTGTGATTGGCTTATGGAGTGAAAATCAAACTTTAGTTTTGCAAACTTTTCAAAAGTGGCCTATAATTGTATAGTAAACTTTTCATGGCCTAGAAATCCAATGGACTCTAAAATTTATCTAAAAGAAACTTAAGTTCAAATATTTTGAAAAAATAATAATTCTAGTTAACGTCTTTAGAGTCCAGTGGACGAAATTGTGATTACCATCTTGGTGTTTCATCTTCCATCAACTCTTGTGGTAACTCCGTGTCACTATCATCTCCCAAAGGTTGACATTCCTCTTCCGGGATAACTTTATATTTTCCTAAATCAAAATAATATGTAATGTAAGTGTGTGAACGTAATTTACTTTGTTAATTGAAGTTAATTTCATAGAGAACAAACCGGAATCACAATTTCGTCCACTGGACTCGGAATACCTTAACTAGGATTATTATGTTTTCAAGATATTTGAACTTAAGTTTACTTTTAGATAAATTTTAGTCAGGAAAGTTATTGAAGATTATATTATAGATATATTATGGAGAATAATTTAGAACAACATTTACATACCAATTCTTATTATTGTTACTATCACTTTTTATTTTTATTTTTTTTAAATGTTTGGAAACATTTTCTGTATCAACTGTATTATACGCCCGTATCATGTATCCGTACTTTGCACCATTGTTTGATAGCTCTAGGATCAAGCTTACTACTACGTTGAGAATGAATATCAACAAATGCTTCACACCCAAAAATCTTAATAGGAAGGTTTGAGAAAACTCTATTTTCGAGAAAACATTTTCTTAAAAATTGACGTGGTCTGAAAGTAACCTATTAATAAGGAAACATGCAGTTAGGATAACTCTCCAAAAATGTTTTGGAACATTACATCTAAGTAGTACTGCACTGTCTACTCTCAAAATATGTATTTCTTTATGCTGTGGAGTTTCCACGCAAGAGCTTTAGTGAATAATTATTATATTGAAATCCTTCTTCCCATTATTTGTTCCCAACCCTTTAACTTCTGTTTTTTTTGAATAATATCATGGAATTCCTTAAAAGATTTTGCTATCTCAGATTTTTCTTTATAAGAAATACCCAGGTTAGTCCATTATGAATCATGATCATCAATAAATAAATAAACCATTTTGATCCTATGATATTTGGAACATCTGACAGTCCCCATACATCACAGTGTATTAATGAAAATGGTTTTGAAGTTTGAAATTGTTGTTGAGAAGGATATTATGTACTTCTAGTGTGTTGGACATTTGATATATATCACAAAAAGTTAAGCTTTTTATTAGAGAAAAGATTAGGAAATAACTTCTCAATATACACTAAACATGGATGCCCAAAATGATAATGCCAAAGAACAATATCATTTTCTCTACTGGAATGACTATGTAACTCACTGTCTAGACTGCTAACTTGAAAAGATTATTTACTTAGGAAAAAGTTCAACTTCAAGAAGAAGTAACCCAGCTTCACTTTTAGCATTGTCAATCATTCTCCGACTCTTGAAGTCCGGAAACATACAAGAATCAGAAGTTAACTTAGTTACACATTCATGTCTCTTCGTGATCTTACTCACTGATAGCAACTTGAAGTCTAGATTTGGAACAAAGAATACATTTTTTAACAAAACTCAGGTGTTATTTTGATGGTTCCTATTCCTTGAATCTTTCTATATCTTGTTTACTAAGTTGAAAAGTGGTAAACAGAGTTATATCACCTGTCGTCATGGGATCGGATGCTACAGAATCCACTATCCAGTTTCTGTTTCACTACTTTTAGTAGTTAGGGTATGAGAAAAATTACCTTTTTGATCTACACTTCCACTCCTTATCACATTCGGAGTTGGCTTAGTTTGATTCTGATCTCTGAATGTTTAAAACATTTCAAATAATTCCTTGGTAGAGGGTGATGAATCAGTTTTATTAGTATTGCCTACTGAGGCTTGGTTAGCCAAGTTCTCTTTTGGTAGGTGGACTTGTTCTTCCAATCCATTGCCTCGTACAATCTAGTAGTTGCCAAAGGCTAACAGACTGACCATTGTAGATAATTCTTCTTACCGTGTTTATGACTTATGATGAGAACATTAGACGTGGTATTTTCAACAATGCTGTTGAAGAGAGGTCGGGGATGGGACATCCAAGAAAAATTGTATGTATAGGATTTCCAACTTAACGAACTAACATTTCAGAGAAGGAAAGAAATCTATTAAGGATTTCTTTGGACGCACAAATCTTCTAAGCATCCTGAAATCCTTCTGCATATTGTAGGAGATTAACTTCCTACATTAAAGCATATCATTCATAATATAAAGTGGAATAGTAAATTAGTAAATAACTTTCTGACAGGCACATGAAGGAATTTATCAATTAGAGAAAATATATTCCCATGGGCACTCCTAGGAATCAATAGCTCGAAAGAAATATAAGAAGAGGTTCCAGTTGATTAGGCTGATGATTTCAAAAATTTGTTGGTAAATTAATTTATATCGCTCACATCCAAATATATGTCAGGTTGTTAGCTTCATGATTCAATTCATGAGCTATTCGCCAGAAGAGCACATGCAAGAGTTGATGCGTTATACTTAAGTATCTAAAGTCGAATTTGGGTAGTGGGCTGTTCTCCAAGTATGTAACCATTTGATGGGCAGGATGTACTATGCATAAAAAATCAGTAACTGGGCATTGTGTGTTTGCTTGGGGTAATTTGATGAGTTGGAAGAGTAAGAAATAAAGTATAATTTCTAGAAGCAATGCCGAAGTGGAGTCTTGTGTACTGGCAAAGGGAATATGTGAAGTTCTATGGATAGGAAAGGTGTTTGAAGAGTTGGAATTGAACTACAACTACCTATCAAGTTCTGTGATAATATGTCTACTATTAGCATGATCAAGGACCCCATTTACCCATGACAAAACTAAATATGATATTGATAGACATTACATCAAGGAGGCGACAGAAAGAGGCCAACTGGATCTTCAATATATCTTTACAGAGAACCAAACAGCTATGTTCATTAATGTTGCCAGGATAACAGTTTGAATTTCTAAGTTCCAAATTAGGTTTGATAAATGTCTATAGCCTACTTAAGGGTGGGGGTGTTGGAATATGATTTGTTAGTATCTTATTATATTTGGTAGCTTAAGCTCGAATACCTCTAGCCAGCTATCTTTATAAGTTAAAAGTAGAATATTTTAGTAAGTTATTTTTATTTGATTTGATTAGTGAATAAAATGTAGATATGTATAAAAGGAGATTTAGCTTGTGTCTAGGTAAACTGTCACTCCTATTATGAGTTGATATTATTTAGAAATAAGATATAGCTAATTAAATAAACTTTGTAGTGTTAATACTCAGAAATTCTTAGTAGTGTGTTAATCCAAATACTATATAAAGATCATGACTAGCATGTCTTAAATTGGAAGTGAAGAATCAATTGTTGAAAAGATGAATGAGAACTATAGAAAACGATCTGATTCTATCTTTTAAAAATTGAGATGCCCATGGTTATATATTAATTTGAAATTGCATATTTCTGGGAAAGATGAAGGTTATGTGGTATTTTCTATTTGCCACTGAACTATTTGTTTTGTTTTACTGAGATTTTTCTCCAATTTCCCATTGACCCAGGTACTGTGATTCCAATGCTTGAAGCTGTTCTTGAAGTTGTTCCTGTTGATAAGCTTGCTGTCCATTTCCATGACACTTATGGACAAGCTCTTTCGAATATTCTTGCATCACTCCAGGTATTTATTACCAGTCTCTTTGTAAAGAATATGTGAATTAGCAGAACAGAACAGCTTCCTAAGCCATTTATGTTTTATGGACAGATGGGGATCAGCACAGTGGATTCGTCAGTGTCTGGTCTCGGGGGATGTCCTTATGCGAAGGGTGCTTCCGGAAACGTTGCGACTGAGGATGTGGTGTACATGCTTAATGGTCTTGGAGTAAAAACGAATGTAGATATTGGAAAGCTTTTGGTGGCTGGGGATTTTATCTCCAAGCATTTAGGGCGGCCTTCTGGTTCAAAGACGGCTGTTGCCTTAAGTAAAACCAGCTCAAATAAACCCCCCTCCAAGCTAGGAGGACATATTGTCCTTACTTTCTCCTGTCAATAATATGCTGGGCTCAAACCCTATAAATAAAACTGATTAGGACAGGCTTAAGAGTATATCATTAGAACTTTGTTTTTGTTCATTTCATTATCTGTATTATTCTTATTTATTTATTTATTTTTAAATAGGTAACTACATTTTATAGCACTGCACCTGATAGAGAATTTTATTATTTTTACAATTTAGAACTAATGACGGTCATCATTGAAGTTTTTAAAATTAGGAATTTTATGGGAAAAGTTTTGGCAAAGTTAAAATTTTTTAAAACTAATTAAACTATTTATATTTTTGGACTTTTAATTTAAATTTTAAAGTTTAAGTTTTTATAAAATTACAAAATAAACTCAATAGCTTTTTAGGTTACATATTAAGAAGAATGTAAATTTAGAAGGTGGGAAATAAATTATGAGTTATTTGCTTTCTACTATGTAACTCAAGGAAGCATGTGAAGATGAGTATGATTCCGGTCATGAAAATATGGAAACTAAAAGCATATTTAAAATTTGAGTAGAATTCCTGTATGAAAATATGGAAACTAAAAGCATATTTAAATTTTAAATATTTGTTTGCTTTCCTGTTGTACATCAGGAAGTAATTTTTTAATTATATTTTTATTTTTTTAATAATACGATATCATTTTGGTTTAAAAGTGAATTTATTATTTTTTTAATTTTTTTTTTTAATGTTGTACTAAAATTTAGTTTTCACTTTTGATCAGGTAAATTATCACAATTTTATTTAAATAATTTTAATTTTTTTAAATCATTAAATCCCAACAAAGCATATCACAATCAAGACCAATCAAATTATGATGGCTAAAATCAATATTTATCCTTAATGCTTTTAAATAATTATTTTTAAATATTTTTAAATTTATTTAATTAATTTTTTAATAATTAAATTATAAATTATATTAAGTAATATTTAAATTATTTAATTAATTTTATATACTAATCCACATATCTATAAAATTGATTTATTTTTTTATTCTTATTTTATATTTTGACAATATTTTTTAATATGTGATCATTTATAAAATATAGATTTTGTTACTATTTAGATATATAATATATAATATTCTTTTATATATATATATTATGTGAAAATTTTTTTAAATGGGCTTTTTAAAGTTCAAAATACAATTATAGGTTTGTTTTGAAGTCTGTTTTTCACTCTATAGGCCAAGTTTCCAAAAATACCCTTGAATTTTTACAATTCACAGATACTGTGAATTACGGTCACAGTCTATGAATTACGGTCACAGTCTGTGAATTACGGTCACAGTCTGTGAATGACCTATGGAGTGAAAATCAAACTTTAATTTTGCAAACTTTTCAAAAGTAGTCTATAATTGTATAATAAACTTTTTGGCCTATAAATTTTTTTTTCCCTATATTTATTCATATGTATTATTAGTGTCATCAACTTGTATGTTTGAAACCAAATGTTTCAAGGTATGATGATATTAGATCTTTGATAATTTTTTTATTTTTCCGATGGTAATTATACCTATACTGTGAATTGTATTTGTTTATACTCTTTATTGTTTTTTTTCCTTTCACATTCTAACCTTTTTATCTCTTCCAAATCTTATTTTTACACAATTAAATGTAGGGATATTCCATTTTACCACCATAGATTTCACATATTACAAAAAAAAACTCTAATATTTCAATTTTGATAAAAAAATCACTTTTTAATAGAATGTGTCAACTTTTCTATTCATCCGTCAGTGGATGAATAGTAACCGGAGACATTTTCGTAATTTCAAATCTTTTAAAAAATAATTTTTTTTTTGCTTTAAAATTATTCTTTTAAAAAAGTAAATTTTGAAATTACCAAAATATCCCTAGTTACTGTTAATCCATTAACGAATTAACAGTAAAATGGATGGAATATTTTAAAAAATGATTTTTTTTTGGATAAAAATGAAATAATGGAGGTTTTTTGGCTATTGCGTAAAATGGTATATCTAATTGGAATTATGAAAATTTTATTTTTATTTTATTTTTTAAAAATTCTTTTTTATAAACTATTTTATATATATATAAAAGAAAACAGTTAGAGGGATAAAATTGAAAAAAATATATAGGGGAAATTTCACAAAATGGTTTCAAAAAATTTCACTTAAATTTATAGGCTTCTTTTTAAATATTTAAAACTATAAGCTTTTTAAACTTTCATTTGCACTTCAGAAGGCTAACTAACCATAATATCCTTAACTTAAAATTATACTTGCAATGTTGCCATTTTATTATATTACTAAACATATGATTTTACCGTTACACCTAGATAACTCAACAGATTTATTCCCATCTTAGCCGGTGACATTAAATTTCAAATTTTCCCCACTCACACATTTTTCTCTTCAAATTCTTCATTCACAATTTTTCTTCTCCACTCATCTTTTTTTTTTAACTTCTTCTTCGAGTTCAGTGAAGTGGGCATTTCTGTCAAGCGCTTCTCTTTCATCAGTTGTCATCACTGTTGTCGTCCACCACTTTTTTGATTCAACAATTCTCTTAGATTTGTTTGGGTATATATTCTTCGACAACCTCAATCTTTCACTCTTCAATCTACATTCTTCATTATTCAATGAACAATCTTCACCCTTCACTTCAATTTGAACTCTTATTAGTTGTTTTTTTCCAAATGTGCAGGCTTTGTGTTGCTATCTACCACTGAAAACTGAAATTCAACTATGGTTGTACAACTAAGTAAATCTGTAGGCTTTTTATTGTATTATTTTCTTATATATTTTCTATATGGAGGTTTGTTCTTATATATTGGTGTTAAGGTTTTTAGTATTAAAATTTAATCTTCATTGGTTAGGGTTAGTTTATGTTTCTTTTTCTACGTTTAACTATTGAGCATTGATGATGTTCCTGTATTATGTTTAACAACCCTATGTTTGAAGGTTCAAGCTATATTATGGTGCTTATTATTACTGCTAACATTATTTGCTTATGTTTATTATATGGGGATTTCTAGCTATGTTTTGATGTTTCGATTTTTATTTGGTTTACATTTAGTAATTGGCCTAAAGAATCTTTATTATAGCAAAACAAAATATTATAAATGGGTGTTTTAAGCTTTGGAACAAGTTACATGACAAAATTAAGCATTCAAGCAATCTAGTGTAATTTATATCGAATGGGGCATTTAGGAAGTTTTATAAATGTGTTAAGCAGAGAATCAAGAATTCCTTAAAAATTTAAAATTGTGAATGTAACGTACAGCCCCCGCCCCCGCCCCCGGATGACCCGAGGCGCGGTGGTAGGGCGCCACATCATTACTGTACCGGTCTTTAGGTTGACCAGTAGCCCCACAGACCACCATTATGCTTCCTAGCATGCTTTATCCTTATTCGCATACTTTTCGGGAAACTTTTCGGAAGGTTACCCATCCCAAGATTGCTCTTAGCCAAGCACGCTTAACTTTGGAGTTCTCATATTCTAGACTCCCAAAAAATAGTAATTCAATTCCTTTTAACCCTGTCTCAATATGGGGTGTTACAATCCACCCTCCTTAAGACATAACGTCCTCATTGTGGCCACAATCTTCCCAGAATCTTTATATCCGCTAGACGATTACTCTGGGCTCTTCCAGTCCACAGGCAAACTCGCGGTCACAGGATTGCTCTAATACCATTTATAACGTCCAGCCTCTAGATGGCCCGAGGTGCGGTGGAAGGGCGCCACCTTATCACATATATGGACTTAAGGCTGACCACTAGCCCCACAGATTACCATTATGCTTTCTGGCATGCTTTGTCCTTACTCGCATGCTTTCCGAAAAAATTCCCTGGAGGTCATCCCAAGATTACTCTAAGCCAAACACGTCCAACTTTGGAGTTCTCATGTTCTAGACTCTCGAAAAATAATGTGCACATTAGTGATACGGGTAGCAATTCAATTCCTTTTAACCCTGTCTCAATATAGGGTGTTACACTGAATGCTTGCAAGGGAGACATGTAACAACTCGCTCTCCTAGGGCTATCAAAGAGTAAATTGCATTGACACTCCCTGAATGATGACTAATTACAAACAAATACACATTTTGATTTAATTGACACTCAACCCCCTTGACCGTCAAGATCCGTTAGTTTGACTTAGTTAACCTTTTGAAAAGTTTATTCTACCCCTATTTTATCTATTTTTTTTAAAAAAATTATTACTTTAATATTTAAAAAAAATGAAGTACAATGTAATTTATATTTATTTAATGTTTTAAATAATATGTGTTAGGATTTTCTCATACTTGGAAATCGGTCCGTTGGTGAATTGGCGGGGTTGGGTTATTGCTCCTGGAGGAAGCTACATCATACATGTTGTTAGCTTCTAAGTTCTATTAGTACTATGTTCTTTAGTTACTAATGTGTTTTGGGCTTTTGGACTTAAGGGTGTTTTTAGGCCCATGTCTTAGTTGCTAAGGTTTCTAGTAACTATGTAAGGTATTAGGGTCTTTAGCCACCTTGTAAGAGAGTGAAAAGGAGTTTTGGTGTGATTTGGTTGTAACTAGAGAAATAATCAATAAAATCATCAGTCAAGTAGGAAGTAGCTATAATTGGGTGAACCCGGGAAAATCGGTGTTCCTATTATTCTTTTCGCTTTTCATCTTTGATAATTTGTGACTTAGTATTCTATCTTAGCTTTGGTTTCAACATTTGGTATAAGAGCTCGGTTCTTGATTCTCTAGGTTTGTGAAAGTTAGGATGTCGAACACGGGGTGGTCACGGATTGAGATCGATAAGTTCAATGGAAAAATTTTTGAACTTTGGAAACTGAAGATGGAAGATTTGATTATGGATAGGGATCTATGGTCGGTAATCAAAGATCCAAAATCGTCAATTGATGTTTAGAAAGATTCGACATCTTTGAGTGATGGAAGTTCGAAGGTTGCTGAATGGGAGAAATTAGATCGGAAGGCACGAGGTTTGATTCATCTCTGTATAGCGGATAACGTCCCAATAAATGTTTCTAAAGAGAAAACTGTAAAGGATCTGGAAGAAGTTAAAAGCCCTATACCAAAGTAAGTCACTCGTTAACAACTATTTCTGAGGAAAAAGTTATATAAACTTCGAATGTATGATGATGATTCGTTCTCGACTAACTTACATAAGTTCAATATTTTGGTTAGTCAGTTAGCATTAATAAGCTGCGAACTTAGTTATAATGATAAAGCTATTACTTTATTGTGTTCACTGTCGGATTCATGGGACAACTTGATCATTGCTATTGGTATGAGTACTATGGAGTTTTCATTTGAAGGTGTTTTTTCAGCTTTATTGTCGGAGGATATGCGACGACAAAGTATAGAGAGTTCATCAAAGAAGGCACTGTTTGCTCGAGGACGAAGTAATGATAGAAACTCAAATAAGTCTGGATCTCGATTGAAGTCGAGAGGGAGATCTAAGATTTCTTACAAATTAAAAATTAAGTGTTAGCAATGTAATAAATTTGGGCATCTAATGAAGGAGTGCAAAAATAAGGGTGGCAAATCTATGAATAATAATGATTCGAAGAAGGATGATGAAGTTACCGGAGACTTGTATATTGCTGTCGCTTTTTGTTGCTCAAATAGATGATGATGTTTTGTTTATTGACACAAGAGCTTCATATCATATGATATCTCATCGGGATTAGTTTTGTTAATATGAAACATTTAATGGAGGTAGTGTCATGATGGGAAATAACACATCAGCGAAGATTGTTGGTCGTGGAAAAGTAAAACTCAAGATGCATGATGCTACCATAAAGACTTCCAAGAGTTATGCATATTCCTGATTTAAGCAGAAACTTGATTTCTGTGAGCTCAATGACTGATGGAGGAGTTCATTTCAGTTGTGATAAGGAGTCTTGTAAGGTAACACATGGATAATTGGTAATAACATGCGGCAAAAGATATGGTACTTTATACAAGTTGTTGGGAAGTACCATAAAAGAGCAGTTGGGTAGTTCACTTGTATCTAAGTACAAGTTGTTGGAAAGCCGAACAGAGTCAAGTTTAAGTCAGCTGCCACTAGAGCTACTGGAGCATTAGATTTGATACATAGCGACTTGTTTGGGGAATTTCCAAAAGCATCTCTTGGAAAATCAAGGTACTATATCTCTTTAATTGATGATTATTCCAGATTTGTTTGGGTGTATTTTATCAGAAGAAAGTCTGATGTTCTTGACAAATTTTGGGAGTTTAAGGCACTAGTCAAAAATCAATTCACTAGGAAGATAAAGGTTCTTCAACCTGACAATGGCAGAAAGTATTTTCTAGTTGATCAATTTTATACTGAGCAAAGCATTGCTAGACAGAATATAATTCAAATGACACCTCAAAAAAATGGTGTGGCTGACAGGTTAAATCAGACACTCATGGAAAAGGAGAGGTGTATGCGAAGTTGGGCAGGTTTAGGACCTGAATTCTGAGCAGAAGCAGCTGCAATAGCCTGTTATTTGAAGAATCAAACACCTACATCTTCATTAAAGGATCCAACACCATTTGAGGAACTTTATGGGAGGAAGCCTAATATTGTCTCATATGTGGGTGTTTGGTTGTGATGCATATATGCATGTGCAGAAAGAGAAAATAAATAAACTTGATTTCAAGTATGAGAAATGCAAGTTTATTAGGTACAAGGAAGGAGTCAAGGGTATAAATTATGGAATCCAAAGACCAGACAAGTAATTTACAGTAGAGATTTGTTGTTTAGAGAAACTCACATAAATAAGTTGAAGATAAAATTTATGAGGAATCTGATCATGTACAAATTGATGTGGGTAAGCAAATAACCAGAATCTGAAAATTCACAAGTTAATGTGGATTTTAAGGGAGATGAAGTAGTTGAGCCTATACATGTTGATTTGCAAGATGAAGAAATTGATGATGATTCTGATATTGAGGAAGAAGCCGAAGAGGATACAGAGCTTGTTTTGAGGAGATCCACACGAGTTTGCATGCCTTCTAATAGGTATAATCCTAGTGCTTACCATGCTTTGCTTATCACTAATGATGAACCATGCACAGTGAAAGAGGCGAGAGCTTCCGAAGATTCGAAGAAGTAGGAGCTTGCTATGAGTGATGAGATGCAATCGCTTAGTAATAACCAAACTTGGGATCTTGTTCATTTGCCTAAGGATCGAAAGGCTATTGGGTGCAAGTGGGTGTTCAAGAGAAAGACAAATGTTGATGGAAAAATAGAGAAGTATAAGCAAGATTGGTGGCTAAAGGGTACTCTTAAATAGATGGGGTTGATTATGATGGGATATTCTCTCAAATAGCAAAACTGACATCCATCAGAATTATTTTTTCTGCAGTAGCTACTTATGATCTAAAGGTTGAATAACTAGATGTTAAAACAGCTTTCCTTCATGGAGACTTGGAGAAGGAAATTTAAATAAAGCAACCAGATGGCTTTGTAATCAAGGGAAAAGAAGATTGGGTATGTAAGCTGAAGAAGTCTTTCTATGGGCTTAAGCATTCACCAAGAATGTGGTATCGAAATTTTGATTCATATGCTCAACAACTTGGGTTCAGACGATGTCAAGCTGATCATTGTGTTTATATCAAAAGGTTAGGTAATGATTTTGTTATCTTAACCTTGTATGTTCATGATATGTTGCTTATTGGAAACAATATGAAAATGATCAAGTTTGTGAAGGGGTTGTTAGCACAACAGTTTCATATGAAGGATCTTGGTGCAACAAATTTTATCTTAGTATGCATATACAGAGGGATTGGAAGAATAGGAAACTATTATAGGGGCAGAAGTAATACATTGATGGAATGTTGAGTGACTGCAAGTCTTTTGGAACTCTTATGCCTACAGAAACTAAATTGTCTGTTGATCTGTGTCCTAAAACTGAAGAAAAAAAGGAAGAAATGTCTCAAGTCCCTTATGCCAATGCAGTTGGTAGCTTCATGTATGCAATGGTCTGCACAAGACCTGATATTGCACAAGCAGTGGGAGTACTATGCAGATACATGTCAAATCCTAACAAAGAGCATTGGACAGCCGTTAAAAGGGTTCTCTGGTACCTTTTTGCAATTTTTATTTTGCTTTTACAATTTGGAGGTAAAGAAAGTGGAGAACATTTTGAGGTGATGGGGTCGGTAGATGTTGATTGGGGTGGAGATATTGACAGTAGAAAATCTACTGGTGGTTATGTATTCAAATTTTTTTGTGGTCCTATAAGTTGGATGAGCGAGAAACAGAGTGTTCTAGCTCTGCCATTTACTGAAGTAGAATACATGACATTGACTGATGCAAGCAAAAAAAGCAATATGGATCAAAAGATTGTGCAATGAACTTAGATTCATTCAAGATACTATAAAGTTGAAGTGTGATAGTCAAAGTACTATTCACTTAGCGAAGAATCCTACATATCATTCAAATACAAAGCACATATATATCCTATATCATTTCATTAAAGAAAAGGTGGAGGAGAAGATGATACTTCTGAAAAAGGTTGACACTGAAGTAAATGGTGTAGATTCGATAACTTAGGCTGTACAGATGATATGGGCATCACAAAGTATTTACCAAGTGGGAGAATGTTGGGATTGTCTCATACTTCGGAATCGGTCCGTTGGTGAATTGGCGGGGTTGGAGAATTGCTCTGGGAGGAAGCTACATTATACAGGTTGTTAGCTTCTAAGTTCTACTAGTACTATGTTCTTTAGTTACTTACGTGTTTTGGGCTTTTGGACTTGAGGGTGTTTTTAGGCTCATGTCTTAGTTGTTAGGGTTTCTAGTAACTATGTAAGGTGTTAGGGTTTCTAGCCACCTTGTAAGAGAGTGAAGAGGAGTTTTGGTGTGATTTTGTTGTAACTAGAGAAACAATCAATAAAATCATCAGACAAGCAGGAAGTAGCCATAATTGGGTGAACCTGGGTAAGTCGATGTTCCTATTATTCTTTCGCTTTTCATATTTGATAATTTGTGACTGAGTGCTCTATCTTAGCTTTGATTTTAACCATATGATTATTTTTTTAATATTTAAGAATATTTATAGTACTTATTTATATTTTATTGAAATTTCGTACAAATATATAGTTTATATCTTACTATTTTTCAAATACACAATAAATATATAATATAATATAATAATACTATTATTATAATAAACTATTTGAAAATAAATATTATACAATTATTTTGAAATAAAATAATATCAAATTTTAAAATAATTTCTTAATTCCAACCATTTCAACCTAACAAACTAATTTTTATTAAAAAAAAATACATCAAGTTAAATAATTATTATTTTGGATATAATAAATATCTTAACCTAACTATTTCAATTTCAAATGTGAATTTTACAATAAGATACTTTAAAAAAATGATATAATTTTAATATTATTTTATTTTAAAAAATACTTTTAATAATATTTATTATTATTATTATTAATTTTTAAATGTGTAAACATTTAAGAGTTAATTGCACTCACACTCCCTCAACAATGGTAAATTACACACAAATGAATATTTTAGTATTAATACACACTCACATCCCCTTACCCTATAATAAAACATTGTTTAATTAATAAATTTATTAATATAACAATGAAATTTGCAAATCTGAATACATCTATTTGATGTAATGTTCATTTAAAGTAAAATTCACCTTATATTTTCACTAATTTTTATGGAGAGGAGGGGTGTGATTGTATATTAATACCAAAATATTTATATATGTGTAATTTGTCATTGTTCAGGGGTGTAAGTGCAATTAACTCAACATTTAAATTGTATATATATATTTTTAAAAATGCTGAGATGATGATGATAATAATAATAATAATAATAATAATAATAATAATAATAATAAAAGAAATATGTAAAATAGGGGTAAAATAGATTTTTCAAAAAGTCAAACAAGTCAAACTAACGGTCAATTGACGATCAAGAGAGTTGAGTGTCAATTAAATCAAAATGTGTATTCGCATGTATTTAGCCATCGTTCAGGGGTGTCAGTGCAATTTACTCGCTATTAAAATATTATTAACTACTAATTATTTTACTAATTAAAGCATGCTTGATAATATGTTCACACTCAACACAACACAAAATATTCATATAAAATGTGGAACTGCATATGATATCAAATGTTAACTACTTAAATGTATATGATATAATCACAAAGCCTAAAATAATCATCATTAATACTACATCAATTATTTAGATCACAAATGAATAAAGTCTACATAGAAGAAATAGGCAGCAACCTATCTATCATACCAAAGTCACTTTGCTCGGCTATCCACTCGCATCAACGCTTTGCTATAGCTTACCGAAACACAAAAGAAAGTTATGAGTCTTCTTAATTATAACTTGATAATTATTAGGAAAATCGGGCTCATCGCAGCGGAATTTGTCTCGATCAATAATAAGTAAACAAAAAAAATGAAAAGAAATAAAATATTAACGCACCAGGATTACGTGGAAACCCAAAAAGGGAAAAAACCACGGACGTCAGGACGGACAAAGATTTTGACTATGTAGCAAAAGATGTTACAACCACAACCAGAAAACACTCTCTAACCCAATTACAAGTCTCACCCAAGCTCACAAGAAAGAAACTCACAAGACACTCAAGATCTCTCAATTTGTGTCTCTACAATTGAAGACCACAGCATCATATTTATAGTGAACCATGACTTACTCACCAAGTAAATCATAATAAACTAGGAAACCTTCCTATTATTACTAGAATTCCTAAAAAGAAGGAAAAAGATTCTTTCCTAATTGCAATTCTAATAAGTCATAAACACAATTCCTAGTCAAATATAATACTTCTAAAACAATCTTCAAATCTTTCACTTCCAAAAGAGTCTTTAAATCTTTTACTTCCAAAAGAGTCTTCAATCTTTCTCAGCTTCCAAATAAAGACTAGTATATTGAATACCAATTTTTGTCAAACCCTGACAAACCACCCCTTGACAAAAATTGCCTAAACTTGCGTCCCTTAAACGACGACCATGACTTTTTGTCGAGCCATCATATCCACCATGAAGATATACACACTTAGGAACCATCAAACGATCCATCTCCAGATTTTTTCCGGCACATGTCGATACAACCCTTACTGATTAGATCATGGTGCAACTTCCTTAACAGTCTTTCACGAAAGTTCATCAGCCATCGACATCTTATCCACCACACAACCACATTAACGCCTGTCCAATGCCTATGTGCAAAACTTATGGCCGCTAGAAGTACTACATTCTCTTTCATGGAACCATGGTTGTTAGTGACCTGCCATGAGGATGTACCCATTCCTCCTTAGAGGAAATCACCTTCATCAGCTTCTAGCAAGGAGACACATGGAGTATCTCCATCAGCGGAGTCCTTTGCCGAACTTGCTCCTTTACAATCCTTCCTCAGATGTCCCTTTTGTCCACACTTCAAACACAGGACATTCTTCTTGGAGTACCGTTCTTCCCATTATTTTCTCGAGCCATCAGAATTGATTGATTATCAGAGTTATTATTTTCACTCTTCAGAGATCAACTTATTCGCAACCTCTGAAAAACTTAACATCGAGTTTCCATGCATTAGGATCGGTTTCATGTACTTGTATGAATCAGGAAGAGACCAGATAAATTTCAACACCTTATCCTCGTCATCAATCTTCACTCCAATAGACTCCAACTCAGAGATGATTCCATTGAGTTCTGCCAGATGATCAGAAACCTTTATACCTTCATCCATCTTCAATAGATGAAATTGTCCTTCAGGTAGAATCGATTGTAGACGCTCTTTGCTTGGTACAACTCTTCAAGTCTCCCCCAAAGTTCTCTTGCAGAAGTTGTTCCTTGAATATTCTCGAGAATATTCTTGGCAAGACACAGTCGTATCAAACTTGCAGCTCTCTCATCGAGTTCCTCCCATTCATCATCACTCATCAGAGACTTTTCGGACTTTTCAGACTTCTCTTTATCAGTTTCTTTTTCACTAGAGCTTTCAGAGGCTACCACAATTGTTCTTCCCTTCAACGCCTTATGCAATCCATGTTGGATCAGGATATCTTTGACTTGTAATTGCCATAAGCCAAAATTGATTTTTCCATCAAATTTCTCCACATCGAATCTTCCAGTGTACATCTTGCTTATAGACATGTTTACTTCAACAACCGAAACTCACACCAACCTCGGATCTGATACCACTTGTTAGGAAAATTGGGCTCGTCGCAGCGGAATTTGTCTTGATCAATAATAAGTAAACAAAATAAAAGACAAGAAACAAAATATTAACGCACCAGGATTACGTGGAAACCCAAAACGGGAAAAAATCATGGACGTTAGGACGGATAGAGATTTTCACTATGTAGCAAAAGATGTTACAACCACAACTAGAAAACACTCTCTAACCCAATTACAAGTCTTACCCAAACTCACAAGAAAGAAACTCACAAGACACTCAGGATCTCTCAAATTGTGTTTCTACAATTGACGACTACGACATCATATTTATAGTGAACCATGACTTACTCACCAAGTAAATCATAATAAACTAGAAAACCTATTATTACTAGAATTCCTAAAAAGAAGGAAAAAGATTCTTTTCTAATTGCAATTCTAATAAGTCATAAACACAGTTCCTAGTCAAATATAATACTTCTAAAACAGTCTTCTAATCTTTCACTTCCAAAAGAGTCTTCAAATCTTTCTCAGCTTCCAAATAAAGACTAGTATATTCTATACCAATTTTTGTCAAACCCTAACAATCATATCATAACTCACTTAAAAACAACTTATGGATACTTCTAGGATCCACGATTGTTAAATTTTTAGTTACTATGAGTATATAGCACTTTGAGCAATTCTAAATGCTTACGGATACTCATAGTTAGAGTAAAAATAAAACTTGAAGAATTTCTAGATGTAAATTATTGTTCTGCTACTACAACGTTGTCTATACATGTCTAGAGTTGTAATATGCATCCTATCTAAAAGTCATTTATCTAGCTTCACAACTTGAACCATTTAAACAAAATAACTTTAACTTTAATTTATTCTAAAAACTTAATAAGTATGAGCGTACTTACCTGAACGAGTGTACAAATACTATGCAACTTAAAATCTCTCATTGCATGATTTCGCGGTTAATTTAGTTTCGAACAATAATACTCTGGTTTTGATAGCTCATTCTAGAGACATCTAAATTGGATTTCTACCGTTCAAAATCAACATCAACTTGCTATTTGAAACATATTAAAAATTCAAGATGATCCAACGGTTAAATTAAGAGAAAATTCAATTTTAAACGCACTGCACAGAGAAAACCTCTGAATCTTACCAATCCTAAAATATATTAGATTTATCTCTACTTTTGAAATTATGGTCCCAAACATGAGTACCTAGATGAATGTGAAATCTTAAATTAAAATAAATAAATTTTAAATTCTTATTTCTATTTATATACTCTCTCCGTCCCTAATTAATTGTTACAGTTTGAAATTTGTGAGGTAATGTGATAAATTATGAATTGCCAAATTTACCCTTACAACAATAAATAGATTACAATGAAATACAATATGGAAGGGCCCACCTAGAAAGTTGTGAGATAGTGTGAGAATTTAAAAAATTTTAAAAATAGAATAAGTAGTATATTATATTAGTTAGTGGGGTTGAGTGGTTGAAAAAATATAAGGGTAATATTATCTTTTCAATTATAAAAATTTATTAAAAATGAAAGTGTAACAGGAACATCCATTTTTAGCAAGTGGAGGAAGTAATAACTTTAAATTTTATAATTAACATATTTATAATAATATCCGCCGTCTGAAGTTGATGAGATCATGGCTGGTTAATGAAAGAGAGTATAAGATTATAAAAAAAAAAAGACTTATGAGTCAGATACCCCAAATTTATATAATTAATAGAATAAATGATTCTAATTATTTATATGCCTGCTGAAACAAAACACAGTACTATATAACTCATTTATGAAGTTCGATCTTTATTAAATAGCGTGTGAAATTGAGAGTGACAACAGAAATATAGTCTTCATATAGAGACCATGTAGTAGGAGAAAGAAGGTGTATTGGGTTGGGAGGATCTAAGAAGAGGAGGATTTGTTGTTGTTCTGATCGTTGAGATATTTGCCAACGGCTTGAGCCATTTGTTCAAATTGGTCGGTAGTGATAAGAGGAGCAACATCTGCATACTTTTCATCCATTTCATACTCGATTGTTGATCTAACAATGGTGGATTCATCATCACCAGTGCCAATGATTTCCAAACGAACTCTATAAAGATCGACACCCATTGCTCTGAATCCTCCTTCTATGACTTCTGTTTCCTTCACTCGGTTCACATCATCCACTTTTGTAAATACTTCTTTTAAGTATCCTACACCCGGAATATCTGAACAACACACATCAAGATCAAAATCAAAATCAAATCAAACATGACACCAACACCATTTGTTCGAGGGGAGTACCTGGTTGAAAGTTAACCTTGGCGACGGTGCCGACGCCACCATGGCCATCACCTTGGAGGAATTCGACAGAAGCAATTAGAAGAGGCATCAATTTAGGAACGGCTTTACCGAGCTCAAGTCCTCCATATACTTTCCAAACCTCCTCAGCTCCAACTCCTTCGATCACCGTGTCTGCTGTTACTTTCCCTTCTATCTTCTTCATTTTCACTCTCTTCTTCTCTTTCTCTGAATGTATAGATATACACAAAGGAAAGGAGGCACAATTCACCTTACATTCTCCGTCACTTTTATCCTATGCTTTTTGTCCGTTTCTTTCTTCCTCAAATTTACAGAAACGTCCCTAATTTTCCTCTTATTTCTATTTTGGCACCCAGATTGGATCATTCTCAACCTATAAAATTAAGATACCATCTAAATAAAGACAAGTCGGACCTACTTATTTATGTCGAGGTCGATCTGTATTAAATCAATTCAATCAAATTTAGATATAAATTATTATACATAAATTTAATGTTAAAATCCTTCATTAAATCTGCACACATATATATTCAAACTAGTCGTTTCCCTACGCATAGTACGGTCGAATTTATTTCGTATTTTTTAAAAATTATATTTTATTATATTTTTAAAGTTGTTAATTAATTAGGAAATGTATGTGCTATAATTTTTAAATATTAAATGATTTTTTTATTTTACATAATAAAAAATTATACATATTATTTAAATTGAAAAATAAATTTAAAATAAATAACAAATAAATAAAAAGAGTATGTCTGATTTCTTCTCAGGCATGCATCTTATTTCTCTGTTAAAAAAAGAAACAAAATATGATGATTAATTACGATAAGTCTTACCTTATAATACATTAATAATGAATTATTTAAATACATTCTCATCCATAAAAATCAAAATCATGTCCATAGTCATGAGTTCGTTGTTCTTTATATTAGTAGATTTCCACAATCAGATGTTACGTACTTTCACATGCCAATCTTCTTTACAAGAATTCAATTCATCAATAAATACGAAATCCATTGAAATACGGGATAAAATCTAAAAGAAAAAAAAGAAAAAAGAAAAAAAGGAGAATGAACGATCGACTGCTAAAGATCTTGAATAAAGCATTGATAGCTTTGCAGAGGAGATCAATTATTATTGATGGAGATGAACATTAAGATCATAAATCAAAGTAAAATATAAGAAGAGATTAACCTTAAGATGATAAAGAAAGCGAATATTGATGGAGAAAGCTGTGGTGCCAAATAAACCACAGCCAAATATTAGGCTAAGATTGCTTGAATATGATTGCTCAAAACTTATAGATACGATCTCACAGAGTATGGTTCTAATAAGTAAAAAATCGGATGCTTTACAATTGTCTCTACCCTTTATTTATAGGGGTGGTCAGTCTCTTTTCTAGAAGGATTGGGACTTTTCTTTCCCTTAGGACTTCGTCTCCTTCTTTCAATGGGGTTGGTCTTCCTTTATCAATCGGGCTTTAGGAATCCTTGATCTAGTGAGATAGGTTTTCCTTTATCAATCGGGCTTTAGGAATCCTTGGTCCGGTAAGATAAGTCTTCCTTTTCCGATTGGGTTTCGGGAATCCTTATTTGGTTAGGCAATAATTCGGTGGGCTGGTGTGCTTTGGTTTGGACTCTGTTGGGCTCGGCCGAGTTGAACTTCATTGGGCCTTTGGTCATGTTGGTCGAGCCAGACTGGTGCATTTCTTGGGCTTTTGGCCTTCTTTTTCGGCCGAGGGTAGTCCTTGGGCACCTCCTCTGTCTTCGGCCGAGCTTGATTTTGGACTTCGGTTCCCTTTGCTTGTTCTGACCTTTGACTGTGATGCCTTATGGTTATTTTCCCACCACAGTATTCTCCCATTGCCATGACTTGAATCTTTCAAGCATGACAATATTTGTCGTTATCTCGATCGAGTTCGGGCCTCCATTTGTTTTTGTTTTCGGCCGAGGTTTCTTTAGTTTCCTTGGTGGGTCACGTCAGCCCTGACTGTCTTGTCTTAGGTAGATTGGGCGGCTCCTAGACTGCTATGCCCTAGATTTGCCATCATTGCGGCTGGCCTATAAATAGGTTGGTGATTTGTTCCTCTCTCTTCACTTTACTCCTTTTTGCTTTCTCTTTCTAAAAAGTTTAAAACTTTCCGTCTCCCTCTTCCGATTTCGCTGCCATTCTCGTCGGCGACGTTCTGTAGCTGTGTTTTTCAGCTTCTTTCAGGTTAGTTCGCCTCTGATTTTTTCTTCTGGGCTTTTTGTTTTGCTTTAGTTTGGGATTCTGACGTGTTTGTGGTTTTCGGGTTTCGTCTGTTGTTCATGAGTTCTTTGACTGTTCGTCTGCTTTGCATATTTTTGATTTTTGATTTTTGATTTGTGATTTTGGTTTTGATTTTGATCCTGCTTGCTTGCTTCTGTTTTCTATCTTTTGTTTGTACTAACTTCGGTCGAAGACCGCTAACCTGTTATTTTTTTTCTTGGTCGATTGTAGATGTCTACTGATTCTATGGGTACATCTTCTTTCGGGGGTCTGACTTCAAAATTCTCGACCGCAGAGGACGCGGGCGAGGAATGTTCGTCGGTCCGTAATTCACCGGCCGAGTCTAGTCCTCAGGGCATTCTGCCTCCTTTTTTTAACATTAGGAGCACCATGACTATGGATGAGCTGGAGTCGGCCTTCTTCGCTTACAAGTTCCCCAGTTGGGTTAGGGCCAGGTTGCCCGAGCCCGAGGAAAAGGTTGATGATATGTTGGCTGACGGTTGGGAGCCCTTCTACCTTCGTCACTTCAAAATAGGGCTTAGGTTTCCAATCATGGGATTGGTCGAAGAGTTGTACAATTGGTGCCAGATTCATCCAAGTCAGCTAACTCTCATGACTATTAGGCTTCTCCTGTGCGTCGACCGTTTGAAGGAAAAGTATAACTAAGAGTTTACGGTCGAAGATTTTTTCTACTCATACTTTGTGAAACGCGACCAAGTGGAAGGACAAGTACTTTTTTGTTAAAGGGGTGACCCGTTTGTCAAAGGGGTTGAGTTATCCTCCATACTGGCGGGACTCTTGTAGGCTTTTTTCTTCTTTCTTTTTTTATTATTTTTTTTTATTTTTTATTTATTTCGGCCGAGTTTGATTTTTGTTCTGACTGTTTCCTTTTCAGCGAATTTCGGAATAAAGAACTGCAGGTCCTCACCTTGGGCACGTGTTAGGAGTGAGGCTATTTTTACTTTATCGGCTGAGTCTCGGGATTACAGGACGCTTTTGGGCGAGCTGTCTGTCAGTCGTCTTTGGGCTTTCACCAGAACAAGTAAGTGGCTTTTGTGTTGTGTTTCAAGTGCCTTCGGTCAAATTCTGCTAATGTTTGTCTTTTTTCAGAATTATCCGACTACGTGATGTCTAAGCCTGAGGGTCAGAGGGCGTTGGCCATGCGGGCCATCATGCGCCAGATCCAGGCGGAGCAAGAGAAGGCCCATGCATCTGATTCTGCTGGGAATGAAGGGCCGGCCAAAGAGCGATCTGAGCCTGCCACCGAGGCTGTCCGTCCTCCAAGTCCCGCTCGTTCGGAGGCTGCCGAGGCTTCTCGCATGACAGTTCCAGAGGCTTCTCGGAAGCCCTCTCGCCCCTCGATTGCCAAGGAGAAGCGACCGATGGCGGGTGGCGTGGCTCCGGCCAAGAAGCGCACCAAGCATGTTGGTCAAAAGCCTCGCGGCGATGGTCGTCATGTGATTGACTTCCCAAGGAATTCTTCCACTAGGGAGATATCGGCCGAGATGATTGCGGCCGCGGATGGCTTCTTCTTTCCTCAGGATGAGGAGTGGTTGGAGTCCTTGTCTTTTACAAAGTTCTACGAGATGACTACCTCGAGCCTTTACAGGGTAAGTTCGTCACTTTGTTTTGTTTTTTTTTTTTGCGATTTCTATGCTTACTTTTTTGGTTTTCAGGGGATCCAGGGGGCGGTTGGTATGCGCAAGCATTTCGGTCCTGTTTTGCGGGACAAGCGGACCCTTGAGGCTAAGTACCAGTCTGCCTCGACCGAGTTGAAGGCGAGCCAGGAAGACTTGGGTAAAACAGTGGCCCAATGTGCTGAGGCCGTCAGTCGAGCTGAGAGGGTGGAGGCTCATAACGTTAGGCTGGAGGCCTCTATTTCTTCGAAGGATGCGGAGCTAAAGTGCCAAGCGGTGGAGCTTGAGGAGTTGAGGGCGGCGAAACAAGCCCAACTCGGCCAAATAGCAGAGCTCAAGGGCCGTGTTAAGAGTCTTACCATTGAGGCGGCCCAAACTGAGGTTGTGATTAGGTCCTTTTCCTTGGAGCAGGTTATCAAAGGGTCTTTGACTCCTGAGTCCGCTCAAAAGGAGCTGGACGCATTGGCTGCTCTCCGTGGTGAGAGTTGAGCGAGTATTGTGTATTTTTTTTATGTACTCGTTGTAACCCCCCTTTCGATTAATGAAATTTCTATCTTCCCTCGTACTTGTGTTGAATTTATTTGTGAGGGGTGTAATCCCCCATCCTTTTATTTGCAATCGAGCGTACTATTTCTCCTTGTGTCGTTTGATTCTCTAAGGTTTCGGGGCTGTGGTTCGCATTGTTCTTTGAGTGGTAAGTCTTCGCCCGAGACCCTCTAGATTTACCAGGGGCTTGCCTTTGGCAATCTTCGGGATGCCCTTTGGGCAATTTTCGCGCTGCTCTTTGAGCTGTTGGTCTTCGCCTGAGACCCCCTAGATTTACCAGGGGCTTGCCTTTGACAGCTTTCGGGATGCCCTTTGGGCAATCATTGCGCTGCTCTTTAAGCAGTTGGTCTTCGCTCGAGACTCCATAGATTTACCAGGGGCTTGCCTTTGGCAATTTTCGGGGCGCCCTTTGGGCAATTTTCGCGGTGCTCTTTTAGCAGTTGGTCTTCGCCTAAGACCCCCTAGATTTACTAGGGGCTTGCCTTTGGCAGTTTTTGGGATGCCCTTTGGGCAATCATTGCGCTGCTCTTTGAGCAGTTGGTCTTCGCCCGAGACTCCTTAGATTTACCAGGGGCTTGCCTTTGGCAATTTTCGGGGTGCCCTTTGGGCAATTTTTGCGCTGCTCTTTGAGCAGTTGGTCTTCGCCCGAGACCCCTTAGATTTACCAGGGGCTTGCTTTTGGCAATCTTCGGAATGCCCTTTGGGCAATTTTCGCGCTGCTCTTTGAGCATTTGGTCTTCGCCCGAGACCCTCTAGATTTACCAGGGGCTTGCCTTTGGCAGTTTTCGGGATGCCCTTTGGGCAATCATTGTGTTTCTCCTTGAGCAGTTGGTCTTCGCCCGAGACCCCTTAGATTTACCAAGGGCTTACCTTTGGCAATTTTTGGGGTGCCCTTTGGGCAATTTTCGCGCTGCTCTTTGAGCAGTTGGTCTTCGCCCGAGACCCCCTAGATTTACTAGGGGCTTGCCTTTGGCAATTTTCGGGGTGCCTATTGGGCAATTTTCGCGCTGCTTTTTGAGCAGTTGGTCTTCGCCCGAGACCCCTTAGATTTACCAGGGGCTTGCCTTTAGCAATTTTCGGGGTGCCCTTTGGGCAATTTTCGCGCTGCTCTTTGAGCAGTTGGTCTTCGCCCAAGACCACCTAGATTTACCAGGGGCTTGCCTTTGACCAATTTTGGGGTGCCCTTTGGGCAATTTTCGCGCTGCTCTTGGAGCAGTTGGTCTTCGCACGAGACTCCCTAGATTTACCAGGGGCTTGCCTTTGGCAATTTTCGGGATGCCCTTTGGGCCATTTTTGCATTGGTGTTTTAGTTGCGAGTGTTTGAGGAAAATGAGTTATTTTATTGCTTTTAAGGTGGGGCCTCGTCAAAAACCCTTCTTGGGAAAAAGAGCGCCCGTTATTACAGATAGTATGTTACATTAGAATTGGTACCTTTTTAGGTGGTGGATGTTCTAACTGTGTTCCACCTCTTTCCTTCCTTAGCAATTTGTGTTCCACCTCTAGCAATTTGTAGGATCCTTTTCCAGATGCACGCTCTATCTGGTATGGTCCTTCCCAGCTCTCGGCCAATTTGCCATGGCTCTGATTCCTTGTGCTCTGGAAGACTTTTCTGAGTACCCAGTCCCCGGGTTGGAACGCTCGGGCTTTGACCTTTAAGTTGTATCGCCATGCTATCCCCATTTGATATTCCGCGATTCTTTGTCGCGCATTTTCTCTTTTCTCTTCCGAAGTATCCCTTTCGAAGGCTAGTACTTGTTGGTTGGCTTGGTTTATCAGTCTTTCTTGTGGTGATTGGATCTCGGTTGGGAGTACCGCTTCTGTCCCGTAAACTATCGAAAATGGGGTTTGTAATGTTGATGTTCCAGGGGTTGTTCGGAACGCCTAGAGGACTTCAGGTAAGGCTTCGGGCCATAGTCCCTTGGCTCCTTCTAGCTTCTTTTTGAGCGAGTCAATCACCGCTTTGTTGGATGCTTCTGCTTGTCCATTTGCCTGAGGGTACCTTGGGGTCGAATATGTGAGTTTGATGTTCATTTGACGGCAGAAATCTTTCAGCGTTTGCGCTATAAATTATGGCTCGTTGTCCGTGATTATTTCCCGTGGTATGCCAAACCTGCAGATGATATGTTTCCAGATAAACTTTTGTACTTCTTGCTCTCTGATCCTTTTTAGTGCTTCGGCTTCGACCCATTTTGTGAAATAATCGGTCACCATCAGGATGTACCTTTTACTGTCGTGGGTGGACATTGGGAAGGGTCCTATGATGTCCATCCCCCATTTGTCAAATGGCCATGGAGAGGTTATGCTGTGTAAGGTTCCTGCCGGGAGGTTGGAGTAGTTGGCGTGTCTTTGGCATTTGTCACACTTTTTAACCAGTTCGGCCGCGTCCGTTTTCATGGTTGGCTAGTAGTATTCGGCCCTGTGCGTTCTGAACGCCAGGCTTCTTCCTCCGGAGTGGTTTCCGGCCGGTCATTCATGGAGTTCCTTTAATACCGCCTTCGCTTATAGGGCGGAGATGCAATTTAAGAAGGGGCCGGCTATAGACCTTTTGAAGAGTATTCCCCCTATGATGCAAAATCTCGCGGCTTGGGCTCACAGTTTTCTAGCTTCAACTTTGTCGTCAGGGATCTGTCCATGATTGATATAGGCAAGGATGGGTGTTCTCCAGTCGCTTTGCTCTAAGACCATGGTTTCTTCGTATTCGATGGCCGTTTTCGGGAGGAAGGTGTATACGATTGGCCCGGTTGGTTCGTCTTTGTGCATTGAAGCTCCGAGATTTACCATCGCGTCTGCTCTTTCGTTCTCCTCCCTCAGGATTTGCTTTATTTCGGCCCTTTGGAAGCGCTTCATGAGGTCTTTGGCTATCTTGAGGTACTAAGCCATTTTTTCATTTCTGGCTTGATACGTGCCATTGATCTGGTTGGCCACTAGTTGTGAATCGCATCTGATAGTGAGATTGTGCGCTCCACTTTCTTTTACCACCCTTAGTCCTGCGATTAAGGCTTCATATTCGGCTTCATTATTGGTGGCGGGGAATTCGCACCGGATGGCCTGGAGAATCGGAGGCAAGTTCGGAGGTTTGAGATATACGCCTAGGCCGCTGCCACTCTGTCTGCTGGCTCCATCTACTTCCGATATCCATTCGTCGTTTGAAGGCGTTATCAGCTGGTTGATGTCGATACAGGCTGCTTCGACCGGTGGAACCTCTTCGAAGTCGGCCACGAAATCTGCCAACGCTTGAGATTTGATCGCTTTCTTTCCTTCAAAGGATATGTCGTGCTCGCTGAGTTCTAGAGCCCATTTCATTAATCTCCCGGATCTGTCGGGGGAGTGGATTGCGCTCCGAAGGAGTAGTGCAGTTATGACCGCAATTGGGTGCCCTTGAAAGTATGCTTGAAGTTTTCTCGCAGCGAATATTAGACTCAGAATGGCTTTTTCCAGGGTAGGATGTCTGGTTTCGGCCGGTGTTAGAGTCTTGCTTGCAAAGTACACTGGTTGCTGTTTTCCCCCCGATTTCTTTGACCAGAATGGCACTTACTGCAATCTGTGAGTGTGCCAGGTACAAGTAAAGTTTTTCGCCCTCTTCTGGTTTTGCCAAGAGCGGAGGGCTGGTCAAGAAATCCTTGATATCGGCTAAGGCCTTACTGCATTTTCCAGTCCACTCAAATTCTTTGGATTTTCTGAGAGCCTCGAAGAAAGGCTGAAATCTTTCTGAAGCCTTAGGGATGAACTGGGTTAGCGCGGCTAGCCTTCCTGTGAGTTTTTGTACGTCTTTCTTGCTCCGAGGTTCTGCTATATTCAAAATGGGTCTGATCTGATCTGGGTTGGCCTCGATTCCTCTCTTTGTGACTAGATACCCCAAGAATTTTCTTGCTTTGACCCCGAATTGACATTTTGTGGGGTTGAGCTTCATGTTGTATTTTCGGAGTGTTTCGAATGTTTGGCTCAAATGATGTACATGGTGGCTCGCATTCTCGGATTTAACCAACATGTCATCAATGTAGACCTCCATAGTCTTCCCCAGCTTATCAGCAAACATCTTTTTCATGAGCCTTTAGTATGTGGATCATGCATTTTTTAGGCCGAAGGGCATCACCTTGTAACAGTAAATTCCCCTCTCTGTGATGAAGGCAGTCTTTTCTTGATTGTTGGGATGCATCAATATTTGGTTGTAGCCTGAGTAAGCGTCCATAAAGCTTAACATCTCGTAGCCTGCGGTTGCGTCGATAGTGAGGTCGATGTGTGGTAGCGCGAAGGGGTCTTTTGGACACGACTTGTTCAGGTCTGTGAAGTCGATGCAGACCCTCCACTTTCCATTCTTCTTTTTGACGACCACTACATTAGCAAGCCAGTCTGGGTACTGGACTTCTCTGATGGATCCGTTCGCGAGGAGTTTTTCGACCTCCTCGTTGATGATTTTATTTCTTTCGGGGCCGAACCTTCGGTGCTTCTATTTGACTGGTTTTGTACCCTCTTTTACATTCAGCTTGTGGATGATGATTGTCGGGTCGATTCCAGTCATGTCTTCATGTGACCAGACAAAGTAGTTTTGGTTGGCTTTGAGGAAGCTTATCAGCTTTTCCCGTTCCAAGCCTTCTACCGCGGCTCCAATCTGCACTATTTTCGTCCCTCCTTGATCTAATGGGACCTCATCTACCTCATCTTCGGCCGGACTTCGGGGTGTCATCGGCCGGGACAGTGATTGCTATCCTTCAGCCTCTTTTTGTTTTAAACTGTTAGCATAGCGTTCTTTGGAGGAGCTTTGCTCACCCTTTATTTGTTTGATCCCTCGTGGGGTTGGGAACTTGATGAGTTGGTGATACGTGGATGGGATTGCCTTCATGTCATGTATCCAAGGTCTTCCGAGTATTACGTTGTACGCAGACCTCGAGTTTACCACCAGAAATGTTGTGTGCAGATTGATTCCCTTCGTGAATACCGGCAGTTCAATTTCTCCTATGGTTGAAGTGCTCTTTCCATCGAAGCCGATGAGGGAGACGACCTTTCTGCGCATCATTCTCTCGTCCAGTTGCATATTTTTAAATGTTTCGAGGAACAGTATGTTGGCCGAGCTCCCGTTATCCACTAATACCCTCTTCACAGTTAGGTTTGCTATTGATATCTTGATTACTAACGCGTCGTGGTGGGGTGCATTAACCCCCCTGGCCTCTTCTTCTGTGAAGGTGATGGAGTAGTTATCGATCGTGGGACCGTTCCCGATATTGAAAATACTAAGGGAATCTCTCAGCTTCCTCTTCGCCGCTGAACTGGTCAGCCCACATATCTCGGATCCCCCTGCGATCATGTTGATTATTCTTTCCTCTTCTGCATTTGCAATTAGGACCGCTTTCGGTGATCGCCGATTCTTGTCAGCCTCAGCTGCGATTTCTCGCCCCTTTTCGGATAAATACTCTCGCAAGTGACCTGCTTTTATCAATTCGGCGACTTCTCTTTTAAGAGTCCAGCAGTCGTTGGTGTTGTGGCCATGGTCTCCTTGAAATTGGCAATATCGGGACTTGTCCTTCCAAGTTCCCGCAGGGTTCATCGGTTTGTCGGGCCATCTGACTCTGTCCCCTATCCCTTTGAGAATCGCAAGAGTTTCTCTCGCGGGGATAGTGAGCAGGTAAGGTAGCAGTTCCTTTCGCCTCCGGCTGTGTTCTGAGTAATCTGGTCTCGAAGAGCTGTGGCGGTGTAATCTAGCCTAAGTGGGCCGCCACGGCCGGATTCCTTCGGATTATTCCTTCGCCCTTCAGCTCGGCCGAAGTTTCCAGTGTTGTTTCGGCCGCGTGAGTTTGATGGATTTTGGGAGCTCCTATGATTTCTGGGCTAGAGTTCCTCCTCGTATTCCATCGCATCTTCGGCCCTTTCTAGGACATCTTCGAAAGTGCAGGGTTTGATTAACTTCAAACTTTCGTAGAACTTCGAAGTTTTTAGTAGTCCCTTGATGAAAGCTTTGGTGGCGCTCTTGTCTCGACAGTCTGGAATGGCCATTTTGGTTTTTTTGAATCTTCTGACGTATTGCCTGAGACTTTCGGTGCTCCCTTGTTTTAGATCATACAGATAATCCACGTCTTTCTCATTCCTTCTGCTGTCTGAGAAGTGGTTCACGAATTTGGTGACCAAGGAGGAGTATGACTTGATGCTTTTTTCTGGTAGGGCCGAGTACCACCTTTGGGCGGTTCCTGTCAAAGTGGAGCCAAAACTTTTACATATGATCGCCTCCATATCTTCTTCTGGGATATTGCAGGTTCCCATTCGATTTTTGTACCCGGCGATGTGGTTTTCAGGGTCTGTCGTTCCGTCGTAAGGTTTCATGTTCGGAATTGTGAACCTCTTGAGCATTCTTGTTTTTAGGATCCAAGATGCGAAGGGCATGTCCGAGTATCGCATTGTCGATGACCTCATCGTGATCCTCTTTCCTGAGGTTCTCTGTACTAGGTCTTTAAGCTCCCTGATTTCCCGATCACGGCGCCTCTCTCGTTCTTTACGGGTTGATCTAGGACCTCTGGCCCCTTCATCTGAACTGCTTGAGTCATGGCGGTCAATGTTTTTGCGGCTTTCCGTTGACCCGCCGCTTTCTTCTGATGTTTCCCTACTGGAGCCCTCGAAGTTGAGTTTCCGCTTCCAGATGGGAGAATATTTCCGGCTCGATTGCCGGGCTTTCTCCTTAGTGAGGTTCGTGGATTTCCTTCTTGATTCTGCTTCTTTCCTCCACTGTTCCTTCTCTTCTTCAGCTTTCTTCAACATCTCTGTCAAGATTGCTAGCTATTCCTCTGGCGTCTTCGGAGCTTGATCTTCTACGTTGATGGTATTAGGGTTTATTGGAGCCATGACCGATAAGAATAGGTTCGGAGAATAATTGTAGCGCGAATTCGGAATTTTCAGGAAACCTTAACCTTGTGTGTGAGGTTCGCAGCCCCACGGTGGGCGCCAAACTGTTGTGCCAAATAAACCACAGCCAAATATTAGGCAAAGATTGCTTGAATATGATTGTTCAAAGCTTATAGATACGATCTCACAGAGTATGGTTCTAATGAGTAAAAAATCGGATGCTTTACAATTGTCTCTACCCTCTATTTATAGGGGTGGTCAGTCTCTTTTCTAGAAGGATTGAGACTTTTCTTTCCCTTAGGACTTCGTCTCCTTCTTTCAATGGGGTTGGTCTTCCTTTATCAATCGGGCTTTAGGAATCCTTGATCTAGTGAGATAGGTTTTCCTTTATCAATCGGGCTTTAGGAATCCTTGGTCCGGTAAGATAAGTCTTCCTTTTCCGATTGGGTTTCGGGAATCCTTATTTGGTTAGGCAATAATTCGGTGGGCTGGTGTGCTTTGGTTTGGACTCTGTTGGGCTCGGCCGAGTTGAACTTCATTGGGCCTTTGGTCATGTTAGTCGAGCCAGACTGGTGCATTTCTTGGGCTTTTGGCCTTCTTTTTCGGCCGAGGGTAGTCCTTGGGCACCTCCTCTGTCTTCGGCCGAGCTTGATTTTGGACTTCGGTTCCCTTTACTTGTTCTGACCTTCGACTGTGATGTCTTATGATTATTTTCCCACCACAAAAGCGAATATTGGATGAAGCGTAAATTTCAAGTTCATTAATTATTTCTATAAATAGACTAAAAATTTAGTATTTGTATTACATTAGAATATTAATAAAAATTCAAAAATCAAATAAATATATATTATTTTAAATTAGGATTGAATTCTATTTAGATTGAATTAGATATTTGTAGTTTAATTAAATTAATAAAAATCTACATATATTATTTTTAAATAAGTAATATCCTAATTCAATTCAAATAGTATTCAATCTTAATTAAATATGGAATACTATTTGGATTGGATTAGATCAAGATATTTTAATATCTGATATTGTATTATTAATTTAATTATATTTATATTTTAATTAAATTAATAAAAATTACGTATATTAATTTTAAATAAGTCATATCCTAATTCAATTCAAATAGTATTCAATTTTAATTAAACATTGAATACTATTTGGATTGGATTATATTAGATATTTTTAATATCTTATATTGTATTATTAATTCAAAAGATTAAAAATTAATTGAATTTGAATTAAATTAGGATATTAATTATTTAAAAATATAAGTAAAAAAACTAAAAATTCAAAAATCAGAAAAAATATATAATGTATTATTAATTAGTAATTTAAAAAAATTATAAATTATTTGAATTTGAATTGATTGAATTAAGATATTAGAAATATCTGAAATTCTATTATTAATTAAAAAAATTAAAAATCATTTGAATTTAAAAAAACAATAAAAAAATCAAGAATATATATATATATATATATCGTATTGTTAATTAAAAGATTAGAAATTAATTGAATTTGAATTGAATTAGGATATTAATTATTAAAATAAAAATTTAAAATTTAAAATTGAATTAGAATAATAATTATTTAAAAAGATAATTAAAAAAACTCAAAAATTAGAAAAATATAAAAACACTAAATACTGCACATACATGCGTTTCCATACTTCCTTCTTATTATATTTATATAGATTTTCTTATTATATTAAAATTTTAAACAAATATTCCATAAAAGTAAACATCAAACTAAAAATAAAATTGCATCAAACTATTGTGGTGGTGCAAAGTTATATGAATAAAAACTTGCCGTTAAGTTTTTTTTATTTTTTATTTTTTATTTTTAATTTCTTCCGGAAAAGCCGAATTTTTTAATTTACAGTAGTTTGTGTAGAGGTTCCACAAGTAATTTCTTCATTTTTGTATCTAATTTAGAATTGGAAAAAAAATTGATCCAATCAAAACGTTATTTAATTCAGTATTTTTTTTTACTAAGATTGGGACTCAAAATATTCAATTTGGTGGAGTTTTGGCATAGAGTTTAATGTTAATTTATTTATTCAGTAAATATTATTATTATATCATTTATATTTTTTATATGTTATTTTCAATCCATTGTACCTATAAATATGATGAATTTAAACTATTATTATTACTATTGTTATTTATGGGATAAACGAGTCGAGTCAAATTTGAGTATACCCAAACTCGACTTAACGCATGAAAGATACTGGCAAGTTAAAACTCGTTGAGCTATCAAAACTCAAGTTCAAACTCGAGCTCAAATAATAATTGAGCCACTCCAATTCGATTCGATAAAGTTCGTTACTTTTTTTTATAGGAGATTTCCAAAAAACCATCGCAGGTTTGACCTATTAGCCAAAAAAACCTCACTTGTTTCGTTTTTAGCCAAAAAACCTAATATCTTCTTTTCCATTTTTTCCCTTGTTTTTCTTTTTTTGTTCTTTTTTTTCCTTCTATTTTTTTCCTAAAAAAAGAAAATAAATAAATAATAAAAATAAAAGAAAATTAAAAAGAAAGGAAAAAAAGAAAAAGAAGGAAATAAAAAGAAAAAAAGATTTTTTTAAATTAAAAAATTTAAAATTACCAAAATACCCTTCGGTTATTGTTCATCACTAACGGATGAACAGTAACTTGGATGGAAAAACTCAAGTTTAGGTTTTTTTTTTGTTAAAAACAAAACAGATGAGGTTTTTTGGCTAATAAGCCAAATCTGCGGTGGTTTTTTGGGAATCTCCCTTTATTTATTAATAATTTTTTAATTTTACATAATTAATCTCACTCGACTTGGATGTACTCGAACTCAGCTCGACTCGTTGACTTTACTATAGTAAAACTTGATAAGACTCATTGTGACGTCGGACCCTTACCCGATTATTAACCCGATAAGAGACCAACGTCACCTCATCTAATTATATTTACCAATTAATTATCCATTTACTAATGTCATATATTAATAATCTGTTATTCGAATCATACATCAAAACATTAATTATATGTACATACTAGTAACATTCTTTATACAATAAAAGTATTTAATTTACATATCAAGTATCCATATAACAAGTTACACTTTAGCCCGTAGGCCAATTCTTCATCAGTTCATTAAACTTTTCTTTATTATACAAGCACGCATTCAGATTATACATATAACTGTACATAACACCATGCATTTTACTTATCATCATTCATTCTCTTAACAATTTCATTTGCTTCACATGGTAACCTGCCCTAGTCTTTTCCTGAAACCATATCTTCATACATAGAGTGGTCCTTGATGTTTTCCCCCGATTGCCTTTCCTGGATTGTTATTAATAAAGAAAAAGAAAACATAGAAAATAAAACGTCAGGCAACAATGCCTGGTTTGTACCCCGTGCCCTGGGCATGCAACACAAATGCTTACCTTTATTTTCAATACAAATCAATAATTCAAACAAGTACACCCAAGATCAATCAATCCATAAAATGTTTCCAAACATCATTACAAAGGCAAATTCATTAAAGTTTCCAAGAATCCAAATAATGTAAATTTTCATGTTAGTTTAACTTACATGTGGTTAGTAAGTCATATAGGAATCCATTTATTTCCATATATTCTATTATTCAATAAGATTTCATTTAGCCTTATACTTTTAATCATTTGAGATTTAAACATAACTTATGTTAGTTATTCATTTTCTTATTATTGATAGCCCTCTTAGAATAACCTATGGAGGAAACGTAACTGTTTTGACCCGAGAGCCGCCGATAGACCCGAAGGCTGCTAATAGACCCGAAGGCCGCCGATAGACCCGAGGGCCGCCGATAGACCCGAAGGCCGAATCATCATCATCATCTCATTTCATTCAACTTTCAGGGTGAAGTGCACTTCTAGTTCCTAAGGCATGCCTTTCATCCTCTAACGGTATTCTACAAAGGCTATCACTTCAATTCATCTTTCATATGTTTATACTATTAAATCATTCTTTTATTAAGTACTAACGATACCATCATCATTCGATTCGATGCTAATAATCACATTACTTCTATTTCCAATAGGATGCATAAACATCCAATATCATCCATAAATTAAATATTTCTTTCAAATATTCTTTTACAAGATCTCTATTTATATCATCTTTACATTTATGTATAAATTATCTCACATTATACAAGTATGCTATGCTAAACATCAAGTAAAAGCGTTGTTATAAAAGTTTATTATCTAGTGGTAACAATTCCACTTTTCAAACAAACTGAGTAGTTCGAATTCGATTTGGCATAATTTATTCTATAGGTATTTAATTAACTTCAAACTACTTCTATCATTTTCGTAACTCATCCTTATATGTTATGTTGGCTTCACTTGTCTTTAATTCAAGGTCAAAATATTTTTAATCATCTCATTTTCACCATTCCAGATTCACTGGAATCTGGGACAGTGTTACAAGGCTGATTTCACTTTACTTAAAACCTTATCAAATCAATTCCAATTATCATGATTTTTGGTATGAGTCTTATTTGAGGTCTTAACTTTCTACTGTTTAAATTTCAGTACATTTTAAGTCTTTTAGCTTAGGTTTTGGTATGCCACAAAATTAGGTTACCAAACTGCCCTGTTAGGGACAGTTTGTATGTATTGAACTCTTATCATTAAAAGGCTTATTAAATGAACTTATTTCACTTTCAAATTTTCCAGTCTACTAATATACATGTAAAACAACAATTTTCACTTACAAAACTTTTTCAAAATAGGCTCTAGCTATTTTTCACGTTTGTATCAAGTTTTAGACATGCCCTGTTTCAGGACAGTCTGCATGTATGGCCTTCTTGACATCAATTAGGGTATTAAATGGAATTATCTCAGCACCAAATTTTACTCGTTCACACTAGACTTATAGAGGAACATTTCATTCTCGTAGGTCTTGGTCTAGTTATATTTCTAACTATTTCTAAAAATTCAACCAAATTAGAGGACAGTTTCAGTATTTTCTGGAGTAGGCTGGAATTGTTTTCAAAACCATATCATTTTATTCAAACAAACATCAACCATCACAAATCTATTATTTCTTAGAGCCAAATACTTCAAATAAGTCTCTACTAAATTTATAGCATATGTCCATGCTTCCAAAAATATTGATCAAAATTTTTTAAACCAACAAACAATTATACATCACCATAAAAACCATTTAGCATGCAAATCATATCAAGCATGAAACCAACAACAAAACCTTTAGGGCTTAGGGTACAAACCTTATTTGAGAGCCTTCTCCTACACTTAGTCTTGCTCCTTAGGGTCCTCGTTTGGTTCTACTAATCACAAAAACAAGAGTTTAGCATTCCTTTTTACAAGTTTCTACCATAAACAACACTAACAACAACCTCATGCTAACTTGGGTACTTTTCTAACTAATACCATAACTTTCAATTTAAGAACATAACCAAGGGCATTATAACCATTCTAATAACATTCTTAACATCTAGAAACCATTTCTATACTAAACTAGGATCAAATCACTCATATATGAAAGTTAGGGTTTGAAATCCTTACCTTGCTTCTTGATGATTCTTGATGTAATTGATGTTATAAGTTTGTTCTTCTTGGTTTGATGGTGTTTCTATGATGTAGCAAGAGTATGGAAGAGGTTTTGAGAGTTAGATGGAGGAAGAAGAAGAAGAAACATGGAGATGGAGGATCTTAAGGGGTGGTTGGCCAAAGGAAAAATGGAGAGAAATGGAGAGAGCTTGAGAGAATTTTAGATTGGTATAGAATTCTCTAGATAACTCCCCCTCCCCCTTAAATACTAACCTCCTCATGAACAAGTTCAATTTAGTCCCTCACCTTTCTAATAATTTCATTTCACTAGGAGGACAATTACCAATAACCACCACAACTTCAATCTATTTGCACTTAGGTGAAAAACTTTTCATTTTAATGCATCTATACCCTTGGACCAACTTTGACTTGCCCTAAATTAATTAAGAGTTAACTTTTAACCCAAATTAAACTTGGAAATTAAAGAACATAGCCAAAATTTTCTATAACACCTTTAATGCATTTTACCACATCCTATGTGTAAAATGACTGAAATGCCCTTGGACTTTCCTAATATTTACTATAATGCCTCTAGTACCCAAGTTGCACGTCTTATGGTTCTAAATTATCTCTAATAACCTATTTACTATTCTAATAAAGGAATAAAAATTTTATCAAAAAATTCTAACCTATAATTGCGGACCTTACAACCCTACCCCCCTTAAAAGTTTCGTCCTCGAAACTTTACCTGTATCGAATAAATATGGATATTGCTTTCTCATATGCTCCTCTGTTTCCCATGTGGCTTCTTCTACCGCGTGATTTCTCCATTACACTTTAACTAGAGGGACAGACTTGTTTCTCAACTGCTTTACTTCTTTTGCCAATATCTTCACCGGCTCTTCCTCATAAGATAAGTCCGGTTGAACCTCTATTTCCTCTTTCCTTAATACATGGGAAGGGTCTGAGCGGTATCTCCTAAGCATCGACACTTGGAATACGTTATGAATCTTTTCCAGTTCCGGCGGTAATGCAAGCCTATAGGCTACTGGGCCTACTCGTTCTATAACCTCGTACGGCCCAATAAACCTAGGAGTTAGCTTTCCTTTTCGCCCAAATCGTAATACTTTCTTCCATGGCGATACTTTAAGAAAGACTTTATCTCCGACTTCAAATTCAATGTCCTTCCTTTTCAAATCAGCATATGACTTTTGACGATTCGAGGCCTCCTTTAGTTTGTCTCGAATAAGCTTTACCTTTTCTTCTGTCTCTCGAATCATCTCTGGTCCTACCACTTTAGGTTCGGACAATTCAGTCCAGCAGAGAGGTGTTCTGCATTTTCTTCCATATAATGCTTCGTAAGGAGCCATTTGTATACTTGCTTGGTAGCTATTATTGTAAGCAAATTCCACTAGTGGCAAGTATCTTTCCCAGCTACCTCCGAATTCAAGTATACAACACCGAAGCATATCTTCTAATATCAGAATTACCCTCTCCGACTGTCCATCCATTTGAGGGTGGAAGGCCGTACTGAAATGTAATCGGGTTCCCATAGCATCTTGAAGCTTCTTCCAAAATCTGGAAGTGAATCTGGGATCCCTATCCAATATAATCGAGGAAGGAACACCATGTATCCTTATTATCTCTTTTATATACAATTCTGCCAATCTTTCCAAAGAGTAATCCATTCGGACTGGCAGAAAGTGTGCAGACTTGGTTAATCGATCAACTATAACCCATATAGCATCATGCTTCTCTCTGGTCATAGGTAATCCTACCACGAAATCCATGGTTACCCTATCCCATTTCCACTTCGGTATGCTTATGGGTTGCAATAGCCCAGAAGGCACTTGGTGTTCTGTCTTCACTTGTTGACATATTAAACATCTTCCCACAAATTCGACTATACTCCTTTTCATACCTGGCCACCAGAACATTGCTTTTAACTCTTGAAACATCTTGGTGGCACCTGGGTGGACAGCAAAGGCCTGATGGTGAGCTTCTTTTAGGATCATTTCTCGTACACCCAATTTTGTTGGTACATATAGTCGATCTTTGTAGTACAGTCCACCATTTGCTTTCAGTTGAAATTCGGTAGGCTTCCCATCTGATATCTTCCTTATCCATTCTCCTACTTTTGGATCCGACTTTTGAGCTTCCAGTACTTGTGGTATCAAATCAGGTTTCGCCCGTAGTTCAGCCACAAGAACATTATCTTTCAAGCTCAGATTAGCCATTAACATTGCCAATGTATACGCAGACTTCCTACTCAGAGCATCTGCTACTTTGTTCGCCTTTCTTGGATGGTAATAAATTACACAATCATAGTCCTTTAGGAATTCCATCCATCGGCACTGTCTCAAGTTCAACTCCTTCTGAGTAGGAAGATATTGGAGGCTCTTATGATCTGTATAGATATAACACTTCTCGCCATACAAGTAGTGCCTCCATATCTTTAAGGCAAAAACATGGCTGCTGACTCCAGGTCATGTGTGGGGTAATTACGTTCATGTGGCTTGAGTTGCCTAGAGGCATAAGCTATCACTTTTCCATCTTGCATTAGCACACACCCCAATCCTTGTAAGGAAGCATCACTGTAGATAACATATTCTTTCCCTTCCTCCGGTTGTACTAAGATAGGAGCTTCAGTTAATATTTTCTTCAGACGCTCAAATCTTTCTTGGCATCTACTCGTCCATTCAAACTTCACTCCTTTATGCAATAATCGAGTCAATGGATTAGCTATAGAAGAAAATCCCTTCACAAATCGACGATAATATCCAGCTAACCCAAGGAAGCTCCTTAACTCCGCTACATTCCTTGGGGGTTCCCATGCAATTATGGCTTCTATCTTCTTCGGATCCACACTAATCCCTTCCTTCGATACCACATGTCCCAAGAAAGTTACTTCTTCCATTCAAAAATCACACTTGCTCAGCTTAGCATACAATTTCTTTTCCCTTAAGGTTTGTAGCACTATCCTCAAATGCTTATCATGCTCCTCTGGAGTCTTCGAATACACTAGGATATCATCAATAAATACCACCACGAACTGGTCCAGATATGGTTTGAATATTCTATTCATTAGATCCATGAAAAATGCCGATGCGTTGGTGAGATCAAACGGCATTACAATGAACTCATAATGTTCATATCTGGTTCTGAAAGCAGTTTTAGGAATATCCTCCTCCTTAATCCTTAATTGATGATATCCAGATCTTAGAACAATCTTTGAAAAGACTCCAGCTCCCCTTAACTAATCAAATAGATCATCTATGCATGGAAGCGGATACTTATTCTTCACTGTAAGCTTATTCAGTCGTCGATAGTCGATACACAACCTTAAGGATCCGTCCTTCTTGCGAACAAATAGGACTGGCGCACCCCATGGAGATACACTCGGTCTAATAAATCCCTTATCTAAGAGCTCTTGCAATTGAGTCTTCAACTCCTTTAACTCCGCAGGAGCCATCCTATACGGTGCCATAGACACTAGAGACGCTCCTGAAATAAGTTCAATACTGAACTCTACTTCTCTTTCTGGAGGCAGTCCAGGTAGCTCTTCTGGAAACACATCCAAGAATTCTGACACCGTAGGGATAAATTTCCTTTCCATACTTGGTTTATTCATCTCCATTACGTGAGCAAGGTAACCCTTACATCCCTTCTTAAGCATTCTTTCAGCCTTAATGGCTGAAATTATATTGTCAAGGCAGTTCCTTCTATCACCAGTAATAGTTATTTCCTTATCAGAATTTCTAAGGGTTACCTTCTTGTTTCGACAGTCCAGCTGAGCGTTATATTTCGATAACCAATCCATCCCAAGTATAACGTCAAACTCCCCACTCTTCAATTCTAACAGGTTACTATTAAAAATTTCTCCTCCCACTTCTAGTTGTACATTCCTATAAACTCGGTCAACAATCATTTCCTGTCCCAGTGGGTTGGAGACTATTATACTATAATCGGTTTTCACCGATTCCCATCCTTGGTCCGAAACAATTTTATTACAAATATATGACAATGTGGACCCGGGATCAATCAATATAAAGACAGGTGTATTAAAAATATGGAAAGTACCTGTCACCACATCGGGAGTGTCTATCTCTTCTCGCCCCCGCATGGCATATGTACGTGCTGGCGCTTTTCCCTCTGCTCGGCTACCAGCACCAGAGACTGCTCCCTTTCGATCGCCACCTTGAGCAAGCTTAACATTCCTGGGAGCTGTAGAGGCTCCTTCTGCCGGTGGCCTAGGCTTGTTCCGATCATTAGGACAATTACGAGCCAGGTGCTCTTGAGAACCACATATGTAACAGGCACCTGTAAGCTTTCTGCATTCACCCCAATGTTCCTTACCACAAATTTGGCATTTAGGCTTTTCTGATCTTGTTCTAGCAACTGAGGGAGTACTAGCAACTGACTGGGCAGGCTGATTACCCCTGCCTCCTTGACTTCTAGGTGCTGTTCTTGTTGCCTCCATATTGGTCCTCTTACTTGGAATACCACCGCTGGTGGCCCCACTTTTCGAACCAAACTTTCTTTTACCTTTACTTTTATCAATATTACGTAATCTTTCTGCTTCTATGGCCCTCTCCACTAACTTATTGGAATCTTCAGTCTCAAGGGCTAATAGGGTTTTTCTAATCTCCAAATGTAACCCCTCTCTAAACTTCCTGCACTTCTCTCTGTTGTTGGGAATTAACTCGGGGCCATACTTGCTCAGTCTTACAAATTCAATCTTGTATTCCATTACTGATTTGTCTTTCTGCTTCAAATGTAGGAAATCCATTCTCTTTTCATCTAGGAATACCTGGCCCACATAGTTCTTTCTGAACTCTTATTGGAAAAATTCCCAATTAACCACTTCTTGGCGGACAGTACTAACCAGTGAGGTCCACCATCTGTATGCGTCTCCTTGCAGCAGGAATACAATACATTCTAGTTTCTCCTCTTCGTTGCAATGAATTTCCTCCAGTACCCTGCTCATGTCTTCCAACCAGTCTTCAGCTTTGGAGGGATCCTCATCATTAGAACCAGTGAAATTGCAGGTTTTCCTCTTCGAAAGTCTTTCTAAAGCTGGTTTCTCTGCCCTAGCAGGTCTAGCCAATCCTCCTTGTACTACATGCCCTAGGAGGTCCGCAATTTGAGCAAACGCCCTCGCTTGCTCAGCCATAGGGTCATGAGGGATGTTGACAGATTCATGCCCCTCTGAGGGCTGCCTAGGAGGACTTGGATTTCTATTCAGATCTCTAATGCTCTCAACACTTCTACTTGTACCCTCATCCGCGTGTACGGAGGTAGCCCTTTGTGAACTCATGTCTTCTAACCTACATATCCAGGAAGCAATCGGGTTGGTACCAAGGACACAATTATATTTATGCAATGCAATGATTCCTTATGTATCTCTAATGCACAAACAAGGCAAACGATTGCAAACAATTACAAACAAGCACAAACAAAAGTGTCCTAGACCCTGCTCTGATACAAAAACAAACATGTGACGTCGGACCCTTACCCGATTATTAACCCGATAAGAGACCAACGTCACCTCATCTAATTATATTTACCAATTAATTATCCATTTACTAATGTCATATATTAATAATCTGTTATTCGAATCATACATCAAAACATTAATTATATGTACATACTAGTAACATTCTTTGTACAATAAAAGTATTTAATTTACATATCAAGTATCCATATAACAAGTTACACTTTAGCCCGTAGGCCAATTCTTCATCAGTTCATCAAACTTTTCTTTATTATACAAGCACGCATTCAGATTATACATATAACTGTACATAACACCATGCATTTTACTTATCATCATTCCTTCTCTTAACAATTTCATTTGCTTCACATGGTAACCTGCCCTAGTCTTTTCCTGAAACCATATCTTCATACATAGAGTGGTCCTTGATGTTTTCCCCCGATTGCCTTTCCTGGATTGTTATTAAATAAAGGAAAAAGAAAACATAGAAAATAAAACGTCAGGCAACAATGCCTGGTTTGTACCCCGTGCCCGGGGCATGCAACACAAATGCTTACCTTTATTTTCAATACAAATCAATAATTCAAACAAGTACACCCAAGATCAATCAATCCATAAAATGTTTCCAAACATCATTACAAAGGCAAATTCATTAAAGTTTCCAAGAATCCAAATAATGTAAATTTTCATGTTAGTTTAACTTACATGTGGTTAGTAAGTCATATAGGAATCCATTTATTTCCATATATTCTATTATTCAATAAGATTTCATTTAGCCTTATACTTTTAATCATTTGAGATTTAAACACAACTTATGTTAGTTATTCATTTTCTTATTATTGATAGCCCTCTTAGAATAACCTATGGAGGAAACGGAACTGTTTTGACCCGAGAGCCGCCGATAGACCCGAAGGCCGCTAATAGACCCGAAGGCCGCCGATAGACCCGAGGGCCGCCGATAGACCCGAAGGCCGAATCATCATCATCATCGTCTCATTTCATTCAACTTTCAGGGTGAAGTGCACTTCTAGTTCCTAAGGCATGCCTTTCATCCTCTAACGGTATTCTACAAAGGCTATCACTTCAATTCATCTTTCATATGTTTATACTATTAAATCATTCTTTTATTAAGTACTAACGATACCATCATCATTCGATTCGATGCTAATAATCACATTACTTCTATTTCCAATAGGATGCATAAGCATCCAATATCATCCATAAATTAAATATTTCTTTCAAATATTCTTTTACAAGATCTCTATTTATATCATCTTTACATTTATGTATAAATTATCTCACATTATACAAGTATGCTATGCTAAACATCAAGTAAAAGCGTTGTTATAAAAGTTTATTATCTAGTGGTAACAATTCCAGTTTTCAAACAAACTGAGTAGTTCGAATTCGATTTGGCATAATTTATTCTATAGGTATTTAATTAACTTCAAACTACTTCTATCATTTTCGTAACTCATCCTTATATGTTATGTTGGCTTCACTTGTCATTAATTCAAGGTCAAAATATTTTTAATCATCTCATTTTCACCATTCAAGATTCACTGGAATCTGGGACAGTGTTACAAGGCTGATTTCACTTTACTTAAAACCTTATCAAATCAATTGCAATTATCATGATTTTTGGTATGAGTCTTATTTGAGGTCTTAACTTTCTACTGTTTAAATTTCAGTACATTTTAAGTCTTTTAGCTTAGGTTTTGGTATGCCACAAAATTAGGTTACCAAACTGCCCTGTTAGGGACAGTTTGTATGTATTGAACTCTTATCATTAAAAGGCTTATTAAATGAACTTATTTCACTTTCAAATTTTCCAGTATACTAATATACATGTAAACCAACAATTTTCACTTACAAAACTTTTTCAAAATAGGCCTCTAGCTATTTTTCATGTTTGTATCAAGTTTTAGACATGCCCTGTTTCAGGACAGTCTGCATGTATGGCCTTCTTGACATCAATTAGGGTATTAAATGGAATTATCTCAGCACCAAATTTTACTCGTTCACACTAGACTTATAGAGGAACATTTCATTCTCGTAGGTCTTGGTCTAGTTATATTTCTAACTATTTCTAAAAATTCAACCAAATTAGAGGACAGTTTCAGTATTTTCTGGAGTAGGCTGGAATTGTTTTCAAAACCATATCATTTTATTCAAACAAACATCAACCATCACAAATCTATTATTTCTTAGAGCCAAATACTTCAAATAAGTCTCTACTAAATTTATAGCATATGTCCATGCTTCCAAAAATATTGATCAAAATTTTTTAAACCAACAAACAATTATATACATCACCATAAAAACCATTTTAGCATGCAAATCATATCAAGCATGAAACCAACAACAAAACCTTTAGGGCTTAGGGTACAAACCTTATTTGAGAGCCTTCTCCTACACTTGGTCTTGCTCCTTAGGGTCCTCGTTTGGTTCTACTAATCACAAAAACAAGAGTTTAGCATTCCTTTTTACAAGTTTCTACCATAAACAACACTAACAACAACCTCATGCTAACTTGGGTACTTTTCTAACTAATACCATAACTTTCAATTTAAGAACATAACCAAGGGCATTATAACCATTCTAATAACATTCTTAATATCTAGAAACCATTTCTATACTAAACTAGGATCAAATCACTCATATATGAAAGTTAGGGTTTGAAATCCTTACCTTGCTTCTTGATGATTCTTGATGTAATTGATGTTATAAGCTTGTTCTTCTTGGTTTGATGGTGTTTCTATGATGTAGCAAGAGTATGGAAGAGGTTTTGAGAGTTAGATGGAGGAAGAAGAAGAAGAAACATGGAGATGGAGGATCTTAAGGGGTGGTTGGCCAAAGAAAAAATGGAGAGAAATGGAGAGAGCTTGAGAGAATTTTAGATTGGTATAGAATTCTCTAGATAACTCCCCCTCCCCCCTTAAATACTAACCTCCTCATGGACAAGTTCAATTTAGTCCCTCACCTTTCTAATAATTTCATTTCACTAGGAGGACAATTACCAATAACCACCACAACTTCAATCTATTTGCACTTAGGTGAAAACTTTTCATTTTAATGCATCTATACCCTTGTACCAACTTTGACTTGCCCTAAATTAATTAAGAGTTAACTTTTAACCCAAATTAAACTTGGAAATTAAAGAACATAGCCAAAATTTTCTATAACACCTTTAATGCATTTTACCACATCCTATGTGTAAAATGACTGAAATGCCCTTGGACTTTCCTAATATTTACTATAATGCCACTAGTACCCAAGTTGCACGTCTTATGGTTCTAAATTATCTTTAATAACCTATTTACTATTCTAATAAAGGAATAAAAATTTTATCAAAAAATTCTAGCCTATAATTGCGGACCTTACACTCATGAGTCTTACGAGTCGAGTAATATAGAGCTCAAGCTCGACTCATTTCAGGAAAAATCCGACTCGAACATGTTAACAACAAGTCAATTTTGAGTATTTCTCGAGTCGATTTCGAATAGTTCGTGAGTTGCTCAACTCACTTACATCCCTATTGTTATCGTTATTATTATTATTATTTTATATATTTATTAAAAATTTTAACTTTTGTTCCATACGCAGCATCACTTATATAATTTTTATAACTCTAATATCTATTAAATGAGTTATATTTATGTAGAAGAGTTTTAATATAGGTTTTAAAGTTAATTTATTCATTCAATCAACAATATCATATTATATACACATGTTACTAGAGATCGATTTTATTTATAAAAATTATAAGTTTAAACTATTATTATTATAATTATTAAATATTTATTGGAAATTCTAATTTCTTGTGATGTATTGCATGCGGCATCACATAGATAAAATCTTATTAAGTCTATTATTTATTTCATTAATTATATTAATTTTGTTGAGTTTTCATATAGTGTTTTAAGTTAATTTATCAATTCAGTAAACAATATTATTATATAACTTATATATGTTTTCAATATTATAAATCGACAGTGTGATATAAATATTATGAGTTTAAACTACTATTATTATAAAGTCATAACTTGAAGTTACAATAGTGACGATCAAAATAGCAATCCTAATTCTTCTACCATAAAATCTTCATGAACTCATTCTCTACCTCTCTCACATTCTAATTTGATCCAATATTGTGTTCGTAACTTGCTCTAGAAATTTTGGATCAACCAATTTGATGAAATTGCAACCACTATTAACCTATATAACAATATGGGTTTGATTGCTATTAATAATCTTCTACAAGACAAAACAAAATAGAAGAAAACTTACTCTTTGGTATGTTATAAATCTTCTTCCAGGGTTAGACAAAAATCATAAAACTCACGTAATAGCTTATTTGTAACAATAACAAATGTCAACAAAACTCTATTCCTCTTATTGACGCTCATTCAAAAAATGAACACCCTTCTTCCACCGTTCAAAATTTATGTATAGAATAATAGAATTATTGGTTTAACGAAATTTAAAATTTTCTAAAATTTCTAATTAAACTAGCAATCAGTTATTTGATTTATAATTTTAATAACATAAATAAAGTAGAGAATCAGATTACTTGTATTGGTGGCTCCAACATATATCGTGTCTTGATTCGAATTGAAATCCTTCACGTTCCGTCTAACCAATCCGAACCAATAGCACCACTCATTCGAGTCATTTCTTTAATGGTATCCACATAGAGTTTAGAAACTCCTAAACCAAACAATTTGATTATAGTTTTAATTTAAATTCTTTGAACTACCAAATAAATCCAAATAATTGAATTGAAAATAAATAGATTTTTTTTAAAAAGTTTCCTGTTTAACTCCATAGCCACATAAGTATGTTACGTCGAGTCACCAAAATCATATTTTGGTTTTTAAAAGGGTTAATATACCAATGAGTACCTAATGTTGGCTATATTTTTCACCTAGACACTTAAGTTTTCGAGGTTTCAATTAGACATTTCATGTTGGCATAAATGAGTTAGTTAGACCCTTCTCGCTAATCACATAGTCATGGTCCTAAGCGTGATCCACACTTTCGCTGACTTGTACAAGAAATATAAGAAAACAGGTGGCAAAGGTTATTTGTAAAAAAATATAAATGAGATTGAACACACGATGTCATGTGTGCAACAACTTAAAAGGGGTTAGTACAAAAATTAGAGTTAACAAAAATACATTTGATTGTTCACCAACCATCATAACAAGAGCGATTTGAGCGAGTCGAGAATGATTTTTCACCGATAATACATCTAGAGTTTTGAATTAGTTTTCCCAACAAGTGTTATTAGTGAATCAATGGTTAGCATTCTCTAAGTTGAAAGTTGAATCACAACATCTTCCCTCTTTATGTTGCCATGATACTAAAAGTGAAGACTTCTTAAAGATAGAGACTGCTTGAAGAGTGAATGTTAGATTTCTATTCTTTATTAATGGTTTATGTTAACTTGTTAGAGTTTTTATTTTTTATTTTTTATTTATTTTTTATATTTTTTTTTAAATCTTGTGGACAGCTTGGGGTTAATGGTAACTATATTTATTTGTCCTGTTGTATACAGAGTATGTACAATAGATTTTGTATTTGTAACCGTTAGATTGCATCATGGGGGCTCGATTAATGATTATGATTCTATGATTTATCTCAATGAGGTGGGTGTTAAAATCAGGATTGTTGATAAAGAATTTTTCAATCTTATGGAGTTGTATGAGGAAGTAGTGGATTTAGGAGATGTAGAAGTTGGTGAAATTATACTTTAGGGACCATCTAGATGAGAATATATTAGCTGGTGTACTTAGGACTATCTAAATTACTTAAATAATTTTGGAGGTGACAATTCGGGTTAGCGTGACATGTTGACCCAACCCGAACTCGAGTCATTTAACAAGTGGATTGACTCTTGTTTGTCACGTCCGTAATCTAGGGCTATTCGTCTGCTTATTTTGAAATTTTATTTAATTTTTGGTCTATTTATTGTTCAAGGTAAAATGGGCATTTTTGAAAAATTTTGACTTTTTCGGTTTGACCAAATGATTTGACTAGTTTGACTTTTGGGTTGGTTTTGAAAATAATTTTATATTTGAGTTAATTTTGTAATTATTTTATAAATGGGGGTATTTTTAAATTAATTTTCGAACATATGGATGAGTAATGATATTTGTCACCCATATAAATTGTAAAGAGTAGCTTTTTGATTCATTTGTCAAAAAACCTAGAAATTTGCTTTTCACGTATTGTTCCTTCCTCTCAAAACAAGAACACTCACCATCACTTGTTTCTAAGCTTTATTGGAGGGATTTCACTAGGGATTTGGTATTCGGTTTCGATTTCTTCACCATCTAGGTAACGATCCATTCTCTATTTTCTTTAAATTGATTTCTATTTGATTTGGAGATTTCTACATGAACTAGGGTTTAATGATTTGAAGTTGATTTCTACAAAGTGATTTGGGATTTATGTTCTTCATGGTTTGGGTCTTGAAACCCCTAGTATCATTTCACAATTTGAGTTTTAATTGGGTTCCAATTGATTCATATTGTTCCTTAATGGTAAAACCTAACTTTCTAGAATTCGGGATTTATGATTTATTCTTGATTTGGTGTAGACCAAGTTGGGAATCGCCGACCGGAGTAGATTCGGTTGTTTGGATTAGCGAATAAGGTTAGTAGCCGTGTTTACGCCCTCACGATTGTCTGCTTTTGTCTGTTTGATTGTTTTCAAATTGGTTAATTGATATAAGGTGAAATCTGATTTGATTAGCATGATCTGTTGCATTTGATATAAATTGTATGGGTATATTGCTACCATTTTATCTGTATATGATCAGATATGTTAACTAGTGTCCTTATCTGTCTGCTATTTGTCTGTAATCTGGAATCTGAATTCTGTAATCTGTTAAAGTCCTATCCTAAGGTTAATACGATAAGATAAACATGCTGTTAGGGAAAACTAGATGTATATATCGATGCGCAAAAGCGTATATGGCCTTGATTGCCACCACTTTCTGGATGCAACAACATCATTTCTGGAGCTTGACTCATTTCTGGATGCGACGACATCATTTCTGGGATCTTTGATCAATCTCTGAGGGTTTAACCCTATCTGTCTGATTTTTGTTCCTAATTTTGTTATTAGACTAAGGACAGACCTGGTAAGTTAAACACCTAAATATTTAGGTAATCTGATCTTTGTGATTATGAATTGTTTATGCTTCTGATTATGTATGTTTGACATGTTGGCTTGATTCTTTTTTATGCTCGTTATTGTCTTTTGGGTTCTAACTTTGGGTAGTATGAATTGTGACTCCTAACTGGCTGTAAGTGTTAGGAATAGACCCAATTAGATAGCTAGACTTTGAATAGCAATCGACATAATCTGAACTAGGCTAAAAATGTGTCCAATGTCCGTAACCAGACTGTATACCGGATTGTCACTTAAAAATTAGAAAATTGGACGTAGGATGGTCTCTGGCCGTGCTCCTTACTGAGCTGGTTACTGAAATACAATTCGGCCAGTCTCGAGATCATTAGATTCACTCTCTGTCCGAACTTCTTACCGCACTAGCTACCGAACTGTAGTTTCAGAAGACTGTTCAACCTCTCTGATTGAGCTCTTCACCGATTTAGATACCGAATTTTAATTCGGTGTGTGTTTGGGAGACTTGAAACTCTCTGACCGAGCTTCATACCGGATTAGGAACCGAACTGTCACTTAAACCTTCCTTGGATTCGTATAATTGCTCTCTGACCGAGGTATCTACCGGATTGCTTACTGAAATATTATTCGGTAACTCTGGTGATGCTCTCTGACCGAGCTACCTACCGGACTGTCTACCGAATTACAATTCGGTAAGTCTGGTAGTGCTCTCTGACCGAATTACATGCCGAACTGCTTACTGAACTACTATTCGATTTCGGTCTCTCTTCTAAAAATAATTTGACAACTGTAAAGTCTTTTTTCAGACGGTAAATATAATAATCTTTAATCACTTATCCTAGATCACTTAAAGGGAATTATATTTGGGATAACTTGATTTGATAATCAACTTGTTTGCTTTTGTTTGTACCCTTTGGTTGTTAACTAACCTACATATGTGTGTGACATGCTATCTGTTTAATAAGACGCATCTGTGTGTGTTTGTTGAGCATTGGCTTACTAACCAGACATCGATAGTCTGACCCTTCGTTGTTTTTATTTTTATTTTTTGTATATTTGAACCCTTTTTGGGAATGGAAATTGGTGAGTTCAGACAGACAGGTGGGATAGCAGGATATCACTAGCATTCACGCATCATCCGACATACCTACCAGACTCTGTGTTCATTTATGTTTTTATTTAGTTGAACTTATATCAGACTTTTGTACTCGCTGCATTATGTTTTTAGTTATGTTTCAGAATAAGTACTTTTGAACATTAAGAGTTTATTCTCGAATTATGTTGGGTTTGTTTTGAATTAAATGATTTTGGAATTATAAAAACTGCCTTTCAGATTTGATTTCCACTTTGTAAATCTGCTATCAGTGTATCTTTTTATTTATGTATCTATATGTTTGTTATCTTACTCCGCACCGGTAGCATCCGGACTCTGCGTTCCCTTTCCGTCGGGGCGGGGGTTCAGGTGTTACATTGTCAATTCACGGGTTGACGAGTAAACTCGTATATATTTTAAAAAGTTAAATTTATTTTTTTAAATAATAAATTTTATATTATAAATTATATAACTACATGTAATTTATTAGACTATTAGATTTAATTATGATGAACTCAACGTCAAATTATATTTTCTTAAGAATAAATAATATTATAAATAAAAATAAACTTAAACAGATAGGCGGGTTGACCAGTCTATGACCCAATCCATTTAAACTCAATTCAAATGCGCACTAAATGAATTTGTGTTAGGTTGACTCATCATGTCGTAATTCAAATTGGCACCTCTAACTAATTTTAATATAATAAATTGATATATTTATTAAGATCCTTGGTTTTAATATTATTATTTCTTATATATTTGAAAATACTATATTAGTTTTTATTATTTTAAATAAATAAATTTATTTTATCATAATAAATTTAAATCTAATCTAAGTTGTGAAATTTTATATTACTAAATCTAATGATGTTTCCAACACAACTACGTGGGTATATTTTCTTAAAACAATTGCTAATGTGGCTTTTTACTTCCAAACTAGTTTTACGTTGATAATTTTTTTACAATTTTTTGAACTTTTAAAAGGGTGTAGATAAGTTATAAAACTTTAAAACCTTCACAAAAGTAGGGATTTAAATTGTGCTTGGTATTCGATTTTTGCATATTTGATATTCAAATTAATACATAATATATATATATATAATATTAGTGATATATTACTATAGAACCTATTTCAAACAAAAAAAATTTATAAAAACTAGTATTAAATGTTAATTTTAAGTTTTTACTAATTATAATAATTTGAAACATTAATTAAAAAAATAAACCAATACAATATTAATAAAATTTATTAAATAACTAGATTATATTAATTTTGGTGAAAACCAAAATACATATAAAAATAATATGAAGTGTCACAAAACTCCAAGCACAACATGCACATTTAACACATTTAAAATAGAAACATAAACATTACAACAAGCATTTAAAATAGTAAACATAAATACTCCATCATTGAATTATATATTCAAAAATATTTCCTTGTTTGGATATACATTACTAAAATTACCTAATTGGCGACGGAGATCACACTTTTTAATTTGACTTTTTGTTGAATGTCCATGTTAATTCAGATGCATGAAGTTTTTAGACAACCTTTTTCTATTTGTTTCATCCCTAAATCCACAAGAATTACAACTCCATACTTAAGCCAATTTTCTTCACTACCAATATGAACGAAGTTTGTGGTATATGCACTTCTCAAATTTTCAATTTGATACACATTAGTCACATATGTAACCTAATCTAGATTTTGCAAAATAATGGCTGCATAAGTATGGGCACATGAGTATATGTGGATTTAAAACATACCACAGTACATGTTCGATTGAGTAAGTTGATTTATAACTTTTGTATTGTAACTTCCACGATTTCGGTCTAGAAGTAAGGCCAGTATAACATAATTTTGTAGGGAAAAAAATAAGAATTTGAACCTTTTGAAATTAAAATTTATTGAACATTTATGCAAATGATTGAAATGAGACAGGACCAACTAATTCAATAATTTTTTATATTTATTGTATTTCTGAATTTTAGACTGATTTTGATATGATTTTTGGAACTGACTCCTGATCATTTTAAGGTCTAATAATTTGAAATGATGTATGACCCATAAAATGATGATATTTTACCATGGACCTTTATTTTGACAAAAAAAAAATACCATTGTTTTACAAAAAATGTCATTTTGACTAATGGTTGACTTTTGACCAGTGATTGACCTTTTTGACCAAATACTAATTTTGATCCAAAATATAATTTTAAGAGCTTAAATATTTTTACATGTCAATTTTGGCAAAATAGAGAGCATAGGATCACAAAAAAAAAAACTCTCAAGTGAATTTCGGATTAAACTCCGAAAAAGTATAATTTTATTCCAAATTGATATTTTTGAGCAAAATTGATTTATACCCAAATAAAATTTTGTTGGTGGAAATTAATTTACAAACATAAGAATTGATGTTGGGATTTTTACAAAAATATTTTTCGAATCCGAAACCGATGAGAAACAAAATAAATGAAGGGTGATAAGTTAGTGAGGTGTGCTTAGTGAAATTGGTGGACTCATGAAATAATTTTAAAAACTCAAGCCACCTATTCTCATGTTAACTTTACCCTTCTCACTTATTTCCCTTCTTTTCTCTCTACCTTTTCCAATAACAAACTCTTACCCTATATTGGAAATTTCATAAAGGTCATCACATTTTTATTTAAAAAATGGTTTCAAAAATCACCCAAGATCACTATTATTATCATTTTGAGGTCTTAGAAAGCTCTTCTACAATTTCAAACTTATTGGTAAGCTTTCTAACACTCTCTAATGGTGGATTTTGAAGTTGTTTATATTCTTGATTTGTTATTTTTTGTGATCCTAGATACTAGATTAAAACTTCCTAGTTGATTTTTTAGAAGTTAAATATGGTTCTATACCTAATTACATTTTTATTCTAGCTTTGAAATAAAATCAAATAATTTTATGATGTGTTGTTGTTGCTACACAAGTGTATAAAGTATGATAATTTTATAACCATTAGATCTTGAGCTTCATGTTTGAACTTATCTCAAAGACATTTGAGAATATGATTCTTGCTTATTTGAACAAAAATAAGGTTTTAAGTGTGGTTGATTTAATAAAAGTAGTATTTTTTAGACCAACTCCCGTTTGTGAGGGAGGTTTGAAAAATACATTTTTGATGAAATTTTGAGTTGGTTTAGGGTTTAAAAGGGCCTAATATGTTGATAATATATTAGGGTGCCTTATATTAAATTTTTGAGACCCAAATAATGAAATAAAATGAGTTTTGAAGAAATAGACTTTTATAAAGCACGTTTATGTCTAAATTCAAATTGATTATTTTAATGCCCTATAGAATTGGTATGAGATAGAAACCTTATGAGTATAAGTATTAATGAGTATCCTATGGGTTAATAGATACATAGATAGAGATTCTTGGATGAAATGAAAATCTTTGGAGTTGGTTAAGCGGACTTGGGAGCTCGTTTTGGTTTGATGCTTAATAAGGTTTGTTTTCTCATACCTACCTTCAAAATGGGAATGTGTAGAGTGTGCTAATCAAGTTGGCTTATACATAAAAATATCAATTACATGCATATTTTCATGATTAGAGTGTTAGAACATGTCACGATACATTAACATGTTAGACGCTAGAATTTGGCTATTGAAGTTTTGGGTGGATTGAGCCATATTATTTGTGGATATTGAAGGGCATAGATGTAGACTTAATTTTTCGCTTGCACTCTTATATGATGAATGTGTATTGGATAAATGTGTGGTTGAATGAATAGGTGTTCATGACATTGAGAATATGTATAAAACATATATGTATGCATTGTGGCTAAATGATCTTGAAATGACAATGTTGTCTTAGTACCTCTAAGAGATCAAATGTGCAAATGAAAGTTATAAAAGAAAGGATAAATGTGTGTTTCTTGTTGAATCACTAAAATGAATAAATTGCCTTTATTACAACTAATTAGAGAATATAGCTGCTTGCCATTAGGGAAAACACGAGATATATCTCAACATATGTAATTGATGTGAACTTGGTCATGGAATGACCCTAATGAACTGAGCGACATCTCCTAATAGGTGTGATGACACCACCTTCTAGCCTTATGTAATCAAATCCAAAGATAGATGGTCTGCTCGAGAGACATAACCGGCTCTACAGATTTTGGTCTTCGAACCCTAATAAGATATAGCTCTGAAAGTTGGCTTCGACCCTAACATCCCGTTTTCACTAATCAAGTTAGAATAAAAGGCGATTGCTTAAAAATGGTGTAATGTATTTATTGAACTTGATGGTTGTATTTTGAATTTGATTGGTTATATATTATGGAAACTTAACTTGTCAAATGTTTTTGAACTTGAAATGTTTTGAACTTGATTTTAAATGTTATATATATGTTAGGTCCACAATATTGGATTTTCAATATAATACTTTTAAATTAAATATACAGCTTCCGCTACTTAATTAAAGATTTTGTAAAACACTTTGATAAGAAATTTTTGTGTCAACAAATTTTGAAATTATGGAAAAGAATCCGAATATAAATTATATAGTAATGTTACTATTTTGGTTTATTTCTAGACCAAGATAACGACATTACATGTATTTCAACCCTGTTCCTTAGGCTTGTATTTAACATTGGAGATTTGTTTTTGTGATATTGTTGAGGTAAACGATAATTTAATACTTTTTGTGCCTTGGTCTGGTTTTTTTTTGCAATTGTCTTAATTAAATGTTGACTCCCTTACGATCAAACAACTGCGTCAAACGATAATGCATTAACATAATAAACATTGTAATTGAAAGATAATGTTTTCTTTTAAGCATATTGTTATTGTACTTTACTAGATTTTGGTCATTTAGGCAAATCATTGATTTTCATCATAAAATTGAATCCATTTTACCAAAGGGACTCGATCTAGCCATGTTTTTCTTTCATTGTTTGTAGTAACTATTCCACACTACTAATGGAGAAATTATTTTTTATTTGGAGTATATGTTGTATCAAGTTAAACATAGTGTTACGAGGTATAAGTAAATTGGAATTGATAGACATAATTTTTTTAAAACATAGTTGTAGGTACCATACCATTATTTGTCATTCTCACTGCTGTATATCTTTAAAGTGCTTGCGGAATTGGCTGCAAAATGGCAAATGCAAAATCTAAACTCAATATGCTCTAATACCCATGTTATATTAGTAAATGATTTTCTAATGGAATCATGGTGACCATATTTTATGCATAGATTTTTCTGTTTACAAACATGCTCTCTTAGATTTTTAACAAAGAGCCTCAAAAAATTAGCATTCTTTGACTTTACAAGGTTAAAAAATGAAGGAAAAACATTGTTGTTGCCATCTTGAGTTACAACTATTACAAGAGTCCCTCTATACCTTCCAAATAAGTGTGTGTCATCTATTTGAAAAAATTGGTTTGCATAATGGAAAACCTTGAACGCTTGGACGAAAGTTTATAACAGCCTCACAAAGTATTTCACTTGGTCGTATAAGGTCCTGTTTGCATAATAATGATGACTTAACCTCTATATTTACCATAGTACAAGGCATTGATTATTGCATTAACCGTTGCTAGACAATAACTTATGTCAAGCATCCCAATCACTAAATATCTTTGTTATTGCCTTTTATTTTGAAATTCAGGTTTTCTTGCATGTTGATTGATATTGAAACTTTGGTCCTCATTGGAGATTATTTAGGATAATATGGTGGCAAGATAATAAGAAATAATATGCATTAGTTAGAATAGATGAAGTCTGAATCTAATTTTTGGTGATAGATAGTCATGGCAACAATATTACACTTATCAAATTCTTCATACTTTGTAGTGTTCCACTTGTTGGCCTTCCTGTCCATTCTTGCACAAACCCTCCATTGACACCAAGTGTTTTTATGCTTGCAAAGCCTAGCATAATTTTCCCTATGAAGTCCATATTTTTTAAAAGACAATACTACTTTAGTGTAAGAATTAAAGAATCTTTATTAGCAAATGTTTTTACCTATTTTATTTCGGTGTCAGCATCTTTTAGGTTGTATACACGCACAATAGAGTTCTCACCATCCTTCTTATAATTTTCTAGATTCAATCAACGTATAAAAAAGGTTGATATGTAGTCCCTTTACTTTTAGAAATAGATGTATGGACATAAATACCATCGTTACTCTCTGCACTTTTGCTTTAGTAATCTTAAATGACTATGTAATTTAGATCATTTTCTCTATCCTCTAAATCTAAATCATATGGTAGATTAACTAAATTCAGACCAAGCAATTACTTAGGTAACAAATGAAATGATGTAAAAATATTCTAAGCACTTATAAAAATACCTTGTTGTTCGATTAGATAGAGCACTACATTAATATCTTTCTCATTGGAGAGATATGTTTCAGTTTCATTTTCCAATGGGTGATACAAACTAGAGTAAGGTCGTTTGTAACCTCTAAATGCACCACGTTAATCTATTTGTCAATATTGTGTGTTTGAAGGACTTGCTCCGGAACCTTCACTACCGCTCATAGTAAATAGTCTCCAAAATCACTTCTCTCAATTGCTTCGATTGGGACTTCTATGTAATGGAAATATGCAATGACCCTATCATAGCTATGAAATATATGCTGCACATATGCATTTGTTCATATTTTTAAGGTGAGTGTTGCCATATAGGATGCTATGTTACCTGTTGGTATGCGAAGTGATTTTCATTACTTATTGGTTAGGAAGCAACTGTAAACACTGGTGTATATGAAGTCCAAGATCATCTCAACTCTAAATCTTTCAAACTTGATAAATTATTTTTTAGCATTATCAGACTATAAAAACATTGAATCACCTTTCCTAATAACTTTTCCATTATAAATATCATAGATTGACAAGATATGGTGGCAATGCTTTTACCTGTTACTAAGTGAAGTATTAGGATGAGGAAAATGAATAACATATATAACAACAATGTGTTTCTTTTCACATAACAAAAAGATATAACCCATTGCATTATAAGGAGACAAATAAAAATAAGTTTCGGAGAAGACTCATCATGCAAAGCATGCAAAGACTCTGCAAACCTGGTGCCTTTCTGATTCTGAAAAATAAAAACTAAAGTTGCACCAGTTTCTTTTTTTTTTTATTATTATAATGTCAACTTCAAAACAACTGTAGTTGTGTTTTTGGGAGATGACAAAATATTTGAGAGATTCATCATGCAAAGCAGGCACGTTGGTGATTCTGACAAAAAAAATTGAAGTAGCACATGTGTCCTTTGTTTATATTATGGTGTCAACATTAAAACGATCATAGTCACGCTTTGAGGTGACGATTCTTTTAAGAGGATTTATGAAAAGGGGTGAAAATGAGCTGAGCCGGCTTGCGAATGATTCGGGCTCGACTCGTTTAAAGCTCGACTCGAGTTTAGATTAAACGAGCCGAGTTCAAGCTGAGCCTTAAATGAGCTGAGCTCGAGCCTCATAGTAAAAGGCTCGCGAGCTAAACAAGCTTAAACAAGCCTAAATGAGCTCACTTATAATAATAAGATTAAAAAAAATTTATAGAAAATTAGGGCATAAATGTAATTTAAATGAATATATTAATATTTATTAAATGAGTATTTTTTAATTATTTTTTTTGTATATAAAAAAATAAATATAAGGTAAATGAGCTTCACTAGCTCAAAAAAGTCGGATAACAAGCCCGCCGAACTCAAATAAGCTTTACGAGCTCAAACGAGCCTTATTAAGCCGAGCCTTTATGAGCTCAAACGAGCTGACAGAGACTGTATAATTATTAGAAGTCGAGCTCATGTCAAGAAAGAAAAAGCCGGCGAGTCAAGAGCCGAGCTTTTCTATAATGAGCCGTGCCATGAGCCTGCCAGGCTCGGGCTCGGCTCGTATACAACCCTACTTATGACACAAAACCTGCAAAGACCCTGCAAAGCTGACGTCTTGCCTATTGTGGAAAAAATAATCAAAATTGTATCAATATCCTTTACTTGTATTACGATGTCAGCATTGAAACGACTATAATCACATTCTGAGGAGACGATAAAAAAAGTAAATGTTATAGTATTTAAACTTGATACAGTCTATTAACATAACATTACACAACATTTTAGCTTAAGTACAATAGTTTGAACATAACATTACAATATTGTAATATGATATTTTTATTGTTAGCTTTTTAAGTACATAAAGAGACAAATATAAACAAATCAATATATCATTCTCAATGGGCAAAAGTTATCTAATCTTTAGTGCAGTAACACTGATCTGTTAAGTAGAGACATATATTTTCTTGTTTCATTTGGTTGCTTTTTATTCTCCTTCTTATCGAATAGAATGGTGCAAAACTATATCCGTATGATCGTCTTTAGTATAACTCAATAACAGAAAAAAATATTAAGCCTTTATACATACAATTAATTTAATTCTAGTCAGCTTTATTTTTCGAGCTTAATTCATTTAACTTTAATTCTTCCTATCTCTCGGTTGAAATTGAGGCTTGAAGAAGATAATGTTCCTATCTGATATAAATATATAAAAATATGAATAGAGCTAATAAGCACTATATCAAGCTGAATGAAATCTACATTAAAAAATATGAAAATATTTAAGGCTTATAACAAAGTCTAACACCAGCTAAGCAAGGGACATGCAATTAAATAGAATGAACATAGTAAAATAAGTAATCATTAATATGAAATAATGAAAGTAAACAAGAAAATATTCAATATCCAAAATAAAGTCCAACAAAAGCTTAACAAGTATAATGCAAGTGAAAACATGAATGTAGTAAACGAGAAATCCATCCACACAAAACCACAAACAATAAATTTATCTATAGTGGTAATGAGATGTCCTCAAAAAATAGTCTGCTATATGACAAGGATCGTGAAAAAAGATGGTACAAAATTCTCATCCCATATTGTTGCCCTCGACCAAATATTGTAGATTTGACTGTGTACCGAATATATTGTGTGAAGTTGGGGAGGTAAATAACCTGCAACATGTTGTGTAATGAGTTTAATGATATGCATAGATGAATGGAACTATGGATTTCATGTTGGAGAATTATCATCGGTCTTGATAGTCATAGACAACGGAAATGGCTAAAATACTGAACCAATGGACTGAAAAACCCTCATCCAGCAATATAAACTGAAGCGAGGAACGGATATTCCCATGTGTGATACAGGTGTCAAAAACTGCATCCCCTGACCGACCGACTGCATAGTCTAGTATATATGTCAATAGAAGATGGTGAGTCCAAGATTGAAGGACAAAAAAATTATGCTGTTTAAATAATTAATTTAAATTCATAACAAAAACATTTAAAGATTAAGTTACATATTTGATCATCAAATAACAACACATTATCTATCCGTTTGTCCCCAGGCCGCAGATAAGACCCATGTAAATATGCCTTTGTGGTGAGTGAACGCGTGGAATATAACCTTTTTGCTAGTGACTACCTCATCTAGACCACTCATATAAATGGATCTTGCATCACTAACAACGTCACCTTCGCCCGTGCGTTTAGAAGATCCTCCATCGCCACCCCCACCATTATGTCTAGAGGACTTGCCACTAGCACCTGCACTATAGTGTCTAGATAAACCTCTACTCTCACTAGTGGGTCTCAAAGAACCCCACATTCCCACCACCATACTCTAACAACCTGCCACACCTAACATCGTAATTCGATGGTCTGCCACCCCCATACTATGACACCCCTTTCACCCTTATGTCTACGAAATGACCCTCCACCTTTTGACTTAGACCTATGCTACTCGCATCCTTAGAAATAATGTCCACATTGTTACCACCACAACCACCATGATCATCCTCTGATCATGTGTATCTACCCTCATTGTGTACCTCCAGAGGTGCACCTCTACATTCAATAGGGGTTGTAGTAGGAAAATGAAGATGTGCCCTAACTAACACTTAAGGAGTAGGCAAAATCTATACTGTCTATGTGTAACGTCCTAATTGTTTTCCGGTTTTTCGAAATTTAAGATGATTGTTGAAGTTTTGAACTTTATTGTAACTCATGAACGTATCAATTATTGAAATGCTATTTATCTTCTTTGGTTTTCTTGAGATGTCTCTTGGTATTGTAATGATTGTATTTCGAAAATCGAAGCAAAAATGAATCAGAACGAAGGAAGGATCGGAAGTGCTCAGCACTGACCGTGCTGGCTACATAATATTTATGTCGCCAAGTATGTCGCCAGCGCTAGTGACAAGGCTTTATGTCGCCAGCCTTGTCTTGAACGAGCAAATTCTGCGAAATTGAAGTGTTCTTCTCGGTGCCCTTTGGCGATATAAGGCCTATGTAGCTTGCCTTGTCACCAACCACCGAAATCGGGTTTTCAAAATCTATTTTGACCGACTCCTTTCATTCTCGCTCATTCTCTCGAATCCTCTCATCTCGAAAGCAATTGTTCTCTCAACTTCATCGCGATCTCTTCGTTTGGGTGTCTCCGGTAAGTCTCCTATCAACCCTAATCTCCTTCTTTTGATTTCAAGCATGAATATCGATAGAATAAGGGATGCTTATTGATGGTTAAGGGTTGATTAGGTATTGAATTGGTTAGGGTTTTGTTAGAAACCCTAGGATTTGGGGAAGGTGGAATTAAATGATTGGGTATGTAATCGGGTTGGTTTTCTTGAAGAATCATTTGTATTATCGCTTTGTAGTCGTTAGATTATTGTTTTTCATGATTGGACGAAGTTTTGTTTTTCGCGCGTCACATATTCGACCTATTGTCTAAACCAATATTGTTACTTCTTTTTGTTAGGCAAAGCGGACGGTGCCGAGGATCGTGTCGGGGACGCTTAGTCTAGCTTATCGTCGGAAAAAAGGTTAGCAACGTCGTTTTATACTCTATATCGGTTGTTGTGTGTTTAATGATTGTGCATTAATTTGGTTAAACAAGATAACCACATGAATTGTAAATTAATAGAGATGATAGCGAATGATAGATCGAAAATGATGATTTGCGATTGTTGGTATATTGCTGCTTAGATATAATGATAAGTCTATTGCATGTTAGACTTAGGCTTTGGTTGGCTAGAGCTGGAAATAAATGGATAAGGCACTAGTAAAGTACCTGACAATTGATTGATTGAAAACCAATGTATTGATATATTGTAATGGTTGATTGCTGAAGGAAAATTGGTTGTTTGAACACCTAAGTGAATAAATAATGATTGCCCTAGTCATGGTTGAAAGTAGTGATAGAATGACATGTTATTAGGGGTACCCGAGATATCTCAACCTATTGAGCAAAATAGGACCTTTAGTTTAGCTAACCACATTGAAAAATTGAGTGACGACTCCTATTGGGTGTGACGGCACCACCGCCTATGAGCATATTGTTATTAGTGGTCTTTGGACCTAATTAATGGGATTCTAAGGTAGTAGTCCATCCCGATGGGGAATAAACGACTCTACGGATCTCGATCTTCGGACCATATTGGTGGCTTCGACCTAATTGGCCCCGTTTCATTATTGATCTTAGATTAGTGGCAGTCAAATAAAACTAGAAAAATAAATTGATTGATATTGCGTGATGAATGCTAGTGATTATTTGATTGTTTGAGGGATTCTTCAACGAAATTTGAGATCATAATTGGATAATTGATAATATTGAACACATCTAATGAACATAATTATTTTTAGTGGACTATCTCACTTTATTGAACAGTAATGACTTTAGACTTGGGAGGGATTTTTTTCTCTTCCCTTGATTGCTAGATTTAGGTGCATTTATGTGCCTCCTCATCATTGTATGTTTAAATAGAAGCATTGCGTGTGTTTGTTAGAGTATGACTTGCTAACCAGACATCAATATTCTGACGTTGTTATTCTTCCATTTTTCTTGTCTATCTATTGAAATGTGAAATAGGTGATCGAGCAGCTTAGAGATTCGAGCATTTCCATCAAAGCATGTTGATTTTTCTTGCATTTAGAATTTTTACAAATGAACTAAGATGTTATTTTTAAATTTGATGTTTACGAAGGATTGTAATTCATTTACTTAGACATTTTTAAATCGAGATTATTATACTTTTACTGGATATTCTGTTTATGGTTTCAAGACAAGTTTATTATTCTTATTTATCAAATGAATTATTTGACGTTATATATAGATACATATATATTTTAAATGAATGTCTATTGTGTTATTGCTTATAAAACGAGTTAATAAATTTGTTTTACATATAGTTATATTTCGTTTGTACAATTTCCGTATTTTAAAGAATGAATGTATTGATTGTTAATGTAGCGCTTCGGCTTTCGTTCGCGGCTCTGCCGTGGCCGGGGGTTAGGCGTTACACTATGAACTTCTTATTGAGATTCTATATCTACTGATATATTAATAGGTAGTGTTAGCGGCAATGCCCATGTCATTATATGAAGTACATCGGCCAATAATTAATAAATACCTTATGTATGGATGAGTGTTTGAGGTCAACCCTGCTAAATAATATGGTTGTGATTGCCATAAAATAGCCCGCCGTGCTCTTTATCTCACCAGTCTACCCTAATCTATCCACACTGATTGGCACTGCGAGGATGATCCAAACAAACCAACACTTTTGGGATATGTTGTGCATAACCAAGCTGTTGAAGAATATGGTTCGCATTATGATACTTGATTCATGAAATGCATAATAAACGAGTATATGCATGCCAATTGTCTGTCTATAACGTCTGCAAAGGTAGTCTAGGAGTTCACCCGGTTTTCGCACATAGGAAGAATATAATTTCAAGATTAGTATTCATTTAGAAGTGTTGAATCATTTGGCTTCCATTGATTAAACCCTTATATTCATTGAAATCATTTATTAAATTAATATATAAGACCAGATATTATTTTGGAATGAAAATATCAGTTTTAGAGTCATTTGGATTTTTGAAAATTATTTAGGTGAAAATAGAAATTCCTAATTGATTCATAATGGATTTTTTGAAAATTTATTTATTTGGAAGGTAAAGTGGTAATTACAAACTCGAGGTCTATAGAAACTTATTTTGAGCTAATTTTTATTTAAAACTACTTTAATTTAGAAGATATTAATTTTTGATTAAAAATAGTGATTTTTAATTTGAAATATGAATTTGGAGTGTTTTTTGAAATAATAAGAGTTTTACTAAAGAAACACTAGCCTGTAAACCCATATATATGAATTCTTTTCCTACTGCAACATAGATTGTCATCTCATTCTCTATTTCAAGTTCAGAAAAGCTAAAACTAACTTTCTCTAAAAAAATCTCAACTCCTCAACTGCGCCATCTACATTTCTATTAGCGTAACTTTCTCAATACTTGTCCACTTGATGTGATTCCAGATATCAGAACCGTCTCTCATTCTTTTACGCTTCCTTGCCATTCATTAGCCTTAAAACTCACCATATGTTGTCGAGATTCATCCAAACCAGACTTAGCCGACCAGAATGCTATCAGTTTTGGCGCCATCTTCTGTTGGTGATATCTCTCTCATCTTATCTTTAATCGACATGAAACTAAATGGGCAGGGGCGGATCCAGAAAAATACTAAAACGATGTCATCAATATAAAAGAAAAGAAATTTACATTAAAAAATATGTTAACTAAAACAATTGTCCATGCGGAGTTTTTTTTTTTTTTTTATATTTTGAAAGTAGAGTATAACACCACCATTTGACAAATAAAAAAGGAAAAAATAAATCTGATTGGGAACTCATTTTAAAAAAGATTTCAAAAATTAAGCATTAATTAAAAATTAAAAAAAAAACTAAAGCTTGAAAAAAATTAAAACGAATAAAAAAAGAAAAAAAAAATGAAAACAAGAGTTTGAAACCCTGGTGGTAGGTGAGATATGAAATTTGAAAAAAAAAATAAAATTAAACCATAATGGTGAGAATGTACTATTTTAAATTTACAAGAAAACAAAGAGAAGAATGATGATAATTTGAAGTTTGAAAAAATTAAAAAGAAAAAAAGAAAAAAAATTGAAAACAAGTGGTGGGGAGATACTATTTTAATTTTAAAAGAAAAAAAAGAGAAGTAAGAGTTTGAAACCCTGGTGGTAGGTGAGATGTGAAATTTGAAAAAAAAATAAAATTAAACCATAATGGTGAGGATGTACTATTTTAAATTTACAAGAAAACAAAGAGAAGAATGATGATAATTTGAAGTTTGAAAAAATTAAAAAGAAAAAAAGAAAAAAAATTGAAAACAAGTGGTGGGGAGATACTATTTTAATTTTAAAAGAAAAAAAAGAGAAGTAAGAGTTTGAAACCCTGGTGGTAGGTGAGATGTGAAATTTGAAAAAAAAATAAAAAATTAAACCATAGTGGTGAGGAGATACCATTTTAAATTTACAAGAAAACAAAGAGAAGAATGATCATAATTTGAAGCTTGAAAAAATTAAAAAGAAAAAAAGAAAAAAAATTTGAAAACAAGTGGTGGGGAGATACTATTTTAGTTTTAAAAGAAAAAAAGAGAAGAATGATCATACTTGGTTCACCTTGGGAATGTAATGACAACACTTTACCATTTCTTCTACTTCAATTACGTGACTACTTATACTATTGAATGTTATATATTTGTTTAGAGTGCTGTCAATTGACATCATTGACACCACCTTAGATCTGCCCCAGTAAATAGGTGTTCTTCATTTTTTCATTATCTATAACTTTGATGAAGAATCATCTTTTAAATCCTACCTCTTTTTTGGTCGATTTTGGCCAAAAGAGCAAGGGCATCCAACAGAGGTATAACAAAGACGGTCTCTATTTGTTAGACCGTATATTTGTCATCTAACCTCTGATTGATGTCATACTAAAGAGGTCTCCTTTTTCTTCCATCCTTTACAAAATTTGTTAAGATCTCCTCTTCTGATTTCGACGTTTTTATTATAAAAAATGGTAAAATTGAAAACTATGCAAATCTAATTTTTGTCTTATTTCTCGTTGTTCAATTATTTGTTTATAAAATTAATTTTATATTCTGATTTTAAATCTTAAAATGAATCACCAATCTTTTAAATTTGCGATGACATTGATAGGGTTTTTGTTTTATGAATTTTGAGTTGGAAATTATTCAAATTGTGTTAAGTTGTCTTAGGCTTGTAAGGATGTCAATTATTATGTTAAATAGACCTAATATATAATTGTGTTGATGTGTTTTGCGTATATGTTGTAGAAGATATTTAATCGCATATGGCTTGGGATCGACAGATGAGAGATTCGTGTCCCTTATTTTAGCCCTACATTATCTATGTTTTTGCTTATATATATATTGTGTGTATAAAGAATTACATATATGCATTCTAGGAAATGAATTTGATTATGAAATCAATAGATATGTATGGTGCCAAATAAACCACAACCAGATATAGGCTAAGATTTGTTGAACGCGATAGCTTAAAAGCTTACAGATACAATCTTTCAGAGTTTAATTCTAATGAGTAAAAAATCGGATCCTTTACAATTGTCTCTACCCCCTATTTATTGGGGTCAACAGTCTCTTTTCTAGAGGGATTGAGACTTCTCTTCTCTTTAGGACTTGGTATTCTTCTTTCAATATGAAAGGTCTTCCTTTATTTCTCGGGCTTTAGGAATCCTTGATTCAGCGAGATAGGTTTTCCTTCATCAACTGGGCTTCAGGAACACTTGATTCAGCGAGATAGGTTTTTCTTCATCAACTGGGCTTCAAAAACACTTGATTCAGCGAGATAGGTTTTCCTTCATCAATTGGGCTTCGGGAATCCTTGTTTGGTTTGATCACATTTTAGTGGATTGGTGCACTTCGATTTAGGCATTACTGGGCTCGGCCGAGTTAGGCTGTCTCTGGGCTTCTAGTCATTTCGGCCGAGCCCGACCCTTGGGCGTTATTTAGGCCTTTGACTCTTTCGGTCGAGTAGAACAGTTGGGTTCATCTCCCTGGCTTTTGGTCATTTCAGCCGAGTTGTCTTTGGTCGGGCTTGGTTGTGGACTATGATTCCCTTTGCCCATTTTTACTTTCACCTTAGATGCCTTATGATTATTTTCCCACCACAGTAATCCTTTATTGCCATGGCTTGAATCTTTCGAGCATGGCAATATATGACGTTATTTCGGTCAAGTTTGGGCTTTGCGTGGTTTTTGTTTTTGGCCGAGGTTTCTTTAGTTTCCTTGGTGGGCCACATTAGCCCTGGCTATCTTGTCTCAGGTAGATTTTGCGGCTCCTCGACTGCTGTGCCCTAGATTTGCCATCATTACGGCTGGTCTATATGAAGGTTGGTGGCTTCTTCTCTCTCTTCACTTTCAAACTTTCCAGATTTCCTCTCTCACTCTTTATCTTCGAAGACTGTTCGTCTCTCGTTTTCCGGTCCCGCCGTTGTTCTCTCTCTCCGCCGACGCTTCGAGGCTGCATTTTTCGGCTTCTTTCAAGTTGGTTTGCTTATGGTTTGCTTCTTTTGGATGGTTTCCGTTTGCTTTGTTGTTTTCTGGAGTTTTGGTCGTGTTTTTGTGTTCGTCGTGGGGTTCTTTGGCTGTTCATCTGACTTGCTAGGTTTTTTTTTTTTTTCTTGTTTTGATCTTTTTTGCCTACCTTCTTCTTTTATTTTTTTTGTTTATGCTAACCTCGGTCGAAGACCACTAACCTTCTACTTTATTCTTGGTCGATTGTAGATGTCTACTAATTCTCTGGGCACGTCTTCTTTCGGTGGTCTGACTTCAGAGTTCTCGACCGCAGAAGACGCGTGCGAGGAATGTTCGTCGGTTCGTAATTCACCGGCCGAGTCTAGTCCCCAGGGCATTCTGCCTCATTTCTTTAATATTAGGAGTACCATGACCATGGATGAGTTGGAGTCGGCTTTTTTTTGCTTACAAATTCCCTAGTTGGGTTCGAGCTAAGTTGCCCGAGCCTGAAGAAAATATTGATGATATGTTGGCCGATGGCTGGGAGCCCTTCTACCTTCGTCACTTTAAAATAGGGCTTAGGTTTCCAATCATGGGATTGGTTGAGGAGTTGTATACTTGGTGCCAGATTCATCCAAGTCAGTTGACTCCTTTAGCTATCAGGATTCTCCTGTGTGTGTCCGTTTGAAGGAGAAGTATAACTTAGAATTTTCGGTCGAGGATTTCTTCTATTCATACTTCGTGAAACGCGAGAATCCCAAATTTGGGCGATTTGTGTTGATTGCTCGGTCGAACGCCTAGCTCTAAGTTTTGGGTTTTTCTTCCAACGAGATTAAGTGGAAAGACAAGTACTTTTTTGTCAAAGGGACGATCCGTTTGTCGAAGGGGTTGAGTTATCCTCCGTATTGGCGGGATTCTTGTAGGTTTTCTTTTTTTTTTTGTGTTTTTGGTTTACTTGGTTTCGGTCGAGTTTGTTTTTGTTCTGACGCGCTTGTTTCCTTTTAAGCGAATTACGGAACGAAGAACTGCAAATCTTCTCCTCGGGCGCGCGCCAGAAGCGAGGCTATTTTTGCTTTACCGGCCAAGTCCCGTGACTACAAGACGCTCTTGGGTGAGCTGCCTATGAGCCGTCTCTGGGCTTTCACTAGGACAAGTGAGTTGCGATTATTTTGTGTATTAAGTTTTTTCGACCGAGTTCGCTAATGTTTGCCTTTTTCAGAACTTTCTGACTACGTGATGTCTAAGCCCGAGGGTCAAAGAGCGTTGGCCATGCGGGCCATCATGCGCCAGATCCAGGCTGAGCAGGATAAAGCTCATGCATCTGGTTCCGTTGGGGATGATGGGCCGGCCGAAGGGCGGGCCCTGGCTATGACTGCCCCTGCTCGTCCTCCAAGTCCTGTTCCTTCCGAGGCTGCCGAGGCTTCTTGTCCGGTTGTTCCTGAGGCGGCATCCAAGCCTTCTCGTTCTTCGGTCGCAAAGGAGAAGCGGCCGATGGAGGGTGGCGTGTCCTCAGCCAAGAAGCGTACCAAACATATCGGTCAAAAGCCCCGTGGTGAGGGTGAGGGCCGTCATATGATCTCTTTTCCTGGTAATCCACCAGGGAAGTCTCGGCCGAGATGATCTCGGTCGCGGAGAGCTTTTTCTTTCCTTAGGATGAGGAATGGCTACAGTCCTTATCTTTCACCAAGTTTTACGAGATGACTATCTCGAGTCTTTATAAGGTGAGTCTGTTGTTGTCACTTTCTTTCCTATGAATTGTTTTGTTTACCTTTTGTTTGGTTTTCAGGGTCTTCAAGGCTCGGTTGGCATGCGCAAGCACTTCGTGCCTATTCTGAGGGAGAGATGGTCCTTTGAAGCAAAAATCAAGTCTGCTTAGGCCGAGATTAAAGCGGCCCAGGAGGACTTGGGTAGGACTGTGGCCCAATGTGTTGAAGCTGTCAGCCAAGCTGGGAGGGTGGGGGCACATAATGCTAGGCTCGAGTCCTCGATTGCTCTGAAGGATGCGGAGCTGAAGCGCCAGGTGGCGGAGCTGGAGGAGTTGAGGGCGGCGAAACAAGCCTCGCTCGGTCAAATAGAAGAGCTCGTAGGCTGAGTTGAGAGTCTCACCATTGAGGCGGCCCAGACCGAGGTTGTGACCAGGTCATTTGCTTTAGAGCATGTTATCAAGGGATCTTTGACCCCTGAGTCTGCTCAGAAGGAGTTAGACGCATTGGCTGCCCTTCGTGACGAGAGTTGAGCGAGTGATGTGTATTTCCTTTTTTTTTTTGCTCTTTCTTGTACTCGCTGTAATTTCCGCCTTGAATCAATGAAGTTTAATCTTTTTGCTGGACTTGTGCTTGTGAGGGTTTAATCCCTCAAACTTTATTTGCGACCGATCGTATTGTTTCTGCTTGTGTCATGCTTGGCTCCTCTGATATCTTCTGGATTGTTGCTTTGGCCGAAGCTTGTTTTGTCAGATTTTTCCTTTGCTTAGGAGAGTTTTCTGGACCGAGGCCCTCTAGAGGTTTGCCCTCGGCGGTTTTCTTGCCTTTGGCAAATTTTCGGGTTGCCCTTTGGGCAGTTTTTGTATTGCTCCTTGAGCGGTTGGTCTTCGCCCGAGACCTTCTAGATTTACCAGAGGCTTGCATTTGGCAAATGTCGGGTTGCCCTTTGGGCAGTTTTTGTATTGCTCATTGAGCAGTTGGTCTTCGCCCGAGACCTTCTGGATTTACCAGAGGCTTGCCTTTGGCAAATTTCAGGTTGCCCTTTGGGCAATTTTTGTATTGCTCCTTGAGCAGTTGGTCTTCGCCCGAGATCTTCTGGATTTACTAGAGGCTTGCCTTTGGCAAATGTCGGGTTGCCCTTTGGGCTATTGGTGCTTGAGTTGCGAGCGTTTGAGAGAAATGAGTTATTTTATTGCTTTAAGATGGGGCCTCGTCAAAAACCCTACTTGGGGAAAAGACTGCCCGTTATTACAGATAACATCTTACATTAGAATTGATATCTCTTCAGGTGGTGGATGTTTCAGCTGTGTTCCACCTCATTCCCTTCCTAAGTGAGCAATTTGTAGGATCATTTCCCAGATGCGCGCTCTATTTGGTATGGCCCTTCCCAGCTTTTGGCCAATTTGCCATGGCTCTGATTCTTTGTGTTCTAGATGACTTTTCTAAGTACCCAGTCCCCGAGTTGGAGGCTCGGGCTTTGACTTTTTTATTGTATCGTCGTGCTATCCCCATTTGGTATCCTGCGATTCTTTGTCGCGCGATTTCTCTCTTCTCGTCTGAAGTATCCCTTTCGAAGGCTAGTACTTGTTGGTTGGCTTGGTCTATTAGCCTTTCTTGAGGCGATTGGATCTCGGTTAGGAGTACTGCTTTTGTCCCCTAGACCATTGAGAATGGAGTTTATAATGTCGATGTTCTGGGGGTTGTCCGGAATGCCCAGAGGACTTCGGGTAAGGCTTCGGGCCACAGTCCTTTGGCCCCTTCCAGCTTTTTCTTGAGTGAGTCGACCACCGCTTTGTTGGATGCTTCTGCTTGTCCGTTGGCTTGAGGGTATCTTGGGGTCGAGTACGTGAGTTTGATGTTCATTTGTTGACAGAAGTCTTTCAGCATTTGTGCTATGAATTGAGGCCCATTATCCGTTATTATTTCCCGTGGTACGCCGAACTTGCAGACGATATGTTTCCAGATGAACTTCTGCACCTCTTACTTTCTGACCATTTTCTACTGCTTCGGCTTTGATCAATTTCGTGAAATAATCGGTCACCATCAGGATGTATATTTTCCTGCCATGGGTAGACATTGGGAAGGGTCCTATGATGTCCATCCCCCATTTGTCAAACGGCCATAGAGAAGTTATGCTGTGTAAGGTTCTTGTAGGGAGGTTGGAGTAGTTGGCGTGTCTTTAGCATTTGTCGCACTTTTTAACTAGCTCTGCAGCGTCCGTTTTCATGGTTGGCTAGTAATATCCGGCTCTGTGTGTTCTGAACGCCAGGCTTCTTCCTCTGGAGTGGTTTCCGGCCGGTCCTTCATGGAGCCCTTTTAGCACAGACTTTGCTTCCAAGGTGGAGATCAATTTAGGAAGGGGCCGGCTATGGATCTTTTGAAGAGGATTCCCCCAATGATGCAGAATCTTGCAGCTTGGGCTCGCAGTTTTCTAGCTTCAGCTTTGTCTTCAGGGACCTGTCCGTGATTGATATAGGCAAGGATGAGTGTTCTCCAATCGCTTTGTTCTAGGACCATGGTTTCTTCGTATTCGATGGCCGTTTTCGGAAGGAAGGCGTACACGATGGGCCTAGTTGGTTCGTCTTTGTGCATTGATGTTCCGAGATTTGCCATTGCATCCGCCCTCTCATTTTCTTCCCTTGGGATTTGTTTTATTCCAGCCCTCTGAAAGCGCCTCATGAGATCTTTGGCTATTTTGAGGTACTTAGCCATTTTTTCATTTCTGGCTTGATATGTGCCTTTGATCTGGTTGACCAACAGTTGGGAGTCGCATCTGATAGTGAGATTGTGTGCTCCACTTTCTTTCGCTACCTTTATTCCTGTGATTAGGGCTTCATATTTGGCTTCATTATTGGTGGCAGGGAATTCGCACCGGATGGTCTGGAGAATCAGAGGTAAGTTTGGAGGTCTGAGATATACATCTAGGCCGCTACCATTCTGTCTGCTAGCCCCGTCTACTTCTAGTATCCATTCTTCAGTTGAGGGTGTTATCAGCTGGTTGATGTAGTCCGAGGCTGTTTCGGTCGGCGGAATTTCTTCGAAGTCGGTCATGAAATCTGCCAGAGCTTGAGATTTGATCGCCTTCTTTCCCTTAAAGGATATGTCGTGCTTGCTGAGTTCCAGGGCCCATTTTATTAGTCTCCCGGATTTGTCGGGGGAGTGGATTGCGCTTCGAAGGGGTAGCGCGGTTATGACCGCAATTGGGTGCCCTTGGAAGTATGCTCGAAGTTTCTCGCCAGGGCTGGTCAAGAAATCCTTGATATCTGCCAGGGCTTTGCTGCACTTCTCGGTCCACTCGAATTCTTTGGATTTTTTGTGGGCATCGAAGAAAGGCTGAAAATTTTCTAAAGCCTTAGGAATGAATCGGGTTAGCGCGGCTAACCTCCTTGTGAGCTTCTGTACGTCCTTCTTGCTTTGAGGTTCCGTTATATTTAGGATGGGTCTGATCTGATCTAGGTTGGCCTCGATTCCTCTCTTTGTAACTAGATACCCCAAAAATTTCCCTGCTTTGACACCGAATTGACATTTTGTGGGGTTGAGCTTCATGTTGTATTCTCGGAGTGTCTCGAATTTCTGGCTCAAATGATGTACATGGTGACTTGCGTCCTCGGATTTAACTAGCATGTCGTCGATATATACTTCCTTGGTTTTCCCTAGTTTATCGGCGAACATCTTGTTCATGAGTCTTTGATATGTGGAGCCTGCATTTTTCAGGCCGAAGGGCATTGCTTTGTAGCAGTAAATCCCCCTTTCTGTGACGAAGGCAGTCTTTTCTTGATCGCTAGGATGCATCAATATCTGGTTGTAGCCTGAGTAGGCGTCCATAAAGCTTAACATCTCGTACCCCGCGGTTGCGTCGACGGTGAGGTCGATGTGGGGTAGCGGGAAGGGGTCTTTCGGACATGACTTGTTCAAATCTGTGATGTCAATGCAGACCCTTCGTTTCCCATTCTTCTTTTTGACGACCACTATGTTAGCAAGCCAGTCTGGGTACTGAACGTCTCTGATGGATCGGTTCGCGAGGAGTTTTTCGACCTCTTCGTTGATGATTTTATTTCGTTCAGGGGCGAACCTTCTGCGCTTTTGTTTGACTGGTTTCGCACCTTTTATATTCAGCTTGTGGGTTATGATTGTCGGGTCGATTCCAGTCATATCCTCATGTGACCAGGCAAAGTAGTCCTGGTTAGCTTTGAGGAAGCTTATCAGCTTTTTCCGTTCCAAGCCCTCTTTCGCGGCTCCTATCTGCACCATTTTCGCCCCTTCTTGATCTAGGGGGACCTCATCTACTTCGTCTTCGGCCGGAATTTGGGGTGTCTTCGGCCGAGACAGTGATTGCTAATCTTCGGCCCCCTTCTGCTTTAGGCAGTTAGCGTAGCATTCCTTGGAGGAGCTTTGTTCACCTTTTATCTGTTTGATCCCTCGCGAGGTAGGGAACTTGATGAGTTGGTGATACGTGGACGGGATTGCATTCATGTCATGTATCCTGAGTCTTCCGAGTATCACATTGTACGTAGACCTCGAGCTTATCACTAGAAAGTTTGTGTGCAGATTGATCCCTTCTGTGAATACTGGCAGTTCAATCTCTCTGATGGTCGAGGTGGTCTTTCCATCGAAGCCGATAAGGGAGACAACCTTTCTGCGCATCATTCTCTCGTCCAGTTGCATATTCTTGAATGTTTCGAGGAATAGTATGTTGGCCAAGCTTCCGTTATCCACCAATACTCTCTTCACAGTTAGATTCGCTATCGATATCTTGATTACTAACGCATCGTGGTGTGCCGCATTGATCCCCTTAGCCTCTTCTTCTATGAAGGTGGTAGAGCAATTACCGATTGTGGGACCGTTCCCGATGTTGTAGATACTGAGGGAATCCTCAGCTTTCTTTTTGCCGCTGAGCTGGTCAGCCCACATATCTCAGATCCCCCTGCGATCATATTGATCACTCTTTCTTCTTCTGCATTTGCAACCGGGACCGCTTTCGCTGATCGCCGATTCTTGTCGGCCTCGGTTGCGATTTCTCGCCCTTTTTCTGACAAGTATTCTCGCAAGTGGTCTGCCTTTATTAATTCAGCAACTTCTCTCCTAGGAGTCCAGCAGTCTTCGGTGTTGTGGCCATGGTCTCCATGAAATTGGCAGTATCGGGATTTATCCTTCCAAGTTATTACGGGGTTCGTCAGTTTGTCGGGCCACCTGACTCTGTCCCCCATTCCTTTGAGGATTGCAAGGGTTTCCTTCGTGGGAATCGTGAGTGGGTAAGGTATCAACTCCTTCCACCTCCGACCGTGGTCGGAATATTCCAGCCTCGATAGGTTGTGGTGGCCGGTGTAATCTGGCCTTAATGGGCCGTTATGGTTGGACTCTTTCAGATTACTCCTCGATCCTTCAAATTGACCGACGTTGCTGGCAATATTTCGGCCTCTCGAGCTTGATGCTTTTTCTGAGCTCCTATAACTTCTCGGTTGGAGCTCTTCTTCGTACTCCATCGCGTCGTTGGCCCTTTCCAGGTCATCTTCAAAAGTTCGGGGTTTGATTAGTTTCAAACTTTCGTAGAATTTGGAAGTCTTCTGTAGCCCCTTGATGAAGGCCTTGGTGGCGCTCTTGTCTTGGCAGTCTGGGATGGCCATCTTGGTTTCTATGAACCTCCTAACATATTGCCTGAGGCTTTCATTGCTGCCTTGTTTCAAATCATACAGATCGTCTACATCCTTCTCTTTCTTCCTGTTGTCCGAGAAATGATTTACGAACTTGGAGACTAAAGAAGCGTATGACCGAATGCTTTTCTCTGGGAGGGCCGAATACCATCTTTGGGCGATCCTAGTTAAGGTAGAGTTGAAACTCTTGCACATGACGGCCCCCATGTCTTCCTCCGGGATGTTGCAGGTTCCCATTCGATTTTTGTATCCGGAGATATGATCTTCCGGATCTGTAGTTCCGTCATAAGGCTTCATACTGGGAATTGAAAACCTTTTGGGCATTTTTGTTTCCATGATCCAAGAGGCGAAAGGCATGTCGGAATATCGCATCGTCGACGACCTGATTGTAGCTCTTTTTCCTGAAGTTCATTGCACTAGGTCTTTAAGCTCTTTGAATTCCCGGTCACGGTATTTTTCGCGAACCCTGCGGGTCGATTTGGGATCTGTCTCCTCGTCATCGGAACTGCTCGAATTGTGGCGGTCAGTATTTCTGCGACTTTTCGTTGACCCGTCGCTTTCTTCTGACGTTTCCTTGCTGGATACTTCTTCGAAATTGAGTTTGCGCTTCCGGATAGGAGAATATATCCGACTTGGTTGTTGGGGTTTTCCTTTGAAGAGGATCGTAGACTTTTTTCTTGATTCTGCCTCTCTTCTCCATTGTTCTTTTTCTTCTTCAGCTTTTTTCAGCATCTTTGTCAAGATCGCCAGCTGTTCTTCTGGCGTCTTTGGAGCTTGATCTTTAAAGTTGATGGTATTAGGGTTTATTGGAGCCATGACTGATGAGATCCTGGGTGCAGATGATAGTTGTAGATGGAATTCAGAGTTTTCAAGAAACCTTAACCTTGTGTGAGGTTCGTAGCCCCACGCTGGGCGCCAAACCGTGGTGCCAAATAAACCACAGCCAGATATAGGCTAAGATTGCTTGAACGCAATAGCTTAAAAGCTTACAGATACAATCTCTCAGAGTTTAATTCTAATGAGTAAAAAATCGGATCCTTTACAATTGTCTGTACCCCTTATTTATAGGGGTCATCAGTCTCTTTTCTAGAGGGGTTGGGACTTCTCTTCTCTTTAGAACTTGGTATTCTTCTTTCAATAAAAAAGCTCTTCCTTTAGTAGTCGGGCTTTAGGAATCCTTGATTCAGCGAGATAGGTTTTCCTTCATCAACTGGGCTTCAGGAACACTTGATTGGGCGAGATATGTTTTCCTTCATCAACTGGGCTTCAGGAACACTTGATTCAGTGAGATAGGTTTTCCTTCATCAATTGGGCTTCGGAAATTCTTGTTTGGTTTGATCACAGTTTAGTGGATTGGTGCAATTCGGTTTGGGCTTTACTGGGCTCGGCCGTGTTGGGCTGTCTCTTGGCTTCAAGTCATTTGGCCGAGCACGACCCTTGAGCATTATTTAGGCCTTTGGCTCTTTCGGTCGAGTAGAACAGTTGGGTTCATCTCCCTGGCTTTTGGTCTTTTCGGCCGAGTTGTCTTTGGTCGGGCTTGGTTGTGGACTATGATTCCCTTTGCCCATTTTGACTTTCACCTTAGATGCCTTATGGTTATTTTCCCACCACAATATGAAAATATAAGAAGGAAATAAATTGACTAAATGAGAGATGGGTAAAGGTAGACTAAGCTTTTGTGTGACATTTGAGTGTGCTTCTCCCCATTTAAAGGATCAATAAATGGAAAGAGATGCGCTTATTTTAAGTTTGATATATACTTGTTGTGTTGAATCTTACGGTCATGAAAATGTACTGTGAAAGTAAATGATGTTGTTGATGGTTTACTTGATGTTATAAGTGATGAATTACATTTTTGTAAATAATCCTATATTTTTGGATATGTGTTTATGTTGATATTCTTTAATATGAAATAACTAATAATATGAACCCATTTATATAGTGTGGATTGATGTATAGATGGTGTCTTAAATATGACATAGATTGTACTAAATTATTTGTATGTGAAATAATGTGACAGTAAAAAGAAGATAATATTATTACCCTTAGACTAGTGACATTAGAAGAATTTATGACATGCCTAGGGATAAAGGTATCTCATACAGAAATGTGAAATAATTGGCTTGAAGTTCCTATTTTATTACAGTAGACAACTACTATAGATTCGGCTCGACAAAACATATATAGGTTTGACTATTATAGATTCGGCTTTCGCCATAACGATATGATTTGATATGAACACGGTGGTGTGATTCCGTTTTCTCTAATAGCTAACTATTGGCATTGATATTAAACTAAATATGAAACTAACATTGGTAATCTGAAATTGAAACTGAATGGATATATTGAGTCATGACTGTTTGTATGCCGGAATTTGGAATTAATATGCATTGGGCTATATAAATTTTTTGGATTGGAAAAATTGGTTCAGTTTGCTTCGTTTGTTTATCATTCTAGATGCAATTGCTTGTGTACTTCATATATGATTACAAAATATTATACATGACTCCTAATTAATTAAGTATGATTGAAGTTTTGTTGAATTATGTGAATTATACTAAAGAGCATGTCTTGCAAATAAAATGACTTAATCGTTAGGAGAAATATGAATATACTTACGTTTGATATAGGTAAAGCTTAGGAGGTTCAATAGTAATGAATTATATTTGTTCACCATAAAGTCGAATAATAAGATCCGTAATAAGAGTATACAGATAAGTAATGAATAGTTAAATTGTGGTAACCAAAACGAGTGTTACTTATTTCGCAAGTTACTTTACTTATAAACTAAATTACCTCACTAAATGTCATGTAAAGCACAGTTAAATTGTGGTAATGATGGGAAAAGATGGGAATCATGTGGAATGAATATAATGATGTTTTAGATTTTTTTTTTTAATATAATCAATAAAACATTTAGTATATGAATGGTTTATATGTCCATATTACACAGAGTCTATAAGTAGCATTAATAACTAGATAATTGGAACTGTAAAATAATAAATGATTGCTCTATTGATCAAAGAGAAACGTAAAAGAAATTGTTTGTACGGAACTACTACATTTATTTTACTATATCATAAAATAATATTCTAATTTAACATTATAAAATGGAATACTTATACAAATTAAAATGGCGTATTTAAAAATTTTAAATGATATTTTGATTAATGAAATGAAATAGATTATATATTTAAATAAATTTTAAAAAGTTGAAAGAAGAAATTATTAAAATAATACATTTACAAATTAAAAAAATTAAAAAGAACATATGAAAAATGGAGAAAAAATTTAAAAATGAATAATTTGTAGAAGTAATAATATATAACATACTAATAAACATCTCCTCATCTTGAGAAAATCAATGGTCCGGAAAGAAAAGGACAGAGATATTCGTTTTAAAGAAGTAAGAATAAAAATGTTTAAATATTAAGAAAATTAATTATTTTAATAATAATAAGTATGTAAATATTAATAAAATTTAAACCTAGGTTGAAATGGTGATATTAGACATATCACGAGAATTTGGCTTGTATATAATATTAATATATATATATATATATATATATATATATATATATAAAAAAAGACAGAGCTAGAGCTGTAACCAAACCTTTTATTAATGAACATTGTCATTGTTATAATTTCTTAATATTTTGTTTGAGTGGTTACAAAACCTTTTATTGAAGATATTAATTTATGATTTAATGATTTTATTAAAAACTTACCATTATTATAAGAAAAAATATATATAATTTTAATTTAAAATTTTTTTCATTATTATAAAGAAAAAAATATTTAATTTTAATTTTAAAAAAATAATTACCAATTATTTACGATAATCATAATTATTTGAACCGAAATATTTTTTTTTATGAAGTCGAGATTGAAAATGATAACATGAAGAAAAATAAATAAATTACAAATTTGTTTATATATTTTTTAAGTTTATATATTTTTATTTATTTACAATTATGATATATGAAAGAAAATGATATTATCATTATTTATTTAGGAAGACAAATCTAAATGAATTGATTATAAAAAGTAATTAAAAGTAGATAATAAAAATAGTAATAATAAATTTTAAATATTCTAAAATTAGATAGTAGTAAATATGGAACTAATTTTATTGGGATGAAAACAACATTTTTATGCGACCATGTCTATCTATCCATATAGAAAAACACCAAAGATTTTGAGTTTGTTAGATATTTAACAAATAACAAATTTACACGTGTTAGAGAATCCTTCTTCCCTTTCCTGTCATTCATCGCTTCTAGCTCGCTCTCTCTCCATCTTCCCTTACCATTCATCACTTATGACTCTCTTTTCATCTTTTTCTATCAATTATTTCTTTTAGTGTGACAATAAATGTCGAAGGTTAATGCGTTGGAGACGATTAAAATTTCCTTTATTTTTCAATTACATGATATATAAAAGCAGAGAGACGTCTCTGTTGGAACACCTTTGTTTGAATCGGAAAAAAATCGGTCAAGAGCGCCAACGAGTCAATCGTCAAAATTTTCACCAACCACTCACTTTCTCTTTCGTCCGTCGACACAATGAGAGGACCTGGCGCTTTGGTGGTAGCAGTTTCTGCAGGCGTACTATGTTCCTCCTCCTCATCCGCCGCCATAGTAAATATCAGTTTGGTACTTTTCTTAGGTCTAGGGTTTTATATTCAATACAGTATCACACTACTCCAATATTGAATCTTTTTATCTTTGATTGAAAAAACTTGGTGATTTTTTGTAAGAGGTTTGTTCGGCAGATAACAAGTGTAAGAGCACGTTAGCAGGAGAAAGATAAATTCTCGCACAGATTTGATGGCTTGAGGGGTTAAGGTTTAGGTTAATGATTGTACAAAGTTATAGTCTTTTGTAGATCAATTAAATATTAATGTTAATATTGTTGTTTGTTGATTATGTAAGGTCAATTTTATTGGTAGATCATTTGTTTTTTTGTAATGTCTTGAATCTAAAACTATTTTCTAATTAGGTTTTCTATTTTTGTCCCTAATTATGATATCTATTTTATGTTCCCTAATTAGGTTTTCTATTTCTGTCCCGAATTAGGATATCCATTTTCTGTTCCCTAATTAGGTTTTCTGTTTCTGTCCCTAATTAGGTTTTCTGTTGGAATACTATAAATACACTCCTATATTCTTAACATAAGACATAGAGAAAATACATCTGAAAAGAGGGAGTCTATTATTGTAATCAGTTTCCTTCTAACTAAATCTGGTTTCTCTATCAGGTGGAGACAACTAACACATTGTTAGTGAACCATGTAAATCTGGTGCATTTTAATTTTATTGCTACATCATTATCTTTCTCACATATGCATAAAAAACTAGTATTAGAGCAAGGTTAATCAGGGTTTGTAATATGGTGAGAAAGATGTCTGCCTTAAATGTGAAAATTGACAAATTCACGGGAAGGAACAGTTTCAGCTTATGGCAAATTAAAATGTGATCCTTGTTGAAACAGCAAGGTCTGTGGGTGCCATTATTGAAGGATAAAAAGGGATAGACTTGTAATGATGCAGGGATGACTACTCTGTAGAAGAAGGCACATTCGACTATCATGTTGTGTCTTGTAGATGATGTCATAACTGAGGTTGTAGATCAAGAATCTGCTGTTAGTCAGTGGTTAAAATTTGAAAGTCTATCCATGACGAACTCATTAACCAACAAGTTGCTTTTAAATAGCGCCTATTCAGTATATGAATGAAGGAAGGTACGCAACTCAGAGATCACTTAGACAAAATGAATACGATTCTATTAGATCTGCGTAACATTGACGTCTAGATTGAAGATGAGGATGTTGCCTTAATTCTATTAGTATATTTACCACTATCATATAAGAATTTTGTGCAATCTTTTGTTGTTGGGAAAGATATCGTGTCTCTGGAAGAAGTTAGATAATCTCATCATACCAGAGAGCTGTGCCATAATGCAACTGGTACAAATATAAATAACCAGGCTGTCGGATTAGTAGCTATTGTTAGTTGAGGATATGGAAATTCAGAAAAGAAGAAATCCTAGAAGCATCCTAAGTCAGATGATGTCTGTAACTATTGTAAGGAAAAATGACATTGGAATAAGATTTTCCGAAAAATAAGCCACAAGAACAAAATCAAATTCTGTTGCTGTAGCAGAAGTTAACACCAATTGTGATGAGGATTTAGCTTTAGTTGTCGATGAACATTCTCATCATATTGATATATGAGTTTTAGATACAATAGCCTCTTATTGTACATGACTGAGGAGAGAGTGGTTTAAAACCTACGAGCAAATAGAAGGAGGTAATGTTTCCATGGCTAACAGTTCTGTTTGCAAGATTGGAGGGATAACCTCTATCAAGATTCGGACACATGATGGTAAATTCTGCACATTGAGAATGTTAGGTATGATCCACACATGACAAAAAATCTGATATCATTGAGTTTGCTAGACGGCAAAGGGTTCTGTTTTAAAGGTAAATGTGGAGTTTTATATATCTACAAGGGTTCTAATGTGATAATGAAAGGTGTCAAGCAGGGTACTTTGTATATTTTACAAGGTTTGACAGTTTTAGTGTAACGCCTAACCCCCGGCCACGGCGGAGCCGCGAGCGGAAGCTGGAGCGCCACATTACATTCTATACATTCGTTCGATACAATACAATACGATACAATAGGTGCAGAAATAAACATTAATAATAAAATAGTCGGATTTAAAATAAGCCTCTTGAACCCATTTTGAAAACAATAACATAGTCTATACAATTCATTTGAAAAGAAACCTGTATAATTCATTTAATCAAAATAACCATGTCTGTAACATTTATTCAATAAATGTAAATATGCAAATATCTGTCCAAAGAAATATAAACTGAGAACATTTAAATGGTGTCCTTTAAAACTAATGAGAAAACAAAAGAAAAATAAAGCTCTCAATATGGTTCCAAAAACATGAAGTATGCAATGCGACCTTCAATCTGCTCGATCACCTGTTTCACATTTTCAATAGATAAAGACAAGAAAAAGGTAGAAGAAACAACGTCAGACTATCGATGTCTGGTTAGCAAGTCACACTCCAACAAACACAAGTAATGCATCTATTTAAACATACAATTATGATTTTTGGCACACAATGCACCTAGGTCTAGCAATCAATCATAATAGAATACAAACCCGCCAAATTTCCATATTATTCACGAGTTCAATAAGGTGTATTAATCATTACGTTCCAATTATACTCATTATGTTAAATTAACATTCTTAGGCATCCATATAGGTTCTATATATCCATATAAAACCCCCAAAGCAATCAACTATCCACTAGCATTCATCACACAATAACAATCACATTATGTTTCCAATTTTATTAGACTGCCACTAAACTAGGATCAATAATGAAACGGGGCCAATTAGACCGAAGCCACCAATTAGGCCGAAGCCACCAATAATCTATGGTCCGAAGACTGAAATACGTAGAGCCGTTTATTCCCTGCTTAGAGACGAACTGCCACATTTTGGATTTCATCAATTAGGTCCGAAGACCACCAATAATCTGTGGTGCCGTCACACCCAATAGTAGTCGTCACTCAATTTTTCAATGTGGTTAGCTAAACCAAAGGTCCTATTTTGCTCAATAGGTTGAGATATCTCGGGTACCCCTAATGACATGTCACTCCAACACTACTTTCAACCATGACTATGGCAATCATTAATTATTCAATAGGGTGATCAAATAACCAATTTTCCTTTAGCAATCAACAATTACAATATATCAATCCATTGGCTTTCAATCAATCAATTGTCAGGTACTTTACTAGTGCCTTATCCATTTATTTCCAGCTCTAGCTAACCAAAGCCTAAGTCTAACATGCAAGTCATTCCATCACTACTTTCAACCATGACTAGGGCAATCATTATTTATTCAATTAGGTGATCAAACAACCAATTTTCCTTTAGCAATCAACAATTACAATATATCAATCCATTGGCTTTCAATCAATCAATTGTTGGGTACTTTACTAGTGCCTTATCCATTTATTTCTAGCTCTAGCTAACCAAAGCCTAAGTCTAACATGCAATAGACTTATCATTATAAGCAGCAGTATACCAACAATAGCAGCAATCAATATCCACCCTATCAATCACTATCTAACTTTACCAATTACAATTCATGTGGTTATCTTGTTTAACCGTATTAATGCACAATCATAGAACACACAACAACCGATATAGAGTACAAAATGACGTTGCTAACCTTTCTTCCGAAGATAAGCTAAGCGTTGCCGACATGATCCTCGGCACCGTGCGCTTCGCCTAACAACAAGAAGGAACAATATTGGTTTAGACAATAGGTCGAACATGTGACGCGCGAAAAAGCGAAACTTTGTCCAATTGTGAAAGACAATAATCTAACGACTACGAAGCGATAATACGAACGATTCTTACTCGAAACCCAACCCGATTACATAATCAATCATTCAATTCCACCTTCCTCAAATCCTAGGGTTTCCAACAAAACCCTAACCAATTCAATACCTAATCAACCTAAACCATCAACAAGCATCCCCAATTCTATCGATATCTATGCTTAAAATCAAAAGGAGGAGATTATGGTTGATAAGAGACTTACCGGAGACACCCAAGCGGAGAGATTGCAAATGAGTCGAGAGAAAAATCGCTTGCGAGAGGAGAGGATTCGAGAGAGTGAGAGAGAATAAAAAGGATTCAGCCAAAATAGGTTTAAAACGCTCGAATTCGGTCTTTCGCGACAAGTCTGGCGACATAGAGCCTTTATTGCCAGATGGAATCGAGAACAACCTTTAGAATTGCAGATTTTGCTCGCTGGCAACATAGTTGGCTATATAATGCCTATGTTGGCAGAACAAGGGCTATGTCGCCAGAACCACTGATCTTGCAAATTTTCACTTTCTTCATTCATTCGACTTCGTTTTCGCTACGAGATTCAATGGAACGCCAATAAACATTGATAGATAATTCTTATAACCATTCCATAAGCATTATATCATTAAACTACTCTCAAAATTTTCAAGAATCACATAAAATAGTTCATAACATTGAAAGCCAAAATTGGTTCAAAAACATAGAAATCGTTTAGCCCCAAAATCGGGACGTTACATTCAGGTTCTGTTGTTGCATCATCAGTGATTCACAAGATTGATATGACCAAGCTGTGGCATATGAGACTTGGTCATATGAGTGAAAGAGGGATGCATATTCTGTTAAAAGAGTTTTTTTTTTTGTGGTCACAATATTAAGAGTCTTGAATTTTGTTAACATTCTATGTTTGGCAACTACATCATAACAAGTTTTCTAATGCTGTAAAAGGGATCTTCCGGTACCTAAAAGGAGATGTTAATAATCGAAGATCAACGACTGGTTATGTTTTCACTCTTGGTGGTTTTTTTTGTTAGTTGGAAGGCTACTCTACAACCTGCAGTGACTCTATCTACTACAAAAACAGAGTACATGGCATTGAAAGAAGCAGCTAAAGAGAGAATCTAGTTGAAAGGTCTGGTTGGTGATTTGGGTCTTCCTTATGATCAGACTATAATATATTGTGATAGTTTGAGTGTAATATGTTTTGCTAAGGATCAAGTTCATCATGAGGACTAAACATATCGATGATCGGTATTATTTTCTGAAAAAATGAGATGAGAATCAAGGAGAAGAAAGTGGGTGCCGCTGATAGTCCTGCTGATATGTTCACCAAGTCAATTCCACACAGTAAGCTTTAATATTATTTAAGCTGGTAATTTGCCTATTAAGGCAAATCTGGGTTACATCTCTTAATTGTTAGAAGATTCAAGTCAAAAAGAAGGTTTGTTGTAATGTCTTGAATCTAAAACTATTTTCTATTTAAGTTTTCTGTTTCTGTTCCTAATTAGGATATTTGTTTTCTATTGCTTAATTAGGTTTTCTGTTTTTGTCCCTAATTAGGATTTCTATTTCTATCTCTAATTAGATTTTCTGTTGGAGTACTATAAATACACTTCTATATTCTTAACCTAAGACATAAACAAAATACATCTGAAACAAGGGAGTCTGTTATTGTAATCTGTTTCCTCCTAATTAAATCTGGTTTCTCTATCAGGTGGAGGTAACTAACATATTGTTAGTGAACCATGTAAATTTGATGCATTTTTGTTTTGTCGCTACATCATTATCTTTCTTACATCTGTCATAACAGTTTTGTTGGTTTGATTTTTGTTGGAGGTTTGTGAGTTAGTGTTAATTAAGGATGTCTTCTAAAGAAAAAGAAAAGAAATGGATGTGATGAAGTTGTGAGTGTACATTTTTGAATATTTAGATATTTTTCTTTTTTTAATACTAATATGTTACTTTATGTTTGATGTTGTTGAAAATTGATCTTATAACTTGTTTTTTGTTAATGTGTGTTTCTGTGGTGTATGTAGAATGAAATGATTATTCTATTAAGCCTGAGCAGCAATTTTTCCAATGGAAATAAAGTCAAGCAAAATGATTCCAATGAAATTTGCTCTTAAAAATAGCCAGTAAAAGCAAAGCAAATTAAAAACTTAATGCATATATTTATAGTGATGTGGCTAGAAGGCGTTACTATGAGCACTCTTATTCAAAGGATTCTCTACTAGTAGGTAAATATCTATAACATTATAATTTTGTATACTACACTTGAGTTTTACTTTGAGATTTGGCTTATCATTTTTCTATATTAACTTATTATTTTATGAGCTTCAATGTTTAATTGCTACGGCACAAAGTAGTGCAAATGATGTATGAGACAATCTACATGGCATAAGTAGAAGTTGGACTAGAAAATAAGTACACACCATAAGATTATTTGGGCAATTTCGGCTTAGGCAAACGTGAGGCCTTTGAAATTGCCCAAAGGTGCCCCACTTTTCTTCATAGTATTCTCACTTTGACTAAATCAATGGCGGTCATGTATTTATCTTCTATGCTTGATTGATACTTCAACAGGTTCTCTATCTAAAAAATCGTCGATTTCAAATATATATTCATTTAAAAGGTATGATAGTTGATGATGAATATGTCATCATAGGATAACCAAACATCAACCAGCAATTTCTAGAAGGCACGAGGGACACTGTAGATAGCAACTACAATATATTAATTTTGTTTTTAATTTGATAATTGGAAAGAATAATGAGATTGGTAAAACATCTGGAGCATCTGCTAACAGGGCCTATTCTAAAATGTGATGTGGCTGTTTGACAAATAACTTGATTTATTGACATGGACTTTTAGATGCTTTTTGCTCAATATGTGGTTATTCAAGGGAGTAGCTTCTACTCTAAGGTCTTTGATATATTTTATGAAATCATTTTATGCATAAATAAGTTATGAGGGAATTAAAATCATATTATATATTGAAATACATTATGAGCGAAGTAGACAGTAACAAGATTCTGTTGGTACACATTAATCATGAGCTAATTCCTTAAGTAATATTTCTGTTACATCATAATTCTACTTAGTCATATGGATAATACTATAATAATGTTGGATGTTAATATTGAAAGTGAATGCGAAGGTACAAGTGAAGGCAATTATGCCAATTCTCAGAATGTAAGTGTTTTCTTTTTTCCCCTTTTAAGCGGACCTAATTAGTTTTCAGTTTATTTTTTAAATACTATATTTGAATTGAATTATCTAAGCAGTGTCTAGGCGCTGCCTAAGCGTGATTTTTAAAACACTACTTAAAAGTATCTCTACATAGAAATGCCATTTTCTAAAAGCACGAAGCATCTGAATGGAAACAACCACAATAATCAAGCTAGAGCATACAACATCGAAGAGGAGTAGTGACTAGACGAGGATAGAAGAAGTGGCCTACACTAGTGAAATCAAAACACCGGTAGTGGCAAAGAGAGAAGTGCGACTAGAGGTCGCAATTCATGAAGGATATTTTCACTAGTAAGGATTTGAGTGACTACAAAGGTTTAGGGAGGACCTGCTAGAAGAAGGAAATCTATCCTAGGTGGTATGTTTGTCGTCGGAGGATTGGATCACCGGGAACTGAGGTAGAATGTGGCAGCTAGAGAAGGAGTTTGATGGCACAATTAGGGGTTTAGGTAGTGGAAATGGGCAGTGAGTCATCGGTGATGGGCGGTGGTTTGAATAGTGGTAGTTCAATGGGTCGAATTGCCAGCGATTGTTGGTATCTAAAAAAGAAACGGGTCCATAATTAGTTAAATCTTTGGTTAGTATTGGTCAGACAATAAATCTTATGTGACTCTTGAGCTTATCAAAGTCTATATAGTTAGTTACTTTTGTTTTTCTTATTCTAAAATCCTGAATTTATTCTGGTGCGACAATGAATTTGAAGAGGAGGCAATATATGTAAAGTCCTATAAATATAATCTAGTAGGTGTGGACCAAATGATCATTGATTAAAAAACAATGAAGTATGATTGAATGTTAATACTAATTATTAATATATATATATATTTGAAATCATTATAGCTAGAACGAATATCAAATTCTTCCAATATGCAATTAAAATTGATAAGTATAATTAAAAAAATAAAAATAAATGGAGATCAAATTCCTGACATAAAGGCTAGCCAACATATTACTGAAATTAAGATAACATCAACCCTAAACCAATAACTCTAACTCAATAATAGTGGAATGAACATCATTATGTTATGATTTCAGATCAAACATGACTATAAAAATAACAAAATCGAGTAATTTAATTTAACTACCATTCTTAAAAATAAATAAAATATATCACTATAATCAAAATATCTGCTTGCATATCACAAAATAACATAAAATGTGATGTGCATTACCTATTAACAACATAAAAAATAAGAATATAAATGAGTGCAAAACTTAACCGTGAAATATTTTTTTTCAAAAAAAACATAAAATAAGGACTAATACATCTACAGAACTAAAGTCAATAGCATAACATACACCTTTAGTTATATGTGCATATTCAATAATATATATATATATATATATATCTAATGGGCTATATTATCTGATCTACATAAGTTGTACGTGGAAGCCACCCACATCAACATCACCAAACACGAATGCAATGAAGAAGTTCTCATTTAATTAGCATCACTAAAAATTAATACTTACCTCTTCCTCATACCTTAAAGAAATATGTTAATGCCAACACGAAGTACAGTTGGATCGAAAAAATGTGACTCTTTCAAAACTCTTTCTAATATTGGGAACAAATGTCGTGATTTCCCTTAACGAACCCAACCAAATAGCTGCAATTCTTCACTAGTATAATAAACCAACAATTGATTGTGATGCCAAGTTTCTCACATGGAAATGGAAAGAAGAAAAATTAGAATCAAAGATAGGATGAAGAAAATGAATTAGATTGTTAGGTACTGAAGAAGAAGGAATGCATACCCAAATGGAGGAACTTTTTATTTTTTGATGAAGTGAGCAGACCGATGGATGAAAAGGTATTCCATTGAACCCACTGGATTTCATTAGACCATACTAGAATATTCAAACCAGTTTTATCACTGTAGGGATAATTTAGGTGTTCTAGATTCTTTTTTTAAAATTTACTTTTTATTATTTATTTAATTAGTTTTTAAATTAAAAGGGTAAATTTGGAAGCACAACTTAGTAGGTGCAAACCAAACTTTACAAAACTTATATTTGTAAGAATTTTAGATTAGACCTATCAATAAAATTCAAACTTTAAGAAGTCTATATATGGAAAGAGCCTGATTTGATTATTTGCTATTAATTTGGCTTGTTTTATTAATTTTGTGCGGTTGAAGCTGATTTTCCAATTCTATAGAATTTGGATGGCTACTTACAGGAATTACTAATTAAGCAAAAGTCAACAAACAAATGAAGACCAACGTTTTATTTTGGAAATGATGATATATTTTTATTTGAATTTTAAATTTTTAGTTGGATATTTTAGGAGATAATGTGGGTTGGTGTTTTACTTTCCACATCTTTAATGTTTAGTTTTAATATCTATTTTATTTTTTAAAGAAGAAAATTATATTTATATTCAATTTTTTTTACTCTAGTTTCATTTTGAGTTTTTGTTCTTCTCTATGTCTTTAATTTTAAATGTAAAATTAATAACGATGATGCTAGCTACGATCATAACTAGCTAAGTTATTATAATCCAGTAAAGTCAATTAATTTTATTATATGTGTTGTGAAATTTATATTTTAATATTTATTTATGTAATATTCCTAATTTCACTGTGATTCTTTATTTTGGTTGAATGTATTTATTTGATTAATAAGTTAATTTGGCTGGTTAAATGATCAATTAGGTTAATACTTTACTAGTTAACAAGATTAATATGTAATCGTTTAATTGAGTTAACATAGGTAGAAAACAGTGTGATGCATCGTACTGTGTGGGATTTTTTTATCATAGGTTAATGAACACGGTTTGTTTATTTTTTAGTTATGGCCATAGGTCTTTCTAAATCTTAAATCAATTTACGGTTGAATCTGTTGGGCGTTTTTCAAGATTATTAATACGTTAGGGACTAATTGAAGGCGCTTGTCTGGTTAGTCTAATATAGGGGTAAGATTAAGTGGTTAGGCGTAATGTTAACTACTATAACTATGGTTACAGTATCAGAATAAATACACTTCGGTTTGATGATCAACTCAATAATTGACTATACATAGTTTACTAGGTTGTTTTTCCTATGGATTTATTATTCTACAGTTTGAATTTAGTTTAGTGCCTATAAGTTTCTAAACATTAATTTACTTCAAATGTTATTCACAAAATTTAACTTAATTAAAGGGATAATACTTGTTTAGACCCCTGAAGTTGGCATAACTTTTCACATGAACACTTAAACTTTTTGAAGTTTCAACCGGACCCTTTAACTTGTGAAAAGTGTTTCAATTAGACTCTTACACTTTTTGAAGTTTCAACTGGACCCTCAAATTTGTTAAAATTTTTATAAAATCTGATTCTCATAAAACTTTAATAAAGGTCTAACTGAAACACTTTTGACAAGTAGGAGGGTCTAGTTGAAACTTCAAAAAATTTAAGAGTCTAACTGAAACACTTTTGACAAGTTAGAGGGTCTAGTTGAAACTTCGAAAAGTTTAAGTGTCCACATGAAAAGTTATGTCAACTTCAGGGGTCCAAATATACATTATCGCTTAATTAAATCGTTCTTTATGGTTCAACTGTGACGTCGAACCCTTACCCGATTATTAACCCGATAAGAGACCAACGCCACCTCATCAAATTACATTTACCTATTAATTATCCATTTACTAATGTCATATATTAATAATCCGTTATTCGAATCATACATCAAAATATTAATTATATATAAATACTAGTAACATTCTTTATACAATACAAGTATTTAATTTACATATCAAGTATCCATATAACAAGTTACACTTTAGCCCGTAGGCCAATTCTTCATCAGTTCATCAAACTTCTCTTTATTATACAAGTACGCATTCAGATTATGCATATAACTGTACATAACACCATGTATTTTACTTATCATCATTCATTCTCTTAACAATTTCATTTGCTTCACATGTTAACCTGCCCTAGTCTTTTCCTGAAACCATATCTTCATACATAGAGTGGTCCTTGATGTTTTCCTCCCGATTGCTTTTCCTGGATTGTTTTTAAATAGAGGAAAAAGAAAACATAGAAAATAAAACGTCAGGCAACAATGCCTGGTTTGTACCCCGTGCTCGGGGCATGCAACACAAATGCTTACCTTTATTTTCAATACAAATCAATAATTCAAACAAGTACACACAAGATCAATCAATCCATAAAATGATTCCAAACATCATTACAAAGGCAAATTCATTAAAGTTTCCAAGAATCCAAATAATGTAAATTTTTATGTTAGTTTAACTTACATGTGGTTAGTAAATCATATAGGAATCCATTTATTTCCATATATTCTATTATTCAATAAGATTTCATTTAGCCTTATACTTTTAATCATTTGAGATTTAAACACAACTTATGTTAGTTATTCATTTTCTTATTATTGATAGCCCTCTTAGAATAACCTATGGAGGAAACGGAACTGTTTCGGCCCGAGAGCCGCCGATAGACCCAAAGGCCGCTAATAGACCCGAAGGCTGCCGATAGACCCGAAGGCCGAATCATCATCATTATCGTCTCATTTCATTCAACTTTCAGGGTGAAGTGCACTTCTAGTTCCTAAGGCATGCCTTTCATCGTCTAACGGTATTCTACAAAGGCTATCGCTTCAATTCATCTTTCATATGTTTATACTATTAAATCATTCTTTTATTAAGTACTAACGATACCATCATCATTCGATTCGATGCTAATAATCACGTTACTTTTATTTCCAATAGGATGCATAAGCATCCAATATCATCCATAAATTAAACATTTCTTTCAAATATTCTTTTACAAGATCTCTATTTATGTCATCTTTACATTTATGTATAAATTATCTCACATTATACAAGTATGCTATGCTAAACATCAAGTAAAAGTGTTGTTATAAAAGTTTATCATCTAGTGGTAACAATTCCAGTTTTCAAACAAACTGAGTAGTTCTAATTCGATTTGGCATAATTTATTCTAAAGGTATTTAATTAACTTCAAACCACTTCTATCATTTTCGTAACTCATCCTTATATGTTATGATGGCTTCATTTGTAATTAATTCAAGGTCAAAATATTTTAATCATCTCATTTTCACCATTCCAGATTCACTGGAATCTGGGACAATGTTACAGGGCTGATTTCACTTTGCTTAAAACCTTATCAAATCAATTTCAATTATAATGATTTTTGGTGTGAGTCTTATTTGAGGTCTAAAATTTCTACTGTTTAAATTTCAGTACATTTTGAGTCTTTTAGATTAGGTTTTGGTATGCCACAAAATTAGGTTACCAAACTGCCCTGTTAGGGACAGTTTGTATATATTGGACTCTTATCATTAAAAGGCTTATTAAATGAACTTATTTCACTTTCAAGTTTTCCAGTCCACTAAAACACATGTAAACCAACATTTTTCACTTACACAACTTTTTCCAAATAGGCCTCTAGCTATTTCTCGCGTTTGTATCGAGTTTCAGACATGCCCTGTTTCAGGACAGTTTGCATGTATGGCCTTCTTGACATCAATTAGGGTATTAAATGGAATTATCTCAGCACCAAATTTTACTCGTTTACACTAGACTTATAAAGGAACATTTCATTCTTGTGGGTCTTGGTCTAATTATATCTCTAACTATTTTTTTAAAAATTCAACCAAATTAAAGGACAGTTTCAGTATTTTCTGGAGTAGGCTGGAATTGTTTTCAAAACCATATCATTTTTTTCAAACAAACATCAACCATCACAAATCTATTATTTCTAAGAGCCAAATACTTCAAATAAGTCTCTACTAACTTTATAGCATATGTTCATGCTTCTAAAAATATTGATCAAAATTTTTAAACCAACAAACAATTATATACATCACCATAGAAACCATTTTACCATGCAAATCATATCAAACATGAAACCAACAACAAAACCTTTAGGGCTTAGGGTACAAACCTTATTTGAGAGCCTTCTCCTACACTTGGTCTTGCTCCTTAGGGTCCTCTTTTGGTTCTACTAATCACAAAAACAAGAGTTTAGCATTCCTTTTTACAAGTTTCAACCATAAACAACACTAATAACAACCTCATGCTAACTTGGGTACTTTTCTAACTAATACCATAACTTTCAATTTAAGAACATAACCAAGGGCTTTCTAACCATCAAAACCATCTCCTTAACCTCAAGAACCCATTACCATACTAGATCAGGTTCAAACCACTCATAAATGAAAACTAAGGTTTCATGATCTCACCTTGATTCTTGTTGTTTCTACTTGTTTCCTTCCCTTGAATGCTATTTCTAGGATATGGAGGTGATGGAGAAGTGATTTTGGAGCTTAGTTGATGGAAGTAGGTGAAGAAAAATGGAGCTAGGTGGTCATGGGGGTGTTCGGCCAAGAGGTGAAGAGAGGGAGAAGATGGCTTTCTTGAATGGTAGAGAATTATGTGGAGATTTCTAGATACCCTCCCCCTCATATACTAATCATCTCTTAGGTAATTGCAACATGGTCCTTCATCTTTCCAATGATTGCTAAGTGGTCCTTTGACTTTCTAATAATTGCTAAATGGTCCTTCAACTTTCTAATAATTCCATTTCATGACCACCAACTTTATTCTATTTACATTTTGATGAAGACTTTTCATTTCTTTTCATTTAGGTCCTTTGACCATCTTTGACCTTTCCCTAAATTAATTTAAAATTAACCTTTAAACCCACTTGAACTTGGGAATTAAAGAAAATAACCAAATCTTTCTATAGCTCCTTATATGTATTCTATCACATCTTAGGTGGGAAAATGACCAAAATGCCCTTGGATGTTCCTAATATCTACTATAATGCCACTAGTACCCAAGTTGCACTTCTTATGGTTCTAAATTATCTCTAATAACCTATTTACTATTCTAATAAAGGAATAAAAATTTTATCGAAAAAATTCTAGCCTATAATTGCGGACCTTACATCAACCCTGTTTACTACTGTCTTTATGGACTTGCCACACGTTAGTAATTTAAAGTAGGAAAAGTTCTTTATTATACTTATTATTAAAAATTATAAAATATGAGTTTTTCAAACTTTAATTTTAAGTAAATAAATCATCTAAACTTTAATTTGGTTTATAAACTTTTGAAAGTTTGAAACTTAAAAAATGAATCAGATTGACCAACATGCCCTTAAAAACGCACTTAACGAGATCACCCATCTATGAAGCGTGCTTCTTAAATTAGCAAGTGAAGCATGCTTCACAGGCTGATAAAGTCGTGAAGCGCGTTTATAAAGGAATGTTGGTCAATCTGGTTCATTTTTTAACAGTGTTTGAAAACTCGGCCGCTTAGACCGCCTCGGCGGCCGCGTAGGCGTTTTAAAGGCTAACTGAAACGAATTTAGGGTAGTCGGGCGTCCAATTCGATTTGTCCGCCATAGTCGTCTTAATGGGCCACCTAGGCGCTCATTGCGACTAAAATCGAACTAATCGGATCAAATCGCTTTCATCATCCACATCAAACGACGTCTTTTTGGGATATGAATTTTAAAAAAGTTAATTAAAATAATAAAACCCTAAAACACAAATTCATTTCGTTTTCTTTCACGATCAAATCTTACTGCTTGTTGGTGAGCTGGTGAGCCTTTTCTCTTACTAGTGTCGTGCCGCTGGTTACCGCCGAGGTAAGTAACTCGAATCTCGATGGTCTAATGCTACTTTGTTTTATACTTCGTTTATGATGAGTATCTAATATTGTTATAGAAAGTTAAAATTATTGATAAATGTGTCATTGTAATTTTTCTATATTGATAAGTTTTGTAAGTGAATTTTGCTAATTAGAAATGGACATGTGAATTGATTTTTGAGTTTCGACATATTGGATTGTGTTGTGCTTTGGTTTTATGCAAATTGAAAGCAACTTGACAAGTTTACTTTTGAATGTGAGTTGTGAATTTAATTTAACATGTGATTTTCATTAGTTTTCAATTGTGAGGTTTGAATTGATTTTTAAGATATTAGATTGGGTTGTGATTTGGCATAAGTATAGAAAGTGAATTGGTTTCTTAACATATTGAATTGGGTTGTGCATTGGTTTAGTTAGAAAAATTGAAAGAACCGAAAACAATAAATTATTTATAAATTAAATAACTTGAATTTTAAGTGTCATACATACATATTAAAAAAGGGAATAGAATATTGTAGGTGTAGTTGTTTGCCGTGGTGATAATAAAAAAATGAGTGACCAAATAGTGATTGTATTCTCCATTAATGTTACAAATTTCAATTATCATCCACTCCCATCTTCTCAATCTCATTCTATAATTTCAACTATGATTTTATTATTAACAAAATCATTCTATTTAGTTTTCCAATAATTTTTTAGTTGTTGATTTGATTTCTATATTTTCTCAATTAAAGTAATGAATTTACATGGAATATTATTTGGAATGTACCGATTTTATTATGTCAAATACAATTCAAAATTGTAATATTAAATATAACTAAGTTGATTAAGAAGAAGAAGTAATGGTTTGTTTTGATTCTTAAACAAATATTGATATCTATTTAACAAGTAGTGTAAGTGAAATTTACTAATTGGAAAGGGACATGTGAATTGAAAGCAACTTGACAAGTTTACTTTGATTTTTGGTTGGTTTTGATTTTTGAGATATGGGATTGTGTTGTGCTTTGGTTCTAATGCAAATTGAAGGCAATTTGACAAGTTTACTTTTGCATGTGAATAGTTGTGAATTTAATTTAATATTTGATTGTTATTAGTTTTCAATGGTGAGGTTTGATTTTTTTCTTGAAATATATATTTGGCTATATGCTTTCATTTTTAATATATTATATCCTTTAAATATATTTAACTAATATTTTAATTTTTCACGATTGAGTTATGCTTTGGTATAATATATTATATAATATTATCTACTACAAAACAACAATGTGTTTTTATTTATAAGGTTTATTTTAATTATATAAATTTATTTATTTATTTCTATAATTTTTATTATTCTATTTTTCAAAATATTTATTTTATTTACCTATATGCTCTCTGTTTTTAATTTGTTATATCCTTTAAACATATTTGGCTAATATTTTTATTTTTCATGATTTTTTAGGGAAATTCAATTATGGATCAACCATCCTCACAACCAATGGATTCACCGCATACAAATCTTAAGAAAAGAAAATCAAATGATGTTGGGTGGGAATATGGAATGTTGATAGATCCATCTAATGTTGATAAGGTATCATGTAAGTTATGTGGGAAGAAAATGTCAGGAGGAATTTATAGGTTGAAGGAGCATATAGCCGGTATACCGGGAAATGTTGCAAAGCGTTTGAAGGCAAAAGCTACTGATAAGGAAAAATGCAAGCAAGCAATTATTAATGCAAAGAATAAAAGAAATAATCAGAAGGTAGATGATGGGTTAGTGAGAACTGAAATGTGTATTAGGTCAATGGAAAGTAAAAGTAGTCAACAAAGCAACGATGATCTAAATAGTCTAAGTATTGATGGAGGATAAAAAAAACCACCACACTTTCTTGGTGCTATGGACAAGTACACTAAAGTCATCAATCTGAAGGTTGCAGTCAATGATGTTAGTAGACAACAACAAAATATAAGTAATGCATTATTGAAGGATAGGGTAAATGAAGTGTATAAGTGGATTGGTAGGTGGGCATTTAGGCATAATTTTCCACTTAATGTCATCGACAATGAAAATTGGAATATGATGGTGGAAGCTATAGGCTAATTTGGTCTAGGTCTTCATGGTCCTTCTCACTATCAATTGTCAAATCCAATTTTACAAAGGGAAGTTCAATACACAATTGAGCTGTTAAAGCAATAAAAGGAAGAATGGAAAAAACGTGGATGTTCTGTCACGTCCGTAATCTGGGGCTATTCGTTTGCTTAATTTTGAAATTTTTCTTAATTTTCGTTTATTTTTGTTTTAAGGGTAAAACAAGTATTTTTGAAAAATGTTGACTTTTCCGGTTTGACCGAGTAGTTTGACTTTTAGGTTACATTTGAAAACAATTTGATATTTGAGATAATTTTGTAATTATTTTATAAGTGGGGTTCTTTTTAATTAGAGTGAAAACATGTGGGTTTATGGCGATATTTGCCACCCATATAAAAATGAAAAGAAGGGTTTTTGATTCATTATTTACAAAACCTAGAAAAGTCACTTTTACATATTCTCACTTTTCTCTCAAACCAAGAAACATTCCACGGATTTCAAGTCACGTCTTTCAAGCTTACAATTGGGATTTGTGTGTTGCCTTGATTTCATCACCACCTAGGTAACAACTTCTCTACTTCTTGATTTTAATCAATTTCTATTCAATTTGGGAATTTTATCTATAACTAGGGTTAGATGATTTTGGAGTTGATTTCTACAATTGATTTGGGGTTTTTGTTTATAATGGTTTGGGTTTTTAAACCATTGATTCAATTTCATGATTTGGGTATATTGGGTCTAAATCGATTTTAATTGTTTTTTTTTTTTTTTTTTTTTTTGTATAAACCCTAACTTTTGTGAATTGGGAATTTATGAATTATTCTTGATTTGGTGTAGACCAAGTTGGGGATCGTCAACCGGAATAATTTCAGTAGTATTTGGGATTAGCGAATAAGGTTAGAAGCCATGTTTACGCCCTCACTTTTGGTTGCCTTTGTTTGTTAAATTGTCTGCATATTGATTAATTTAATGTAAGACGAAATCTATGATTAGATATTTAATCTGCTGCATTTGATATAAATTGCTTGGGAATATTGCTGCCTTATTATTTAATTATGTTCGGACATATGAAATTGTGTCCATATCCGTTTGCTATCTATCTGCTATTTGAAATCTGAATTTTGTAATCTGCTAAAGTCCTGTCCTAAGGTTAATACGATAAGACCAGCATGCTATTAGGGAAAACTAGATGTATACATCGATGCGCGAAAGCGTATATGGCCTTGATTGCCAACCATTTTCTGGATGTGACGGCATCATTTCTGGAGCTTGGCCCATTTCTGGATGCGACGGCACCATCTATGGGATCTTTGATCCATCTCTAAGGGTTTAACCATATCTGTCTGTTTCTATTCCCGATTTTGTTGTTTGACTAAGGACAGGCCTGGTAAGTTAAACACCTAAATAATTTGGGTAATCTGAAACTCTGTGATAATAATATGTTGCTGCTTCTGGTTATGTGTAGGATATGTTTTGGTTTGTTTCTGGCTTCTACTAGTTGTTTTCTTTTGGGTCTATCATTGGGTAGTGTATAATATGACTCCTAACCGGCTGTTAGTGCTAGGATTAGACCCAATTGGATAGCTAAACTTTGATTTAGCGAACGACATAACATGAAATAGGCTTAAAAAGTGCCCAGGGTTCGTAACCGGACTGTTTACCGGATTAGATACCGGATTGTCACTTAAAACTGGAAAATTGGATGTAGGATGGTCTCTGGACGAACTCCTTACCGAGCTAGTTACCGAAATACAATTCGGTCAGACTTGAGATCATTAGATTCACTCCCTGGACGAATTACTTACCGAATAAGTTACCGAACTGTAGTTCGGTATGAACCTCCGAAGATTGTTCAACCTCTCTGACCGAACTCTTCACCAAGCTTGGTACCGAATTACAATTCGGCATGTCTTAGAGACTTGAAAACTCTCTGACCGAGCTTCATATCGGAATAGGAACCGAACTGTCACTTAAACTTTCCTTGGATTCGTATAATTGCTCTCTGATCGAATAGCTTATTGGAATGTCTAACGAATTACAATTCGGTAAGTCTGGTAATGCTCTCTGACCGAATAGCTTACCGAAATGTCTATTGAATTACAATTCGATAAGTCTGGTAATGCTCTCTGACCGAATAACCTTCCGGACTGTTTACCGAACTACTATTCGGTTACGGTCTTCCTTCTGAAAATAATTTGATAACTGTAAAGCTTTTTTTTTTTCAGTCGGTAATTGCAATAATCTGTAATCAGTTATCCTAGATCATTTAAAGGGGATTAATTTTGGAATAACTTGATTTGTTAATCAACTTGTTTGCTTCTGTTTGTACCATTGGTTTGTTAACTAACCTGCATTGGTGCATGACATGCTATTTTGTTTAATAAGACGCATCTGTATGTGTTTGTTGGGCATTGGCTTACTAACCAGACATCGATAGTCTGACCCTTTGTTGTTTATATTTTTGTTTTGTATGTTTTGAACCCTTTTTGGGAATGGAATTGCTGAGTTCAGACAGTCAGGTGGGATAGCAGGATATCATTAGCATCAAGCATTCACATGGCATCCTCTTCAGATTTGGATTTCATATCAGCTTATTTTGTTGGATTTATTTATGTATTTTGAACCCGCTGCACATGTTTTGGATTTGTTTTCATATTAAGTACTCTTGGGATATTTTTATGTAATTGTCTTTCATTTGGAACTTGTAGTTCAACTACAATTTGGTTTTGGATTTGTTTCGAACTATTTAAATTTGGATTTATAAGAATTATCTTACAGATTTGAATATGATTTGTATTTATCTGTCTATCTGTTATTTGTATGTTTTGTTATTTGTCTTCGGCATGTGACATCCGATCTCCGCGTTCCCTTTCCGTCGGGGCGGGGGTTCGAGTGTTACATGTTCGCTGATGACCGATGCTTGGACTGATAGGAAGCGGAGGAGCATAATGAATTTTTGTGTATACTGTAAGCTTGGTACTAGTTTCATTTCTAGTTAAGAATGTCATGGTGACTCACATACTGGTGAGTTGATTTGTGAGTATGTGAAGAATAGTATCAAAGAGGTTGGTCAAGAAAATGTGATTCAAGTTGTAACCGATAATGCAAGCAATAACATGGCAGCAGCAAAACTCTTGAAGAAAGAAATGCCTCATATATTTTAGACATCTTGTGTTAGTCATACCTTAAATCTTAATCTAGAGGCCATTGGGAACCTGCCAAGATACAAGAAAGTAATTGACCAAGCCAAGTCTTACACGATTTTTATTTATGGTTATATGGAGGCCTTCCATACCTTGGTTATATGGAGAATTAAAGAAAGAAAAAGAAGATAACAACGTGGCTTTTAATCATGTTGAAAATAATTACAAGGTTATCTTCGACATAATTGACTCGAGAGCTAAAGGTCAGTTAGATTCTCTATTACATATGGCTAGTTATCTACTTAATCCTTTTTTTTATATATAAGGATGAGAAGATTTCTTATGAACAAGACTTCGTAGATGCCTTGCTAGCTTGTGTGGAAGCTTTTTATCCCAATCAAATTACCATGCATGATGATATCATGTTGGTAGATTTTGTCAAGTACAAGAATAGAGATGGTCCATTTGGAAAAGGTCTAGCAGAAAGACAAATTGAGAGGCCAGACTTTGATCCAGGTACAATATTTCTTTACTTAATATTATTATTTTAAAAATATTATTATAATTTTATGTATATAATTGTATGTTTATCTATTTGTGTAGTTGAATGGTGGAAAATGCATGGGAATCTAGTACCTAATTTGTAAAAGATTGCTTCAAAAATTGTTGCATTGACAATAAGTTCATCTGGATGTGAAAGAAATTGGAGCTCTTTTGAAGGGGTTCGTTTTCTATATATATATATTTTTTTATTTGATTTTTTATATTATATTATGTCACTCTATTTATTTTAACTTTATTTAAGTTTTTCAATGAATTAGATACATACAAAGAAAAGGAATAGACTCACATCATCTAGACTTCATGATTTAGTTTTTTTCAATTTAATGCACGCTTGATGAAACAAAGAAAAAAATTGATTGAATGGAAAGTTGATGTGTTACGTGGAGAGGATTGTGAAGCTGCAGCGGGGTGGATAGTTAAGGGTGGTGATGATGATGAAGATGTTGTAAGATCACTTGAAGTAGATGATTTTATTTCTGAGGATGAAGAAGATGATAATGATGAGGATGGTATGGGAATGAATGAACAATATGAAACTTATGTTGTCGATGATGGAAGTGTTAGAGATGATGTTTATGGAGATGATGATGTGATTACACCACATTAGTTAGTTCTCTAAGAGTATTTTATTTAAATTTTTGTTTTGCTTATGGACATATGTTTAATTTTTCATGGACTAAGAACTATGTTTATTTCAAGTTACTAACTTTGAAGTTTGAACTAAGTATGTTATGGATACTTAAGTCATTTGAATTTTGTTTGCGATATGTTATATGATATTTACAGGTGTATGAAAATGTATAAAATATTAGTATATATAATATTCAACAAGTATAACAAATAATTGTCTAATTTATCTTTAATTAACCGTTGACTTTTGATTTTTTGATCAATAATGCTTTGACCGCCTAGGCCCCGCTTCAACTGCATAGGCCTTTTGGAGGGTTGCCGCCCCGATTTCGATTTCCGAGTTTTCGAACACTGTTTTTGAAGTTTTGAAGTTTGTAACTTTCAAAAGTTTATAAATTTAAATAAAGTTTGAATGGTTTTTTAACTTAATTAAAAGTTTCAAATGGGTAAAAATGAAATCATCTCTATTTATTATGTATTGTGACGTCGGACCCTTACCCGATTTTTAACCCGATAAGAGACCAACGTCACCTTATCAAATTATATTTATCAATTAATTATCCATTTACTAATGTCATATATTAATAATCTGTTATTCGAATCATACATCAAAACATTAATTATATGTACATACTAGTAACATTCTTTATACAATACAAGTATTTAATTTACATATCAAGTATCCATATAACAAGTTACACTTTAGCCCGTAGGCCAATTCTTCATCAGTTCATCAAACTTTTCTTTAATATACAAGTACGCATTCAGATTATGCATATAACTGTACATGTCACCATGCATTTTACTTATCATCATTCCTTCTCTTAAATATTTTCATTTGCTTCACATGGTAACCTGCCCTAGTCTTTTCCTGAAACCATATCTTCATACTTAGAGTGGTCCTTGATATTTTCCCTCGATTGCCTTTCCTGGATTGTTATTAAATAAAGGAAAAAAAAAAGAAAACATAGAAAATAAAACGTCAGGCAACAATGCCTGGTTTGTACCCCGTGCCCGGGGCATGCAACACAAATGCTTACCTTTATTTTCAATACAAATCATTAATTCAAACAAGTACACCCAAGATCAATCAATCCATAAAATGTTTCCAAACATCATTACAAAGGTAAATTCATTAAAGTTTCCAAGAATCCAAATAATGTAAATTTTCATGTTAGTTTAACTTACATGTGATTAGTAAGTTATATAGGAATCCATTTATTTTCATATATTCTATTATTCAATAAGATTTCATTTAGCCTTATACCTTTAATCATTTGAGATTTAAACACCACTTATGTTAGTTATTCATTTTTTTTTTTTATTATTGATAGCCCTCTTAGAATAACCTATGGAGGAAACGGAACTGTTTCGGCCCGAAGGCCGCCGATAGACCCGAAGGCCGCTAATAGACCCGAAGGCCGCCGATAGACCCGAGGGCCGCCGATAGACCCGAAGGCCGAATCATCATCATCATCATCTCATTTCATTCAACTTTCAGGGTGAAGTGCACTTCTAGTTCCTAAGGCATGCCTTTCATCCTCTAACGGTATTCTACAAAGGCTATCGCTTCAATTCATCTTTCATATGTTTATACTATTAAATCATTCTTTTATTAAGTACTAACGATACCATCATCATTCGATTCGATGCTAATAATCACATTACTTCTATTTTCAATAGGATGCATAAGCATCCAATATCATCCATAAATTAAATATTTCTTTCAAATATTCTTTTACAATATCTCTATTTATGTCATCTTTACATTTTTGTATAAATTATCTCACATTATACAAGTATGCTAGGCTAAACATCAAGTAAAAGTGTTGTTATAAAAGTTTATTATCTAGTGGTAACAATTCCAGTTTTCAAACAAACTGAGTAGTTCGAATTCGATTTGGCATAATTTATTCTATAGGTATTTAATTAACTTCAAACCACTTCTATCATTTCCGTAACTCATTCTTATATGTTATGGTGGCTTCACTTGTCATTAATTCAAGGTCAAAATATTTTTAATCATCTCATTTTCACCATTCCAGATTCACTGGAATCTGGGACAGTGTTACAGGGCTGATTTCACTTTGCTAAAAACCTTATCAAATCAATTCCAATTATCATGATTTTTAGTATGAGTCTTATTTGAGGTCTTAACTTACTACTGTTTAAATTTCAGTACATTTTGAGTCTTTTAGCTTAGGTTTTGGTATGCCACAAAATTAGGTTACCAAACTGCCCTGTTAGGGACAGTTTGTATGTATTGGACTCTTATCATTAAAAGGCTTATCAAATGAACTTATTTCACTTTCAAATTTTCCAGTCTACTAATACACATGTAAACCAACATTTTTCACTTACACAACTTTTTCCAAGTAGGCCTCTAGCTATTTTTCACGTTTGTATCAAGTTTTAGACATGCCCTGTTTCAGGACAGTCTGCATGTATGGCCTTCTTGACATCAATTAGGGTATTAAATGGAATTATCTCAGCACCAAATTTTACTCGTTCATACAAGACTTATAAAGGAACATTTCATTCCTGTAGGTCTTGGTCTAATTATATTTCTAACTATTTTTAAAAAATCAACCAAATTAGAGGACAGTTTCAGTATTTTCTGGAGTAGGCTGGAATTGTTTTCAAAACCATATCATTTTATTCAAACAAACATCAACCATCACAAATCTATTATTTCTTATAGCCAAATACTTCAAATAAGTCTCTACTAACTTTATAGCATATGTCCATGCTTCCAATAATATTGATCAAAATTTTTAAACCAACAAACAATTATATACATCACCATAAAAACCATTTTAGCATGCAAATCATATCAAACATGAAACCAACAACAAAACCTTTAGGGCTTAGGGTACAAACATCACTTGAGAGTTTCCTTCTAGGCTTGTTCTTGCTCCTTATGATCTTCCTTTGGTTCTTGATTCTTGTCAAATCTTGTTGTTTATGCTTGTTTTCTTTACTTGAATGGTGTTTCTAGGATGTGAAGAAGGTAGAGAAGGGAATTTGGAAGTTAGTTGGTAGAAGTAGAAGAAGAAAAATGGAGTTATGGTGCTCCTTAGGGTGGTTGGCCAAGCTTGTTAGAGAGGAGAAGATGAAGCTTTCTTGAAGAGTGAAGAATTATGGTGAATTTTCTAGATCCCCTCCACTTATATACTAGTCTTCATTTGGGTAATTGCCACATGGTCCTTCATCTTTCCAATGATTGCTAAGTGGTCCTTTGACTTTCTAATAATTCCATTTCATGACCACCAACTTTATTCTATTTACATTTTAATGAAGGCTTTTCATTTCTTTTCATTTAGGTCCTTTGACCATCTTTGACCTTTCCCTAGATTAATTTAAAATTAACCTTTGAACCCACTTGAACTTGGAAATTAAAGGAAATAACCAAATCTTTCTATAGCTCCTTATATGTATTCTATCACCTCTTAGGTGGAAAAATGACCAAAATGCCCTTGGATGTTCCTAATATTTACTATAATGCCACTAGTACCCAAGTTGCACGTCTTATGGTTCTAAATTATCTCTAATAACCTATTTACTATTCTAATAAAGGAATAAAAATTTTATCGAAAATTTCTAGCCTATAATTGTGGACCTTACATGTATAATGATTAATATATAATTTTTTATAATTAAAAAAATATATTTTATTATTACAAATAAATTTCTCAACTTAGAACACTATGTACATCTTTATTTTTAAATTTAGATATTAAAATTTTGATAAAATCTTATGGTAGAATAAAAACTACATTATCATTATTAAATTTATAATCATTTGAACTCTTAAAGTAGAGGTAGGACGTGATACTATTCAAAATTATATATTTATTTAATATTTGTATTCTTTAAATCTAATTTATGTAATCAAATAAATTATTTTCTATACAACCAACATTTATATATATATATATAATACAATAAATTATATTATTTTGTACATCTTTATATTCATTATATATTAATTATTTAAAAAATAATTATAATATTTTTTATTTTTTTCTACTATTCACATGTAATTAAGATAATAAATTATTATAGTTTTAGCAATGCATTGAATGTGAACATTATCACATGAAATAAATGTACCATGAAAATGTAAATTGTGTTCATTCTAAGATGAAATATTCCTGATTTGCAATAAATTATTATTTGAATATAAAAAGCATGCTTCTAAATATTTTAAAAGTTATTGAGATTTGGGAGGAAACTAATATGCTTTTGTAATTTTGTATTTTTGTCTCCATTATTTAAGGTAAGAATAGCCATTTAATTATTTTTAAAATGATAATATATTTATATATGTCACTTCATCAATTATTATATTATTTAATAGTGGTGGTAAAATATTTTGATTCTGACGCTATCAATTTAAAAATGTAATTTGAAAAGATGTTTCATTTATCAATAAAAATATAAAAAAATATTATATTTCATATTATTTATCATAAATATTAAATTTTATATGGCAAAACTAATACTGAGTGTACTTGTAATGATAAGTAATAATTTACTTAAAAATGGTGATACTATAACCACCAAGTTTAAATGAACTAACACTAAGAGTTTAAATAATTCCAATAAACAATTTGGACTCATGTAGTTTAAGTATGAAAAAATATATATTCTAAAATTAATATGCTTAGTTTTAAATTTAACCAGCTATATACATTTATTTATTTATTTGGCATGTATTTACTTATTCATCTCCAATAACTATTTATTATCGCAAAGTCTTGGTGTTCACCTGCGATTTTAGATTGATTTTAGTAAGCAGAAAATCTAACAAAGCTACACTACTATTTGTCCCTCACACATTAAACATCTAAATCTGATAAAATATTGTATTCTCTGCGATTGATTATGTATGTACTGGTAACAGAACACTGACCTTGCAAATGGACATGAAATCGTGGTCGGTTTTACGATCACCGAGGCCGAGATCTGGAGTTACGTCGCCAAACTCTTTCAAAACAGCTAGTTTCTTCCATTTATCAACAAGAATTCCTGGACTTTTAACAAAACCAGTAGCTCTATTAGTTTTAGGGTTTACTTCAATCTCAGTACCTAGGATAATAAATTACAAGCACAGATACATAAATTACAGGCACAAATAATAAATTCGTAGGCACAAACAATAACCACACAGATACATATAGCATCTCAAAAGATATATATATATATATAAGAATTGAACAGACACAGATACATAAATCACAGGCACAGATAATAACTTCGCAGACACAAACAATAACCACACAGGTACATATAGCATCTCAACATATATATATATATATATATAAGAATTGCCAGATACAGATACATGAAACACAGGCATAGATAATAACTACGCAGACACAAAAAAACAACCAAACAAGTACATATAGCATCTCAACAGATACACAAAAAACAACCAAACAGTTTTCTCACCAGGAATGGTTTCACACGTGTGAAACTTGTAACATAATAAAATAGTGTGTTACATGTAACACCTAAGACACTCTCATTTATTATTTATATATGGACGTGAAATATTATTTATTTATTTTCTCTTTTTATTTATATATATATATTCAATTTTATTTTATTTTATTTTATTTTTATATAAATATACACAACTATCCAGTTATTCTTTTAATATTAAATTAAACCAAATTGCAATTATACACACTTGACCTTTTCAGTATAAATATATACTAATATCTTTTCCATCTATAAAAATTTTAGATAAAATCAACTTAAAAAAATAGTGCATTATTAAAAATAATAATTTTTGTTACTATATTAACAAATTTAACATTTCAACTAGATTTTATCATTGTTTTAGAGATTGCAACATATATGTAGTGTTTATAAGTACAATTTACTTTTATTATTAAGATATATTTTTTCATTAATTTACCTACCTATTGTCATATTTCTTCCTATTATGATTTAATAAAATATATTTTCACAATATTATTTAATTATTTATGACTAAAAATGTTATGTAATTATTTTAATAATTAAATTTTTTATTTATGAAAAAAGATGGTTATATCTTAGCAACAAATTACTAAATTTACGAACAAATTTAAAGTGGAATGAATCAAATGAATATTAAGTTCTTCTGCCATGAACAAATTTAAAGCGGTAAGATAAACAAACAAATTATCAATCCTGTAAAACAAATAGCCGAGTTTCCACGGTTTGGAGACCGAATCCGTAGATAGCCAAGAAACAGAATTTTTTAAATTTAACTCAAAAATAACTTCATTACCTGAGAAAATAGTAAAGTCTAAAAGCTAATTTAAGGTCAGTCATAATGCAGACATCTCTACTTCATTCGACTCAATCTCGAGAATAAACATATCAACATACTTGAATGATTGCTGATAAGGCTGCAACTTAGCATACTTTCTTCCCTTAAAACTTAGACTTTTGCAATGAATTCGAGAGCATTTCTGGTGAAACTAATGTTGTTACAAGTTATTTCAGGTTTTAATCCCGACAAGCACTTTGGAGTGTATGGAAATAGAAAAGGAGATGATGGATGCCAATAGAGTATCAGAGACGAAACTGGAGTGAAGACTATGCGGGAGAAGTTGAATTACAAGTTTATGAATAACAAACATAAGTGGCAATCTAGGGCCATGTCCGCTGCCAGCCAATAGGAGGAATGTGACAGTGAAAGGAAGCGGCGCTTCCTGCAGAGGTTCGCCGCCAGGACCCGCTGCCAGCAAACAGAAGGAACGTGATAGCCAAAGGAAGCGGCGCTTCCTGCAGAAGCTCGCCGCCAGCACCCGCTGCCAGCGAGCAAGGACCGTGGTGACAGCGGATGAAAACGGCACTTTCTGCAGCCATTCGCCGTCATAGTCCGCTGTCAGCGGGCAAACTAAACATGCCGGCGGTCGACACTGACGTGAAGGGCAAGTTTGGTTTTCACGATTATTTTGAGGGCGATTTCGTCTGGGACTTGGAGGATGATAAAAGGGAATTGACAAACCACAAGAAGGGGATCGAAAAACGGACGAAGGAACACATTCAAAGATCAGGCAATTTCATCAGGAGAGATTGGAAGAGAAGATCAGGGGTGAACTCTCTCTACTATGTTAGGAATAGCATTGTTAGTTAGGGTTGCTACCATGATAATGTGTAACCAAGTCTGATCTTAGGTTTGCGATGAAGCCACCCAGTAAACTCTTGTTATACTCGTTATTGATGTATTGATGCTTGTTTTCTTTGGAACTTGTTCTTAAAGCTTGATTAATGATAAGCCATGTTTATCTTGTTCTACTGTCTATAATTGTTCGGAAGAAAATTATAGTTTAGACCTAGGGTTTCAAAAATATATCAATTGAATACTTAGGAATAGGGTTTGAGATATATATATTCGAGGATAGAATACTTACTGCATCGATTGGATTGAGTTACATAGGAATATGGGACGAAATTATTCGATAGGTTGCTAGGATTTGGAAAAACCTAGGAATACATATGAATCTAGAGAATAGGTAATCAACCATTATCACGAGTGTACGTGGAGTTCAGGGTAGGTGAAATCGTAAACCTAGAACTGTTCACTATTGTTAATTGAGTCATTTAGATAAAACGTTTCTTACATACTTCAAAGAATTGTGCATCTAATTAGTAGAAAATTTACAAGTTGAATTTAATTTGCGTAGTCTCTGTGGATTCGATACCTGAACTAATTGAGTTCTCTATATTACTTGATAACGTGCACTTGCGGAAGCAATTCTCTTATACGGGAATTTTGACATCAAGTTTTTGGCGCCGTTGCCGGGGACTACGGCTCTATTTTATTCAACTATTGAGAATTTTCTACTCTTTGGACTTTTTAATTTGTTTTTTTTCTTTCTTCTGCTGTTTGTGCAGGTCTTTAGTGGATGCGAAGAACCAAACATTCAGGAGCGCAATTAGTGGAACCGTTACCTGAACTTGAGAGACTCCTACGCGAAAGACTACGTCAGCAGCGAATGGCAGACGCGGTGAATCCTCCTCGCCGCACTTTGAGGGAGTTTATAGCTCCTACATTGAACGGTATACATCAAAGTATCGTTCCTCCAGCAGTGACGGCAGATTCTTTTGAGATCAAGACGTCTACTATCACTTTGATTCAACAGTCCTGTCAGTTCCATGGACTATCTAATGAGGGTCCCAATCAGCATTTGAAGAAGTTCCTCTCTATTTGCGGGACGTTCAAGACTAATCAAGTTCTAGAGGAAGCAGTGCTTTTACGCCTTTTTCCATTCACTCTCCAAGATAAGGCTTGGTATTGGTTGGAGTCTCTCCCGTATGGATATATCACTACTTAGGCACAACTAGTGCAATAATTTCTCCAGTAATAGTTTCCACTAGCGAAGACAGCTCGTCTCAGGCACGAACTTATGACCTTTCGTCAGATGGAAGGAGAATCACTATATGACGCCTGGGAGAGAATAAAAGATTTGGCAAGAAAAGTTCTGCACCATGGATTGTCAGATGAAATTGTTTTGCAGACCTTCTATTCAGGTCTTCATATCGCTACCAGATCAGTGTTAGATGCAGCCGCAGGCGGATCATTAGCAAATCTGACATATGCAGAGGCCTACCAGAAAATAGAAGATATGGCCATGAGTATACAGTGGGAGGTAGAAAGAAATCCGCAAAAGAAGCCAGCCATGATGCATCAAGTTAGCCAATTCGACAAGGTGGCAGCCCAGTTAGAAGCTTTGACAAAGAAAGTAGATGCTTTGAGTATGTCGAAGGTGGAAGCTGTAGAGGATTGCACTGAAGAATGGATGGAATTTGAAGACACAAGAGAAGCTTCAGAGATGGTAAGTTATGTGACTAATAAAAATTTCAATAACTTTTATTCGCAGGCATACACTCCAGCAAATAGGAACCATCCAAATCTTGATCTTGTCCCTCCCCCGCCTTTTTCTAACCAGTTGAAGAAGAAGAAGTTGGACCAGCAGTTAAAAAGGTTTCTTGACATTTTTAAGAAATTAGAGATCAACATAGCTTTCGCAGAAGCCTTAGAGCAGATGCCCAGTTATGTCAAATTCATGAAGGATATTTTATCCAAAAAGAGGAAATTGGGAGATTACGAGACAGTGGCCCTCACTGGGGAGTGCAGTGCAATTCTTCAACGCAATCTACCTCAAAAGTTAAAGGACCCTGGGAGTTTTATTATCCCATGCACCATTGTGGATCAGTTTTCTGGAAAGGCATTATGTGATTTGGGGGCGAGTATTAATTTGATGCCCTATTCTGTTTTCCAACAGTTGGGAGTAGGGAGCTGCAAACCGACGTCTGTGACTTTGCAATTGGCAGATAAGTCATTAAAGAAGCCTAAGGGTGTCATTGAGGATGTACTAGTGAAGGTGGGTAAATTTATTTACCCAGCGGATTTCATTGTCTTGGATATGGAAGCTGACCTGGAGGTACCATTGATTTTGGGAAGGCCATTTTGGACTACTGGAAGAGCAGTTATAGATGTTCAGAAAGGTGAATTGGTAATGAGAGTAGAGAACGAAGAGATTAAATTCAATATTTTTAAAGCTCTGAAATACCCTGCAGAAGATTCTGAGTGCATGAGGGTCTCTACTTCTCAAGAAAATTCTCAAGAACTAGCTGTAGAAGACTGTTGGTTTATGGACGCACTGGAAGCTGCACTGATGAACATGATGGGTGAAAGAGAAGAAGTCTCTGAGATAATTATGCAAATTGAAGAGAGACCATATTGTGAAGTACATCAGATTGAAACTAGTCCGATATCCTCTCAGCCTAAACCATCCATTGAAGAGCCACCGAAATTGGAGCTGAAACAACTTCCAGAGCATCTCAGGTACGCTTTCTTGGGTGATTCTTCTAATTTACCTGTTATCATATCTGCGAAACTAACCCATGAACAGGAGGAGAAATTGATTGTTGTTCTCAAACAATACAAAAAAGCCTGGGATGGACGATTGCAGACATAAGAGGGATCAGTCCTTCTGTGTGCATGTACAAGATCTTGATATAAGGGGACTACAAACCTTCAATTGAAGCACAAAGGAGGTTGAATCCGAATATGCAGGAGGTGGTAAAGAAAGAAGTTCTCAAGCTACTGGACGCAGGTATCAGTTACCCTATTTCTGATTCTGCTTGGGTTAGCCCAATTCAGTGTGTACCTAAAAAGGGGGGAATGACTGTAGTAGCGAATGAAAAGAACGAGTTGATTCCCCATAGGGTAGTTACAGGATGGAGAGTCTACATAGATTACAGGAAACTTAATAAGGAAACTAGGAAAGACCATTTCCCACTACCATTCATTGATTAGATGTTAGATAGATTAGGGGGACATGCCTTTTACTGTTTCTTAGATGGGTACTCTGGGTATAATCAAATTGCTATAGCACCTGAGGATCAAGAAAATACCACTTTCACTTGCTCTTATGGCACTTTTGCATATAGGAGAATGCCGTTTGGCTTGTGTAACGCTCCTGCCACTTTGCAGAGATGCATGATGGCAATATTTTCTGATATGATTGAGAGATACATGGAGATTTTCATGGATGATTTTTCTGTATTTGGTGAATCATTTGATCATTGCTTAGAAAATTTGGGTTTAGTGTTGAAGAGGTGTGAGTAAACACATTTAGTACTAAATTGGGAGAAGTGCCATTTCATGGTAACTGAAGGGATAGTACTAGGACATAAGGTGTCGGTGAAAGGGTTAGAAGTTGATAGAGCAAAGGTTGAGGTAATAGAGAAGTTGCCACCTCCAACATCGGTTAGAGCGGTCAGAAGTTTTTTAGGTCATGCGGATTTTTATAGACGATTTATCCGTAATTTCTCTAAGATTTCGAAACCTCTGAGTACCTTACTTGAGAAAGACTCTGTATTTGATTTTAATGACAATTGTTTGCAGGCATTTAATTTCCTTAAAGAAAGGTTGGTCTCTGCTCCTGTGATTACATCACCGGATTAGGACCTTCCATTTGAATTAATGTGCGTTGTAAGTGATTTTGCAGTGGGTGCAGTGCTTGGAAAGAGACGTGATCATATATTTCACACAATCTACTATGCTAGTAGAACATTGAATGATGCGCAAGGGAATTACACCACTACAGAGAAGGAATTACTAGCAGTGGTCTTTGCGGTGGATAAGTTTCGACCTTACCTAATAGGATCTAAAGTGATTGTTTTTACTGAGCATGCAGCTATTAGGTACCTTGTGATGATGAAGGATAGCAAACCGAGGTTGATACGTTGGGTTTTGCTACTTCAAGAATTTGATCTAGAGATTAAAGATAGAAAGGGGACGGAAAACCAGGTGGCAGATCACCTATCAAGAATGGAACATATTCCGCTAGAGGCTGATGTGGAGATAAATGAAAGATTCCCCGATGAGCAGTTATACACTTGTCAGTCAAAGCAATCACCTTGGTATGCTGATTATGTGAACTATATAGTTTCAAAGGTAATTCCAGATGACTTGACTCCCCACCAGAAGAAGAAATTCTTCCATGAATCTTTAAGGTACGTCTGGGATGAACCCTATTTATTTCGTCGATGCGCTGACCATATACTTCGTAGATGTGTAGCTTTTGAGGAAGTTGAACAGGTGTTGGATAGCTTCCATTCTTCGGAGTACGGTGGACATTTTGCAGCCGATAGGACAGTTGCAAAGATCCTTCAGTCTAGATTCTATTGGCCTACGATGTTTAAAGATGCAAGAGCTTTTATTGAGCGATGTGACCGCTGCCAACGTACCGGAAACATTTCAAAGAGGTGGGAAATGCCACAAAAAGGAATTCTAGAAGTCGAATTGTTCGATGTTTGGGGCATCGATTTCATGGGACCTTTCCCCCTTCCCAGAAAAATGAGTATATATTGGTGGCGGTAGACTATGTCTCGAAGTGGGTAGAAGCGATAGCAACTCCAACGAATGATGGAAAAGTGGTGCTTAAGTTCTTGAGAAGCCACATCTTCGTACGATACGGGACCCCACGAGCCTTGATCAGTGACGGAGGTACGCATTTCTGTAATCACCTTATTGACAGGTTATTGAGCCAATATGGAATGAAACACAAAGTCACCACAGCGTATCATCCGCAAGCAAGCGGTCAAGTGGAAATCTCTAATAGGGAGCTGAAGGGAATCTTGGAAAAGACAGTGAACAGGTCAAGGAAGGATTGGAGCTTGAAGTTAGAAGATGTATTATGGGCGTACAGAACTGCTTTTAAGACGCCAATTGGAATGTCACCCTTCAGGTTAGTTTTTGGAAAGAATTGCCATTTACCATTAGAAATGGAGCAGAAAGCATTTTGGGCGATCAAGTACCTGAACTTCGACTTAAAAGATGCTGGTGACAAACGCCTTCTACAAATGGAGGAATTGGATGCTTTTCGATTTGAAGCTTATGAGAATGCTCGTCTGTACAAGGAGAGAACAAAGATATGGCATGACAAACATATTCTGCGACGGGAGTTTCCCCAGGTCAGTTTGTTCTGTTATTTAACTCTCGGTTGAAATTGTTTCCAGGCAAGTTAAAGTCCCGATGGTCCGGACCGTTCCGTGTTCATCAAGTCTACAAAAATGGAGCTGTCGAAGTGGAGGATAAAAGTGATGGACATCGTTTTGTGGTGAATGGATAGCGGTTGAAGGCATATCTAGGAGGGAGTAAGGAAATGGGTAGTCAGACTATCTATTTCCTTCGCGATCAATAAGCCGCTAAATGTCGAGCTAAACGACATTAAACAAAGCGCTCATTAGGAGGCAACCTAGCAAACTTATTGTGTATATTCGTTTATTTTGCTTGGTTATTTTGTTATTGTGTTACAAAAAAATAAAATAAAAATATATATAAAAAATAAAAAACAAATAAAAATAAAAATAAAATAAAAATAGTTCCCAGGTACTGTTCGCCGCCGGATTTGGCTGCCAGCGAAGAGAAGAAGGATTGGCAGCGGACAGGAGTGGCGCTCTCGGACAGCATTTGCTTCCTGCGTCCGCTACCAGCGGAGGGGGTTATTTGACGGCGGACGCCTCCGCCGTCACAGCTCACTGCCAGTGAGTAGGTTGCAAATTGAGGACGAGCCATAGCGGCGCTCACTGTCAGGGTTCGCCGTCACCGTCCGCTGGCAGCGAACGACATTAATGTGGCAGCGGACGACCCTGACAGGTAAGTATTTAAACACCTTTCTTATTCTTTTCTCTCCCTATTAGCATTGTTTCCTCTAGTTCTCTCTTCTCCAACTGATTGGACGTTCTACACTCAACCACATCCACCAAGTTCTCTTCCCTTTCTTCTTCCATCTTCATCTTTCTCCTAGATTGTACTCCCACCATGAGGTAAGTTTTCTTTCTCTTGTCTTTGCTTGGGAATTGAATTGAATAGAGGTTAGGGTTGTTTTCTTTCTTGAACTTGAATGGCACATTATGTTGTGTAGACTGCTTTACCGCACCATAGGATGTTAGAGCTGCCATTGGATGTGAATTTTGGGTGCATTACCATTTATTTTAGTTGACTCTCATAGGGTTCAACTCATGAACACAAGGTGTTTGACATAATGCCTAAATGAAAATTTTGATGGTTTTGATTACTCAGGAATGTTAGTTGTCATTAGAAACATGATGAGGTTGTAGGAATATACTTTTCATGCCATCTTATGCCTAAATTCCATATGCTCGCAAGGTGTTTGATAAATTACCTCAATGACAACTTAGGTGCAATTAGATGGGCTAGTGACCTTGCATATGTCCACTCATACTAATTTTCATTTTGAAAGTTCACTAGAAGTGCCTTAGTATTGTTACGCCTTGATCACACTAGCAAGCAATGTAATAGATTTTCTTTCATATATGTGTGATTGCTTCTAGGTGACGATATTGCATGGTGGTTTGAAATTGGTTGAACATATAGTTGCTTATGTGTTATGTGTGCTATTTTCTCTTGAATTTGTGCAGAGGAGCAACAATTGAACGTTCGTGGCGAAATGACACACGCCGGGATGAGCGGGCTGGAGAAGTGCAAGCCAAAGAGCAGAGCAGCTGCGGAAGGAGCAAGAGGAGAGGGAAATAGCAGTTGAAGGGGCTAAGGTTGTGTTAGAATGGGGAGTTGATGATGAGGCACTGGGTTATATGAATTGGGCTCAGGACTTTGAGTTGAGAGGATGGAAGGGCCTAATTAGGCAACGCCCTCCGTCCAACTATGATCTAGTGAAGTAATTCTACCGAGAGGTGGATGTAGATAGCTTCATGAAGTATGACTCCATCACTTTGCACGGAGTATCAGTTGTGTTTTCTGCGCACAAGATCGACAAGTATTATGGTATTTTTCGTCCACCGAAGCAATCTCACGGGTGGCCAGATTCAGTCCAGCAAATGAAAGATGCCGACTTGCTAGCGGTGTTATGCGGTCCTGAGCATACCAAGACGGTGGCAGCTACTAGCCCGAAAAAGATGAATGAGAGGGCACACATCTGGAATGTCTTCATGTGCCAGAATCTCACTCCGGTGTGGCGGCGGATGTTTACCACTGACCGACTTCGTTGCCTCCATGCTTTGAGAAGTGGTCTTCCCATCAATGTGGGCCAATTGATTAATCAACAACTTCGTGAACAGCTCTCGGGTAGGATGGGACACAAATCTCTTATCTTTCCTTCTTTGATTACTGACTTTTTCAGGAGGCCGGGGCTGCGCGTAGATTTTGATGGGGAGGTGAGCTACATCACCCTAACTTGAACATGGTCAACATCACCAAGGTGCGAGCAAAATGTGGGTTACCGGCTCTTTCCAGGACTACCTCGGCTACTACAGGTTCTGGCAGCCGCACTGCATCTTCCAGTGACGCCACCGCTCCTATTCCACCGGCACCATCTAGCAGCACCAGTTCCAGCAGAGCACCTGTGGAGATTCTTCTTCGAGGAAAAGTGGAGAAGTAGGAGGAGCTGAACGCGATACAAGAGCATCTCATTGAGCTTCTACAGCAGGGGACTCAGGTTGATGATCCTCAGTTTCAGCAACTCACGGCCAGGAAGAATGCACTCAAGGCAGAGATTCAGGCGATCGACATCTTTATTGCAGCTCATTGCCCACCACCACTGTGATCGTTCTGTTCCTTTTTGTTTCTTTATTTTAGTAACTCCAATTTTCTGAGACTTTGGTACTGTCTGTATGGAGATATATAACTGGTACTTGAACTTGATATGTTAGTATGCAGTCAGTAGGAGTTGCTATTGGTTTCTTATCTATTGGTTGTTTTGGTAATACATTGAGACAATGTATGAACTCAAGTTGGGGGTGGCTGCAGGTATAGTATCATGGATGTTTGAGTTTGGAGCTAATTGTCTTTCTAAAATCTTTCATTGATTTTGGTTTATTGAATAAGTTGAATTTGACAATAGAATGTGAATTCTAATAGCTCCGCGGCCTAAAAGCTCTGAATTTCGCTTGGCACCAGTATTAGAAAATTCTAGAGTACAGTCAAAGCAGGTAAATAGGAACAAGTAGTGGAGATACCCTGTGAGTATTTGAGCCTATAATTATCTTATTTGTGAGAGTTTGATTTTATTTTCTTCACTTCATATACACTTCTCTATTGATTTCTCTATAAAGCCCTTCGCTAGGTTTGTTGGTTTTGACAGGAGTTCCTCAAGTGCAGGGGGCATTGATTGGATGAGGAGGATGATGAGAGGAACTGTGAAAATGACGTAGGCATGGTAAATGGAGTGAAGCAAAACAAAGCCTCGGCCGAAACACGTTCCGCAACATTAAAGAGTGATAACTAAAGCCCAGTTGAAGCCAAACACCATGAACTTTTGTGGTCCCCACCTCGTCCAAACCAAGAATTTGGGGTCGAAATCCGAAGAAATTCGGAGCTGAAACTCAAATTTAAACACTGTCCTACCCAAGAACTCGTGAATGGTACCAGAACCCAACGGGGAGAACAGTGAAAGAATTAGTTGGTGTGACCGAACAAATCGAACGAAGGCGGGTAAAGTGCAGAGATGTGAACCGAAATTATGGAGCAGGAAGTAGAAACTGTAAGCACTACTTAGTTTTTTTTTTTTTGAATTGAAAAAAAAAGACAAAAAAAATGTTTATATCTATATATATAGAAAGAAATACATGGTCTCAAGGAAGACAAGAAAAGAAACCTAAGGGAGTGAGAAGGAAGGTGAAGAGCTTATTTTCTGGAAACAACAGACTAAGGAAAAGCCAAGTTAGGGGTGGGATCAGTCACGAGTTTTATTTATCTCCCATCATGAGTTTCATTTTCCTTCGAAAACAAAACCTTACCTTGATACAACCCAAAAGACCTACAGATTCACAGGGAATCGAGCAAACTGGCATCTTGAGATCTCTAAGTGCCCTGCAGCTTCTATCAGTTACATTGGTCACGAAGGTAAGTATTTATTTCTCATATAGCGCATGAGAATGGATCTAAGTAGTTTCAAACATTAGGTCGACCTTCATACTACTTAGAAATTGCTGAGAGACACTTAGGGTTCTGAGAGACGAGCTGACACAAAAACAGAGAGAACTAGTTCTTATACTTGTTGAGATAGGAAATAAGAATTTTCGAAAGCTGGTAACTATCATCTTAGTAGGGGAATTAGGCACGGGAGCGTGAGCTTTATCCATCTATTGTCTAATTCATACTGAACGGGAGCCTAAAGATTTATTTTTGTATTTTTTCTTGAATGCTCAAAATTTGATCTGTTATGTTACAATATATTTGTGGGTGTCGTACTTGGTAAACCCTCAGGAGACTACAACTCCTCCTCTAAGGCCACTTAGGGGTTTAAAGGCTTGTGGCATCCGCTAAATGCCATCATGTATCCTACGAAAGTGGACCAATTTAGTAGACTTGTTTTTAATTAGTAAATTTTGTATTGCAAGCATCAAGCCATTAGGAGCGAAATAGGAGATTTTGTTAAATTGGTTGCTCGAGGACGAGCAAGGGTTTAAGTTGGGGGTTGTTGATAAGGTTGCAACTTAGCATACTTTCTTCCCTTAAAACTTAGACTTTTGCAATGAATTCGAGAGCATTTCTGGTGAAACTAATGTTGTTACAAGTTATTTCAGGTTTTAATCCCGACAAGCACTTTGGAGTGTATAGAAATAGAAAAGGAGATGATGGATGCCAATAGAGTATTAGAGACGAAACTGGAGTGAAGACTATGCGGGAGAAGTTGAATTATAGGTTTATGAATAAAAAACATAAGTGGCAATCCAGGGCCATGTCCGCTGCCAGTCTCCGCTGCCAGCCAACAGGAGGAATGTGACAGTGAAAGGAAGCGGCGCTTCCTGCAGAGGTTCGCCGCCAGGACCCGCTGCCAGCGGACAGAAGGAATGTGACGGCCAGAGGAAGAGGCACTTTCTGCAGAAGCTCGCCGCCAGCACCCGCTGCCAGCGAGCAAGGACCGTGGTTACAGCGGATGAAAACGGCGCTTTCTGCAGCCATTCGCCGTCACAATCCGCTGCCAGTGGGCAAACTAAACATGCCGGCGGTCGACACTGACGTGAATGGTAAGTTTGGGTTTTCACGATTATTTTGAGGGCGATTTCGTCTGGGACTTGGAGGATGATAAAAGGGAATTGACAAACCACAAGAAGGGGATCGAAAAACGGACGAAGGAACACATTCAAAGATCACGCAATTTCATCTGGAGAGATTGGAAGAGAAGATCAGGGGTGAACTCTCTCTACTATGTTAGGAATAACATTGTTAGTTAGGGTTGCTATCATGATAATGTGTAACTAAGTCTTATCTTAGGTTTGCGATGTAGCCACCCAGTAAATTCTTGTTATACTCGTTATTGATGTATTGATGCTTGTTTTCTTTGGAACTTGTTCTTAAAGCTTGATGAATGATAGGCCATTTTTATCTTGTTCTACTGTCTATAATTGTTCGGAAAAAAATTATAGTTTAGACCCAGGGTTTCAAAAATATATCAATTGAATACTTAGGATTAGGGTTTGAGAGATATATATTCGAGGATAGAATACTTACTGCATCGATTGGATTGAGTTACATAGGAATATGGGACGAAATTATTCGATTGGTTGCTAGGATTTGGAAAAACCTAGGAATACATATGAATCTAGAGAATAGGTAATCAACCATTATCACGAGTGTACGTGGAGTTTAGGGTAGGTGAAATCGTAAACCTAGGACTGTTCACTATTGTTAATTGAGTCATTTAGATAAAACGTTTCTTACATACTTCAAAGAATTGTGCATCTAATTAGTAGAAAATTTACAAGTTGAATTTAATTTGCGTAGTCTCTGTCGATTCGATACCTGAACTAATTGAGTTCTATATATTACTTGATAACGTGCACTTGCGTAAGCAATTCTCTTATACGGGAATTTTGACATCAATTCCGAAGAACACCTCAGCTCTAGATGGTCCTGACTTGCCTCTCGAGGACTCATCCATATTCCATTTAAGTGACAAACTAGGAGAAGGTTCCCAGGTGGTCAATTTGGTAATAGATAGAGAGATTCTCAAAAGTTTCACATGTCCTGCGCTAAAGTTTATGATTTTCCTTTCAAGCAATTTAATTGCTTAATAGAGTGATAAGGAAATCTCTTACACATATAATCAGCACAATAGCATAAAGAATGTAAGAATTTCTATCAATGTCTTATTGTAGTTTTAAAGATATCGTCTACACAAGGATTGCTTTACTTGGAAAGAAAGAATACGATTGAGATCTAAACTGAATTGTAAAAAGAATTGATCAGCAACATAATTGAAAAGTTCATAAGATGTAATATGAATTTTAGACACTTTTGACAGTCATAACAATTGAATGGAAGTTTTATACTCTCAATAGTTAGTGATCCAACACATAATCAAGTTGATATGCAAATCTCTGTTCCTAATATCACATTTGATTACACAATTTAACTTGAAATCTCAGATATACAACCTAGATAATCATCAATGACATGTTAAAGATCTCCCAATTCAATTAACAAATCTCAATTAATAGGTTGCATATATCTCTATACTACAACTCTACTAACTGACTAAGCACAATCTGTAGAAAATTGGATCTATTGTCTATCTCTAGTACAAAGATCCTTCGTTCTTAATGTTGATGCTTAAACGCCATCTCTGGACTTGAATAAGCATCACAACAATATTACTTAACTCTCATTCTCGTAATTCAATAAGTTCATGAAAACTAAGCAAATCTGGTGATGGAGGTCCATTCAGCCTAGCCTATCAAGATGCCTTGTGTAACGTCCGGTGTTTGGGCCTAAAAGTTTTTGTGATTTTGAGTCGGTTGACTTTTGGTCAACGGTCGAATTTTCGGGGATTTCCATGTAGGAAGGATCCAAAAATTCACTCTAGGGGCAAAATGGTAATTAGAAACTATTATATGGAAACATAAGGTTAAAATGAATTACTTAAACCATTTTCGAAAATGATTTTGGTAAAATGAGGTGTTAGGGCAAATCCGTAATTTTGGGAAAATTTGGGTTAAAATGGTATTAAAAAAAATATATTTTCGGGTATGGGTAAATGACTTTCAATTATTTTAGTGTGATATAAACTGAAGGAAGCGGAAAATTAATCGGTGGGTCAACGGATTAACTAGTAGGCCAAAATCCATTAATTTTCCAAAAGGCCCACCAAACCAAATAAATTTGAGCTCACCCAACAAAGATACACCCAACTACACTGTAGCCAAACCCAATTAAAAACCCTATCAAACCCTTCTCTTGATAGAATACTATTCATCTTCTTCTTAACACCACCATTGTACGTACAACCTAAGGATGACAATGGGCAGGATATGGGCGGATATGCCAGTATCCATATCCTTATCCTCCGATTTTTTTTAATCCATATCCTTCCCATATCCTTTTAAGTTAATAGGGTAAGGATGCGGGTATTTATCCGCGGATATGGATTTATCCATGGGTATACCCATATTCTCATAATAATTTTTTAAAATAAGATATGATCAAAATTAATTCAAATTACAAACACAAAAGTAATCTCAATTCAATCACGAAGTTAATTCAAATTATAAATAAAATAAATTTAAAATAAAACTACAATCCTGACACTCTTTTAACTTAAATTTCAAATAAGATAGTCGGAAAATATAAGTTTTATTAATGTTTGAAGTTCTTACTACAAGTTACCACCGCATAAAAAAAATAGTACAAATATTTTATATTTAACTCAAGAATAATTTTTTCCGCTAATTTTCTAAGATTTATCATAGTCAAAAGAATTCATATACAAAACAAAAAAATTAAAAAAAAAAAAACATCTTTATGTGAAAATCTCGAATTATCGTGAAGTAATATGACTTCAACACAATAAAGAATTTTTTTAAATTATATTTTATTTTATTTTGCGGGTAGAGGATATGGGTAAAGATATTTTACAGTACCCATATCCTTATCTTTATCCTTGACGGGTATAGATTTTCTATCCATATCCGCCCGCCAACTTTAATGGGTATATCCATATCCGCCCATAGCGGGCGGGTATCCACGGGTAAGCGGGTATGCGGGTAGAATTGCCATCCCTAGTACAACCCACAACCTCCATTATCATCTCCCAAACAACAATTCCACTCCCTACACTCCCAACCCAACACTCTAGAATCCTTGACAACCCTCTAGGAAGGTCTCCACTCACCTCACCATCTCTTTTGGTAAGAACACAACTCACTTTAATGGTGTTTTAATTGTTTTGGTGTTCAAACACCCTTTATTGTACAATTAATACCATTGAATGAAATAGATGCTTCCATAGAGTAGTTTTGTTATTAATTTCTCTAGCTACCATTTGTATAGAGCCCTAGAGTAGTAATATGCCACCAATTGGTTAATTGATGCTATATTATAGTATATTGTTGTGATTGTATTGTGTGTGTTGCCAATAGGCAATATTGGTGACGGAGCGCACCAACTGGAAGCGAGCTAGCTTTTGGGTCTTTGGAGGAGAGGTTAGCAAGCTCTTTTTAAGCTCTATATATTGGATGTTGTTTGTTTTTTGTGTGATTGCATAAATTGGTTAAAAGCATGCTCACCATAATTGTTATATGTTGACATGATATGAAATGATGAGTTGTGGATGTTGGTAATTAATGCTAGTGTTGCAAATACGAATGATTATTGAATAGTGATGAATTGATGCTTATGGAACCTTGGTTGTGGAACTATAAAATGAGACTCTATATGTGTGTAGTGTGGAAATAACTACATGAGTTTGAAAGTGTTGAATTTAAGAGCTTAATCCACCTCTTGTTAAAAAGGCTAAAGAAATGGTTGTTGGATGTGTTGTGTTGTTATGATTTCACTAAAGAACTAATTGCCCTTATTTGTAACTAATTATTGAAGGTAGTGGCATGTCATAGGGTAGAAATGAGAATTCTCAATATGTGTGTACACATGAATGATTGATTGGCATTAAGGCCAAAAACGAATAACGGGTGCGACGACACCACCGCTTTCGAGCCTAACGAACGAATCCAAAGGTAGATGACCAACTCGAGGGAGATTAAATTGGCTCTACGGATTATTGTTCTTCGGACCCTAACGAGAGCTTGACTCTAAAACGATGGCTTCGGCCCTAACGACCCGATTTCACTAATCATGTTAGAACTAAGGGCACTTAAATGGAGATCAATGAACAAATACTTTATTGTCATGTTAGGCTCCCTAAAATGTTAATATTGAATTTTGCTTGAAAATATGGAATTGATGATGAATGTATGCTTGGTCCTGATTGAATTGTCATGTAGAAATGGACTAACATTTTTAAATTGTGATCTTACGTGAGTCCTTATTGGCTTAAGTGCATACATCAAGATTCGGGAAACTATATTGAATGCTTGATAATCAACTTGGTTGGTATGTGATGGTCTCGCTTGAAATAGTATTGAAATGGTATAATAGGAGGAACTTGGGAAATTGGAAATTGTTGCCTTGTTTTGCTGCTGCAACAAGTTGACCAAATAGGCAAGTTGTTCAGCTTAGTTCGCCCAAACGGTTGGATCGTTTGACTAGTGGATTGTTTATATGTGTTGTTTGATATGCATAGATGAGGTGTTTAAAATTTGAGTGCATTCCGATGTCGTTTGGGTGGGTTTTGAAACTGAGCAAATCACTCAGATGGCAACCTGAAAAGTGTCACTATTCTGCCCAAGACAGGGCACGTTCGCTGCCAAACTTTCCTTGTCCGCTGCCAGCGAATTGTGGCAGCCAACGAGGACAGCGAGCTCCGCGTCATTCACTGCTAATTCATCTTCGTCCGCTGCCAGCCAACGCAACGCTGCCGGAGGATGGACTCCTGGAGCGCCACAATATTATTTTTTCCAACTTGTCGGTCTTCGTTCTCCCTCATCCGGACTCCGTTTGGGGGGCCGTTTACGGCTATGATTTCATATTTAAGTCTTGTTTCCAATCATATCTTTATATTTTTAAAATAATGTCATTTACCTATCGCTATATTTAAAGATCCTATAGGGTGCAGAAATTTCAGATTTGAACAACAACTTCATCGTTATTATTCTCCTTCGTTTGAACTCCGATTCAGGTGCTGTTTGAATCTATAGATTTTTACTTGAGTCTTATTTCCAATCATATTTTCAAATTTCAAAAAATATTATCATTTGAATATCCAAATTTTAAATCTCCTCCAAGTGTTCGTAAATTTCAGCTTTTGGAAAATACGTGTAACTTGTATAAGTTTTGTAGTCCGGTCAGAGGGCCAGTTTTGTGTTAAGTCACTTACCGAATTACATTATGGTATGCAATTCAGTACGAAGCTAGGTCAGGCTTTCTACCTACCCGTTTTTGTTGGTTTTGAGCTTCAATTGTGTACGACGTCTAGTAACTTCCAATATCCTAATTGTCCTTTGTCATTACCTAACGGATTGATCAATGTTGAACTATTGTCGATGTGAATAGCTAGCAATGTATGTTGTATGATATGAATATTAAATTAAAGACGCATCTTGTGTGTGATTGTTTGAGTACGAGTTTGCTAACCAGGCACCGATAGCCTGACACTTTCTTTTTCATCTTTTTGTCTTGGTTTCGAATTGAATTTGGGCAGGTGATCGAGCGAGATAGGGCCATACCATTGCATATCATGGAGTGTCTTAGAGATCATAGTGCATCCCTCATGTTTTCTTTCATGTTTATACACTTGTTTATGTGGGAATCTTGACTCCCTTGTTGTTAGAATAATTTATAAGCAACCTATCAAACTTGTGTATCAATTATTACTATATCATGCTTTAAACCTATTACTTATAATGTTTATGAGGACTAATTGAGTATATAATTGAGATGTGACAATATGTATATGTATATAAATGGATGAAACGTTAAGGACAAGAAAGAACAAAATTGTAAATGTATATGTGGCCTTCCGGCCTTTGCACCGTGGTTCGCTATGGGCGGGGGTTGAGACATCACACCTTGGACATAGTTCTTTGTGCACATTTAGGAGATGATAGAGAACAAGCATTATTGGACTTGAAATAGCAGTTGGGTATGACCAGAAAATGGGTTTTCTTTTGAAGCCATTTGGGCTATTTCAAGCCCTCATAACCGGTGACTATAGAGAGGCCGAATTTGAAGAACTTAACCCATGAAATCTGATCCATATATTCAGCCCATATTTGGATCTTTCTAGAATGACTTTTCAAGTTTCTTTGATGTTACTTTTGTTATCTTAATTTGTCTTTATATCCATTTTATTATGGTTGTTGTTAATGCCTATTAATTTCATTTATTGTAGGCAATTTTATTTCCTTTCATCTTTCAATGTAATGCTTCCTATTCATAGGAAGAAATAGATGAAGTAATGCATCAAATTTTGAAAAAAAAATATTTGAGTGTTTAAACACTTAGGTTTTGTTTGTTTCTTAAAACATTCAAGGGTTTTATTAGTTTCCAAAAACTATTAGGTTTTGTACGTTTCCAAAAACATTCAACTTCTTTTTATCTTATTTATAACATACATCCACCACGCCATCAGTTGGTAACAGAGCTTTATTTGCTTTCGATTTGTGCCTTTTGCATATCCAAAAAAAATCAGATCATGTCAGGAGATCAAGACTTATCTGCTGCATTTGCAGCAATGAGGCTAAATATTGAGGCTCTTAAGGCCAAGAATGAGGCCTTGGAAACACTTGTCCATAATTCCCCTTTGATTAACCGAAATCTTAATGAAGAGCATCTGGTGACAAAGAACAGAATGAAGACGATCAATGCCTTGTCCGTGGAGGTTTTAGAGGCCGAGTGAGAAGACTTGGATGATTTGGCCGAGGTGGAAGAAAGCCACCACCCCAACGTGGAGAGATGCAAGAGGAGTTTTTCAATTATAAAATTGAATTATCGGAATTTCATTGGAAGATTGATGCTGAGCCTATCTTGAGTGGGTATATTCAATAGAGAGATCCTTTGAATTAAGGGAGGTATCCGAGACAAAAAAAAAATGAAACTTGCAGCCTCGAATTACACAATGGGATAGGATAAAAGAGGAGATGGATGTGGTGTTCTTAACATCCCATTACAAGCAGAAAATGATTGAGCGGATGTTGAGCCTCAAATAGGGCACAAAAATTGTGGAGCAGTACACCATGGAATTTGAGGAGTTTTTTTGCTAAAATTTGAAGTGGAGGAGACTGAAGAGCTGATTATGGGGCGTTTTCTCCAAGTTTTACGTCTTGACATCCAAGATATTGTAAGTTTCTATTCTTATGAGTCTCTCATCAAATTAAAAAGATTGGCCTTGAAAAGTGAGGCAAGTTTGAAACAGTCACGCCAAAATAGAACTAATACCAACCAACCTTCCACCTACACCTCATCTTACAAATAGAGTTCTAGTGGCTCGAGTTCTTCACCTATAAAGATAATGCCCTCACCAAAAACCTTTTCTTACACATAAAACACTTCCAACACACCTAAAGACACCCAATCTGTCCCACCATCTAAAAGCACCTCTAAAAAAATTTGAAATGCTTCAAATGCCAAGGATATGGACACTTCCAATCTAAATGTCCTACGAGGAAAGTTATGATGACTAGAGAGATAGAGGAGATTGAGGAAGAGTTATACCACGTGAATATGTTGGGATAGATTCTGATTTCCATGTCGATAAGGGATATGCCCTTGTATGTGATGCTAATTTACTTGATGGGGAATGTTTAGTAATGATGCGAGTTCTAATCTTTGAAAAGTGTCCGGAGGACTTGAGGAGGAAATCCATTTTTCACACTAGGTGTATGACAAATAACAAATTATGTGAAGTTGTTATTGATAGTGCTGCTTGTGAGAATATTGTCTCCAGTAAGATGGTATCTGAGTTGGGACTGAAAACCGAGCTAATTGATACCTCTTACAAGTGACTTGGTTGGATCCAAAGCATGAAATTAGGGTCACTAAGAAGTGCCTAGTTCCTTTTGCAAATGGAGAATATGAAGATGATGTGAACTGTCATGTTATCCTTATAACAGCTTGTCATTTACTACTTGGAAGGCCATGGTTGTATGACAAGGATGTCCACCACCAAGGAAGGGAGAATACTTACTCTTTGTTTCATGTAGAAAAGAAAATTTTACTTAAACCCTTGCTGCCAAAGAATAGGAAAAAGAAGGGAGAATTTGGAGTTGTGGCATTGGTGTCCAATGATGAGAAAATTGTAATCATGGAGGAGCTGCCGAGCTTTATTCCAATTGATATAGAGGACAAACCTAAGCCAAAGCATGTAATGCCAAATGAGTTAAAATATCTTATCAATGAATTTCCAAGAGTTTTTCCAAACACTTTACCAACCGGTTTGCCTTCTCTAAGAACCATACAACACATCAGTTTTGTTCCGGGATCCCAAATTCCTCACAAACAATCCTACAGAATGAGCCCTAAAGAGAGTGATAAATTACAAAAATAGGTTAATGAACTGTTAGAAAGAGGATTCATAAGAAAAAGTGTCTCTCCATGCGTAGCCTTTGTAGTTCCGAAAAAGAATAGCAAGTAGAGGATGGTTATTGATTCAAGGGCTGTTAACAAGATCACAATCAAGTAAAAATTTCCAATTCCAAGGCTTGATGACATGCTTGACAGATTACATGGAGCTTCAGTGTTCTCAAGAATTTATCTTGCAAATGGATTCTACCAAATTCGTGTCAAATAAGGTGATGAGTGGAAAACAACCTTCAAAACTAATGCGGGGCTGTATGAATGGTTGGTCATCCCAATGGGACTTTCAAATCCACCTTCTACCTTTATGCGGCTCATGAATGAGGTACTTAAACCATTCCTTAACAAATTTGTGGTGGTATACTTTGATGATATTCTTATTTTCAGTGCTAGCTTGCATAAGCACTGCATGCATTTGAGACTTGTTTTTGAGGCTTTGGACCGGGAAACACTGTATGCAAATATAGAGAAATGTCATTTTTGTGATAGCACCATTAGTTTTCTAGGGTATGTTGTGTCTAAAGATGGGATAAGTATGGATTCTGAAAAGGTTAAGGCTATTGTTAATTGGCCCATTCCAAGTAATTTGTTTCAAGTCAGAAGTTTTCATGGATTCTGTTCTTTTTATAGGATATTTATTAAGGATTGCAGTACTATAACAAGTCCTAAAACAGATTGCATGAAAAAGGGAATGTTTAAATGGACCCTTAAAGCCACTCTTGCTTTTAACACCTTGAAAAATGTTATGGCAAAAGTTTCTGCTTTAGCTTTGCCTAATTTCAGTTTGCCTTTTGAATTAGATGTGATGCTAGTCGGGTGTGAATAGGGGCAGTTTTTATCCAAGAAGGAAAACCCGTTGCATTTTTCAGCGAAAAGTTGAATGAGTCTAGGAGAAAATATTCTGCTTATGAACTTGAGTTCTATGCTCTGATTCGTGCTCTTAGACATTGGAGTGCATATTTGTTGGCTAATTCTTTTATCCTATATACTGATCATCAAGCCCTCAAATACATACAAAGTCAAGCCAAGGTAAGTAAAAGACATGCATCCTGGGTAGAATACTTGCAAACCTTTAATTTGTTGTGGTGAAGTATAGGGATGGTTCAAGCAATGTTGTGGCTGATGCTTTGTCTAAAAGATATGAGGTTCTAAGTAACATGCATGCTTATGTGATAGGATTTGAGGATATTAGGACCGTGTATGAAAATGATGGGGACTTCGGTCAGATTTGGGAAAGGGTTAGGGAAGATGGTGCATTTAGGGATTTCACAATTCATGATGGCTATCTTTTCAAACTTGATGCTATTTGTGTTCCTCAATTTCCTTTAAGGGAAGCGATTCTTAAGGAGGTCTATGGTGGAGGCCTAGCTGGTCACTTTGGTAGAGACAAAACCTATGAACTGGCTTGTAGGATTTCTACTGGTCAAAAATGTGGAAAGAGGTTTCAAGACTTGTTGAGAGCTGTAATACTTGCAAACAATCCAAGATGACTACACAAGCTCATGGACCATACATGCTTTTGACAGTTCCAAGCTCATCATGGGAAGATGTAAGTATTGATTTCACTATTGGCTTGCCAAGGACAAGAAGAAACCATGATTCCATTATTGTTGTAGTAGACAGGTTCTCAAAAATTACCCATTTTATAGCTTGTAACAAAACAAATGATGCATCTCATGTTCTGAATTTGTACTTTGAAAATATTGTAAAACTCCATGGAGTTCCACGGAGTATAGTAAGTGACAGGAATGTGAAATTCTTAAGTCAGTTTTGGAGACACTTGTGGGCGAGGTTAGGAACTACCTTGAATTTTAGTACTGCCTTCCATCCCCAGACCGATGGACAAACCGATGTGGTTAAAAGAAGCTTGGCCAATATTTTAAGAAGTTTGCGGAAGGGAAAAGTGAAGAATTGGGATACTTAGTTGGCTCATGTTGAATTTGCTTACAATAGTTCAAAGAGTAAGACTACAAATTTTACTCCTTTTGAATTAGTTTATGGAGCTAATCCATCCGTTCCTCTTGATTTGAGCAAAGTACATTCTAGTATTCCATCGAACTTAAAGGCTGAAGATATAGCTGCTGAGATTGTCAAACTCCATGCTAAGGCCAAACCCACATTGAGAAAAAGAATGAAGCCTATAGGATGCAAGCCAAGTGGAAATCTATTGTTGAGTTTAAAGAAGGTGATTTGGTATGGGTTCATCTGAGGAAGGAACGATTCCCTTCTAAGAGAAAGAACAAACTTATGCCTAAGGCTGAAGGTCCATACAAGATCATCAAGAGGGTAAATCCGGATGCTTACAAAGTGGAATTACCATCAACTTATAAAGTTTCCAATACTTTCAATGTAAGTGACTTAGCTAAGTATAAGAAGGACACCATGCAAATTTCTATCGAAAGGGAATCTTTTCAAGAAGGGGAGGATGATGGAGGTCCATCTAGCCTAGCCTATCGAGATGCCTTGGACATGGGCCTTTGTGCACCTTTGGGAGATGATGTAGAACCAAGCATTATTGGACTTGGAATAGCAGCTGGGTATGACCAGAAAATGGGTTGTCTATTGAAGCCATTTGGGCTGTTTTAAGCCCTCATAACCAGTGACTACAGAGAGGACCAATCTGAAGAACTTAACCCTTGAAATCTGATCCATATATTCAGCCCATATTTGGATCTTTCCAGAATGGCTTTTCAAATTTCTTTGATGTTACTTTTGTTATCTTAATTTGTCTTTATTTCCATTTTATTATGGCGGTTGTTAATGCCTATTTAATTACATTTATTGTTGGCAGTTTTATTTCCTTTCATCTTCCAATGTAATGCTTCCTATTTAAAGGAAGAAATAGATGAAGTAAAACATCTAATTTTGAGAGAAAAATATTTAAGTGTTTAAACACCTGGGTTTCGTTTGTTTCCAAAAACATTCAAGGGTTTTATTAGATTCCAAAAACTATTGGGTTTTGTATGTTTCCGAAAATATTCAACTTGTTTTTATCTTATTTATAACATACATCCACCACGCCATCATCTGACTATGAATGAACAAGAATCATACAATCAAATCTTGATAGAAACAGATCTCAGCAATTCAACAAAGCTATTAACTATGCACAGTTACTCTTTCATATATAATAAAGTTCATAATCATCTTTATCATGCTCAAAAACCTAAATCTTCCTAATAAAGTTAAAAGTTAAACTTGCTCACAATCTTCACTTCTTCACTTCAAGTTAAATCTTTGTGATCACAGCAAACAGAGCACAAAAAGTTCTCCTAGAAACTTCTTAAAACCAGATCTAAAATGAAAGAACGGAAGATTCTAAAAGATATCTAAAAAATGTCAATAGGTCCTCATTTCCTCGAAAGAGTTCCTATTTATAGAGTTTTCTTAGTGGCAATTTTGAAATTAACTAAAAGAAAGAAAACACAAATAGGCAAAATACATAATATCTCCTAATGTCGCTTGCTGCTTCGCCTGAAGTCAAACGACATTCTATTACTTTGCTAAATTTGTTCGCCAAATAACAAGTTTTCCAGGCAAAATGTCTTTGACCATCACCTTCCATATCGCCACCTATCTAGGCTATTAAGCTTCCTCTCGCAATCTTAATATAGCCTCAACAAGAATCTGAGGCGAGAAAGGTCAAATATTATCATCATTCATACTTCTTCCTCAGGCGATATTTAACATTTGGTTTTGATTTATCGCCTAACTTCACTTCTCTTTAGGCGGTATCTTCTTTTGCTACCTTGAGAATTTCGCCAAGCGTGCAAAATATTAAAAGTGAGAATTTTCTATGTCGCCTCCTGCACCTCTTTTCTTAGGCGATGTTCACTTATTCCGTTTTTATTTCACCATCATCTCTAAGTGCACAGTCTTGTAATTTTTTTTTTGCCAAAATCTTGGACTTTGAATGAAATTCCATTTGATCCCTCATTTTTTTCAGATTTTTGCTCTTTTCTGCTTCTTATTACAGATCCTTTCATCCAAGTCCCTGTCTCAATAAAATAGTGTAGAATTACTAGAAATCCATTCAATATTTCAACTCTTAAACTCAATTTCTTCCTATTTAAGCTCATAAAATATATCAAAATATAGGTAAATTCTAAACTTACCATGGTGTAAATCAAAAAACATATGATAAGCAATTCTTGATTCAAATATTCTAACTTCCAACAATAATGTTCATCTGAAAATATAAATAAATAAAATATTCTTTTTATATAATAAATTACCATTAAATTTTATATAAAATGTCCATTTTAAACTTTACAAATAATTACAAAATTATTAGATGTAGGAGGATAAATTAAAATTTTTAAATAAATAAAAAATATATAACATAAGAATTAGTATTATTAAGGTTTTGTTTGGGATGGAAACTTATTAATTAGTAAATTTTAATAAATATAATTAAAACCAGAGGCAGATTTAGGTGGTGTCAATGATGTCAATTAACAGCACTTTAATAAGATATATAACATTTAATAGCATAAGAAGCCACGTAATTGAAGTAGAAGAAATGGTAAAGTGTTGTGACTATATTCCGAAGGCGAATCAAGTATGATCATTTTTCTCTTTTTTTTCTTTTAAATTTAAAATAGTATCTCTCGACCACTGTTTTTTTTTTCAAATTTCATATCTCACCTACCACCACAATTCAAACTCTTGTTTTCAATTTTTCTTTTCTTTTTAAATGTTTTCAAGCTTCAAATCATGATCATTCTTCTCTTCTTTTTTTTTTTCTTTTAAATGCAAAATAGTATCTTCTCAAGTTTTTTTTTTCAAATTTCATATCTCACCTACCACCAGGATTCAAACTCTTGTTTTTAGTTTTTTTTTTTCTTTTTTTCTTTTTAATTTTTTTCAAGCTTCAGATTTTTTTTTTTTTTAATTAATTCTTATCTTTTTTAATTTTTAAAAAATGAGTGCCCCATCCGATTTTTTTTATTTGTAAAATGATGGTGTTATACTCTGCTTTCAAACTATAAAAACAAAACTCAATGCTTAAAATCCAAATTGAGGGAGAATATTTTTCAACCGCAACAAATAAGCAAAGTCAGACCCAATCCAATCCAACCCAATAAAGTCCAAAATAAGGTCCAAAGACGACCATGGAGCCATTACATTAACTACCCTAAATTCAGTCGTAGCGTAGTAACTATCCTTCGATCGAAGGTAAGGTGTGCTTGTGGAGGAGTGGCCAACAAATTCAATTAATTAACCAGTTCTAACATTTTTTTTTTTTTAGTTAGAGTTTATACCAATTAAATTACATTTATTTTGATATAATATTTTTAATTAAAAAAGTAATTTTGAATTACAAATTCATTATTTGCCTCCACATGAATGTTATAGTGGTAATTATTTAAGTATTTTATTTGTTAGTTTTTGAGAAATTATTTTGTCCAGTTAATTTTTTTCCTTTTAATGTATTTAATGTATACACAATTCAATCACAACTAATATTTTAATATAGTTAATATCATTTTGGATTTAACATTAATTTTTAAACATAAATTTATTCCGTCAGTAGAAATATCAAACTTTGATTTGATTGTTTTTAAAGAATTTTTTATGTATTTTAATTTTAATTTTATGTTATATATATTGTTTAATTATATTAAAACAATAGATTATTAAATAATTTTTAATATGTGATCTTTTAAGCAGATACAACAACGAGGTTTTAATTTCAAACTATCATGTAACCACATATAAATGTAATAATTTTTTTTTAAATAATTTTTATCTGACCGAAAGTATAAATATTCACATACTATACATAAAAATTTGTAACTCATTTTATTTGATAATATTTAATATTGTGATTTATTTTTAAAAAAATCAAAAAGAGAAAATTAGTAATTATAAAGTGAAAGATAAAGACGTAATATGAAAGAGAGTAGAATATTAAAAGAGAAAAAGTATCATCATTATTTTTGATTAAATATATTAATTGCATGGAAACATAAATTTGACTAATAATACACTATCTCCATTTTTCAATAAATGAATCATTAGCATAATGTGCACTATTTATCAATCAATTTATTTAACATATTGTTCCTTATATATGAGAAATAATATAGTTAAGTGAGATTTTTTTTAATGTCAATTTTTCAAATATTAAATTAATATAATTTTTAGTTATATATAATTAAAAATATTTTCCGTTAAAGATAAGTATTGAATAGCAAGTCTGCTAGAAATATTACAAGTAATAAAAAACAAAAGAAGTATTATATACACAAGTCATACTCTTGATTTTATAAGAACACCATGTACAACCATTGGTGATAGGCAACCACTAGAACAACTCATTAACAATTGTCCACCATGTATACATACCGAGTAAGCAAAAATCTCACCTTTTATATATATATATATATATATATATATGTATATATATATGTATATGTATGTATATTTATAAAGTTGCAGAATATAAATAATAATAATACTGATGAACTTATTTGATATAAGTTATCTCTACTACCAAAGACATGCAGTAACAACAATAAAATTTCACACATATAATCAGCGCATGCAACACGATTTTTTAATAAAAATCTCGAATAACGTCATTAAATATAATTGAAATATCATGCATAAAATATCCTCGGTGAACTCAGTTCACAACCTAACTAAAGAGCAATTCAAAACATAATCAAATAGCAACATCTTAAATATCCATGTAATGTATATAAACATTCTAACCAGTTAATAATACAGTCTATCCCGGTTGTTATGCCCATTCCAAATCCTCAGTTGCGACCTTCCACCGAGACATCTCCAACCTACTGACCTACAAGATTTACTAAAATAAAAGTACCCATGAATCATGAAGACTCAACAAGCAGAGTCAAACTTAATTTAGCATAGAATTCTAAACAACCGTTAAAATAGTCACAATGAAATATAGCAGCATATAAACTTATATAAATTTCTACTAATTATCTCAAATTATTTCGGAACATGCTTAATAATAATTCCACTAACAAAAATTCTGAACTGAATGATTTCCTGTTACAGCACTGGTCGCCGTGCTTGACGCACATTACAATACTTATCTTATGAGCCTTGGCCTTTCTTAGTTCGTGCCTTCTTGGTGCACTATTGCAGAATAGTTACTCCTCAAGGCCTCTTCAATTCGGCCGGATGCGAAAGCACCGTTGCTAGACATACCCTAGTTACCTTAGAGTATTTGGATCCTTATTGGTTAGCCACTGCCCAGCAACATCTCAAACATAATAACCACCTGACGGGTCATGTTCATACACCTGAAGATTCCAGCGGAACCTTACTTCTAACATCAGTCATCATTACTTAAACTGAGTCTCTATGCCCTAACATGCATAAAAGGTAAATCTTGCAGCCTTCGTGCATACTTAGTGTTCGCTTAGGAAGTGGGTACATGAAATGCTTACCTCTTAACGCTTCCTTGGTATGATATAAAGAACTAATGGAATTGATAGCTACATAACAAAATAAGAACAATCAATACTTAAATCATCTTAGGTCTTATATCCCCCTTCCCTTATAATTCGGAGAAAGTGTTTAGTCGAACATTGTTGGGGTTGATTGCGCATGCCCCCACGTTAAACGTTATTGTGAACGGGAAAGGAATGAGAATGTGCGCTAACTCGAATCCTTGACTAAGTAACTCGTAATAAAACATGAACTTTAAACTCATCTTTGAAGGTATAAAGAAATAGCATTAAATGACTAAGACTCGAACCATGACTTAAAACAAAAATAAAACCAGACTCAAAACCTCTTAAAAACGTGACCAAAACAAAACTTTATGATATGAAAATGACCCAAATTTATTCCTTCCTTCCCTTCGTTTTTTTGGCACGACTAACGCAACCTATTAATGACAATTAAAACACTAACGTGGATATGTGAACACACCGGTGTCACTTTTTTTACCATGATTATTTTTCATAGATTCCTTTTAACGCATCTAGCATGATCTACGACATAAGACGTATTAATTCTGTATCGAACGAATACTAAAATTCTATTCTTAACCCTAAAAATGAACTAGAAAAAGGATAGGATCATTACCATAAAAATCTACCACAAATACATGCAAACCGAGCAATGAAATACCAAAACTCAATAATAAAATCACCGATGTTGAAGCTTTGAAAACCACCCCTTGAAACCATACAACATTCGGCCAATACAAATCATAAAATCCTAATCCAAAATAATTCCCAAAACCATTAATTCATAAAAGACAAACAACTTTACTCACCTTGAGAATCGTAAAACCAAGTCCTTAGTAAACTCTTGTCACACGAATCGATCTCAACCAACAACCTTAAAAGAACCTTTGAAAGAGATAACCACCTTTAATAACTTAAAACTCATTAATTAAAAAATATAAATTACTTGGAGGCAAGTCTTATTACTTTAGAATTTGGTTTTTCTACTCTTTGAAGTCTCGTTCTCGAGATCGGTTCTCGTAGATGCAAAAGAACGATTTAGGGTTAACTTGAATAAATTTCCTTTACACCCCTTAATCCTTTATTTTTATATATTAGCCTTAGTCTCCCATAATAACAAAAATCACAAGAATTCTTTATAAAACTTACCAAATCGAGAGTCGGGCGTCACGACTCTCCCCTCCTTATATGAATTTCTTCCTCAAAATTCTTCCATAACTCAAAAACCTGCTCTCTAACATCGTCTTTGTGTTCCCATGTAGCTTCTTCTAGTTTAATCCTGTCTATAGAATCTTCACCATCGGTATCTCATGATTCCTTAGATTTGTGACCTTCTTGTCAAGAATCTTGATTGGTACCTCTTCGATTTCCAATGTAGTATTGATACCCAAATCATCATAATTAAGCACATGAGAAGCATCTTAAATACTTTCTTAGCATTGAAATATAGAACACATTGTGAACTCTTGCAAGGGAAGGTGGCAATGCCAGCTTATAGGCTACATTTCCCACTCATTCTAATATCTCAAATGGTCTAATAAAATAAGGATTTAACTTTCCTTGCTTCCCTAATCGTACAATGCCCTCCATTAGTGCTATTTTCAAGAATACCATGTCCCTAACCTCATGCTGTACCTCTTTCCCTTTCTTATCATAGTAGCTTTTCTGTCAATCTTGGGCTTGTTAAATCCTCTGCTTGATCTTCTGAACTTCAAAAATCATTCTCTTGACTTATTTTGATCTAAAAGAAGTTACTAATAAATCCTTCTCTCCTACTTCATCCCAATTTAGTGGTGATCTACAACGTCTCCCATATAATGCTTCATTGATGTCATCCCTATCGAAGAGTGATAATTGTTGTTGTAAGAAAACTCCACTGAAGGTACTCATCCCAATTCGAAATAGAATCAAACAAACATGCCCCTAGCTTATCTTTCATAACCTGATTGACCCTCTCGGTCTGACCATCGGTCTGCAGGTGGAAAGTCGTACTAAGTTGAAGTTTTGTTCCTAATCCGGAATGCACTCCTTTCCAAAATGCTGAGGTAAATTGACTATCTCGATCACTTATTATCACCTCAGGTATACCATGTAATCGGACAATCTCCCTTATAAACACTTTTGCCAAGTCTGCACATTCATCAGTATCCTTCACAAGTATAAAATGAGCTGATTTTGATAATCAATCTACAATCACCCATATCATGTTCTTCTTTTTTTGAGTTTTTGGCAACCCTAATGAAATCCATTGAAAATTTCGCTCCACTTCCACTCTGAAATTTGTAATGGTTGCAACGACCCTGTAGGTCTTTGATACTCTGCCTTTACTCACTGATAAATCAACCACTTAGACACATGATTCCCTATACATCTTGGTTATCCCGGGGTGAGCGACATAAGGCGCCTCATGTGCTTCAGTTAGGACCTCATACCTCAACTCTTCATGATTAGGGACATAGACTCTTTCCCCAAATTTCCGGATTTGTAACGCCCAACCCCCGGCCATGGCAGAGCCGCGAACGGAAGCCGGGGCGCCACATTAACAATCAATACATTACATTCTTTCATTTAAGTGCGGAAAACATTTTATAATAGCTAAAGGAATATGAATTCAATATCCTATTTCGAAAGCAGTATGATAATAAACAATCATTTGATAATAACCTGTCCTGAAACCAAAATATATATAATATCCAAAATATTGTTTTATGATATCATTTAAATCGTTTAAACCAAATAAGTTCAAATAAAAAAATAAATAGTTTACAATCCTCCTTAAACATCAAATGCGAAAATAACATATGAGTTCAATTGAAAAGTTCTAAATGTAGAAAAGATCAACATGCTTCGATGAGGAATGCTCGAAACTCTAATCTGCTCGATCACCTGTTTCACATTTCAATAGATAGACAAGAAAATGGAAGAAAAGACAACGTCAGACTATCGATGTCTGGTTAGCAAGTCATAGTCCAACAAACACACACAATGCTTCTTTTAAACATACAATGATGAGGAGGCACACATATGCACCTAAATCTAGCAATCAATGGAAGAGAATACAGTCCCACCCAAGTCTAAAGCCATTTCGGTTCAATAAAGTGAGATAGTCCACTAAAACTAATTATATTCATTAGGTGTGTTCAATATTATCAAAGTCCAATTATGATCTCAAACTTCATTTAGGAATCCCCCAATCCATCATCTAATCACTAGCAATCATCACACAATATCAATCAAGTTATATTTCCAGTTTTTAATTGACTGCCATTAATCTAGGATCAATAATGAAACGGGGTCAATTAGGCCGAAGCCACCAATATGGTCCGAAGACCAAGATCAGAGCCGTTTATTCCCCCTCGGGACGGACTACTACCTTAGAATCCCATCAATTAGGTCCGAAGACCACCAATATCAATATAGCCGCAGGCGGTGGTGCCGTCACACCCAATAGGAGTCGCCACTCAATTTTTCAATGTGGTTAGCTAAACCAAAGGTCCTATTTTGCTCAATTGGTTGAGATATCTCGGGTACCCCTAATGACATGTCATTCTATCACTATTTCAATCATGACTAGGGCAATCGTATCAATGAGTTAAGTGATCAACCATACAAGTTTCCATTTAACAATCAGTCATTTCGTTATAGCAATTCATTGGCTTTCAAACAACATGTGACAGGTACTTTACTAGTGCCTAATCCATTTATTTCTAGCTCTAACTAACCAAAGCCTAAGTCTAACATACAATAGACTTATCATTTGATCTAAGCAGCAATATGTCAACAATAACAACAATCAATATCCACCCTATCAATCACTATCTAACTTTACCAATTACCATTCATGTGGTTATCTTGTTTAACCGTATTAATGCACAATCATAAAACACATAACAACCAATGTAGAGTTTAAAACGACGTTGCTAACCTTTCTTTCGACGATAAGCTAAGCTAAGCATCGCCGACACGATCATACGAACGTGAAAAACAACAATCTAACGACTACAATGCGATAATACGAACGATTCCTACTCAAAACCCAATCTGATGACAAAGTCGATCATTTAATTTCCACCTTTCCCAAATCCTAGGATTTCTAACAAAACCCTAACCAATCCAATACCTAATCAACCCTAAACCATCAACAATCATCCTCAATTCTATCGACATTCATGCTTGAAATCCAAAAAGGAGATTAGGGTTGATAGGAGACTTACCGGAGACACCCAAACAGAGAGAAAACGACGAAGATGAGGGAACAATCGCTTGCGAGACGAGAGAATTCGAGAGAGAGATTGCAAATGAAGAGGATTCGGCCAATTTAGGTTTTAAAAACCCGATTTCGGTGGTTGGCAACATAGGCCTTATGTCGCCAAAGCGCACCGAGAGGAACACTTCAATATTGCATAATTCACTCACTGGCGACAAGGCTGGCGACATAGCCCCTTGTCGCCAGCGCTGGCGACAAGCCTGGCTACATAAAGCTTATGTAGCCAGCGCGGCCAGTGCTGCACACTTTCATTCCTTCATTCGTTCTGCTTCGTTTTCGCTTCGGTTTTCGAAATATAAACATTATAATACCAATAGACACTCCCATAGCAATCCAAAGAAGATAAATAGCATTTCAATATTCGATATGTTCACGAGTTACAATAAAGTTCAACAGTTCAATAATCAACTTAAAATTCGAAAACCAGAAAACGTCTAGCCCCAAAATTGGGACGTTACAGCTCTACCCCACTAAAGGAAATTTCTTCCTCGAAATTTAACCTATAGCAAATAGATGAGGGTACTGCTTTCACATCGCCTCTTCTATTTCCCATGTTGCTTCTTCAACTGCATGGTTTCGCCACAATACTTTAACAAGGGGTTCAAACTTCCTTCGCAATACCTTCACTTCCCTATCCAGAATCTGAACAGGTTCTTCTTCGTACGACAAATCTGGTCGAATCTCAATCTCTTCACGGGAAATCACATGTGAAGGATCCGACCGATATCGCCGTAGCATAGAAACATGAAACACATTGTGAATTTTCTCCATTTTCGGCGGTAACGCTAAACGATAAGCAACCGGTCCAATACGTTCCAGCACTTCGTAAGGACCAATGAACATAATTATTAAAGATAACTTAATTCTAGGCTCTACTTTAATCTTAAATCAAAGTTCATTGTTAGTCAACTTACAGACAGTAATATAATGAGAACTAACTTCACATACTTGGAGGATCTCGGAGAAGTCATAGGGTTCGGGGATCAAAACAACAAGTTTTGACCTGCTCTAATACCAATTGTAACTACTCATAATTTTAAACCCCAAAATTTAGTTATTTATTTATTTATTTATTGGTGGTGTGAGTAGGGTTATTCAGGAACCAAATCCAAACGAATATCTTTACATTCGAATTTGGGTTTGTTTTATTTTATGATATTTGGATCTATATAAGATTAATAGGATTCGGATTCGTAAACCATAAAATTAATTAAAATGAATTTTTCACCCTCATTCGCTTTTGAATTATTTATTTTACACTAATTATTTTTTTGAATTTATAACTTGAATAAAAAAACATATAAAATTTTGTAATAAGTCAAATTAAAAATATAATCACCATATCTCAGATTTATGCAAACCTGATTTCTGATTATTAAGTTTAACAGCCTCCTCTAGCAGCGAAGCACCTCCAAATTCGAGAATAAAAAACTTATGCAACCTCATTAATGATCTTATCTTCATAGAAAAGAGAAAAATTTTATTATAAATTGAGAAGTAGTTCATCAATGTTTTTATCTTCACGAAAAGTCTCAAAAATAGAGAAATGATTTCATTCAATCAAAGTCTAAATATTGACAACATACATTACTAGAAATACAAAACATAAGACACAAACTATGACAATCATTTTTATTAGTGTTCATCTCAGGTTTTTGTAATAAAAAAAGTTATATTCTCACAGTTAAAAATGACATGATACTTGCCCAGATAGATTAAAATAAAATGGTTAACTATTAAAACTTAAAAAGCTTCATTCACGAGTGGTGGCACAATTACATCAGTCAAAGCTTTTGAAGTGGTAACCACTACTATCTCAGGAAAAAAACGAAGTTAAAACTATATATATATATAAAACAGTGTGTACACAAGTCAAATATTTATTTCTTTCCTTAGTGAAAGTTGCAAATGAGAATCTAGTAACAGAGACACAGACTAATCAAAGTTTAATATACTTTTATCAGGGTTAGAGAATCAATGTTGACACGCAATTTCAAATGAGTTGTCTAGTAGATGTCTGTATATATAAAAATTAAAAATTAACAGACAACAAATATTGTTGCTAATAGTCAGTAAGTTAGATAAAATACACATAAAATGTAAAACAATTGTCGTACATAGATCTGATTTAAGGAAGACAAAATTAAACAGGCTAGAAATATTTATACATTTATCATAAATTAGGTGATTTTATTTTTCATATTTCAACAAAAATAGAAGGGTAGGAGCCACAAAAATACACCAAATAATGTTCACAGTTACAAAAATAAGACAAAACAATAAGAAAAGAAGCAACCCTCCTTACTTGTCAAGGTGAAACACAATCACAACATCATCAACACACTATTGCAGCAAAATGATTTTATATTTCCATTCCCAATTTATCTAATACCGATCTCAGACTTCCACTCCACCATTTTCCCACCACATACAAGAGGATTGAGATAAAAAAAAAATACTTGATGCAGAAAAGGAGGACAGAAATCTAAAGTAAGATGATGTAGAAGCGAAGAGAAAACAGAGTGTTTTGAGAGTGAATGAGCCGACAATGCTTCAATTGAAAAATTAGGGTTTGTTTTATAATCTTTATACAAGTATTACAATAAAACATCTTATATTTATAGAATTTATAAATTAAACCCCAATTTTTTAAATAAAACATCCATATATATATCCGAATCTCTGAACGAATCCGAATTTGAATATATAAAAATCGAATTTAGATTTGTTTATTATCTGAATCTATTTTGAAATTTAAATTTGAATTAAAAAAAAGAATATGATTCTATTAATTGAATGGGAATAACAAATCCATCATTTAAGATTCAGATTCAGTTTGTGAACCGCTCTAAATTTGATTAATTATCAACTGAATATCATTTTCTTAATGTGTTGATGTTTTTCTCATACCATCCATTCCCTACAATTCAGAGCTTATCTTCCACTCTGTGAGTTTATCTTAAGTTTAATGTATTTTATATTATAAAGAAAATCACTTAACTATAAATTTTGAATATAATTTATTTATAAATTAATTTAGTACATGTTTAAAATTTATATTTTCTAATAAATAAGTTTTGAAATAAATAGGATAAATATGTTCGATAAAATATCTTTTTAATTTATTTTTTTCAACTTTTTTGTTTTATAAAATTTTATCTTTATTAAGGTCTTTTTTTTTTATCTATTCATATATATATATATTTAAATTTTTCTAACTTTTATTTACTATCGTAGTTGTTATTTTTATATTATTTACTCGAATAATTGGGGTGATTATTTAGAATTTTATTATTTATTTAAATTTTTTGATACAATTTTAGATTTTTTTAAAAGAAAATTATTAGGTACTAATATTTATAATACTAATATTTATAAATTAAAATTAAAAATCTATTATTTATTATTTTTATCTTTTAACAAATTTGATTATTATAACTAATAAACAAAAATGGAAAAAAAAATCAATAATTACACAAATATTAAGAAACCAAAAGAGAGAATATGAAATTACAAAAATTAAGAAAATTATAATTATTTTCTAATTAAAATTTTATTGTTTTTATTTTTAGTGATAATGTTAAAAACATAAGTGGTTTCTATGAAAATTAATTTTAAAAATAGAAAAAAATTAAAATAATTAAATAGCACCGAAAGAATACAATTATAAATTTCAAAAATTAAAATTAAACAGCATCTAAAAATAAAATTTTTCAATCCAAAAATATTTCACTTCTTAAATAATCAGTTTAGAAAAGCATCCATCTACCTGTTTTCTTAAAATCTGATTTTTTTAATAAATAAATTATTAAATAATTTACTTTTGAATAAATATATTTATTAAAATTTTAAACGGTCTCAAATACATCATGGCCCGCGCAGTGTTTTTATAACATTTTTTTTCTAGCGTTTAGCGTTTTTTAAATAGCAGTTAGTGTTTAACATTTTAATGAGTGTTTTTAATAAATATTGTTTGGTAAATTAGTATTTTAATTATTTAATAATGTCCAAATGATTTAAAATGACATGATATAAATAAATAAATATTTTTAAATTTAAAATATGACTTTAGAATAAATTTATTAGTTTTTCAATCAACAATAATAAATAATATATTTATAAAAATCAATTTTTTTCATGTATTTATAATAATAAATATTTCATTTATTGAAATCAAAATTAAAATAATAAGTTGAAAAAAATATTTATTATAAAATAATTTAATAAAAAGAAAAGAAAAGAAATTAATAAAAAAGAGTATAGATAAGGATAATATAGGAAAAATAATATTAAACTTTTTTATTTAAACTATAAACGTTGTTGTCACCCGCATTTCATAAAACAGCTAGATTATAAGTTCAATACCAAATAAAGATATTAAATATTGTTAGAGTTCTTGACTCAGTTAAGACTCCAACTCTGTACAAAACACTTGTACCAAACATAGCCATTATGTAATTTTTCTTTCTCTTCTATCCCATTTTTTCTCAACATTCAATATGTAATTTTATAATAAAGTTTAAGGGATAATCATTAGAGTCGTTAATTTTATTACTAACACTATGCTATTTATACATTTAAATATAAACCCATCATATTAATAAAATTATTTAGTTCTGTGAAAAATTTTATTTTTAAAAACAAAATTTGTTGAAGTATTTTATTTTATATATTATATTAATTATTCACTTTTAGCATTCTTTTCTATTCTTATTTTATTCCAAGTAATTATAAAATTGTGAGATATTAAATGGCCGATTAGTAATCTTACAAATAAAAGTTAATATTATTATGTTGGGCACTTAAGAATATACTGGTTTCAAATTTATTTGGTATCACAATTATAAAATTGTGAGATATTTACGTGTGATTTGCAGGTAATTCAAGGCCCATTAAAGACGATTAAATGTCTTTTAGTTAACCTTTGTCCTCACTAGACTTAACGTAAATTTACCATCCAAACAGTGGATAAGGCACTAGACGATTTGCAGGTAAGACTTATAAATATCTTATCCGAATTTGTTTTAAAATTTTAAGGGAAATTTTTTTTTATTGACCATAAAAAGTTTACTATATAATAGTAGGCTATTGTTTGCAAAACTAAAGTTTGATTTTCACTCTATAAACCATTCACAGATTGTGACCGTAATTCACAGATTGCGAATTGTAAAGTTTTCAGGGATATTTTGAGAAACTTGGTCTATGGAGTGAAAACTAATCTTTTAAAAGTCTGTTTTTGTATGTTTTTCAAAACTTTGAATTTTAAAAAGCCAATTTCTTAGAATTTTCACAAAATTTAATATTAAAAATATTTTAGAAATGATTGTATTATTCAAAAAATCATTTAATATTTGCTAAAACATAAGTTATTTATTTTGTGTAATCGATTAAAAAATAAAAGTGACAACTATATATTTTATTAAAAATAAAATATTAATTTTTCTAAATCAATCTAAATCAGCTTAATTAACTGGTCATTCATTTAACTTCAATTGCTTGTTTTTTTTATTGTTTTTTATTATATAAATAATTTCGCTCAAATATTAAATTAAAAAATATTAATTATTTTTATCAAATTTAATTTATTTAATAAGTATATTATAATTACTAAATCTTGCTATGATAATATATGGACATTACTAAATCTTACAATGGTAAACATTATCTTATTCTAATACATATTTTTTATTTTTAAGGTTTTTCTTTTTTTAATTAGAAAATATTTTGTGATTAGATTTTTATATTTTAACATATTAAATTCATAAATCATTTGAAATTACATAATAAATACATTTTAATATATTTAAAAATAAAATATAATATAAAAATATTATTTGAATTTTCTTTCTCTGTCATGGTGACAACAAGTAAAATCGCAATGAGATTTTTTTTTTAATTTAATTATTTCAATTGTGTATAAAAATAGATTTTGTATATTATGTGAATAAATTTTATTTTTTTATTTTAAAAAATAAATATATATTTATATTATTACTTTTATGCATTTAAGATTTTTTTTTTCTCTTATTATGTGATGAAAAATGTTATATATTGTTTAAAAAAAATAAAAGACTTTTCTTCTTGTAACATAGAATTGAATAAAAGTGTTAAAATGGAAAAAAAAATGGAAAAACTGTTGTATTTTTAGTAAACAAATAATAATGTATTATGAAACACCAATATTGGCTTTCCACTTAGAGATAGTTGGCATCCATTCACCACTACTTTGTTCACATTGATGACACGCAAGTATATAATGTGTCATATGGATGTTTGTTTATGTGTAATTGTAACACGTACTCATCTTGTTTGGCTATAAATAAGACTTCCATGGCCATAATAAAAATGGACTTGCTTTGGTTTTACTGAAGTAATGCTCATTCTCCCTCTTCTCTATTTCTGTGTTTAGTTATATGTTATTTGTTTTTTATTTTATAACATAATGTGATTTTTAACATATTTATAATATAAATTAGTGTAAGGGCGTATGTGCCTACAGGCCTAGTTCTATATAAAAGATATATTAGACTATTTTTAAAACGGTTGAGATAAGAAATAGGGGCCCACGGGTGTCAGGCGCAAGAAGAGTCGGTATAATCATTTACGTGGAGATAATACTAATAAAGTATGTTATGGCTTCATGGTATTATTTTCTCAATATGACAAGGGGCTGCGTTCGAATCCAGCTAATATTATTAAATTATAATTATATACGAAAGGTGAATGTTCACAATTTAACATCATTTACTTAAAAATATAAGTGCATATATTATATAACTATTGTATAGCAGGTATATAAATATTTACTGTATTTTTTAATATAAAAAATATTATTATATATTATCTTAATATTTTAGGTAGCCGTGTCGAAATCGTGTTGTATCCCAATTTTTTAAAATTTGTCGTGTCCCATGTCCGTGTAAGTGTCATGTCTGCGTGTCAGTGTCCATGCAACATAGGTACCGGCATTAGTTTCTCTTGGGATTGCCTTCAGCCGCTACTGTCTAGTTTACCCTCTTATGTATTCTTCTACATTTTTCCTGTTGCTTCCCCAAATTAAATTCTTCTTCTCCAATTAGTCACAGCCTGTAACAACCACAAAAGCAGTACTACTTTAAAGTACAAATAAACAAAACTTACTCAAGATTTAGGATTCCAGAGAGATCTTGTTAGATCTGGGTTTAGGAGTTCTAAAAAAAACTGATTTGGTTTGTTATGGCTGTGTTTAGCCACATCAGCGTTTTCGATAGCATTTAGAGTTTTTGATAGTGTTTAGTGTTTTTAATAGAGTTTAGTATTTTTTTAAATAGCATTGAGCGTTTTAATTAGTGTTTTTAATAAATACTGTTTGGTAAACTAGCGTTTTAATTATCTAATAAAGTTTAAATGACGTAAAAGGAAATATAAAAATGATAATTAATTTTCAATTTAAAATATAATTTTAGAATAAATTAATTATTTATTTTTCAATAAGTAACAAAAAAAATGAATAATATATTTATCAAAATCAAATTTTTTATGTCTTTATAAAAAAATATTTAATTTATTAAAACCAAAATTAATATAATAAGTTAAGAAATGATTATAACAAAAAATTTGATAAAAAGATTGATTTTATGTGGATAAGGATAATTTTGGAAAAATAATTTTAAACCCTTTAATTGAAACTTTAAACATTACTCAGATCAACGTTTTACAAACTCTTTAAAAAATTCTAATGGTAAGAATATAAGTTGACCACTAAACACAGATTTTAATTACTTTTAGAGTTTTGACTAAGTCAAAACACTAAACTCTGTCAAAAACTCTCCTGCCAAAAATAACCTATGTCGACAGGTCACTTTTACCGAGGTTTTCGTCGTCGTTGAAGGGATTGCACCGGCCACCTACAAACAACAAGAAAACTAAGTCAGTAAGTGAAGAAACAAGAAAATAAAAGATAGAAATCAACGAACCAAAGAGATTAGGGTTTAGAAATCGGAGCGGTTAAACTCTGATACCATTTGTTGTAATCTATACAACAATTAAACGCTCAAATTATCCAAGAATCTGAAACCAAATGAAAACGAAGACACCAATTTATGTGTTCCCACTCGGTGGCGACGAATGCCACCTAAAAGAGTGTACTCCACGGGGTTGGGCTCAGAGGCCCGGTTGCACTATGGTGGTGGTGGTGTTACAAGGAAGAGCAGAGCACAAAAAAACCCTCTCAAAATCTCAAAGAGGAACCCTAAAATCATCAAAGGCAGAGAAGAAGATGAACAAAATCTACAGTTACATGACTCCGTGAAACAATAGGTATAAATACCTAGGTTGAAAACATGCACTGGGTCAAATGTCGGAATGGGCTGGATTTATCAACTGTTCCAAGCCCATCAACTCATAACCAACCAAACAACCCAATTCATAACCAATACAATCACTTGTGTGTATAAAAAATATGAGACAAACTTAACAATAAGTTTAAATAATAAAAAAATATAGCCCATTCAGTAAAAATAATCCACATATCAATTTTCTTTTTAATATTAGAGATATACATAAATAAAATGATAAAAAATCATTTACATACTTTTTGAGTGAAAATTTCGATTCATGAATATTGAAAAAATAGATAAAAATAAAATGTTTTAAAAAATAAATATTATATTTTAATTATTAGATGAATAAAAAAATTACGAAAAAATAAATTTGGAAATATTTTATCAATCAATTATATAAAAAAAGGACGGGGAGAGAAGATAAAAATCAAAATAATGTTGAGAGATGTAGGATAAAGTAACTAGAGAAGACACATCAATAATGAGAGAGATTTTATGGATTCGAATTCTCTACTAGTTTTTTTTTTCTTTTTTTGATAGCATCTCCAATGCTTCTATGGATCGGAGATGATATGGCAGAGAAAATAAACCATGTCTTCTATGACATGTCATATATTTGTTAGCTAAACAGATAGTTTTATTATTTATTCTACAACGCTGTTTCGGTTTATTTTTGTGCTTTTTAATTAATTATTATTATTATTTAAATAAAAATAAATATAGAAAATGAGAAACACAAAATACAACAAATAAAATATTAGAGAGAAAATGGAATTAATGAATCAGCATGTAGATTGAAAACTCTGAAAATAGAAGTTCGGATACATAGTGTGGATATTAAAATGGGCCACACCATCCTCACACATCAAATAACGAGATCTTAGAGCATCTCTAATGGGCTGTTCATTTTTTGATTTGTTTACCCATGTCAAAATTTTAAAAGGTTTGAATAAATTTTTATCTACAAGGCTGATTGTAGAGGTATTTATGCACAGCCAAGTCACTATTATTTTATATTAATTATATTTTATCCAATTAAATTGAAATATTTAAACAGTTTTCATCTCTAAATAAAAGAACCATTGCATAACTAAATAAAAAATGTTATAACTTCCTTAAATTTAGACTTCCTTAAATTTACGTACCATATCACTGTTAACTTCTTTTATTTGTAATATTACTTATCTTTTTATACTAATATTATTATGAAATGTCGTTGTCTTTTAATCTAAAGCATATTAAGTTGACACATCATTCCACCTCTAATTTTTCTTTTTTATTTTGAGCAATAAATCTTACTATCCCTCTTCATTTTATTTTCCTCTTTCCGAATTTCTCTTTATTTTATTTATTCAGTTCTATATCTCTCTCCATTTTTTGAAAATCTATATTTATGTTTATTTTAATTTAGTTCTAAATATATAATTTTAATAAATTATATCAAAATTATTATAAAAATAGTAAAAAATAGTACAAATTTATATAGATAAATTAAGGTTATATATATATATTATCTTAATCTACATTTTAATATTATTATTTTAATTATTTTCATATTATTAAAATTTTAATATCATTAAAATCTACATTCTCTCATTCTTTGTTCTCTATACTTTTAGTTAACAACTTTTTATTTTAGTGTATTACAAAATTATATTAAAAAACATTATAAAATGGTACACTTGACATTTTAAACTAAATTTAAAAAGTAAAATATTTTTTTTCAAATAAACTAATTTATTATAAATTATATTATTTAAATTAAATAAAAAAAGTTTTAATTTAAATCAATAAATAGTTTTTTCAAACTAAATTTAAAGAGTAAATTATTTTATGTTAATTTTAATTTAATTCTAAATATATAATTTTAATAAATTATATCAAAAAGAATATTAAAAAAATATTTTATTATTTATTTACTTAATTTAAATAACATAATTTTATAAAAAAAATAATTGATAGAAAAATCGTAATTTAAAAGAAAATACTTTACTCATTAAATTTAGTTTAAAATATTACATGTACCATTTTAATATAATTTTATAATCCAGAATTGGTAAAATGAAAAGTTGCTAACTAAAACTACAAATAAAAAGGAGAAACAATTTGTTTTAATGATACTAGTATATAACCTTATGCGAGACGCACGGTTATAATTTTTATTTTATCATACTAATAATATAATATAAATAATAAAAATAAATTTTTAATTTTTTTACATAAAATATTTCTAAACAGAAAACACCGTATAATAAGAATTTCTTATAAATATTCATATAATTATAAATTTTGATTATGTCATTAGTATTACTTATAATATGTTGTGTCACTCTTAGGTGTCATTTGTTTTTTTATCGAAAAAGATTTATCTATGGACTACTTTAGATGATTGTCCCCGATTATTTTTCATCCTTTTTTATCTAAGTATTTTCTAAAACAGACTTTTAGATAAAGTAAATTTTCGCCACCTTTTCTATTTAGATGAGTGTTTCATATTTTATTTACACAAATGTCATTAAAATATTTTTCTTACAATTATATCATTCCACAAAATTATTGAATAATTTCTTTATTATCGAAACAATTAAAATTATTATACTATCAAAATCATTTATTAGTTCTTAAAATTATCAAAGTTATGTAAACTTTTTTTTAAATAATGGAAATGATTCTTGAAATTATAAAACTTATATATTCTTAAACTACCAAAATAATTTATTTTTCCTTTAAACTATCAAAATTATTATTGAAATTATCAAAATCATTTTTTATACCTAAAAGATTTTTCATTATAAAATTAATCATCATTCTAATACTGTCATTGTATTTTATTTAAAATTATTAATTATTCAAATAAAAAATCAACTATGTACATACTATAATAAGTAATGTAATTAAAAAAAATTGAAAAATAATTTACTTTAGATAATTTAATTTTAAAACATATCAATTTGTTACATATATTCATATTAAGTATATATTAAATAGAATAAAAAGATAAATTTTATTAAACTAATTAATTATGATAAAATGGTAAATACAATCAAAATATAATAGATTTAAGCAAAGAAAAAAAAAAACCGAGTACCTAGTCTAATAAGATAATAGGAAAAAAAAACGTTGTTATGATCATTTTATTTATTTATTTTATGGTTCATTCGTATTTATATAATAAAAAATTTATTTTAATGGAATCTTTTAAATAATGAATCTTCAATTTTAAGTTTAATTACTATTAAAGGTATTTTTCATTGATACTATAGTTTAGAATGTAGTTAATTGTTTGATTAGTTTATATTATATTAAAAGAAAAAAATAATTTAATTTCTATTTGAATCGTGAATCTATATTTTTATTAAAAAAAATATGTATTTTTATTTTCATTTAATATAATATAGATGTATTAAATATTATCAAAATTCATATGTAGAGTCAATGAAAAAAAGTTCAATTAATGCCAAAATATAATAATTTTAAAAGTATTAATTTTATTTTATTGAGATTTAATTGAAATTGTGCATATGTTTATATATATATATATATATAAATTTAACTTTTATTTTAATTTTTTCTAATGCAATATTTATGTAATTGTACAATATTAGTATTAAATTAGATGCTGTTTCTGAGTAAAAATGTGTTTCAATTTTTTTCTTTAATTTCAAGAATTTTTATTACTAACAATATTGTTATTTTTTTTAAAAAAATTTCTTATTCTCTGTAATAACTTTATAATATTAACATATTAATGGTTTTATTTATTTATTTATTTTAATTATCTAAGATAAAATACTATCATCAATATAAATATTTATATTTTTAATATTATAATAATTATAAGTTAAATATTAAAAAATAATTAAATGTCAATAAATGCACCATTAATCATATATATATAAATATTTTATTTATTGAAATTAATGAGTTGTTTTAAAATGGAATGATATATATATATATATATATATATATATATATATATATATATATTCCATTGGATTTCTAGGCCATAAAAAGTTTACTATACAATTATAGGCCACTTTTGAAAAGTTTGCAAAACTAAACTTTGATTTTCACTCCATAAGCCAATCACAGACTGTGAGCGTAATTCACAGACTGTGAGCATAATTCACAGCATCTGTGAATTGTAAAGTTTCAGGGGTATTTTGGGAAACTTGGCCTATGGAGTGAAAACTAAACTTTTAAAAGCCTGTTTTTGTATATTTTTCAAAACAGGCCTATAATTGTATTTTAAACTTTAAAAGGCTCATTTCTTAAAATTTTCACACACACACACACATATATATATATATATATATATATATATATATATATATATATATAACACACAAAATATCTAGAAAATTTATAAAAATTTATTACTTTTTGAAAATAGAACTAATTATTATTTTTTATTAAAATTGAAATTTTTTATTACATATACACAATTGGCGGAAAAGAATAAGTCATAAATAAATAAATATACTCAATTGTGGAGAACAATTCATGGATAAATATATAAATTTACATTCTAAAATAAAATCATTATTGTAGTGGGAAAATAACCTACGACCTTCAAGGGTTAAAGGTAAGGTTGTAGCAACCCAAAAAGTTGAAGATTTCAGAGTTCCACAAGAAAAGTGGGCCAGAGCCCAAGACCAAGTCGATTCGGCCGAAGACACCTTCTAGACCCACAAGGACCAGGTCCGATAGGCCTTCGACCGAAGCAGACTCAAAAGGCTCAACTACCATTTTCGGCCAAAGGTGGACGATACAAACCCAGCAACCTTCTAGACAATATAAAAGGGCCTAAGCCCAATTCACTTCACATATGGTTTCCTGAATCAATTCCAACTGTGATATCCTTCTTTAAATACAATAAGGTGACCGAGTTCAAGAAGGATGAGAAGTCCCAATCCATATAGAAATAGGACCCGAATACCTCCTATAAATAGAGGGTAGGGATGATTGTAAAGGGATCCGATTTTTATTCATTTAGAGCTAAACTCTTTGAGATTATCTCTATAAGCTTTAAAGCTATTTTATCAAGTAATCTTAGCCTAATATTTGGTTGTGGTTTATTTGGCACCACAGTTTGGCGCCCATCGTGGGGCCAAACCCCTAATTTTTAATTCTAATTTTCGATAAGCACGACAATGGCGAAAGATAAAGATATCTGAGACAGAAATAATTGTATCAATAGCCAGGACAGAAATAAGAAGATGTTCGTCGGCAAAATATGGAACTGTGCTCAAAGCTCAAAATCCTCTTATAGCTCCCATTGATTCTTCACTCCATCGTTATTCTTATCCAATGTATGTCTACTTGTTTCCCCATCTCTCCATCTCTTATTCCGACCTCTGTCCCTGCCTCTCCGAACTCCACGACATACAAGATCGGTCCAATTCAATCACTCCTCTCCAATTTAAACAATAATGAAATCCACCACATCCGACGATCATCATCAACCAACCAAACCCGCCTTCTCTCGAAAGACTAGATTCGTCGTAGCCATCATCTCACATCTAACTTACACACACAACAAATGTCTCCTCACTCACTTTGATCTCAAACTCCTCCAAATTCCAAACCCATCCACTCAGTTACCACTTCTGACACCACCATCAGCGACCGCTCCCGCCGTCTTTGGTTCATCTCTTCACTACCACCTCCACGACATTGCGACTCTCCCTCCATGACAATAGCATGAGAAGACAGCAGCTTTAGAACTGGAGTTAAGTTCAGAACGCGGCCGCAAACGATGCTGTATGATCGACCCCCAACCTTAATGTCATTGTATCGATTTATGAAGAATTGATGTCTGCTGATTTGGGGATTTCGATCTCTTTGAAACTGACTAGAACTGACTGCTTAATTTGGGAAATGTTATTTCTTGAAGATGATGTGGCCAGATTCGTTATTAACCCCTGCCGCTTTCTTGATTTTCTGAAAAACAACACAAGAGTCATGGCCGACCAATCTCCGCCGTACACGGCGCGACGAAACCAAAAAAACCCAACACATCAATTTTCAAGAACTCAACTAATCTCCTCCTTTAAGCAATAACTTCTTTGCTCTGCTTCGCTTCATATCTCCTCGGATTCTATCGACCCAAACCCATCCCCGTAATCCGACCGCTTCATCAAGAGTCATCCCCACCATACAGCAACCGAGTCGAGGGAACAAAAACTCAAACAATACAACTTCCCATCGTGCAACGTGTCATACGAGTACACGCCGTGCGAAGGTGTAAAAAGATCGGTGAGGTTTGATAGAGAGAGAGAGTTAAGTATCAGGAACGACATTGTCTAGAGAAAAACAAGGTTTTAATGTGTCGGGTACCCACTCCGTTCGGGTATAAAACCCGTTTACTTGGCTCGCGATTAGGGATCTGGTATGGTGCGCTAACGTGCCTCACAAGGAATTGACGATTGAGAAAGCTATTAAGAATTGGATTAGATTTGAAAGTGATCGGTTTCGATTCTCCGGTGGCGGGACTATGTTGCAGACACGTATATTAATTAGATTGGGAAATTGATTGATCTGAACGGTGACTCTATTCATACGGCTATCCATACCGGCTGCGGAGTTGTAAGTTCGGGAGCTTATCTAATGTCACGTAACATTTTACGTTTGCACCACGAGACATATACAAAGCTCAAGTGCAACTCGTATTAGAGCGAGGAGTTCCGGCATTGATCAGAATTCTGGCATCGAAGAGGCTTCCGTATCCGGATAGAGCTTTCGACATGGCACACTGCTCTCGCTGCCCAATTCCATGGAGCAAATACGGCGGAATTTATTTAGCAGAAGTGGACAAAAATCTAAGACTGGGTGGGGTACTAAATCCTATCGGGTCCACCCATCAATTGGGAAAATCATTATCAAGGTTGGGCAAGAACCAAAGAAGATTTAAATGCTAAACAGGTTTCTATCCAAGAGGTTGCAAAAAGCCTCTGTTGAAAAAAAATTAATAATAGATTCCGACAAAGCCTGGTTTACCGAAATGGGGACATGTGTTACCCGTTTACCCGATGTATCAAACAACCAGAAATAGGAGGAGAATTACCGAATCAGCCAGAGAGATTACATGCAATTCCACCAAGAATAACTTCAGGTTCCATTGAAGGAATCACATCAGAAGATCTGAAACAAAATTCTCAACTATGGAAGAAGAGGGTGTCGTATTACATGCAGGACAATGGTCAACCGGTCAATCAGGACAATATAAAAACTTATTAGACATGAATGCAAACTTGGGTGGTTTCGCTGCTGCTCTCGTTGAATACCCACTCGGTCATGAATGTTGTTCCGTTTGAAGCTGCCGCTCAACAGTTAAAGGAGGGATGCATAGATGCCTCACAAGAAAATTTATTAGTCACAGATGAGCCTGAACTTTTGAGCCCTGGTACTTCCCAGAATTTGTAATATGCAAATTTCAGAAAAAAAAGCATGGATGGAACAAGTGCTCTAGATGTTAGTTCAATTCCTCAACAACAATCCTCAAAGTGCTTGCTGATTTCAAATGACTGATTTCTTCCATAACCCGTGATCTGTGCACCCAACCGACACAGGACCGAAAATCATAAACAAGATAAGTAATTCATTTGAAATTGGTTTTTCGTAGATACATATCTATGTGTGCACTTTCCTAATATCTGTTTTTGGTTATACATTATTGATTATACTAACAATGTTTAGTTAGATCTAAACAACTATAACTTTTTCTTTAATTATCGAATCAATGTCAAACTTTAGTCGAATCTTCACCATCCGGATAAACTTCTTACAAATTCGGGGGATTCAGGCAAAGACAAATTGCCAAAGGGCAATCCGAGAATTGCCAAAGGGTAAACCTTTGGTAAATCCAGCAGGTCTCGGGCGAAGACACATTGTCAAAGGGCAACCCGAAACTTGCCAAAGGGAAAACTTCTGGTAAATCTAGCAGGTCTTGGGTGAAGACACATTGCCAAATGGGAACCCGAAAATTGCCAAAGGGCAAACCTCAGGTAAATCCAGAAGGTCTCGGGCAAAGACACATTGCCAAAGGGCAACCCGAAAATTGCCAAAGGGCAAACCGCTGGTAAATCCAGAAGGTCTCGGGTAAAGACATATTGCCAAAGGGCAACCCAAAAAAATTGCCAAAGGGCAAGCCTCTGGTAAATCCGGAAGGTCTCGGGCGAAGACATATTGTCAAAGGGTAACCCGAAAAAATTGCCAAAGGGCAAGCCTCTGGTAAATCCGAAAGGTCTCGGGCGAAGACATATTGCCAAAGGGCAACCCGAAAAAATTGCCAAATGGCAAGCCTCTGGTAAATCCCGAAGGTCTCGGGCGAAGACATATTGCCAAAGGGCAAGCCTCTAGTAAATCCGGAAGGTCTCGGGCAAAGACATATTGCCAAAGGGCAACCCGAAAAAATTGCCAAAGGGCAAGCCTCTGGTAAATCCAGAAGGTCTCGGGCGAAGACATATTGCCAAAGGGCAACCCGAAAAAATTGCCAAAGGGCAAGCCTCTGGTAAATCCGGAAGGTCTCGAGCGAAGACACTTTGCCAAAGGGCAACTCCGAAAATTGTAAAAGGCCAACCCGAACATTGTCAAAGGGCAAACCTCAGGTAAATCCAGAAGGTTTCGTGCAAAGAAGAATTGCCAAAGGGCAACCAACAAAATTGCCAAAGAGCAACCCAAAAACTGCCAAAGGGCGAATCTCTAATGAATTCAGTATACTGCTTACGAAAGACGACAAAAATGCGATCAAAACCCTGGGAGATATGGGCGAGAGAATTTTAAAAGTATAGCAGCGAAACCTGCCAAGACGTACTTCGGCCGAAGCAGTCAGAGAACCCAATGGGGCCACGCTCGGTCGAAGCAAACACAACAAACCCTCAAAAATCAGTCCAGAACCAATAGAACTCCCTAAGACAAAAGGGGATTGAACCGGTCCAATGCTAAAAGCACAAGAAATGATCTCCTCGACCGAAGATAGAAACCTGGGGATTTATCCCCAAACGTGTGTACTGAAAACAATATATGAAAACAAGGAAAGACAAAGTACCAAAAGCAAAACAGTACCTGAAACGGGTCCAAAGGAGTTAACCATAGACTCATCATCGGCCGAAATCACGAAGGTAAAATACAATCGAATTGCAAAGAGCAGGTATCACGATATACTTTCGACCAGAAATATCTCGGTTGAAATCACTTATGCAAATACATGGAAACCACGAAGGAAAAGTGCAACTGGGGATTGGCCGAATTCTCAGCCGTAATCCTAAAAGCCGATAGCATTGATCCCGAACTTTCGATCGAAACTCCCACTTACTTGCATTACCACACTCGAAAAATCAAGTAGTAGCAATGTGGGATTACTGTAGTAGGAAAATAACCTACGACCTTCAAGGGTTAAAGGTAAGGTTATAGCAACCCAAAAAGTTGAAGATTTCAGTGTTCCACAAGAAAAGTAGGCCAGAGCCCTAGACAAAGTCAATTCGGCCGAATACACCTTCGGCCATAACTATTTCGGCCGAAATAGACCCACCAGGACCAGGCCCGACAGGCCTTCGACCGAAGCAGGCTCAAAAGGCTCAACTACCATTTTCGGCCAAAGTAGGACGACACAAACACAGTAACATTCTAGACAATATAAAAGGGCCCAAGCCCAATTCACTTCACATACGGTTTCCTGAATCAATTCCAACTGTGATATCCTTCTTTAAATACAATAAGGTGACCGAGTTTAAGAAGGATGAGGAGTCCCTATCCATATAGAAATAGGACCCGAATACCTCCTATAAATAGGGGTAGGGATGATTGTAAAGGGATCCGATTTTTATTCATTTAGAGCTAAACTCTGTGAGATTATCTCTGTAAGCTCTAAAGCTATTTTATCAAGTAATCTTAGCCTAATATTTGGCTGTGGTTTATTTGGTAGCACAATTATTGTTTATTCAAATTTAAATCATTCTTTATATTTGAATCTTCTTTCTTTTTCATCTTTCATGGCCATGATTTATCTGACATCTTCAAAGGAGAATGCACATATAATACCTAAAAGACTAAATCGAAAATAATTACATAATCAAATAAAAAAACAAAACTAAACATATTAGAATATAAAATAAAAATAACTACATATACATGGAAAGATGAAAAAATATTTACACAAGAAAACTCCTGAAAGTAAATATAAAAGAACATTAACTAACTATATAAAATGTTTTAAAAGTAATTAAAACTATTAAAACATATTTTTAAAAACCTAAAAAAAAAGACAAAATTAAAATATTCGGAAAAAAATACTTACCGAGAGAGGTGAAAAAAATCAAATAGTCTGAAAAAAGAAAAAAAAACAAACATAACTATAATAAAAGAAAAAAAAAAATTATCATGATGCAAGAAATAAAGAGAAAGAGAGAACATAAATATATCTAAAAACAAAACAAAAATTAATCAAATGAGACGAAAACAAATAAAAACCATTAAAAAAAATACCTAAAAGACGAATGTAAAATGAGCATGACGAATGTAAAATGAGCGAATAAAAATGCTCACGGAATGAACATGTTGTTCTTATATAATATATTGAAAATATAAAAGGAATCGTATATTATAATTTAGTAAATAAATATTTTTAATTTATATTTAATATATTGTAAAAAGATATTTTATATATATATATATATATAATATATATATATATATATATATAGGGTTGGGCATAAAAATCGGGCCCAACTAAATCGGCCTGGCCCAAAACGATCCAAACCGATTTCATCCGGTTTTTCAAGTTTAATAGATTCGGTTCGGTCTTTGTATGCTTAAAATCAGTTATATTGGTTCCGGTTCGGTTTTGGGTCCTAAAAAACCAGCCCAAAATCGAAACAGGTTGAATAAATAAAAAATTAAATATATATTGGTTATTGTGAACACTATGTGATAATTCTATTTATTTGAAATATGTATTGGTTATTATAGTTATGTAATTCTTACCATGTTTTAAATATATATATATTTGAAGTGGATTAATTGTATTTTGTGGGTGACGAGATGATAGCATTGGAACGGAAAACTCTTTCTCATTTATATGTTTGGAAAAAAAAATTTCTTTATTGTTATTTTAATAGGATATCAATAAATATGTAATATGTTGCTAAATGTTTTATTTGTGTTTTAATAGGATTTTAATGGATTTATAATATATTGCTATTATTTTTTATTTGGTGAATGATGAAAATTTAAATTAGATGGATGTTGATCTTGAACTCCTGTGTTGCTTCTCGCAGTAGTCTCTTGTTCTGAATCCGGCCAAAAGTCCTCTCTACATCTTGAAACTTCATATTTATAGACTTCTTTGATAAATGACCAAAATGCCCTTGAACAGCAGTGGAATTTGCCTTAATCGGTCTCTGTCGACATAAGAGCTATATCGCCAGATACTACCGAACCTTGCTCTTAAAATTGCTGGTTACGTTTGCTGGCGACATAAGAGCTGTGTCGCCAGCAACTCCAGTGTCGTGCCTATTTGAAGTCTGTGAATCATTTGCTGGCGACATAAGAGCTACAGTTGAATTATTCTTTCGACTTCATTTATCTGAACTTCAGCTTTCTATCCATATGATATTGATTATCGTTATTTACATATTCAACTCAATTACTTGAAACATCTCAACAAATTAATTAATTAACATGATAATACTCTGGATTCATCACAAAAGTTTAAGAATTAAAAGGGAAAATTCATATAAGTCAGAGACTTATCACAGAGTTGAAGAACCACCAAAGTTGAAAGGGTTTTTGAATGGTGATTGTTCTACCAAATGAGTAATTTTAAGTATGTGTATACATTGAACTATTCACTATTTATTATTTATTGTGTTAAATATATCATTATTTTGTAGGTATTATCTCCCAAGTAAACTTGAATTGAATGCAAATAGGTTAAAACTATTGTGTGGCAAGCATGAATGGTTTCATTGTGAAAACATTAATATGTATTTGGTTGCCTTGAAGAAAGAATTTGAATAGAGTGTTGAGCATAAGTTTGGTATTTTGGGGACATATGTTTTTCAACAAGTTAAGGATTGGTTCAATTATGGTATTTCAAAGGCAAATGGAATTAGAAAATTAAAGAAATATGTGGCAGGTGAATAGACAAATGAGAAATAGTGCCTTCCTTGGTGGAATCTTAATTATGTAAGAATACCACTTAACATTATGAATTTCTGTTGTAAACTTATATTGTATGTTGTAAGCTATAGTCTTCATAATCTGTCGATTTTGTAGGTTTGTTTTTCTGCTTACGCATTTTATAGCGCATTGGGTTGCTGTTCTTTTGGATATGTACTTCAGACTCATTATAGAAATTGATCCAAGGGGAAACCTGGAGCCAACCTATTAGCGGACCAATTCAAGCCACAATTTGAAGTGCTTCCACTAATATTGCAAGAGTCAGATTACAATTCTCATAAGATGAATGTACTAGTTCATATGAAGACTGGATAGTACATGTCATTGATAATTCACTCATTCTAATTCAGAAACATTCATAAGTGTTTGAAATAAATCTTGCATTCTTTTTGTTAATTTCATCAAGAGATTTGAATATTATGTTGTATAATGGCTTTTACAGTGACTCTTGTGGGTCATATGCCACCAAATTCATTAAGATTATAGTTAGTTGATGGAAAATATAGTCGCTTAGTCCAATGACTCTCGATGGGCACTCCCATTGTGGTAGGATATTATCCACACCATCTTCAATAATAACAGTATTAAAGAAAGTTCATAAACGTTGTTTCCAAAAAAAGAGTAGATTGACATGCCCTATGGTTGGATAGGCTATCTAGAATTTAGTTCTCGAACATTTCACTTTCATTTGCTGAATTTGATGTTGACTTAGATTTGAAATAATTTCTATCTTGCAGTAGTTTTCGAACATTTATTGTGTTGAAGTACTTTTGGTTACTTGCAGACTGTTGGTTAAGGTATCTGTTGCCTTCTTGTTAAATGAATTGGTCAATTGTGGTATTGATTTTATTGTATGATATAAGTTGTGGTTCATGATGGCTCTAAGAATGTTACAAATGTTTGTATTAGGTGTTTGAAGTGACTCCATTTCAAATGGCCTCCTTAGATGTAGATGAGCACTGCAGTGTTGTATCTTTAATTCAAGTATTAGGCGTTTTGAGTGGCCTTCAAAACTATGGACCCTTGAGACACATAAGTGATGAGGAGATATATTGTGTGCATGTTTCTTAAAGGCGTTTTGCATGACCTTAAATTGCAGATGGCCACTGGAGACGCATAATGCATGCGGGGTTTTTTTTCTATGAATGATTACAATGTATTTTAGGTGACCATTACTTTTTGAAAGATACTTGAAAAGAGAATTTGAAAAGAGAATTTGCACTAGTATGATAATATATTTACCGGTGGCAAAATGTATTTCAAAAGTCGTTATATACAATATATATATATGTATGTATATATATATAAATATGAGACGCGGATAGCCACTAGAATTATGGGTTTGTGGCGTTATCCATATGGCATTTCACATGGCATTATATATGTTAAAACTTCATTATAATTCATCCTTAAAATGCATATATTGCTGCATTCCCACCCATCTACTGATTGAAAGCATAATAGTACTGGAACACCTTAATAAAGACCTAGGTAAATGCCAAAATAACCATCACAATTGTAAACGACCACCACGTTGTAGCTTTCATCTTCTAACATGATTTCCTTGATTTGTCCAAAGTAATCTTCAAAATTGCATTCTCAACCTGCATTGCAACTGTATAATCATTTATTTCATGGATTTTATTGTTCAGCTAAAACACTTCTTGTAATATGTGGATCACTCATGAGGTCAATCACTCATCTAACCGTTCCATATATTTGCAACAATTTCCCTAATTGAAAATGTCATATGTGAGCATCTAAACCTAAGAGAGTTTGATTGAAATGATAATTACATAACTCATATTATATCTGCACTTCCAGAATGATGTAGGGCAATTCCTACAAGAAGTGGGATTCCTATTTCTAAAACAATAGACTTCTTACTTTATTAGGATTTCTAATTTATTAGATTATTTCCTATTCTAATTAGACTATTTTTACTTGTTTGTTTTCTATTTGCTTTTAGTTTTCCTAAATTGTTAGATTTCTTAATTGCTTAGATTTCCTAGTTGGTTAGATTTCTTAATTGTTTAGTACCTCAACTCTATATAAAGAGTTTCTATTCTCAATTGTTATCAAGTTCATTTATCAATCAATTTTATTCAATCAAGAATCTTCATGTTTTATACCTAGTTATCTTTAGTTTTCCTATCTTTTTTGCCTTAGCTGTGAACTATTTTTCGGTGCTACATCACAGAACCGCCTCCCCATATGGATTCCAAATCTTTGAATGTCGCCGAAAGGCCATTCCCCAAAATGACAACGGTGTCTTTGCATGAAGTATTCATCCACTTTAAATTCTATTAGGGAAAGAAAGAAGTCCCTAGGGCTGTCAAGATCTACACATTCTGAAGAGGTCTCGATTGAGCTCATTTCTCGTTGAAATTGTGTTTATCACCTAGAGTGTTTGTTTGGGCATTTAGAGATTTTAAATAAGCACAAATGGGTATAACCTTTATGTTATGGTTGGTGTATAAAGTATATATAGGCCCTTTAAATCACATTTCAAAAACCAATTTTATCTTTCATAACACTATGTCATACATCACAGGAGTGTTTTTTTTTTTTTTGGTTATATCGCATATAATGATTGGGATGTAAGGATAAAGAGGCTTATAATATAATTGGTGTTACAAGTGTAACGAATGTTGTTTATCCACTTGTAATGTGGTCATTTATCTAGGGTCTCCTTAAAAATAACATTGAAAACTAAAATTAATATCTATCACAAATAAATTTTGCCTTATTCTTGATAGATATTTACATCCTCCACATGGGTAGTGTACAACTTGAAATTACTTATTTTTTAATTCCAGAGGATTCACTATATATTTAAAACATTTTTTTCTAATTTTTTTGTAACAAGGTATTATATTGTCCTTATTTAGGTATATTGTAGTTCATAAGTGCTACCGGGCTGGTATATTTTCTTGAAAATATAGTATGCCACAAATATATTTTCTTAAAAATATAGTATGCCACTATTGTTTATTTATTTTGTTCTCGTTAAATTTTGTACATGATTGAATGTATTTATTAGTGGTCAAATAATGTTTGGGCAGGGTAAATTAAGATCTAAATATTACTTTAATGTCAATCATAATTGTTTATCACAAATTGCAAAATACAATGTCACTTATACATATAAAAACCATCACGTATAAACCCACGTATCAGTGTCACTTTACAAAACAACCGGTGATTATAACTAAACTATATATGGACATATGTGCATGGAGCAGGGGCGAAACTGGAAATTCTATCCTGGGGGGACAAATCTATATTACATAATATTAAAATCATACAACTAATATTAAAACTATGCTCTTAACTTAATCATAAGCTTCTATTCTCACATTTTCAATAAAGCAATAAAATTGTAAAAGCTATATTCAATGGAAGACACTCTAATAGCAACAAAAAAAACTTACCGGATGTTACGCCAATTTGAATAATCACGTGGATCCTCATCATCTAAAGGTTTGAAATTATCGTGAATCTCGCCCATAGTCACTAACAATAATTTCGCACTTCGTATCAAAATATACTAAATTAATATATTTTTGAAACAAGAACTAGTCACAAATATATATATATATTTAAACAAAAAGATATTAACATATTTTTCACATTTCACCACATATTCCAAGTCAAATATGAAATACATAAAACTTAAAACATAAATTTAATTTGTATCATTACAAAAAGTTGCATTGAAATAAAATGTTTTGACAATTTCATTTTCATTATGTCTATCAAAAGTTCACACTCAAAGTTGTGCTTTGTGCTCTCTTAGTGCATTGAAGTCTTCTATTATTGAATTAGAGCTAAATATTTCTGCAACTTCATTTTCAATGTAGACAACCAAATAATTTGCATGAAACTTGTCACTCATCTTGTTACGAAGACTAGTTTTGAAAAGTTTCATAGCTGAAAATGCTCTATCCGTTGTAGCTGTAGAAACAAGAAGTGTTAATACAAGACGAACCAATCTATCAAGTAAAGGAAACTAATGTGAGTTGTTAGTTTCTGCCAAAAAATGACATAATTCAAAAATTGTTGACATATTCTGAAAGTTATCTTGTTGAGTGACAAATAACTTGTAGTGTTTCAACTCAAATGCCAACAGATCTTTTTCAAGTTCAGAAAAATCATCCGGATACAATTTGCTTGCTAGTTTGCAAATCTTTCTTTATCATGAATAAGATCAAGAAATCTTTCTTTATGAATCCTTCTTTATCCACAAATTTCAAAACTAGAGCAATTTGTTCTTTTTTAGCCACATCTCTAGCTTCATCAACAAGGATACAAAATTGAGCGTCCCCAATTTCTTCACGAATATGTTTCTTAACCTTGTTTAAGAGAACTTGCAAAAGTTCTTTTTGAATCAATGGAGAGATATATTTGGCATTCTTTGGGGCATTCTCTAATGCAACATTCGCAACATCAAGATTATATATTGCTAAAAGTTTCAACAACTCAATGAAATTACCTCAATTTTTTTATGTTGAAGATTCATCATGGCCTCTCAAAGCACAACCTTGAAATGCAAGCCGTGTAATTGAATTAATAGAAGCCTTCAGTCGAAACGATTTTTTGTAATTATCTCTGAAGATTGTTGATTAATCACCTTCTTAATATGGCAATTTTGGTTGACTAGATCTCTGCAAGATTGAACGGAAAAATTATGTGGTGAGCACGGATCCCATGACACATGCTTTCTTAAAGCACATCTAGCTCCATCATTAACCTTTTTCCAATTTCGAAAACCATCAAGAGTAAATGCATTTTATTCGTATCTTGTGGTATCACGCTTTGCAAAGGGGAAACATGGTAAAAAAAATGTCGTATCTTTTGTGGGGGAATACTGTAACCAGTCAAACTTTTCAAACCATGAAGATTAAAACCTACGTTTCGCCTTAGAGAATGGATACTCCGAAAGAAAAAATTAATATGGTTCAGCTTTGATATAAGCTTTTCGAACTTCAACTTGATCATTGCTTGGATACTCGCATATCTGACAACGCAAACCCGAATCACGAATAAGAGAATTTTCATTAGTGTCAACATTATTCGGCTCAACTCTAGGAGCTTCCATGGAGATAATTACATCACTCGATTCAACTCTTGGAGCCTTACAAGGATGTTGACCTTCCGTGGGAGGATTAGAACTAGATGGAGATGACACATCTTCATGGACACATTTTCTCTTAAAGTACGAATCTAGTGTCTTAAGTGTTCTATCCATCATATGCTAACTTTGGAAATGAAGTAGTTGTAGTCCTGAACTAAGATAAATTAAAGTATATAAATTTAAGAGATAATTGAACTAAGATAAATTAAAGTATAGAAATTTTGAGAGATATTTCTTTTCATTTATTCAAATTATCAAAACATTAAACAAATATATCAATACCAAATATAAATAACTAGAAAAAATAACGATGTATAACTTATAACTAACAACTACTGTTTCTAGTAAAATCATTTATTTGAATTTCAACTATCCAGTCAACACTAAACCCTCCTTCACATAACAAAAAATACAAACATTCAAGTTCTTACTTAAAACTAAACAACTACCAACTAAAATTTAAGCAATTAAGCAACAAAAAATATCAACTAGTACTCAAGAAAAATCTATAAATTAAAATAATAATAGAAGAAAAATATTACCTTATTTCTTTATTAAACTCGCTTTCATTTGATTGTGCCCATCTAAATTATTTGACAGCTACAAAAATAAAAGAAAAAATTATAGATGAAACTCATGATTACCTAAGTGAAAAATTAAGGATAAACAAGATAAAAACAACAACAACAACAATAATAATAATAATAATAATAATAATAATAATAATAATAATAATAATAATAATAATAATAGTAGCATTATACAACAATTTGAGAATAAAAAATAAAATTGCGGCAATTTAATTTACATAAAACCAACACCCAATTTAATTTAAATAGAAACAAACACCCAATTTAAGAATTGAAATCAAAATTATCCTATTTAATTTAAATACAAGCACAACACCCAATTAGAGAATTAAAATAAAAATTGCCAAATTTAATTTAAGTACAAGCAAACACCCAATTTGAAAATCAAAATTGGTCTATTGCCCTATTGTCCAATTTAATTAAAGTACAAACACAACACAATATACACATTAGAATTTGAAACAAAATCTTTCTCACATCATAATCATTAGAAATTTTTTAAATCAAAATTTAAGTTATTATCTTCTTCACACTAAAAACAATGTAAATTTTACAACAATTAAAAAAAATAAATATAAAAATAAATACAAAGTTAATAAAAATAAAACTTACTGAAATTGATTGAATCCATGAAATCTCATCCAAATACATGCCCCTTCTATTTGTGAATCGTTATGTTAGATTTGTATTTGACGAGTCTTCTATTTGTGAATCGGTAGGTTAAATTTGTATTCGATCGATGAATAACATAAACCCTACGAGAGATAAACATAAAATGAAAAAGAGGAGAGGTGGGGTGAGAGTTTCAATTTACCTATTTTCTTTCTATTTTTTTAAAATCAAATTTAATTTACCCAAGAAAAATGTATGATACATTTACTTATTAATTTAGAAATTGGTCCAACAAATGAAGTCAAACTTTAAAATTGTTTAATATTAATATATTATTTCTATATTTATGTATGACACGGATTTTAATTATATTATTATTTTATTTTTATTTATGTTTATATATAATATTATATTTTATAGTATTGATGATTTTTAAATTCATGGAGGGGCTGATGTCTTCCTTATAGCTACCCTTCTTCCGTCCCTAGCATGGAGTTCATTAATGGCATCGCTTTTTATCTTTTAACTTGCAATGACATCGTATTTTGACTACAGTTGAAGATGACGTTGTTAAGTCGCCAATTACCAAACAGAAGACTTCTCAAATAGCCTAAGCATCCTCCATTTTGAATAATCATTTCATATTCTCTTCTTTCTGGTTTCCCGCAAATTCAAATGGAAAGGGAGATGATAAGTCGTCAAAAGCAGAAGCGTCCTGTTGAAGAAGTAGCGCAACCTACCACTCGTAAGTCCCTTAATACCCTAATGCAGTTCTTATTCTTTTAATACAATGTAAATCCAATTTTGCAAAAATGTTGTTTGGAGCTTCCTTAGTAAAGGTTATGCTTTTACAGTGGTTAAATGAAATAAAAAAATTGACCCACTGTTACTCGATATCAAACCTTTAAACCCTAAGTTCGAAGTCTGTGGTTCGAAAAGAGGACGTAGTCCTCTTAAAATGCCCAACGATGAAAAAATAATATTTTTGCGCAAACTACCCATTATAAAAGAAGAGTTAATATCTGTGGAAGATCTTAGAGAAACTCTTATTTGAACCTAAGTAGAAGAAATTGGTTGGCGAAAATTGGTTGCGAAACTGAAGCGTATAAACCTAAGTGTCGTCTATGAGTTTTTACAAAAAAAAAAAAAAACTCAGAGACTTTCATGACAAATGGAGCGAAGGTGCATGGAATTAGAGTACCATTCAACCCTACAGCCCTAAATGAGTACTTTGGCACTCTAATTCCTCTAGAGTTTAGATGAGCTCGGAAAATGAGTATAAAATTAGATGAATTCGGTTGTTTTTCCCTTATGAAATGCTTATATTCGAGACACTTTTGCTTATTTTTATTTTAGGTCTTAAACTTAAATTTGGAAACTTTAAGTCATCAAGGATGAAAAGTGGAAGTTAATAGCAAGAAGGGGTCTAAAAGAGGTGAAAAATGACATACAAAATATCAGAGTTCAGAATATGTAAATTATGGGTTTGATTAAGCAGCCCATCCTAGATCAGTTAACAAATCGGGACAAAATAAAGGTGATCCAAAGATCTAGAATTGGTCAAAAGACCCAGAACAGAACAGAGGTGATGTCGTCGCATCTAGAGATGGCTGAAGTCTCAGAATATAATTAAGGGTAGAACTAGGCCCGCACGCGTTAGCGTGTAGAAGTACTTCTAATTTTTCCTTATGGCATGCCGGTCTCATGTAACTTATCTACGGATAGGGCTTATTTATCTTGCTTAACGTTTAATTAGAAAATTTAGAATTTAACAGAATAAATAGTTAAGGCCACAACCAAGCCTATACTAAACAACGGATTATTCAGCAATAGCATTATAATAGTAACAAAATAAAATCATGATACCTAAGTCTCTTATTTTAAGACATGCACTTAGGTGTTGATTTCTAAACAAATTTATTTATCCAAAGCAAAAGTCAGATGACCTATTTAGTTTTTCAAGTCATATTAAATTTATAAACATATTCGGGTAAACATGTGAGTATCACAATTATCATACCATGCATTGATTCAAACAATTCCCAAGCATAAAAATCACTAATTAAAGACAATAGAGCTTAAATACTAACCAACAAAGCAATTTCTCACAACTAAGCCTACAGGTCCCGTTCCACGGTTCTAGTAGCACCAACACCGTCACCTGACGGTCACAAAAATAACCAACATAAAAAATAATCACAACGGGATGGAGAACCAACACAAAATATCAGGAATGAAAATTAACAGTGTTAGGGTTACTAGTGACCTTGAGACATCTTAAACGAATTTTCAAAAGAGATTTTATTTTTTTGTTCTTTTAAATCAAACATATACTAACATTCCATTAATGGGGACGAACATTCGCATCAAACATAAAAGTAGATCAGAGGGTACCTTTGAGCTGGGTTGTGTGGGGGAAAATCAATCCGAAAGTTGTCTAGGGATTGAAATCCTAAACTTTACCAATTACGGGAAATAAATTCAATATTTGATAAAATAAAAAAAATAAAAATCATTGAAACTAGAGGTGAGAGTTTCTTACCTTGATTACGAAAATAAGAACTTGAAAACCTAAATGGTTGCTAGGTTTCATAAAAGAGAAAATGAGAGAAAAATAGAGTTTTTATAGGTCTCGTAAATTGAACTAGTCACATGACTAGTAATTTTTCAAATTAGTCCATATTATTTTATAATATAATAAATCAACTTTTTCTTATTTATAAATTCAAAGTAAAAATCCATTTGTTTTGTGAAAACACTCAACTTGATAATGGAGATTTTTTTTTAAAAAAAAGAAAATTTTTTTAGGACAATTCAGATGTCTCAAATTCACTGATACCCTACAGTTTCGGACACGGTTTATGGTCAAAACACCAAAAAAAGTCACCCTATCTGACGGATGTGACACTCTCAGTGAAAGCGTTCTTAGACGGTGAACCATACCACGAGTTCCAATTATTGGTGATTCCTAGTTAACTATTGGAATTGAAACAACGTAACAGTAAACGATCTTCTTCTTTTCTATCTTTTACATATAATGTTGTTTATATGAATGTTATTTAGTAATCAACATTGGTATCAGAGCTTGGTTGCGTTTAGTTGTTTTTAGTATGATAATTCATTCAAAGCATGTTTAATGGTTGAGTATGATCGATATTGTATCATGGATGTGTGATTTATAACTTTTTGTGATTGGTTCTACTGGCTGCCGAATCTTGCCTGTTTATTTTCAGTTACGAAATGTTTTCAAAAATTTTCAAAATCATACCATTAGAACTGTAACGTCCTAATTTCGAGGCTAGACGTTTTCCGGTTTTCGAATTTTAAGTTGATTGTTGAAGTGTTGAACTTTATTTTAACTCGTGAACGTATCGATTATTAAATGCTATTTATCTTCTTTGGATTGCTATGGGAATGTATATTGGTATTGTAATGTTTATATTTTGAAAACCGAAGCGAAAACGAAGCGGAATGAATGAAGGAATGGAAGTGCGCAGCACTGGCCGTGCTGGCTACATAAGCTTTATGTAGCCAGACATGTCCCCAGCGCTGGTGACAAGGGCCTATGTCGCCCGCCTTGTCGCCAGCGAGCGAATTCTGCAAAATTGAAGTGTTATTCTTAGTGCGCTTTAGCGACATAAGGCCTATGTCGCCAACCACTAAAATCGGGTTTTAAAAATCTATTTTGATCGAATCTCTTCATTCTCGCTCATTCTCTCGAATCCTCTTGTCTCGCAAGCGATTGTTCTCTCAACTTCGTCGCTATCTCGTCGTTAAGGTATCTCCGGTAAGTCTCATATCAACCTGAATCTCCTCATTTTTGATTTCAAGCATAAGTATCGATAGATTTGGGATGCTTGTTGATGGTTTAGGGTTGATTAGGTATTGAATTGGTTAGGGTTTTGTTGGAAACCCTAGGATTTGGGGAAGGTGGAATTGGATGATTAAGTATGTAATCGGGTTGGGTTTCGAGTAAGAATCGTTCGTATTATCGCTTTGTAGTCATTAGATTGTTGTCCTTCACGATTGGACAAAGTTTTGCTTCTCGCGCGTCACATGTTCAACCTATTGTCTAAACCAATATTGTTCCTTCTTCTTGTTAGGCGAAGCGGACGGTGCCGAGGATCGTGTCGGCGAAGCTTAGCTTAACCTATCGTCGGAACAAAGTTTATCAACGTCGTTTTATGCTCTACATCGGTTGTTGTATGTTTTGTGATTGTGCAATAATATGGTTAAACAAGATAACCACATGAATTGTAGTTGGTAAAGCTAGATAGTGATTGATAGAGTAGATATTGATTGCTGTTATTGTTAGTATATTGCTGATTAGAGATATTGATAAGTATATTGCACATTAGACTTAGGCTTTGGTTAGTTAGAGCTAGAAATAAACAGATAAGGCACTAGTAAAGTACCTGACAAATGATTGATTGAAAGCCAATGGATTGATATAATGTAATGATTGAATAATTAAATCAAATTGTGTGTTTTGATCACCTAATGAAACAGATAATGATTGCCCTAGTCATGTTTGAAAGTAGTGATGGAATGACATGTCATTAGGGGTACCCGAGATATCTCAACCTATTGAGCAAATAGGTCTTTTTGTTTAGCTAACCTCCATTGATTGAAAAACTGAGTGACGACTCCTATTGGGTGTGACGGAACCACATATTATTGGTGGTCTTCGGACCTAATTGATGAAATCCAAAATGTGGCAGTTCGTCCTAAAGTAGGGAATAAACGGCTCTACAGATTTCGGTCTTCAGACCACAGATTATTGGTGGCTTCGGCCTAATTGGTGGGTTTGGCCTATTGGCCCCGTTTCATTATTGATCCTAGATTAGCGGCAGTCAAATAAAACAAGAATAAATAAATTGATTGATATTGCGTGATGATTGCTAGTGATTAGTTTATTATTTGGGGATTCTTAAACGAAATTTGAGATCACAATTGGATAATTGATAATATTGAACACATATAATGAACATAATTAGTTCTAGTGGACTATCTCACTTTATTGAACTATAATGGCTTTAGACTTGGGTGAGATTGTATTCTCTTCCCTTGATTGCTAGATTTAGTTGCATTTGCGTGCCTCATCATCATTGTATGATTAAACAGAAGCATTGTGTGTGTTTGTTGGAGTATGACTTGCTAACCAGACATCGATAGTCTGGCGTTGTTTTTATTCCATTTTTCTTGTCTATCTATTGAAATGTGAAACAGGTGATCGAGCAGCTTAAAGATTCGAGCATTTCCATCGAAGCATGTTGATTTTCTTTGCATTTAGAACTTTTTCAAATAAACTCGGATGTTATTTTAAATTTGGTGTTTACGAAGGATTGTAATTCATTTACTTACACAATATTAAGCTTTTGAAGGTTTAAACGGTTTAATCGAGATTGTAATATTTTACTGGATATTTTGTTTATAGCTTTAAGACAGGTTTATTATTCTTATTTATCAAGTGAATTATTTCACGATATATATATAGATACATATATATTTTAAATGAATGTCTATTGTGTTTTTGCTTACAAAACAGGTTAATAATTTTTTTTTACATATAGTTATATTTCTTTTGTATAATTTCCGCATTTTAAAGAAGGAATGTATAAATAGTTAATATGGTGCTCCGGCATCCGCTCGCAGCTCTGCCATGGCCGGGAGTTGGGCGTTACATTTGTTGGTATTAGAGCACCGGTTCTCGGTTGCTTCTTGTCTATGTGTTTGTATGCATTAGTGTATAGGAATTATTTTGTAAAATATTTTTGAAAACTCATGACATTGTATTCACATCATAAAGTCTAATGCTCGATCACTTGTTTCTGTTTCAGATAGTAGAGCAATTCCGGATTATGGCCAGAACACGCCGTAACCCTAACGAAAACCCTTCTGGTTCTAGAGCTCCTGGAAGCGATAGATCTGTTTGTAACGTCCAAAAATCGGGCCAAAAATTTTCGTTTATTATTTAAAATATTTTACAAGTTTTTATTTAATTTAATTTTTATTTCCTACTCTTATGAAATTCCAAATCGGAATATATTGGGGTAAATTAAAACTTGAGCATAAGGAATTAATGGCAATTAGATTAATTGGAAGCTAGAGTCAAAATTGATTTTAAATTCGGAAAAATAGTATTTTTGTGTCAAAATGTCAATTTAGTCAGAATGACCATTTTTCTCTTTTAGCGGAAAAATTCAGATTTTTAAAATGAATGGTGGTTTTGGGTTTTTATCATAAAAATAAATTTTTGGGGAAGTACGAAAGTGACGGAATTGTGTCTCGGTGGAAATTGGACTCGGAATTGGATTGGGCCCAAAATTGGCCCAATCCAAAATCAAGCCCAAGTGGTGTCATGACAACACACATAACACCACCACCAAACATCTCCCAACACTCACTCTCTCCTTCCCCCTTCTATATGCGATTTTTCTCTCCTTTACCATAACGAAACCCTAACCTTTAATCCTCTTCATTTATTCACTACACCCACCACCATCTACCTTCATTAATAACACCAACAACCTCCATTGAAGCTTCTAGTGCTCTTTTGGTGTCCAAAAGCCCTACTTTTCAAGGTAATAAATTTCATCTCTCTCTACTTTCATGGTGATTTCGAGATTTGCTATGGGTCTTGTATTTGAATGTCTTTTGATTATTATTGAGTTGATTTTGAACCATTTGAAGTTGTCTTGAGCTTCCAATAGGATCTAGGTAGTTACTTGCCATGAAACCACCTTGTTTATGCTCTTGAAATGATGAGTTTGGTCTTATGATGGTTTGAAAATGGTATTTGTAAGAGTTTGAGCTTGTTTTGATTTGGATTCCAACTCTTGAATGGTTATAGGAGGCCACCAAGAGGAGGAAGTTCTAGAAAGGGGTGATACTTAGCTTGGAAAAGCTTCAACTAAGGTTCGTAATTTCGTTTTACGCCCTATATTATTGTTTGATGGTAGATGTATGTTCTAAAATAGGAAACTTGCATTAGAAACCATTATTAAGGTGTTATGTTTGCTACACATAGTTGAATGTAGCTAAATTGATGAAATTGGAATGATTTTGTTAAGAATGATGGAGATTGTATGGATTGATAACCATTGGTGATTGTTGATGATTGTTTTTAATTGATGATGATATTGAATGTTGTTTGATACATTGGAGACTTGATAGTTTTTAATAGCTACTTGGAAATGATTGAATTTAATGTGTTTAATGGCCTAGAATGAGATGTAGGCTAACTTGATATTTTCACTCTTGAAGGGTCTAGTATTGATTGGTAAATTTGCGGAAAAATGACTAACGTTAATGATAATTTGTAACATTTAAATGCCCCATAAACTTGCTATAGATTGTAGAATGAAAGGCATGCCTAGGGATAGAAGTACATCAACCCATGAATGTATCATGGTTAGTAGGCGCGAATAGTCTTCTTACGGGGTGACCGCTCCGTCTTTTTATTACGGGTTTACCCGTCTTGGGATGACGATTCACCTACGGCTCTGACACACTTTTGCGGTGTTAGGAGCGTCTTGGAACTTCGGTTCAACCATGGGCTTGGCCGTCTTAGGACTTCGGTCCATCTTGATCCCATTATCGAAACTATTATGATGTTTATGGGCATTACTGTAAAACTTATTAATTGATGACTAATAAACTTGATAATGTTATTAGAAATGTTCTTGTTATGGAAATCAACAATGTTATTGATAATAGCATAGGTAATGAAAATGAATAATGATATTGATTAGATGAAATAGGTTAAAAGTGGATGGTTGCTTTGAATTTGCTGGGTAATATAAAAAAAAAAATCAATGTGTTATACAATCAGTGTATATCCAGACAGTTAGTGTAACATGCTGTTAAATTGAGTATGCTGAGGGAGCAAAGAATCAGTGCTCTACACAGTCAGTGTGAAACTACACGGTCAGACCGTGTAAGCTGCTGTTTTTGAGTTCTAATGGGAGAAAAACCACACGAACTGTGTGGATATACATGGTTAGGCCGTGTTTCATCCTGTTACTCTTAGTTTTCACATGTATTTTTTATTTGTTTTGATGTCTAATTTTTATTTATATATTTATTATTATATTCAAATATTTTGTGGGTTGTTTTTCATCCTTAAAATTGGAAAATTCCCCTTCGATTACTAATCCTATTTAATCTATAATATGCTTGATTTTATGTTATTGTATGATCGGTTAATAGGATTATTTGTTCGTATGACTTGTATGAATTTAGCGGACTCTAGGGGGTCCGATAGACACATTTGCTTGTACATTCACTTCCAATGAGGTAAGAGCATGTTGTGTGTCTTTTTTAGGGTATGAGATACGAACTAGGCATTCGATAGCCTAACCCCCTTTCCCTTTTATTTTTGTTCTTTGTTTCTTTTGTACCTGAATGGTAACCACAGGTGATCGAGCATAGCTATTGAATGGTATGGTGACCTTCAAGGAGATTTATCATGTCATGCACCACTCATTATTTTTGAAATATTATTGTATATTTGACTTATTTAGAAATTTGTAAAACTACCCTATTATTCTTGGCAACTCTCTTAATTTCTTTATGGGAGTTGTAACCTAAACTAAGGCTTACTTTTTGCCTAATGTCTTAGTTTGGGAACTCTTTATCATTGTAATGATTTTGTAAACTACTTGATATTGTATTTCAAGATGCATTCAAGAAATTATACTCTTGATTTGTTTATGGGATAAAAGCATATTTAGTGATATTGAATTTTAAGTCATATTTGAACTATAGATTGTAGAATGAAAGGCATGCCTAGGGATAGAAGTACTTCGACCCATGAATGTATCATAGTTAGTAGGTGCGGATAGTCTTCTTACGGGGTGACGACTCCGTCTTTTTATTACGGATTTACTTATCTTGGGATGACGATCTACCTACGGCTCCGACACACTTTTGCGGTTTTAGGACCGTCTTGGAACTTCGGTTCAACCACGGGCTTGCCCGTCTTAGGACTTCGGTCCATCTTGATCCCGTTTTCGAAACTATTATGATGTTTATGGGCATTACTGTAGAACTTATAAATTGATGACTAATAAACTTGATAATGTTATTAGAAATGTTCTTGTTATGGAAATCAAAAATGTTATTGATAATAGCATAGGTAATGAAAATGAATAATGATATTGATTGGATGAAATAGGTTAAAAGTGGATGGTTGCTTTGAATTTGCTAGGTAATATAAAAAAAAAATCAGTGTGCTACACAGTCAGTGTATATCCAGACAGTCAGTGTAACATGCTGTTAAATAGAGTATGCCGAGGGAGCAAAGAATCAGTGCTCTACACAGTCAGTGTGAAACTACACGGTCAGACCGTGTAAGCTGTTGTTTTTGAGTTCTAATGGGAGAAAAACCACATGGACTGTGTGGATATACACGGTTAGGCCGTGTTTCATCCTGTTACTCTTAGTTTTCACATGTATTTTTTATTTGTTTTGATGTCTAATTTTTATTTATATATTTATTATTATATTTAAATATTTTGTGGGTTGTTTTTCATCCTAAAAAGTGGAAAATTCCCCTTCGATTACTAATCCTATTTAATCTATAATATGCTTGATTTTATGTTATTGTATGATCGATTGATAGGATTATTTGATCGATTGATTTTATGTTATTGTATGAATTTAGCGGACTCTAGGGGGTCCGATAGATACATTTGCTTGTACATTCACTTCCAATGAGGTAAGAGCATGTTGTGTGTCTTTGCTAGGGTATGAGATTACGAACTAGGCATTCGATAGCCTAAACCCCTTTCCCTTTTATTTTTGTATGGTTTGTTTCTTTTGTACCTGAATGGTAACCACAGGTGATCGAGCATAGCTATCGAAGGGTATAGCGACCTTCAAGGAGATTTATCATGTCATGCACCACTCATTATTTTCGAAATATTATTGTATATTTGACTTATTTAGAAATTTGTAAAACTACCCTATTATTTTTGGGAACTCTCTTAATTTCTTTAGGGGAGTTATAACCTAAACTAATGCTTACTTTTTGCCTAATGTCTTAGTTTGGGAACTCTTTATCATTGTAATGATTTTGTAAACTACTTGATATTGTATTTCAAGATGCATTCAAGAAATTATACCCTTGATTTGTATATGGGATGAAAAGCATATTTAGTGATATTGAATTGTAAGTCGTATTTGAACTATAAGAGTTTGGAAATGGTTTTGTAAATTGTAATTACTTTGTAATGTGGCGGTTGGGCTTCTTATCACGGTCTCGACCGGGGTGGGGGTTCGACGTCACATTGTCGATAACGTAGAGCCATTGGATGCTAATGCGGCTTAAGCGCGGGCATTTGAGCATATTGCCCAGTTCATGGAAGCATTTCGAGGTGGTTAGTTTGGAGGACCAGCTAGGCAAGAAAAGCCAGCAGTGGAAAGGTTGCCCAAGAAGAAGATTGAACTCTTCAAGGGTAGTACTGCAGAAAGCTCTGAGATGGCAAAGAACTGGTTGGAACATATGGTCAGGGTTTGTGATGAGATCCACTGCACCGATGAGGAGAAATTGGAATGCTTAGTATCTCTACTCAGAAGTGATGCTACTTGGTGGTGGGAGTCTGTTGTTCTCACTAAGCTTGAGGAGGAAAGGACTTATGAATTCTTTCGCTCTGAATTCCGAAAGATTTATGTGGGTCAAGTGTATTTGGACACGAGAAGGATGGACTTCATTCACTTGAAGCAAAGGGACAAATCAGTGATGGATTATAAGCTGGAATTTGTTAAGCTCAGCCGCTATTGCCCAGAGTTGGTACCGAATCCTAAAGAATGGTGCCGCAAGTTTGAAGAGGGGTTAAATCTCAAACTCCAGCGGGATTTGCTCACTCTTCGGACTGAGAACTTCAATGATCTGGTTGATGCTGCTATGAGGGCAGAGCAACTTCATAAGAGGGTTAAAGGCATCAGTTAGAAAGTTTGCGAAACGAAGAGTACCAAGCCTTCGATTGGGAATAATCCGAATAAGAAGGTGAAAACTCAGACTCAAGGAGGCTATGGAGGTGGGGATGCTAGTAAAGCCACAGAATAACAACAAGGGACCAGGAAAGCAACCTATTCCATCTATTGTTAGTGCTCTTTCCCAAGGTGGGTCTAATACGGATGTTCCGATGCGACTATTGTGGCAAGATGCATGGGGGTGAGTGTAGGAGAGCTTCTGGTGCTTGCCTTTTGTGTGGAGAACAAGGTCATTTTGTAAGGAATTGTCCCCAAAATACCGGAGCAGCACCGAAAAACGACTACATTTGAAGCAGTGTCTGTTTAGAAGAATGTCAGATCCGCTCGTACTGTTGCTCAGAGTGATTAACATAGTGGAGCACCATATGGGAATCCAAACTGAACCGAAGGGCGTGCACCTGCGCGTACTTACGCATTAAAGGGACTTGATGATAACAATACTCATGATGAGATCGATGGCACAAGTTCAATTTCGAGGACAAAATTACTTTTTAGTGGGGTGGAGTTGTAACGTCCCACTTTTGGGGCTAGACGTTTTCTGGTTTTCGAATTTTAAGTTGATTATTGAAGTGTTGAACTTCATTCTAACTCGTGAACGTATTGATTATTGAAATGCTATTTATCTTCTTTAGATTGCTATGGGAATGTATATTGGTATTGTAATGTTTATATTTCGAAAACAGAAGCGAAAACGAAGTGGAACGAATGAAGGAATGGAAGTGCGCAACATTGGTCGTGCTGGCTACATAAGCTTTATGTAGCGATGCATGTTGCCAGCGCTGGCGATAAGGGCCTATATCGCCAGCCTTGTCGCCAGCGAGCGAATTCTGCGAAATTGAAGTGTTCTTCTCGGTGCGCTTTGGCGACATAAGGCCTATGTTGTCAACCACAATAATCGGGTTTTTAAAACCTATTTTGACCGAATTTTTTCATTCTCGCTTATTCTGTCAAATTCCCTTGTCTTGCAAGCGATTGTTCTCTAAACTTCGTTGATATCTCGTCGTTAAGGTATCTCCGGTAAGTCTCCTATCAACCCTAATCTCCTCCTTTTTGATTTCAAGCATAAGTATCGATAGATTTGGGGATGCTTGTGGATGGTTTAGGGTTGATTAGGTATTGAATTGGTTAGGTTTTTGTTGGAAACCCTAGGATTTGGGGAAGGTGGAATTGAATGATTAAGTATGTAATCGGGTTGGGTTTTGAGTAAGAATCATTCGTATTAAGCTTGGTAGTCGTTAGATTGTTGTCCTTCACGATTGGACGAAGTTTCGCTTTTCGCGCGTCACATGTTCAACCTAATGTCTAAACCAATATTGTTCCTTCTTGTTGTTAGGCGAAGCGGACGGTGCCGAGGATGGTGTCTCCGACGCTTAGCATAACTTATCGCATAACTTATCGTCGGAAGAAAGGTTAGCAACGTCGTTTAATGCTCTACATCGGTTGTTGTATATTTTGTGATTGTGCAATAATACGGTTAAACAAGATAACCACATGAATTGTAATTGGTAAAGCTAGATAGTGCTTGATAAAGTGGATATTAATTGTTGTTATTGTTAGTATATTGCTGATTAAAGATACTGGTAAGTCTATTGTATGTTAGACTTAGGCTTTGGTTAGTTAGAGCTGGAAATAAACGAATAAGGCACTAGTAAATTACCCGACAAATGATTGATTGAAAGCCAATGGATTGATATAATGTAATGATTGAATGATTGAATCAAATTGTGTGTTTTGATCACCTAAAGAAACAGATAATGATTGCCCTAGTCATATTTGAAAGTAGTGATGGAATGACATGTCATTAGGGGTACCCGAGATATCTCAACTTATTGAGCAAATAGGTCTTTTGGTTTAGCTAATGATGTCAAAAATCCTAATAATATAAAGTAATGCAATTATTAAGATTCTGTACATGCAAGTGCACGTGATCAAGTAGTAAAGTGAATTAAATTCAGGATGTCGAACCCACAGGGACTAAAGCTAATCTCAGATCAGTTCTATAAAATTCCCTATAATTAAGCATAAAATTTATGAGAGCAAATATTATGAATAATCAAACAAAACTAATTTCTTAAGGTAAGGATTCAATATAGAGATTAAGTTCTAGGTCTACGAATTCACCTCACCAGTAACCCATTATGTCTAATATGTCAACAAGCTTTTATTCTTATTCTCAAGGTTTACTATTCCCAAGATTTCTTCCGAACACTCCTGAGACTATCTACCTATTCTCATTCCATATTCCTATGTGAATAGCTTAGGCAGACGCATTAAGAAACACCTATCCTTGAATATGTGAACTTTATATTCTATTCTTAGCAACATAAATAAACACATTCTCTTGCCCTAATCTAATCCAATAAATCTCTTCCAAGCATTCATTAAATTACTAAATCATGCAATTGGTGATCAAGCAAAGCAAGCATTGAGCACAAGCAAGAGAAGGAATAAAAACTGTCTCATTCATAAAAGTAATAACCAAATTAGGGTTACATGGTTCGGCTACTTCGTAGTCCTGGACTGGGAGTTTAGTTACACATAGCAATCATGTTTACTCTTCCTAGCATAATCATTCCTAAAAGTGAGAAAGAGTTCACCGATTTTCCGCTCTTGATCTTGCCTTCCGGATGTTGATCTTAAACTTCCGTGTTGCTTCTCGCAGTAGTCTCTTGTTCTGAATCCAGCCAAAAATTACTTTCAACATCTCAAAACTTCATACTTATAGATTTATCTGAGAAATGACCAAAACGCCCTTGAACAGCAGGTGGAATTCGCCCTAGACGGTCTCTGGCGACAAGGCTGGCGACATAAGTCTCTTGTCGCCAAACAGCACCGCACCTTGCACTCTGGAGTTGCTTGATTTCGTTCACTGGCGACAAGGCTGGCGACATAAGGTCCTTGTCGCTAGTCACCGCAATGTCGTATTCCTCAGGTTTGTGATTCGTTTGTTGGCGACAAGTCTGGCGACATAAAGGCCATGTCGCCAGACGCTTAAACGTGTTGCTCTCCCGCTTCTGCCTTCGCTCGACCTCGTTTATCAGAACTTCGGCTTTCCGACCATATAATCTTACTTATCGCTCTTTTACTTGTTCAACTCAATTACCTGAAATATCTCAACAAAATCATCAAATAACCAGATAATGCTCTGGATTCATCACAAACGCTTAAGAATTTACAGGAGAAATTCATATAAGTCAGAGACTTATCATAACCCCCAACTTAAACCCTTGCTCGTCCTCGAGCATGCAATAAAGTACAAGCAGAACAATCTTTAACAAACAGAAAACATCCTTGTATTAAACCTAAAATAATCTAGCCACTTTCGTAGGACACACGATGACATTTAGCATATGCCACAAGCCTTTAAACCTCTAAGTGGCCCTAGAGAAGGAGTTATAGTCTCCTGAGGGTTTACCTAGTACGACACCCACAAACATATTGCATCACAATAATTCAGGACCAGAGCATAACCAAATCATCAGGTTTATAATTTCTGTATGAAAAGAACAATAGAACACGATCAGCACCAGCTTCAAACCTTATTCACCCTACTAGGATATTTTTTCTTTTAACCAGCTTTTCGGAAAGTCTAACTCCCTATTCGCGCAAGCCTAGAAATCTAGTTCACTTTGATCTACTCTTCTCGGATTTCACTCAAGTATTTTCTCTCTGATCCTAGGGACTCTCAACAATACTAAGTAGTATGAATGTTAACATAATGCCGTGAACTACTTAGATTCAAATTTAGTGTAAGGAGACAAAGAATAGTGAACTTTACCCTCGTGACCAATAGAATTGGTAAGATGCTGCATGACACTTAGAGATCTCAAGGTGCTGGATTAACTTGGCTCCGTGTGAGTCAGTGGGTCTTTTCAAGGTTCTGCGAGGTTAGGCTTGGTTTTGAAAAAGAATGGATTATTGGGGAGATACAAAATTGAACTCGTGAATGGCTTCACCCCTAACTTGAACTCTTTCATCTTCTGATCACAATATTTTTCTCTTTCAAAATTTTCCATCACTTTTCTCTGAGCAACAAAAAAAAAAAAAACCATGCACTTCTGTTTTTTTTATTATTTTTTTTAAGAAAGAATAACAGAAAGTGCATAATTCTTCAATAATTTTCTAACCTTCCGGAAATTAATTCTCTAATTTTTCAAAAATTCCAGCTGCACACTATCTCTTTCTGTACCCCCAACTTATTTACTTGAGTGCCTTTCACGAGTTCCCAGGTAGGTAAGTGTTTAGAACTCGAGTTTCGGCTTCGAATTTCTCCGAATTTCGACCTCGAATTCTTGGCTGGGACTGGATAGGGACCAAGAAATAGCTTCATAGTGTTTGGCTTCAACTTGGCTCAGGATTTCACTCAGACATGATTTTAGGATATGCTTTAAGCTTGGACTGTTTTGTGGTTCGCTCTAACTCACGATGCCCACATCATTCCCCACATTTTGCCTTGCTGCCCAGCGTACCCAATCAATGCGCCATGCACTTGAGGAACACCTGCCAAAACCAACAACCCTATCGAGGGATTCTAATGAACAAAAATTATTAGAAGAGTGTATGGGAAGTGAAGAATAAAATGAATTCTCTAAAAAAAAATAAACATATCAAGGTTCAAAATCTCACTAGGGTATCTCCACTACATATTCCCAGTTGCCTACTCAAACAAATCATTAGAATTCCTAAAGCTGGTGCATTATTAGTTTCAGGTGAATAAAGGATAAAGCTATTCCAAATAACTGTCTATTGATCAGCTCAACATACTCAATATAAAACCTGAAAAAATAATCCAAACCGCTCCAGTACCTAAATCAAGTAATACATAATGCTCGATTTATAACATAATATCTCACCCCCAACTAAAACCGTACATCGTCCCTGATGTACCACAAAACATATAGAATGAGATAAATATATAGAAAGTACAAAATCTGCGAGCAAATAACATCCAACACACTATCGCCAGCCAAAAACAAGTAATCTACAGAGTCAGGAAAATATAAAAATAGCATAAGATAAATAGCATATAGAAAAGAGATAGTCAACTATGCTCAATCTGCAAATCGAGCATTCATCTGGGCCTGCAATGCCTCAATCTTAGCTTCCAAGGCTGTCTGTCTCGCCTTGAACTGAGCAATCTCTTCCTTGTCTTCCTCACGGTTCTTCGCCATAGTTTCCAACATAGCTGCTTGCGAGCGAACCAACTCCTGCTGAGTAGCTACAGTCTGCTGAAGTAGAGTCTCTAAAGGTGTATGAGCAGAAGTGTGAGGAGAACTGGTGGAACCTGGCTGGCTGGAAGATGCAGAGGAAGAACTAAACCCCCGAGATCTCTTTTCCTGACGAGCACGCTCTCTCGCATTCAGAAGAGGAGGCATGGCTCCCTTTCCGCGGACATAGTTGACAGTCTTGAAGGAGATCACGGAATGAGTGATCATGTGATCACCGGCACCATCAACATCTAATCCTGCCTCCCTATAGAAACCAGTGATAAGGGAAGGAAAAATAATAGATTGGTGACTAAGCTTACCATCAAGCTGCTGAGAGAGCTGAAGTGAGATGAGGCGCCCTAAGTTGATAGCATGCCCATTCTTCAAACAATAAAGCACTCGGACCCTATCCAGAGTCAGACCCCGTCTGCCCACTGGAGTGATGGAATAAGAGCAGAAGATGTTCCAGACTTGAGCTTCATAACATAAATCCTCTGTCCTAGTGTGGCGGGCATCCGCTGTGTGGTCTGGACCACAGAGGTCCTGTAAAAGCATCCTCTCAGGCATTCGTTGAATCTCATCCGACCACCCTAAATTGTAGTTGGGACACTCAGTCCGAGGAATCCCATAATATTCATTGATGTCCTCTTCAGTGAACGCAGCCGTTATCCCTCTGACTCTAGCCCAACCATTCCTCCTAATGCTCAAACCATCAGTATTGAGAGTTCGTGCAGCAGCTAACTGTAGCCAACCTTCTTTCACTACGACAAGGTTGGATGGTGGTCGTGCAGCAGCTAACTGTAGCCAACCCCTCTGAGCAAGAATATCTCTCCATCCCAATTGCTGCAGGAGGTCCTCATCGATGCCTTTTTCTTCAACAAATTGAGAGTTCTCAACAGCCCTCCTCCTGTCTTCGACCCATTTACGATGCTGCTCCTCCATCTTTGCTTCCTCATCTCTTCTATTTTGATCAGCACGTTCTTCGTCCGCAGCAGTGCGGCGAAAAAATCTGGAATTACGACGACTGCAAAAGTGAAACAAAAACAAGTCATGGAATGAAAGATTGCCTAAAGAGATGTCTACCAAAAATTCAAAATCAATGGAAAGGCAATTGCAAAGTGAAAAGGAAGTTCATGATGCTGATTAAAAGTTGTGAGAAACAAGCTCCAATAATCATTTCAAGAATAAACCAATTATCCCATGTAAAATCTACATAGCAAACCAAAGGGAATAATTGTCAAAACAATTCACACAACTGCCCTGCATTGAACAAATAAATCCCAAAAATCATTGTAGATTGAAATTAAGATCAAAACACATCCGTTCTTCATTGGTGCATTTAACCGAACATGTGGTGGGCACACCTAAAATAGAGCAATTCACAACAAAACGGAACCCACAAATTGAGTCTAAGTGATGTCTAATGCATTCCTATAGCAAACCAATAGGAAAATAACCAACAATCTTATTGAGACATTTCATCGAACATGTCATGGGCATTATGCAAAAAGAGATTTAAACACACAATTGGCATGATGAATGCACCCAACGGACATGAATGACAGCTCTAACATCTTAAAGCGCGAAATTGAAGTCTTTACCATCAAATTCTAACAAAATTGTACCTAAACCCTAACCTACATTCATATATTGGAGAAGAGATAAGAAGAGAAGAGTAAGTGGACTTACCTCATTGTAGTAGAGAGAGGAAGAAGAAGAGAATGGAGGAAGGAGGAAGGGCCGGTTAGCTGCTGGCAGCTGGCGGAGGAGGTTCGGCAGTGGGTGTGTGCAGTGTGTGTTTAGTTGCTGGTGAGGTGAGTGTGTTGTGTGTGAGTTAGGAGAGAATGGGTGAGAGAAGAGAAGAAATGCCCTTACCAGCGCGCGCCTAGTTGCTGCCACTCTGATATACACTTGTTGTCGCTCTCTGGCGACAAGGCGTTTATATCGCCAGCGTTGATGAATTTATGCGCAATTTGTCGAGATCTGGCGACAAGGCTGGCGACATGAAGGCTTGTCGTCAGCGCTGAGAGGTATACGAGTGCATTGTCGATCATTGGCGACAAGTCTGGCGACATGAAGGCTATGTCGCCAGACCGAACCGAGACTTGTCCGTTTGAGCTCTCTGAGTCGTGTGCTGGCGACAAGCACGGCGACATGAAGGCTTGTCGCCAGAAGCGTTCAAACCTGCACACCCTGCACTTTTTTTTTAACAAAGAAGATAAAATAAAATAAAAATAAAATAAAATAAAATAAAATAAAAATAGAAACATAAGTGAAAATGAAATAAACTCAAACCGAATGTACGGAATAAAAATATTGGGTTGCCTCCCAATTAGCGCCTTGTTTAACCTCGTGGGCCCGACTTTGCTATGCTCTATTTCTCATCCAAGTATTGTACGGTAGCAACTGGAATATCCCTATCACCTCCATAATAAAATTTCAACCTCTGACCATTAACCGTGAATTTGTGACCGTCATTCTCATCTTCCACTTCTATGGCACCATTTTCATGTACATGATGAACTCGAAAAGGTCCAGACCACCGAGACTTGAGTTTTCCTGGAAACAGTTTAAAACGAGAGTTATAAAGTAGAACTTGCTGACCTGGAGTGAATTCACGACGCATAATGTGCCGATCATGCCACTTCTTTGTTCTTTCTTTATAGAGCCGAGAGTTCTCGTAGGCTTCAAGTCTAAATGCATCCAGTTCCTCTAGTTGCAAGAGCCTTTTCTCTCCAGCTGGCTTGAGGTCAAAATTCAGGTATTGGATTGCCCAAAAAGCTTTATGTTCCAATTCCACAGGTAGATGGCAATTCTTTCCATAGACAAATCGGAATGGAGACATTCCAATCGGTGTCTTGAATGCTGTGCGATACACTCAAAGAGCGTCATCTAACTTTGAACTCCAATCTTTTCGTGCACGACTCACCGTCTTCTCAAGAATGCTCTTAAGCTCTCGATTAGAGATCTCTACTTGACCACTAGCTTGGGGATGATAAGGAGTGGTGATCTTATGTTTTACCCCATATTGTGCCAATAGCCGGTCAATGAGATGGTTGCAAAAGTGTGTGCCTCCATCACTAATTATTGCTCTTGGAGTCCCAAACCGTACAAAAATATGACTCTTGAGAAACTTTTTTACCACCTTCCCATCATTTGTAGGGGTTGCAATGGCTTCAACCCACTTGGAGATAATCAACAGCGACCAAAATGTACTCATTCTTGTTGGATGGGGGAAAGGGTCCCATGAAGTCGATGCCCCAAACATCAAATAACTCTACCTCAAGAATACCTTTCTGAGGCATCTCCCACTTCTTGGAAATATTACCTGTGCGTTAACAACGATCACATCTCTCGATGAATGCACGTGTGTCCTTGAACATGGTAGGCCAATAGAAACCCGATTAAAGAATTTTCGCAGCTGTTCTGTCTGTAGAACAATGTCCCCCATATTCCGATGAATGACATCGGTGTATAACCTGCTCAACTTCTTCACAAGGAACACATCTACGCAAAATATTGTCAGCACACCTACGGAAAAGAAAAGGTTCATCCCACACATACCTCAAAGATTCATGAAAGAATTTTTTCCTCTGATGTGGGGAGAGGTCATCTAAAACCACCTTCGAAACTATGTAGTTGACATAATCCGCATACCATGGAGCCTGTGCTGCGTGTAAGGAATAGAGCCGTTCATCTGGGAAGCTCTCATTGATGTCCACAGTAGTCTCTAGAGGAAGATGTTCTAACCTAGACAAATGATCTGCAACTTGATTTTCAGTTCCTTTACGATCTTTAATTTCCAAATCAAATTCCTGCAGCAATAACACCCAGCGAATTAGTCTAGGCTTACTATCTTTCTTTTCTACCAAATACCTGATAGCTGCATGGTCAGTAAAAATAACAACTTTAGACCCTATCAGATAAGATCTAAATTTATCAACTGTAAAGACCACAGCTAATAATTCCTTCTCAGTAGTGGTGTAGTTGCATTGAGCATCATTCAATGTACGACAGGCATAGTAGATGGTGTGGAATACACGATCGCATCTTTGATCTAAAACAGCTCCAACTGCAAAATCACTTGCATCGCACATTAGTTCAAAAGGGAGGTCCTAGTTGGGTGAAATAATCACCGGAGCAGAGACCAATTTATTTTTCAAAGCATTGAAAGCCTGCAAACAATTATCATCAAACTGAAAAGAATTTTCTTTTTCTAACAACATACTCAGAGGTTTAGAAATTTTGGAAAAATCACGAATAAATCTTCTATAAAATCCTGCGTGACCCAAGAAACTTCTAACAGCCTTAACAGAAGACGGGGGAGGAAGTTTTTCTATCACCTCAATTTTTGCTCTATCCACTTCTAGACCTTTGGCAGACACCTTATACCCTAACACTATCCCCTCTGTGACCATAAAGTGACAGTTTAAGACTAAATTAGTCTCTTCACATCGCTTTAACACAAAACCTAGATTTTCTAGTCAATGATCAAAAGATGTCCCAAAGACTGAAAAATCATCCATAAATATTTCCATATAATTTTCAATCATGTCAGAAAAAATGGCCATCATACATCTATGAAAAGTGGCAGGGGCATTACATAAACCGAAAGACATTCTCCTATAAGCAAAAATGCCATAAGGGCAAGTGAAAGTGGTATTTTCATGATCTTTTGGAGCTATGGCTATCTGATTATATCCTGAATACCCATCTAGAAAGCAATAAAAGGAATGGCCCCCCAACCTATCCAACATTTGATCAATAAAAGGTAATGGGAAGTGATCTTTCCTAGTGGCTTTATTTAGCTTCCTATAATCTATACAGACACGCCACCCAGTAACTACTCTCTGAGGAATCAACTTATTTTTCTCATTAGCTACTACAGTCATACCACCCTTTTTAGGCACACATTGGATAGGACTCACCCATGCTGAATCAGAAATAGGATAGATAATACTTGCATCCAGTAGCTTGAGAACCTCCTTTTTCACCACCTCTTGCATGTTGGGATTTAATCTCCTCTGTGCTTCAATTTAGGGTTTGTGGTCCCCCTCCATCAGAATCTTATGCATACACAGAGAGGGGCTAATCCCCCTGATATCTGCAATTTTCCAGCCTATTGCTTTCTTGTATTGCTTAAGGACCTCAAGCAATTTTTCTTCCTGCTCATGGGTTAGTTTGGCAGATATAATGACAGGTAAAGTGGAAGAATCACCCAAAAATGCGTACCTTAAGTGCTCTGGGAGTTGTTTCAGCTCCAACACTGGTGGTTCTTCTATGGATGGCTTTGGTTGATTTGAGGCTAATGCCACCTCACACTGCATTGTCTCTTGGTAGGGACTTTGGTCTAATTCCAAAGCCACTGCAGCTGCTTCCTCTCATTCTTCTATCATATTAATTAAAGCAGCCTCCAATGCATCCATAAACAAGCAATCTTCTACAGTCAATTCCTGTGGATCTTCCTGAACCGTAGAAATCCTCATACACTCTGGGTCTTCTGTGGGCTACTTGAGGGCCTTGAAAACATTTAATTTTATCTCCTCATTTTCCACCCTCATCACCAGCTCACCTTTTTGAACATCTATGACAGCTCTACCAGTGGCCAAAAATGGCCGTCCCAGGATAAGTGGTACCTCTAAATCAGCCTCCATGTCTAGAACAATAAAATCTGCAGGATAAATAAATTTTTCCACCTTAACCAAAATATCTTCTATGATACCCTTTGGCTTCTTCAGAGATCTATCAGCTAACTGCAGTGTCACCGATGTAGGCTTGCAATTTCCCACACCCAATTTTTGAAAGACTGAAAAGGGCATCAAATTAATCCTGCCCCCAAATCACAGAGAGCTTTTCTTGAAAATTGATCTCAAATGGTGCATGGTATGACAAAGCTCCCAGGATCTTTTAATTTCTAGGGGAGGTTTCTCTGGAGTATGGCGCTACATTCCCCTGTGAGAGCTACAGTCTCATAATCACCCAGCTTTCTCTTCTTGGACAGAATGTCTTTCATGAACTTCACATAGCTGGGCATCTGTTCTAAGACTTCAGCAAAAGGAATATTTATCTCCAATTTCTTGAAGACATCTAGAAATCTCTTGAATTGTTGATCCAACTTCTTTTTCTTCAGCTGATTGGGGAAAGGAGGTGGTGGTACTATGTCAGCCAATTTACCCTTTTGGGGTGCCCTGACTTTTGGATCTTGAGTCTCTGTAGTGACCCCCAAATTAATCTCCTCATGGCTCCCCTCCCCTTTTTCATCGGGGGTGTACCCCCTCTTTTTTCTGTAGGTTTTTCTTTTGGCTCTACCTCATTCAGAACTCTCCCATTTCTCAAGGTGACCGCTTTCACAGACTCTTTCTGATCCTTGGGATTATTCTGGATATTACTGGGTAAAGCTCCAGCTTGACAATCTTGCATTGCTTGAGCCAATTGACCCACCTGAACCTCTAGATTCCGGATGGAAGCCTTGGTATTGTTATTTTCCACTTGTTGAGCTTGCATGAATTCAGTATGAGTCTGCATCAGCTGTTGTTGTGACTTGACCAGTTGAGCAAGCAAGTCATCTGTGGTAGTCTTTTTCTCTACCGGAGCTTGAGGAGAAAAACCTGGCGGTGTGTGCTGCTTTGCAAAAGTGCCTTGAGGTGCTTTTCCCATTAGTTGATGAACTTTGTTAGAATCTTGCTTCCACCCAAAATTTGGGTGACTTTTCCAACCTGGGTTATAAGCCTGCGAGTAGGGGTTATTGAAAGAAGATTTATTAGAGACAAAATTTACCTCTTCCGCAGAGCCCTCAGTTTCTTGTTTGCAGCTGCAATTCTCCATATTGCATTCTTCGACTGCATTGACATCTGAGACGCTTAGTGAATCCACTTTCTTAGTCAATGCCTCCAGCTAAGCAGCTAATTTGTCATAATGACTCACTTCATGAACTCCGGCTGCTCTCTTTTGCAGGTTGCGTTCTGATTCCCACTGGACACTCATTGCCATATCTTCAATTCTCTAGTACGCATCTTCATACGTCATATTGGCAAGTGATCCACCAGCAGCCGCATCTAACACCGAACGAGTAGTCATATGCAAACATGAATAGAAAATCTGCATAATAATTTCATCAGCTAAACCATTGTGGACATTTTCTTACCAACTTCTTTATACGCTCCCAAGCCTCATACAGTGTTTCTCCATCTCCCTGACGGAAGGTAGTTATCTCATGTCTGAGGCGTGCAGTTTTGGCTGGTGGAAAGTATTTGGCCAAAAACTGTTGCACTAACTGGTCCCAAGTGGTAATTGACCCGTTGGGGAGCGATTCCAGCCAACTCCATGCCTTATCTTGCAAAGTGAATGGGAATAACCTTAAAAGTACCACTTTTTCTGAAACTCTGTTTGTCTTAAAAGTTCCACAGATTGCAAGAAACTTTTTCAGATGTTGATTGGGGTCTTCATTTGAGAGCCCATGGAATTGACAGGAATGCTAGAGCAGGCTGATTGTGGAAGTCTTGATTTCAAAGGAAGCCGCTTCCACTGGCGGAGGAATAATGCTCTGATGAATCCCATTCAGAGATGCTGCTATAAATTCCCTCAAGGTGAGGCGCTGCTGAGCTTTTTCTCTACCTTGTTCCGCCATTCGTTGTTGTCGCAGTCTATCACGTAGAATTCTCTCTGGTTCCGGAAAAGGATCGATGAGGTCAATGTTTGAACTCCGAGTTCTATGCATAAACGACAACTCTGCAAATACAAAAATAAAATAATTCAAAAGCCTAAAGTAGATTAAAAGAATTAATACTAAGGAAATAGCCGTAGTCCCCGGCAACAGCGCCAAAAACTTGATTGCAAAAATCCTAATAATATAAAGTAATGCAATTACTAAGATTCTCTACACGCAAGTGCACGTTATCAAGTAGTAAAGTGAATTAAATTCAGGATGTCGAACCCACAAGGACTAAAGCTAATCTCAGATCAATTCTATAAAATTCCCTATAATTAAGCATAAAATTTATGAGAGCAAATATTATGAAAAATCAAATAAAACTAATTTCTTAAGTAAGGATTCAATGTAGAGATTAAGTTCTAGGTCTACGAATTCACCTCACCAGTAACCCATTATGTCTAATATGTCAACAAGCTTTTATTCTTATTCTCAAGGTTTACTATTCCCAAGATTTCTTCCGAACACTCCTGAGACTATCTACCTATTCTCATTCCATATTCCTATGTGAATAGCTTAGGCAGACGCACTAAGAAACACCTATCCTTGAATATGTGAACTTTATATTCTATTCCTAGCAACATAAATAAACACATTCTCTTGCCCTAATCTAATCCAATAAATCTCTTCCACGCATTCATTAAATTACTAAATCATGCAATTGGAGATCAAGCAAAGCACGCATGTGAATAGCTTCGGCCTAATTGCCCCGTTTCATTATTGATCCTAGATTAGCGGCGGTCAAATAAAACAGGAATAAATAAATTGATTGATATTGCGTGATGATTGCTAGTGATTAGTTGATTGTTAGGGGGATTCTTAAACGAAATTTGAGATCACAATTGGATAATTGATAATATTTAACACATATAATGAACATAATTAGTTCTAGTGGACTATCTCACTTTATTGAACTATAATGGCTTTAGACTTGGGTGGGATTGTATTCTCTTCCCTTGATTGCTAGATTTAGGTGCATTTGCGTGCCTTCTCATCATTGTATGATTAAACAGAAGTATTGTGTGTGTTTGTTGGAGTATGACTTGCTAACCAGACATCGATAGTCTGGCGTTGTTTTTATTCCATTTTTCTTGTCTATCTGTTGAAATGTGAAACGGGTGATCTAGCAGCTTAAAGATTCGAGTATTTCCATCGAAGCATGTTGATTTTCTTTGCATTTAGAACTTTTTCAAATAAACTCGGATGTTATTTTAAATTTGGTGTTTACGAAGGATTGTAATTCATTTACTTACACAATATTGAGCTTTTGAAGGTTTAAATGGTTTAATTGAGATTGTAATATTTTACTGGATATTTTGTTTATAGCTTTAAGACAGGTTTATTATTCTTATTTATCAAGCGAATTATTTGACGATATATATAAAGATACATATATATTTTAAATGAATGTCTATTGTGTTATTACTTACAAAACAGGTTAATAAATTTGTTTTACATATAGTTATATTTCTTTTATATAATTTCCGCATTTTAAAGAAGGAATGTATTGATTTTTAATGTGGCGCTCCGGCTTCCGCTTGCGGCTCCGTCGTGGCCAGGGATTGGGCGTTACAAGATTTGTCTCGCAAAATCCTTCGATTTGACATAAAATATGAGTATTTTCGAATTAAAACAAAGGAATAAAGAATTTTTTCTAATTGAAGAACTGGAAAATGGATTGGAAAACCAGTTTTTGAACAAATTTTGTGATGAACACTTCTGACTTTCCAGTACCAGGCATGATTTATGTGTTTATAATTCAAAAACTATTTTACAGAATGTTTTTCAAAAATCTTAGACCACCAACGGTATCGGGACGGCCGTCGGTGGCCAAAAATGCCACGCGTGGCGTACACGCTCCGACGGAGCGCGTTGGCTCTGGCCAGGCGATTTTCCACTCTGTAAGTGCTGACGTGGCACCAAGTCAGTTATGATGTAGCTACTTGTATGGCAGCCACGTCAACTGATTGTCTCTTTCGTGGCCGCTGACGTCAGCGCTACATGGCAGCCTCTCAGCTCGCCAAGTGGCGCTGACGCGTGCCGCCACTCGCTGGCGCGTTGTAGATTATCGACGGCGCGTCCGGTCACGCGCCGCCGTCGATAGAAGAAAAAATAAATAAAAATAATAAAAAAAGGAAGGAGAATTTGTGTATGTTTTTTTTATGACATTGTTTGTTATGTTGTTTAGTATATGCCATTAATTTTTTTACATACACTTGCATCCATAGTGTATTAATTTAAGTTTCTTGCATAGGATGGATCTCTACTGGCTTGGTTTCTTCTACAATATGTTCTGGATTCGTCATGAGCTTGCTTTCTTCTATCCATTCCAAAAACTTAAGCCAGCTTTGATGTATGTAGCCCCTCCCAGAAGGGAGCATCCTGTGGGAAATACTGATGGACTTCCCCTATAACACCCTATATTGAGACAGGTTAAAAGGAATTGAATTGCTACCCATATCACCAATGTGCACATTTTTGTTGGGAGTCGAAACCATGAGAACTCCAAAGTTATGCGTGCTTGGCTTGGAGCAATCTTTGCAAGGGTGACCTTCTGGAAATTTTTTCTCGGGAAGCATGCGAGTGAGGAGAAAAGTATGCTGGAAAGCATAATGGTGGTCTAAGGGGCTAGTGGTCAGCCTTAAGACAAAAATGTGAATGATGTGGCGCCCTGCCACCGCACTTCAAGTTCATCCGGGGGCGGGGGCCGGACGTTATAAATGGTATCAGGGCTAGTAGTCAGCTTTAAGACCGATTGTGAATGACGTGGCGCCCTGCCACTGCGCTTCGGGTTCATCCGGGGGCGGGGGCCGGACGTTACATCTCCCTCCTCTTGAGATTATTCCACTTGATCATCCTATACCACTTGATCACCCTAAGGATGCTCATGATGTTGAGATCGAGATTTCGCTTGCCCTCGAGGATCAAGAGATCGCACTCTGGATCCTTCATATCAGATAGTGATGGAGAGCATGATGAGGATACAGAGAAGGATCCAGTGGAGGACCCTGATGAGAATCCTGAGAGTATAAAGAGATCAGATAGTGATCATTGAGCACATGATGGACCATTCATATCATCATCTTGACTTCATTAATTGTTTTCTTGGATCAATTTTTATTATTTATTGTTTCTTATTTTGTAAGATGATTTGCATTTTTTTATGAATTAATCTTCATTATGATTTATGTTTGATCATATATATAGTTTTTTGAGCTCTGATCTTGCTATTTGATGTGGGAGTCCTTATAGAGTACAATAAGACTTCATTGCTGCCTTACTTGATTATGTATAGTGATGAAAATTTTGAAGACATAGATTGTGATTAGATAGCCAAGACTGTATTTTTCGATTCTCTCTTCTCTATTTGTATTACTATATTCTTGATAAGTTTTAGGTTATGAGCAATATTTTGTTCGGATAAAATTCTACTAGATTGAGAACTTTTGGCAGTCTCATATTTATAATTGTGTTTTTCAGTAATGGCTTCTGCTTTCAAGTCAATCGTAGCTGAGTTGAATAAGGGAGAAAAACTGAATGGTGATAACTATGACATATGGCACTGCAAGATTCAATATGTTCTAAGGGAACATGAGGCACTTGAAACTCTCACCAACATCCTGGTAGAGCTTGGAAAAGGTCAATCTGCTCAGGCAAGATGTGACATGGAGGCTTACATGACTTGCAAACGGAAAAACAGTATCGCAAGGATTACAATTCTCTCAAGTATGGCAGATGACCTGATGTGTGTTTATGAGGATTATGACACAAGCTAAGATATATGGGTAGCTCTTAAGGACAAGTTCGGTGGTACTTCAACCACCAAGCTCTGACGGCTTACAATAAAATTTGATACTTATAAGAAGCGGCAAGATCATACCATGTGTCAGCATCTGAGAGAGATGGCTCATATGATCTGGGAGCTTAAGATAGCTGGTCAAGTTTTTACTGAGAAGCAACAGGTACAGGCAGTGATTCATTCCCTACCCAATAGTTGAGAACATATGAAGATAAACATGAAGCATAACGACAACATCAAGACATTTGATGATATAGTCCGTCATGTGGAGCTGGAGGATGAGTGCTTAGAAGCGGCTAAATACTCTAGGCAACTTTATATGGCTGAAATGAGCGTGCACAAGAATAACAAGTGCAAGGGGGACAACACGGGTCTAAAAAGGGAAAAGGAAAGGGGGTTGCAAACCTAAATCACAACACGAATCAGCCTGGATCGAGTAATCCGAATAAAAATTCCAAGCGAGGTGGTGGGAAGAAGAAGGATAAAAGCAAAATCAATTGCTTTAAATGTGAAAAGATGAGACACTATGCCCGTTTTTCTATCTTATGCCTTACATAAAGTTTTAGTTTCTAGCTCTGTTTTAGTCGTCGAGGCTCACCCAATGTGGATTGTAGACTCAGACGCCACGGACCACATAGCTAGAGATCGAGGGGCATTCGTAGAGTATCGTCGGATTCCACCAGATACTCGCTGGAGATATAAAGGGAATAACTCATGTGTTACTGTTTTTGGTATTGGCTCATGTAAGCTGATAATGCGAGAAGTGATGGGACGAAACTCGATTGATATTTATATTCACAGTACTAAATCAAAATTCCTATCAACGTCTAATGTAGTATTTAAGATATCGTCTACACAGGGATTGTAAGCTAAGAAGTATAATTGAGACTAAGATTTAATATGAATTGCTGAAAGGATTTATATACAAAATGAATCATAGAATCAGAGAATCATGGAATTATAGCGTTGATGTGAAGTAAAAATATCTCATGACATTCATTCAATGAAAACTCAAGTCAGCACTTTATTTTGCAATTGATTTAAACAATAAATAAACTGATTTGCTAGATCTGATTTCAACTAACTTCTCATGCAAGTTTCATCTTAAAATCACAGATTTACCTTCTAGATCATCATCAATGATCTGTTAAAAGATCTCTCGATTCAATTTAACAAATCTCAATTATATAGTTGCATATATCTCTATACTACAACCTATACAACTGATAAGCACAATCTGTAGAAAAATGGATATGTAGTCTATCTCTAGTATTACGATCCTCTGTTCTTAGATCTGAAACCTAATCACCATCTCTGGTTTAAATCAAGTCTCAGATTAACAATATTACGTAACTCTCATCCTTGTAATTCAATTATCTCATGAAATCCAGTAGATCTGGCTGTAACTGAACAAGAAACTTTGCAATCGAAATGATAATCAACAATCAATGTTCAACAAATCAACAGAGCTTTTAGCTAGCACATCTACTTCAGCATATTCAATCAAGTACGGGAAATCATCATCGACATGCTCAAGATCTAAATCTTACCAAGGAAGATTGAAGCTAGACTCTGTCACAGTTGTTGCTTCACAATCTTTAAGCTAAATCTCAATGATCAATAGAAACAAAGCACAAAACTTCTTCAAGAAACTTCTCTGAAGATGTTGAATAAAGCGTATAGAAGAATCTAGAATTTCTCTTAAAGTATATCAGAATGTCAAGAATGGAAATCAAAACGTCTAAAACTGGTTTTTTCTCTAAAAAATTTCACACTAATTGCTTTATTTGAGCTCTTATATATAGAGTTTGGCTCAGTGGCAATTTTGAAATAAAATCAACAAAGAAACACAAATAGGCGAAGTAACATTTTTCTCCATTTATGTCGCATGTTCCTTCGCCTGAACCAAATGACTTCTTCACATCTCGCTTGTCTTGATCGCCAAGCTTCAACTCTTTCCAGGCGAAATATCCTCAATGTTGCCATAATACATCGCCTGATGCTCAGGCGAGTTGACATATTTTGCCAAAACAACTTTTCAGTTAAGATCTCTTTAGGCGATGTCTCATCAAATGTCGCCTATGATAATCTTTAGCTTTGGCGACATCTCTCTTTTATCGCCTAAGACATCGCCTTAAGGTAGGCGAGACTTCATCTTCATCGCCTAATTTACTATCAAGAAGGCGAAATGCAAAGGCGAGGAATCTCTAAGTCGCCTTTCATGCTTTACTATTTGAGGCGAAAATTGCTTTATGTCGCTTGCTTTATCGCCCTTTACTTTGAGTCCTGGCGAGGTCTTCAGGCGAATTCTCTTCTTAGCAACATTATTTCGCCAGTTTGCTGATTTTGGATGAAATTCTGATTTAGTCCTTCTTTGTTCTGAATTTGCATGTTTTAGCTCCTTTTTCACAGCTTTTCATCCAAGTCCCTATCTCAGTAATAATAGTCTAAATTACAGGAAATGCATTCAATATCTCATATTTTAGTTTCAATTTCATTACATTTATACTCATAAAAGATGCTAAAACATAGGTAAATTCTAGACTTATCAATTACCCCTTACTTAGCCTTTTGCTTATCCTCAAGCAAACTGACTAAAAATCTACTGAGACAGCAATCAGTGCAAACTTATATCATAATTCAAAGCAATTCATAGAGTAAAGTTTTGAAAAAATTCTAAACAGTGACCAGCTCTTCTTTCAAAATTTCCAATAAACTAATTCAAAAACTGGTCATTTTCTTCATGTAGCAAAGTATTTGAGAAGATTCAAGTAATTGAGTATTGAAACTACTTCCTCACTATAGTATCTCATAAGTGTTTGATCTCTTAGAATCCTAAAGGTTACTCATTCAATACACAAGTCACTTTAAGAATCAGATTTACGTGCCAAGGCAAACGTGATTCTAGTGTTTCACATGCACGTATGAAGAAAATTTTAAGAACCTCACGAACATTGAACTTCACTCATACACTGTACAGCACTTAGAAGTTCCTAGGTTCAGTACTGCCTTTTTGTTTGCCTTGGAATATCAGATTTGTATATATAGGGAAAATGGGGTCAAGTTAGCTTATGAAAGAAAGGAATTTCTTCAAGGAATCAAAGTTTGGACATACCACTAAATTCCTCTCAATCCCTCCATTCTTCACTGTTTAGTGTTTCCCTACTCTATGATACTTTATTCACATACTACTTTATTTATAAACACCGTTCATTTTACTTGACTGTGTCTGTTCTTTTCTTTTCTTTTCTTTTCAATCTTCTTTTCATTTATTCATTCATCTTTTTTTTAAGCGTATACTCTGCTTTTAGCAGCTTCAGAAACACTCTTTAAGATAATCCTCACTTCCCATCTTTTGAATCCCAAATTTAATGGTAAGTCCAAAGGGTAGGATTGAGATTATATCTCTATCTTTATGGTTTGGATTGAATTAGGGACCAACGAAAAGGTTTTAATGAGAATTGAAACAAAATGGTTTACCTCACAAGATATCAAGGTCTGGTTATATCAAGTAGGCAAAGGTTATTTAGTAGTTTCACTCACTCTCTCAAATCAGATCATTTCCCTTGGCAGATTAAAGACAAACTTTACCCGACCAATGCCCTGTACACTTGAGGAATGTATGAGAATTTCAAAGCAAACCTATGAAGGTTCTGATTTCTATAGAATAAAATTTCCAGATAAATGTGTTTAATAAGGAATAGAATAAAAATAACCCCTTTCATGAAGAAAAAGGCACAGAATTAAGCTCAAAACCTCACATTCCACCGAAGGTTTTCTCCACTCTTTCCTTATCAAAACTCATCAACTTATTCACAATTCAAAACTAACCAGAATCTTCATCAATGTTCAAAGAAATTTGTCAAAAATTTGCTCATCAAAACTGCTTGTTTCGAACACTTATTTTACTGTTTGAAAACTCGTTTTATGAAAAACTAAATCACTTTGAATTTTGAGCAATGTAAGCTCAATCATGCACTCAGACCTAATATCCTAAGAAAATATTAAAACAAAATCTACAAATAAAATCAAACTATAAAACTAAACACAAAGAATAGCAGCAACGTGATTGCTACCCCACCCCCAACTTAAAAGAAAGCAGTGTCCTCAATGCTAAAGAGAATTGAAATGAATATAAGGAGAGAAGGGAATGTATAAAACAATGAATTAGAGAGTTAGGCAAAGTACCTGAATGTCGCCATTATCAGAGGATAAGTCGCCTTAATTAAGGTCAAAAGAAAAATTTGTTAGGCAAAATAATAATAGGCGAGAAAGAAATTGATTGCTAACCTTAGGTGAAATACCCAGGCGAAATATAGATCCTGCAGGCGAAATATTAGACAAGATAGAAATGTTGCCAAAAAGAGAAATCCAGAATTAGGCGAAATAAAAGATATATTGCCCTAACCATTCGCCTGTACCATATGAAAAAATTTACTAACCAAGCGAGAAACAGAGATCTCGCTTTACACAAGGCGATCATTTTGGTGATGTGAGTTCCATCTAGCCTCAACACACTGTTTCATTAAAAATCTTGCAGAGTGACCTGTAAACTTCAAAAATCAAAGTGAGAAATGGCTTCATAGTTAATATTTCTTTTTGTAGACTCAACTCACTTTGTTTGGGGAAAAGAACCCCCAACTTAAAATCTGCAACTCTCTGTAACAGTTAATAATCAACAATCACATTACTCTTTAACAGACAAAATAAATCAATCACATTACTCTTGAAAAATTAAAAAGTAAGACTCAAGGAAACACATTACTCTTTACTAAACATTAAAAAGAAACAAATTCACATTACTCTTGTAATGACAAAATAAAGACCAATCCTGAATATTACAAAAGAGTAAAAATTATTCAACACATAAAAACTAGAAATCATCTAAGAAATCGTCTGAAGATTTGGACTGCTAAGAAGCTTTAGTGTTCAGTCTCCTCTTCTTAGGCTTTGGGACTAATTTCTTCATTCTTGGACGAGAAGGTGCAGGAGATGAGCTTGGAAGTGTACTAGTTCTAAGAGATGGTACCCTCAAATTTAGATGCTCCACAACAGACTCTCGAACTTCAGCTTCAGTATCAGCAGCACCTCTAGTGGCCATTGCTCTAGTCATTCTCTTGGAAGAGCCTTCCTGATTTTTCTTCTATTTCTTCTTTTGTTGCCTAAGAGTAGACTGATTCCTTTCAACAGATGGCATAAGATCTTCATCTTCACTGACTTCCTCAGATTCCAAAGCAAGAATCTTCTTTTTCCTTTCCACTGTAGGAGGATTCACTTGAATATAAGTTCTGCTGATAAATTCCCTAACTTGCGTGAAAAATTCAGTTCTGAATTTATTTGGAATCACTAAAGTAGAATCCTTGTCCCATGGAGATCTATTAGACTTCCAATCCCAAACAAGAATAGAACCTATCTCTATTGTAGAAATCTGAAGTTCTAATGGTACTGCAGTTGATAGAGTCTCCAGGATAGGGCAGTCCTCTTCATCACTGTCATCTCCAACAAAGACAGGAGCCAACAAATGCCACCATTTCCTACTGCTTCTTTCAGCAATCTCTTGAGCATGTTCTTCATCTGTAATGAGATTGTCTTCAGTCCCCAAAGAACAACAAGCAGATACATCATCAGATTAAGCTTCAGAACCATTTTCATTATCTCCAATGCTCTGGCTGATGGGATCTATAGGACAGAAAGGCACTATAGCTAAGGAGTCATCAGATTGATCCATAGATTGGCTCTAAGAGAAAATTCCCATTCTTTTCATGTTACCAATCTCTGAACCTCAGGATGCAGAATGTAGAGTCTTGGAATGTATGCATCAGTGAGTTGTGGTAGACTCTCAGTTGTAAAACTCAAAAGTTTGAAATTATCAGGAACCTCACAAGTTAAAACACACAGTACTTGAGTTGTCTGATCTGCATTCAGCTCTAATAAATTTTCCTCCTGTTGGTGATCCTCAGCTTGAAATTGAACACCTGATCCCTCACCATCTTCATTACTTGATACTGGCAACCCTGCAGCTTCAGCATAATAAGCCAATAATTTCCCTTGCTCTTCGATTGTTGTAGTATCAATCTCTTCACAGTCTGAAGAATCAGCATTTCCTTCAGTACCAATTGCAGACTCCAATATGATGGACTTCCCTTTATCTGCATGTCTTTCATCAGCCTCCACAATTTGATGCACTATCTCCTCTGATGCTAAGTCCAATTGCTCAATTAGACTTTGTTGACAAACAACAACTTCTTCAAATGTCTCTGCAGGCACCTTAGGTTGATTAGCCAATAGATCTTCTTGCTCAGGTTGTAGATTCTCTTGATTGTTCATAGGTTCTTCCATTCTTGGTGGTTCCCTAAGTGAATTATTAGCCGAGAACCTAGCAAAACCGACAAGAGAGATGTCTTCTTTCGCCCTGTGCATCTCCCACATTTTGATAAAATCTTGTGGAGTTGAGATTGATTTAAAGAATTCAACAAGTTTTTTCTTCAATCTTCTTGTTTATCATGTCAGCTATTGAAGCATCAAACTCTCTTGATGAGGGCTCAGCTGCCCTTCCACTTTCCTCTCTACTGCTATAGGTAGAAGCTGATAATAATTTCTCAACTGGTGTTTCCAATGTAGTTGGGGATGAAAGACTATTCTTCTGAACACTTGACTTCTTGGTTTCCCTCACAGCCTTCAATTCTCTCACTTTCTCCACTGCTTCAGTGCAAGTGGTCTCCTTACCACCCCTACTCTCCCAGAGTCTCAATTTTAAACCACCAGTGTGTGGTTTTGAATCAGCCAACCACACATCCTTCTTCCTTCTTTGGACTCCATATTTTTCCAATAAACCTGTAATAAGGGACGGGAAGTATAGAGTTCTCTGCCTAGACTTCTCCTTCCTCATACTGCATATTCTCCTTTTCAGTTCTAAGAAGATCAGCTGACCCAGATGAATAAACTTTCCTTGGTTGAAATCTTTGAGGAACTTCTTCTCATCAGCAGTAAATCTACTGCCCTTGTTTCTACGCATCATGTTGTCCCTCAGCCAAGTTAAGCAAATGGTAGTGTGAATGTCCAATTCACTTGCCAATACATCTCGTTCAGATCCCTGAGTTGGATGCTGAAATCTCCTCAAACTCCTTAGATCTTCCTCAGTAAGCTCTGAGGCTTCCATTCCTCTATCCCCTTGATGGTTGGCCTCCATCAAACCATAGTAGCTGCAGATGGACTCTGGAGAAATATCAACTTGGTGGCCTCTGATGTCAAATGAAGTGTCCAACTCTTCTGGAGCCTTATCATAAAACTCCTCCACCAAAGTGGCATTTACCTTGTTAGGCTCTGCTACCAGCTGCCTCATGAACCAACTGCAGAGGTAGTTCCCAAATCTTTTGTCTTCGAATTCTTCTAAAAGGAGTCCCTTCTCTTGCCAAAACTGCAAGTTGTCCTTTTTAGAAGGGACTCCTTGATCTTAAACTTGTCCTTAGAAACTTTAGGTGAACTAGATGTCACCTTCTCCACAACTACTGCCTGCTTTTTAGCCAACGTAGATTTTACAGCAAACACACCCCTCTTTTCAGCATTTGGTGTAGAAGGGGTTTTTGGTGTGCTTTCCACACTTTTCTTCTTACTGGAGCCAATCTGCACCCCTTTCTGCTTGGGCGACTTAGGTGAAAATGGAAGAATCACCCTAACTTGATAATTCTTCTCATCAAAGATCTTCGGCTTAGCCGAAGTCTTGGCTTTCTTGCTCTTTTTAGCTGGGCTAGGAGTGTTGTCGCTCTTTCTTTTTGCCATAATCTGCAATTTGGAACCCCATTTCAACAGTAATAATTATATATCAAATTGACAGAATTAAAGTTCAGTAGCACAACAGCATTATCAACATCAAATAGTTTGACAGTATGTCGCAACTTGGGTTCAGCATTTACAAAATTTATTCAGCAATTAAGCTCTAAACCATGTTTTACAGCTTAAAAACTAACAACTACTGTCAACAATGCAATCAACTATATTTTCAGAAATGAAACACCCAACTAACATTGTTCATGTTCATTGTAAAACCCACAGAATTTCGACATCATTACCATTAATACAAAATTGCTCTATTAACACCCTCACAGTTTCGACTAACATCACCACACAGATTAACCTAAAACAGCTGTCAGCTCGCATAAAACTGAGAGAGAAGAAATTAAACATACCTTGTTGGTTTACTGTGATAGAGATCGATCGACAAGAAGAATGGAAATGAGAGATTCGCGATTTAGGGTTTGTGAACAATTGAAAATTTCAGAGAGCAAAGTAATGGCAACGGTAAAATCGAATTAGGGTTAATGAGATAATCAAAGAATAAGTGCAATTATGAAAGAACTAGGCAGAAGGCGTAAAGTTTTTGCCTCGCCCCGTGTCATCCAATGGTAATAATTCCAATGCACCTATTTAAGTGGCGAAACAATTTATGTCGCCTAAAATGCAGGTGTTATAAAATTCAGAAATAGGCGAGAAAGAATGAGCTCGCCTTAAACGACCTAACTGGTGATATACAGTGGCGACATATTGATTACTTCGCCTTCAAAAGAATTTTTGGCAAATTAAATGAAGCGAAATGAGGTTATCTCGCCAAAAATATTTTAAAAAACAGGCTAATTTCCACGCGAAATTAATCATACTTCGCAAAAGTAAACTTGTTGCAAGGCGAAGAAACTTGGCACAATTAAAATTTAACGCCAGAAAACATACCTGGTTGGCGAGATAAAATGGCAATGTATTGAATTCTCGCCTCACTCTTCTCGTCACTGGGCGATGTATCAAGGCGAGACTCGTCCTTCTTCACCTTCGCAAAAGTAAAGTAGGCGAAGTTTTTGGCATGACTCCACTTTCTCGCCCTCACCCAGGCAACCACTCATCGCGATTTCCCCTATCTCGCCATCTTCAAAACATCCATATAGGCGAAATGAAATTGTTCCTTGCCAATTGATAAACAGCTTTGGCGAGTCTTTTGGCAATAAAAACGACATCTCGCCTTCTTCTTAAAACTCCAAATTCATCTGAAAAAAAAATTCTTCTGCAAAACATGAACTTGATTAGTTAAAAACTTACACAATTATTTGATCATAACATAATTTTCCAAAAGAATAATTGTGTAAGGAGCATGCTTTGTTTAATGTCTTTAGCATCGACCAAGGCAAGTTTTTTTATTGGTTTCCCATTATGTCTACAGGATCTGAGATATAAAGGATATCCCTTGTCTTGTAGATGTCTCCCCCCAAATAATGCTTGAGTCTCTGTCCATTCACAACAAAAGAGTCAGCAGACTTGTTATCAAACAATTCAATAGTTCCATATGTGGAAACAATTTTTATTTTAAATGGTCCAGACCATCTAGACTTAAGTTTTCCTAGAAAGAAACTAAGCTTGGTATTGTAGAGCAATACATATTGTCCATGTTTGAACTCTCGCTTGACAATCTTCTTATCATGGTAATTTTTCGCCTTCTTCTTGTACATCTCATGATTTTCATAGGCTTCAAGGCGCCATTCATCCATCTCATCTAGTTGTAGAAGCCTTTACTTTCCTGCTTTTTCATAGTCCATATTCAACAGTTTTACAACCCAATATGACCTGTGTTCCAACTCCACTGGCAGATGAAATGACTTGCCATACACCATCCAAAATGGTGACATTCCAATAGGAGTTTTAAAAGCTGTTCTATAAGCCCACAGAGCATCATCTAGCTTGAGGCTCCAATCTTTTTTGGACTCATTCACAGTCTTTTGCAGGATTCTCTTCAATTCCCTGTTTGAAAATTCTACTAGACCATTTGCTTGTGGATGATAAGCTGTGGTAACTTTATGGATTACTCTATACTTCTTCAGAACCTTCTCCAACAGCTTATTACAGAAGTGAGACCCTCCATCACTAATTAGTACCCTGGGTATGTCAAATCTAGTGAAGATATTCTTCTGAAGAAACTTCTCCACTACCTTTCCATCATTTGTAACGCAAGCTATAGCCTCTACCCACTTGGATACATAGTCAACTACTACAAGTATATACTCATACTTGTTGGAAGGAGGAAATGGTCCCATGAAATCAATACCCCAGACATCAAATAACTCCACCTCTAGGATATAATTTTGGGCCATTTCTTGCCTCTTGGAAATATTACTCATTCTTTGACATCTATCACAGCTGGCCACAAAAGCATGTGCATCTTTGAAAATTGATGGCCAATAGAAACCACATTCCAGAATTCTGGCTGCTGTTCTTGTTCCAGCAAAATGACCAGCATATTCTGAAGAATGACAGTGCTTGATGATGTCCAATATTTCGTCATATGGGATGCAACGTCTTAACACTTGATCAGCACATCTCCTAAATAGGTAGGGTTCATCCCATATGTACCTCTTAACCTCATGAAGGAACTTTTTCTTCTAATGGTTGTTTAGATCTTCAGGTAACACTTTACATGACAAAATAATTTGCATAATCAGCATACCATGGATAAAATGTTACCTCACAAAGGAAAAGTTGCTCATCTGGAAATTGTTCATTGATGTCAACTTGAGCTTCCATATCCTTAATGTGCAGTCTTGAGAGGTGATCAGGTACTACATTTTCAGTGCCCTTTTTGTCTTTGATTTCTATGTCAAACTCTTGCAGCAAGAGCACCCATCTTATCAGCCTAGGTTTAGACTCTTTCTTAGCAAATAAGTATCTCAATGCTGCATGATCAGTATGAATGATAATTTTAGACCCTAAATGTATGATCTAAACTTATCCAATGCAAAGACTACTGCTAGTAATTCTTTCTCAGTGGTGGTGTAATTTCTCTGAGCTTCCACCAACCATTTACTAGTATAATAAATGACTCTGAATAGCCTCTCCCTTCTCTGTCCAAGCACTGCACCTACAGCAAAATCTGATGCATCACACATGATTTCAAATTCAGAATTCCAATCTGGTGGAATTATGACTGATGTAGAGACAAGTTTTTTCTTAAGCTGCACAAAAGATTTCAAACATTCATCACTAAAATCAAATTTCTTTTCCTTTTCTAACAGAACACACAGAGGTCTGGCTATTTTTGAAAAATCTTTGATAAAACGCCTGTAGAACCCAGCATGTCCTAAGAAACTTCTGATGCCTTTTACATTGGCAGGAGGGGGTAAATTGCTTATCACATCAATTTTTGCTCTGTCTACTTCTAATCCCTTAGCAGACACCTTATGGCCTAAAACAATATCCTCTCTTACCATAAAATGGCATTTTTCCCAATTGAGGACTAGGTTAGTTTCCTCCCATCTTTTAAGCACTTTCTCAAGATTATTCAAGCAATCATTGAAACTGTCTCCTATAATGGAAAAATCATCCATGAAAACTTCTAAAAACTTACCTATGAGATCAGTAAAGATAGCTAACATACACCTCTGAAATGTTCCTAGTGCATTACACAATCCGAATGGCATCCTATTATAAGCAAAGGTTCCAAAAGGACAGGTAAAGGTTGTCTTGTGTTGATCACCAGGTGCTATAGGGATTTGGTTATATCCAGAATAACCATCCAAAAAGCAAAAATAAGGGTGTCCTGACAGTCTATCTAACATCTCATCAATGAAGGGAAGGGGGAAATGATCCTTTCTAGTGGCATCGTTCAAAATTCTATAATCTATGCACATACGCCAGCCTGTAACAGTTCTAGTAGAGATCAACTCATTCTTTTCATTCTTTATCACAGTAATCCCTCCGTTCTTTGGTACACACAGCACTAGACTAACCCATTCACTATCTAAAATTGGAAAAATAATACCTGCATCAAGGAGTTTCAGTAATTCCTTCTTCACAACCTCCTTCATAGTTGGGTTCAATCTTCTCTAAGGTTCGATCTTGGGTGTATATTTCTCCTCCTAGATGATCTTTCGTGTACAGAAAGTGGGGTTGATTCCTTAGATATCTGCTATCGTCCATGCAATGGCTTTCTTGTTTTTCCTCACCACTTAGAGGAGGCTTTCCTCTTGTTCATCTGTTAAGTCATTGGAAACCACAATAGGTAAGCTAGAATCCTTAGAGTTAAGGAATGCATACCTGAGACGACTAGGGAGTGCCTTCAGTTCCAACTGTGGTGGTTTTTCAGTTGAGGGAAGCATTGGCTCGGCAGATTATTGTATATTACTAACGTTGAGGACAAAATGAGAAGTCATGCATTCCAGCTCACCATTGTAAGCACTTTCCTCTGGAATGTCCAATCCACATCATTGATCAATACATTGTTCAGTGGATCAGAACTCCTCAATGAGAGAATCTTATCCATCAACTCTGTATCAGCTGCCAATTGTATACTCTTGACTTCATCAAAATCGTATGGAAATTTCAATGACTCCAAAAGACTAAATTTTGCTTCCTCTCCATTAACTCTGAGTGTGAGTTCACCATTTGCCACGTCTATCAATGCTATTCCAGTTCTCAAAAATGGTCGACCTAGTAGCAAAGGTACATCTTCATCTACCTCCATGTCAAGCACTACAAAATCCACTGTGAACATGAATTTATTTCTGTGACTATCACATCTTCCATAACTCCCTTTGCATGAGTGAAGGATCTATCAACAAGTTGCAACAAGACATTATCAGGTCTGAAATGCCCTATTCCCAACCTTTCATAGATGGCCAAAGGCATCAAGTTTATGCTAGCTCCCAAGTCACAGAGAGCTCTTCCTTTGAATCTTTCGCCTATGGTCAAAGGTATGGTGAACTTGCCATGATCCTTCTCTTTCCTAGGAATCAGGTACTTGACAAGTTGGCTCACACTCTCATTCACATTAATGCATCCCACATCAGTTAAATACCTTCTGTTTGACAACAGCTCTTTCATGAATTTAGCATAGACAGGCATCTGTTTCAATACCTCAATGAATGGGATGTTGACATGGATTTGCTTCATCATGTCTAAAAACTTCTCAAGCTGCTTATCTAGCTTCTTTCTATTATCTCTTTGAGGAAAAGGTAAGGCAATCTTTACAGCCTCCTGTTCTTTAGCAAAAGGTTTGCTAATTTCTTCATTTTCCTATTCTGTACAGGAGGTTCATAACTTTTCTTTTCCTTAGAGTTCTCCAACTGTTTCCCACTTCTCAATGTAATAGTATGCACTTGTGCTTCCTCCTTGGATTTATCTTTAACCTTTGGATTGGGCACAGTGTCACTTGGAAGTGCTCCTTAGGGTCTTTGGTTCAGAACTTGCATAAGCTACCCCATCTGAGTTTCCAAATTCTTAATTGAAGTGGTATGATTTGTAAGAACAGCATCAGTCTTCTCCATCTACTTGATTAGATGGTCCTCCATACTAGGCTTCTTCTGATACTGAGACTGTCCTTATTGGTAACCAGGCTGAGGATTTCTTTGGTAATAATCCTAATTTTGATAGGGTTGATTCCTCTGTTGATAGTATGGGCCCTGCTGGTTTCCATAATTATTATTCAAATAATTTATTTATTCTAACTCCTTGGCTCATCTTCATCACCAGCAAGTGCTGCTTCCTGAGCATATTCTGCCAGAGTAGTCTTCTGTTTCTCAACAGAATTAACTGAAGTCTTCTTTGGATGGCCTTTATTAACTGCCATATTGTCCATCTTCTTATTCAACAATGCTTTCTGGGCAAATAATGCATTGAAAGACTTCAGCTCATAAACTCCAGACTGCTTCTTGTTTGCAGCCTTTTCCCTTTCATTCCATCCAAAATCATTGTTTGCCAGCAATTCTATTAAATCATGAGCATCATCAGACTCTTTATCCATTATTGATCCTCCAGCTGAGGAATCAATATGCATTTTGATCTGAGGAGGCATGGCACTATAAAATGTCATCACGATGCTCCAGGATGCTATGCCATGGTGTGGACATCTTCAAATCAGCTCCTTAAACCTGTCCCAGCTTTCATATAATGACTCTTTATCCATATACTGGAAAGAAGAAATCATATTTCTCAGTTTCACCATCTTCATGGGAGGAAAGTAGTGAGCTAAGAACTTCTTAACTAAATTTTCCCAGCTATTGATACATCCTGGTGGGAATGAATATAACCAGGAGTGAGCCTTGTTACTCAGTGAAAATGGGAATAGCCGGAGTTTAACTGCATCTACTGAGACTCCATTGTGTCGAAATGTACTACACAGATGCAAGAATATGTTCAGGTGCTGATTAGGATCTTCAGTGGCTCCTCCTCCAAACTTGTTCTGTTGTTATAGCTGGTAAATTGATAGCCTGCGGCATGCCATCAACAGGTGGGATAGAATATTGACGGAGTGTCATCCTCTCAGGATCCACTCATCCTTCATTATCATTATTATTTCTGTTGTAGCGATCTCCAGACATTGTGTTTCTTGACTCAGTTCTCGTTGCTAATCTTGATCTTGTTCTTGATCTAGATTGTCTAACAATTCGTTCAGGTTCAGGATCAAACTGCAAGTCTTGAATACCTTTAGATCTTGTCTGCATACACTACACACTTGAACAAACAAATTTAAAACTGAAAAAGAATTTAATAAATCATGTTAGCGCAGTTCAAAATAAATCTTAATCTTCAAAGAAAAAAACAATCCCCGGCAACGGCGCAATGAAATTGATGGGATGAAACTCGATTGATATTTATATTCACAGTACTCAATCAAAATTCCTATCAACGTCTAATGTAGTATTTAAGATATCGTCTCCACAGGGATTGTAAGCTAAGAAGCATAATTGAGATTTAATCTGAATTGCTGAAAGAATTTATATACAAAATGAATCATAGAATCAGAGAATCATGGAATTATAGAGTTGATGTGAAGTAAAAATATCTCATGACATTCATTCAATGAAAACTCAAGTCAGCACTTTATTCTACAATTGATCTAAACAATGAATAAACTGATTTGCTAGATCTGATTTCAACTAACTTCTCATGCAAGTTTCATCTTAAAATCACAGATTTACCTTCTAGATCATCATCAATGATCTGTTAAAAGATCTCTCGATTCAATTTAACAGATCTCAATTATATAGTTGCATATATCTCTATACTACAACCTATACAACTAATAAGCACAATCTGTAGAAAAATGGATCTGTAGTCTATCTCTAGTACTACGATCCTGTGTTCTCAGATCTGAAACCTAATCGACATCTCTAATCTAAATCAAGTCTCAGATTAATAATATTATGTAACTCTCGTCCTTGTAATTCAATAAGCTCATGAAATCTAGTAGATCTGGCTGTAACTGAACAAGAAACTTTGCAATCGAAATGATAATCAATAATCAAGATTCAACAAATCAACAGAGCTTTTTGCTAGCACATCTACTTCAGCATATTCAATCAAGTACGGGAAATCATCATCGACATGCTCAAGATCTAAATCTTACCAAGGAAGATTGAATCTAGACTGTGTCACAGTTGTTGCTTCACAATCTTCAAGATAAATCTCAATGATCAACAGAAACAGAGCACAAAACTTCTTCAAGAAACTTCTCTGAAGATGTTGAATAAAGCGTATAGAAGAATCTAGAATTTCTCTTAAAGTATATCAGAATGTCAAGAGTGGAAATTAAAACGTCTAAAACTGTTTTTTTTTTCTCTAAAAAACTTCACACCAATTGCTTTATCTGAGCTCCTATTTATAGAGTTTGGCTCAGTGGCAATTTCGAAATAAAATAAACAAAGAAACACAAATAGGAGAAGTAACATTTTTCTCCATTTATGTCGCCTGTTCCTTCACCTGAACCAAACGACTTCTTCACATCTCGCTTGTCTTGATCGCCAAGCTTCAACTCTTTCCAGGCGAAATATCATCAATGTTGCCATAATACGTCGCCTTATGCTCAGGCGAGTGGACATATTTCGCCAAAACAACTTTTCAGTTAATATCTCTTTAGGCGATGTCTCATCAAATATCGCCTATGATAATCATAGCTTTGGCGACATCTCTCTTTTATCGCCTAAGACATCGCCTTAAGGTCGTTGGAAATAATGTCTGTTATGGATCTAGCAATATAACTAATTAATTAGAAAGCTAAATGGAGCCCAAGAAAGCCCAAGCCCAAGTTTGTGAATGGTACATTCCAGAATCAGCCAGCTGTTCAATAGAGATAAGGATGAATTGTACCACCAGTGTGCAGTATGGTGTGCTGTACAAAAATCCAAAACAATTTGTTACAGATATATATATATAACAGCAATGTGGTGAATAAACAAAAGAGCAAGAAAATACCTTTTCACATTCTTTTTTATCTGTTTCATGGTATCAGAGTCTCTTCGACTAAACATCATGGCAACTAACTTTTCTTCTTCATCTTCTTATTCTGAAACATTGAATTTTCAATCATTAGCAAAAACTCTCAATTTTAATCAGCCCATTAAACTAGACAGAAAGAATTATATTAATTGGAAAGCTCGGGTTTCAGCTGCTATACGCGCCCTAGAGCTCGAAGATTTTATATCTTCCACTGTAACACCTCCTACACCAAATATATCTACTTCATCTCAAGAACCAGCAACTACTAATCCAGCTCAGGTCTTGAAAGCGTTCAGATTAGCTTCTTTTGTGCTGGCTTCTATTAACAATTGGTGAAGAGGTCATTGGCATTGTTAACCAATGTAAAACCTCTCTAGAAGTCTGGAGCTTACTTGAAAAGCTTTATGCGCAGACCTCCATGGTGAGGATTCTGCAGCTCAAACAACAACTATCCTCTATGAAAAAGGGATCCAGATCTATTGCTGATTATATTCAACAGATAAAGCAAATTGGAGATGCTCTTATGGTTGCTGGACATCCTGTTTCTGAAAGAGAACTAATCATAAGTGCCTTTAGTGGCCTTAGACAAGATTATGATCCTATTGTTGTTTTCTTAACTAATACTAATGGTGTGACTACTCTACAGGATGCACAATGCTCTTTGATGTTACATGAATCAAGACTAGAACAACTAAATGCTGAAACTCAAGTTGTTGTCACAAATGCCTCTGCTCATTATGCTCAATTTCCAGGAAATATCAGAACTCATAATCAAAGTGGCAAATCTGGCAATCATTACAACCATGGGGGCAGAGGACGTGGTGGTCGTTGCTTGTTCTGTCAGCTATGCCAAAAACCCAACCACTCAGCTTTACAGTGTAATAAACGATTTGATCATAACTGGCAAGGAAATCAATCAAACTGGCAGGGAAATCAATCAAACTGGCGTCCTTCTGCACCATCTTCTCAGCATCGAAATTCATATCATGCTTATTCTACTGGACAAACCACTCATACTCCAACAGCCTATGTTGCTCAACATCCAACTACACTTTATTCTCATTCCCAAACAAACAATGAAGCTACATGGTATGTTGACAGTGGTGCTACAAATCACATAACTCCTGATGTTCACAACTTAACTAGTGGATCAGAATATGCGGGATGGAACAATTAGTTTTTGGTAATGGTAAGACTCTTCCCATAGCTCATGTTGGCCCAACTACTCTTCATTTTCACAATACTTCTCACACACCATTATCACTTAAAAATGTTCTTCATGTTCCCACTATAACACACAATTTACTCAGTATTTCTCAGCTCACAAGAGATAATAATGTTATTGTGGAATTTTCTAATGATGGTTGTGTATTCAAGGACAAGGTTTTAAGGAAGGAGCAGGTTCAGGGAATGCTGAAGGATGGTCTTTACAGCCTTAAAACACCTACTGGAAACACCACTGTTATTTCTAAAACTCCTACTTTGTCTACCTTTACTGTTAAGTCAACTCCTAATGATTGGCATGTTCGTCTTCGACATCCATCAAATCATGTTTTATCCTTAGTTGCAAATGCTATGAATACTAAGTTTGATTTTTCCTTAATTAAATTTTGTGATTCATGTCAACAAGTAAAGCATCATCAACTGCTATTTACCACCCATTCTATATCTATTTCTAAACCTTTGGAACTAATATACTCAGATATTTGGGGTCCATCCTCTACTTTATCTACTGCAGGGCATCAATATTATATTATTTTTATTGATGCATTCTCACGATTTACTTGGTTATTTCCTTTAAAATTAAAGTCAGAAGCATTATCTACATTTATAGCTTTTAAAACATATGCTGAAAAACAGTTCAATCACACTATTAAAGCCACACACACAGACAATGGGGGTGAATACAAAGCTTTTCTGCCATTTCTTGCTACCCAAGGAATCACTGCTAGATTTTCTTGTCCTTATACTCATCAACAAAATGGTGTTTCCGAGAGGAAACATCGACACATAACTGAAATGGGATTGACACTTCTTTCTCATGCTCAAATGCCACTAAATTTCTGGCTAGAAGCTTTTACTACTGCTACATATCTGATAAACAACCTGCCAAGTTCTGTTCTAGATAATTTTTCTCCCTTTGAAAAATTATTTAACAGAAAACCTGATTATACTCATTTAAAGGCATTTGGGTGTAGTTGTTTTCCATATCTTCGTTACTATTCACCAAAAAAATTCAATTTTCACACCACAAAATGTATTTTTCTGGGTTATAGTAACATGCATAAAGGCTACAAATGTATGAATTCTAAGGGACAAGTTTATATATCTAGACATGTTATTTTTAATGAACATGAGTTTCCCTACTCTAGCACGTTTCCTTATACACCACTATCTAGACCTCCATTCAAATCTCCTTTTAGTCTTCCTATTTCAACTCTTATTACTGTATCTCATTTTCAAACCACTCCGTCTATGCAAGTATCATCTTCAGCATCCCCGCACCAGTCTCTAACTCAAAACTCAATCATGAATGACAACACTCATCAGGTAAATTCTAACTCTCAACATGATTTTACTCTCAGTGAGCAACCTAACACACATATCATTCCTTCTACTTCTACAAACACCCATCCAATGCAAACTAGATCCAAGTCAGGCATTTTTAAACCTAAAATATACACAGCCACAACTTCACCATCACACCACACAGAACCCTCTAGTATTAGTGAAGCCCTTAAGAGTACTACATGGAAAAAGGCTATGGAAGATGAAATTTCTGCTCTTCATAGAAATCAAACATGGAAATTAGTTCCCAGTCAATCAAGCATGAATGTTCTTGGTACTAAGTGGATATTTCGAGTCAAATACAATCCCGATGGATCAATTTCTAAACATAAAGCTAGGTTGGTGGCGAAAGGATTTAATCAAAATCCTAGAATTGACTTTAATGAAACCTATAGCCTTGTGGTCAAAGCCTCTACTATTAAAGTCATTCTATCTCTTGCAGTTTCTTTTGGATGGGATATTCAACAGCTTGATGTGAATAATGCATTTTAAAATGGAACTCTACAGGAAGAAGTCTTTGTGACTCAACCTCAGGGTTTTGAAAACACTGCTTATCCCACTCATGTTTGCAAGCTCTCAAAGGCATTATATGGTTTCAAACAGGCCCCTCGTGCCTGGTTTCATACTCTTAAACAAGCACTTATCAGATGGGGTTTTAGATCTTCACAGTGTGATACCTCTATGTTTTATTTTCTACAAGATGGTATTATGATTCTCCTATTTGTTTATGTTGATGACATACTCGTCACAGGAAATAATTCTACAGCAATCAAATCCATCATACAAAAGCTTCACAATCAGTTTTCCCTAAAATCTTTGGGTTCAATACACTATTTTTTAGGTTTTGAGGTACACAGATTATCTGCAGGTTTATTTCTTTCACAAAAGAAATACATTGAAGATTTACTTAACAGGGCTAATATGATGTCCTCAAAGCCATGCTCAACTCCCATTTCAGCTAGATCAAAGCTCTCTTTATATGATGGTACTCCTATTGAAAATTCATCTCCATATCGAAGCTTGCTTGGAAGTCTCCAGTATCTATGCCACACTCGTCCAGACATCTCCTACGCAGTAAACAAGCTAAGTCAGTATCAGGCCACACCACTTCAACCACATTGGGTTGCTCTCAAACGAGTATTAAGATACTGACGTGGTACTGTCGATAAAGGATTGATGTTTCGACCCTCCTCGACTCCTCTCCAGGTCCATGCCTATAGCGACTCTGATTGGGCGAGCTCAGTAGATGATCAAAAATCAACATAAAGAGGATGGGTTTTTCTGGGAGGCAATCTTATATTTTGGAGCTCGAAAAAGAAGCAGGTTGTTGGAAAATCGAGTACTGAAGCAGAGTATAGGGCTCTTTCTCAATTGGCTTCAGAACTCATCTGGTAAACTTCTTTCCTTCATGAATTCGGGTTTTCTCCATCACATCGACCGATTTTGTGGTGTGATAATAATGGAGCTCGCGCTCTATCTCAGAATCCAGTCTTCCACTCACGTACGAAACACATAGAGATAGATGTACACTTCTTGAGAGACAAAATATCAGATGGTTCTATGGATGTGAAATATGTGAGCTCACAAGAACAAATAGCAGATATACTTACTAAACCTATATCAGTACGGAGGCAAGAAGACATGTGTGTCAAACTCAATCTCTGTTCAAAACCAGCATTGACTTTGAGATGGGGTGTTGGAAATAAAGTCTGTTACGGACCTAGCAATACAACTAATGAATTAGAAAGCTAAATGGAGCCCAAGAAAGCCCAAGCCCAAGTTTTTGAATGGTACATTCCAGAATCAGCCAGCTGTTCAATAGAGATAAGGATGAATCGTACCAGTAGTGTGCAGTTGGTGTACTGTACAAAAATCCAAAACAATTTATAGCAGATATATGTATATAACAACAATGTGGTGAATAAACAAAAGAGCAAGAAAATACCTTTTCACATTCTTTTTTATCTATTTCAAAGGTAGGCGAGACTTCATCTTCATCGCCTAATTTACTATCAAGAAGGCGATATGCAAAGGCGAGGAATCTCTAAGTCGCCTTTCATGCTTTACTCTATGAGGCGAAAATTGTTTTATGTCACCTACTTTATCGCCCTTTACTTTGAGTCCTGGCGAGGTCTTCAGGCGAATTCTCTTCTTAGCAACATTATTTCGCCAGTTTGCTGACTTTGGATGAAATTCTGATTTGGTCATTCTTTCTTCTGAATTTGCATGTTTTAACTCCTTTTTCACAGCTTTTCATCAAAATCCCTATCTCAGCAATAATAGTCTAAAATTACTGAAAATGCATTCAATATCTCATCTTTTAGTTTCAATTTCATTACATTTATACTCATAAAAGATGCTAAAACATAGGTAAATTCTAGACTTATCAAGAAGGCCAACAGTTTTTTCTACGTGATGTCCTCTATGCTCTCGACATAAGGCGTAATTTAGTGTCTGTTCCTGTTCTTCTCTCTTATGGCTACAAATTTGTTTTCGAACATGATGGCTTGGTTTTATCGTACGATGATGTTTCCGTTGGTTTTGGATATCTTTCCGATGGTTTTATGGTTTATTGATTTTCATGCACATTCTTCTTCATTACATGGTACTAGTATTTCTTACGTTACCTCTCCGGTATAGATATTAACATATGACATTCTAGACTCAGTCATATAGGACAGACTAGAATGAACAGGTTGGCCAAAGACAGAATTTTAGGATCTTATGACAAGATTGAATTGGCAACCTGTAGTCATTGTCTAGCTAAGAAAACTACTAGGAAACCTTTCGGTAAAGCTACTAGAGCTAATGACCTCTTAGAACTTATTCATTTTGATATTTGTGGACCGATGAATATTAAGAGTAGGAGTGGTGCGTCATACTTCATTACCTTTATAGATTTTTACGCGATATGGTCTCGTCTATCTGATCTCCCATAAATCTAAAGCCTTAAATTCTTTCATGAAATTTTTGGCTATGATGGAGAATCAATTACATAGGATAGTTAAAATACTTCATACAGATCGTGGTCGAGAGTATCTATCGGAACAATTTAAATAAGTGTGTCTAGAAAATGGTATAATACGCCAATTCACTATTCCTTGGACTCCACAGCAAAACGGAGTTGCTGAACGGAGAAATAGGACTTTACTGGAAATGATTAGATCTATGATGGCATAAGCCAATCTTCCAATCTCATATTGGGGAGATGCACTATTGACTGCAATACACATTCTGAATCGGGTCCCAATGAAATCAGTGACTTCGACTCCATATGAATTATGGACAAGTCGGAAACCTGATTTATCCTACTTGCGACCCTAGGGGTATGCAGGTTGCATACATGATCTATCCAGTAAATATGGAAAACTAGGTGCTAGGGGGAAGAAATGTATTTTCATATGTTACCCAGAGCAATCAAAAGAATATGTACTGATTGGAGAAAATTTTGATGGGAGTATATCAGAAGTAGAGTCACGTGACATAGTTTTTATTGAGAATAAATTTCCAAAGCAGGGTGATGTTGAGCGAGATACTTCATTTTTTTAACAAATTGAATCAAAGGATTTGATGCCCACACAAATTAAAGACGAACGAAGAGTTGAAATAAACTCAATTCCCAGTGGGAGTGATCAAATGCCAGAATCATCTATTCGGAGAAGTAGACAAATTTTCTTTCCCTGACTACATTTTGAAATTGAAGAGGAAGTCTTTATGATGGCTTTACATGACAGTGATGAACCTAAGAATGTGAGAGAAGCTCTCAAATCACCAGCAAAGGATTTATGGGTTAAAGTCATGGAGGAGGAAATGAAGTCAATGAAAAGCAACCATGTTTGGGACTTAGTCGATTTACCACCTCATAGAAAAGCCATTGGAAATAAATGGGTCTTTTGCGTTAAATGGAAGGCGGATGGCTCAATTAAAAGATATAGGGCAATATTGGTGGCAAAAGGTTATACTCAACAAGAGAGTATAGACTATGAAGAGACTTTCTCCCCAGTGGTGAGATTTGTGTCTATTCGCCTCATCCTTCCACTTGTCGCTCACAAAGATCTTGAGCAACATCAAATGGATGTTCAAAATGCATTCCTCAATGGAGGACATGAGGAAGAGATTTATATGGAATAGCCTGAAAGTTTTGTGACTGAAGGCCAAGAAAGTAAAGTCTGTAAATTGTTAAGGTTCATTTACGGACTTAAACAATCCTCTAGACAGTGGTACCTTTGTTTTCACGAATCTGTCTTAACATATGGTTTTGAAATGACAGAGGAAGACCATTGTGTGTACGTGAAAAGATCGAAAGGAAAATTTGTGATTTTGTCCTTCTATGTGGATGAAATTTTATTGGCGTTTAATGACAAGAATTTTTTAATGAAGACAAAGGACTGGTTGTCTACTACTTTTGAGATGAAGGATATGGGTGAAGTAGCTTACATTTTGGGTGTCAAAATTTCAAGGGATCGGGAAAGGAAAATCTTGGTGTTATCGCAAGAACCCTATATTCACCAGATCCTTGAACGTTTCCAGATGGCTGATTGTAAACCAATGGATACACCTATAGCAAAAGGGCAGACTTTAAGTCTAGATTTGTGTCCTAAAACTTTGCAAGAGCGGGAGAAGATGAATAATGTGCCTTATGCAAATGTCACTGGGAGTCTAATGTATACAATGACGTGTACTAGACCCAATATATGCTACGCGGTTGGACTGGTAAGCAGGTATCAAGCCAACCCAAGGAAGAAACATTGGATAGCTGTCAAACGAATACTTGCATATTTAAAGGGTACCGCAGATTATTCTCTGTGTTATTAAGGTGGTGATATTCACTTTATATGATACATAAATGTAGATTGGGGCGGTGACCTGGATGAAAGAAAATATACATCGGGGTATGCGTTCGTACTTAGCCATAGGGTTATTTCCTGGAGTAGTAAAAAGCAGACTTGTATTGCTTTGTCCACCATGGAAGCTGAATTTATTGCATGCTCAGTGGCTGTACAAGAGGCTATTTTTCTCAAATGATTCTTGGGGGAATTGAATATTGAAAATTATGAGCCTGAGCCGGTTACTGTGTATTCTGATAGCCAAGCGGCAATAGCATATACTAAGGATGCTAAATATCACAATAAGTCTAAACACATAGAGACAAAATACAATTTTATCAGAGATATCATGGCTAAGAAAATTGTATCTGTCATATATATATCTACTCACGAAATGATAGCGGACCCTTTTGCTAAAGTGGTACCTAGAGATGTTTTCTCCTTACATTCTAGGTATTTGGGTCAGGCCCAGCTCTGAGGGGTGGCCGGAGGAGCGACCGCCCGGGCCCCGATTGGAGGGGGCCCTCAGAGCCGAAAGTAAGCTAAAAATTTTAAATAAAAAAATGCAATTTGGTATTATTTTTTAAAAAAAAAAATTAATCACTGAAAATTGGATTAATCTGATGTAATCGGACTAGTTTTATATTACTGCTATTTTGGTTTGTAATATCGAATTTGTTTATCTCATAGATCGTTAAGTTAATTTATGGTTCAATACTAGTATTCATGTTTTTAAATGAAAAAAAAAAAAAACTTGAAGGGCCTATTATATTACATTTGCCAAGGGACTCCAAAAATATAGAGACAATACTGATTAGGGTCTACGTAGATTGTAATATCTGGATGTTTTATGCCTAGTTCTTATATACAATGTTTATTATTTATTTATGAAGTGCTCATGCAATCTAGTATATTTTATCGGAATCATATATCCGAAGAGTATGTTATCAGGTATAGGAGAATGGCATACTTGTACGTGCAGTCGCCTTGATTATTCTAATGAATAATGCAATATGAGACTTATATATACTTATATCGTTTGATCGATTTGAATCTCAAAGTCTGAAAAATAAGTATACAAGGTCGCCTTGATAAGGAATCAAGATGAGATTTTTTTCAGTGACAAGTGATCGCTCATGACTTACCCCACTATCATGAGACCTGATTAGATTCTTAATTACTACAAATGGATGGTAGTGACAAGTGGAATCTGAGAGGCATTGGTATTGTCGTCCGTATAGTGAAGAAACATAGATATTGAAACATACACATCTCATTGGAGATAAGCTTCACTGTAATGCATATGTTATACTGTGTATGTAATTTATTGACCGCCGTGGATGATATTTAAAGATAGTCCCTTGGTCTTACTTATTGTACAGGATCCATTTTTTGTGTATCCTTAATACGGTCATTTCTTTCATCTGAGGCTGTGAAAATAGTGTCTGTATCATTAGCATATTTTTCTATGGTCATGATAATTCGATCTATGTAGTACGTCTGTGATGTCGACTGTTTATCATTGACTTTTGGAGGAAGAACGATTTGAAAGTACTCTAAGGATATCAGATTGCTTGTTTTTGGGACTAGACGCATCTTATGTGAGATTGCGTCAAACCTAGGATGTACCCGAAATGAATTTCGAGTACTCTTTCCCTTCTTTTGGGATTGAGAATCTGGTTTATTGGTCACACTGTTTATTCGTGTGTATAACCACCTGATGATGAGTAGTTTGAACTAAGTTGTATAACTGTCGCCATTTGTGGGGCATGGGCACATATTGTGTGAGTGGGAGAATGTTGATTTTAAGGTTGGGTCATACTACATGGACCCAAGCCCATTGCTTAATAAAACCCAAAAGGTGTTATTTGTAATATCTCTCTGTTGGTTGAATGAGATATAATTTCTCCTGATATCAAGAGAGAAAATCACATTTGTACGTGATATTAGTTTTGAGAGGCAGTTGAACATGATTAGAACTGAAAAACTGCAGGACTTTTAAAAGAAAAAAAATTCTCTTTGAAAAAAGTACAACGACTCTAACGTGAATCAACACTCTCCGTGAATACGTGAAACATAGCATGAGTTCTAATTATTGGTGATTCCTGATTGACCATTGGAATGAAAACAACGTAACAGTAAACGATGTTCTTCTTTTCTATCTTTTACATATAATGGTGTTTATATGAATGTTATTTAGTAATGAACAGTAAATAATATATTGATAATCAATTAATTTTTTTATTACCCTATTATATATATATTTATTTATACATATATAATTTTTTCATTTATAATCTCTTAATCATATTTATTTAAGTTTTCAAAAAGTAATCAAAATAAATTATATTTATTATATTTAAAACTGTCAAGAGAAGTAATAGTTTAAATTTATATATACATATATATATATATATGAGAGAAAATATTAATTTACACATTTTTCTTTTAAAATATAAAAAAACCACGAATAAGAGATCAAAATAAAAATAAATACATATACTAATTACACATTTAGATTAACTCAAATGAATATTATTATATTTAATTTAATGTAACTATATGAAGTAAGGTGGTAGGAAGTAAAAATTTGTCTGTCTTTTTCTTAGAAAAATATTTATTCCTTTGCTGAAACCGTATAAACAACGATGAAAAATCATCATATCTTAATAACTTAAAAATGTTAAATTTATTTTTATACTTATCCGGTGAGATATTAATATTTATATACTTTGATTTATTTTGAAAATTTATTACATGGGAAAATCAAATTAATTGTATTATGAATTTACTTTAATTTTGAGAAAATAATCACATAAAAATTATTGAGAAATATAAAAATTGAATTTAGTAAAATTTTAAATAAACTACAATAAATAAAAAATAGAATAGATAATTTTGAAATATTGAATTAATATATTGATTATATTTCAAAAATTTTTCAGGTAAAGAACAATTATGATAATTTACTCAAATACCAAAAATAAAAGAAGGTATAAATAATAAATAATGATCCTTTAAGATAAATTTGCTAAAACAATTTGGTTGTAAGAATATTAAAAATGAAATTCAAAAATAAAAAATAATAAAAGAGTGAATTAAATTAATTTAGGTAATAAATTATAATAATTACATTTTGAAGATTAAAAAACTTTAAAATAATAAAATGAGTCGAATAAGTATGAATTTGATTTTATTAAATACTAAATCAAAGAAATAAATGGAAGAGTGCCATAACATTAAATCATAACTCTACAAAACAATAAAAATAAATAATGTAAATTAATTTAATTATAACTAAAATTTTAAATATATATATATATATGATTCCAAGATAGAAAAATATTTTATTAAATTAATTTAATTTTCCTTTCATAATTATAATAGATATAAAATTAAATTATAATTAATATGGATCAAATTTATTTCCTAAGTTACTTTGATATAATATATTTTAACCAAACACAAATATAAATTTTATTTATATTAAATAATTATATATATATTATAATATTATATATATATATATAGACTAAAGTAAAATGTTGAAAATTAAATATTAAATATATTTAGTTTTTAAAATAAAAATTTTGTAAAAATCTATCAGTAGAGTACAATTAATTGCAATCTATAGTACCCGAGAAGTTGTCTGAATTATTAATGTTTATAGGGAATCTGGTTATTTTAAGCTTTTTAACACATTCGTTATCCAAAATAACAGGATTTGTGGAGGATTTACAATAATGTCTAAGACTGGACATCCCACTATTGAATCTTAATTCTTCGAATACATATGTCAAGAAGTGATCATTCAGAAGATTTGCATCCTCAAATTTAATCATTTTCGTGGGTGGTTCAACCAATTTAATACTTTGATGCAGTGTAAGTAGCAACAGCTCCCTTGGATAGTAGAGGTTGAGGTTGAGCTCTTTGGGGATTAGAAGCAGATGCAATACATTCAAGACCACAACTATAAAAGCCTCTCAATCTTCCTCATCTAAACTATCATCATTCAGAGAGTTCAAAGCCATTAAACATCTTATTCCTTTCTTATAACATTAAAAAGAATCATGATCAACAAACAATATGCGATAAGATCCACTCACACTACTCAACCACACTAATTCAATTCCAACCTCACTCAACCGTGCAAATCCATGCCATACCAATTTCAATACTTGATTAGGATCAAAAAATCAAACCTTCACATGAAAATGAGCATGATCACATTGCTTCCATGTGTTATCTTTCACAAAATATAAACACTCACACTCTAAGTAATTATCGAAACACTCACACTGAAAAGCTATATAAATACAGAAATGATGAATACATAAATGATAAAGAGCATGACAATCATCTAAGTCCAATGTTTTAGGATTAACAACATCTAATTTACAGATTGCAAATTAAGGTTGAGTATAAACTCTTTTTCCAAATATTTATTTACTATAAGAAATCAACCGTAGACTATCAATAACAAACGCTTCGCCAAAAGCAATTAAAACTAATTCTTTTAACTTCAAGCAATTCCAAAATTTTTTGGAATACCATGTATCTTCTACTCTACCATAATATAGTTTCAAAGCAACTCCAAATAAAATATTTTTTTACTTCTGTACCATGTATAGTACATTTTGCCCAACAAATTGAGGCTATAGAAAATTTCCATTTCTATTCAAGCAACTGGTCTTCTTGTGCTTCTATTTTTCATTAAACAATAAACAATAAAGTTTCTATTACCCATTGCAAATACATGCATAATGTTCATATAACCTGGAATAAAATGAATTAAAAACCTTAGATTTACTTTTACCAAATCTTAGGATCTTCTCCCATCATCCAATTACTTCTACATTTGCTTTCTTCCAATTACTTCTACATTTGCTTTTGTGGTCCATTGTTTGTTTATTATAAGAATGATGTTTCCTTTATGGTCAAACAAAAGTAATATATATTATTCAAAAGGAAGAGCCTAACCCAAAAACATACTATTACATCTCTATCCTATCTCGAATCATAGTCAACAGTGGTAAAATAAATTGGATTTAAAGGTAAAGTCAATAAAAATATTAAACTAGAAAACAACTAAGAAAGTTCCATAAAAATCATAGGATGCTAAGAACAGAGGCGTCAGGCTGACCATTTCAACTTTGGATCAGTAAAAACTAGACCATTCTTCATGCATCCAAGATAAGTTTGTGAGTGCTTAAGTTTCTTATCCAAGAGTAATGACAAGTGGTCTAGGAAAAGAAAAAAAATATGGCATTAAACTAATTAAAAGAAACTTCACAAAGAAACACAAAACAGAAAAAGAATTGTAGTATGAAGCATGAGTAGTTTATTTTGTATGTCACTTAGCCTCAAACATATATCATCATGAGCTTTGACATAAAACTCACAATCATAGAGTGCAGTTTCAACTTTAAAGAATGCTAATCTGTGAAAATAATTCCAGATAAGAATTTTCTATTTCACAAATTATATAACAGATAATAAACTACATAATTTACAAATACTAATATTTTATAGGGAGCTTACTGTACTCTTCCCCAATATCTAATAACAAAAAAAAAAAATCATTATATTCTGCTATCTATTTCCTTAACCCTTGCATCTTTCTCTTGTCAATGGTCTTCCAAATAAAAAACCTAAAAGCCAAACCAGTACATTCTTCCAAGTTGCAAGAAAAACATCATCAAAATATTCTATATCAAACCAACAACATAATAGATTGTCTAAATATCAATCAATCAAAATAATTCAAAAGTAACACCAAAGGAAAAAATAAATAAATAAATAAATAATAATAATAATAATAAAAGACATAAAGAAAACATGAATAAGCGAAATTTAAGAATATGCCTCCAAAAATATAAGATAAAATGCCAATGTTTTCTGTCCAATGATGCATATAGGGTTATGCAAATATAGGATAGTAGGGACTCAAAAATACCGGAATGTCATTATCATTGGTCTTAGGGATCCTAACCACAACAACTTTAAGGTCACACCCGTTAATCTCATGTATAAGAAAAGAAATATTATGAAGAATAAGTAGTATTATTATGCGACTTATCCTATTCCAGATCTCTCTGTACTCATCAATGTCAGGATGTAACTACACTTAGTCGAAATCTTATACATTTCTATCTCCACAAAAGGCATCAAGTACTGCAATAAAACACATTTAGCACTACGAAACAAACAAACTATCACCATGACCATGAAAATTCAAACTTGTAAATTATAATACCTCCTGTATCACAACCCATGCTATCATACTCTTTCCCTAGAACAACAATGTAAACCATTTATCAAATAAAAACAAACAAACAATTAATCAATAAGCAAGTAAACAAAGGCCTGTTCTACGAATAAAACTCTTCCATTGATTTCTCTAGACTCTTTTCTGTATTTGAACACATGTTCAATCTATGGATAATGAAAACAAATCAACCAATCTCTAAAACTCATTAGCAGATACTAAAACACACATTTTTTTAATAAGTCACTTACTAAGAAGCAGAGTTGTAGGAGGCTTCACTCATTTAGCGATTCACAATAACAAAAAAATACCTAAATACCATAATCAAACGCTAATCATCAAGCGAGCATAAAATAGGCAACAACCTCCACACACCTAATAATTACATCATGTCATTAAATCAATCAATTAAGATAATCAAATTCGTCAAAAAATATTTTTTTTTTTTAAAAATGTATTGTACTCACTCGTTGGTGATAACAAGGAAATTTTCAATGAATTATTGCATAGTTTTTCTAGTAAGAATTCAATGCCTCGTTTTATTGGTAAAAAACACAAGAACAACAAAACTGCAGTATGTACTTTGTTATTCATAATCTAATGAACAGGATAGTAGCATTGTCAGTCGTCTTTGAGTAATGGAACTCTCTAAATTGATATCTCTTTTTCTTCCATAGCTATCGGTCAAGAATACGATGGTAGCATTGGTTCATCTGATGTAGGTTTGGTTGATTGGATCTCTAAAGAAAAGGTTTTCTTATTCACACCAGCTCAGCATTTGATTTAGGGTTTTTATTTAGAGATTTATTGTTATCCTACTATAAAGTAGGATTGGATGGGATAAATTTATTTATCCAATCCCATCCCATGTCATGCCAAACCTGGGTTTACTAACTTTTAAAGTTAGTCCAACCTATCCTACTATATAATATCTTATCTAAAGGGTGGGATCAGTGATTTGGGATTATTTTTGGCTCTTTTTGTTCATGTCTTTTTATAATAAATTATCCAATCCCATCTTCAAACAAACATTACATTACTAATAAATTCATTCAATCTCATCTAGTCCCATCCCAACTCATTTAATTTTATCAAATTCCATCTAATCCTATCCCGTGCACCATACAAGCCTAGGGTTTTGTTGAAGGCGGAGAATGTGAGACATCATACTAAGTGAAAATAAATAGGTAATTAATAAAATGTAAGGTGTAAGATTTTACACATTTTAACGGATTAAAAAGGAGATAAAGAAAGATTATTTGAGAGTTCGGGGGAAATGTAGAGTGCCACAAAATTTAATGGGGGAGAGAATGAAGGTGAAAAAATGATAATGCTACGTGTCACTTTCCTATTTGTAAAATAAATACAAAACTAAAAAAAAATTAGCGATTTTGGGTATTTTTCTACCCAACGCTGAATCCTAAGCATGCCATGTCAAATTCGTGGACCCGCTGATGGATCTCGTTTTATATATATATATATATATCGAAGGGATTCAATTATATTTATTAACATGTATTTATGTGTCACGTCCGTAATTTGGGGCTATTCGTCTGCTTATTTTTGAAAATTTTCTTAATTTTTATTTATTTTCGTTATAAGGGTAAAATTGGTATTTTTGAAAAATGTTGCCTTTTCTGGTTTGACAAAATTATTTGACTCAGTTGACTTTTGGGTTGGTTTTGAAAACAATTGGATAGTGGAGATGATTTTGTAATTATTTTATAAATGGGGTTATTTTTAATTAATTTCTAAACATGTGGGTTTATGGCGATATTTGCCACCCATATAAATATGAAAAGAAACCTTTTTGATTCATTTGTCACACAAACCTAGAAATTTAATTTCATGTATTCTTCAAACACTCTCAACCAAAAACCTCTCCACAGATTTCAAAGCCGCGATTTTCAAAGCTTTCAATTGGATTGTTGTGTTGCCTCGATTTTCTTCACACCTAGGTAATGTGTTCTTTAATTCTCTTGGTTTTAAAGCATATTATTGATTTTGGGATTTTGGTTTAGATTAGGGTTTGACGATTTGATTTGGGGATTTTACTTTATATGGTTTGGGTTTTGAAACCCTTAATTCAATTTCATGATTTTGGGAATATGGCTGCCCTATTATTTGATCATGTTCGGACATATGAAATGGTGTCCATATTCGTTTGCTATCTGTCTGCTATTTGAAATCTGAATTTTGTAATCTGCTAAAGTTCTGTCCTAAGGTTAATACGATAAGACCGGCATTCTGTTAGGGGAAAACTAGATGTATACATCGATGCGCGAAAGCGTATACGGCCTTGATTGCCAACCATTTTCTGGATGCGACGACATCATCTCTGGGATCTTTGATCCATCTCTGAGGGTTTAACCCTATTTGTATGTTTCTGTTCCCGATTTTGTCATTAGACTAATGACAGGTCTGGTAAGTTAAGCACCTAAAAATTGGGTAATCTGAATTCCATGATAATGGATTGTTTCCGCTTCTGATGATTGTTTGCTATGTTTTGGATATCTCTTATTACTGCACGATTTTATCTTTTGGGTATTAACACTGGGTAGTGTTCATTGTTACTCCTAACTAGCTATAAGTGTTAGGATTAGACCCAATTGGATAGCTAGACTTTGATTTGGCGAATGACATAACTTGAAATAGGCTTAAAAAGTGCCCAGGGTCCATAACCGGACTGCTTATCGGATTAGATACCGGACTGTCACTTAAAACTGGAAAACTGAATATAGGATGGTCCCTAGACGAACTCCTTACCGAGCTGGTTACCGAAATACAATTCGGTCAGACTTAAGATCATTAGATTCACTCTCTGGATGAATTACTTGCCGAATAAGTTACTGAACTATAGTTTGGTATGAACCTCCGAAGACTATTCAACCTCTCTGACCGAACTCTTCACCGAGCTAGGTACCGAATTACAATTCGACATGTCTGAGAGACTTGAAACTCTCTGACCGAGCTTCATACTGGAATAGAAACCGAACTGTCACTTAAACTTTCCTTGGATTCGTATAATTGCTCTCTGACCGTATAGCTTACCGGAATGTTTACCGAACTACAATTCGATAAGTCTGGTAATGCTCTCTGACCATATAACCTACCGGATTGTTTACCAAACTACTATTCGGTTACGGTCTTTCTTCTGAAAATAATTTGATATCTATAAAGCCTTTTTCAGTCGGTAATTGCAATAATCTGTAATCAATTATCCTAGATCACCTAAAGGGGATTAATTTTGGGATAACTTGATTTGTTAATCAACTTGTTTGCTTCTGTTTGTACCTTGGTTTGTTAACTAACTTGCATTGGTGCATGACATGCTATTTTGTTTAATAAGACGCATATGTATGTGTTTGTTGGGCATTGGCTTACTAACCAGACATCGATAGTCTGACCCTTCGTTGTTTCTATTTTTGTTTTGTATGTTTTGAACCCTTTTTGGGAATGGAATTGCTGAGTTCAGACAGCCAGGTGGGATAGTAGGATATCACTAGCATCGAGCATTCACATGGCATCCTCTTAAGATTTGGATTTCATATCAATTTACTTTGCTGGATTTATTTCTGTATTTTGAACCCGCTGCACATGTTTTGGATTTGTTTTCAGATTAAGTACTCTTGGGATATTTTTATGGAATTGTCTTTCATTTGGAACTTGTAGTTCAACTACAATTTAGTTTTGAATTTGTTTCGAACTATTTGAATTTGGATTTATAAGAACTGTCTTTCAGATTTGAATATGATTTGTATTTATCTGACTATCTGTTATTTGTATGTTTTGTTATTTGTCTTCCGCATTGACATCCGGTCTCCGCGTTCCCTTTCCGTCGGGGCGGGGGTCTGGGTGTTACATTATGTTTAATCATTCCTCTACATTTATTTTTTAAATCTAAGATAATAATCAAATGAATTCTCTATACTTCACTTATATTACATTTTTTTTCTTGATGCAGTTGATCCTTCTATGAAAGATTGAATTATCTAAAAGGTTTGGATGAAATTGAAGATTATAAGTTAGTCAAGAATATAGCTAACAATGAGGTGTTTTGAAACATGAATACCTAAATACTTCTGTAGAAAATCAGAGTAAGTTTCAAAGAGAAATTTTCTACTTTATAAAATTCTGTTATATTCACCACAAGATTATAAGAAATAATACAACATCACATCACTAATGCAACATTTGGACGCTTATTTATAATAAACAAATAAACACAAAGTGGAAATGCTTTAACTTTAGAGCAGTATTTTCAATATCTTCGCATTTTCCTGGTGATGCTAAAATCATGAATCATCCTATTGTCAAGGTCACATGTGATATGTCCATCTATCACCAAGATCACAGGCGATATCTCCATCTATCATCAAGGTCACATACGACTTATCGCGGAGGTAACAGGCGATACCTCTAATGCCAACTCCTATAGCCACAAATTACCCTAAGATTAAGTAAGTTTTCATCTTGGAGATAATGGTGTGGCCATAGATTTACTTAGTTCTTGTCCTGATTTGTGATGAGGTCTTCAATATACTTATGTTGAGAGATGAATATTCCCTCTATAGACTGAGCAATTTCCAATCCTAGATAGTACTTGAATGGACCAAGATCCTTTATGATGAATGCCTCATGTAATGACTTCTTCACAACTGCTATGTGAGATAATTATGGTCCCCTGTTCAAAAGATCATCCACATAAAAAAATAAAGCTAAAAATGTGTCTACTGTTTTCATTGTGAACAAATAATGATAATGAGAGGACTGTGTGAAACCATAAGCAACCAGATGAGAGGCAAGCTCGCAGTTCCATTCCCTACTAGCATGCTTAAGTCTATAGAGCAATTTTAAAGTTTGCACACCTTAGTTGAATTAGAAGAATAGCCTTCAGGTAATATCCTATAAACTTATTCCTTTAAATGCCCATAAAGAAACACAATCTTAATGCCTAGTAGCTTCAATGGCCAATTTCGTGTAGCTGCAGCACCAAGAAGTAATCTGATTGTGACAACCTTTGCTACAAGTGAAAATGAGTCATAGTAATCAATCCCTATAATCTATGTATATCTATTTACAACTAGTCTCGCTTTATACCAATCTATAATGCCTCCAACGCCTATATCTCAAGATCCATTGCTTCCTACCACTCATTAAACTGGACATCTTGTTTGTATGTGTTAGGTTGTTGTATAGGTTTGATATTAGCAAGGAAACGTAAATGGGAAGGTGAAATTAATGTTACCTGCAGAAGCCTAGAGAATCAGTAACTGCATCTGCTACTAGATTACCATAGGAAACCTGTACATTCAAAACAAAATCTGACAACAAACTAGGTGGTTTCCTAGTTCTATCCCTCATTTAAACTAGTGGAATGGTATTTTAGTTACACTAGTAGAAAACAGACCTTTGGGAACAAATATCTTGGTAACGGATGGAAAACTGTTCCCTATAGAATGTAGAAGAGCAGTTCTAAAAATGTTCTTGTAACTGTTCTATAAACTTTTTAAAGGGAACGGTTTCAAACCGTACCATGTAACAAAGGAAAACTGTTCCCTATACATGATTCGAGAACGGTTTTAAAACCGTACTATATTTGATCTCCGAAAATCGTTACACCAACATATTAATGGAAACGATTTTGAACCGTACCATAAAAGAACATGAAAAATCGTTCCCATAACTTATTTTACTTATTCATCTTACTTTCATTAAACTTTAAAGTGTGGCACCATTTGAATAGAAAAATTCTCTAAAATCATTTCATTCACACCACCATTTCCTTATAAGAAAAAAAAAAACTAAAATAGTTTTTCCTAATTTCATCAATTTCCCATCCTTATCACCCTTGGTGCTTCAATCCACAACTTCCAACTCAACAGCTTCAACAACACCACCTCACACAGTAGGTCACGAAGCGAAGCATTTTCTTTTTGTGCTAGAACAAGTTCGATCAAGTTGCGCTCTCTTTTTTCTCAGATCTCAAGTCCCCGTTGCTGAATCTATATATTTTTTGTCGTTGATTAAGAAGTAGAATCTAATATCACTTAATGAGAAGCGTTTTAACTACTCTTGCAAAAAAAAAGTCAAACTTTTGTCGATTTTAGCTCCTGAAGAATTTGAAGAACTCTACTTCATCAATCGAACCACAGACATAAGAGTTTCAACATCACTACCATTTTTGTGACTTCTACCATATTTAATTGCTTTTTGAAATGGTAAGTATTCAAGATGGTTGTAGAATTCTTTAATTTGAAGTTATATTAATAAACCTATTAATATTCCCTGAATTTTGAATGGATTTGATTGTCTGGACGGTTCATTTGATGATACGAATGCATAGAGTTAGAATTTTGGCATCACCTTAATCGATTCCTAGGTAAGTCTCAATATTCTTCTCTGTTTTAATAATTTTCTTCTATATTTTGATTGATTTTATAGTGGAGTTTTCGATATTGTTTGATTGACATAGACATGAGATTAAGCTTAGTGTGTTAATTTGATTGTGCTTTTAATTTATCAATTACTATCCAGGCATGTTATTTGATTTCTTTTAATTTCTTTTTGGTTTTGGATCATATCCAGTTATCTGGATTTTCTATATTTCTTTCTAACACTATGTTTGGAAAATCTATTTTGGATGCTTTTATTCTTTGAATAAGGCTAAAGAGCATGATAAGTTTTAGAGAATTTAGAAGACAAAGAATATCATCAATGTGTATGTATGTATGATGGCATATTGATGACCTCTTATCATTATGATGTTTGAGAATAGGTTGATCCAGTATTGGCAATCTGTGTTATTTTGGTTTTTGTTTTTTTTTCTTCATATGTAGTAATCAAAACTTGTAGTAATGATCTGATTTATCTTCTTTTTTATCAAAATGGGTAGAAATGAATTGAATTCTCTGTGTCATTGAGTTGCAGAAAACAAATATGATGCTCTGCAATGAACTTTTGATTAAAGTTACAGCTGTTTATCATATTCAAGGATTGAGGTTTTGTGGCATGGGAAGAACTGATAATGTAACGTCCGCAAATTGGGCCTAGAAGTATGGGCCAATTTGAAAATTTTTTTACGTGTTTGATTTTCGATACATTCCACTTCGGAATAAGTCGAAAATACTATTAACGGCATAATATGAGATTTGAGATTTTTGTCTAGAATTGATAAAATAACATTAAATCGAAAATTGGTTATTTTACTCCAAAAGGTGAGTTTTATCATCAAATGATGTTTTATAAATCATAAGTAGAGACAACGACTAAGTGGAAGCATTAGAATTGAAAAATGGAATTTAAATCGAAATTGCGGCTTTATTTGTAAAATGGCGATTTTAATGGAAAAATTGTATTTTAGGAATAAAATAGACTTTGTGAGTAAATTCTATTTTGGTATGTAGAAATTATATTTAATTATGGAAATAAGATTTATGTCATAAATGACGATTTTAATTGTAAAAATAGCGGTTTTGGCGATTAATGGTGTTTTTGGTACAAAATGGGTTTATGATAAAAATTATATTTCCGGTGTAGAGAAATGATTTTAGTATTTCGGAAATGATTTTCAAATAAAATTGAGAGACCGGTTTTAATAATGGAATTGGTGGGTTGAAAATGTTAGTGGGCTTGGGTGGAAAATTTGGGTCCATTAATACTGAAGGCCCATTAATACCAAATAAAAACCCTATCTACCACTCTTTTCCCCATCACTCTCTAACTCCCCTCTCTCTCTCTACATTTGTCTCAAGAAACCAACCCTCTCATTTTCTCTCTACACCACCAACAAACCCTAACACTTCCCCTAACTATTTCTCTACAAAAAAATCATTACAACATCACTCACAAACATCATTAAATGTTACTAGGAGGTGGATGAAGCTCCTCTACTTCATTTTTGAAATTGGTAAGCCTTATAAAAACCCCATTTCATCTCAATTTTGTTTTTAAATTATGTAGCATGATTAAATTTTGACTTTGAGCTCTATAGAGTCTAATGATGCTTCCAATTAGTCACATGTAGTCCATAATGTCTCTAATTGTAATTTTGAACAAAACCCTAACTTTCAATTGGGGATTTTATGAAAGGAAATTATTAAAGTGGTTTATAAATGATCCTAGGTTGTTACTAAGTGATTTTGGATTAATTCTAACCTATTTTGAAGATTTCTAATCTCATTAGTATGCTAATGTCCTTAATAGAATTGTTGTGTGGTAATTTAAATATGTTGGAACCATTTAATGATGTTATGGTATGTATGGATGGTTGTAGTGTGATAGTTGTATATTTGTAATGGCTTAGAACAAGTGGAAACCCTCACGGGAGCGGCTTTCTAACTTGTGGATCGATGGATGAGAGGTTCGTATTTCCGTTTTTAGCCCTACACACTTGTTTGTTATTGGTTGATGCATTGAATATATGTTTACTTGTATTATACCATGAAATTGGTTAAATAAGATAACCATCCAAACGTTGATATGATGAGCATACTTGCATGTTAAGTCGCTAGAGCATGTATGTAATGCATGTAGAATCATGCTAGGCGCTGCTTTGGGAATTGAAGTTTTGGGTGGACCGAGTCCACATTGTTTGTGGATATTGAAGGGCAAAGGTTAGAGACTTATCTTTCCGCTCTTGATTGTGGATTCTTGAAATGGTGTTGATATGTGTTTGGTAAGACATGTTGGTTGTATACATGACTTGATAATTATGAACATATTGCATTTATGACTATGTGAAAGTGCATATGTGTTCGCCTTGTGGCTAAACGATTTCAAATGACAATGTTGTCTTGGTACCTCTAAGAGGTCAAATGTGCAAACGAAAGTTATAAAAGAAAGGATAAATGTGTGATCGTGGTTGAATCACTAAAATGGATAATTGCCTTTATTATAGCTAGTTAGCGAATGTAGTGGCATGCCATAGGGAAACAATGAGAATTCTCAACATGTGTATACATGAACGATAAATTGGCATTGGGGCCAAAAACGAATGAATTGAGTGACGACTCCTAACGGGTGTGACGGCACCACAGCCTTTTGGCCTAACGAACGAATCCAAAGGTAGATGACCGACTCGAGGGAGACTAAATCGGCTCTACGGATTATTGGTCTTCGGACCTCAATGAGAGCTTGGCTCTAAAATAATGGCTTCGGCCCTAACGTCCCGTTTTCACTAATCAAGCTAGAATTAAGGGTAATTGCTTAAAAATGGCATAATGTGTCTATTGAACTTGATTGTTGAGTATTTTGAAATTGGTTGGTCATATATTATGGAAACTTAACTTGTCAAATGTTTTTGAACTAGAAATATTTCAACTTGGATTGTTTGAAGTTGAATGTTGAACTTCAAATGTTTTGGAACTTGAATTGTTTAAAACTTGCAATATTTTAAACTTGCTTCGTATTGAACTTGAAATGTCATTGATGATGATCTTGATGAGGTATTGATATTGTCTTGCTAATGAACTTGAAAAGGTTCTTAAACTTGAACTTGAACTTGATGATAACTTGATGAGGAAATTTGTTCAGGTAGTAGGAAAGACTTCCTATGAACTTCATAACAAAATGACATTGTTATGGATATTGGAAATTTGGAATTTATATGAACATGCTTGGTAATCAAGATGACTAATGAACTTGACTAAGAGATCATGACATGTCTTGTGCATAATCTTAATGCTTTGGAATGTTTGTTTAGTGAGACAACCCTTAGTCCAATACTCTTGTCTAGTGGTGTGATCCTAATATGTTTTTGTCAAGTTAAAATGGGTCTTTGTTAGATTAATTGGCTAAATTATGATTTGGGGAATCATATTGAATGTCTAATAATCAACTTGTTGTTAACTTGGTTGGTAAATGATGGTTTTACTTGAATTGGTATTGAAATGGTGGAATAAGTAGGAACTTGAAAATTGGAAATTGTTGTCTTGTGTTGCTGCTGCAACAAGTTGACCACATAGGCAACTTGTTCAGCTTAGTTCGCCCAAATGGTTGGATCGTTTGACTAGTGAACTGTTTGTATGTGTTTTTTGATATGCATAAATAATGTGTTTAAAATTTGATTGCATTCCGATGTCGTTTGGGTGAGTTTTGAAATTGAGCAAATCATTCAGATGGTCTCCTGAGAAGTGTCACTATTCTGCCCAAGACAGGGCACGTTCGCTGCCAATTTTTCCTTATCTGCTGCCAGCGAATGGTGGCAGCCAACGAGGACAGCGAGCGCCGCATCATTCGCTGCCAAATTTTCCTTCGTCCGCTGCCAGCCAACGCTGCCCGCGGATGGACTCCTGGAGCGCCACAATATTATTTTTTTCAACTTGTCGGTCTTCATTCTACCTCATCTGAACTCCGGCTACGATTTTGTCCTTAAGTCTAGTTTCCAACTATGTCTTCAAATTTTGAAAATATGATCATATTTATATCAAGATTTTAAATCTCCTCTAAGTGTTCGTAAATTTCAGCTTTCTGAAAATACGTGTAACTAGTATAAGTTTTGTATCCGGACTCCAAATTGAGTCCCTTTTCTTGCTATGAATTTATGATGATGTCCTTTCATTACTATATGTTTTGAAATTATAGAAATAAATAAATGATATTATAAGGATTTCAATCTTCTTTAAATGTACGAAACATCCTATATGTAGGAATCGAAATTCTTGAATTAAAAACCTCTTAAATGAATTGTTTCCAAAAATTTTTAAATCTTTCACTAGTATATTTAATTGCTAGTAAACTCACCTACTTGTGACCATTTTTGAAAAGTTATTTTGTTATCGAATATCTTGTCGACGAAGTGTCTTTAAAGGTATTTAAAAACCATAAGTCTTGTAACATGAGAACTTGCAATGTGGTCAATTTGTTGATTGCTTATTGTTCAAGAAATGACCTTGTATGTTTTAATTTCTATTTGATACCAAATTGTAATTCGGTGTCCATTTCGGTATCGAGTTCGGTCAGGGAGCATAATTTTTCATCTTCATGGGTTAACGAATTATAATGCGGTAGGGAGCTCGGTATGTAGCTCGGTCAGAGGGTTTGTCTTTCAATTGTGTTACTGAATTGTAATTCGGTATACAGTTCCGTAGGCAATTCGACATAGTTTGGTAATGTGTTTAAAACCTGAAAATTGAATATAATAGTGGCTTGATTTTACCCTATTGATTAAAGATTGAAATCTTCGATTGTCGGATTGACTGGTGATCTCCTTGAGTCGAGTTGCTTGGACTAAGCGGAGTTTGGCTCACAAGTCTATTGTAATGATTGGTCGTCATGAGATAATTGTATTGATTCACTTAATCGAATTGATCGTCTTGATTTATTTAATTGAAATGATTGTCTCGATTGACTCAATTGAAATTGGTTGTCTTGATTGACTCGATTGTATTGATTGTCGTATTTGATCGCATTATTGATTGATGGATACATATGGTTAACGTTAAGGAGAAATGAGATTAATCTTAATGATTGGTAAACCATAGAATGAGCATGAATGTGTGACATAGCATGCCTCGAATGATACACTAGCATGACTGATTGCTAGGAATTGGTTGTGTTTGACTTCTATGAGTTAAGGTGAGCTTAGAGATGCTCACATTAGAATTGCATTGTGTGTTAAAGCATTGCATATCGACAGAGAGGTAAGAGTATTTGTGTGTGCTTGTTTGGGACATGGGATGCGAACTAGACGTGTGTCTGACCCCTTCTTCTTTTTCTTTTTTTTCCGTAAATTGTGTTTTCAGGTTCGATCGAGCAAGGCATGTGGTATTTGAGCTCTCATGGTGAAGTTCACTAATGTTGTAATCACCTATACATGTATTTTAGAATTTTATCATATTTGTAAATGAGCTTATAATATATTTGAAGTATAGTTGTAAAAGATGTTTTATTCACTAGAATTTCTAAATATCATCTATGTATGATTTAAACCAAGTATCATATGTTCAAGAAAGTAACATCTTTATTCGTTTTCCGCACAATTATCATATAAACTGATCGACTTTTGAAATGTTCCTAAATGGTAAATCGCAACTGCATCGTTAATGTGGCGGTTCGGGCACCTGCTACGTTCTCAACCGGGGCGGGGGTTCGACGCTACAGATAATATTATGTTGAAGATAATATCTAGTAAGGTTGATGTGAATAGATGAAAAATCAGATATAGTCTAGACTTACTAAACCCGATGTGCATATCTACATCAAGGTTGTCTCTATTTTATTTGGTCTCTTCCACCAGTGTATGTAGTTTTAAATTAACTTTCAGATAGTATCTCACTATCTGTATCAGACATGGAACCAATTTTCACTAAATAGTGATAGAGAATCTATATAATTGCTTGAAAGATTAGTTACAGTGATAAGCTACAGTTCCTCTATTCTGGTATGGTTACTGAATGGTGCTAGTTTTCTTTCTTCTTGACTTTTGAACAGGAGCAAATTTGGTGCGATGAAATTGCCAGATGCAAATCATTCTCAGGTGAATGCAAGTATGAATCTCAAGCAATATAGGGAGAAATGCTTAGAGAACTCTACGTGTATTACATACACAAACTCAGATATTAGAGAAGGAGGTAGTGGTTGTGCTATGTGGTTCGGTGATCTAATGGACTTTAGGCAGTTTCCATGGTGGACTGGATTTATATATCGAATGTCTGCTTCATAACCAGGTAACTGATTTTCTTTGTGACTTGGGATACAAACCGAGAAACAGAAAAAAAAAAATTAATTGTGTCGCTTATAATAGTAGAGAAAATTAGTGATCTCTACTGAGATATTTGAGCACTCCAAAGCCTTTTATCTATATACTTGTACCCATACTACTCCTTTACTGCAATCCTATCAGTCTTGCAATTTTATGTTTTTCTGCAATGAGGTTATAATGATTTGTTTCGATTGAATTTGCTGTTATTTTGACTATATTGTAATCTCTATACTGTCTGTGAAGGAAACAAACAGATGCATACAACTGAGATTTCTTGATAGTTGTTAGTACAATGAGGGTGGTCATTATGACTCTTATAGCTGGCTATTATATTCACAAAAGAAGAGCGAATTCAAGTGATTTTCTTCTTTGTCATACTAATCTATTCTTCACTTGATTGTTTCATTATGCCTTACGCTTCTCCATTTATGATCGCTTCCAATTAATTCATCTGTAATTGATAGGAAAAAATGTTCAAGAGATGGAAGACTTGGAACTACCATTATTTGAGTAGGTGACAATTTCACGTGCCTCTAACAACTTTTCATATGATAACTTGCTTGGTGAATGTGGCTATGGACATGTCTATAAGGTAACCTTGCGACATTGAAGTTATGATTTCTGAATTAGTAGAAACTCACAAGAGCAATTTGTAATTCAGTCATTCCTGATAAAAGGGTATTCCAGTTTGGATTCTTTATTAATTTCGGTATAGTTTTGAGAATGCAGTTTGCCTTAAAATTCAGTAGGATATAAAATGAAATAAAATTGCTGGTAAGATTAGAATCATATGCTGATGTTACTCAATTATATTAGTGACTCAAATAAGTATCTTCAGTGCTGGTTCTTCTAGTCTGGTATGGTTATGAGGTTTATTTGGAAAACAATGAGTATTATTGTAAATTAACAAAGGGGATGATGTGTTTGGTTGAGGAAGGGGAGACTTTGAAAGATGAGCAGGAACTGGTTTTTGTGGAGAGGTTGGTTAGATTGTTGATGATGAGCAGGAATCAGAGGTTTAATGTTGTGAAACTAAATGAGTTTAAGCGTAATTTTAAATTTCCAAATGATTATATTATTAGGATTCTACTTAAGTACTTAGATACTTAAGTACTCAGATACATCTAGACTTGTGAATTATAATGGAAGAGAACGTTCGATGGAGATTGAGCTTGGTTCATGGAAGCCAAAGTTTGCAGTTTCAGCTGTTGAAGCCTTATCTCAGAAGTTTGGTTGTGAGCCCAGCTTTTCTTGTTGTTTGCCGTTGACCTAGGTAAAATCGTTGGAGAGATAATCATCTAACTTCCTATTTAGGAAGAAAGAGGTATTCTTTAGTTTTCCTCGGTATCATATTCTATTTTTTTTCCTCTTATTGTATCAACAATTTGAGTTTTGTCCAAATCAGTTTTTGTGTATAAATAGTTTTTGATTTTTAATTTCATCGCATGTGCAGAAAAATGGTGATATTGATCCAAGATGGACAAGAAAATGAAAATGGTGCAACATAAATGCAGAAATGATTCTAAAGGCCGATTTTGTGTTGATCCAAGATGGACAAGAAAATGAACGGTTTTGTATTACTGTTGCCCATATTAGGAAAAACCGTTCCCACAATTTAAGGAAACGGCTGTATAGGGAATGGTTACAAATGTGTTCCCTATAATATTAAAATCGTTACCATATCTTAAGGGAACGGTTTGCACACAATGGAAACGGTTTTGTGACCGTTCCTAAAGGCCTGTTTTCTACTAATGTTACTTGAAATATCAGAATTAGAAGGAGAAGTAGTATATGACTCATCTTCTAGAACAACAACAAGTTGTATAAAATCTAATATATGATTAGTTTCATCAGAGTTATGCATAGGAGTATTGATATCATTGCTGATATTGGGAGACTAGTCATCTGAAGAATCAAAAACATCCACCAAAAACTCTGAAATTGGTAATGGACAAGTACAAGACTCATTGTTACTTGAAACCGGACATGTTGTAGTAGCAGATTTTTCAGTGTAAGGAGAAATGGTTTCATAAAATAAAACATCTCTGCTAATGTGGATTTTGTGTGTTTTTGTATGTTTTAAAAGCTTTAAACTTGGCAAATACCCCAAAAATATACATTTAAGGGCTTTTTCATCAAACTTGATTTTATGGGGATAAGTGTTTGTAACATAACAAAGGCATCCAAATGATTTCATGAAATTATAGTCTGGTTTTCTTCCATGCATTATCTCAAAAGAAGATTTCCACATCATAATTCATGTAGGTAGTCTATTAATGATATAGGTTGCGGTGTTTATGTCTTTATTCAAAATTTTCAAGGGTAGATTTGCTTGAAATAAAAGACTTCTAGCAACATTGAGTAAGTGTTTATGCTTTCTTTCTACCCTCCCATTTTGTTAAGATGTATAGGGTGCCGTTTATTGGTGATGAATGTCATTTTTAAGAAACAACTCTTGACAGTAGAAGAAGTAAACTCAGAACCATTATCAGATTGAAAGGACAAGATATAGATATTGTATTAAGTCTGAACAGATGTAATGAAATTGGACAGAATTTTTGTTGTTTCTGATTTATGTTTCTGGAAGTATACCTAGGTAACTCTACTAACATCACAAACTAGTGTGATGAAATAAGGTAAGTTTGACATATAAGGATGAGAGTAAGGTCCCAAAGGTTTGTATGAACTAGATCAAAGGAATTTGAAGCAATCTCATTATTTTGAATAAAAGGAAATCTTTGTTGCTTTGATAAACGACAAACGGTACAAGATTTTATCAAAGCCGAGTTATTAGTGTCAAGAATACATGTTATTTTATTGATTACAATATTTGAAGCATGTCCTAATCTACTATGCCAAATTCTAGAGATAGTATTAGCATCATTAATCTGCTTGAAATTGAAAAAAGTAGAGCTTATAGCCAAAATTGTAAAGGACAAGTTAGAAGAATACTGACCACTTGTGCTTGATCTCTATGACTTTGATCCAGAACATACAGATTTCCTTTAAGCTTCCCAGTAGCAATTACAATCACTAATTGAGCTCCTGCAAGAGATACACAAGGTCAAGAAAAATGCATTTAATATATTTGGTCTTAGTGAGCTTGTGTATAGATATTAGGTTACAATGAAAATCGAGTTGTAGAAGACATCAAAAAGTTTGCGTTTAGGTGAAATTGTAACTTTTCCAGCTTTGGTGATAGGCAGAAATGAATCGTTAAGCAGTATAATTTGAACAGGCTTCTTTATGTCATAAATAGAGTCAAATAACATGATATTACTAAGAATGTGGTTATATGCACCACTATCAATTATCCATGTGTCTGAGCATTTCTCTGTAAAAGCATTTAAAGCAAAATGTTACATTATACCTACTGTTGATTCAATCCTGGTAACCATATTTAGAAGACTAAGTCTCATGTTACTGATGTATTTTGCAATTTCTTGTTGAATAATGGTAGACATCTGAGAGTTGGATGTCTCTCCTGTATCAGTTGAACCTTTATCTACAGTATTAGGTTTATCATTTCCAACAGCTAGGTTAACATGAGATTTGTTTGACTAGCTTCTAGACCATTGTTCTTTAGGAAATTTGTACAAATTGGATATCCTATTATCTTGAAGCAACCCTACTTCAAATGTCCAACCCCACAGTGTGAACACCTTTTGTCAGATTTCTTCATATCTTTCCTTTTTAAAAATTTATTTAAATTCTATAATTTGATGAACATTGCGTCTGTATTAGCCTCTCCATTCATCAATACTCGAACCTCCATTTGTTTCTCTACTGTAGTAATCATAGAGTATGAGTTGTTTACATTTGGTAAAGACTCCATCAAAAGTATTTGATTTTGGATTGAGTCAAATCTATCATGAAGTCCCATAAGGAACTCCATCAATTGTCTTGGAAATATCATGGCAGTAAAAATATTGTCAAAATCGCTTGAGGCGTAAAATCGTACGATTTTAAGTTCCCAAGTACCAAAATCTTGTCGCATCGTATGTGAAATCGGTATCGGTGTAGAATCGGTGCGGAATAGGTACGAAATCGCTAAAATTGTTGAAATCGAAAAAAAAAACTCATTTTTACGATTTCTCTGTTGATAGTCTTTTAGGAGGAAATTTAGGGTTTTTTTCCCAAAAATCATTGATCTAGCATCAGTGACGTCTCCTCTCCTCTCATCCTTCTCTTTCCTCTCCCTATCATAAAGCGCGATGTAGATGTCTCCCTCTCCTCTCGCCCACAAGGTCCCCCTCTCCTCTTGTCATCATCAAGAACTTTCTCGTGAATCTACTTATTCCCAAAAAAACACTAGCTCTCACTTCAATATGACTCTCTACACACCATATTTTCTCTTCTCTGTTCCTATATTGTCGATTGTAAATGTATGGTTATTAAAGTTGTGTATGTTGTTTTGTTCTTAAGATAATGAATTGGTTCATTCAAATTTGTCTATTTTGATGGATTGGGTGCTGATTTGCTAGAATGGTTGATTTCTTCAATTTTTTTGTTGGCCTCTAAGTTTGGTGGTCCAGTTGCTGTTTAGAATGGGAGTTTGTTAGCAGTATAAACCTTAAGTGTTCATCATTTCCATTGACCCAATGTAGAACCAATAGAATAGCATAGTTCAATTCAAACTTAAAGCCGATGAGAGTTTCAATTGTCTGAGGCAGATCTCAAATAGTTATAGTTGGATTGTGATTAAGGTATATTTAATTAAGCAATTACAAATATTTATGTTGCATTATTTTAAATTATATATATGCGTAATATTATATATTAGCTATAATTAAAATCTTACTATCTTACGTTACGATTTTACGATTCGATTTTTTATGACCTTCAGCAATTTCAGGTAAAAAAGCGATTTCAACCACTCCTTTACAGTGTTGCACTTATGATCCAGCTTTGGTAATGGCATCAAGCACATCAACTCATCCTATAACATCTTCAACATTATGTAGTATTCTGCAATTGACAAACTACCCTGTGCAATAGAGCTAATTTCTCTTCTAAGTTGGTACACCATAAGTCCATTAACCTCACTATATCTCTCATTGATTTCAGTCCATAACTGATATGATGAAAACACATATAAAAAAGCTTCAACAATCTCTTTTACTATAGAATTCAAAATCCAAGAGGCCACCATATAATTTACTCGCCTCCATTGTTCTAAATCCTCAGAATCATCATAAGGTTTGACTCAGTTACCATATATGAAACCTAATTTTGATTTAGCACCCAAGCCAATAACAATTGACCTATCCAAGAGTTGAAATTCTTACCCGTCAGAGGAGACGTGACCAGCACCATACCTGGATGATCAAAATTTTGTAGAAACAAAAGATCGACGCTTTGGTATACATCTGCACAGCTGCTTGTTTACCGACCTCTCTAGCCATTCTTGAACTTTAAAGGTTAAGTTTCTTTAAGAATCAGCTTCAAAACTAGTTCTTAATGGATTGATTCGGATGTACAACTATGAATCTTGAAAAACGATTTCTAGAATCGAGTTAAACCTGCTCTGATACTATGTAGAAAACCAGATTAAATTTCAGAGAGAATTTTTCTACTTTATAAAATTCTATTATATTCATCATAGGATTACAATGAACAATACAACATCACATCACTAATGCAGCAGTTGGACACTTATTTATAGTAAACAAAGAAACACAAAGTGACGGTACTTTAACTTCAGAGCAGTATCGCCAGTATCTTTGCCTTTTCCTGACGATGCTATAGTTGGGAATCATCCTATCGTCTAGGTCATCGTCAAGGTCACAGGCGATATCTCCATCTATCGCCGAAGTCACAAGCGATACCTACAGTGCCAACTCCTATCACCAACTTTGTTTCTTCTGAAAAAGTCTCTATCGCCAATGTCAACTCCTATCACCAATTTTATTTTATTTCTTTCTTTATATTGTAACAACTTCCATATTAAATTATGATTAATATTTTTAAATCATTTCGTATTTATCTTGATATGGTTGACTCTTCAATGAAAGATTGAGTGATCTAAAAGGTTTGCATAAAATTGAAAATTATAACTTAGTCAAGATATTTTGAAACATGAATACCTAAATACTTCCATATTAAAGTATCTTAATATTTTTAAATCATTGCGTGTTTTTCTCGATGTGGTTCATCCTTCGAATGGTCTCAAAGGCTTACCTAAAATTGAAAATTATAACTTAATCAAGAATATCACTTGCAATAAAGCATTTTGAAACATGGATACTTAAATACTTCCGTATTAAATGTATATATAATATTTTTAATTCATTATTTGAAAACACCAAAATATTGTATATTTTTAACTTATTATAAATTACTGGGTGCTCAAGAATTGCATATCTTTGTAGTTAAAAAATCCTAAAAGAATAGGAGGAAAAAACTCAATATATAATATTTTTATTATTACTTTATTATCTATCTTTTCATGAGTTAAAAGAAAAGAATTATAATAATAACGTAATTCAATTTTTACTTCATCATTATCTTTTTACTTCATCATCATCATCTGTTTTAACAAAACACTTCTAATATTCCACACTTTATCGCTATAAATTAATACTCTCAATATAAATTAAGAAATGACAATTTATACCAACACCCAAAACGCATCTACTCAATTTTTAAATAAATAGAATTAATTCTTAAATTTTAAATAAAATAGAATTTAAATCAAAAGAAGTGATATTCCGTATGATTTTAATAAAAAGCTACAATTGACTACAAAATAATATTATTTTGGGTCATTTGCACTTTATTAAAAAAATAATATATTTAGACCAACATTAAAAGTTTTACAAAACTAAATTTTTAAAAAAAAAATTTTGCAAAAATAGACCAAAATAACCATTTCACCTTCAATATTAAAAAAAATATACATAGCAATTTCCTGGTATTACATACCGGAAAATAGGCAAAATTGAAGTTTCGTTTCCCGGTGTGTAATACCAGGAAGTAAAAAATCATTTTCTGGTATTACACACCAGGAAACTAACTTTGATTTTTGTCTGTTTCCTGATGTGTAATACCAGGAAATAATTTTTCATTTCCTGATATTACACACCGGGAAACTAACAAAATTTTGCCTGCTTCCCGGTAGTACATACCGGAAAGCTCATTTTTTACAATTTTTTTTTTTAAAAGTTTATTTTTGTAATTTTTTTATAAAAAAGTTTAAAAGTGAAAAAAATTTAAGGTTGGTCCAAAACTAAAATAAAAAAGTTGATGAGGTTTAATTTTGCGAATTTTCACTATTTCACTATTATTTTCGTAAATATAATGTAATATACTGATTATTTAAATATTATTTTCGTAAATATAATGTAATATTAAAAAAGTCAAAAAAGTGATCCAATTTGACTTTTTCAAATAGTATCCAAACATAAGCAGATAAAAATTTAAAAAATAAAAATAAAAAATAAAAAATAATCGGGACCTAAATCTAAAATGGGGTGGGAGCAAGTAGGAAATTTGATCACCACATTAGTCCCGAAACAGTCCAAACCCATCTTCTAACCACTAAATAACTTTATCAAGTTGGCGAATTAAATCGAAAAGGCAAATTAACAAACAGAAACCTGCTCTTTTCATTCCTGGAATTTCAGTGCCTAAATGTAAATAGTATACAAAATTTCTCATTTCTCAAATCAGACAAATCGAACTACTTATTTGATCAAATTTCAGATTCCAATAGCAGCACAGTGCACATAATCATCCCTGCAACCAACAAAAATTCTACCACCTACCATCACAGGTGACGAAAATATGTCACCTTGCAACTCCAGCCTTGCGAATTCTTGCACCTTTTCTATTGTAGAGTTAACACGCAACACAACTATGCTCCCAGAACTGGTGCATATGCAAACCAATCTGAAAAATACAATACCCCTTCGTTAAACATCCATTAGCACATTGTAATGTAAGGCTACCACCATGTTTGTTTACCTCTCAATCAAAGATGAAGATTCTGATACCAACTGCAGGTTCTCATCGACATAAGCAGATGAAGTAATCGGGTCTCCAACATCATAGTCCCATGTTAGATCTCCGTTTGCCTGCAGTAACCATACTCCAGTCAAATGAGAGTGATTTCAGCCATTGCTTATAAATGATAAAGCACCAGCCTTACGCAGTACATTTGTATCTTAGTCGACCACAAACAAGTAGATAGTTAAAATCAGCTTACACGTCATGAACATTTATGCATCACCATGAAAACCAACCACACATTTTATCATTTAAATAATGGAAGAAAATGATTTTGGTATATGATACAATTAATCACAGAATAATCTATAAACAACAGTGGCTGAATTGATAGCCACCACGGAAGATTCTCTTTATCATTATTTTTACACACCCAAGACCCATATCGTGGAAAGTCAGGATGGGAATACACTACTATTTAGATGCACAAAGAGAAAACAAGTATTAATCATATACATACATGCATACATAGAACAATACTTATTAGTCACAGGGGACTGATTGATCAAGAAATCTTCTAATTACCAATCTCGGGAGTTCAAACATATCAGATTGTATAAGGAAAAAAGAGTCCAAACATCTCAATAACAATTGTAGGTATGAACCACAGACAGCAATATGTATTGTGGTGGAATCCAATGCAAACATAAGCATCTTCAAGAGCACAAAATGTCCTCGTATTACAGCTGGCATAGTTATGTATCTACAAGCTATGATAACATAATTAGTCAGAGCCTAACCTGTCCAAGAGCATAGATTCTTCCATTTCTGGAACATATGAGCACCTGCAGTAGAAAATATTTCAAAATAAGCTAAATCACACTCATTTCCTCCCTTTTTATCATGTTCCGATACAAATTCATTTACAGATAAATTACAATGGACAACCATATGGATGAACATCAGAATTTTTTTGTGAAAAAACAAGAAACACAGTGATCAGCCTAATGGGCTCTGAAATTTTTGAACAAAATTTCACTCAGTAGCTTAATGAAAGTCAACTTAAAGAATATAGACAGATAAATCAGGACAAGACAGATGATTGCCATTGCACAAGGAAGCATAATGATGCAGCACTGGAAAACTGTTTTGCGACCGAACCCATAAAACTTAACTAAGGTAAAATTAATGTAATTTTATTGATGAATTGATTAAATGAATAACCATTGAAATAATGACTCCTTTAAATAGGCTCAAACAAGGGGTTCTTTCTTAATTTTTTTCTAAAATTTTTTAAAAGACCTTTTTGCCGCACCTAATATTTAGATTGATACTTTTTGTTGATTGAATAGTTATATTAGTATTTTGATGAGAACCTAATTATTAGGGTTTTATTATTACTATTTCAAATTAGGGTTAGATAGTATTTCAATTCCTATTAGGTTTTGTTTTAGTTATTTTACTTTAGTTTTCTTATTTGTATTTGCTTAGGTTTTCCTTATTTTTAGGACATAATTAGCCTATTTAAAGGGCTTATGTAGTTTTATCATTCATTCAAATCAGATCAGATATCAATAATATTGAGAGTTTTCTCTAATTATCTCTTTCGGCTTCTCGGCTAATAACCAGTTTCTTGGGCTAGAAGAAAGGCTAACTACCTTAACTCTAGATTATCTTTTCGGCTTCTTGGCTAACTACCAAGTGCTTGGGCTAGGGCGAAGGCTAATAACTTAATCTCTAGAGAATTAGCGAACCCTAATTAAGGTGACCTAATTCACATCTATCGGTGATTGTGTGTGGACTGTTTGGGGGCAGATTTGGGTATCTTGCGGCTGAAGTTAGGTCAAATCCGAGCTTGCTTGCTGTACAAGTCAGAGTTGTTGCTTTACTTATCGGTCAAGTTACGCAGATTTGACTAGTTTCCAAATCCCTAAAATTAGGTCCTCAACAATTGGTGCTTTCGTTGAGAGGTGATAATTGGTGGTAAGGGCGAACTCATGGTAAAAGAAAAATCGAGTGGTCGAATCGAGAGGTGCCCATTACAAAGGGACCGTTGGACCGGTTATAATAATTATGGATGGGATGATTATAAGTATGGTTGGAGGAATCGCAGTCAATGGCAAGAGAGACAATGGGATGATGAGGAATATTTTGAATATGATTGGAGGCAACGGAATCGATGGCGAGATGAAGAGAGACGAAGGGATCGATGGAGAGATGACGATTTTGATATCGATTGGCGAGAAACACATAATTACCTACGAAATCGGGAAGACCAAATATGGATATTCCTATATTTAATGGAGGCGACCCACATGAATGGCTTGATAAAGTGGATCACTATTTTCGAGTCTATGAAGTTCCTAAAGAAGATAAGGTTAGCACTGCATGTATCTATTTGGATGGTAAGGCTAACCGGTGGTGGAGATGGTTAAGGGCACAATATGAAGAAGAAGAGAGATATTTAGGGTGGACAACCTTTGAAAGAGAATTTCTAAGACAATGGAGTCCTTCCACTGTGGTTAATCATCACAGAAAGCTCGCAAAACTTAGACAAGAAGGAAAAGTACAAACTTATATTGATGAATTTCGAAGGTTACAAACCCTAGTTAGAGGATGGTCTGAGAAAGCTTTATTAGGAACATTCATCGAATGGCTAAAACCTTGGTTATGTCGAGAATTGAAGTCGAAGCAACCACAACGATTAACTGAGGCAATGAGACTTGCTAAAATATTAGAAGATGGTTATCTTCAGGAGAAGAAGTCATTTAAAGAAAGCAGTGGAATTAAAGACTCAAAAAGTTCTACATTTTGGAAAGGACCCGAATCAACTGATAAAGGCAACAACAACGAGAAGGAGGATATTGAAAGAGAACTCAAAACAGGAGATAATGAAGTAAAGAAGTTGATGCTTGATCAAGTTAAAGTTAACTCAACTAATACTCATGATAACATTGAAGAGAAGATTGTTTGCGACGATGAAGAGGAGATTGTTTGTGAGAAGGTAAATCATGAAGAGAAGATTGCTCATGAGGAAAAGATAAATGTGCAAGATGTTTGGGGAGTGTGTGTGGACTGTTTGGGGGCAGATTTGGGTATCTTGCGGCTGAAGTTAGGTCAAATCCGAGCTTGCTTGCTGCACAAGTCAGAGCTGTTGCTTTACTTATCAGTCAAGTTACGCAGATTTGACTAGTTTCCAAATCCCTAAAATTAGGTCCTCAACATATTTCTACAATTACACTGTCATGACTTCGTAATTCTTATAAGACCCCAACGAAATCCAATGTATTGTCAGCTAAATAACTCTTTCATACAACCCCATTTAACCACTGAATTTTGTAAGAGTTACTAATAATTATAACTCTAAAATATATAATTGAAACTTGTCTAGAAAACAGGAAAAGGTTTTAATGGGAAGAATGCATTTTGTTATTATTAATAGATTAGGAAAAGCGGAAATGAATCAGTTATTCATCAAAGTTTCATTTACTCAACAATCAGATCTAGTCGGAGATGTGTTAAATGCAGCTTTTAACACGTAAAATTTAAAATTAAAAAAATAATAATAATAAAAGGCGTTCATTTGCATAAGTTTTCGTACAAAAGACATTTTAATGAATTAAGTGAAAGAATAATATAGGGAAATTGTTGAAATACCAGTACATCAAGCCTGAAGCTTTTACCTGAGATGGAAGAGAAATACTTGTGCATGCACCAGCAAATATAGGACCACCTGTTCTATACTGAACAAGTAAACAATTTGAAATGAATACATATAAGTCATACAATATGTGGAAAGCAATCTTTACAAATTAAGGTAATGATGAGATGGTATGACAAATAGTGCTCATATAATTTGACCATTTCACTTGTTTATTGCGGAGCATGTCCTGCTATATATTCATTTACATGTAAAGTCAGGCCATCTAGTTCAGACTTCATAGTACTGATTGTTATAATATAATTTGATTAAATATGAGAAAAGATATTTATAGATTGATATCTCAAAATCATCAAAATGACTAATCAAAACTAATTTCTCATTTATTTCACAAGCTTTTTTTATAGAAGGAAATTCCAAGAAGCCCAAAGAACTGTTATTTAACCAAAGTGCTAGAAAGTCGAAGAAAATAGATTATGAATGACAAGAATGGAAAGGACTCTAGGATTCAAAGATGATTATAAAGAACCTAATGTTTAATGTACAACAGCCTAAGATTCAAGTCTATATCAGATGAAAGAGTATGTTACAACAGCCTAAGATTCAAGTTATATCAGATGAAAGAGTATGTAGGCGGATATAGGAATTTGGTTTGACTGATAAAATTGAGATTTTAGGGATTTCAGTTATTATGATTAGCTGAATTCAGAGTTCTAGGAATTGGATTTACAATGTATCTTGAAGGATTGCGTTCAACCTTGATTGAATATATGAGAACTACGAAAAGGGAAATTGGCTTCTATGTATAAATAAGAACAATTAAGAATTTATGCAAGTTTCCTGCTCTATTCTAGCTTTATCTATTCATTGAGCACTCTAAAGATATCAGTGCTCACTAATATTTAAGAGTAATAGAACTCATATATTTCCGAAATGATTATCCACTTGATGGACTACCCAAATAGGGGGCACACGAAAAGATAAAACATGCATGTTCCATGAAATGATCAAGAAGACAAAGATTAGGTCTCATAACCCCCACTTTGAAGAAGTTAATTTATACCCATCAAATATTTTACCTCAAATTACTTATTTTTCAGAAATAGATAAGATAATTATAATCATGGAGAAGGCAGAATCCCACCAATTTTTTTTTTTTTAAAGCAAGTGTAAAAGTTATATAAGCAACATATGCATACCCTCCACATGGTGGCTCCACTTGAATTCAATGCAACAACATGTCCATCCACTAAGCAACAAATAACTGCGAAAATGTAGGCATGAAATCATGAAAGAATTAAAATAGCTAAAATGATAACTGAATAAAACAGGACCAACAGCTAATAACCTTTCCATAATCACATTGGACAATACAAACAAACATTCAAACTGACCCAGACAATCTAAGTTAAACACATACATAATCCTAAAGAACTTGAAAATGAGTAAGTACCATATTTATGTGGACAAGTGATGGAAAGAGAACCAAACACTGGGACTCCTAGCTCACAAAGCCACAAGACATGGAAAGGCATAGCCTGCAATTTTCCAGAATATCTATATTACAAAGCAACCTTGAAAAACAATTTTTGGATGAAAAGGTGTTGTTTTTTTACATATCAGCTATTCTTTTGGTAAGAACATATTAGAAAAAGCTGACTATGTTTGGATTCTCATAAATTTATGAATCAGCGCAATTATGACTATCAAATTTGAGGAAGATGTATATAATTATGTACTGTGTTCATTAAAAATTGCATAAATTTTCGGCGGTAGACAGGAAGTCGAAGATGTGAATAGATGTTTAAGTATATAAGCAAGTAAAATTACTCTTCTTAGATGAGGAAAGATTGTAAACCGTGATGATATGTAGAAACTCCACATGAATGCATCCAAGTTGTCCCAAAATGTTAATGATTGCAGACATGTTGATTTACAGCACCACTTATGTGTGATAAGATCATCATGATGCATATATGAAGGTTTTGTCCCTACTCTATTTGCAGGATTCAGAGAATCAAGCATTAAAAAGAATATTTAACAATAAGAGAAATAATTAAGACACCTTTATTGAAATTGCTGTCACTCGACCACTAGTAGATGCCACATAAACTATATCATTGGCCTGCATAAAAGACATCATAAATGAGCATATTAACAAACAAGACCACCAAACTATATATACTAGAATTTTAATAGGTTATTATTAACCCACAAGACATTAGTACTAGATATATCAGTAACTATACAATAGATTGGGAAGAGTTATAGAGGACTTGTATGCTTTAATTCATTTTTTTTAAAATAAAATTGATCACCCCATTGATTAATATTATACTTAAACTAGGAGCTTCAAAACTACCAAGGGATACTTTGCCATCTAATCACAACTTTCATCCGGCACACATAACATATGTCACTGTTACTAAAACAAATTGAGTAATGCTACACAGCTTACTCTTATAGCTCACTTTTGTTGCCTACTCCGAGGTGGCAATTCATGATTTGATGTTAAATAAATAAAATAAATACATACTAAATATAAATTAAAATCATCCAATTATGAATCGACACGTATGAGTAGGCAATAAGAGTGGGCTACATATCATTATTCAAACAAATTTATGTGGCTTTAACATCATGTCACAAGCAAATTGCTAACCTCATTAAATGTCTAAAGTTGAAACTATTTTCTTTTTCCAGTTTTATTAGGCATAGAAAAGAAAAAGGCAAATAGTTATGGTCGTAGTTTGAGTCAATTTTTTAGTCAATAATTATAACTAAGAGATGATGTTGAGTCAATGATGGTAGATCACGAGATTTATTAATGATTTAAGTCGATGAATATGATTAATTCGCATGTATGATTGTGAGGTCTAAAAATATCCTAATTTCATAGTTTCTCAAGTTGATGTCTTCCTGCTCATGTAAATCTCTATTCGACGAGCATTATTTCTTTTATGAATAAAAGCAATAAGTAATTACCTTAGATACTAAGAGATGTCAAACATTATCTCTGTTAAATATTTGAGATTCTCTCAATCTCTCTTATTATTTCTATATTTGTTATTTCCTTGTTTAGGAGATCGTAGTTTTCTAGCATTAAATGGTAAGTCAAATCTCCTTAGTTTAAGTTCTAATTGTTGTATATAAATAAGTGATTTAAGCCGAATAAAAATAAGTTATTCTTCTAAGGTTTTTTTTTTTTTCTACCCAGAAATATTGTGTTTCTTCAAAGTTTATACTCTTAATGAGTTAAGGTTGGGACTCCTTGGGAAAAGTCTCAAACTATCCAAACAAGATAGGTAAAATAACATATAAGGAACCGAAATAAGGGCAACGATCCCCAAGTGTTTGTCAGTATAACATTTGTTGATATGTTGTAAATAGCTTATCTTAATTAGAGCTGCATCATAGGAAATCTCTTATTTGTAACGACGGATTTCTAGAGATGTAACAGCAGATATCTAGGAAGATTTCTTGAATTGTAAATCAAATTATTTTCTACTAAATGAAAGCACTATCAATAGCAGAGTCATTCAGCAAAATTGACAGTGTTGTCCAATTTCAAGTTACATCTTCCAGCAATAATTTATCTTTTGAATCCTCTGACTTTATTCCCAACAACACTCATAGGAAAACTGAAACTGATGCCTATCTATAAACTAGCAGAATTTAACCCATACTCCAGCAGAAAACTGAATCACATTTTGTAAGTACTTCAAGCAGAATGACGAGATGTATTATGCAGGTTTATACAGAATTTAGAGACTATTTAACAAACGATATAAAAGAAACAAATCTAGCAGGCTAGCCCTGGTTATTTGAAAGTTATGGCAGTTTCACATATAACATGATTAGAACTTGTACCTCATCAATTGCAGGCGATCCAAAGACACTCCCTCCACATGAAAGCTTATAAACACAGCAACGGTCTCTAAAATCAAGACCGTATAAATTATGGTCATGTGACCCACACCTGTATTTCCAGGCAGGCAAAATCATATTAAGGGGGTTGTGATTGTTAGAAACTACAACTGGATAATAAAGAATGAAAAATTGTCTACTAAGAGCATAAATTAATTGGAAATATATATATATATATATATATATATATATATATATATATATATAACATTGATGAAAAGAATAATAATACACATTACACACCTTGAAGTCTCAAGAATTATAAAAGTAAAGAAAGCTGAATGTTATGCCAAAAAGGACTCAAATCATGAATGCTGTATTGAAAATAGATAATATAAAAATACTTACTAAAGCATACTTGGATATCGTTCAGAAAATAAAATTGGTGACGGAAGTATTTAAATTTTCTTAAAATTCTAGCATGTAAATATTTACCATTCAAAATACCAAGCTAAAAAAGAAATCAGTTAACTAAAGAAATAATCCACTTACGGTACTTCATGGAAAGTTAAATTTTATGCAAGCAATGCAGTAACATATAGTTGTGTGCATGTGCAAGTATGTACAGTAGAATGTCTGTTAGCATGCAATTAATGTTAGTTTATAATAATAAGTTCCTCTCAGCTCAGTGTTACGTAGCTGCAAAATGTTTCGAAAATAATGAATAACTCAAGAATAAGTGAGAAATTAAGAATAATCATTGAAATTAACACTACTTTTTTTTACAATTTTAGCCCAGTCAAAAACAATTTTTTAAAAATGAACTTTTTCAAATTTTTCTTGCAAAAAATAGTCCTAAACTATACTCCGTGGTCAAGTGCTTCTGGAACCAGAAATGTAAAGCACCTAACCAGCAAGCAAGATTTTTTTTTTTCAACCAAAAAAATAAATAAATTAATTAAATTAGACACGACTAAATATTTAAAATATATATTGAGTTGGCTAAAATTCAGTAAAAGAGTTTGTAAAAGGTTAAAAGTAAAGTTTTACATAAAAGAATCTACAAAATATAAAAGAGTCCATTGGATTTCTAGGCCATAATTTGAAAAGTTTGCAAAACTAAACTTTGATTTTCACTCTATAGGCTGTGAGCGTAATTCACAGACTGTGAGCATAATTCACAGCATCTATGAATGGTAAAGTTTTAGGGGTATTTTGGGAAACTTGGCCTATGGAGTGAAAACTAAACTTTTAAAAGTCTGTTTTTGTATGTTTTTCAAAACAAGCCTATAATTGTATTTTAAACTTTAAAAAGCCCATTTCTTTAGAATTTTCACAATATAAAAATATATATACATATACACACTGCACATATATTTATATATATTTCACTATAATAGCCCAAACAAAATGGATGTCAGGTTATTACCATCCTAAATCAGTATGAAGCTTACCAGATCAACTGTCTAGAAACGTCAACCAGTGGCTGGCACTTCACCTTCACAAGTGAGAAAAGCATTAAGAATATCAATGACAGAATAACTGTAATCATAGTCAAAAAAAAATAATAACTGAAACTGATACAAGCAAGCCAATGCACCAATAAATATATATATATAACAATATTTTCTTTGTATGACCAGTGATACCATGTGAGTATAGCCGTATAGCCAACTAAGTTGATGGTTGGAAGGATTTCGATATTAAGCCGTAAACTCACAAGGTCCATGAGTATTTATTCTATAATATAGTAAGGTCAATTGCCAAAAAATATTAAATTATCCAAACATAAATATAATCCCATCCTAGCGGGATTATTCCTGGAAGAACAAAAATTTGGAAGATAAAAGCATTGGTCAGTCTATGCAACATATCGGAAAATGCAATTAATTATGTACTGGTCACCTGTGAACTAGTATGATTAATTTCTCACAGAACTTAGATTTGGAGATATAACACAAATGACACTCATTTGTGACAATCTATATGCAATGCACACTGCATCCAATCCAATTTTCCATGAAAGAACCAAACACATTGAGATAGATTGTCACTTTATCAGGGAGAAGATTACATCAGGAGATATTGTCACTAAATTTGTCAATTCAAATGATCAACTAGTTGACACCTTCACCGAGTCCCTAAGAGGTCCACATAAATCACATTTGTAACAAGCTTAGTGCATATGATCTGTATGCTCCAGCTTGAGGGGGAGTATTAGAATTAATTATTGGTGGTAAGATGTTAGAATTTATGAAGTGGTTAGATGTTAGTAGTTAGTTGTTAGATATTAATGGCTTATATATTTGTATAAATAGATAGTGTTAGCAAGTAATAATAGATAAGAAATCATTTCATCTCTCTTTCTTCTCTTTATATTTCAGTGTAAATAGAAAATTAATGACCCGGACCACAATTATTTTGGAATTAAAACTTGCATTTCATGTTGTAAACTATGGTTTTTCTATTTCTGTCCATCAAACTCAAAACCCTTTCGAGGCATTCTTATGGTGGACTAAATATCAATGCGTATGAATTTCTTGCATAATATATTAAAATACATAATAAAGATGATAAATATAGTAAATTATCATACCTCGCCATGAGTTTGGAATGTCCAAAGGATGTTTCCTTTTAAAAAATCAAGAAAATAAAGTTTCCCCTTGTAGCACCCTACCACAACCTAAAACACAAATAAGAGGAGAAAAGTATAAAGCCCAAGTGAAACTTCAAGGAAAATGTTTAAGATAAGGCATCAAGGATAAGGAACTACTAGAGAAAAGTCAACACCAACAGCTGCGGAACATTCAACTCGTCCTTCTAGTTTCGTTTCCCACTGCACACAACCACTAACTTCACTATTTTAGTACCAAACTCAAGTTAGTGGTAATGAAATCATCCTGAATAGCTTGGAACTGTTCAGCCATGATGGACATAAATGGAAAATCTAGTTACTAAAGATTAACAATGACTAGGAAATTCTGCTCAACATTCTTATGAATGAATGCTGGTAAACAAACACAATTAAAACTAACAGTTTAATATAGAAAAATATGATAACTAGCATCATTTTTTTTCCTTCATTTATTAATTCATTTAAGTAACTAGCATCATTTTTAAAATTTTCAAGGTTCAAGTACAAATTTAAGCATCCCAACTATAGGACACCAGCATAAATTCAAGCCAAACAGACTATATTGTAGTTGTACTCAGCAATAAAAAAAAAAAAAGCATGTTTACACCACAAACCACCTCATGCAAACCATTTTAATGAGAACAACTACATAATACCCAATTTAATGCATTTGCAGAAAGACCAAGATAATCCCAACTGTAAACAGATTCCTCATGTAAAAAACATTAAAAGTTACAATTCATTCACTTATTTAAGAACTTATGTTGGTATAAATATACAAGAGATGATTTAAAGCGACAAACCAGCTAAGAATAGGAATGATCATCAGCAAAGATACTTCAATTGAAATTCAAGCTGTACTAACAAACATAACATAAACCCTGATAAACCTGGGACTTCAACTCTACTCAAAGCTTATTCATGCAGATCTCTTATAAGTCAAAATTCATTGTTGTGAGATCCCAACATCATGCTGATGAACCACCAACATGAAATGCTGAGGGTCCTGGCTTGAAGTCTAATATAATCAATGTTCCTAACCAAGAAGCCGCCACTATACAATATATTTTTGTGTTCGAGAAAGCTACCAATAATGTAGATATTATAGATGTCCATAACAGCATAATAAAGACTTCAGGGATCAGAAATTGTTCCTACCTTTTCGCATCAATGCAGAGAAATTTATGTGAATGAGACCCAACAAAAATATAGATATTTGAATCCTTAACCACAAGAAGTGGCGATGCATCAACACAAGACTCCATGTTAACTTTCCACAATTCTTGTAGAAAGCCTTTTCTATCCTCGAAACCTTCCAATGACCAGGTCACTTCACATTGATCATTACCTCTATTCCCCAGTCCATAAAAATTCTTGTTGCAGCGACTAAATGAACAGGATGTGGAAGAAAATTTAGTACTCCAAGGAGATCCATCCATATAACCCAGCTTCAAAGCTCTATGTTTATCCGAACCCACCTTCAGGCGTTTAGACATAGCAGTATGATTTTCGTTATTTTCATAGTTTGTCCTTAAATCCTGCTCAAGAAAATCGAAATTTGAAAAACGATATGAATGAGACTTATTCCCCTCATCTTCATTTTCATTCACTTTATAATCACTATCTGCATTAACGTCATTGTTGCAGGATATTGTTCTCTGTAGAAGAGAAGTTTGTAGCTTTAATGGAGTTGGAAAGCAATAAATCAATCTCATATCAATCCCTAAATTATAAGCAGCATGTGCAGCAGTAACAGAATTACCACCCATCACAAAGAAATCATCATTGTCAGAAACCTCCTTAATTATCAGAGCAGCAGCAAAAGCCTGTAAAAAAATTGAAAATGGTAACCTAAGAGACAGAGATGTAAGCATTGAGATTGCCATCTGCTAGAAGACACAAGGATAGCAGACATAAGAATGCAGGCAGGCAAACCTTTTTGATAAGTAGCAAGAGATTACTAGTTTCTGCATCTATGACTTCCTTTAAAGGATGAATAGTGATCATTCTCGAATCTCCTAGCAATGGATAATTGACTTTCCCACTAGTAGTCTTCGGCAATGAGTTGACACAGATAAAGCGATTAGGAATCATGGCTAAAGGAAGCTTGTGGAGCATCCAGCTTCTGATAGATGATATAAAATTTTCACTAGAATTCACCTTAGCTTGTAACACCACAAATGCTTCAAGCACTGGGCGTTTTTCCTGAACTTCACAAAATACTACAGCAGCATCAGCCACATTTTCGTGTTCCAAAAGTGCTAATTCCACCTCTTCTAAAGCTATCCGTTGGGCATTTATTTTTATAGTGCGATCCTTTCTACCGAGGAAAACCAAGTCACCTGTTTTAACTCGTTTTGCATAATCACCAGTTCTGAAGTAAATTGTGCTATTACAATCACCAGCATTGCTAGGGAGCGAACTTCGTTGCAACTTTACGTACTTTGAATACAAGGGTTGAGATTTAGGAAAAAATCCATAAGCATTACATAGACCGCTGACAACTATTTCCCCTTGATTAGATGTTTCGACATCACTTTCAGTGAGAACGACATCACAGTTTGAAATGGGCAGACCAATTGGAACACTTGGAAGTGTCTCTTCCTCCATCATCATTGACAGCCTCTCGCAATCAAAATATGTGCAATCGCCAGACACCTATTCCAAGAGAAGATATATATTGAAAAAAAAAATGCAATATTTGGAAACACCATAATATTTTGAACTATATAATTACATATAGACAAAATAGTCCTCAAGAAAGCACTCCAACGATCAAATATTATAATACAGAAAGGAAAAGTAAAAAATTGCAATATCTGAATACATCATAATATTTTTAACTATATAATTATATATGCAGACAAAATAGTCCTCAAGAAAGCACTCCAACAATCAAATATTGGTTATGTTTGGGGTTACTTCAATTGTTAAATAATCACTTATGAAACAGTGATATGTAAATTATATCTCTTCTCCATTCTAAATTTACTTACCTACTACACTAATACTAACTTTTTAATTCAGGATGAGGATTGAGAAGATAAGATGGCTATTCCACCCAACCATAAGTGATTATTTAATATCACAAACATGCATTCCCAAACATATACATTATAATACAGAAAGAAGGAAAAGTAATTTAAACTTCAAAAGTACCAATACTAAAGATAATTTACATGATACCAATAAATGTGTAATCTTGTAAAGAACATTACATTATGATTATTATTTACTGACCTCAGTACTTCCATACAAATTCAGGATAGAGATCCCAGGAAATGATTTTGTAATCATATCCCACAAAGATATGGAAAAGACTTCACCACTTAGCACTAACAACTTCAATGTACTTGAAATCCGCATTTTAACATCAGTTTGCAAGGCAGAAAGTACCTCCCTCATCAGTGACGGGACAGTGGTGAGTCTGCTAATAGAATAAGCCTTCATAGAGGATAGCAAGAAAATTGATAATAGAATTAATAAGCTATCACGTGCTAGTTTGCTGGGATAACTATTACAAGAAACAGAGCGCATATTGTAGAGCGAAGAAATATATTCAGAGGTTTTATATAATAGCAAAATGTGATTCATCAGGCAATTTTGCTTGCGGTAAAGCGTTTTGGCATCTATTCTTGTTCAGGATTGCTTTATGTGTCAGCTTAATTTTCTTATTTGTTAAGTAACACTCATTTCCAAATCTCGGCACTAAATGATCCCAACATCAATAGTAGCACTGTTCCTGCTACTGTTCAGCAATACAGGCAGGTATGCCACATCGCTCATGCATGGCAGTTAGTGCCTTATTTTCAAAACTTTTTCACACAACTCATAACCTGCATTTTGCTTTTGTTTTTCAAATTGAAGCTCTATATACCTTTACCTCAGCACTAATGCTTCTTGCATGCACAACTGTATAGACAATAAAATGCTCTTATTTTACTCAGAAAAAATTTCATCGAGCTAGTATTAAAATTGCAAACATTGATAAGTTACAGAAGCTCACGAAGCGATAGAAAATAACTCAGCCTAACTTTGCAGGGTTGAGAAGTGAAATGATATGCATTGGAACCAAAGCATAAGTAACAAGCTGAAAACCACCTTTTCCGTGGACTCAGAAGAACTTATGTATGATACTCACAGCACAGGAACATCAAAATAAGGAAATGATTATGAAGCTCAATTGGACTACTGAAGCTTGTATACAGCTAAGACGGCTTGATTTAAACCTTTATTTAAACAATAGCAAACTGAAGTTATCTAAAAAGCACTACAATCAAAATACCATATGACCATACCTGCAAAACCTCCACAAGGGAAGTAAAATTCCTTCTCAGTTCATTATGAGGAGGTATAACCAATGTACAAGCGGTAAGAATAGCTGAAAGAAATTCTTGTAGGTGATCAATAAAACTAATGGATGTCTTGAACAATAAAGTTTCTCCTCCATGCAGGGGATAAGAGTCTTGCATCCATAGAAAGCGGTTTAAAAGACCTTTGGACAGAAACAGAAAAGAACATATGATCAGCTAGCAGCAACATTACCGAATCAGGACAGGAAAAGATTGATGAGGCTTTAGAAATGGGCGCATGCACCTGCTTACCTTGTTCAGTGCCACATACACCTTTAGGCTTTCCAGTCGACCCTGATGTGTACATCAAATAACAAAACGATCTTTGCATCTCATTTTCACAAGGCCAACTATAATTTGATACATTAATAAGCTTCTGTATACTTTCTTCAATGGAAAAGTGCAAGACATGAGAAGCACCGCATTCCATAAGCCAATGTGATTTGTCAAGGAAGACACCAATTGAAATCCCAGAATAAATAATGAGGTCAACATTTGACACAGCGATAATAGACAATATCCTCTCCTTCGGCCAAGAAGGATCAAGAGGCAGAAAAGCCTCCCCGATTCTCAATATAGAAAGAACGGAAACTATATACTCCACTGAGGGATGCATATACACTCCGATCACTTTGGGTGTATAGACATTCTCAAACTCACTTTTTTCCTCCCCACTTGATGCCGACAGAGTGACAGAGTCTATTTTATTGACTGCAAGGGAGTACGAGACTATTACACATGATAATCTACCAATAAAATCACATCTACATGAAAATGCATATCCTATATCAAAACAAGATAACAGAAAACATAAAAGAACAGGTGAGCTAACGTGAGGTTTGATGGGGATCATCAGAGGTGCCAAGAATGGAGAGGAGACGCGAGCAGAGAGAATCAACGGACGCTGAAACCTGAGCGAAGGTGAAACAACGGTCGCCTTCGTACACCGCAGAAGATGATGAGGGACAAGAAGCCTCTAAAATTGATGGTGAAGTAGTGGCAGCATGTATAACTGCAATTTTGTTAGGGTTTAGGGTTGCCGTTCGGACAAACTCGTGTGACAAGCAGCAGTGCTCCTGCTCTTGCTCATGCTTACTCATTTGTTGTTTACAGAGCAAAATATCAAGACAGTACATAAAAAGCAATTAAATAATGAAACAAATCTATATGATTTTAGTCACTACCTCGGAATTTTTGTTTGGCTTTTCCATTGAAATATTTCGCGCCATGAAAATAGTTTCCAAAATTCTAAAATTTTATGAATACGGTGGATTTGCACCTGTTTGTGAGCAAGCCTATATTAAACTCTGCAGAACGACCCAGAAGAATTTTGAGCAAATTGCTATGCGCTTTACTGCGAAATGCTTCTTCTGCATTTATAGCGTCCTACCGTTTTCGAGCATTTCTCCATATTTTATTACCCACAACTATGTTGCAAAGTGCTAGCGATAACATATAGCAAACTAGATAGTAAAAAAAATATTGATTATATATAGGGAGATTCCCAGAAACCACCTCGGGTTTGTTCCATCAGCCAAAGAAAAACCCTTTGTTTTTTCTTTGGTCAAAAATTCTCTTTTTGTGTTTTTCTATTTAAATTACTGTTTATTTTACCGATGGGTATTTTCGTAATTTTATATTTTTATTTTAAAAAATAAAAATTTAAAATTTAATATTCTAAAAAGTATTTTTTTTCTTCTTTTTTAAATTTGTTTTTTTTCTTATTTTTTTTTCTTTTTTTTTCCTTTTTTCCTTATTATTTTTCTTCTATTTTTAAATTTAAAAATTTTAAAAAAAGAAAAATTAAAAATATTTAAAAATATTTTATTTTAAAAATTAAAAATAAAAACTTTTAAAATTTAAATTTTATTTTCTTCCTTCTTTTTGAAAAGGGAAAAAAAAGAACGAGAAAAAAAAAGATTTTTTAATTTTTTATTTTTTTTATTTTTTTAAATTTTTTTATATTTTTTCAATTTTTAATAAATTATTTAAATTTTTTATAATTGTTTATAATTTTTATAATTTTTTAAAAGTTTTTTATAAATTTTTTATAATTTTTTTAAAATTAAAAATAGATAATTACAAAAATACCCCTCGGTTACTGTTCATCACTGACGGATGAACAGTAACTTGGATGGAAAAACACAAAAAGAGGGTTTTGGGAAAAAAACGAAACAGAGGAGGTTTTTTGGCTAATAGACCAAACCCGCGGTGGTTTTTTGGGAATCTTCCTTATATATATGAATAATAAATTACATTAAAAAATTGATAAATGATAGTAAAAAAATATTGTTTAGATAAAAAATAGAAATAAAATATTATTAAATTTATCGATGGTAGATTGTGTTATTGTGTCAGGTCGAGCTCAACTTTTGAAGACTTTTATAAATTTTCATAAACTTTATAAATCCAGCCATAAATTTCATAGATTTTTAAAATATACTTTTCATGATTTTTGTAGACTTTAATAGATTTTTATAAATAACTTTTATAGACTTTCAATATCTTTTATAGATTTTTAATAACTTTCATAGATTTTCATATATCAATTGATTAATTTTGATAGAATGTTCAAATACTTTTTAAGAATGGATGAAAGTTCATAAAAAGTATTTTGGGCATCAAAAATTTTTATTTTTATTTTTGTGTTAAGAGTAGAAAGTATTTTTTTCAACAATAATCTTACTAAAGATATCATTAATATCACGTCATCCACGATTGGTGCCATCAACCTTGAGTTTTAATAAGTCGTTAATTTATTCTAATATCTAAATTGTATAATTTTTTTCCTTCCCTTTCACTTTCTATTCACTTTTCTTCCGATTGTTGTGTATTACTTTTTCACTCGATAAATTTACTAAGTAAATTATACACTTTCTTACCAAATCTTTAATTATTTTTTGTTTAATTATTTTGTGAATGTAATTGATAGAATGAAACAATCTCTCTCTCCATATATTATTATTATTATTATTATTATTATTATTATTATTATTATTATATATAAACATATGATAGAAATAAAAACTTGATAAAAGTAAATAAAAAATATTATCGAAAAAAATGCATATAGATGATTTCAAAATATTTTACAATTATAATTAAAGTAAAAAAAATAAATAAGTAAAAGAAATAACTAATGTGGTTGAAATTTAATTTTTACTTGTTAATATTTTAAAGTTTTCAAAAGTCATTCAAAGTTTGTGAGGAAATGAGGAGACAATTTTTTAACTTTAAATTTCCTTATCTGGTTAAAAAAATATACAAAAGTCTATTAAGTTTAAAAGTCTTCGAAAGTCATGAAAATTACGATACCCCAAAACTTTTATAGACTCTATAAAAGTCATGATTAGATACCCCAAAATTTTTGAAGACTTTTTAAAAGTCTATAAAAGTCATGATTAGATACCCCATGACTTTTGAAGACATTTTAAAAGTCTATAAAAGTCATATTAGATATCCCATGACTTTTATAGAGTCTTCAAAAGTCATGATTAGATACCTGCAGATTTCTAATGACATTTAAAGTCTATGAAAGTCACCAAAAGTCATCAAAAGTCATGATTAGATATACCCCGTGTAAAGGCATCTCCAACAATAACAAAAACGCGTCTCAGGCCCATGGTTTTGCTGAGTTGGTGACCCAAGCGTAGCCCCACCACACTGGATGAGGTTAGTGGGATGCGGTTATCCCTGTGCGCAGGGACGACCCATGCGCTTGATTAATATTTTTTTCTTTTAAAAGTTGACAAAGTCAACATGATGTTTTATCTTTTTCGCAAAATAGCCATTCAACAGCTAGTTATATGTTACAATTTATTTTGTTTTATTATTATACTAGGAGTTCATTTATCATAAAATTTGTATTATAATATTAATATATTTATTTATATTTTCAAATGGTGTCTTTCGATTTGAAAATCTTGTGTTTTGACAATAAGCCCCTATATTAAATCCTAGTAACTATACCGAGCATAACTTATCGTGCCCCGACTTACGATTTGAATGAACATTGCACATTTTATCATATGATTTAAATGAAGTTAACAAACGAATGTATTAATGCATACCATATTTTTATTATCCTTCAAGTTCGCTTATATAATTGATTGATTAAGGGTATATGATCGATGCCTTCTATGGAATTAGGAAGCGTTAGCGTTGCTGCTTAGTTGCATATGTGTGCCCATTTAATAGTTTGATCGAATAGGGCATTTGCGTATGATTGTTTTGGGATATGGATTACCAACTAAGCTTTGTAGCTTACACTTTTATTTCATTTTCTTGTGTTTTTGTTTTTCTTTTCTTAAATAAAATGTGACAGGTGATCGAGCAGGTTGTAGTCGGGTTTCAGTATAGCCATCATGAAGCATTCCATCTGCATTTTGGGTCACTAATTTTCATGTACTCTTATTTGTATATATATAGGTGTTAGTGTTTATAGATGGTACATTTTGGTAAGAACTTAAAATGTAAATTTTTGGGTTATATGTAGTTTTCTATTTTATAAATTGTCAGTTTTGAAGCTAAGCAAATGTTAATGGTTTCCTACCACTTTTCGAATATATATGTACATACTTTAACCTAAGGAAAAATTTCGAGTATTAAATGAAAGTTTTCAATGTAACTTCTTATAAATTTGTGTACCTCTATTTTGAGATATTGCTATTGAACAAGTTATGAATTGAATAGGTTTATTAGGACTTTATTTCAGTGTATTTAGTGGTTAGTCATTTTTGTCACTCCCCACTCTCGGTTCGGTTCCGGCTAGGCCAGGGGTTGGACGTTACAGTTTGGTAATATATACACGTGAATCTTCTGTCTTCTTGTCATTCAATTTCATGTTGTCTTCTTGCCATTGAATTTATGGCTTCAGCACTACGCACTAAAATTTAATATCCAATTGACTATTTATCTTGAATTCAATTCATTGTAGAGTTAAGTGCACTAAAATAAAACAGGGCACCTGTGTTGTGAGTATGTAATGTGTATTGTCAGTATATAATAGCACCTGTGTTGTCAATAAATAAGTGCACTTAAATGAATTGAAAGAATATTAAACTGGTTATTAATTTTAGTAAATATATACTACTTTTAATCCGTATTATATACTAAATTTGAAGTTAAATAAATATTTGGATTGGTTTATGTAATTTGATTTTATAATGGCAATCATTTGACTATTTGTTTACTTGTTGTTGTTTTTTTATTTTTAGGGTGATTCATCTTGAATAATGGCTACAAAGAGAGATTCAGTATGGAAGTATGTCACATCCGTAATATGGGGTCATTCGTCTACTTATTTTGAAATTTTATTTAATTTTTGGTCTATTTATCATTCAAGGGTAAAATGGGCATTTTTGAAAATATTGACTTTTTCGGTTTGACCAAATGATTTGACTAATTTGACTTTTGGGTTGGTTTTGAAAGCCATTTGATTTTTGAGTCAATTATGTGATTATTTTTCAAATGGGGTTACTTTTAAATTAATTTGGTAAACATGTGAGTTGGTGGTGATATTAACCATCCATATAAATATGAAAAGATGCTTTTAGAATTCATTTTCACCAAAACCTAGAAAGAGTGATTTTTACGTATTCTTATTTCTCTCAAATCAAGAACACACTCTTACGGATTTCTAAGTCACTATTTTCGAAGATTTCACTTGGATTTTGTGTGGCTTTAATCTTTTCATACCTAGGTAACAATTCCTCTACTCCTTGATTTTAAATCGATTTTTATTCAATTTGGGGATTTAGGCATGAATTAGGGTTTGATGATTTGAACTTTGATTTCAACGATTTGAATTGGGGTTTTTGCTTATTATGGTTTGGATTTTGAAACCCTTAATGTAATTTCGTAGATGGGTCTTAATTGAGTTTTAATTGATTTGAATTGCTCTTTGATATAAACCCTAACTTTGGTGAATTGGGGATTTATGATTTATTCTTGATTTGGTGTAGACCAAGTTGAGGATCACCGACCGGAGTAGATTTGGTTGATTGGATTAGCGAATAAGGTTAGTAGCCGTGTTTACGCCCTCACGATTGTTTGCTTTTGTCTGTTTGATTGTTTGCGAAATTGGTTAATTAATATAAGTTAGAATCTGATTTGATTAGCATAATCTGCTGCATTTGATATAAACTGTGTAGGTATATTGCTGCCATTTTATCTGTATATGATTGGACATGTGAACTAGTGTCCTTATTTGTCTACTATATGTCTTTAATCTTGAATCTGAATTTCTGTAATCTGTTAAAGTCCTGTCCTAAGGTTAATACGATAAGACAACATGCTGTTAGGGAAAACTAGATGTATACATCGATGTGCGAAAGCGTATATGGCCTTAATTGCCAACCACTTTCTGGATGCGACCGCATCATTTTTTGAGCTTTGCTCATTTCTGGATGCGACGACATCATTTCTAGGATCTTTGATCCATCTCTCAGGGTTTAATCCTATTTTTCTGATTTTTGTTCCTGATTTTGTTATTAAACTAAGGACATGCCTGGTAAGTTAAACACTTAAATAATTAGGTAATCTGATCTCTGTGATTATGAATTGTTTCTGCTTCTGATTATGTATGTTTGACATGTTGGTTTGATTCTGTTTGATGCTCGTTATTGTCTTTTGGGTTCTAACTTTGGGTAGTATGAATTGTGACTCCTAACTGGCTATAAGTGCTAGGATTAGACCCAATTAGATAGCTAGACTTTGAATAGCGATCGACATAATATGAACTAAGCTAAAAATGTGCCCAGTGTCCGTAACCAAACTGTATACCGGATTGTCACTTAAAAATTGGAAAATTGGACGTAGGATGGTCTCTGGCCGAGCTCCTCACCGAGCTGGTTACCGAAATACAATTTGGTCAGCCTTGAGATCATTAGATTCACTCTCTAGCCAAACTTCTGACCGAACTAGATTCCAAACTATAGTTCGGTATGAGTCTCAGAAGACTGCTCAACCTCTTTGACCAAGCTCTTCACCGAGTTAGGTACCGAATTAGAATTCGGTGTGTCTGGGAGACTTGAAACTCTCTAACCGAGCTTCATACCGGAATAAGAACCAAACTGTCACTTAAACCTTCCATGGATTCGTATAATTGTCCTCTGACCAAGCTATCTACTAGATTACTTACCGAAATACTAATCGGTAACTCTGGTAATGATCTCTGACCGAGTTACCTACAGGACTGTCTACCAAATCACAATCCGGTAAGTCTGGTAGTACTCTCTGGCCGAATAGCTTGCCGGACCATATACCGAACTGTTAATTCGGTATCGGTCTCTCTTCTGGAAATAATTTGACAATTATAAAGCCTTTTTCAGACGGTAAATGCAATAACCTGTAATCACTTATCCTAGATCACAAAAGGGGATATTAATTGGGATAACTTGATTTGTTAATCAACTTGTTTGCTTCTGTTTGTACCCTTTGGTTGTTAACTAACCTGCATATGTGTATGACATGCTATTCTGTTTAATAAGACGCATTCTGTGTGTGTTTTTTGGGCATTGGCTTACTAACCAGACATCGATAGTCCGACCCTTCGTTGTTTCTATTTTTGTTTTGTATATTTGAACCCTTTTTGGGAATGGAAATTGCTGAGTTCAGACAGACAGGTGGGATAGTAGGATATCACTAGCATCAAGCATCAATGGCATCCTATTCAGACTTGGATTGCATTTCTGTTTTACTTTAGCTAGACTTATTTCTGTATTTGTACCTGCTGCACCATGTTTTGGGATTTGTTTTCAGATTAAGTATTTTTTAACATTAAGAGTTTATTCTCGAATTATGTTGGATAAATTTTGAACCATTGACTTTGGAATTATACGAACTGTCTTTCAGCTTTGATTTCTGATTTGCAAGTCTATTATTGTATATTTATTTTATGTATCTGTATGCATGTTTGTTATTTCTCTCCGCACCGTAGCATCCGGATTCCACGTTCCCTCTTCCGTCGGGGCGGGGGCTCGGGTGTTACAAAGTATGTGACCGAGGTTGTGGAAAATAATGTTAAGAAGTTGAAGTGTAATTTTTGTGATAAACAAATTAGGGGGTGTTCATCGAATGAAGCAACATTTGGTTGGAATTAAAGGACAAGTAGCATCATGCACTTCTTGTCACGAAGAAGTTAGATTAAAGATAAATAATTACATTCAAGAACAATAGAGTGGAAAACATACAAAACAATTGTATAAGGAAGAGAGTATAGCAGCTCGCACTACTTTGTCAAAAAGCAATAGTGTTGAAGGAAGCACGAGTATCCCGGAGGATTGTGTTCAAGGAACAATAGACAAGTATTTTGTCAATATTGAGGATGTACCTCCAATACGAGGTGGTGTAGATCATCGAATGAGTATTAATGAAAAACGAGAAAGAGTGCACCGATCTATAGCTACAACATTTTATGAGTTAGGTGCTAATTTACATTGGATTTAGAAAGAAGTGTTCATAGCTGCAGTGCGTGAGGTTGCAAACTATGGTCCTGGTTACAAGCCACCATCTAGGCATGCCTTGAGTACTTCTTTGCTTGAGAAAGAAGTGAAGGAAACAAACTTGAGTATCAATGAAATAAAAAAAACATGGATACAAACTGGAGTTTCAATATTATCAGATGGGTGGAAGGATCACAGAGGAAGAACTTTAGTGAACTTTGTGGTAATAATCCTTATGGGAATGTGTTTCTAAAGTCAGTTGATGTGAGCAATTTTGTGAACAGTTGGATGATATTGTAGAAGATGTGGGTGAAAATTTGGTCATCCAAGTTGTTACAGATAATGCAGCTAATTACAAGAAGGCCAAAGAGTTGTTAATAGAGAAGCGAAAAGGATTATGGTGGACACCTTGTGTAGCTCATTGCCTAGAGTTAATTCTTGAGAACATTGGAGAGTTACCATAACACGGAAATGCATTAAACAAGCAAAAAAGGTATTAAGAAATTGATATAAAATGTCAATTATAGTTAGTTTTGATTTAATTATTTTCTAACGTGAAACATTATTTTAATGGTTGAATGGATAGGTGACTTCATTTATATACAATCACTCCATGGCCTCGTCTTAGCTAAGGAAATTTAGTGATAAAGATTTGATAAGACCTGCTGCCACTCGATTCGCGACTAGATTTCTAACATTGCAAAGACTTTTTGAGGTGCGCCCAAAGCTTGAGCAAATGTTTACCTCCACGGATTGAATGTAGCTTATCTAAAAAGTTAGATGAAAAACAGATTAAAAAAAATTATAGTGAAGGACGAAAGATTTTGGGATTCAGTGTCTTATGCTTTAAAGACGACCAAACCTCTTGTTAAGGTGTTAAGGATAGCAAATTCAGAAAAAATGTCTAGGATGGGATTTATTTATAGAACTATGGATGAAGTAAAAGAGCAAATTGCTAGGAACTTAGACAATGATATTGGTGGTTTGAAAACATACTGAAATTATTGGTTTCAATAATTCAGATATGAATCCCATCAATGTCTAATGTAGTATTTAAGATATCGTCTCCACAGGGATTGACAGCTAAGAAGTATGATCGAAGTTAACATCTAAACTGAATTGCCAAAAGAATCCTATGTACAAGATGAAACGTTGAATTCAAAGAATTGATATGGACTATGAGCACTGATGACGTTCATTCAATTAAATCACGAAATAGCATTCCATTCTGCAATTGATCTAAACAATGACTAAGCCGATCTGCTAAATTCTGTTATCAATTAACTTCTCATGCACATTTCAACTCTAAATCACAGATTTAACTTCTAAATCATCATCAATGATCTGTTAAAATATCTCTCGATTCAATTTAACAGATCTCAATCATAAAGTTGCATATATCTCTATACTGCAAACTATACAATTGATAAGCAAAATCAGTAGAAAATTAGATATATAGTCTATCTCTAGAACTACGATCCTCCGTTCTTAGATCTAAAACCTAATTACCATCTCTGGTCTGAATTAAGCTTCAAATTAACAAAATTACGTAACTCTCGTTCTTGTAATCAATAAGCCCATAAAATTCAAGTAAATCTGGCTATAAATTGGAGAAGATTCATGCAATCAAATGATAATCAATACTCAAATCTCAGCAAAACCTTAGAGCTTTTAGCAAGCACATCTACTTCAGCATATTCAATCAAAGTACAAAATCATCATCGACAAGCTTAAGATTTAAATCTTACCAAGGAAGATTGAAGCTAGACTCTGTCACAGTTTTGCTTCATAATCTTCAAGCTAAATCTCAATGATCAACAGAAAATAGAGTACAAAACTTCTTCAAGAAACTTCTCTGGAAATACTGAATAAAGTGTGTAGAAGAATCTAGAATTTCTTTTCTTCAAGGATAATATAATGTCAAAAGTTCAAAAGAATCTCAAAAGTCTCTTATTGCTTTTTCTGAGCTCCTATTTATAGGGTTTTAGCTCAGTGGCAATTTTGAAATAAAAAAATCAAAGAAACACAAATTGGCGAAGTAATATTTTTCTCCACTTATGTCGCCTGTTCCTTCGCCTGAACCTAAGTGACTTAGTCAAATTTTGCTTGTCTTGATCGCTAAGCTAACAACCTCCCCAGGCGAAATGTCCTCAACATTGCCATAATATGTCGCCTAATATCTAGGCGAGTGATCTTTCCTCGCCTTAACATTCCTCCAAATATAAACACTCCAGGCGATGTTTTATCGAATGTCGCCTTTTATCACCCCTCACTTGGCGACATATTTCCTATATTGCCTCAGTTATCGCCTTAAGTTACGCGAGGTTGGCCTTTCAACGCCTAAGAATTTCGCCAAGATGGCGACAAAAGAAAGCAACGAGTTCCTGATTCGCCTTATGTGTTTTGTTCTTCGAGGCAAGATCTTCTTTGTATCGTCTGCTTCATCGCCTTCTCCTCCAAATTGTGGCGATGTCTTTAAGCGAATCCTTTCCTCAGCATATCATTTTGCCATTATTGTTGACTTCGGATAAAATTCCAATTTGGTCGTTCTTTCCTTGATTTTTGCATGTTTAAGCTCCTTTTCCATATCTTTTCATCCAAGTCCCTGTCTCAGCAATAATAGTCTAGAATTGCTAGAAATCTCTTCAATATCTCATCTTTAAAGCTCAATTTCTTTACCTTTAAACTCATAAAATACACTAAAATAAAGGTAAATTCTAGACTTATCAACTACCCCCAACTTAGTCTTTTACTCGTCCTCAAGCAAACTGACCAAGAATCTACTGAGACGATAATCAATGCAAACTCATATCATAATTCAAAGCAATTCTTCTAATATGTTTTAAGAAATTTCCAAACAGTGACCAAGTTATTCTTTCAAAATCTCAAATCGACTGACTCAAAACTTGTCATTTTCTTCATGTTGCAAAATATCTGAGAAGATCCAAGTATTCAAGTTTTGAAACTAATTCCTCACTGTTGTCTCTCATAGTATTTGATCTCTCAGAATCCTATAGGTTACCCACACAATACACTAGTCACTTTAAGAATTAGAGTTATGCATCAAAACAAATGTGATTCTAGTGTTTCACAAGCACGTATGAAGAAAATTTAAAGAACCTCACGATCATTGAACTTCACTCATACACTGTACAGGACTTAGAGGTTCCTAAGTTCAGCACTGCCTATTTGTCTGCCTTAGAATATTTGATTTATATATTTATAGGGAAAATGGGGTCAAGTTAGCTTATGAAAGAAATGGATTTCTTCAAAAGAAATCAAAAAAATTTGGACAAACCACTAAATTCCTCTCAATCCCTCTATACTTCACTCTCTAGTGTTTCTCCACACTCAAAAATACTTTGTTCAGAACATCACTTTATTCATATACATTGTCCACTCTTGCTGTTTTTTTTGGTAGGCTCTTTTTTTTAGCAATTTCTAAAACACTCTTCTAGTAAATCCTCACTTCCTATCTTTTCAGTCCCAACTTAGTGGTAAGTCCAAAGGGTAGGATTGAGATTATATCTCTATCTTTATGGTTTGGACTGGATTAGGGACCAGAGAAAATGGTTTAAATGAGAATGGAAATAAAATGTTTTACCTCACCGAATATCAAGGTCTGGTTATATCAAGCAGGCAAAAGCTTTTTAGTAGTTTCACTCACTCTCTCAAATCAGATCATGTTCCTTCATAAGATAGAACTTTACCTGACCAATGCCCTGTACACTTGAGGAATGTATGAGAAATTCAAAGAACCTATGAAGGTCCCGATTCTAAGAAAAACTGATCAGATAACTGTGTTTAATAAGGAAAAGAAAACAAATAACCCCTCTCAAGACGAAAAAGGCACAGAATAAAGCTCAAACCTCGCATACCACCCAAGGTTTTCTCCACTCTTTCCTTATCAAAACTCATCAAATTATTTACAATTCAAATCTGACCAGAATTTTCATCAGTGTTCAAAGAATTTTTTTCAAAAATTACTCATCAAAACTGCTTATTTTGAACACTTATTTTTCTGTTTGAAATCTCATATTATGAAAAACTAAATCACTTTGAATTATGAGCAATGTAAGCTCTATCATGCACTCAGACCTATAATATCCTAAAACTATGAAATAAAACTATTTCCTAACACATATATATAAATACAATACTAGCAATGTGGTTGCTACCCCACCCCCAACTTAAAAGAAAAATAGTGTCCTCACTGCTTAAGAGAAAATAAAAGAATAGAAGGAGACAAGGGATGAAAAAGAGAGTAAGCAAAATACCTGGATGTCGCCATTAATAAGAGAATAGTTCGCCTTTAGTAATGGAAAGAAGAAAAACTGGTCAGGCGAAATAAGCATGGCTAGAGTAAGATGATTACCTACCTTAGGTAAAATATCCAGGTGAGACATAGAAGTTGCCATATTTAGAATAATATTGATGTAATATGTCATGGCAAAATACAGATCCTGCAAGCGAACTATTAAGCAAAATAGAAAACGTCGCCATAAAGGAAATCAAGAGACATGCGAAATAATTGTATTGCTCCAATCACTCACCTGTACCATTTTGAAAAAGAAACTTACCAACAAGGTGAGAAATTAAGACCTCGTCTTAATCAAGATGAATGTGTTGGCGACTTGTGTCCTGCCTCGCCTAGCACAATGTTTCATCAAAAACTCTTGCAGAATACCTATAAACTTCCAAAATCCACAGTGAGAAATGATTACAAATTGAATGACTCATCCTGTAGACATTATATTGTGAGGGAAGTAAGAAACCCCAACTCAAAACCTGAAAACTCTCTGCACAAAGTAAAACCTAACAACCACATTACTCTTGTAACATTTAAAAGAAAGACATCTAATTCAAACACATTACTCTTCTTTATATATATAAAAATAAAGACTCAAGTAATCACATTACTCTTGTATTGACAAAATAAAAGAATAAGTCTGAAATTATTACATGACAAAATAACTAAAAATCTTCTAAAGAAGCATAAAAAATTAGATTTTTGAGGAGATTTTAAATTCAATCTTCTCCTCTTAGGCTTGGAACTAGAATGTGCTGGTGGTCTGAGATTTAGGACCCTTGCCACTATTCTTCTGATCTCATTATCTATTTGTATTATGGAAACAGATCCTGAAACGTGATGTTTGTCTTCCTTTATCTTTTTCTGGGTTTCTACCTCATCAAGTTTCCTTTTCTTCTTAGCCCTTTCTTCTTCAGCCTCATCATCACCGAGTCGAGCAATAGTGAAAGCCCTGACTGGTAGATACTTTGTTGGGTTGGCCAATTGTCTCAAAAAAACTATTGTACCTTCGGATCTGTCTGAAAAGGACAGAATAATATCCATCAGGAACATAAAAAGCGGAAGTTGGCTCCCAAGAACAGGGAGTCTTGTTATGATCCAAAATAAGCATCTTTTCCAAATCTACCAAAGTAACAGCAAGTCCACTAGGCACTTTCTGGTTGTCTTTGATCTGTTCTCTCACTGGTTTGGCCGGCTCACCCATTTAACTAACATTTACTTCATTCAAACTGCCTTTTCCAACCCTTGGGCTATCCATTTCATCCTCTGAAGAACTTGTAGAGGAGAACTCCATTCCATTGAAAAATTCATAGGAAGGCATCCTATTATAAGTGTTGAAGAATTCTCCTAACATGGCAACCACTTCTTCTTCATGTCAAATTCTGACTCCTTCTTCAACTAGAGGTACGTGATTTAGAGGCTCTGGTTGTAGATAAGGTATCAATGCCAAAGTCTGAGAAGTTCTAGTGCTATATGTACAAGTAACATCCTCATTTGAAAAATGGCCCATCCTTGCTACATTTATCAATCTCTGAATGTCTGGGTGGAGAATGTGGAGTCTTGGAATGAACTTTTCAGCAGTGAAAAGTGGAAGTTGAGCAGAACACTTTGCCAATCCAAAGTGTGGTGGAACTTGATAGGTATAAATCACAGGTTCTTGGACAGATTCCTCAGAAATTGACAACTGACTTTCACTTTCTTCTTGAACAGAACTTGATCCTTCTCGTTTTTCTTGAATGAATGCAGAATGATCAGCTGCCTCAGCAAAAGATGCAAGTAGAAGACCTTGCTTTTCAAGGTCAGCTGTGTCAATTTCCTCACAGTCTGAGGAGTTAGAATCACAATCAGGTTCGGCCTCTACAACTTTGTTCTTGTTCATTGTTCTTTCATCCTCCTCTATTACCTCATTAGCAGCTTGTTCTGTTGCTAGATCAAACTGATCTCCCAAATTTTTCTGGAGGTGACCTTCTTCAAAAGTGAAAAGAGCTACAACATTATTCAACTCAGACTGACTATTTATAAGCTTTTCTTGTTCAAAATGAGGAGCTTGATATTCTTCCTCATTTCTCACTTGATCTGTGGGTTCCTGTATACTGATTCCTTTTGCAAACTTAGCAAATCCCACAAGAGGAGCACTCTACTTAGTCCTTTGTATTTCCCACATTCTCAGAAATTCTTGTGGGTTTGAGATGTTGTTGAAGAATTCAGCTATTCTCTCTTCAACTTTCTTGTTAACTATTTCAGATACCATAGCATCTAACTTTTCTCTTAATAAGGTTTCAGCTACCCTTTCATTTTCCTCTCTAGTGCTATGGGTAGGAGCTGAAAATGTCTTATGTACTGGTTTTGCCACTGAAGTGGGAGATGAGAACCTATTCTTCTCAATACTCGACTTCTTGGTCTTTCTCAAAGCCTTCGGTTCAATGATCTTTTCTACTGCTTCAGTACATGTAGTTTTCTTACCACCTCTACTCTCCCGAATTCTCAATTCTAATCCACTTGTGTGAGGCTTAGAATCTGCCAGCCATACATCTTTCTTCCTGCTTTGAACTCCATATCTTTCCTGTAGACCTGTGATGAGAGATGGGAAATACAAAGTCCAATGTCTGGACTTTTCCTTCCTCAAACTGCACACTCTCCTTTGCAGCTCTGAGAAAATCAATTGGCCAAGATGAATGAACTTGCCCTGATTGAAATCCCTAAGGAACCTCTTCTCATCAGTAGTAAATCTGCTTCCCTTGTTCCTAGGCATAATGTTGTCTCTCAACCAGGTTAAACATATTGTTATGTGAATATCCAATTCACTGGCTAAAACGTCTTCATCAGATCCTTGAGTTGGATGCTGGAATCTCCTCAAACTTCTCAAGTCTTCAATAGTAAGTTCTGAAGCATCCATCCCTCTATCACCTTGATGGTTAGCCTTCATTAAATCATAATAACTACAAATGGCCTCAGCTGATATATCCACTTGTTGTCCTCGAATGTCAAAAAGAGTGTCCTACTCTTCAGGAGCTTTATCGTAGAACTCCTCCACCAGAGTGGCATTCACCTTCTTGGGCTGTGCCACTAACTTCTTCATGAACCAACTCCACAGATAGTTCCCAAATCTCTTATCCTCTAGTTCTTCTAACAAAATTCCCTTCTCTTGCCAAAACTGCAAGTTGTCCTTCTGAGATGGGCTCTTGATCTTAGATTGATCCTTGGAGATTTTAGGTGAACTGGATATCACCTTCTCTTCTTGTTTACTGGCCCTAAAAATTGCTGCTGCTTTTTGCTTGGCCAAAACAGATTTCTTAACTGAAACCTCCCATTTTTCAGCATTTGATGTAAAAGGGGTTATAGGTGCAATTTCAACATTCTTCTTTTTGCTTGAGCCAATATGTACTCCTTTTTGCTTATGACTATTTGCAGATTTCATAGATAACTCTTTAGATACCTTCCTCTTAACAGCAGCTGAAGTAGAAGGGGTCTTCAGAGTCTTATATTGAGACTTAGGTAAAGACGGAAGAATTACTCTGACTTGATAACTCTTCTCATTATAGATTTTCGGCTTGGCCGAAGTCTTTGCCTTCTTGCCCTTCTTAGATGGGCTAGGAGTACTGTCACTCTTTCTTTTGACCATTTATCTGCAAATTGAAATAATATATCAAACAAATATGACCAAATTTCAAACTGACAAAACTTAAAATTAGTAAAACAACAGCATTATCGATATTAAACAGTTTGACAGTATAACACAACATGGGTTCAGCATTTATAAAGCACATTTAACAATCAAAGCTTTAAACCACATTTTAAAGCAAAAGACCAACAATTATTGTCAACACAATCGATTTTATTCGCAAAAATTGAACACCAGCTCAAATCATACATGCTTATAATAAACCCACAAAGAAATCAATCATTAATTCCAGTAGATACTTGCTCTATTAACACTCTATCAGTTCGATTAATAACATAGATAAACCAAAGATAACTAACATCTTGCATCGAATTAAGAAACGTACCTTGTCTGATTTTGTGATGAAAGTCAAATGAAATGCAAGAATCGAACTGAGATATTCGCAATTTAGGGTTTACGAGAAATTAAAAATCCAGAGAGCAAGTGAAAAGCAACGGTAAAATCTAAATGAGTTTATAAAGAAAAAAATGAAATAGGCGCAATGATGAAAGGACTAGGCAAAAAGCGGAAAAATCTCACCTCGCTTCGTGTCATTCAACGGTAATATTTGTGCACGCCTACGTGTCACCACTTAAAATTTCATCTCATTAGTGTGGTGACAAATCTATAATTTCGCCTTCACAAAGAAATGCAGGTGAAATAATGAGGCGACAAAAATGTATCTCGCTAAATGTATTCTCAAAATAAGCGTTTTACTAGGCCAAGAAATTTTACTTCGCCTAGTGAGACTTGTTTCCAGGCGAAAAAAATTGGCGAAATTAAAATTTAGCGCCAGAAATATACCTGTTGGTGAGATACAAATGACAATATGTTGAACTCTCGCCTCATTTTTCTTGTCACTGGGCGATATATCAAGGCGAGATTCTTTCTTCTTCGTTTTTGCAAAACTAAAGTAGGTGAAGATTTTATCGTGACAATCCTCTCTCGCCTTTATGAAAGCGACCGATCATGGCGATATTTCTAAAACTCGCCTTCTTCGAGACATTCACGTAGGCGAAAACGCAGGTGATCAGCTACTACATTTTCAGTGCCCTTTTTATCTTTGATTTCTATGTCAAATTCCTGCAACAAGAGTACCCATCTTATTAATCTTGGCTTAGACTCTTTCTTAGCAAATAAGTATCTTAATGCTTCATGGTCAGTATGAATGACAATTTTAGACCCTAAAATGTATGATCTAAATTTATCCAATGCAAAGACTATTGCTAGTAGTTCTTTTTCTGTGGTGGTGTAATTTCTCTGGGCTTCCACCAATGTTTTACTAGCATAGTAAATGACCCTGAACAACCTTTCTTTTCTCTGTCCCAGCACTGCACCTACAGCAAAATCAGATGCATCACACATTATTTCAAACTTAGAATTCCAATCTGGTGGAATTATGATTGGTGCTGAAAGAAGCTTTTCTTTAAGCTGCACAAAGGCTTTCAAACAATCATCAGTGAAATCGAACTTCTTTTCTTTTTCTAATAAAACACATAGTGGTCTAGCTATCTTTGAAAAATCTTTAATAAAACGCCTATAGAACCCAACACGTCCTAGAAAACTTTTAATACCTTTTACATTGGCAGGAGGAGGTAAGTTGGCTATCACATCGATTTTTGCCCTGTCCACTTGTAATCCCTAAGCAGACACCTTATGTCCTAAAACAATACCCTCTCTTACCATAAAATGGCATTTTTCCCAATTGAGGACTAGGTCGGTTTCTTCACATCTTCTAAGCACTTTCTCCAGATTGTTCAATCAATCATCAAAACTATCTCCTATAATGGAAAAATCATCCATGAAAACTTCTAGTACCAAAGAAATCAATAAAGAAGGCTAGCATACACCTTTGAAATGTTCCTAGTGCATTACATAATCCAAATGGCATCCTATTATATGCAAAGGTTCCAAAAGGACAAGTGAAAGTTGTTTTATGCTAATCACCAGAAGCTATAGGGATTTGGTTATAACCAGAATAACCATACAAAAAGCAAAAGTAAGGGTGACCTGCTAGCCTATCTTACATTTCATCTATGAAGGGAAGAGGAAAATGATCCTTCCTAATGACGTCATTTAAAGCTCTATAATCTATATACATACGCCAACTTGTAACAGTTCTAGTAGGGATCAATTCATTCTTTTCATTCTTAATCACAGTAATCCCTCCCTTCTTAGGCACACACTGCACTGGACTAACACATTCACTATCTGAAATTGGAAAAATAATACCTGCATCGAGGAGTTTCAACACTTCCTTCTTCACAACCTCTTTCATAGTTGGATTCAATCTTCTCTATGGTTGGATCTTGGGTGTACAGAAAGTAGGGTTGATACCTTTAATATCTGCTATCATCCATGTAATGGCTTTCTTGTATTTCCTCACCACTTGGAGAAGGCTTTCCTCTTGTTCATCTGTTAAATCATTGGAAACCACAATAGGTAAACTAGAATCTTCAGGGTTTAAACATGCATACCTAATATGACTCGGAAGTGCCTTTAGTTCCAATTGTGGTGGTTTCTTAGTTGAGGGAAGCATTGGTTCAGTAGATGGTTGTATGTCACTGATGTTGAAGACAAAATGAGAGGTCATACATTCTAGTTCATCACTATAGGTACTTTCCTATGGAATATCCATATCCACATCATTGATCAAAACATTATTCAGCGGATCAAAACTTCTCAGTGTGAGAACTTTATCCATCAATTATTCATCAGCTGCCAATTGTAAACTTTTGACCTTATCAAAATTGTATGGGAATTTTAATGATTCCAAAAGGCTAAACTTAGCTTCCTCACCATTGACTCTCAGTGTGAGCTCACCATTTGCAACATTAATCATGGCCCTTCCAGTTCTAAAAAATGGCCGACCAAGTAGTAATGGTACATCTTCATCTACCTCCATGTCAAGTACTACAAAATCCACAGTAAACGTAAATTTGTTTACTGTGACTATCACATCCTCCACAACTCCCTTAGCATGTGTGAAAGATCTATTAGCAAGTTGTAACAATACATTGCCAGGTTATAAATGCCCTATTTTTAACCTTTCATATATGGCTAGAGGCATCAAGTTTATACTAGCTCCCAAATCACAGAGAGCTCTCCCGTTGAATCTGTCGCCTATGGTAAGTGGTATAGTGAACTTGCTAGGATCCTTCTCTTTTCTGGGAATTTGGTACTTGACCAACTCACTCACACTCTCATTTACATTTATGCACCCCACATCAGCTAAATTCCTTCTGTTTGACAACAATTCATTCATGAATTTAGCATAAACAGGCATTTGTCCTCAACAAATGGGATGTTGACATGAATTTGCTTCATCATGTCTAAATGCTTCTCAAGCTGCTTATCCAGCTTCTTCCTGTTTTCTCTTTGAGGAAAAGGTAAGGTAATCTTCACAGTCTCCCGTTCTTTTTTAACAGAATTGTTAACTTCTTCATTTGCCTTATTTTGTTTAGGAGGTTTATAACTCTTCTTTTCCTTAGAATTCTCTAGTTGTTTCCCACTTCTCAATGTAATTGCAAGCACTTGTGCCTCCTCCTTAGATTTATCTTTACCCTTTAGGTTGGGCACAGTGTCACTTGGAAGTGCCCTTTGAGGTCTTTGATTTAGAACTTGCATAAGCTGCCCAATCTGAGTTTCCAAGTTCTTGATTGAGGTGGTATGATTTGTAAGAACAGTATCAGTCTTTTCCATGTATTTAATAAGAAGATCCTCCATACTAGGCTTCTTCTGCCCCATTGACTGATACTGAGACTGTCCTTGCTGTTGGTAACTGGTTAAGGGCTCCTTTGGTAATAACCCTGATTTTGATAGGGTTGATTCCTCTGCTGATAGTACGGCCTCAAGTGGTTTCCATAATTTACTTGCTCAAGCTCTGGCTCCTCTTCATCATCGGCAAAAGATGCCTCTTGTGCATAATCCGCCAGAGTTGTTTTCTGTTTTTCAACAGAATTTCCTGAAGTCTTCTTTGGATGGCCTTTATTCATTGCCATAGTGTCCATCTTCTTATTCAACAATGCTATCTGAGCAGATAATGCATTGAAAGACTCTAGTTCATAGACCCCTGACTGCTTTTTAGTAGTAGCTTTGTCCCTTTCATTCCAACCAAAATCATTATTAGCCAGCAACTCGATGAAATCATAAGCATCTTCATGTTCCTTATCCATGATTGATCCTCCAGCTGAGGAATCAATGTGCATTTTGATCTGAAGAGGCATAACACTGTAAAAAGTCTTTACACTGCTCCAAGATGCTATTCCATGATGTGGACATCTCCTAATCAACTCTTTAAATCGCTCCCAACTTTCATATAATGACTCTCCATCCAAATATTGGAAAGAAGAAATCATATTTCTCAATTTCACCATCTTCATTGGAGGAAAATACCGAGCTAAGAACTTCTTGACTAAGTCTTCCCATTTATTGATACAACCTCGTGGCAAGGAATATAACCAGGCGTGAGCTATGTTACATCGTGAAAAAGGGAATAGTCTTAGCTTTACTGCATCTTTAGAAACTCCATTATGCTTGAAAGTACTGCACAGATGCAAGAAAGTGTTAAGATGATGATTGGGGTCCTCATTAGTTCCTCCTCCAAACTTGTTCTATTGAACCATCTGGATGAGTCCCGATCGAAGCTCAAAATTATCTGTTGTTATTGCTGGTAGGTTGATGGCTTGTGGCATGCCATCAATTGGTGGTGTGGAATCTTGACGTAGAGTCGTCCTTTCAGGGTCCATTCTTCCATCATTTTCATTATTACGATTGTAGCGTTCTCCAGACATGGTAGCTCTTGGCTCAGTTCTAACTGATGATCTTGTTTGTGACCTGGATTGTCTAATGATTCTTTATGGTTCAAGATCAAACTGCAAATCTTGAGTCCCTTTTGCTCTTATTTGCATATGCTACACACTTAAACAAACAATTTTTAAGGTTGAAAAGAAATTTAATAAAACAGGTTAGCGCAGTTCAATATAAATCTTAATCTTCAAAAGCAATCCCGGGCAAACGGCGCTAAGAAATTGGTGGTTTGAAAACAGACTGAAACTATTGGTTTCAATATTTCAAATATGAATCCCATCCGTATGTTTGTCAAATGTGGTATTTAAGATATCGTCTCCATAGGGATTGACAGCTAAGAAGCATGATCGAAGTTAAGATCTAAACTAAGTTGCCAAAAGAATCCTATATACAAGATGAAACATTGAATTCAAAGAATTGATATGGACTATGAGCACTGATGACATTCATTCAATTAAAACACGAAACAACATTCCATTCTGCAATTCATCTAAAAAATGACTAAGCCGATCTGCTAAATTCTGTTATCAATTAACTTCTCATGCACGTTTCAACTCTAAATCACAGATTTAACTTCTAGATCATCATCAATGATCTGTTAAAAGATCTCTCTATTCAATTTAATAGATCTCAATCATAAAGTTGCATATATCTCTATACTTCAAACTATACAATTTATAAGCACAATCTGTAGAAAATTAGATATATAGTCTATCTCTAGAACTACGATCCTTTGTTCTTAGATCTGAAACCTAATTGCCATCTCTGGTCTGAATTAAGCTTCAAATTAACAAAATTACGTAACTCTCGTTCTTGTAATCAATAAGCTCATAAATTTCAAGTAAATATGGCTGTAAATTGGAGAAGATTCATGCAATCAAATGATAATCAATACTCAAATCTCAGCAAAACCTTAGAGCTTTTAGTAAGCACATCTACTTCAGCATATTCAATCAAAGTGAAAAATCATCATCGATATGCTTAAGATTTAAATCTTACCAAGGAAGATTGAAGCTTGACTATGTCACAGTTTTGCTTCATAATCTTCAAGTTAAATCTCAATGATCAACAGAAAACAGAGTACAAAACTTCTTCAAGAAACTTATCTGAAAATATTGAATAAAGCAAGTAGAAGAATCTAGAATTTCTTTTCTTCAAGGATAATAGAATGTCAAAAGTTCAAAAGAATCTCAAAAGTCTCTTATTGCTTTTTCTGAGCTCCTATTTATAGGGTTTTAGCTCAGTGGCAATTTTGAAATAAAAAAATCAAAAAACACAAATTGGCGAAGTAACATTTTTCTCCACTTATGTCGCCTGTTCCTTCACCTGAACCTAAGTGACTTAGTCAAATTTTGATTGTCTTGATCGCTAAGCTAACAAACTCCCCAGGCGAAATGTCCTCAATATTGCCATAATATGTCGCCTAATATCTAGGCGAGTGATCTTTCCTCGCCTTAACATTCCTCCAAATATAAACACTCCAGGCGATGTTTTATCGGATGTCGCCTTTTATCACCCCTCACTTGGCGACATATTTCCTATATTGCCTCAGTTATCGCCTTAAGATACGCGAGGTTGGCCTTTCAACGCCTAAGAATTTCGCCAAGATGGCGACAAAAGAAAGCGACGAGTTCCTGATTCGCCTTATGTGTTTTATTCTTCGAGGCGAGATCTTCTTTGTATTGTCTGCTTCATCACCTTCTCCTCCAGATTGTGGCGATGTCTTTAGGAGAATCCTTTCCTCAGCATATCATTTTGCCATTATTGTTGACTTCGGTGAAATTCCAATTTAGTCATTCTTTTCTTGATTTTTGCATGTTTAAGCTTTTTTTCCATATCTTTTCATCCAAGTCCCTGTCTCAGCAATAATAGTCTAGAATTGCTAGAAATCTATTCAATATCTTATCTTTAAAGCTCAATTTCTTTACCTTTAAACTCATAAAATACACTAAAATAAAGGTAAATTCTAGACTTATCAGATATAGCTAGTTATAAGGAAACTTTTAAGAACTTAGCGACCCTTAATACATCACTCTCCCTTTATTTATTTATTTTTATCTTATGTAAAACAATAATTAACTCATGAAGTAGAAGTAATTTGAAAATCACCTTTTTCAGTTGATGTCACATACTCAAAAGCGAGATGTGGGTGAGCCTAGGCTAACGCATATAGCCAAGAATAAACATTCTCTTCCTCTTCTATTCTAGACCCTTCATTCGCTGCACAGCAATACCAATAGCAATAGCAATAGCAAAACAAATTAAATTATATTATTATTAATTGGAAGATCAACATCGAGATAGCAAGTGCTTTGGAAATTAGAGAAGAGAGTTGGTGTCTGTTTCATGTTCGAGTGTTTGATTAGTTGAATGTGAAGAAGGAAGGAGATGGTTATAGTGTGTGTTATTGGAAGTGAAAGTGAAGAAGGAGAGTAGTTTGAGTCTCATCATGGGAACATGTTAATCCAAGCTACGATTAATAGATTCACAAATTCTAAAGATATTCTAAATCGTAGGCTGTTCCAAGCACTCTCCCCTCTAGTAAAACGTTTCCACTTATTATAGCTAGAAAAATATGGATTTTGAGGCATCCTGCTCCCCAAAACCAATTGTCATATATAATCAAATAAAAATTAAAATCAACAAAAAGAATTATACACTATGCGCAAAGGCCATGATTAATATTCAATAACCACTTAATCTAATTGAATAACGTAGAAGAAAAATTCACAGAATCATTGAATCAATGTGCTTTAATTTTTCATATCAAACAATCAAATCAATTAGATAAATAGCACAAATTCCAATCAATCAACCCTAATGATTTTCTTCAAATCACACAATATACAAATAAACCACAAACTTAAACACATGTCAAAATAATTCAAACTCAAATTCAAAAATGACGAATCTTAAATAAAGAGACCAAGGAGGATCTATAGATCAAACGGTTGCAAGATAATGTAGAGGAACGGAGAGGGTTTTCTTACCATTGCCGAAGGAGCCATAGAAGAACATGTATGGGCGATCTTGTTCGGAGACTTGTTCTGAAGGCAACTAAAAGAAAGAATACTTAGAAACGAGAACATATTAGAAGAGAGAGAAACGCGAGTTTTTTGAGGTTGACAAGATGTCTTGAAATTGAACCTACAACTTGTTCCAAGTTCCAGAAATACAATTATTAAACAACCAAATCCAACGAACCCCACTTCGGAAAATAGAAAAACAAAACCTTCTTAGCTCAGTAGAACTACTCGGAACAAAAGTATGAGAAGAAAGAAATGAAAATTTTTTTATTGTAAGGTGAGAGTGGATTGACGGGAGAAGAGATGAAACGAAGGGTAGAAATGAAAAGCCCCATAATTTATTGAAATTAATTGAAATGATAGTGGAAATGAGAAGGCCCATAATTAATTGATTGAAGGAATCCAAACCGTGAAATGCCATGTGACACATTTTCATTTGCCGAATTCGGTCACAATTCAAAAACAGCCATTTTTGTTGTTTTTCAACATAATGCTGAATTCTGAGCTTGTCACGTCCACTCGTGACTCCGGTCAGAAGTTTCGCTTTATATAATATATAGATTATATAAGTTTAATACATACATATATATATTTTACTGTTACTAACAATATGTATATTACCGTTGCTAACAACGGTAAATTAATAATATTATTAAAAAAATTCAATTTTTCTTCTATAAATACAATCACATTTTATCAAGTTAAGTGCAACAATTACAAATTTCTTCTTCATCTTTTCTACATATACACCAAATCTTAAAAGTTATGGATTCAAATGAATTCAATTCCAATTCTCCTCCACATCCAAATTCACAAAATCCACCAAACACCATTCCACACAACCAAAATCCAAATTTTCAATATTATTATTTTTCTCAAAATCCAAATCACCAAGCATATGTATTTCCACATGGCTATAATCAACCTAGCAATACTATGGGTACACCATATTACCAATTTGAAAATCAATTTTGGATGCCAAGGTCTCGATCTGCAACTGTTGGAGGGTCAGCAAATCAATCCCCACAAACACCCAAAAAATTTACATCGAGTCCACCACCTTCACAAATCCACAATTATGAAGGATTAGAAAGTATCAACCTAAACCAAGAAGAAGATGTCGGTGATGACCAAGATTTTTATTTGTGGCGTTTGGATGAGGATAAACTTTTAATCAGTGCTTGGTTAAATGTATCAAAGGATCCTCTTGTTGGTACTGGTCAAAAGGGTGTCACTTTTTGGAAACGAATTCAAGAATATTGTGAGCAAAGTAATCCTGGATTGATCAAAAGAGGAGTAGTTGCAATGAAAAAGCACTGGCATAGAATTAACATAGGAGTTCAAAAATTTGGTGCTTCTTACGATGAAGCACAAAGAAATTTAATGAGTGACTGCAATAATGATGATTTAATATAGATAACAATAGAGATCTACAAAGTTAAGGCAAAAGTGAGTAAATGCTTATTTGTGCAACATTGACATGAACTTTAAAGGGAACAAAAATGGAAAAGTCAACTAAATCAATGTGGAGGTTGCAAGGGGACTAAAGTAAGTGCTTTTAGAGCATATTCATCATCCACAAATACGGAAACAACTCCTCCTGGAGAAAATGAAATTCAAGGTTCAAGTCGTCCTCAAGGCGTCAAAGTGGCAAAGAGATAGGGGAAAGAAAGGGAAAAAAAATCTGGATAATCGCCCTTCTAAAACAAATGAAGAATTTTAAGGAAGAAGAGAAAGGCAAACGTGAAGCTCTAGAGCGGTGGAATAAAATTAAGGAGGAGATTAGAAAAAAATGATGAAAAAAATCAAAATTGAAGCAGACAAATTAAAAGAGAAACAAAGGAAGTTTGATATGAAGATTATTTATACCGATATGTCGAAGATGGATGATGAACAGAAGATGATGCACCTCATACTCTTCAATCAAATTAAGGAAAATTATAATATGTAATTTTAAATTTCTATATCATTTAAGCAATGTAATTCTATGTATGTAATTTAAGTTTTAATATATCCAAATTATTACTATTATAATTTTTTTTTTATTTTTATTTCACATGTGTAAAAACTACAAATTGTGTTGTTATTGAATAATATTTAAAATAATTATTTATATTTCAAAATAATAAAATATAATAATATTTTTTTGAAAAAATAATTTAATATTTTTTAATATTTTTTTATAATTATAATTATATAATCTTAAATTTAAAATGAAAAATATTATTAATTTTATAAATTTATTATTAAAATATGCAGTTGGGACTAAGGTTGGGACTTCATCACTTGAGAAGAAGAGTTCCAGTCTCAACCGTTATGATGTGGCAGTAAGTGGGGTAGCATTTGGGATCCTGAGTCCTATGACCATTGGAGATGGTCTAATATATCTATCATCATCTCGATTCATGTGAATCCATTTGACCAATTTGTTAAAAAAATAATATAATTTTATTAAATAATATATATTAATGTCAATAAATTTAATAATAATTATTATAAATAGGGAAAATTTTGTTTTTAGGCCATAAAAAGTTTAATATACAATTGTAGACCTGTTTTGAAAAGTTTGCAAATCTAAATTTTGATTTTCACTCTATAAGCTATTCACTGACTGTGACCGTAATTCACAGATTGTGAGCATAATTCACAGAATCTATGAATTGTAAAAATTTAAGGGTATTTTGGGAGACTCGGCTTATGGAGTGAAAACCAAACATTTTATAGCTTGTTTTTGTATGTTTTTCAAAACAGGCCTATAATTGTATTTGAACTTTAAAAAGCCCATTTAAAAGAAATTTCACTTATAAATATGGTAATTTCAATTATTTTATTGTGTTGCTTCTATTTACTTTATATAGCGCAACTACAAAAATTCACAAAAACAAACTTTCACTTTTTAAAAATGACTCAAATTGACGATTTTACCATTATGTGAGGACTTTTTATACTGATTTATGAATATGTGAAAGTGATCTATAAGAAGTATCTATGAAGCTGTAAAGGGTTAGTTTTGAAAATCAAAGTTTAGATGAACGTAAATAAACTTTCTTTTTTTTTTTTTAGTTTTGAATATTTAAACTTTATTTGGTCCATTCTATATAGATGTTCCTTATAAATAAAATATCAAATATAAATAAGAATATTGTAATATTAACTGTAGTGTCCGACCCCTACCTCCAGAGGACCTAAGGCGCAGAGACCAAAGCACCACATCGACAAGTACTCATACACACTTACATATATCTAGTTCTCATACATAAACACATTTACAAACCAAGAGGCAACAAAATACTTTTGATTTAATATTGATTTGATAAACATTTAATTGAGTTTACATATAAAGTCATCAAGTAGCATCAAACTCGGATAAACATGTGAAACTGAGCTTAGTGTTCAACTCGTCACTACGCTAAGTGAACAAGTTGACAAAATAATATTTAGTAGCAAATATATTTACAAAAGCATATACAAAATAATTTAGGTGAAATCAATGTTATGTAATGAATGCTCCAAGTAGGGCTTCCAACCCGAACTTCAAATGCTAGCTCAATCCACCTGGACACATATTCATTTCGAGAAGAAAACAAACAAGAACAATGGCGAAAGGAAAGGATTAGGCTATCGATGCCTAATTAACACTTTCATACTCAAACAAACACATACAAATATGCTTCTTTCATTAGCAAAGTGAGTACACAAATGCAACTTAACTTCTCAAACATCATCAAATAATCGGTGTTATCCGAAGGGGATTAGAAAATAGAAAACTGGAGGCAAGGTGGACTTCTAGCGCCCTGGTCACCTTGACGAGGCCTCCTGCTTCTTGACAAGGCCGCAGAAAATGGCACCGTAGCATCGTGTTTATCCGGGACTAGTGGTGGTCTGTGGGCTAATTGGATTTGGGATCATTAGAGTTGGGGTCTCGTCATTAAAAAGATTATTTGTATTGAGGTTGGGGTCTCGTCATAAACAGATTTCGAGTTGAAGTTGGGGTCTCGCCATTAAGAAGATTCAAATTGTGTTTTCTCGCCATTAAGGAGATTTCGATTTGGGGTCGTGTGCCATTAAGAAGATTTAGAATTAGGTTGTCCCGCCATTAAGGAGATTTTAATTTGGAGTTGTCTCGCCATGGTGGAGTTGTTCGCCTAAAAGATATTTTTAGAAAGAAAACAATTTTGTATGGAGAGAGAGTTTTTGGAATTTATTTTGTAACCTTTTTCTTTGTAGTAAAGTTGTTATCTTTCTGTAGATCAGGCAATTTTCCGAACCACATTAAATATCGTGTTTGTTTTTTATATGATTGTTTTGGTTGAATCAAACTTGAAATTAGGAAGAAAGTAAAATAAAACTGGAAATTCCTAACATGTGCATTTATGATTTCTTTAAACTTTTAGTTTTTATTGCGATGATCCAAATATTAATAATATTATCCCGGTCATAGTCGTAATCTAAAATACATGGATATCGATGCACTTGGTTGATTGATAAAGACAACTTCAGAGATTGGTGATTAATATCAACCTGCTGTGATGGATTGTGTAGAGGTAAGAAGGCTATACATTGTGTGATAAATCTTTCTAATAAAAATAAAAGCAGTTAACTTTGTGATTATCGGGTGTCCTATTTCTTCTATTTTCATATATTATTTTCTAGATTTGGCGATTTTGATGTGCATAGTGATGATGAAGATGTACACGAGGACAATTAGTGGAAGTTCAGCTCTAGGTCTAGTTACATTATTATTGTCGATAACCTACCGATTATTCCTAAGAAGAAGTTTGAGATACAGAGTGGTGGTGTAGAGGAGTTACCTCTCCGTCATCCATCAGAGCAGAAATCTATTCCTTCAGGTGAACACTCTGTTTAGGCTGATATTTCTCCTCTTCTAGAAGTTTCTTGTAGAGGTGTATTCTCTTAACTTAGAGCTGGTACGCTCATCCATGGAGAGAAGTTCAATCTTTTTAATGCCATGTTTGCTTTAAATGTACAATGGTATCTAATAAGATTATATTGATGTGATTGTGTTATTAGTTGGATACTATTGCTTCTTTAACTTCATGTTATTTTGGATTAGTCTTTTATTTTTCAAATGTTTTGTTAAATGCAAAAATGAGTAGGGTTGTTGAGTTATTAATAGCTACTTATTTAGTTATATGTAGAAAGTTGTGATCTATTAACTTTAATTTTTTTTGTATCAAGATAATGAAGATTGACTCTGGTATTGTCTGCAAATACTATTCTATTGAATAGGCTAAAAAAGACGGTGCAACTGCAGTTTCAGTTAACTATGATAAAACCATTGATTTTCAATGCATAATTGACATCATGGGTCATCTTCTTACTTGTGAGGTATTATCTGAACCGAATTCCACATATCTTTTTTATCTTGTTGATGTTAGTGTTGATTTTTTAGATGATCAGTTGTTTTGTTAAATTGATTAATAGCCTTTTTCATATTGTAAGTTCAATTACGGTGGTTTTGGTATTTTTTATTTTTTATTTTTCCTTTTCTTTTGTTTCCTCTTCATAGAGCCTTCACCAAGTCTGACTTGACAATGTTAGCCTCCATAAGACTCTCAGGAATCAAACATGGCAGCTTGAAAAAGATGACTATGGAGATTACATTAAAGAACACATGATGACAGTGGATCACATTAATTAATCATTCGATGTAGAGATTGTGAAGGAGATTTACATGCAACTTTAATGGTTTTTGGTATGATTATTAATCCTATGTTGTTGCAATTACGGGTGTAAACGAGTCGAGTATACCCAAACTTAACTCGACTTGTGAAGGATTATATAAAGCTTGAACTCGTCGAGCTACCAAAAATCAAGCTCGAACTCGAGATTGAATGATAATCGAGCTACTTGAACTCGACTCGTTAAAGCTCGTTAACATTTTCATTAATAATTTTTTAATTTGATGTAATTATTCTTGACTCGAATTTAGTGTACTCGAACTCGACTCGACCTGTTTACCCTTTCTACAGTAAAACTCGATAAGGCTCACGAGCTTTATGAGTCGACTAATATAGAGCTCAAGCTCGACTCAGTTTAGAAAAAGCTCGACTCGAACTCATGAAGAACGAGTCAATTTCGAGTATTTTTTGAGTCAATCTCAAATAGCTCAACTCACTTACACCCGTAGTTGCAATGGATAAGGAAAGCGAGGGCGACAAAAGTTCTTGATTTGATACAAAAGTGAGGACTAATTATTTTAAGATGAATTATGTTTGAGAGAAACTTGGATTTTGCTGGAAAGATTTTTACTCAGAATCCAATTTGGCCTGTTATTGGTAACGAAAATAGGTTATCCATGCAATAAAGTATAGAATGTTCAATCAGTGTCACCTTCTGAGCATGAATATGAATTACATGGTTTACTTTGATCTCTAAAGTGATAGGAAAAATAATTGAAGATATTGTAGTAGTTGTGCTCAGGCTTTATCATCATATGAAGTCTAAGTCACAATGCTGTGAATCGCAAAAAAGTTACTAGATGTACCATTTTCGCTCTTAGCTTTGGAGGGTGATGGAGGTCAATCTAGCTTAGTTTATCAAGATGCCTTGGACATGGGCCTTTGTACACCTTTGGGAGATGATAGAGAATAAAGTATTGTTGGACCTGAAGTAACAGCTGGGTATGACTAGAAAATGAGTTTTCTTTTGAAGCCATTTGGGTTGTTTCAAGCCCTCATAACTGGCGACAGTAGAGAGGCCCAATTTGAAGAACCTGACACATAAATTCTGACCCATTAATTCAGCCTATATTTGGATCTTTCCAGAATGACTTTTCAAGTTTCTTAGATGTTACTTTTGTTATCTTAATTTGTCTTTATTTCCATTTTATTATGGTTGTTGTTAATGTCTGTTTAATTACATTTATTATAGGTAGTTTTATTTTCATCTTTTTATATAATGCTTCCTATTAAAAGGAAGAAATATATGAAGTTAAGCATTAGATTTTGAAAGCAAAATGTAACACCCCATATTGAAACATGGTTAAAAGGAATTGAATTGCTACCCATATCACCAATGTGCACATTGTTTTTCGAGAGCCCAGAACTTGAGAACTCCAAAGTTAAGCGTGTTTGGCTTGGAGCAATTTTTGGATTGGTGACCTTCTAGGAAGTTTTCCTTGTTGGAAAGCGTAATACTCAAATATTTGAGTGTTTAAACACCCAGGTTTTGCTTGTTTGCAAAAAATTCAAGAGTTTTATTAGTTTAAAAAAACTATTGGATTTTGTATGTTTCCAAAACCATTCAACTGTTTTTTTCCTTATTTATGACATAACCCACCACACTATTAGAGGGGTTGCTGCATGATTAGAGATGCTGTAAAACAAATTGTGATGAAATATTGATGAATTTGTATTTGTTTATTTATTAAGAAGACTATAAAATCTATTTTTACCGCTTCCTACTTATCAACTCGGAGTTACTTTTGTTAATGTTGGGCTAACAAGTAGAGTAGTCATTATTAATCATGCTGATGGTTAATGAGAAGCTACTGAAAAATGCATAGAAGATTGGATTCAGGTGTTGTGTGGGTTGAATGTACTCAAGGGAGTGAGTCACATAGTAAAACCATTAAAGAACACATTTTGAGTTTGACAATCAAAATTAAATTGATATTATTTTTGTTAATTAATAATTCATCTTATTATTTGTAGATTGACATTGTTTTTAAGACTTAAAAAAGTTATATAGTAGGAGAAAGCACTTTAGGAATGAATATGTGTATATATTTAAATTTAATTTAGAAGATGATTGGATAATGCACCATACTTGGTCTGTTATATCAATTTGAGTTGTATATTAGGGTTTTTGTTTATGTTTTATTTGTTTTTTTTTTTTTTTTAACGTGTATTGATGTGAAATACCAATAATCTGTGCCATTGCTTAGTTCGAACCATATACCCTTTTAATGATTTAACAAATTATATAATTATATGTATATATTATTTGAGGAAGTTTTTTTTACGGTTCATTTCCACAATAACAAATCTTCTTTACGTTTTCCTATTATAATCCATTCACACCTCTCTCTCTCTCTCCATGCATCTTCTCATACTAGATTGTGCTTTTGATTAATCAGTCCAAACATTCTTGGACTATAGAGAATCTAAGGATTAGAAATTACCATCATTTTATAATCCAACGGTTGAAATCCTTCCTCTCTTCACCAATTTGTGCAGATCTTTGACACCTTTCTTTCTTTATTTTTTATTTCAATATTACTTTGTATTAATTTTTTTCTTTAATTTAATATAATAGTGATGTTTACAAATATAATTGGCTTCAAATAAGGATGTGTATCTTCCACCTATCAATTTAAATTTTATTAGAAATTTAATTAACTAAATAATTATTTATTTATTTATTTAATCAAAATTTAACTAAATTAGTTATTCTACATTTACAATTTTTGTATTTCTTAACTTCATAAAATACTTATTTATTCAAATTAAATGTTTTAATTATTAGTGAGGGCCATATTTATTTTATTTTTTTAAAAAATATTTTTAAAAAATATAAAAATATTTATAAAAATTTTCACTAACTATAGGTATAAAATAAAATTTTTAAATGACATGTGACTTATAATTATATACCATATTTATATAACTAATAATATTATATTTATATTTTTTTTAATTTAATATTTTATAGTTATAATTATTAAATAATGATAAATTTAATACACTACCGCATCGAGGTGGAATATTACCCGTGAGAATAATTTGATGAAGAGATTGTAAGAGAATTCCATTAGTTGATAGTCATTTGTTGAATTTTGCTAATGAGAGAATGTATATGTATAATAAACTTGGTCAATATAGATGTTTGACTGTATTTAAAAAGTAGTTTATAAAATTAACTCAATATATATATTAATTCTTAATACGATAACTATAATAAATTAAAAATATTTTAATAGATTAAATTTTATTTTTTAATATTTTAATTTTATAAATAATATTTTATTTAGTAACTTACTATTAAGGAAAGTAAATAAATCATTTATTCCGTAAAAAATAACTATTTTTATTCAAATTATAAAATAATTTAACTTAGTAAAATATTGAATACCATGTAACATGCGAACATCCTCACTAGTTATCTATATACTTATATAAAATAGTTCAAGTTTGATGAGGTGACATATCCCGAATTGTTCAATTCTATATATAAACTTCAATTTTTTACACTATTCATACAATTACCATTACAAAATATAAATAAAAAAATATTAAACATATATTATATATTAAAGATAAAGATAAAATTAATATAAATAATAATTAAATGTGAAAAGCTAACTCTTCCCCTTCTTATATAATTGTTTTGACTAACATCTCTATATAAACCTCTTGTTATATTCACACATTAGACAATTAAACTTTTACATTTCTTTTGTTACTATTTTTATCTCTCATCTTTTCTTATCTTCTCATCTTATTATTTGTGTTTTGGTGGTGGTGACGAGAGTTCATATATACGAGTGACGTGACTGAAAAGTTGTTTTGCTTTTGGATTTTTCTCTAACATATTTAGTTATTTTATTTTCTATTTTTTTATTTTTAAGAAATAAATGTCTTGTAAATGTTTCAAATTTGAATTCTTACATTGTTCTCTATCTGGATTCAATTGATTGTATTCGCTTTTATTTTGGTATATCTTGTGCTTAGATCTATTTTCTTTCTTACGTGTTCGACAAATCATCATTTTTCCCTCTAATGTTCACTCTTGATCACTCAATAAAATGATGAATAATTGACTAATTAAAGTTTGAAGGTATAGCGTGCGATTATTTCAAATATTAAAATGAAAAGGAAAGAAAGTGTAGAGTTTATTACGAAGATAGTATTCGTGGATGAATGGTGATAAAATATGATAATTTTACGGTAGATTTAATATCTTTTATATGTATATAATTTCATAATAAATTAAAATTTCATAATTCATTCAAATAAAAGAAAAAAAAACATACACAATATTCTAACAATTTCTCCTTACCACCACATTTGATAGTTATTGTTAATGTATTTTTAATTTTTTTTAAAAAAATATGAATAAAGAATTTATCGATCTCCATTCATAATAAATAAAAACAATTTAAATTACTAATTATTGTCCGTTAGTACTTGTAATAATCAAAATTATATTAAAAGAAAAATGAAGAGATAAAAAAAAAATATTATAAATGAGGTTATGAATATATAATGAATATCTTAAAGTAAAGTAAGAAAATTAACTAATCTATATATATATGGAAATTTGTAGTGGCCCCACTGGGGCACACTGTGTGATTTGCTTTAGGTTGAAAAACTACGAAAATGAGAAGTTTTGACAATGGAAGATATTTAGCCAATTACAATATAATCTGTGTACTTTAGTCTTCTCGCTTATTTTCCGATTTATTGAATTGTCTTTTTAATTATTTTGACATTGATTTGCATACATCAGACGTAATAATTATTTCATTAACTTCAACAATGAAGAATATATAAAAAAGATACCATTGAAATGCTTTTGTTATTTATTATTTAATTATTCATTTCTTTTCTTCTATGTTTATTAATGATTTATTCTCTTCCTCATGAGGTCTCTCTTCATATTTAAAATCATATTTTACTTTTTTTTTTCTCTAATTCATCTTTTTCTAGTCTCATAAATTAATGTAGTTTATTTTGTTGTTCTTATCAGATTGAAGATCGGAGACATTAAGAATATTAAAGGATGGCGTGACAAATTCATCTTGCTCGAAAAATCGAGAAAAAGATTCTCTCCACCTTTTGTTGATTTAAGTATGTGGAGTTTAATTTATTTTTAGTGTTTTTTACTTTTGATTTCGACAAATTCGGGTTTATGTTATGTAGAATGTTGCAAAAATGATAGAGTTTGAAGATTTAAATATTATGGTAGTAGAAGACATGCAAATGGTAAGATTTTAGAGAGCGTCTTAGGTGTTACATATAACACACTATTTTACGCTGTTACAAGTTTCACACGAGTGCAATCATAACATACAAAATAAGGACGCGCGTGTTATTACAAACTAATATTACAAAACATATATATGTACCTGCGTGGTTATTTTGTGTGCCTACGACGTTATTATTTGTGTCTGTGTTATATGTATATGTGTATGTGTAATTCTTGTATGTATCTGTTGAGATGCTTGATTTTTTGTGCCTATGATTTATGTATCTGTATATGTGTAATTCTTGTATGTATGTGTTAAGATGCTAATTGTACCTGTGTGATTATTTTTTGTGCATGCGAGATAATTATCTGTGCCTGTGAGGTTATTATCTGTGCCTGTGATATCTGTGTATATGTAATTCTTGTATGTATTTATTGAGATGCTAATTGTACCTGTGTGGTTATTTTTTGTGCCTGCGAGGTTATTATCTGTGCCTGTGATTTATGTATATGTGTCTGTGGAATTCTTATATGTATCTATTGAAATACTAATTGTAGTTATTTTTTGTGCCTGTGATTTATGTATATGTGTCTGTGCAATTCTTATATGTATCTGAAGCTTTCTTCTTTCTCTACAATTGATTCTATAAGCAACGACGACATGACCAACAACTAAAACAATCGAACAAACGAAAAGAGCCAAGTCTGAGATTCTAATACGCTCTGTTCCTTCTCTTTCAAATACAAAAGAAGCTTTTAGTAAAACAAACACCAAAGAAGACAAAGAACACATGGTTTTTACAGAGTATGACGATTGATCGGAAGATGGAGATGAAAGGAATATCGATGAGAGAGGAACAGAAGTCGTGATTGATCTGAAGATGGAGATGAGAGGAATATCGATGAGAGAGGAACGGAAGTCGTAGTTTGCGAGATGAGAAGAGATGTTTTCTTTTTAGAAAAAGAAATCATGCATGTGAAAGATAAGAAACACAATAATTTATTGTGTTTCAGAAACACCCAAGACTTTGTGAAGATTTTATTAGTCAGATTATATTTCTGTAAATATATTCATTTGATTTTTCTTTAATCTAATGCAATATAATTAATTAATTTTGTTTTTCCATTTTTTTTTAGAATTCTTCCCTTACAAAAATGTAAAGATATATATTCCGGTTTTATAGTTGTTTTTATTTTAATAAATGAAAACATACCATTAAAATTTTTTTTTAATCTCTTTTGTTTTTTTAATGGTTGAGATTTTTTGTTGTCTTTTAATTCAATTTATTTTTTCTATAATTTACTAATTGATTTATTAAAATTTCCATTTCAAATTTGTATAATTTAAAGTAAATTTTTTTTTAATTATTCATTGCATTCGCAACCATAGCATTCTCGAATCATTCATTTTCTTTTTAAAGATCACATTAAATTAGTACTTATTACTCATTTTAATTTTGTTTATTAATTTTAATTATTCAATTATTTAATACAAGTTTAATCTATGATTATTATTATGTTTTTCACAATTGACATTTTTTTTTATCATATCTGAAATTTTTTTATTAATTATTTTCATACCATTTCTTCTTATTATTTTTAATATTTGACAATTTTTTATTATATGTGTATAAAGATTAACGTTTCTCAGAGTTAGCAGGAAAAAAAGAGATGATTTCCTGAAGTTTTGAGATTTTGTTGATATATATACCATAAAAAAATTCGGACAACATAATGCTAATGTTAATTTTTTTTTTCAATTTGGATATATGTCTATTTTTGTACTGGTGTTTGATTATGTTGTTCTTTTATATATATATATATATATTACAATAATTGTAATATTTGTAAGTAATTTTCTTATTTTAATTTGATATAATTGATATTAACATATTTTAGATTGTAATTTTACCATAAAAAATTTTATAAGATTGTTTAATTATATTATTATTGGCTATAATTTATTTATTGACATTTGTATAAAGTTATCAATTTAGAGATGTAAGAAATAGTTAACAACATGTGAGTCTTTATATTTTATATATTTTTAATATGGTGAACCACAATCATAATAAAACTCTCTATTAGTAGAAGATAAATTGTTTTTTTTTTTAAATTTTTAATTTACAATAAAATGGATATAAATATAAGATGAGAAGAGAAAATATATTTTTAATATAGTAAATGTTATTTTCTTTTTCTTCTTAAACATAAATTTTTCACCTTTAAAAAATAATATATTTTTAGTGGTTTGATAATAGATTTTATCTGTCAAAACAAAACTGTTAATAAAACCATACCTGAACAAATTTAGAATGAGAAAGATAAAAAGTTTTTTTTAAGTGTAAATTAATGAAAACGAAAATGTTAACAAAAACATACATTGTAGTGGCCCATAATCTTTAGGCTCAGTTCGGAGGTAAGGCTCAAGCCCAGCAAAACAAGTAGACCAAGGCCCAGACCTTAAATTCCGAATGGGCCAAGTCCAATATTCCGAGGGACCCGCAGGCCCGTCAACTGCCAAGGCCGGTCAACTGATCAAACCTTCAGTTGGCCAAATCCCGGATTCTGCAGAGATTTTTCCGCGAGAACCACGGCAGGATTAAGCCAACGTCTCGCAAATCCCCTATAAATAGAAGCCTCAACTTCAGTATCGGGATACTCTCACACTTACTGAAACTCTGTCAAAATCACTATTCAACTATCTTCATCTTCGATCACACTCCGGTGCTCGTTTCAGGACTCCGGTCATTCACTAAGCTATACTCAATCAAGCTTAGGGAACTATGGAAGTTTATGTGGACGATATGCTTGTGAAATCACTGAAATCTGAACAACATGTCGAACATCTACAAGAACCCTTCCAAATTCTGAGACGATATAACATGAAGTTGAATCCAGGAAAATGTTCATTCGTAGTTGGCTTCGGCCAATTTCTCGAATTCATGGTAACAAAAAGGGGGATAGAGGCGAACCTAAGTCAATTGGATGGTGTTGTCAAAATACCAACTCTAGAGAGCAAAAAAGACATCCAGCGTCTGACTGGAAGAATCGCGGCCCTCAATCGATTCCTTCCGAGGTCATCCGAGTATCTCAAACCTCTATTGCTGTTACTTCAGAAGGGTACAAACTTTGACAGGTCAAAATCTTGTGAAGAGGCCCTACGAAAAGTTCAACTCCACCTCTCAAAAGCACCCGTTTGGCCAAACCAAAATCCGGGGAAACGCTGTAGGTCTATCTGGACGTATTCGAAACAGCGGTCAGCGCCATCTTAGTCCGAGAGGAAGGAAAAATTCAACAACCCATCTACTACACCAGTAAGTCTCTTGCGGATGCCGAAACAAGGTATAGTAGTATGGAAAAACTTGCCCTCACTTTAATACCGGCTTCTCGGAAGTAAAGACCCTACTTCCAAGCCCATTCAATAACTATCATATCATCCTACCCAATCAGAGCAATCTTGCACAAACCTGAAATATCCGGGCGGATGATGAGATTGACTGTGGAACTAAGTCAATTCGACATTAGCTATAAGCCTCGTACGACCATAAAATCTCAAGCACTGGCGGACTTCGTAGTAGACTTTGCAGTCCCACCTCAGAATGTCAGTACTACAGAAGAAAAGCCCAACCAGTGGATTTTAGAAGTTGATGGAGCCAGCAACTCGCAAGGAGGCGGTGTGGCGATTGTATTGATAAATCCGAACGGACAACTACTAGAACATTCTTTGCACTGCGACTTCTAGGTCACAAATAATGAAGCAGAATATGAAGCATTAATCGTCAGACTAAAGTTAGCCCAAAGCCTACACATCAAGAATCTGCTAGTCAAATGCGACTCTCAACTAGTCGTAAGCCAAATCACTAGAACCTATCAAGCCAAAGACGATAGAAAATGAAAGCCTACCTTGAATTAGTTCAAACCTTCCAGCAGTCATTCTTAACAATATTGTTTGAACAAATTCCACGGGGGAAAACAGCCGCGTGGACGCTCTTGCCTCTTACGGTTCAACAGTTAAATATCCGAGCACAAGATATGTTTTACACGGACATATCGAAAAGTCTTCCATAAGGACAGAATCTGTTTAATCAGAAGTCCTTCTGATCAACAATCAATAAGAAAGTTGGATCAAGCCGATCCTCGAGTATATCCAATTCGGACTGTTGCCCGAAGATAAAGTTTCTGCTCGGAAATTGCGTACATCTGCAGCCAGATTTGCAGTAATCGAAGGAATACTCTATAGAAGATCCCTTAGTGGTCCTTATCAGTTGTGCTTGGATGAAAGCAACGCAAAAAGAGTTCTACAAGAACTCCACAATGGACAGGTTGGAAACTATTCCGGGGGAAGAAGTCTAGCGTTTAGATGCTTCCGAGCTGGATATTATTGGCCTTCCATGAAAAATAGACGCCAAATAACTAGCCAAGAGATGTGAAAACTGTCAAAGATACGGAAATTATATTCACGCCCCAGCTGAACTTCTGCATGGAATCTCGTCTCCATGGCCATTCTCTAAATGGGGAATGAACATAGTTGGACCACTTCCACCCGTTCATGGGAAAGGTGAAAGGTTTATCCTCCTTGTCACTGATTACTATACCAAGTGGGTAGAAGCCGAGGCATTCACCAATGTCACCGATCTAGCCGTCAGAAACTTCGTATAGAAGCAGGTCCTGTGCCGGTTTGGGGTGCCGAATGAAATCGTCACGGATAATGGTTCACAATTCATCTCTAAGGTATTTAAAGATTTTTGCATCGCTTGGAACATCAAACTAAACTTCTCTACCCCTAGATATCCGAAAGCGAATGGTCAGGCTGAAGCGACAAACAAAACTCAAATGGCCATTCTCAAGAAAAGAATGGGGAAGCACAAGGGTGCATGGGTTCAAGAGTTGCCTGGTGTCTTATGGTCTTACAGAATTACCCAAGGATTTCGACCAGACAAACCCCTTTCTCTCTAGTTTTTGGGGTTGAAGCAGTACTTCCCTCTGACGTGGGATTCCGACAATACCCGCTCCACGATCATAACCAAGTCATGTTAGACTTCGATCTCGCTACAATTGACAAGCTACGAGAAAGTTCCGAAGTAAAAATGGAAAAATACAAAAAATCCATCGAAAAAGCTTACAACAAATCCGTCCGGGTAAGAACCTTTTCCGTGGGAGGTTGGGTACTTCGAAAAAACTTCAACGCAAACAAATTGGATGAATCCTGGGAAGGTCCGTACCAAATCATAGAAGTAATAGGCAAAGGAGCATATCAACTTCAGGACGAATCAGGCATAGCAGTGCGAAACACATGGAATGCGGCCCACCTAAAGAAATTCCAATTCTAAATGAACAAAACCCCACGTATTCCGGGGAACTAGGTTCCGACCTCTTACTTCAAACCTTTTCCATTTAAGTCTATTTTCAATTACGATTTGCTCTCAGAATCAATTACTGACTTAAGCATCGGAGGGTCCTCAATAAGCTGTGGACCATCCTAACCCTTTACTAGATTTGAAGTCAAAAGCCAACGTCCGTCCGGACAATCATCCTGTAATGGGACAGGTTTTTCTAAAAACCCTTTTAGAATTTCAGCATTTCAATTTCGATTTTCCTTCCAAATCAATGACTAACTTAAGCATCAGAGGGTCCTCAATATGTTAAGGACCTCCCTCACCTAGTGTTGAAGTTTCAGGTAGTACGAAACTAAAAGGCGCAATGCCAAAACAAATTCCGAAAAAGGAAATATCATACCAAGTTAAGTTTCGGAACTAAGATGTATAAATCCGTACAAAAAAGATTCCGAATCATGCTCTAGCTCTAAACTCTTATTTTTGCGAGGTGTCCACACTAAACATAAAGCAAGAGCATGAAAAATCCGTCAAGACGAAGAACAAGACAACAAACTAAGCTCAGACCAAAATCGTCTTGTAAACTCCGCTCGGGCACGAAATAAGACCCCATATAGCGCTTCAATTTTCCGAATCAACACTTGTAAAAAGTTGATTAGTTTTTTATATTGTGTACACAAGTCTGAAAGAACCCACGATGAAATCGAAAAAGTCTCAACAATTACTATCCGCAAGGACCAATATTATTGTATCCGCTAGCATTATCCCAATTCAATTAATAAAAACTGAGCATTGACTCGGACCATCGATCTTGACAATTCATTGTTTATATTTGAATGTCTTATCCGTCTATTAAGTTCTGAATATCTTTTGGTTGCTCGCGTTTCAATTTATTTCCGTTTCAACACTTAGAACATTCATAAAGAAAAGAATCGAAAAGAACAGCGAAATGTGCAAATTTTATTTAGACGGAAAAGAAGAAATACACAAATGGAGAGCGGAAAATGCAAAAAGAAAGAAGTACAAAAAACCTAAACTGCCAGATCATCAAGGAATAGATCAGCCTCGACATCTTGGTCTACAGCAGCAGCTTCCGAAGAAGGATGGACAACCGAGATCGGCTCTACCTCGGTCGCCATAGAAACTCCTTCCTCAACTCCCTTCTCGACCTCGAAAGCATCCTCCCCATATTTCTTCTCATCTTCTCCACCTTCTTATTCTTCCCGCTCCTCGACGTCTGCCTCCTCATCCTTCTCCGAGTCGCTATCTTTGGCGGAGCTCGGAATTTAGGCACCCGTTGCCTCGGCCAGTTGGAGCCAGTAGCCGAACCTTCTTTCGGCCACAGTTTTGGATAAAGTACCAGCCAAAAATTTCTAGTATACTCTAGCCTTAGCCTCGACCTCTGCCTTGACTTCAACTTGCTTGGCCTTCTCTACCGCCTCGGAAAGGCCAATCTCCATCTCGGACATCCGAGAGTTCAGGGACTCAACCGTCCCCTTTAACATGGAAGCCTCTTCCAGGGCCTTCTTGGTCTTATCTCTTTCGGCGGCAAGCTCCTTCTCCTTGTCCTGAGCTATCAGCCTTAAGTCGCCCAACTCAAAAATAACAGCTTCAAGCTTCGACTGGACATCTTCCTTGTCCTTCCGCAGAGAGTCCCTATCAGCACGGGCCTTCTTCACGATGGAGACATATATGTCCCACTCCTTGTCAAAACCATGACCTATCTGAACCAACTGAAAAACGAAGAAAAGTCATAATTCCGAGCGGAATATATAAAGAGTCAGGTACAGGGGTTACCTTGTGGCTCGCAAGAAGGAGCTCCTCGACGAGGTGGTTATGCGTATCATAGAGGAATTTCTGGTCTTCTTCCAATACCATTCCCCTCAAAACCTCAAGAGCTGTCTTTGGCTCCCTAAAAAATGAAGTGCCGGCAGGCACAGTTAAAGTCTGAGACACATACTCGGAATCCTTCTCTATGATTTGGATTTCGGGAGAGGTACCCTTTTGCTTCTTGGCCGAAGGGTGATCAGCATCATCTTCCTCCCAACGACATGCCGAGACAATTGCTTTGTCTTTACTCGCCTTCCAAGTCGACGTCGGTGCAGCTTTTTCCTTTTCTTTTCCCTTGTCCTTCCTTGCCTCGGAAGGACCACCAATTGTGACACCTTTTGGCCGTTGGCCCATCAGGAATTGAAGAGCCGCGGCCGCATTTGACCCCTTTTTTTCCTTATTCTTCCGGGGATTTTGACAGCTCATATTCGGACCCTGACCTTTCTTGGTGGGATCAGGTAAAGTGAGGACTAAAAACTGAAGATTTCTAATCTCCGGACCGAGCCTCAAGATCTTGTCGATAACAGCCTCGCTGTTAAGACCGCACGGACAATTGGACTTGCCGATTTCCACTGCAAAAGAAAAACGCATGCTCGTCAGGATAAAAAAAATGATGATGGTAATTCCGAGCTAAAAGTCGTCTTCATACTTGGCTCCGGATTCCACAAATACGGAATGTCACCGTCTCCCTCTTCCCTAAATCGACCGGAGATGAAGAAAAATCGTTCCTTCCATGCCTTGTCACAAGAGGCAGGATTTAGGAACACCCTCGTTTGATCCGAGTGGCAATATAGATACACCCGGCCAAGGTCACCGTTTACTTTATGTACGGAATAAGCCGCGTAAACATCCGCGACTTCAAAATTTATTCCTTTCACTTCGGTCATCTCGTCAAATGACTGCAGAATCCTCATGGTGTTCGGATTTACTTGGCTCGGAGCAATCCGTAAACTTTTGCAAAACTTTCGGAGCATCCCTCCGATCGGAAATTTAAGCCCCATGCTCAACAGAAGAGTATACATATGGGTCCAGCCGTCAACAACCCAGTCAGCCCTTTCATTCCCCTTAGGGGCACGAATCAAAACATCCTCCGGGATGTCATACGCCAATCTGATGGCGTCTATATGATCCGAACGGAGGATAGAGGGACAATCCTTTTTTTAATCCCCTAAGGATCAAAAGATGAAGGGTGTAGCACCATAATTCCGGCCGGAGTATGGGCTTGGTCGTTATCTCCGCGCAGCTCCGCACAGAATTTCTCTAGAGTCCTTGGGCTCATATCCAAACTATTGGAGCCCCCTGCAGACCCTGATGATGTAGGGCTATCACTGTTTCCGGACGGATATTCCTCAAACATCTTTTGGATGTCAGATTCGGTTGTTTCACTTAACATACCTGATCGGAAATGTCAACATTCAGTTCAAGGAACTCTCCCGATTAACCGAAAAACACAGTTTGAGTCCAAAAACACCAGAAAAATGCCCAAAATGGCCGGAAAATCCCACTTTAAGCCCTTTCTGGTTGGTCTAAACCTCGCACATTCTCTCAAAACCCACATTTCAGATTCTCAGTGGCGGTTCATATGAACTCTTTGTCTTCTCCGATGAGAATGGAAATAAACAAACGATAACAAATATATATATATATATATATATATGTAAAACATGATAAAAATGAGAAGGTTTTTCGAAATCGGTTACCTTAAATCTAGGCTGAGAAGAGTGCAGAGTATGGCTTGAGACTTGCCAAGAAATTGTCTGCAAGCGATTTTTAGCTTGCGTTCTTGAGAGAGAGACCGAAAGTTCTTAAATGAAAGGGTTGAGGCCAATTTATAGGCTGAGAGACAAAGCTTGCTGAAGAAGCTTCCCCACGTGTCGCTTCCTCAATGGAGAGTTTCTTTGATGTGACGTGTATGATGCGTGACGTGACCTGGTGGAACACAACTGTTTCGCATGTCGTTTCATCCTTCCGTTCGGACACATCGCTACGGAAGGATGGGGGAATCTGTAGTGGCCCATAATCTCCAGGCCCGGTTCGGAGGTAAGGCCCAACCCAGCAAAACGAGTAGACCAAAGCCCAGGCCCTAAATTCCGAATGGGCCAAGTCCAATATTCCGAGGGACCCGCAGGCCCGTCAACTGCCGGATTCTGTAGAGATCCTTCCGCGAGAACCACGTTAGGGTCTGGCCAACGTCTCGCAAGTCCTCTATAAATAGAAGCCTCAACTTCAGTATCGGGACGCTCTCACACTTACTGAAACTCTGTCAAAATCACTATTCAAGCTATCTTCATCTCCGATCACACTCCGGTACCCGTTTTACGACTCCGTTCATTCACTAAGCTATACTCAATCAAGCTTAGGGAACTTAACAAAGTGTCTGTCGCCTTCCTTCCGGGTCACACTCTTCCGAGACCATAATTCCGATAGGAATCATTGATAACAGGAAGTCAATTCTCTCTCTCGTTTATTTAGCTTTTCTTTTGTTTTCAGTCCAGAATTGACTTGAGCGTCGGAGTGCCTACGGCAGACACCACACTTGTGTCCTCAGGTCCGCTCGGACGTTTCATTATTCTTTTGCAGGATACCTTGACACTTGGAGTCGGTCCTCTTTAAACATTGAACCATCCAATCCAGTCAGTTCGGATCAACTGTAGTTCTGAACCACTACATACATAAACAAATTTAGAATGGAAAAAATAAAAGTTTTTTTTTTAAATTTTAAATTAATCATTAATTATCTTATTCAATGGGTATGAATAGGGAAATTGAACTAGAAATACTCTTTTAAAAAAATGCAATAATTTCAATTTATACAATAAATACTCTTATTATTTATTTTGAATGAATACAAATTAAGAGATAAATGAATAATTATGAAAATAAATAAAAGATACTCAACGGTTAAAAGTGTTTCCGACTATATATCATTATACGTGTAATTTAGTATTCTTTATTAACAAAAAAAAAAATAATACTCCAATGTTTAACACAAAAATGTTATACACACTAAATAAATAAATATTTTATAATTAATGCTATTATTACTTAATTATAAAATTGTGTTAATTTAATAAAAATAATTGATTTGTAAATAAAATATTATGAAATTAATATAGAAACATACTGTGAATTGGTGCATATTAAATAATAATAAAAATACTACTATTATTAAGAAAAAAATGAAAAGTAATTCATTAGAAGTGATATGAAATTAATTAGAATGATAGGGGGACATGGTTGAAAGAAATTAATGAGAGAAAATGAATAGGAAGGTTCGGAAAAAATTAATGTGGTCGAGAGGAGTGGAGGAGATTATAAGGACGCATGTTATCATTTGTCAAATATCTTCCAAATCTCAAAATTCCTCATTTTCGATATTAGTTTAATTATACGCTAAATACATATTTTAGATTTTTTTTATTATATATAACCATAATTAAAATTCTCTCCCATATTAATCAAGGTTATGCTCGAAAATTTTCTTCTTTTTTTTTTTTTATTGCAAATGAGATATTATCATAAAATTGGAGCATAAGTTTATAATATATATATATAGAGAGAGTATTAGTGTTCAAATTAGTTTTGTGAGAAATATTGAATATTATAATTATAAATCCTTTAAAAAAGTTAATAAATATGTTAAAGAATCTCCTAAAGAGCGGGAACGTGAAATGACGTGGCCCATCGAAACAATGATATGATAAAGTGTTTAAAAATAAATAGTGTCAGTTATAAATAGTGATGCAGTAATCATTGTCATTTTTTTTTTCTATTTTTATTATCACTAGGATTTTAATTAAATTCATAAAAAAAAATAGATGGTAAGATTAATTTAATAAAATAATGTAAAAATATTTATCTAGATGAGCCACTTGTGAATTTCACCTCCTAAAAATAGCAATTCAAGTCGAAAATTTGATAATAAAATATGTCACATTATCTTGACATTGGAAATAAAATTCACTACTAGATATCAATTTTTTTTTTTAAATAAAAAAAATCTCTACATTACCAATGTGGCCGGTGAAGACAACTTTAATTAACATATTATTGGAGATGATGTTATACCTCTTTTGAAAATTTAGGAAAAATTAATAAAAAATATAAATAAAATATGTATAATTATAAAATTTATTTTTGTGAGATGAAACTAAATGTAAATTATAGGTGAAAAATATCATTTCATTATTTTTTTTAAGGTATCTTACAAATATTGTCATCTATTATTGACATGTTTTTAAATATTTTGGCTTATTGATATTTTTTTAATTTTTATTTTTATAAATCACTTCTTTAACTATGAATTTTAAAAAACTTTCATATTTGGTCATAATTTTAAAATATAATATTTCACTTTCATCCATAACTTTTTTAGGTAAATAACTAAAATTGATTATTTTTTCACAATAATATGTAATTGTGGTGTCAAATAAACCACAGCCAAATATTAGGCTAAGATTGCTTGAATAAAGTAGCTAAACAGCTTATAGATATGGTCTCACAGAGCTTTTTTTCTAATGAGTAAAAATTCCGCTCCTTTTACAATCATCCCTACCCCCTATTTATAGGGGGTATTTGGGGGTCCTATTCCTATTTGGATTTAGACTCCTTGTTTTCCTTGAATTCGGTCTCCTTTTATTTATTTGGCTTTAAGTACTCTTATTTCAATAGGGGTTGGTCTTCGTTTTTCTACTGGGCTTTGGAAATCCTTGGCCTGGTACGATTATTCTTCCTTCGCGGATTTGGCGTTGGAAATCCGTGTTTAGTTAGGTAATCATTTGGTGGGCTGGAGCGCTTAGGTTTGGATTTTACTTTACTCGGCCGAGTTTAACTTCATTGGGCCTTTTGACCATGTCGATCGAGCTTGACTAGCACGTTTCTTGGGCCCTTGGCCCCTTTTGTTCGGTCGAAGATAGCCTTTTTGGGTACCCACTGTATTCGACCGAGCTTGGTTTTAGGGTACCCTTTCTATCTTCGGCCGAGTATTGCTTTAGGCTTCGGCTCCCTTTGCTTGCTCTTACCTTCGACTATGACTCCTTATGGTCATTTTCCCACCACAGTAATCCCCCATTGCCATGGCTTGAATCTTTCGAGCATGGCAATATCTGTTGTTATCTCGATCGAGTTTGAACTTCCATTTTTTATATTTTCGGCCGAGGTTTTTGTAGTTTTCTTGGTGGGCCACGTCAGCTCTGGCTGTATTGTCTCAATTAAATTTGACGGCTCCTTGACTGCTGTGCCCTAGATTTGCCATCATGATGGCTCCTCGGCTGCCGTGCTCAAGATTTGCCATCATGACGGCTCGCCTATATAAAGGTCGGTGGTTTGCTTCTCTCTCTTAATTTCTTTTCTTTCAAATCTCCTCTCTCTCTCTCTCTTCGAAGGCCGTCTGTCTCCCTTGCCGGTTTCGATTTTCCGGCGACGTTTAGAGGTCCATTCTCCCGCTTCCGACTAAGGTTAGCCTTCTCGACTCAGTTCTTTGTCGTTGTAGGTTTGCTTCACTCGTATTCTGGTTCTTGATGAGTTGCTTGGTTTGAATGTGTCTGTTCGTCTGCCTTGTTTTTTTTTTATCTACTTCGTTTGCTTTTGCTTTCTGTCTTCCTGTTTGTACTAACTTCGGTCGAGAGTCTCTAACCTGCTGCTTTTTCTCGGTCGATTGTAGATGTCCACTGATTCCATAGCCACATCTTCTTTTGGGGGTCTGACTTCAGAGTTCTCGACCGCGGCGGACGCGGGCGAAGAATGTTCATCGACCCGTAATTCTCCGGCCGAGTCTAGCCCTCAGGGCATTCTGCCTCCTTTCTTTAATATTAGGAGCACCATAACTATGGACGAGCTGGAATCGGCCTTCTTTGCTTACAAGTTCCCTAGTTGGATTAGGGCGCGGTTGCCTGAACCCGAGGAAAAGGTCGATGATATGTTGGCCGATGGTTGGGAGCCCTTCTACCTTCGTCATTTCAAAATAGGGCTTAGGTTTCCAATCATGGGGTTGGTCGAAGAGTTGTGTACTTGGTGTCAGATTCATCCAAGTCAGCTAACTCCTATGACTATTAGGCTTCTCCTGTGCGTCGACCGCTTGAAGGAGAAATATAACTTAGAGTTTACGGTCGAAGATTTCTTCTATTCGTACTTTGTGAAGCGTGAGAATCCTGAGTTTGGGCGGTACGTTTTGAATGCCCGGTTGAATGCCCAGCTCTTGGTCTTAGGTTTTTCTTCTAACGAGACCAAGTGGAAGGACAAGTATTTTTTTGTTAAAGGGGTGACTCGTCTGTCAAAGGGGCTGGGTTATCCTCCATACTGGCGGGACTCTTGTAGGTTTTTTTTTTTTTGGCGAGTTTGATCTTGTTCTGACTGCTTTTCTTTTCAGCGAATTTTGGAATGAAGAACTGCAGGCCTTCTCCTCGGGCGCGTGTTAGGAGCGAGGCCATTTTCGCTTTGTCGGCCGAATCTCGTGATTATAGGACGCTTCTGGGCGAATTGTCTGTTAGTCGTCTTTGGGCTTTCACTAGAACGAGTAAGTTGTGTCGTGTTTCAAGTTCTTTTGATTGAACTTTGCTGATGTTTGTCTTTTCAGAATTATCCGACTACGTGATGTCCAAGCCTGAAGGTCAGAGAGCTTTGGCCATGCGGGCCATCATGCGTCAGATCCAGGCGGAGCAGGAGAAGGCCCATGTGTCCGGTTCTGCTGGGAATGATGGGCCGGTCAAAGAGCGGTCTGAGCCGGCTGCTGATCCTGTCCGACCTCCAAGTCCTGTTCCCTCGGAGACTGCTGCAGCTTCTCGCCCGGAAGTTCCAGGGGGTTCTCGGAAGCTTTCTCGTCCCCCGGTCTCGAAGGAAAAGCGGCCGATGGCGGGTGGCGAGGCGCCGGCCAAGAAGCGGACCAAGCATATTGGTCAAAAGCCTCGCGGCAATGGTCGTCATGTGATTGACTTCCCCGGGGATTCTTCTACTAGGGAGATATCGGCCGAGATGATTGCGGCCGCGGACGGTTTTTTCTTTCCCCAGGACGAGGAATGGTTGGGGTCCTTGTCCTTTACAAAATTCTATGAGATGTCTATCTCGAGCCTTTATAGGGTAAGAAGGATGTGTGGTTGGCTAATTCTAAACCACACACTGGAGAGCTAGAGCTGAGAATTTAGGAGAGCAGAGGTGGAAAGAAAACCACTTGAAATGAAGCTGTAGAAAAAAATAGTAAAAATAAAGGCCCTAAGGGAAGCCAAGAAATCGGGTTCCAAGAAGAAAAAATTTTCCTCTCTTGCTGAAATTTCTAACCCGGTGCAGCCTTCAATTTCTACTCAGAGTCTAAGAATGGAGAAAGAAAGAATGGTAGAGCCAATTTCTAAGGAACTTGAAGCCAAGATCTTTGAATTAGTAAATAGAAAGGTTGAAGAAAGGATTGCAGAATTCTTCAGCAGTATTACAGACCCACAAGAATTTGTTAAAATGTGGGATAAACAGAGGGAAAGTCGAGGTGCCAGATCTGTTGGTTTTGCTAAGTTTGTGAGCGGGATTAACACTCAAGATCAGTTTGAGCAAGAAAAGTTGATGGATAGTCAATCTGAACCCAATGACTTCTCAAATGTTCAAAATAATGTTGAGGATCATCTAAAGCAGAATTTGAGGGATCAATTTGATCTAGAGACAGAAAGAGCTGCTAATGAGGTTATGGAGGAAGATGAGAGGTCGATGAGAAAAGACAAGGAGGTGGTTTATGATTCTGAATCTTCCGAGTGTGAGGAAATTGATACCGCAGAGCTTGAGCTGCAAGGATTATTATTAGCATCATTTGCTGAAGCTGCTGGATTACCTCCTTTTATTCAAGAAGCAGGTGAAGGATCAGGCTCAGCTCAACATGGAGAGGGTGAAGAGCAGTCTACGACACAAAATCCAATTGTCCAAGAGCCCCTCATCTACACTTGTCAGCTCTTCAGTAGCTCCTTCATCACGCAAAACTGGGATTATTTCCAACTGAAGATGCTATCCTTATAGGCAATGATCAAACTCCTTCAAATATGGCAATAGTACCTTTTCTTCAACTTGAGAATAGTACTGGTTTTTCTCAGGATTTGGCAATCATGCCATACTTGCAACCTGAACCTCTTAGTCAAGTACCTGTTATTGAAGAAGATGTGAGAGTCTCCACTGAAGAAGCTAGAGTTTTTGATGAGGAAGAGGTGGCTACTATGTTAGGGCAGTTTGTCCACACTTATAATAGAATGCCTTTGTATGAATTTTTCGAAGGAATGGAGTTCTCATCTACTAGCTCTTCTAATGATGATGTGGAGTGTCTAAATGAAAAGAAGATTAGTTAGAGTGGTGCCCGAGTTGAAGTAAGCAAGGAAGTTTTGTGACGTCGGACCCTTACCTGATTATTAACCCGATAAGAGACCAACGTCACCTCATCAAATTATATTTACCAATTAATTATCCATTTACTAATGTCATATATTAATAATCTGTTATTCGAATCATACATCAAAACATTAATTATATGTACATACTAGTAACATTCTTTATACAATACAAGTATTTAATTTACATATCAAGTATCCATATAATAAGTTACACTTTAGCCCGTAGGCCAATTCTTCATCAGTTCATCAAACTTCTCTTTATTATACAAGTACGCATTCAGATTATACATATAACTGTACATAACACCATGCATTTTACTTATCATCATTCCTTCTCTTAACAATTTCATTTGCTTCACATGGTAATCTGCCCTAGTCTTTTCATGAAACCATATCTTCATACATAGAGTGATCCTTGATGTTTTTCCCCGATTGCCTTTCCTGGATTGTTATTAAATAAAGGAAAAAGAAAACATAGAAAATAAAACGTCAGGCAACAATGCCTGGTTTGTACCCCGTGCCCGGGGCATGCAACACAAATGCTTACCTTTATTTTCAATACAAATCAATAATTCAAACAAGTACACCCAAGATCAATCAATCCATAAAATGATTCCAAACATCATTACAAAGGCAAATTCATTAAAGTTTCCAAGAATCCAAATAATGTAAATTTTCATGTTAGTTTAACTTAGTAAGTCATATAGGAATCCATTTATTTCCATATATTCTATTATTCAATAAGATTTCATTTAGCCTTATACTTTTAATCATTTGAGATTTAAACACAACTTATGTTAGTTATTCATTTTCTTATTATTGATAGCCCTCTTAGAATAATCTATGGAGGAAACGGAAATGTTTTGGCCCGAGAGCCGCCGATAGACCCGAAGGCCGCTAATACACCCGAAGGCCGCCGATAGACCCGAGGGCCGCCGATAGACCCGAAGGCCGAATCATCATCATCATCGTCTCATTTCATTCAACTTTCAGGGTGAAGTGCACTTCTAGTTCCTAAGGCATGCCTTTCATCCTCTAACGGTATTCTACAAAGGCTATCGCTTCAATTCATCTTTCATATGTTTATACTATTAAATTATTTTTTTATTAAGTACTAACGATATCATTATCATTCGATTCGATGCTAATAATCACATTACTTCTATTTCCAATAGGATGCATAAGCATCCAATATCATCCATAAATTAAATATTTCTTTCAAATATTCTTTTACAAGATCTCTATTTATGTCATCTTTACATTTATGTATAAATTATCTCACATTATACAAGTATGCTATGCTAAACATCAAGTAAAAGTGTTGTTATAAAAATTTATTATCTAGTGGTAACAATTCCAGTTTTCAAACAAACTGAGTAGTTCGAATTCGATTTGGCATGATTTATTCTATAGGTATTTAATTAACTTCAAACCACTTCTATCATTTCCGTAACTCATTCGTATATGTTATGATGGCTTCACTTGTCATTAATTAAAGGTCAAAATATTTTTAATCATCTCATTTTCACCATTCCAGATTCACTGGAATCTGGGACAGTGTTACAGGGCTGATTTCACTTTGCTTAAAACCTTATCAAATCAATTCCAATTATCATGATTTTTTGTGTGAGTCTTATCTGAGGTCTTAAATTTCTACTGTTTAAATTTCAGTATATTTTGAGTCTTTTAGCTTAGGTTTTGGTATGCCACAAAATTAGGTTACCAAACTGCCCTGTTAGGGACAGTTTGTATGTATTGGACTCTTATCATTAAAAGACTTATCAAATAAAATTATTTCACTTTCAAATCTTCCAGTCTACTAATCCACATGCAAAACAACATTTTTCACTTACACAACTGTTTCCAAAGAGGCCTCTAGCTATTTTTTACGTTTGTATCAAGTTTTAGACATGCCCTGTTTCAGGACAGTCTGCATGTATGGCCTTCTTGATATCAATTAGGGTATTAAATGGAATTATCTCAGCACCAAATTTTACTCGTTCACACTAGACTTATAAAGGAACATTTCATTCTCGTAGGGCTTGGTCTAATTATATTTTTAAATATTTCTAAAAATTCAACCAAATTAGAGGACAGTTTCAGTATTTTCTGGAGTAGGCTGGAATTGTTTTCAAAACCATATCATTTTATTCAAACAAACATCAACCATCACAAATCTATTATTTCTTAGAGCCAAATACTTCAAATAAGTCTCTACTAACTTTATAGCATATGTCCATGCTTCCAAAAATATTGATCAAAATTTTTTAAACCAACAAACAATTATATACATCACCATAAAAACCATTTTAGCATGCAAATCATATCAAACATGAAACCAACAACAAAACCTTTAGGGCTTAGGGTACAAACCTTATTTGAGAGCCTTCTCCTACACTTGGTCTTGCTCCTTAGGGTCCTCTTTTGGTTCTACTAATCACAAAAATAAGAGTTTAGCATTCCTTTTTACAAGTTTCTACCATAAACAATACTAACAACAACCTCATGCTAACTTGGGTACTTTTCTAACTAATACCATAACTTTCAATTTAAGAACATAACCAAGGGCATTATAACCATTCTAATAACATTCTTAACATCTAGAAACCATTTCTATACTAAACTAGGATCAAATCACTCATATATGAAAGTTAGGGTTTGAAATCCTTACCTTGTTTCTTGATGATTCTTGATGTAATTGATGTTATAAGCTTGTTCTTCTTGGTTTGATGGTGTTTCTATGATATAGCAAGAGTGTGGAAGAGGTTCTGAGAGTTAGATGGAGGAAGAAGAAGAAGAAAAATGGAGATGGAGGATCTTAAGGGGTGGTTGGCCAAAGGAAAAATGGAGAGAAATGGAGAGAGCTTGAGAGAATTTTAGAATGGTGTAGAATTCTCTAGATAACTCCCCCTCCCCCCTTAAATACTAACCTCCTCATGGACAAGTTCAATTTAGTCCCTCACCTTTCTAATAATTTCATTTCACTAGGAGGACAATTACCAATAACCACCACAACTTCAATCTATTTGCACTTAGGTGAAAACTTTTCATTTTAATGCATCTATACCCTTGGACCAACTTTGACTTGCCCTAAATTAATTAAGAATTAACTTTTAACCCAAATTAAACTTGGAAATTAAAGAACATAGCCAAAATTTTCTATAACACCTTTAATGCATTTTACCACATCCTATGTGTAAAATGACTGAAATGCCCTTGGACTTTCCTAATATTTACTATAATGCCACTAGTACCCAAGTTGCACGTCTTATGGTTCTAAATTATCTCTAATAACCTATTTACTATTCTAATAAAGGAATAAAAATTTTATCGAAAAATTCTAGCCTATAATTGCGGACCTTACAAGTTTATTGTGATCTTGCAGTCACTTCTGCTGAGTTGAAAAGGATGCTTATCTTGGATCATAACAAGACCCCTTATTCTTGGGAGCCAAATTTTGCCTTATATGTTCCAGATGGATACTATTCTATTATATTTAGACAGATTCGACGGTATAGCTTGTTCTTGAGGAAATTGGATAACCCAACGTGTTTTCCACCAAACAGAGCTTTCACCATTCATCCTCTCAGTGACGATGAGGCTGAAGAAGCAAGGGCTACTAAGATAAAAAGGAAGCATGTAAAGACTATGACCCAAAAGAAAAGGAAAAGTTCAGTAAAGCCTCACAGATCATATGAAGTCAACCCACAGCCAAAGAAGAGAATATTGGATTCTAAATCTTCTCAGCAGTCAAATTCTTCAGATAAATCCTTAGACGATTTTTAGTTTTTATTTGCTACATATTTTTAACTCCTCTGTAATATTAATGATTAATTTTTGTTTTGTCTGGTGAAAGAGTAAAGTGAGTTTGTTTATCTTTGAATGTTGGTCACAAGAGTAATGTGATTATTTCAGTCTTTTATTTTCATTTCTTTTTTCTAAATATAAGAGTCATGTGAATGATTTTTTTTTTGTGTCTTTATTTTTCTGTTAAGTTGAAAAGAGTAATGTCGTTGTTCAATTTAACTGTAACAGAGAGTTTTCCATTCTAAGTTAGGGGTTCTTTTCCCCAGCCAGAGTGAGTTGTTTTCATAAGAGGCTATATTGAGTGTTTTATAACTTCTCACTTTAGATTTTACAGTTTACAGATCACTCTACAAGGATTTTAATGCAACAGAATGCTGAGGCAAAGTACAATTCCAGTCGCCAGCAGTTTTGCCTTGTCTATAGCGAGATTTCTATTTCTCGCCTGGTTGGTAAGTTCTCTTATGTCGAACAGGCTATTGATTCGGGCGACACATTCTTTATTTTGCCTACCATTAAATTTTGTTTTTGGCGATGTTGTTTCTCTTGCCTAATATTTCGCTTGCAGGGTCTGTATTTCGCCATACCATTTTATTTCGATATCCCTCTAAATTGGCGACTTCTATATTTCGCCTAAGGTTAGCGACCGATTTCTTCTTGCCTATTGTTATTTCGCCTAACTAATTTTCTTTTTGCACTTAATTTTGGTGACTTATCCTCTGATAATGGCGACATTCAGGTACTTTGCCTAACTCTCTGGTTTATTTTTTTACATTCCCTCCTCTCCTTCTATTCATTTTTGTTCTCTTAAGCATTGAGGACAATGTTTTCTTTTAAGTTGGGGGTGGGGTAGAAATCACGTTGCTAGTATTCTTTGTGTTTAGTTTTCTAATTTGATTTTATTTGAAGATTTTGTTTTAATTTTCTTTTAGGATATTAGGTCTGAGTGCATGATGGAGCTTACATTGCTCATAATTCAAAGTGATTTAGTTTTTCATAATATGAGTTTTCAGACAGTAAAACAAGTGTTCAAAACAAGCAGTTTTGATGAGCAATTTTTGACAAATTTCTTTGAACACTGATAAAGATTCTGGTTAGTTTTGAATTGTAAATAAGTTGATGAGTTTTGATAAGGAAAGAGTGGAGAAAAACCTTGGGTGTAATGTGAGGTTTTGACCTTAATTCTTTGCCTTTTTCTACATGAGATGCGTTATTTTTATTCTCTTCCTTATTAAACACATTTATCTGAAAAATTTTCTTCTATAGAATTCATAGGTTTGCTTTGAATTTCTCATACATTCCTCAAGTGTACAGGGCATTGGTCGGGTAAAGTCTATCTTAAATCTGCCAAGGAAGATGATCTGATTTGAGAGTGTGAGTGAAACCACTAAATAGCCTTTGCCTACTTGATATAACCAGACCTTGATATCTTGTGAAGTAAACCATTTTGTTTCCATTCTCATTAAAACCTTTTCGTTGGTCCCTAATCCAGTCCAAACCATAAAGATAGAGATACATTCTCAATCCTACCCTTTGGACTTACCATTAAATTGGGAATTGAAAAGATGGAAAGTGAGGATTATCTTAAAGAGTGTTTCTGAAATTGTTAAAAGCAGCATATATGTTTAAAAAAAAAGAGAAGAAGAAATGAAAATATATATACAAAAAAAAAGAGAGAAGAAAGAAAAAAAATGAAATGAGCATATTTCATAAGTAAAGTAGTATGTGAATAAAGTATCATAGAGTGGGGAAACACTAAAGAGTGAAGAATTGAGGGACTGAGAGGAATTTAGTGGTATGTCCAAACTTTGATTCCTTAAAGAAATTCCTTTCTTTCATAAGCTAACTTGGCCCCATTTTTTCCTTTATTTACAAAATCAGATATTTTAAGGCAGATAAAGAGGCAGTACTAAACTTAGGAAACTCTAAGTGCAGTATAGTGTATGAGTCAAGTTCAATGTTCGTGAGGTTCTTAAAATTTTCTTCATACGTGCTTGTGAAACACTAGAATCACATTTGCTTTGGTACATAATTCTGATTCTTGAAGTGACTAGTGTATTGAGTGAGTAACCTTTAGGATTCTGAGAGATCAAACACTTATGAGAGACTACAGTGAGGAAGTAGTTTCAATACTCAATTACTTGGATCTTCTCAGATACTTTGCTACATGAAGAAAAATGACCAGTTTTCGAATTAGTTGACTGAAAATTTTGAAAGAAGAGTTAGTCACTGTTTGGAAATTTTTCAAAATTTCACTTAATGAATTGCTTTGAATTATGATATAAGTTTGCACTGATTGCTGTCTCAGTAGATTTTTAGTTAGTTTGCTTGAGGACAAGCAAAAGGCTAAGTTGGGGGTAATTGATAAGTCTAGAATTTACCTATATTTTAGCATCTTTTATGAGTATAAATGTAATGAAATTTAAACTAAAAGATGAGATATTGAATGCAATTCCAGTAATTCTAGACTATTATTGCTGAGACAGAGACTTGGATGAAAAGTTGTGAAAAAGGAGCTAAAACGTGCAAATTCAGAAGGAAGAGGGTTCAAATCAGAAATTCATCCAAAATCAGGAATTGGCGAAATGATATTGCAGAAGAAGAAATCTCGCCTGTATATCTCGCCATGATTTGAGGTGGATGGCGATGCAGCAGGCGACATAGAGACAATTTCGCCTCAAAGAGTTAAGTAAGGAATGCGACTAAGAAATCTCTCGCCCTTGTATTTCGCCTTCTCGATAAATGAAGTAGGCGATGAAGATGAAGTCTCGCCTACCTTGAGGCGATGTTGTAGGCGAAATAAGTGGGATATCGCCAAATTTATAGTTTATCACAAGCGACATTTGTTGAGATATTGCCTAAAGAGATGTTAATTGAAAAGATTGTTTTGGCGAAATAAGTCCACTCGCCTAAGTATCAGGCAATATATTAAGGCTATATTAAGGATAATTTGCCTGGAAAGAATTGAAGCTTGGCGATCAAGACAAGCGATATGTGAAGAAGTCGTTTGGTTAAGGCGAAGGAACAGGCAACATAAAAGAAGAAAAATGTTACTTCGCCAATTTGTGTTTCTTTGTTGATTTTATTTCAAAATTGCCACTGAGCTAAACTCTATAAATAGGAGCTCAGATGAAGCAATTGGTGTGAAGTTTTTTAGAGAAAAATAGTTTTACACATTTTGATTGTCACTCTTGACATTCTGTTATACTTTAAGAGAAATTCTAGATTCTTCTATACACTTCAGTCAATATCTTCAGAGAAGTTTCTTGAAGAAGATTTGTGCTCTATTTTCTTGATCATTGAGATTTAGCTTGAAGATTGTGAAGCAATAACTGTGACAGAGTCTAGCTTCAATCTTCCTTGGTAAGATTTAGATCTTGAGCATGTCAATGATGATTTCCTATGTTTGATTGAATATGCTGAAGTAGATGTGCTAGCTAAGAGCTCTGTTTGATTTGTAGAGTCTTAATGATGATTAGCGTTTCAAATGCAAAGTTTCTTGTTCAGTTATAGCCAGATCTACTAAATTTCATGAGCTGATTGCATTACAAGGACGAGAGTTAGTAATATTATTATTCTGAGACTTGATTTAGACCAGAGATGGCGATTAGGTTTCAGATTTGAGAACAGAGGATCGTAGTACTAGAGATAGACTACAGATATATTTTTCTACAGATTGTGCTTATCAGTTGTATAGATTGTAGTATAGAGATATATGCGACTATATAATTGAGATCTGTTAAAATCGAATCGAGAGATCTTTTAACAGATCACTGATAATGATCTAGAAGGTAAATCTGAGATTTAAGAGGAAACTTGCATGAGAAGTTAATCGAATTCAGATCTAGCAAATCAGTTATTCTCTATTAAGATCAATTGCAGAATAGAGTACCGATTTGAGTTTTCATTGAATGAATGTCATGAGATATTTTGACTTCACCACAACTTTATAATTCCATGATTCTCTAATCCTATGATTCATTCTGTATATAAATTCTTTCAGCAGTTCAGATTAAATCTTAGTCTCAAAGATGCTTCTTAGCTTATAATCCCTGTGGAGACGATATCTTAAACACTACAATTAGATGTTGATAGGAATTTCGATTGAGTACTATGAATAATAAATAACAGTTCGTTTTTCCACCATCAGCACCCTTTTGAGGACAATCTCTAACTAGATGCTCTGTAGAACCACACCTGAAGCATCCACCAGTCTTCCTGAAACACTCGCCCAGATGACGACGATTGCAAGTATTGCACACCGGATAACTCACACCTCTATTGCCTTGAGTAGGAGCACTGGCAACAGATGGATTCGGCCGAGAGCCTCCTCTAGTACCCCTGTTAGGCCGAGGTTGATTAACTGAACTACCTCCAGTGTTCTGCACTTGAGTCTTGCCTTTCTTGTGATGCTCGCCAACCACAGCAGGTCCATTCTTGGTATCCTTTTCATGCTTCCGGTCTTTCTTGACCAACATCTCAATATCTACAGCAGCTTCAACCATCTCATGGAAGTCATTAGTCCTCAAAGTAGCCAACAACTTCTGAATCTCAAAATTCAACCCATATCTGAACTTCCTACAACGGCAGTTGGAGTAGGAACCATCTCAGTTGCATACCTGCAAAGCTTCACAAACTCATTCTTGTCGTCCTGAACAGATCTATCCCTCTACTTTAGATAGAGGAACTCAACCCTCTTCTGTTCAGCCCAAGCATGCCCAATATAGTTCTTCTTGAATTGCTCGCGAAAGAACTCCAAATTGACCACAAATTCGGGGTCCAAAGTCTGAACAAATCCTTCCCACCAATGTAATGCTTCACTACGAAGAAGGGAAACCAAGAATTCAAGCTTCTCAGCATCGTTGCACCTGATCTCGTCACAGGCACGAGACATATCACTTAACCAATTATCTGCCACTTCAGGACCTTCCTCACTAGTCCCCTTAAACAACTCAATCTTCTTCTTAGAAAGGCATTCAATAGCCGACCTCTCATGCCTAGCTCCTCCCTCCTGCAACCCACGGAGGATAGGAGCAATATCCCGAAATGCTTGAGTCTAAGCAGCATTATCGGGATTACGATTCTCATCAGAGTTACTGTCATGTCCAATGGGGATATCACGACATCTACCCGCCATAATATGAAAATTAATAATTCAAAGGAGTACAGGTCTAGAAAAAGTTCAAGAGCAAGTGTTAGCAAGGATATACCACTAAGACTCAATTCTTGAATGAAATGTCATGTATGCAATGTCATGAGTTGAAAACAATGCACAAACACACTTATTCTAATGCACAACAAGAAGCAACCGAGAACCGGTGCTCTGATACCAAACAAATGTAACACCCGAACCCCCGTCCCGACGAAAAGGGAACGCAGAGTCTGGATGTCACGTGCGGAAACAGATGCAGATACAGATAAACAGATACAGATAAACAAAACAGTTATAAAAATCAAAAATAATACCGAAAGACATTTATTATTCAAAGTAGTCCCAAACAGATAGTGATGGTTAGATTTTCTACCGACACTAATGTTCACAGCAGTCAGACAGAAATCCTATCAATGTCTAATGTAGTAATTTAGATATCGTCTCCACAGGGATTGTAAGCTTAGAAGCATAATTGAGACTAAGATTCAAACTGAATTGCTAAAAGAATCCTATATACAAATTGAATCATAAGAATCATAGAATTGATGTGAAGTAAAAGATACTAGTGACATTCATTCAATTAAAACTCAAGTCAGCATTCTATTTTGTAATTGATCTTCAGAATGAATAAGTTGATTTGCTAAATCTGTTATCAATTAACTTCTCATGCAAGTTTCACCTTAAATCACAGATTTACCTTCTAGATCATCATCAATGATCTGTTAAAAGATCTCTCAATTCAATTTAACAGATCTCAATTAAATAGTTGCATATATCTCTATACTACAATTTATACAACTGATAAGCACAATCTGTAGAAAAACAGATCTATAGTCTATCTCTAGCACTACGATCCTCTGTTCTTAGATCTGAAACCTAATCGCCATCTCTGGTCTAAATCAAATCTCAGATTAATAATATTACGTAACTTTCGTTCTTGTAATTCAATCAGCTCATGAAAATCAAGTAGATCTGGCTATAATTGAACAAGAAACATTGTAGTTAAAGTGATAATCAACATCAAAACTCAACAAGTCAACAGAGCTCTTAAGCTAACATGTATAGTTCAGCATAAGCAATTACAGTACAAATTCTTCATCAACATGTGTAAGATCTGAATCTTATCGAGGAAGACTAAAGCTAGACTCTGTCACAGTTGTTACTTCACAATCTTCAAGCTAATCTCTATGATCAACAAAAACAGAGTACAAAACTTCTTCAAGAAAGTTCTCTGAAGATGTTGAATAAAGCATATAGAAGAATCTAGAATTTCTCTCAAAGTATAACAGAATGTCAAAAGTGGAATCAATCGTTAGTTTAAAACTATCTAAAAACTAAAAAACTCTTTTTTGTTTCATCTGATCTCCTATTTATAGAGTTTGACTCAGTGGAAACTTTGAAATAAAATTAACAAAGAAACACAAATTGGCGAAGTAATATTTTTCTTCATTTTATGTCGCCAGTTCCTTTGCCTGAACCAAACGACTTCTTAAAATCTCACTTGTCCTGATCACCAAGCTAGCTTCTCTTTAGGCGAAATGTTCTTTATGTAGCCAAGATATATCGCCTTAAGTCTAGGCGAGTGATTCTTTCCTTCACCAAAGCACTCCGTTCATTTACAAACAACATGGCGATATCATCTTAGTTCGCCTGTATCTTCCCTTAGCTAGGCGACTTATTACTTTTAATTATCGCCTCAACTAGAAGACATTCAAACTTCATCGCCTACAGCTTCTGTCAAGAGTGGCAACATGCGGCAAGGGGAGTCTAACTCGCCTCATGTGCTCAAGTCTTTGAGGTGAGATTTGTCATATTTCGCCATATTCATTGCCCTTTCCCTTTAGTTAATGGCGATGTTCCCAGGCGATAATGATCTTGGCATAACCATTTCGCCATCTTGATGACTTTGGATGAAATTCTAATTCGGTCCTCCTTTCTTCTAATTTTGCAAGATTTAGCTCCTTTTCCAAAGCTTTTCATCCAAATCCTTGTCTCAGCAATAATAGTCTAGAGTTACTAAAAATGCATTCAATATCTCACCTTTTAAGCTCAATTTTATTATATTAAACTCATAAAGTATGCTAAAACATAGGTAAATTCTAGACTTATCAGATAGTTCGATACAAATTCAATAAAGATAGAATCAAGTTTCAAAATACTCAAATATGAAATACTAATTTTGAAAACAAAATCAAAATATGGTGCAGCGAGAATCTGTCCAACATAATAAAACAGAAATGCAATCCAAGTCTGAAGAGGATGCCATGTGATGCTCGATGCTAGTGATATCCTGCTATCCAACCTGACTGTCTGAACTCAGCAATTTCCAGTAGAAAAAGGATTCAAATATACAAAACAAAAATAGAAACAATGAAGGGTTAGACTATCGATGTCTGGTTTGTATGCGAATGCCCTAAAAACACACACAAATGCGTTTTATTAAACAGATAGTATGTCACACATATATGCAGGTTAATTATCAACCGAATGATACAAACAGAAGCAAAAAAGTTGATTAACAAATCAAGTGATTTAGGATAAATGATTACATATTATTGCATTTACTAGCTGTAAAGGGCTTTACAGTTGTCAAATTATTTTCAGAAGAGAGACCGAAACCGAGTAGTAGTTCGGTAAGTAGTCCGGCATGTAATTTGGTCAGAGAGCACTACCTGACTTACGGAATTATAATTCGGTAGAAAGTCCGGTAGGTAGCTCGGTCAAAGAGCATCACCAGAGTTACCGAATAATATTTCTGTAAGCAATCCGGTAAATAGCTTGGTCAAAGAGCAATTATACGATTCCAAGGAAGGTTTAAGTGACAGTTCGGTTCCTAATCTGGTATGAAGCTCGGTCAGAGAGTTTCAAGTCTCCCAGATACACACCGAATTATAATTCGGTATCTAACTCGGTGAAGAGCTCGGTCAGAGAGGTTGAATAGTCTTTTGAGTCTCATACTGAACTACAGTTCAGTAGCTAGTTCGGTAAGAAGTTCCGCCAGAGAGTGAATCTAATGATCCCAAGGCTGACTGAATTGTATTTCGATAACCACCTCGGTAAGTAGCTCGGCTAGAGACCATCCTATGTCCAGTTTTTCGTGTTTTTAAGTGACAATCCGGTACCTAGTCCGGTATACAGTCCGGTTACGAACACTGTTGACTTACCGCCAGAACGAATAGCCGTTGGAAATAAATGGGCCCTTCGCTTTAAACGGAAGGCTGATGGTTCGATCGAGAGATACAAGGCAAGATTGGTGGCGAAAGGCTATACCTAATAAGAGGGCATAGATTATGAGGAGACATTCTCACCTGTAGTGAGATTCGCTTCTGTTCGCCTAATCTTGGCCTTAGTCGCACATATGGACTTGGAATTGCATCAAATGGATGTCAAGACCGCTTTCCTCAATAGAGGACTGAGAAGAGATTTACATGGAACAGCCTGAGGGTTTTATAACTAAAGGCAAATAGAAGAAAGTATGTAAACTCTTGAGGTCCATTTATGGACTCAAACAATCCTCTAGGCAATGGTACCTGAGATTTCATGACTTGGTGATGTCATATGGTTTCCAAATGACACAAGAAGACCATTGCGTTTATGTGAAGAAGTCTAGTGACGGTTTTGTGTTATTGTCATTATATGTAGATGACATTCTCTTGGCTTGTAACAACAAGGACATTCTCTTGTCAACTAAGAATTGGTTGTCGATAACTTTTGAGATGAAGGACATGGGTGAGGCTGCCTATATACTAGAAGTCAAGATATCAAGAGATTGAAGTAAGAGGCTATTGGCTTTATCGCAAGAGCTTTACATTCAAAAGATCATTGAACGTTTTCATATGGCTAATTGCAAGCCTATGGACACTCCCCTTGCAAATGGGCAGACTTTCAGTCTTGAGATGTGCCATAAAACTCTGCAAAAGCTTGAGAATATGCAGAAAGTTCCATACGCAAATGTCATCGGCAGCCTGGTGTATGTTATGTTATGTACAAGGCCCGATATCTGTTATTTAGTAGGACTGGTAAGCAGGTATCAGCTAATCCAGGACAAAAACATTAGATTACGGTGAAGTGAATTCTAGCATATCTAAAAGGAACCTCAGATTATGCTCTATCTTACCAAGGTGGTGAAAGCCATATAGTGGGTTACACTAACGCTGATTTGGGTGGCGACTTAGATAAGAGGAAGTCAACTTCCGGTTATGCCTTCATTCTAAGTCATGGAGCAATCTCCTGAAGTAGCAAGAAGCAGACTTGCATAGCGTTGTCCACCATGAAAGTAGAATTTGTAGCCTGCTCGGTTGTTGTGCTGGAAGCTGTTTGCCTCAAAAGATTTATAGATGACCTTAACCTAGCTGAGAGTGAGGCAAAGCCAGTCACTCTATATTGTGATAGTCAGGTAGTTATTGCTTACACTAAGGATGCTAAGTATCATAGTAAGTCTAAGCACATAGAGACTAAGTACCACTTGTCAAGGATATGGTGACAAAGAAGCATGTAACAGTTAGATATATATCTACACATAATATGGTAGCAGATAGGGCTGCAAACGGGTCGAGCCAAGCCGAGTATATGAGGTGTTCGTGTTCGACTCGTTTATCAAATAGCTCAAGCTCGACGAGCTTTATTAATATTTATTCAAGCTCGACTCAATAATTTTTTTCTATGTTTGAGCTCAGCTCATCTAAGCTTGTTTAACTAGCTCGGTTAAGTTAATTAAGCTCAGCTCGTTTAAGTTAATCGAGCTCCACTCGTTCAGTAGTTTGATTAGACTCATTTAACTATTTGTTTAGTAGCTCGTTTGAGCCCATTTAGTAAAATTTAAATAAAAATAAATTGAGTTTAAATTAACCCTAAATTTAAAAAATAAATCCAACATCTATTTTAATTTGAGTTTTTGAATTTAGCCTTTTTTTATATACATTAAAATTGTTATCTATAAACGAGTTATAAATGAGCTCGTTCGCGAACATATACGAGTTTTAATCAAACATAAACGAGCTATGGACGAGCCCGTTCATGAACATAAACAAGTCGAACAGGGATCTGTTTGGGCTCGGTTCGTTTATTAAACGAGCTATAAAATTTTGTTCATGATCGTTCGTTTAAGTGTTGAACAAGTTTTGACCGAGTTTTGACCGAACTGTCAACAAACTGTTCACGAGTGCTCGTGTTCGTTTGCACCCCTAGTAGCAGACCCATTTACAAAGGCTATAACTAGAGATGTTTTTGTCAAGCATTCTAGGTCTTTGGGTCTACGTAGATTATAAGGTCTTGGATAGTTATGTCTATGTTTTAATGATAATTGTTTATCTTCATGTGTTTCTGGCATATAAATAGTGGATTCACCCGAGAGTATATCGTCAGGTTTGAGAGACTTGCGCACTTGCACGCGCAGTTTCCTTGATTATCCAGTCATAATGCAAGATGAGATCTATACACTTATGTTCTGAATAGGAGTTTTATGAACTAATAGGGGTGTATAAAATGATCGCCTTGGCATGGTCGTCAAGATGAGGTTCTCCAAAATTGGATTGAGAATCACTCATGAGAACCACAATTATGAGACCTGACCAGCCAGACTAGACTTTTGAGTCATCACACTTGGAAAGTGAGAGTGATCAAGTCTGAGGAATAGCTTTGTGCTATCGTCCGGACAATGAACTATTATAATAGACATGCGTGTCTAATGTAGAGGTAAGGTTCATTGTCGCGCATGCTTTTATATCGTGCGAGCTAAAAGTTGACCCTATGGGAGATAAGTTTGAGAACAGTCCCTACTCCTTATCATGCAAAGTCCCATATTTATTTATCCTTTGTACAATCTCTTTTGCATCCAGAGTGTTAGGGGTAATGACTGTGTCATTAGTGTGTCTTTCTATGCCTACGGAAAATTCGGCCTATGTGACATGACTCTGATGTCGGTTACTTTCATCGATTTTTGGTACAAGAGCGAATTGGAAGTCTATGATTGTTTTTACACCATTTAAATCACACGCCAGCGAACTGTGGCTCTTGGGAACACAGTAGTGATTAGAAGTACTTCGAAGTTTACAAAACTTTGGTTTGTTTGGGACCGAACATGTTTGAAGTGAATTCAAATCATGGTAGTCTGGGATATGGAGTGAATTTCGTTATTATTCTTCTTTATTGAAGAAACTGGTTCATTAGGTCACACCGGTTATTTGCCGTATAAAACCAATTGATTGATCAACACGTGTTTAAGTCTTGACGGTCCTTAGTGGGCTGTGCCTATCTTATGTGAGTGGGAGAATGTTGGACTTGGGGCTACTAATGGATTGGTCCAAGCCTTATATTGAAGTGGGCTTGGGGCCATTGGGCCTGGGTGATTGGTCCACCCAACATAGTTCCAGCCCCAGTATCTTACTTATCTATTAAGTAATGGATAGGTAAGATGATTATCTAATAAGAATTCCTATTTGAATTTGAATCAGTTCTAGTTCAAGTGAATTAGCTGTGGACTACTATAAATAGAGTCCTTCTCTGCACTCTTCAATCATCCAAAATCCTAGAATCTCAGAGCATTATAAATCAAAATTAAATCGCAAACCGTGTTTGAAAAAGTGAAACCTGTTAAGAGGTTTCCAATAAGCGAATAGAAGTAGCTTCCGCGTTTGTTCTCGTTGGGGTTCTTAACTAGTGACTTGAGTGGTGTTTCCAAGAGATTCGCCGCCGATCGATTGACAGTAATTTGTCATTTTCCTATTTCCGCTTATTTATGTATGTTGATTGTTAGTATGCCTATAGGATCAACAAATATGGTATAAAATCTTTAAACCATAATACGAAGGAAGAGGTTTAAATATTTATTAAAAATTTTAATAAATTAAATATAAAACAATTTTGTTAATATATTCTAATAATTTTATAAATAAAATTATTAATGGTGAATAATATGTATGCATATTTTACAAATGGATTAACGTATCATTGTATAAAAATAAAAATAAAAATAAATCAATTCTTTTTAAAAAAAATTATAATAAATTAATGAAAGGAGGTTAGATATTAATGTATATTATTCGAATTTTGAAGAAAATATAAATATAATAAAACTTATAAAAAAATTTAATTGGGATGATTTCATTTTTAGCCATTTCAAACTTTAAATTAAGTTAAGAGACCATTCAAACTTGATTTTAAGTTTTTAAACTTTTCAAAGTTTGAAACTTCACAAATGAACCAAATTGACCAACATGCCCTTATAGATGCACTTCAGGGCATCAGCAGTCTGTGAAGCACGCTTCACTAGCTAACTAAAGGCTGGTGAAGCGCGCTTCACAACCTGCTAATGCCATGAAGCGTGTTTTTAAAAATATATTAGTCAATTTGGTTATTTTTTAAGTTTCAAATTTTCAAAAATTTATAAATTTAAATAAAGTTTGGAGGGTCTATTTACTTAAAGTTAAAGTTTGAAAAGCTCATAATTTTATAATTTTTCCAAATTAATTTTATATTTTTACTTTACTTCAAATACAATTAAAATTAAAAATGGGATAGTATGTATAAAAATGCGAAGGGCCTTTACAACATTGTCCTTGTGTTTAAACTTTCTTTTTCGTTTCTGATCTTTATTCATTCAACAATTTACAATCTTTTAAGTATCTAAGAGTAAACTTAGACCTCTATCATCTTCTATTCAGTTCACCATTGTTTTAACATTTTCTCCATATTCCTCATGTTGCCCAGTAACCTCAACAAAAATTTATTAAGTAAGAAAATTGAGTTATTATTATTATTATTATTATTATTATTATTATTATTATTATTATTATTATTATTATTATTATTAAAAATTACTTTTTCAATAAAAGACTAATTGAAGTTATAAGGTTTATTTTTTTTTTTTAATTTTCAATTTTTAATTTCATCGTGATTAGTTGTTTTTTTCTTCCATTCACAGTCTATTATTCCTACATTTACTATTAAGAAAATTAGATTTTCCAGACATAAAAAGTAGGTTTGACATCAAAATTTTAATTGCCGATTATATTAGTATTTCAAATAAAATTAGCCGTTAAATTAAATCTTAAATTAACAGTAAGATTGAACGTTTAATATTAATTTAATTTTGTTTGACATAAATTACTGATGTAAATATCATTTAAAAGATAATAATGTATTAACTGTAAAAAATAGCTTTCACATCGTCTATTTTAAACTTAATTGAAATGCTAAACGTTGTTGGCAAATACACATTTTTTTAATAAAACTAATTAAAAATTGGCATAAGGGTCTCAAGAGCCCCCAAACTTGGCTGTATTTTTTAAATTAGCCCTCAAACTTTAACGGAGGGTCAATTTAACCCCTCAACTTCCAAATAATGCGTTAAATAAACCCTTTTGCTGATATGGATGCTGATTTGGCAGCAAAAAATATTAACTACATTAGGCCCTTCACATCAGCAAAAAAGGCTTATTTGACACAAACTTTAAAAGTTAAGGGGTTAAATTGACCATTCATGAAGTTAGAGGGCTGACTTGAAAAATATAACTAAGATCAGGGGCTCCTGAGACCTTTATACCTTAAAAATTTAAATGATATTTTAAATGTTAATAGAAAATCTTTCCCAAACACACAGAATCACATATATTCCATTAATAATTTAATTTTAAAATAATTTATTATAAGTTCACATTTTCTTAATAAGAGTTAAAGAGTAAAATATAAAATAAATTTCAAAATAATTAAAAATATATTAATACCTTAAATTAAGGGTGGGTGTGTTTGGTACAAATTTAAATTTTTATTTAAATATTAAAATGATAATTAAGTATAATTTAATAAAATACGTTGAATATAGTATTGACTGGGTTATATGAATAATTTTTTATTTTGTAAAATTAGTTAAAACTTTTAAATTTCATAATTATTCACTTATTATTCTATTACGCATACAATATTTAAGTTAAAATTATATAGCAATTTTAAACAATTTTAATCATTTAAAAAAAAAAAAAACAACTTAGCCAATCATTAAAAAAATAAGAAAAAGAATATAATTAAAATTGATAAAAATCAACATTATTTTCAATAAGCGATAGAAAGTTTCAAACCCAATGACAAAAATGATAATAGAAAAAGTAGATTAATTGTGATATTAAAAAAATTGTAATATATATAGAGACAAACATATACACTCCAATTCCTCCCTGAAGAGGAGAAAAAAAAAACTATCAACAAGAAGAACACGTTTGAAATCAAGCAACGAAACATGATTTCAAAGGTCTCGATTTGGCATTTGTCTTCAAGTGCTTTAATTGGAGCTAGTTTTATCATTACTATCTTATAAAACGGGATAAGCTGCTCACACGTTCGTCTCACACCTTTTTTTTTTTTTATCTTTTCCATTATGTTTAATGTTTTCTTTTTTTTTTTTTTATCCTTCTCATTATATTTGCTATCTGATTTAATATTCACGTAATTTCACATATAAGAATTTAAATAATAAAATCCAGAGTATCTAAAAGTAATTGTGCATGTCTTTCTCATTCAGTTCATCATCAAAAACAAACCGAGAGTGACCCAATTGACTTAAAGAGAAACCATGTCACTCACCATATTCGATCAGCACACAGTCTCTTTAACACACACAGTCTCTACGACTGCTTCGATGATCAGATTCTAACTCTCCTCACTCACAGCCCTTTCCTTCGTCGACTTATGAATTCAAGAAATCGAAAGGATCCACCATCATCTTAACCATCCGGGATCACGACAATCCGGGGGCTGCTTTTCCATCGATTCCGATCCACGACTATCCCGCTGTTCAAACCCATCCACTTCAACACGTTATCTATAGAAATTTCCACATGTAACCACTGAGATTCTCTGTTTACTGTGTAATTACGAGAAGAGATATGGTGGAAATGACATCTCATATTTTTTGTTTTGCATTCTGGTTTCATTTTTTCTGGTTTTATTTGCATTTGTTCTGTTTCAAAGCTAAATAGCTCGTCTTATTCTGGATTTAGAATTATAATACCTTCTTAATATGGTATGTGGTAGAATAAGATCTGGCAACAAGAGAAACATGACATGTATATTACGTACATTGTGTAGTAGATGCGTGTCATAGTATGGAAAGACTGTGAATGACGTGCAACATTGCCACCAATCTCTTCTTATAAATTAAACTAGTCAACAAGCGCGTTGCGCGGATAATTTTTTAAAATTAGATATTTGGTATTTTTTAAAATTAAATTATATAAGAATTTAAATATAAATAGACATAAATTAATTTTTATATCGCAATTGAATTTTTTTTTTAATTTTACTCACTTTATTTTTTCAATATAACTATTAATTATCTATTTAACTGCATAATGTTAAAAAATTTAATTACTGAATAAATATTCATAATCCAATAAATTATTAGTATACAAATTTCTATATTTTATCACTTCATTTATTTCAAATAGAAAAATTAACTTAAAAATAAAAATTTACTCATGATGCATATCTATAAAACTTAAATAAATAATATAAAGTAGAAGACAGATTGAAATTCACTACAAATTAAGGATATTTATGAGAACACTAAAATTTTTATCAACATTATTGAAATGTCTGATTTTTTTTTTGAAAAAAAAAATAAAATATTTACATTTTATTATTTTGGCGCAATAGAGAGAAAGAATATTACAGATGATTTAATAACATTTTTACAAATACTGTACTTTGATTTTATTTATTTATTTATTTACTTTTACTTTGGTTGAACATTGATTTTTCTTTATCTTTTACTGATGAGTTATTAGATACTAACGTGTAAAAGAGTAACTGTAATTGATTCTTTTGCCTTTATATCCTAATTTATTGGTTTTATTATTATTTTTGTCTTGAAATTCTGATTTACCGTTCACGTTTAATTTTACCATGGTAAGGAAGTGTATGATGCTCCTGGGTAGTGGCTAGTGTCCAATTGCATGTCATTATATTCCTAAACTTTCCTATGGTCTACTTCATGGACATTATTCACTTATGTGGGTTCCACAAAAATGGTTACTCTTATGTTGCAAGTGTGTATTTTTTTTCCTACTGCAACCAAAATTGTCCATAAAGACAACTCAATGTTGCGGCTGTGCAGTGGTGGTCATGTGGGCTGTGCGGTTGTTGTTGCGTTATGTGGTGTGGTGGTGTGATCAATGGTAATGTTGGATTTAATTTTGAAAATTTATTTAATTATTGAAAAAATAAAATAAAATAAAAAAATAATATAATATATAAATTCATTGGATAATTATAATATCATCAGATGGTTAAAGAGGTAAAAGAAATATTTTAAAAAAAAAAAAACAAAACGGGCAACGAAACGGTGTTAAATCACCACCAACATTTTCAGAAATTATTACATTACTCTATCGTCAACTTGTCTGATCTGGTTCAATGCCAATCTTGTCATCTAAGTCTTGTAGGACTCAAAAAGATAAGCATCATAAACTTAACTAAACTGTTGTTGTATCTCATCCTCTCTTGTGCCAAGAACATGGCACTTATGTATAACTTATTGCATGTGCAGGGTCCTAACTTGCTTGAAAAACAGACTGAGCATTGCAACTTATAATTAGATCTGTAAATGAAGGGGTTTGTGACTGTAATGGAAAATTTTGAAGAAGCAATTACCTAAGCTCTTTCAACAGGTTTGGATTCCTCAGATTTGAAGTTCTCCTCACCTGCATTTCAACCGACAATATAAGATAATTACGTTGTTAATTAAGTTGGATCAAAGAAGTAGTAATGGGGTACCTCCATCTTTAGGCAAATCAGAAGTCCAAAAAGTGAGGTTGTCTCTCAAAAGCTGCATGATGATGGTGCTATCCTTGTGCGATTCTTCCTTAATGTGTCCAACTGTGCAATTGCCTTATCAAAAGCTTATTTAGCCAAATGACATGCTCTGCAATCCAAAATCATCTTATGCACTTTATTTCTTTAAAATAGAAATTAAATCACTACTACCTCTCAGGAGAGTTCAGAACTTGATAATAAAATATAGAGAAGTTAAGAGCAAGGCCATGACGGATGGGTGAGTTGAAGGAAGATCTTTGCTTGTAGAAGCCGCCTACAAGAAGAGAAAACACATCATCTTCAAAGCATGAATGTGAATAGATACGGAGATTTATCAAAATTGATTTCAAGCAAACATACCTTATATCTCTTCAAAGACTGCTCAGACACATCTTTTCCTCTCTCCCGGTCAGTCTTGAACTCGGTAAGATATTAGAAATAATCACCTTTCTTGAAACAAAATGAATATCAGAAAAAAAATACAAAATTAGAGATATGTATAAATAGATAAAGTGAGAGAGGGAGTTGACTGGCATCTTATAATAGAAAATAGTAGCTTCTCAAGAAGTAGAAGCAGAGATGACACATATATGATGACATATACATATCAAACTAACCTACACATGGAAAAATAATATCTGGCATTAATCTACTTTAACCCAGTACGTCCTTTATCAACAGCAATCAAGCCATACAAACTAAAAGTTTCACACAATCAACCCATACAAACTAAAAGTTTCACACCTGGATACATCAATTACCTATACCAATCCAAGTCAAATGTTCAAACTCATCAGTATCAATCCAAAAAAATCAATCCAAATTCATCAATAGTTAGAAACATTACCTGTGATAAAGGGTATCCATATTCGAGAAACTCTAACCAAAGAGAAACTCTAACCAAAGAAAAGGGGTCTGTTTTATAGTCAAGTTCATTTTCAGGACCTGTACTTTCAAAATGGATCTGTTTTAGTATATAAAACAAAATGGAATCACAATCTGGTTAAGTAAATAATTCATCTTCTTAAACACAAAAAATGAATTTAGTATATGGCACCTTGGTGTTGGCAGAATTTGAGAATTGTTGGAGCCACCAACAATAACAATATCAATAGAGTCTATCAAACCTTACCTGGACAATTGTAAGAGCTTCATGATGTTTGATACAAAATAAAAACCAATCATAATTATAAAAAAAAAAAATTATCATTCATTCAAAAGCAAGTAAGAAGGAAACTAAAAGACATTAAAGCCAAACCTTTTGTAAAATTCAATCTTTGAACATGAAAGCAACACAATCTAAAAAAACAACACCATATTTTAAAAAATAAATAAATAAGCAAACTAACTATAGGCCCAGCATCCTTCGTACTTTCATGGGAAAGCAAAGCCAAACCCTGCAGCACATTGACATGTTTTCCTCAATACCCTTAACACTGAGTATTGTGCTGCCAGTCCAAAGCATATAACTAAAGCATGAAAAGGTGAATTCAACCACCGGTAATTAACACCAACACATAGAGAGCAATTACTTCCTTGAAGAAATAACTTGTAATCAATTTTTCTCCAATATAATATATAAATGACACTACCTAAATAGCCGGTAAGTTTTCAATAAATAATTATTAAACTAACATGTCAAAAGGAATCTGAAAAACTGTAGATTATAAACAAATTATTAAATCAAATACCATATGATTTGAAATGGGTATATGGAAAACTTAGGATTGAAATGAAAATTCATACCAACAGTGGCTTGCTTAGCACCTAATCTAATACAAATATCTGTAATCTAATAAATGACTTGGCAGAGATAGGAGAAAATTAACAAAATAAAAACTTGTTTTTTGAGTCACTATACATATTATACATAATCCATCAACGAACCATACTTCAACTGGTTTATTTCTTCCTCAAGCTCAACAATAACGAGCATTCATGTTTTGCAATTCAAAAAATAACAACAGTTATTCCGTTTAATATGAAGTATCAAACTCATAAGTAACACAATCAAGAAAAATGAAATAATACCTTAGTTGTAAACCCTAAGCACCCAAAATAGATAGTCATGAATTTAGATGTTTTCCTAACTCCCTCTTATCTTAAGTTTCATTGGATTCTCCAGGAACATCATCGTTGTCTTTGATATCAAAATCCTCCTTGGCACATTTCTGTCAAATATTACAACCATTGTGTTGTTCTAAAATGAGTGTAGATAAAAGATCCCAAATAAATCAGAGTTAGAAGAGTGAGACTTAACTTTTGATGGTCACCAGAAGTGTAATGATGAATATCTTGTTCAAGGATTGAGCCAAATTTGGAATAATGAAACTGCATAACTGAATAAAGCATGGATGGAGTTCGTGTGCAAATCACTTCATTGGCGGGTTTTGGATTAACAACAGCATTGACTAATGAATTTTGTATAAGGGTGGAATCATGTTCTGCTAGGTCTTACATGCAGAATAAACTGCTTTCTGATGAGTGAGAGAATAATACAAGTTCACAATTAATAGAAACAACTATCATCTTCAATTTCAGAAGAGAAAATTTCTTAAATAAGTTAACTTAATACTTAGGAATAAGAAGTTATTAGCTATAATCTTAAGAATATGCAGGGGTTTAACACTTCATAATCACCTGTAAGTTTTGAAGTCAAGTGTTTCATAATGTCTTTATGATACATGGCCGCATATTCTTGTTGAATGAGAGCACGCTGTGCACAGTTTTGATGCGCAAAAATATTTATCACCAAAGTATGATCACATCCAAATCCTGCAATTAAATAATCTAGAAGGTTAAGAAAAATACGAATGCTCTGTTTCACTGCTGCATTACTAATCAGGCACAAATACTCAAAGAAGAAAACTCGTAGTCTCTAGTACCGTGAACAACTCTGTACATCACATCTGACCAAAAACAGAAGCTCTTACTTCATAGGTATCAGTGCAGTGTCATCTATTGTTAGAAGACCCAAAATAATCGTATTAGTATATAAACGAATATTTAAACAAAATTAAAACCAAATTATACAGATTTGAACATACACGATTTGAAGCGTGAGCCGAGCAAAACTCTTCTATGCGATGAATCCCCTGAGATGTCTCTTCATCGTCTGGATGTCCATGTGCTCCTCACTGACATTTGCCCATCGTTCAATGTAGTTCATCGACTCCGACCGTTTAAATAGATGATTCATCCATTGCAAGCACTAAGTAGGTGTTCACAACTGAGTCCGAGGAGCGACGACCCTACCTCTCCGAAAACCCTAACCTTTTCTGTGGATGAAGTTTACCTAATTGGCTGATTGAGGGCAGAGCATTGAAAGAAAATGATAGCAGAGGAAGGGACTGATAGCAAAGGAAGAGACTGAAACAATTAAATGAGGAAGATAATTAAATGAAGAGAAAGGGTCGGAACATACCGGGAGGGGCGGAAGAGAAAAGGGTTCGAACTTACCAGAAAGGAGTGGAAGAGACCGAAAGAAGTAAGGACACGTGTAATCTTCTCATTGGCAAAATGTCTTGAAATCTCAAAATCTCTCATTTTACATGTTTTTCAACCTAACGCGGAACTCTCAGCGTCCCACGTCAGATTTGTGGACCCGCTGAAAGTTCCGCTTTATATATATATAGATATTACAAAACTGTTTTACGTGAGTTTACTTTATGACATTAAACACATGATATGTTTCCGAAGAAAATAATGAAAATAATATAATATATTACATGGGATTCTATCAGCTAAGTGTATGTTTGGTAGGTAGATTTTTAAGTAGCGATTAGATTTTTCATTAGCGATTTGATAATTTAACTGTTTGGGAGAAGCTTTTTGATTAGCGATTAGATTTTTAATTAGCGATTTCCAGAACGCTACTTCAAGTAGTTGTCCACGAATCGCTAATCAAAAAGCTCCCATTTTACCCTTATCAATTTATAAGTATTGCTAAACTACCCTTAATAATATTAAAAACTTCTATTTGTACTAAATTAGTTAATTTTAATAGATTTTATTTATTAAATATAATTAAATAAATTTAAATAAGTTTTTTAGTTAGTCTATATTTTATTTATTTTTTAATTAGTTGATAACTAAAAGATGATTAGTTTTAAATTAAAAATCTTGAAAGAAAAAATTGTTTAAAAATGAATACTAACACTAACAAATTATATTATAAGATAAAAATAATATATTATATTGTTTACGTAATTTTACATTTAATAGGTACTTCAACATTTAATTGTTATTACCAAACACTCATGTCAAATTGCTACTTCAACATCTAATTTAACAACTAACAGCTAATCGCTACTTCAACAGCTAACTTAACATTTAATGTAACATCTGGTGCCAAACATACACCAAGTGTTTCTTGGGTTACAAATCAAGGGATATGTGAAAGGGTTAGAAATGGAGTTGGAAAAAATTTCTGTTGGGCTCTATTTATATTGTAATGAACTTTTGTTAGATAAAAAGTTCTCAATATTACTTTATTAAAACACAAAATAAATAGTTTTATTTTATTAAGCGAATAATATTTTATTAAATATAATACAATAATTCGATATATTTAAATCAGAATTTATTTTGAATGTGCTGGATTATTATAATTTTTTTAAGTTTATTTAATTGTTTTAATTTTTTTTTATTTAGTAATTTTAACATTTTAATCAAATTAAATGAAATACTATTTTGAATTAATTAATTATATTAATAATTCTAAAATTAAATTATTACTTTAAAATTAGTAAATTAAAATTTGAAATAAAATTTTCAATATAAATTCAATTAGAAAAATTTTAAAAATATGGAAAAAAATTATTCAATTATATTATACTAAAATTTTATAAGGTAATTTAGTTATATTTGTTTTTTAAAATAAATTAATAAATTAAATAATTTTAAATTTTAATCATATTTATAAATTATATTAAATTACTTTTATAAATATAAATATTTTTCATTTTTAATTTATCTAACATTTTATTAATTTTTTATATTAAAAATATAATTACAAAATGAAAGCCACCTGGCTGGCAGGTAGCACAACACAGCTGCTTTTTTTTAAAGTTACCATTTCATCCTCCATATAATTATGATATTACATCCATTACATAAATAAAATCACATACATTAAAGGTTGTTATTGGAAAATTGCTTCATACTCATCCACAGAGGGTAAAAATGGAAAATGTACTTGTGGATCAAATTGTAATTCGTCTATCTCCTCTCATATTCTCTATGATTTGATTTTTTAGTTTTAATATTTATTTAATTTTTATCTGGTTATGATTTAATTTAGTTTTTAAAAACATTTTTAATATCTATTATTAATTATTATATTGACTACCTTCTATGTGTTTTTTTTTTCAATTTTAATAAATAGAATAATTTAACTATATATTATTTTTAAATTAACTTTATTTTTATAATAATATTTATATATTATAAGATCTCGATGTACCAAGTCAGCTCAATTTGACAATCAATTTCTTATTAAAAATTAGTAATTATTTAATAATAATAATAATATTATTAATATATATGACGAAAATAAAAATTTTAATTTTATTTATTCAATAAAAGCTTAAAAAATAATGATATTAATCATATATCTATTTAGTCATTTATATTCATCTAATATAAAGTTTAGCTAATTTATTCATTATTATTATCTAATTAATTTAGATGATCTCTACTTATTTTATATATATAATTACAATGAATTTAAATTATTATTATTGTAATTCTTGAATTAATCCAATGAAAATGTGATTCGGAGTACCACTATTAATAATTATTGAAAATACTAATCTCTTTTGAACAAATATAAAAGAGAAATATTAATAATGTGTACTATTCAAATGGGAATAAGAACAAATATTAATAAATATTAACTAAATTTAAAAAGAAAAACTATCACTTTAATTATTGAAAATACTAATCTTTTTGATATATTATTTGTGTTATTATTATTGAAAAATAATAGTTATATAGACAAAATTTTACTAAGTTTAATGTATATTTGAATCCAACAACGGTAATGAATTAGTAGAGAATTCGTTTTGTGTTCGATTTTGAGTTAGATATTCCTATCGGGTTCAAATCAAAACTTATAATTGAATGACTAGATATGAGTTAGAATTGACCCGATTCGATCTATGACAAGTGTCGAATCCATCAGTATTAAATTAACCTGCAAATACAAATAATTGTAGCAAACAGGGTCGATCCACAGAGAACGGAAATTAATAAATGTATCGTATTGACCAAATCAAAATAAATGGGGGGTTTCGAGATTATGCGAGTATTTAAAATAAATCTAAATCGGAGATTAAAAATCAATTATAATTAAACATCCAGCTAAGTCAATTTATTCGAATCAAGTGTTGATCATCGAAGCTAAAAATATCTATGTTGTTTAATAGTCACAGTTATAGCTATTGACAACGTGCCTAATAACCAATCTTTTCCTAGATAGACTGACCGGGTATGACCCTTTGAATCAATCACTAACCTAACACGTAGATTGCATTATGAATTAGAAAAGACCCGTGACCATAACCAATTGAATCGGTACGACCATTCTTGAATTATGATTATACACTCTCAACACTACCTAGATCAAATTAACTACGAGGTATTTGACATGCAATGTGTTAAGCCTAATTAACCAATCAATTGCGCACTTAATTAATTAATCAGAATCAACATGTGCATTTAACCATGCCAATAGAGAATGCATAAATATCAAACAATATAGCAGAATAAAACAATTCTCACAACACAGTAATTAGAATTGACTTAGCTGGGTGAGGTTCGTTTAGGTCCTCATGGACGCGGCGAACATCATTTGCTTAATATAATTGATCGTTCCAGAGAGAATCAAAACTCAGAGTATTTTTCTATTTCTCTAGATCAAATTCCGAATCCAAAAGGAAGGGGAGAGACTTTTACAATCGTTTCTTCCTAAGATAAATCCTCCCTAGAAAATCTAAAACGAACTCGTAAAAATCTCTAAATCAAAATCTCAGTCGTTCATATCAAAATTTAAATTTGAGAATTAAAAATATAACAACTCTGATAAAATTGACTTGGTCTTGTTGACTTGTCTTTAGCAAATCCAGCTTTAAACCCCCAGAATTCTTCAATACTCCACAATGGCCTCCAAACTGTCAACAAATACAAAAATAGAGCAATTAGATAGTATATATTCAATAAAGTCCTCGAATTGTAAATAAAATAAGGTAGAAATGTTGTGCATTTCATGCCCAATCAAATTCCCCCACACTATCTTATACTTGCCCTCAAGTATGCCTATGACCAACTCAAATGAAGACTCAAATAGTCCAACCAAACTGCTGCCAAAAGGAATCAACCATATTCAACCGTGCCCACAGTTAAAGTTCAAATCACTCAAAATAATGAATAATTAAAAGAAAAGGAACTGTCATCAGATTAAGCACACATATTTAAATTCCATCTTTAAATTAAAGCAGATGTAAAGAGAACAAACAATAATTCGCGAACGAATCCACTACACCAGTACCACAAGCAAATAAGAAAACAATCAGCTTTCTTTACAGTTTAAGCAGCAGATAATAACATAAAACAAATACTAAAAGCCACTGGTCAGGTCTTTTTTTTTTTAATTTTTTTTATTGACCCTAAAATACCAGCGAGACATTTCAAATCAACACTTCCAGTTATTTCTAGGTCTAAACGGCCCTAAAAAAGGTACTAAACCCTTCTCCAATCACTAGCTTCTCCATACATAAGCCACTTAAGGAGAATAAGTGCTGTGTCACCTATTCCGGCCAGCAAAGGAGAATAGAAAAACTAAAAATGCGTGACTTTGGTCGGACTGAATTCGGCCCAAAAAAGGGGACAATCCTCCTACCATCAGTGGCTCTATACATACAAAAACTTAAGGGGAATTAATGCCGATCCACTAATCCCAACTGACGATATTGAGTCACATGATCAATGCCTAATTTTATTTATTATTTATTATTATTATTTTTTTGCAACTGCTACTAACTAACTGTCTCCTATTTTCGCAAGTATCCTAGCATTGGTGGATTCTAAATTAAATTATTATAAGCTCTAAAAACATCTGCTAGTATCTTATGCACACACAAAAATTAAGTCTCATATATTACACAGCTCCTAATTCAATCTAAAAACTCATTATTAAGAGTGAATCAATCAAAAAGGCACATAAAAAATTCATCCTAAAAGCAGCAGTAAAGAAGAACCAAAGACTTGGAAAATAGAACTAAAAAGAAAAACTAGAATCCTAAAAGAAATAAACTAAAACAACCTAAAGAGAAAACTAAAATAAAGAGAAGTAAAATAAAGAACTAAAATAAAAGAGAAGTAAAATAAAGATGAGATATATAATATCCTCCCCCACACTTAGCATTTACATTGCCCCAATGTATATGTCAGCATAACAAAACAAAAACAAAAGAAAAGACAAATACTTCCCTGAAAATTGTGGAGGTAGGAAATTAACACCTCAAGCAGCATCTTCACCTTCTGAATCGCTTGGAGCATCCCACTGAATGTTGAAGTGGGCGCAGAGAGCCTTCTGAGCTTGCATCATTGTATTAACTTTTCGCTTCAATTTCTGCACCTCACTTGTCAAACTTCGAATTTGCCTATCTGAAGTTGTAGGCACAGCTTCCTCTTTTGCCCGAAGTTCATCTGCAGACAATAAACGCACACTTCCTTTCCCGGATTTTTCAACCAAATTCATTTTAGATAAAGAGTCAATATTTAAATCATCTAAATGAAGCCCAATGGTAAGCTTAGAAGGACATAGTATATCCAATTTAGCAGCAATGAGGGTAATAAATGAACCCAAAATCAAAGGTCTAGTCCTCTTAGTTGCTAACACAGATTGAAATTTAATGCCTAACCAATAACGCAAATTGACCATTTTTCCAGTTTGCATGCACCATAAGAAAAACAACTCAGCTTTTGAGATAGAACCTGTATCATCAACCCTGACAGAAATAGAACTAGACAAGAACCTATGAATGTACCTTAGATGCCCATCAACAATATAAATAGACCGTGACATACTGGGAAAAATCAAATCAACTCTTTCAGTCAAAGTTCTAAGAGCAGCATTAACATTAAACTCAGGAGGATAGTCACAGTAAGCACTCTTATACTCATCAGACTTTATACCATCAGTACTCACTAATCCTAGGGCAATGTTAAAATCTGTCAGAGACATAGAATATATCTTACCCAAAAGCCTAAATCTAACCACATCAGGTGCAAAAATATCAGCAGCAACTTTTTTATCATACTCAAAAGTGGCATAAAACTCATAAACTAATTAATAGTATGCTGGGCAACTTAAATCAAACAAACTGGACCAACCAATGCAATCAAAAGCATGCCTAATAGAATCCAAAATCCCTAAACTTTCCATAGTTGGAACATGTAAAGATTTCAGGGGACAGAGTTTCTTACCTTTGATTTTTCCAAATTTCTATTGATCTATCGGGCGTTGAAACTTCAAGGTCAGATTAGGAATTGGATAGACCGGCTTCTGGACTGCTTTCTTCTTCAGTTGTTCTTCAGGAGTTGGTTGCCGTGGGCATGGTGAATCATCAGATTTCTGTATATCCGGTTCTTGGATGTTTTCTGTACGCTTTAAAACTTTCGCCCGTGGGCGTAGCGGGAGTTTAGACGGTCTTTTTGGTGTAGAAATAGTCGTTTCAACTTCTGACTCAGAATTATGAATGACAGGTTCAGATTCTTTTTCTGATTCCGAGTCGGAACTACTATCTGATATGGTTATGTGTCGCGGCCTTTTAGGATCAAAAGCAACGAGGTTCCGAATTCTACCGCTTCTACGGGGAGCCTTTGATGATATTATAACCAGCTTCCTGGGACGAGAGCGGGGTTTTTGAGCGGCATTCGGAGTAACAGAAATTTCCGGTTGAGAATGTTCAGCAGTAGACGAAACCGGACGTTTGTCACCAATTTTTACCAATTTCCGGCGTTTGGAAACCGGAGCAGAGGGAGGTGCGGAGCCTTGGTGTGTCTTTGCCATTCAGAAAAAAAAAATTGAACCAGAATTCAGAAGTGGCTGACCGGAAAAGTTGAACCAGGAGAATCTGTCGCTGCTGGAGAAGAGGGACTGACGACCGAACTCTTCCGCCGATGGGAGACCGTAGCCGCTGTTCGACGGAGGTGGTCGCGGCTGGACTGAAAGGAGACCGGTGCTTGCAGTTGACGCACGACGAGCGCACTGGTTTGGCGCGGAGGAGATCGCTGGAGACTGTGATCGGAGAAGATGACGGAGAAGCTGAAGACTGTGAACTGAAGAGAGACAGTCGCTGAGATCGTCGAAGATCGTCGCCGCTTGGATTGGCGTCTGATGGAGAAAGAGAACGCCGGCAGGAGGAGAGATTGACCAATGACGACCGCTAAGACCGATGGAGGCCTCCGACTCTGGCTAAGAGGCGAATCGTGACTGGATCAGTGATGGCGGCGAAGAGGAGAGACTGAGAGCAGCGGCTAGGTTTCACGACTGTTCAGTTCTGATTTTTAATTTTCTGATTTTTTTTTAATAATTTTTTTTCATTATTTTTTATTTTTATTTTTTTTTCTTTTCCTTTTCTGATTTAATTTCCTGCAAAAAGAAAGACAAATAAAATTAGAAATTTTAAAAATTTTAGTATTACGAATTCTACCTATATTTTTTTTCAACTATCATTATTAAATATTTAATAAAAAGAAAATAAAAGTAAAGAAATAAATAAAATAAAAATAAAAAATAAAAATAAAATAAATAATAAAAAAATGATTGAAAATAAAATGAAAATAAATATATATAAAATTAAAATTAAAAATTAAAGAAAAAAAATAAATAAATAAAAAATAAATAAAAATAAATTAAAAAAAAGAAGAAAAAAAATAGAGAATAAAAATTTTGGGTTGCCTCCCAACAGCGCCTTGATTTTACGTCTCTGGCTAGACACGATAAAATTATCCAGAAGCTTGTCGTGGGCATGACAAAATTTCTTCACAGAGGTTCACTTGGAAACCCTCGTAATAGGGTTTAAGTTTATGCCCATTGACCTTGAAAATCTTGCATGTTTCCATGCTCTCTATTTCCACTGCACCATGAAAAAAATACGTTAATAACAATAAAAGGGCCAATCCATCTTGACCTCAATTTCCCAGGAAACAATTTGAGTTTTGAATGGTACAGTAAAACTTTTTGACCCACTACAAACGATTTCTTAGAGACATGAAGATCATGCTCTCTTTTCAACGTCTCCTTCTGGTGCTGAGCTCTGATGTAGGCATCATTCCTGATTTCTTCTAACTCTTGGATTTGGAGCTTTCGCTGCTCACCAACAGCATCTGTTCTCAGGTTACATTCTTTCACGGCCCAAAATGCTTTATGTTCCAATTCAACCGGCAAATGGCACGCCTTACCATAGACAATGCGATAAGGAGACATCCCAATAGGTGACTTGTAGGCGGTTCGATACGCCCATAGTGCATCTTCTAAACGCAAAGTCCAATCCTTCCTAGAGGGATTTACCGTCTTTTCAAGGATCGACTTGATCTCCCTATTCGAAACTTCAGCTTGTCTGTTTGTCTGCGGATGGTAGGCGGTGGAGGTACGATTCGTCACTCCATATTTTCTGAATAAGGCTTCGATGGTTCTATTACAAAAATGGGTTCCGCGATCACTGATGATGGCTCGGGGTGTACCATACCTGCAGAAGATATTAGACCTAACAAAGTCTGCAATTACTTTAGCATCATCAGTCCGGGTGTCTTTAGCTTCCACCCATTTTTGAAACATAATCAACAGCCAATAAAATATAATAAAACCCAAATGATGGTGGAAAAGGCCCCATAAAGTCAATACCCCATACATAAAAAATTTCAACTATCAAGATTGGAGTCATAGGCATTTGATCACGACGGCCTAGACTCTATGTTCTTTGACAGTTGTCACAAGTTTTACAAAAGACGTACGAATCATAAAATAAATTAGGCCAAAAGAATCCACAATCAAGTACCTTTTTGGCTGTCCTTCTAGGTCCAAAATGGCCTCCACATGATTCCGTATGGCATGATTTCAAAATTGACTCAGTCTCCTCCTTAGGAATGCATCTTTTAATCATCTGGTCCGAGCAATGCTTCCATAGATAAGGATCATCCCATACGTAGTTTCGAGAATCTCTTTTGATTTTATCCTTCTCACCCCTACTCAATTCAAAAGGCAAATTACCAGTAACGAGATAATTGACTATGTCAGCATACCAGGGATGGGTCATGCCCATGGCGAACAAATATTCATCCGGAAATTTGTCGTTCAAAGGTTGAGTTGTCTCAGAAGTGACTAGTCGGCTCAAATGGTCTGCTCCAAGATTCTCTGATCATTTCTTGTCTTTTATCTCCAAATCAAACTGTTGAAGTAGGAGAATCCATCGAATTAACCTAGGCTTCGCATCTTTCTTCGACATCAAATATCTGAGAGCTGCATGATCAGAGAAAACAATGACTTTAGTACATAGTATATAAGAACGAAATTTCTCTAAAGCAAAAACAATTGTTAAAAGCTCATTCTCTATTGTAGAGTAGTTGCACTGTGCACTATCCAGCGTCCTCGAGGCGTAGTAGATCACATGAGGTTCTTTTCCCACTCTTTGCCCAAGGACTACGCCCACGGCGTAGTCACTTGCGTCACACATTATTTCGAATGGAACGTTCCAATTAGGGCTTTTCACTATGGGCGCGGTGACAAGTTTCTCTTTTAAAACGTTGAACGCTTTTTTGCATCTCTCGTCAAAATGGAAAGCGACATCCTTCTTAAGCAAATTACACAGAGGTTGGGTAATCTTAGAGAAGTCCTTGATGAACCTCCTGCAAAATCCTGCATGTCCAAGAAAGGAACGAACTTCCCGTACACATACGGGGTAAGGCAAAGACTTAATCACATTAATCTTAGCTTTATCGACCTCTATACCACGTGCAGAAGTAATGTGACCGAGTATTAAACCGTGATCTACCATGAAATGACATTTTTCATAACTTAATACTAAGTTCAAGTCTACGCATCGTTGCAAAACCTTACCAAGATTAACTAAACAAGATTCAAAAGACTCTCTATAAACAGTGAAATCGTCCATAAATACCTCGATTATACTCTCAACATAGTCAGAAAAAATGCTGACCATACATCGTTGAAACGTTGCAGGAGCATTACATAACCCAAACGGCATCCGCCGATAGGCAAATGTACCAAACGGGCATGTAAAGGTCGTCTTTTCCTGATCTTCTGGCGCAACTGGTATCTGCCAAAAACCCGAAAGACCATCAAGGCAACAATAATGAGATTTCCCTGCTAACCTTTCTAACATCTGATCAATAAAAGGTAAGGGAAAATGATCTTTCTTAGTCGAGGCATTCAATTTACGATAATCAATACAAACCCGCCACCCGTTTTGGACACGAGTGGGCACCAACTCACCATTATCAGTTTTGACTACCGTTATACCTGTTTTCTTGGGAACTACCTGAACTGGGCTTACCCAATTATTATCCGAGATCGGATAGATCATACCAGCATCCTGAAGCTTTTGAATCTCCTTCTTCACTACTTCCATCATTGGAGGATTTAGCCGTCTCTGAGGTTGTCTAATTGGTTTACAATCCTCCTCCAAAAGTATTTTGTGCATATAGGTGGACGGACTGATACCCTTTATGTCATTGATGGTCCACCCTATCGCTTCCTTATGTTCTTTCAAAAGTTGAACGAGTTGGTCTTCCTGCTTAATGCTCAACTTGTTGGAAACAATCACTGGTAGTGTATCCTCATTGCCTAGATATACATATTTCAGATGACTGGGCAAAGGTTTAAGCTCCAAAATCGGTGCCTGCACAATTGAAGATAATTGAGGTTTAGTCGTGGGCATAGCAAAAATTGGATTAATACCTACTTGTGGATTTAACGTTTCCAACTCATACAGAACTTCCACCAGAAGTTTGTCGAAGGAAAACTTCTTCTTTTCATCTCCTACCTGCAAACTATTGCACAACACCACTTCCAGTTCATCTTCCCTGCTTAATTCAAAACATTGTTGAACAAAAGGTTCTACAACATCCATACTGCAAATACTAGACAAATCGTTAGGATGTTTCATGGCATCAAAAACATTAAACTTGGCAATTTCGCCATCAAATTCCATAGTTAGAGTACCATCCTGAACATTGATCTTAGTTTTCGCAGTACTAAGGAAAGGTCTCCCTAGTAATAAATCAGAAGGAGTAGTAGAGATATCATTACCACCCATGTCTAACACATAAAAATCTGCAGGAAAAATCAAACCCTTCACCTTAACTAGGACATCCTCTAGAACTTCCTTAGGATAAACTAGGGACCTATCAGCTAATTGAATGACTATCCCTGTTTCTTTCAAAGAACCCATTCGCAAGCATGAATAAAGAGAATACGACATTACATTAAGTGAAGCTCCTAAATCACACATTGCTCTTTGAATTTCTATACTACCAATAATGCAAGGGATAGCAAACAAACCTGGATCTTCTCTCTTAGGGGGTAGTTTCTTTTGTAGAACAGCTGAAACATTCTGCCCCATCAAGACCTTCTCATATCCGCTATGCTTTTTCTTATTCACACACAATTCTTTAAGGAACTTAGCATATTTAGGTATTTGTTTAATGGCATCGAGTAAATGGATGTTTACCTCTACCTTACTGAAGGTATCGAAGATCTCTTTCTCTTCCTTGGCTCTCTTAGACTCCTCGAATCTGTCAGGAAAAGGTGGTCTGATTTCAACGGCTTTTGGCTTCTCCGGTGTTGATTGATCAGTTTTGACGCTGATTTCTTTTTCAACTTGCACCCCTTCGCTGTAGGCATGGTTCTTCCCTCGAGTTAGGGTTTCCACGTTGATTTCCTCTTTCTGCTCTTCGCTATGGGCACGGCTATCAGTTAGGGTTTCTTTACCATGGGCGCGACTATCTGTCAATTCCTTACCACTCCGCAAAGTCACTGCACTGACGTTCTTTGGGTTCAACTCTGTTTGCGAGGGCAGCTTCCCTTGAGATTCTAGTCTACTTACTGTAGTAGCAAGTTGACTCATTTGTTTTTCCAAGTTTAAAATGCTGGCCTTCGTCTCCTGTTGGAATTGGTTTGTGTTAGTTGCTAACTGTTTAACAAATATCGGACAGAGACATACCTGGTTGTTGGTTCTGAGGAGGTGGTTGTCTTTGTTGATAATTCATCGACCCGTATCTGAGATTAGGATGATCCCTTAATCCCGAATTATACGTGTTGGAGTAAGGGTCATACTTTCTCTGACCTCCATAATATCCTGCTGCATTGACTTCTTCTATTTCATCCTCTTGCAAAGTAGGACACGCATCGGTAGGATGTTCAGGCGAAGCACATATTCCACAATTCCTTACCTGTGGGCGCGATTGCTGAATATTACCTGCAGCAATTTTATGTACCAAAACTGACAGTTCCTTAATCTGATTTGACAAAGCAGAATTACTTATCTCATTAGCAGCTCTGGAAGGTTCGGAACAAGATTTATGGTTTCCTGTTGCTGCTGCCATCGTAGAGATCAAATCCTTAGCTTGTTGTGGGGTTTTATTTTCAAGGGACTCTCCACTAGCTGCGTCGATCATGTATCTCTCCATAGGCAAGAGACCATCGTAAAAGTACAGGATTAGTGCTTCTTCAGTTAGTCCATGCTGTGGGCAGCTTGCACAGGTCCTTTTGAATCTCTTCCAGTAATCATATAGAGACTCTGAATTCTTCTGCTTACTACTGCATATCTCCCTTCTGAGTGTTGCAGCTCGTGAGGCAGGAAAGAATTTTTCCAAAAATACTCTTACCATCTGATCCCAGGATGTGATTGATCCGGACGGTAAATAAAATAACCATTCTTTAGCCGCATCGTCCAAAGAGAAAGGGAATGCGCGTAGCTTGATCTGTTCTTCAGAAACACCTTGAGGCTTCATCGTTGAGCAAGTGACATGAAATGCCTTCAGGTGTTTGTGAGGATCCTCGTTTTCGACTCCACGGAAGATAGGCAATAGATAGATCAAACCCGATTTCAGTTCAAATGTTCCTTCTGTATCAGGGTAAGTAATACAAAGTGGGGTTTGATTGGCTTGTGGTCGGCCTAGCTCCCTGAGTGTACGTTGTTTTTGACCATTTACTGCCATGGCTATGGGCGCGGTAAAGGCACAACAATCACCAGAAGTTGAAACTGTAACGTGTGTTCCTTGATATGGTGTGGTTTTGAGAATCTGCTTTCGAATTCTTGCTTCTCTTCGTAATCTACGTGCAGTCTTCTCGATTTCAGGATCGTATAGCAATTTTGCCGTACGATCAGACCTGGTCATACACAAACACAAAATTGATTAGTACCGTTCCCCGGCAACGGCGCCAAAAACATGACGGGTGTCGAATCCGTCAGTATTAAATTAACCTGTAAATACAAATAATTGTAGCAAACAGGGTCGATCCACAGAGAACGGAAATTAATAAATGTATCGTATTGACCAAATCAAAATAAATGGGGGGTTTCGAGATTATGCGAGTATTTAAAATAAATCTAAATCGGAGATTAAAAATCAATTATAATTAAACATCCAGCTAAGTCAATTTATTCGAATCAAGTGTTGATCATCGAAGCTAAAAATATCTATGTTGTTTAATAGTCACAGTTATAGCTATTGACAATGTGCCTAATAACCAATCTTTTCCTAGATAGACTGACCGGGTACGACCCTTTGAATCAATCACTAACCTAACACGTAGATTGCATTATGAATTAGAAAAGACCTGTGACCATAACCAATTGAATCGGTACGACCATTCTTGAATTATGATTATACACTCTCAACACTACCTAGGTCAAATTAACTACGAGGTATTTGACATGCAATGTGTTAAGCCTAATTAACCAATCAATTGCGCACTTAATTAATTAATCAGAATCAACATGTGCATTTAACCATGCCCATAGAGAATGCATAAATATCAAACAATATAGCAGAATAAAACAATTCTCACAACACAGTAATTAGAATTGACTTAGCTGGATGAGGTTCGTTTAGGTCCTCATGGACGCGGCGAACATCATTTGCTTAATATAATTGATCGTTCCAGAGAGAATCAAAACTCAGAGTATTTTTCTATTTCTCTAGATCAAATTCCGAATCCAAAAGGAAGGGAAGAGACTTTTACAATCGTTTCTTCCTAAGATAAACCCTCCCTAGAAAATCTAAAACGAACTCGTAAAAATCTCTAAATCAAAATCTCAGTCGTTCAGATCACAATTTAAATTTGAGAATTAAAAATATAACAACTCTGATAAAATTGACTTGGTCTTGTTGACTTGTCTTTAGCAAATCCAGCTTTAAACCTCCAGAATTCTTCAATACTTCACAATTGCCTCCAAACTGTCAACAAATACAAAAATAGAGCAATTAGATAGTATATATTCAATAAAGTTCTCGAATTGTAAATAAAATAAGGTAGAAATGTTGTGCATTTCATGCCCAATCAATCTAACCTATTGCCACTCTTAATTTTATTATGCATAAACAACATAATTTCAATAATACTATTATATATTTAATGTAATTCATTTTAATGATTTTATAAATAAATTTTTATCAAATAATTTTAAATAATTAAAAAAATATTATTTAACTTATAAAATTTTTTTTCTTCAAAATTTATAATCTAGCAATATTTAATGGAAGTTGCTTGAATTAGTTTTTTTATGTAAATTATTTAAATTTATTCACAAATTCATAAAATTTTATTTATCTTTTTTAAAAAAAAAATGTTTAACTAATTTATATTTAAAAAATAAAAATATATATGTTCTAATTATCTCATAAATAAGGTGGTAAAAAAATTATCTTATAAATAAGTAATATAAATAACTAATTTAGATTTATATATATTTTTTCAATTTTATATTAATAAAATTATTTTATATGGTGACAAAAATGAAGTATTAATGTCTAATATGATAATGATATTTTTTTTTAATAAAAAGCTAAGAATTTTAAAATAAATAATAATTTTAATACTTGAAGTGAATTAATATTTTTATTATATAGTTGGATAAAAACATCACTTATAAAATAATTTGAATATATATATATATATATTAAAATTTTAATTATTTAAATTTTAAAAACACTTAAAAAATTAAAATTTCAAAACTTTCTAAGTTATCATATATATGTATATAATAAATTAAATTTTATATAAATTTAAAACTATTTATAAATTTATAAAATTATTATATTTTAATAAATAAAAATGTTTGCACACATGCGAAGCATGTGTAGCAAACCTAGTAATCATAAAAATGCCTTGCAAAAGTTGCTGTGATTTCTAGCGATAGAGCTGGTCTGATGCTTGTCCAAATATAAATCTAAAAAGAAAAAAAAAGAAGAAAGAAAGTAAGTAAGAGAGAGATAAATTTGACTGAATCATTCCATCCATGCCATGTTCAAATACGAACCCATCAAAGCTTGAGCAACCTGTACCGCACTAGTGAGAATAGTAAAAAAAAAAATTTTGACAACCTTCATAGAGTCATCGGGTCTGTTTGGTCATAATAGCGTTTAGTATTTTTATGGTTGTGTTTGGTCATAATAATGTTTTTATAACGTTTAGAGTTTTTTAATTTTTTTTAAAACTGTTTAACTTTTTTTAAGTAGCGGTTAGCGTTTTAACTAGTATTTTTTTATAAAAATTATTTGGTACTAAAGCGTTTTAATTATTTAAAAAGTTAAAATGACGTAAAAGGATATGATATTAAAAGATAATTATTGTCAAATTTAAAATATAACTTGAAAATAAAATAATTTTTTTAGTCAATAAATAAAAATAAATAAATAATATATCTATAAAAATAAACTTTTTTATTTTTATTAAAAAATAAATATTTAATTCATTATAAACAAAATTAAGATAATTAGTAAAAAATAATTATTACAAAATAAATTAATAAAAAGATTAAATAATTTTAAAATATGGATAACGATAGTTTAAAAAGAATTTTTTAAACACTCTAACTTAAACTCTAAACGTTGCTCTGAGCAACGTTTTTAGAAACTCTGTGAAAAACTCTAATTGGTAGATTATAAACTCTTGAACAAACAAAGATATTAAATTGTCTTAGAATCTCGACTGAATCAAAATACTAAACTCTTTAAAAAACGCTTGTAACAAAAACGCTTGTAACAAACTCTTTAAAGCTTTTAGCATTTTTTAAGTAGCGGTTAGCGTTTTAACTAGTATTATTTTTATAAAAATTGTTTAGTAAACTAGTGTTTTAATTATTTAAAAGGTTAAAATGCCGTAAAAGGACATGATATAAAAAGATAATTATTGTTAAATTTAAAATATGACTTTAGAATAAAATAATTTCATACAATTAGAATGTTAAAGAAGTCGTATTGGATAAAGTGCCGAAAAATGCCCTTTATACCATGCTTGATATTCAAAAGGAGATTTTACAAGTTATTGCTGCTCGAGTGAAAAATGCGATTCGTAAGAAAATTAGAGATGCAAAATTTTGTAGTAATTGTCGATGAAGCTTGTGATGAATCAAAAAAGGAACAAATGACCATTGTCTTAAGAATTTTTTATAATAAAGGTATTCTTCGAGAACTATTTTTGGGCTCGTTCATGTCTTAGACACTACAACATTGACTTTGAAAACATCAATAAGTTCTGCATAATCTTCTCATAATTTGGAAATACAAAATATCCGTGGATAAGGATATGATGGAGTAAGTAATGTGCGCGGTCGATGGAATGGACTACAAACTTTGATTTCAAAGGATTCTCCATATGCTTATTATATTCATTGTTTTGCTCATTAGTTGTAGTTAACTTTAGTTGCATCCGCAAAAAAGGTAATTTTGATTCACAATTTTTCACTAGCTCAATTGCAATTTCAAATATTATTGGTATCTACGGCAAGCATACCGAAGAATTTAAACAAGCTAAAATGGAAGATATAGTCTTTTTAATTGAAAATCATGAAATTGAAAGAGGAAGAGGTCTTAATCAACTTGGCACATTGAAAAAAACTAGTGATACTCAATGGAGTTCTCATTATAAGGCTATTTCAAGCATGATAAAATATTTCAGCGCGACATGTATAGTTTTGATTAGTATGATTGATCACGGAGCAACCAGTTCTCAACGAGCAGACGCTGACACAATTTATGAAGTAATGACTACGTTCGAATTTCTCTTTATTTTACATTTGATGCAAACATTCTAAAGATTAATAATTCACTATGTCAAGCTTTACAGTGAAAGTCTCAAGATATCATAAATGCGATCCAACTAGTTTCATCTAGTAAGAAACTTTTACAAAATTTAAGGGAACTAGATGAAATGAGTTACTCGACAATGTTTCTTCTTTTAGATACGAATGCTTCTTATATTTCAAGACAAGGTAGAGGTCGTTATTCACAAGAGAATTATAGAGCTGGACAATTTTATAAAGTCGATATTTTTAATTCTACCATCGATTCTCAACTAAAAGAGCTAAATGACTGATTTAGCGACCAGGTAATTGAACTACTCAATCTTAGTACAACTTTGGAACCTCGTAATGGTTTTGAATTATTCAGAATTGATGATATCTACAATATAGCAGTCAAATTTTATCTAAATGATTTCATTGATTATGAAAAGTTACAATTTAAGATGCAACTTAGTCACTGTGAGCTCAACATAGTTCAAATAAATGCATTAAGAAAATTATTAACTATTTCAAAACTATGTGAATGGTTAGTAAAGATAGGAAAATCAAATATTTACCCACCTGTCTATAGAATTACTGTGCTTGTGCTTGTGCTTACTCTTTCCGTGTCAATTGCTACTGTCGAAAGATCCTTTCAGCTATGTAAATTGTTAAGACACAACTTTGATAGACTCAATTATAGATAATTTTCGAGATCTGAAAGAGCGACGTGTTCCATTTTAATTTAAATAGTTGTTATTGATCTTTTTAATAATATATTAAATTTATGCAATATTTTCTATTTGTAAATGAAATTTTATTTTGGACTGCATATTTTACTTGGCCCTCTTACATCAAATTGCTGGCTTCGTCCCTATATCTGACCATTTATAAAGTAATTTCATGAGCAATTAATGGAACATAGATGTGAAATTGTATGAATTTATTAAAATATAAAATAAACCATATGAAATAGAATTATTATTATTATTAAGTAATTATCTTTTTTTTTTATAGTTAGGTATTCAACAAATCATTACATAAATCAAAAGTGTTTACTAAAATGAAAATAAAGTAAATAATTATCTATGAACAAATACACTAAATCATTAAAAAAAACACTCACAAAATTAGTAATACTTAAATTCATTAGAAATTTGAAATCTGTAGAAACAAACATTGAGAAAAAAAAACCAAACATGTTCGTAACAAAAAGTTGTTTTTTGTTTTGTTTTTTTTTTTTTAAGGCTAAAGGAGTTTCTTTTCAACTTTTGACATTCTTAGTTAAGTCATTTTGTGCCTGTAAATATAAATTATATTTTTATTTTATTTTTTAAAAAAATAAAGCAACACAATTAGACAATAATCACCTTGTCATTTCTAACATATGCATATTTTTGTTGGAGTTCCTTGTTTGGAAGGAAAATTTTTACAACAGTATAATTTTCACGTTGTTAGACAAATTTATAGTTGTTCAATTTAACTTAAAAATAAATTCATTACGACACAATCATTGTATCTATAGAGGAACATTAACCTTAGCATTCATCTCATCATCAAACAACTTTTTAGTTGAAGTATCAGGTAACTTTTTTACGACGTAGTTCATTAGCATAAATGTAGTACTTACTTGAGGAATCTTGAACATCTAAAGAATTTTGAACCTGAAAAAAAAATTCAAAATTTTTTTACTTAGAAAAAAAAATATCAAAATTTATTTATTAACCCTTACATTATAAGAGGGAACTTCACTCCATAATGTTTGCATTTATAAATATCACTTGCAACTTCCACTTTTCTTGTGTATGCATTGTATGATATGTAGAACCAACCACCACAACTAATGATTGATTGTTGCTCTCACAGTTAGAAAATATTCCTAATAGTGAAATAATTTCAAGTTATTGTAAAATTCAGCTATAGACCATTTTCGTAGCTAGATTACAACACTATTTCTATGGAATAACTACGAAATTGAAATAATGTCCTTATTTGATTCATATTATACCATTTCTGTAATAATTCAACAACAATGATAGCTACAAAACTAATATTTGTAGCAATATTTTGGTGTCACAGTAGCGCCAACTATAGCTACGGATAATTTGTAGCATTTTTGTCATAAATCTATCAATAGTTACTACGATTATTGATTTTGTATCAATTTTGTAGTTATTGTTGTTGCGAAACTATAATCCGTAGCAATTACTTTGGCACCCATTGTAGTTACGGATTACGTTGTAGCAATTCTGTCACAAATGTAGCAACTCTTGTTGTGGTTTTTGCTTTTGCTACTGTAGTAGAATCTATAGTTATTTTAGATATGCAACTAAAATCTATAACAATTACTTTGACGCCAATTATAGCTACGGATTACTTCGTAACAATTATGCTGCAAATGTAATAACTCTTACTATAGCTTTTGATTCTGGGTGCCAAAGTAATTGCTACAGATTATAATTCCGCAGCTACTCTAGCTACAAAACTAAAATCCATAACAATTATTGTAGGCCAATTGTAGTTACGGATTACTTCATAGTAATTATGTCGCAAATGTAGCATCTCTTGCTACGGTTTTTGATTATGTAATAATTTTGTAGCTATGCTTGCTCAAAAAAAAATCCGTAGAATTACTTTGGTGCCAATAGTGGCTATGATTTACTTCATAGCAGTTTTATAGTGTAACGACCAACCCCCAGCCACGGCGGAGCCGCAAACGGAGACCGGAACGTCACATTACAATCATTCATTCATTACTTTAAATGCGGAAATAATCACAATAATGTGATCAAAGCATTCATTTGTAATAAGACTTGTTCGCAATTCATAATAAGCATCCAGTGAAAAGTTCACAATTCCAAAAGAAAAGAATTCAACATATAATGAACCAGAATTATCCAAGATTGTTTACAAATTCCATTATAATTGACCTTTAACATCTAATACCAAAATACTTAGAAAGAATTTACATATCCTTCAAGACTATTTAAAAATAGACAAAACGAAAGCTCTCAACATGATTCCAAAAACATGAAATATGCAATACTAGACCTTCAATCGCTCGATCACCTATTTCACTTTTCAATAGAAGAGACAAGAAAAATGAAAAAAAAAAAATAACGTCAGACTATCGATGTCTGGTTAGTAAGTCACACTCCTACAGACACAAGCAAATGTGTCTATTAAATCATATAATCATGAGGCGGCACACTAATGCACCTAGAACTATCAAACAATAATAAGGGAATACAAACCCGCCCAATTTTAATGCTATTTACATGTTCAATAAGATGTACAACTCATCTTATTCCAATTATATTCCGTGTAAATATTTAACATTATTAATTGACCATACGGGTTTCCTACATTCATTTTAGACCCCCAAAACAATCAATTATACTTTAGGCAACCATCACTCAATAACATTTCCATTTTGAGTTCCAATTTATTAAGATAACCACTAATCTAGTATCAATAATGAAACGGGATCAATTAGGCCGAAGCCACACAATAGGGTCTGAAGGCCGAAACTCGTAGAGCCATTTATTCCCCCATTGGGACGGACAACTACCTTAGGATTCCATCAATTAGATCCGAAGACCGCAATACAATAGGCCCATAGGCGGTGGTGCCGTCACACCCAATAGGAGTCGTCTCTTAATTCCAATGGTGGCTAGCTAAACCAAAAGTCCTATATTTTCAATAGGTTGAGATATTTCGGGTACCCCTAATGACATGTCATTCCTTCACTATTTCAACCACGACTAGAACAATCATTAAGTATTTAATTAGGTGATCAAACACATAAGTCAATTTAACATTTCAGATTACAATATGTATTAATCCATTGACTTTCAATCAATATTTGCCGGGTACTTTACTAGTGCCTTATCCATTTATTTTCAGCTCTAACTAACCAAATCTTAAGTATAACATGCAATATACTTTAAACATTACTATGTCCAACAATAATTACACAAAAGCAGCAATAAATATTTCAATCTAAAATCAATGCCTATTGTTCCAATTAATAATTCATGTGGTTAGGTTATTATCCAAATTAATGCACAATCAATAATACAAGCAACAACCACATATGGAGTATAAAACGATGTTGCTAACATTTCTTATGTAGACAAGATAAGCTAAGCGTCGCCGATACGATCCTCGCCACAGTCCGTTTCGCCTAACAATAAAAAAGAACAACAATTCGATTAGGCAATTGATCGAACACGTGACGAGTAAAAAGCGAAACCTATTCTTGTCGCAAAGAAACGACAATCGAATGACCAAGAAATGAATACACAATCGATTACTTCTCTAAACCAAATTCAATCCATTACCCAATTATCTAATTCAATTTCCCCTAAAACTTAGAGTTTCTAACAAAACCCTAACTAAACTAAGAACAATCTCAACCCTAAATCAACATTAATCACCTTCAACAATCCAAATAATCATGCTTGTATTCATAAGGAGTGAGATTGGGTTGATTTGAGACTTATCGGAGTCGCGTTGATGAAGCGATAACGATGGATTTGAGAGAGAGAGAGAGAGAGAATAATCGCAAGTCTAGAGAATACGAATGACGTGAAGAGAATGAATGAAACTCGGCCAATTTAGGTTTAAAAACCTTGATTCGGTGTCTGCGACAAGGCTAGTGACATAGGCCTTATCTCGCCAGAAGCACTAGAGACAAGTACTTTGACTTTGTAGAATTCGCTCGCTGGCGACATAAGGCTTATGTTGCTAGTACGGCCAGTGTTGTGTACCTTCGTTTCCTCCTTTGTTCGACTTCGTTTTCGCTATCAGATCACACATACAGCCAAAATAACATTAATAAACAATCTTACAATCATTCCATGAGGAACATATCATTCAATTACTCTCTGTTAAAGAATCCCGAAAAATGTTCATAACATTGAAAGTCAAAATCGGTTCACAGTCATTAAATCGTTTAGCCCCTAAATCGGGACGTTACATATAGTAAATATAACAACTTCTGCTACGTTTATTTTTGTTTGGTGGAAATTTTGTTGCTACTCTAGCTACAAACTAAAATTTGTAACAAATAATTTGGCGCCAATTGTAGCTACAATTTATTTCATAGCAATTCTGTTGCGAATTGTAGCAACTTTTGCTGTAGTTTTTTATTCTATAGCTATTATAATTACAAAGCAAAAATTTATAGCAATTACTTTTGAGTCAATTGTAGCTAAGCATTACGTCGTAGCAATTCTTTCCAAAATATAGTAACTTTATCTACGATTTTGATTATGTAGCAATTCTATTACTATTTTATCTACGAAACTAAAATATTTAACAATTATTTTAGTGCCAATTTGTAACTGCGAATTATTTCAAAACAATTATGTTAAAAAATAACAACTTAAGTATGTATTGTTTCTAAATTAGTTTCAATTTGGCCTTTTAAATTTATATTCTTATTATTCTTATTGAAAATGATATAAAAAGATTCATAAAGCAGCATTAGTGAAATTGAATGTAAAAAGTATTTAAGATTTAAATTGAATATTTAATATATAAAGTTAACTTTTTTTAATTTGTCAAGAGTTAAATAATGAATTTAAAAAATTAAATAATAAATTTAAAAAATAAAATTAAATATATAGAATATTTTTTAAAAATATTGATAATAAATGATTATGGTATAAGTTTAAAATTAAACCTTACATTAAATGTTATGAATATTGGAAAAAAATTGAAAATATATTAAATAATACATTTAGTATTATTAATATTAAAAAGTTAACTCCAAGTGTGATATTTTGTCTTCATAAGAGATATAGGATCTATAATATTGTGAAAAAAGGGAGAAAGTCTTTCTTTTAACTTCAATTTTCCAAAAGCAACCAAGTTCAATTTCAAATTTTCCTACTTTTCTCTCTCATTCGCTTCTTCCAAATCTTAAATTTCATCAATAGCCTCAACTTCACCATTCAATTTGACTTTTCCCTACCCTGCTCTTTGATTTTCCTTACAAAATACGACTTACGCGTACATATCCATCGTTCTTTCCCTCTCGCAACACGCACTTTCCTATTCTTAAATACCGTAAGTCATCTTTTTTCTTCCCTCATAGCTGGCTATCTACAGTTGAATTTTTAGGATACTAGGTGTAGTTTTTGGGTGATATTGATTGCTATTATATTATGCATCCATGGTGTTTGACACAATGTCTAAATCAAAGAAGTTGTGGTAGGTTGTGTATATGCTACTTCATGTTATAGTATTAGATTAGTTTATAAAATTGAGTTTTGTGTTCTCGATGCTTTCATCCAAAGATGTACTATTGCATATTTCATTCACGCTAAATTCCTTAATTTTGTCATTATTAGGTATCTATTTATTTTTTATTTTTGATGTTGCCTGTACTATTGTTATTTATATTAGCCCTCATTTGAGTTTCTGTATCACAAATTTGAATAGGACAAGGGCAACATTGAAAGTTTTAGTCTGATTTGGAAAGGACCAAAGGAATATTGAAACACAAATTTGCACCGTGGTAAGAATGAGTATTATTGTTACTTATGTCATGTATTATTTTGCTTTAGCCATATTCTCTACTCCCTTGAATAGTCTTTCCAGCTTTTATTTCTTTCAAATCAAGATTGATTGTAAATGCATGTTAGATCACAGTTTAATACCATTAAATCTTCAACTTCATTGGAAAGTTGTTCACTAATTAATATTTATTTTACATTATCATTTTCAAATATGATTATTAAAAATGTAACACCCAAATTGAGACAGAGTTAAAAGGAATTAAATTGCTACCTATATCACTAATGTGCACATTGTTTTTGGAAGCCCAGAACTTGAGAACTCCAAAGTTAAGCGTGTTTGACTTGGAACAATCTTGGGATGGGTGACCTTCTGGGAAGTTTTTTCAGAAAGCATGCGAGTGAGGACAAAGCATGTTGGAAAGTGTAATGGTGGTCTCTGGGGCTAGTGATCAGCCTTAAGATCGGTACTGAAATGACGTGGCACCCTGCCACCGCGCTTCGGGTTCATCCGGGGGTGGGGGTCGGACAATAAATGGTATCAGAGCAACCTGCGACCGCGAGTATGCCTGTGGACATAAGAGCCCTGGGCATTCGTCTGGCGGGGGTAAGGATTCTAGGAATGATGAGGGTCAACCACAACGAGGACATTGTGTCCTAAGGGAGGTGGATTGTAACACACCAAATTGAGACATGGTTAAAAGAAATTGAATTGCTACCTATATCACCAATGTGCACATTATTTTTTGGAAGCCCAGAACTTGAGAACTCCAAAGTTAAGCGTGCTTAGCTAGGAACAATCTTGGGATGGGTGACCTTCCGGAAAGTTTTTTCAGAAAGCATGCGAGTGAGGACAAAGCATGCTGGAAAGCATAATGATGGTCTGTGGGGCTAGTGATCAGCCTTAAGAGCAGTACTGAAATGACGTGGCACCCTGCCACCGCGCTTCGGGTTCATCCAGGGGCGGGGGCCGGACGTTACAAAAAAAAAATAAAAGATTTAGTAATACCTAATTTTAAGTGCATACAAATATATCCATTTGATTATGACTTGGATATTGTTATTTGAAAAAATTAATGAATTATAGATAAATTTTAAATTGATTTGTATTTAATATGTATTTATCAATTTTCCACTCACTCTTGACATGTAAGGGTGCTAAAAAAAATGGTACTGTAAAGGTGGGCTGGCAGAGTTGCAAATGGATAGTTCCGAAAAAATCTTATTGGTTCACTACTAAAGACAATTCTATACATAGCCATAAAAAAAATCCATAAAATATTGTGTCATTTGAATATTTAGTACTAAGAGAGATAACTAGATTACTTTTATATTTATTTTTTATTATAAATAAATTAAATTGTGATATTAAATTTTATTTTTATTAAAGATTTATTTCCTCGGTCATATTTCCAACTTTTTTTCTTGTTTTATTACTTCTTCTGTATTTTTTGTTGGCTAATGGAAAAAAAAAGTTATTAAGTGATAAATTAGAAATTTAGATAGAGAAAGAATTTTGAACAGGTGTGGGGTCATTTGGGCCTTCAACATGTGAAAAAAAGGGATTAAATGCCATATTCATTTATTATTTTCCTCAAGTTAATTTTTGTATAGTTATTAAATGTAGGTGATGGTTCCCTTCTCAAGAAATGGTGTGGCTCTATTATCAATCAGGTATAAGTAGAGCTGACAAAACGGGTTGGGGGGTCGTGTTGACCCTGACACAAAAACGGACCCGTTTAACTTGACACGACATGATTAATAAATGGGTTGTGAACCCTTGACACAATTAAGAATGAGTTGACACGAATACGACATTATAACACGAGAAATATATGGGTTATTATCCAATTCGACACGCCAACACGAAACTGACACGTGAACCCGATTTTAAATCGGTTGACACGAATTTATTTAATAAAAATTAATTTTATTTTATAAAAAATCATAAATAAAATATTAAAATTTAAAATTACATATATATCCTCTATAAACGGGTCAACCCGTGATATGATTGTACCAACACGAATATGACACGATTATTAAACAGGTTAAATAGTTCAACACGTTTAATGACACAACACAGGATGATTATATTCAACCCAAATCCTTAATAATCGGTTTCGTTTCGTGTCGACCCGTCGTGTCACGACCTATATTGCCACCCCTAGATATAAGAGTACTTAAATAATGATGTTTTACTTATTTTAATTCAACTTCATATATATATTATTCTTAATAATTTAAGTATTGGAGTAATGATTTGTTGCTGGATTGAATATATACATTATTATTAGTTGTTTGAATGCAAGTAGGATTTAAGAGTAAGCTATAAATGTTTTACATATTGTGTACTCTACTATGCTTTTTTGTCCCCTGAAATTCTGTCATTATGAGCTGAAAATTTGTTGTGCTATGTGAAAATTAATAATAAAAACATTAGCCTTAACTTAAAACCAAAGACTAAGTCAACCTTCTAACTCCTAAATTACAATTAGCTGAGTAGCGGAAAAAATAATTAATTTACTTGAACAAGAGAAATACTAACCTAATTTTGTAGCCTGCATTCGCTCATGCTATAGTAAAATTTATACTAAATTATTGAGAAATGAAAATAGATTTATAACATTTATACTAACCTGATTTTTAGTTTGTATACAGTTTAACTACTCATCTTGAATAATTATATTTATTTATAAAATTTATATTTATAAATGTTTGAAGGCTTTTTAGGAAGCTATCCAAATATTGGACTAACAACTTTCATTTGTGTCATATTTAGACCTTTAGATCAACGATAACATTGTCAAGAGTTGTCATATAGTTAAATAAAATGGATAACATTGTATTGTTATTGATTGCTTGTTATTATAAGAACTATCTATGGAAACATGAAATGAAATTATTTATGATATTGACACTGAGGTGATGGTGATTGGAAGATGATATAGTGTACAACTAATTGTGTTGGTCTGACAACTTTTCCGATTTGATTGTTGATATTGATATTTTGAGTTGAACTTTACTGTGTTGGTTTTGAATTGCTTTCCTTGATTAAAAAGGTAGAAGGTTTTGAATTATTTTCCTTCATTCAAAAGGTAGAAGGAAAATGATGTAGAGAAAAAAGAACTTGGTAAATTTGATATATTTTTTCATATGAATACACAAAAAGGTAAAAGAGGCGATCCATCTCAATTCATTGATAAGCATTCCCAAGCTCTCTATGTAAGTTTTTTCTTTTTGAATTCATAATAATTTGCAAAAAATACATTTTTACTATACATTTATATGGTAGGGACTTAAATAAACAAATTCGGAGAATTCGCAAGAGGGTTTAGACTAAGTTGATAGCATTCAAGTGGATGATGACTCATTATTTGTTGAGACAGCAAGCGGAAAAGTAAAAAGTCAAATTTATAGCATTGGATCTGTAAAAAGTACTTCATGTTGCTTGGGTTCTTCATCAAATGCATCAACTTCAAGTGCATAACAAGAAGAAATTAATAAGCTTAATGAGAGACAGACAAAACTTGAGGAGATGATGGGAGAAGTTTGGAAGGCGATTAAGCAATAATCAGAAAAAGTTAGAGAATGACATGCATCGTTTGCACTACCTTCACCAAGAGAAGGCTTTAAGGATATAGGATCACTAAATGACGACTACATTGATAAATAGAGATTTGGATTTTACTATATGTTTAGATATTATATCGAACCAACTTTCATCCTAGAATTGAAATTTATGCGTTAGTTGTCTTCTAGTACTATATTTAATATTAGTAATTTACTTTTTGGATTTGATGGTTAATTACATTTTTTTAGTTTCTTCATATATTATTTGAACTAAATAGCTACAAATAAGAAGTATATTACATTTTTTCTAGCCTTTCCTACTATTTTGTTGGGGGTTTGCTATGGAACTGAAACAAGCATAAAATACTTAGCCACGGATATTTTTAAATTGCTACAAAATTTGCTACACTATAGAAATGTCATTGCTACAAAATTTGCTACACTATAGAAATGTCATTGTTACACATGCATATTTGTATGAAACAAACCTAGCTACGGAGTAGCTACAACACGCTAGCTATGAAAAAAGTTAACTATATAAATTTAGCTACGAATCTTTAAACTACAAAAAAAAAAAAAAAAACAAAACTTAGCTATAAAGTAGATACAAATCTTTAGCTAAGAAAAATTAGCTTTAAAGTAGCTACAGAGTTTTAGCTATAAAAAAAATGTAACTATGAAGTGGCTACTGATCTTTAGCTACTAAAAAATTTAGCTACAACATAGTTATGGAACATTAACTATGAAAATGTAAGCGACAGTCGGTCTATTTTAGAAAAAGTGAAAACAGTTATAGCTATAGAATAAGCGTAGCAAATCCATAGCTCTTTTTCTACGGAAATATATTTCTTTAGTTAACATGTTAGCCACAAGGATTTTAGCACAAAATATTTCATCTTCCAAAGCTATTCTTTTGTTTTTGGCTCGACCTATAATCTTAGTAACACCGGATAAATATGAAAATTTCTTTATCGACAGTTTGATATAATCAATGTTAAGATTTACATATACTTTGCTTCCTCGTGTGCTTGAAAAATTAATTTGACCTAGAAAAAAAATAATGTCAATTATTTAAGGAATATATTAAATTTAATGTAAATATTATTATTTAAGATAATAAACACTACTTTGAAATTTCTTAACCAATGTAGAAATTATCATTATGAAAGACCCCCCTTCATTACAGTAAAGAAGTGGGTTAAAAGGTTTAGCTAATTCACCCCAAAGTACAAATTTTGTATTCTAGGAACTATTCACTTACATTACCAAAAGTGATTAACATATAATATATACACCCACGGAGAAAAAATTATATTCAAATTTTAATGACGATAAAAAAAATTACTTACAAATTGGTTACAATCTCTATTCATGTTTATTGAATCCGTCTCTCACAATGTCTAAATCTCCAATAGGAAGTATGTAGTCAATCACATATAGATTAAAAATGAATATGTTACACTAAGAAATATTTTCGAAATACTGATAATTGAAATAAGTCTCATAATTTAACCGTGAGTATTGTGACATCATTCACACCAGAATGAATTTAATTTCCTTTGACAAACTCAAAAGCATAATTTGGAATTTGTAAATCACCTTGTCTGAATTTTCTAATAACAGTTGTCATTAAGAAGATAATCTTCAAATCTCTAGATTTTGGTCGAAATTTCTCACTGCCTTGTTCCAATTTATAATTTTCAATTTTGTATTGTCCTTCAATTAACATGTGTTTGAATTTTCTAACTTGTCTACCAATGATAATAACATGTGTCAAATTTCCTATCCAAAATAAAATATCAAAATTTTGTGACTAAAATATTGATAAGAATAGAGAAAAAATATCATACATTTTCATCAAGCAATATCATGTTAATGCTAATGAAGTCGCCACTTTTACTGTTGAATAAACCCCACGTACTTCTAACTCGAACTAGAACTAAAATATGCCAAATAATCTCTACTATTATCAAGAGCACTCAACAAAGTGTACACAGTTTTAGAGATGAAAAAAATCAATTAATAAGCTAATACTTGTTGATTTTTATAGATTGATGATTGGAAAATGAAAAGGATTGGGTTTATACTAAACTAGTAAAATTGCTCGCAGATTACGCGAGAATATATATATTTAATTATTTTTTTAATTTTTTAAAATAATATTAATATAAATTATATTCAATTTTTTAAATAATTAAAAATCTGTTATTTTATAAAATAATAATTAAAATTTTAATATATTAATTTATATTAAATTGATACATATAAATTTTAATTGATAAAATATTATAATATTTTTTAATTTTACAATTATTTTATTTGTTAATTTTTTTATATATATATATATATATGTAGTATTAAATTTTACAATTTTAATTCAAAATATGTATAATACTTTATTTTGTGTTAATTTTAATTTATTTAACTTACTATAAAGATAAAGAAAAAAAATTGAGTAGATGATAAAATTATCCAACTAAAGAAAGCAATCTTTGTATAAATATCGATAATTAATAAGGGAGGTCCTGCATTTATCTTAATGTATTTACCTGTATAGAAGTAATGCTTGTTGCTGTAATAGTGACCATTGCTTTTGGTGAAGAGATAATTTAGGACGGTAGATGTCTAATGTTTGATATTCGTGTGTTATACTTATGATATTCGTGTGTAATTGGAGAATTGTTGATCTTATCGGATTGTTTTTTTAAATAATAATATATTTAAATATATTAAATAATAATAAGATACTTGAAGAGATGTAATAAAAGAATACATCTTTAATTAATGCATTAATGAATGATAATATACTAATTAGTGGCATATAAGTAAATAACTTCAAAAATGAACCTTATTTATAAGATATTATTAATAATGGCATTTGAGTAAATAATTGGAAGAATGAAACTAATTTATAAAGTGGAATGGAACAATTTGAAGTATGCCACATAGGCGTGTTTTGTAGCTCTTTTATATAAATATATAGATTCATTTTATAAATGTAAACTTATTATGAAAATTTATTTTTCAGTTAAGTAATAGAAAAGGATTCATTTATTAATTCATTTAAATTAAATAATTTATATTTAGTTTATTAATTCATTTAATTTCAATAATTTATATTAATAGTAAATTTATATGACTACTGTGATCTCATCTTATAATGAAAATTAAATTGCAATCTTTACATATTCCGCATTCTTATTTCATTAATTGAAATTATTCAATTGTGTAACGTCCGAAAATCGTGCCTTGAATTTACAAAGGATTTTTATATAGTGATTTTGATTAGGTTAAATTTAAATGTTTATTTTAAATTAGTTTAATTTATTTTAAATAATTTTTAATTAAAAATTGGTTCTTCCAAAAATTTCCATTAGGAAATTGAAAGTATCAATCCGGCAATAATCTTTAATTGGGGAAAAATCAAACTATCAAAAGTTAAGATTTGAATATTTGACTTTTTAAAATTTTTGCATCTGTAAGGTTGAAAGTAATTTTTCTCCTAAAATGAATATTGGTTTCAATAGTTTTTCAAATTTTAAACGATCTATTTATAGAACAATTTTATTTCATTTGGGCATACTTGGACCTAGTTAGAGATTAAGACCTTGAAGGATCTAAGTTCAATGACCTAGAGCCCAAAGACATTTTCTATCTGCACTTGTTTGGACGCTCATCCTCTTTTCCTTATAGTAGATTTTTACTAAGCAAAATAAAAATTTCAAACTCAATTCTCTCTCTAACTATACATGCAAAAACTTGAAAACTCCATTTTTCAACTTGTTTCATTTGGAATTCACCTCCATCTCCAATCCTTTACTTGATAAACAAAGCAGGTATTATGTGGAGTCTTTAATCTCTGTATTTAAAAAATCAGTAAGGTAATTGATTTCATCATTCGTGATTTTTGAACTCAAATCGTGGATTTTTACTAAGTTGTCATTACATTGTTTTCTAGAGTTTTTTAGTATGCTAACCATCCATCTTGGGTGGAAAGGTTTTCATGGTTTGAGAAAACGTGATTTTAAGGTAATTTCAAACTCTAGCTTTATGAGTAATTTATCAATTTTGATCATGTTCGCTGAATTTTTGAGCTATAGTATTGATATATGTGAGATTTCGAATGTGTGGATTTAGTCCATTTTGATACTCTCCCCTAATTGATTTGAATTCCCCTATTTTAAATGCGATTTTTAAACGTGTGTGTTGGTAATGGTTTAAAGATTGAGTAGAGGATATGGGTCTCGTAAAAACTAAGTTAGTACGCATTTGTTTTAAACGAATACGTAACTATAAAGTGGTTTTTGAAATTGAATTTTGTATTTGGTGGTCTAGGTGACCAAGCTATAGAATGACAGCTTTAATTGAACTTATTTGGTTTCTGGAATAGCAAAATGAGGTTTGTAAATCTGTTTTTGGCCCTCTACATTATGTTTGTTATTGATTGTTTAAATTGTGACAATGGAGACTTAATATTGATGTTTTGGCTTAGAAAATAGAATTTAATATTGTGATTGTTGAGTAGTAGATAAGGGATTGATATTGCATTAGATGTAAGTTCCCTCGTTACTGAATTTGTGTGTTTAATTCAGATTTAATTTGAGCTGATTTGTGATTGTGTTATGATAAGTGGTTTAAATCGGATTAATCGAAAAGTGAAACAAATAGCGCCCTTTAGCTATCGAGGTAATAGGTGATGAAAAGGGGCCTTAGGGTTAAGAAGTGCTTCGAACACCTAGACAGTGGATGTGGCGAGAGTTAATGCCACAAACATATATTTAGAGTTAGGACTTCGGTCCACAGTTGGAACTTTAGTTCAGAGTTGGGACTTCGGTCAAGAGTTGTTCCCATTTCACCTAGAGTCGTAGGCTATGTTGGGCGAGAATTGATAATTAATTAACTGATAATGATCATGTTAATTTAAACTTATGAATTGATGTTGACAAATTTTGCAAGTGTGTGTTTGATTGGTTTTAGCAGTCACCAGAATCGGTTTTCGAGTAGGCTGTCAGGTAATGTTGTGAGACCGTTTATTAATCGTGCTCTGATAGTTGGAATTCTTTTATGGTCATGTTTAGTTGATACTTACAAGTTAAAATAAAAATAAAATTGTCATGGTCAATTAATGGAGCAACATTTAGTATGTCACTGTATAAATCTGAGTTAATATGCTGAAGTACTTGTTGATCACTTTGGCCTTTTGTGTAGTTTTAAAGTATTTATAAATAAAGTTATTTGCATATGTTTATGACTTGTTATCATTGTATAACATCCCGTGTATATGGATAATTAATAGTTAAATTTAAAATGCTGTCAGTATATGTTTTAAGAGATGGAAAACATGGCCCGAAGTCAAGAATTGGACTGATTTATTGTTATGCTGAAAAACTTGTTTTATAGGCATTTTGTGAAAATTTTAAATATGGTATAACTAACTATTTGGCTAAAGGTTACTGCTTGTAATTATAAACCGATATCTTGTATTAGTAAGAAAAATATTTCTATCAAGATATGACTTATGGATAATTTGTTTTGAACTAGGAAATATGGCTTATTAACATGTTTGAGCTGCTAAAAATCTATCAAAGTAAGCTAAAGTAAGCTGATTGTATTGGGTTATGTTTAGTATTAAATTTATAAGTAATGGAGTTGGTGTCATGTGATTAATATTTATAGTTGTTGTTTAATATGTTGTGATCATTTATATATATTTATAATGATTTTTTTGTTGACCAAATAATTAAATTAAAATATGAAAATTAGCTAAAAAGTCAATTGATTCTGCTGCAGATTAAAAGTTGATTTTATTGAGTCATTGTGTAGTTTTAAAACCATATGAAATGAAACATTTGCCTCATGTATTTTGTTAATGATAATATTTAACAACTTAGGATGGAGAATGAGTGTTTGCATTGAATCATATGCTTGTGTATTCACGGTTTTGAGCTAGAGATATTAGCTTATTGCCATGTTGTGGGCTGCTGTGTTAAGTTTGAAAATATAAAATAAATACATTGTCATACTTAGGCAAGAACTAGAAGTTCATTTATCTTAAAATTTGTATTCTAATATTAATATATTTATTTATTTACATTTTCAAATGGTGTTTTACGATTCGGAAATATTGTGTTTTAACCATAATGCTCCTATCCTAATTCCTAGTGACTATACTGAGTATAACTTATCGTGACCCGACTTACTGGGAAAATTGAATGGTGTTACTTATAGCATAAGTAACCTATGATTGCACATTTTATCATGTGATTTAAGTGAACTAAACAAACGAATGAATTAACGCATATCATATTTTTATCCTTTGAATTTCACTTATGAAGTTGATTGATTAAGGGTGTATGATTGATTATTTCTATGGAATTAGGAAGTCTTAGCGGTGCTTCTTAGTTGCACATGTATGCCCATTTAATAGTTTAATCGAATATGGCATTTGTGTGTGATTGTTTTGGGATATGGATTACCAACTAAACTCGTTAGTTTAACCTGTTGTCTTTCTTTTATTTTTGTTTTTTTTTGTTTAAATAAAATATGACAGGTGATCGAGCCGTGCTAGTCGGGCTTTGGTATAGCCAATCATGAAGCATTCATGTGCATTTTGAATATGGATGTACATACTTCCACCTACGGACAAATTTTGAGTCATAAATGAAAGTTGTCAATATTGGTTTTTATAAATTTTTGATACATTTATTTTGAGATATTGTAATTGAATAGGTTATATATTGAACAGGATTATTATGATATCATATTAATGTATTTAGTGGTTAGTCGTGTTGTGACTCCCCACTCTCGGTCGGTTCCGGTTGGAGCGGGGTTCGGCGTTACAAATTGAATGTTTTTAAATTAATATGTTTTAACTATAAAATGTAAATTATAATAAATTAATTAGCCCATCCAAATTCTAACATTAATTTTTACGTAATAAATCATTATTAATCTTTCATCATGTTGTAAAAGAATGTGTCTTTTCAAATTCAAATAACATTTATAAATTTAATAATATTAAGTGTAATGAAAATAAATATATCTAAATTTATCAATTCATCTTCTTATAATTTTATCTCACAGAATCTTCGGACTCTCTTCAATTGTATTTGTTTCAATTGTATTTGTGACTTAATACTAGATTAAGGGATATAAAACTCTTGTACCAATGAGACCGGACTTCAAAACTGTACCAGGAAGATGAAAATCGAGGGATGTATTAATGGGCACTAAGCTATGACTTATTTGATATTTATAATGAAAAGTAAATATATAATTGTGATATGAATGTAGGAGTTTAAGAGTTTGTAACGGAAGGAGAAGCGGTTAACAATTAATTTTATGTTTTTCTTTTCTTCTTTTCGTCTGATGTTTTATTTATATTGTAGAATAGTAATAGATATTGGAAAAATTAATTTAGCATGTTTTAGAATTTGAATGGTTTAATTTTAAAAGTAATAAACTAATTTAATGCTAATTTAATCTATGGAATTAATATTTTTGATCGAAATTAATTTAATTAATACTCATATCATATTATTACTGCAAAATAAATAGTTAATTATATTAAGTAGCAAGTAAAGAGTTCTTATTATTTTATTATTAATATTATTATTATATTTTAATAGAATGAATCTTATAAAATTCTAACATTATTTAGACAATAATCATATAAATTACCATGAAAATAAATATGCCTAAACTTATCCCTTTATCTTCATGTAATTTGATAAGTGAATTCAATTTAAAATATATTTTTTAATTATTTTCAAATGAGATATTTACATCCCTTTATCTTCAGGGAATTTTATATTATAATTACTTATCTTCAAAACATTATTGGAAATATGGAATTGTTTGCATCTGTAAATTTATTCATTTATAATTATTTTTGTAATACTATTCATTATTTGCTTTGCAATATGATATTATATTTATATTCGACATATATTAGAAATACAAAAATTTTAAAATATAATTTCAAAATACAAACATAAATATTTTTATTTTGCATTTTTTTACTAGCATAAATATTGGAAGTGAGAAGAACTAAATTGATAAACTAAAATTAAATTTATAAATATCTCTTTAATTTCATAAATTCTATACCTATAGCACAAAAAGAGCAAATGACTGATAATTCATATGGATCCGAAATTAAAAGTAGACATTTTGGATACTTAGAGTTGTTCCCCTTAAGTTGGCAGAGTTTTGCAAATTGGTGGAGGTAACCATTTGGCCAAAAATATCACGACAATGTAACAGAATACTCCTGTTTTCAGTGTGTCCAATAGCAAATACAACGTATGAATCCTATCATAATTCTTTTTCTTAACTAAAGTAATTCCATAATTATAAACACTATTTGGGTCCGAATTAAAATAGTTATTTTTTAATATATCAAATCCATGATGATCGTCGGAAAAAAAAAAGGTTATTTCCTAACGGGAAAGGTATTTTTTCATTCACACTATCAAATAATTTTTTTAGAAATTTCCTACGTGACTCACCAGTCTGCGTCAACTTTGATTCAATAATTTTTAATTTTAAATTTCTTAAAATGTAAGACTTATGGAGGAGTTGGTAAAAGTCCTTACAATTGTAAACTGAAAAAAGAAAAAAATATATATATAAAAGTTAGAAGGGTTATTTTCATTTTTGTTATTTTATAACTTTTATTTACATCATATAGCCCAATTTTAAAAATTTTAAATTTTTTTTTTCCCAAGTTAGAATCTTTTAAACAAAGTTAAAATATATGGGTTGAACTTATATATAAAAAAAAAAAGGAGAAAAATTCGCTTCATCATCTTCTAGTGTTTCTTAATGATTAATTCAATCATATTAAGATATAAGACATTTAGCTCTAGTATTTTTTTTTCTATGTTTAATATTATTCCTCAGTGTAAGGTTATGACAATTTTCTATAGGCATCTTAACCTTAAAATTAATTTAATTTATATTAAACTCTCGTATTAAAATCAATTAAATTGCAACCTTTATATAATCCACACTATTATTTCATTAATTGAAATTATTCAATTTATGTATTTAAATTAATGTAGGATAATTTAAAATATAAAATATAATAAAATAATTGGGCCATACAAATTTTTAAACTAATTTAAATGAAATAAATAACTATTAATTTTTCATCAAATTGTAACATAATGTGTGTTTCGAATTCTTATTACATTTATAAATTAAATAATATTAATTGTAACGAAAATAAATATATCAAAATTTATCACTTCATCTTCATATAATTTAATGTGTAAATATAATTTTATATTAGGAAAATTATATAAAATAAACCAAATAAAGTTTAAAAATTCAAAATTAAACCAATAGAAGTCTATTTTTATTTTTGAGTCATTCAAACTTTGATTTTCAAAAATAGACCATCACATATGTGAAGGTCTTCTTCACAAACCACCTTCACACCTTCACAGATCAGTGTAAAAGATATTCACAGAAGGATAAAATGGTCAATTTGGTTCATTTTTTAAAAGTGAAAGTTTGAAAGATTATTTTTGTAAAATTTTTAAAGTTGAGCTATATGATGTAAATAAAATTTATAAAATAACAAAAATGAAAATAACTCATTTATATTTTTTCTATTAATTTCAAATGTCATATTTAGATAATACGTGTTGACATATTTTAAAAATAACTACATATTCGGTTATTTATTTGAGATTTTAAAATTTTAATTAAATCTTAAAATATATTTTACATTAAAATATTATAAAATATTAAAGTTTAAATATATTAATTGTTATATACATCTAATTGTTAATTACCATTGTATTTAACTTTAAAATTTTTTATAGTTGAATCAATGAGGAAATATATTTTATTTTCATAGTTATTTTAATACTATTGGGTACTAGTTTTAAAATTAAGAAATTTAATTTCAAATTTTAACAAATGAAATGTAAATGTCATAACTACAAAAGTTTAATATGAATACATCACTAAAAAAATGATTTATATTGCAATTTTTTTTCATGTTTGATAATATTACCCGATATAAGATTATGCTAATTTATATAGGCCTTTTAACCTTAAAATAAATTAAATTGATATAAAACTCTAGTATTTGATTCAATCAAATTGCAATCTTTACATATTTCACCCTCTTATTTTATTAGTTGAAATTATTTAATTGAATGTATTAAAATTAAAATATTATAACTACCAAGTGTAAATTATAATAAGTAATTAGGCCATACAAATTCCAAAATTATTTTTTATGAAATAAATCACTATTAATTTTTCAACAAATAATTTATATCACATTGTAAAATAATGTATCTTATCAAATTTTAATTATATTTATCAATTAAATAATATTAGTTGTCATGGAAATAAATATATTTAAATTTATCACACCATCTTCACATAATTTGACGTGCAAATATTACTTTTATTTTTATATTTATTAATTTCAAATATCATATTTAGATAATACGCGTTGACATCTATTAAAAGAATCAACATATTTGAAAGGCATAAGGGTCTTAAAAGCCTCTGAACTTGACTATATTTTTCAAGTTAGCCCTCCAACTTCACGAAGGGTCAATTTAGCCCCTGAACTTTCAAATTTTGTGTCAAATGAGCCCTTTTTGCTGATGTGGAGGGCATAATTGTCATTTTAAAGTTAACACTTTTTGCTGCCAGATCAGCCTCCACATCAGCAAAAGGGCTTAATTGACCCATCATTTGGAAGTTGAGGGGTTAAATTGACCCTCCGTAAAGTTTGAGGGCTAACTTGAAAAGTATAGCCAAGTTCGGGGGCTTCTGAGACCCTTATGCCTATTTGAAAATATTTATTTGATCAATTTTAAATTTTTTTATTGAATCTTAGGATATATTTTACATTAAAATATTGTAAAATATGAACTTATAATTATATTAATTAGTATATGCATTTAATTGTTTATTACCATTGTATTTAATTTTTTAAACTTTTGTACAGTTGAATTAAAGACAAAATATATTATATGTTCAAATGTTCATAGTTATTTTAATATTATTGGGTATTAATTTAAAAATTAAGAAATTGTAATTTCAATTTCTTTACAAATTTAAATATAAATGTTATAAGTAAAAATGTTAAATATAAATACAACACTAAAAAAAAGATTTATAGCAATATATAAATTTATTAGTAATATTATAAAAATTTTAAAATAAAATAACATAAAATATATTAGCGTGATTCTTGGATTTATAGCTATGCAGTGTTCATAATATCAGTCCAAATCTTCTACTTGGGTCAAATATTTTATTCAAATCTAAATGTCTCTTTAGTTTTGTTGTTTCAATTTCTATGGCAAAAATGTATTTCACTTCTATTTCATCCTCCCTGAAAGTCGTGGATAGAGTTTCTGGAAACCAGTGATTAAGACTAGTCAGATTGCAATAATGTGTTACATTGATGCTTTCTCCAACTGGGCCAAGCATATTTATGAGATCGACATTGCAATAGAAATTTTCGTCCCATATTTTCATCAAGCAATGAGCGAAGCAAATGAATTTCTGCAGTTTTTTTTTTAATTGCAAATCAAAGTTATTCAATAATTATTGACTGTTTCAGGAGACAAAATTGCGATGCACTTTCTTTAGCATTACTAAAGCTTTGCCCATTTTCATTTTGAAAAAAACCATATATGCCTTCCAATAATATTCCTTTCACACTTGTAGCCATAGATAATTTGACTAAAAAAATAAATTAGGTTTCTTGGACTGATGGTAATTTAAATTAAGGGTTAATCCCAAAAAACCACCGTAAGTTTGTTAAATTCTCCAAAAAACCACACTAATTTAAATTTTCTCCATTTTACTACTTTTCTTCATAAATAGATGAGTAGTAACCTCACATCAATCAACATAAAAGTGGTAAAATGGAGAAAATTCAAACTAATGTGGTTTTTGGGAGAATTTAGCAAACTTGTGGTGGTTTTTTGGGCTTAACCCTGAAATTAAATACTGTGTAGATTCAACATCTTAAAAATATGTCGTTTGTGCGCATAATTTGAAAGTTTCTTGCACCTGAGAATATGAAAATGATAAGTAGTTGTAATAATTAACATTAATAAATTTTAAAATTAAAAACTTAACTTACACTAAATTGATGGAATGATAAGTATTTCCTTTGGATGCCATTTCCCTGAAAAAAAAGGACAAAATTATCAAAAGAACATACAAAATTGCATAATATATTATGCTTTCAGATACCTTAATAATCACTCGATGAAGAAAAGTGCCGGTGAGCATTAAAAAAAAGATGAATTTTTTTATAGGAGGATAATGGAGAATATGATTAATTACTGATGGGTGTCGAATTCATTTAGATTATCCTATAATGCAAATAAACTTGGAATAAATAGGGTTAATCCTACAAGGAACGGAAATTAATAACTGTAATTGTAAAGATCAGAACTAGATTAAAATTGGGAGTTTAGGATGTATGAATAATTAAACTACAAATCAAATTAACAAAATAAATAATCAATGATATGCGAACATCCAGCTAAGTCAACGTATTCAACGTAAGTGTTGATCATCGAAACTAAGCATATATATATATATATATAGTTTAGTAGTCACAATTATAGATATAAACAACGTGCCTAATAACCAATCTTTTCCTTATTTATTTGAAGGAAGATTTTCGCACACTCTTTGTATCAACATCTAATTGTAATATTTAAGATATCGTCTCCACATAGATTATGTATTTTGGAAGAAGAATTTGATCAAGATTCAAATTGAATTGTTGAAAGAATTATCAAGTTCGAAGAATTATAATAAATTATAGAAATTCAGATAATATTTAGACAGTTCAATAATAGAAAGTATAAACACCAGTACTTAACAGAGAATTCATTCAATAGAAGTTTAGGTTGATATGCGGATCTCAATCGTCTAGTTTCATGTTCATATGTGTAATTCAACTTAAGATTTCAAAATATCATCGTGGATCATCGTAATTGAATAGTCAAAGATCTCTCGATTTGATTCAACTAACCCTAGCTAACAAATTGCATATATCTCTATACTACAAATTTGCTAATTGATAAAGACCGATCTGTAGAAAAACGAACCTAATATTGTCTATCTCTAGATAAATATTTCGATCCTTTGTTCTTAGATGTGACACATAAACGCCATCTCTGGTCTAAAAAAGATGCCATAATATGATTGCATGACTCTCATCCTCACAATGCAATAAGCTCATGAAAGCTCAGTGATTTGAAACATGAATGAACTAGAATTAAACATAAAAATCAAGCAATAGCAATTGATCTTAATAGATCACCAAGAGTATTTAGTTACTCATAGCTAGATCTGATTAAACAATTAAATTCAATTTTTTCACCATAGTCATGTTATTCAATGAAGAACTTACCAAAGAAGAAGGAAGATCAGCTCTATCACAACTTTCTCTTCTGAAACCTCTGCTAAATCTCAAAAATCAACTCTAATAGAGTATTAGAATTAAAAGAAAATATTACTGAATTGAAATTGTCGTTGATAGGTCTAAGACTTCACAAATTTCGACTTTCACATATTATTTAAAGACTGTCTAAAGACTCTAATTGCTTTAACTGGGCACCTAGTTATAGAGTTTGAACCTAGTGGCAATTTTGTAGATTTAAAATATAAAGAAATACAAGATGACACAACTCAAAATGTCATCATTATCTATCGACAGCTTCTTCACCAAATTTATCGCCTGCTTGAAATAAGTAATCATGCTCTATCTATTTCTTTCACCTGCACCTATCGTCAGGTGCCTCAGGCGAGACTTCATCCCATCGCCAGACTGTGTCGCCTTAATATGTTTATTCAGGCGATGGGTAGCAGGTGTTACATCCTTGTTTCGCTAAACCCATGTTCAGCTCTAGGTGATGCTTCTTTATTTGCCCTCTGCTTTCATGGTATTTGAATTCTTCTTTGGCGAGGTTGTTGGCATAACAACCTTCATTCTTTGATCTTCACCTGATTGTCAAACTTGGACAATTTCTTACTGAGTCATTCTTCGTGTATAATTCCAATTCTTTTGACTCGGTTTTTTCATTTTTCTATTCAAGTCCCTGTCTCATAATATATTCTAGAATTAATAGAAATTTACTGAATTATCTTTCTTTTTTAGCTCAATTTCTTTACAATGAAGCTCATAAATCATACTAAAATATAGGTAAATTCTAGACTTATCAATTACCCCTAACTTTGCCTTTTACTTATCCTCAAGCAAACTAACCAAGTAACTACCCAAGACAACAATTTGTGCAAACTTATATGCACAATCCAAGGTAATTTATTCGCGTATATTCTGAAAATAATCAAACAGTGATAGCAATCTGCAAACTGATATGCACAATCCAAGGTAATTCATTTGCGTATGTTGTGAAAATAATCAAAAAATGACCAAGTCTTTTTCAGATTTCAGATCAACCAATTCAAATCCTAGTCATTTTCTTCAAGTTGCAAAGTATCCAAGCAAATCTAGGTTCCAGAGCTTTGAAACTACTTTCTCACAATAGTCTTTCTTTCAAGTGTTTATTCTAATTCTCATATATTATTCTCACAATACACTTGTCACTTTTTAAGAATCAGAATGATGTACCAAATCGATTGTGATTCTAGTGTTTGACAAGAACATATAAAGAAAATATAAGGACCTTACGAACATTGAATCTCAACCATGTACTGCACAGCACTTAAAGATTCCGAAAATCAGAACTATCCTTTATCTTGCATTAGGATCACTGACTTGCAATTTTAGAGAAGTTGAGGCCAAGTTAGCTTAAGAAAGAAGGTTAATTTGCTTTAGGATTCAAAAATTGAAAACATCAACACGTTTCTCACAAATGCATATATTTTTATCTCTACTGTCTCCTCACTCAGTCGACTTTTCTACACATAAACCCTTTTATTTATATACACTCGTCCTTTTTCAAATAATTCAGAGGTAATCCTCTTATTCTTTTTACACAACTCTTGTGAGATACTTCTCATATTCATTTACATAATTTTTATTTTATCGATCTCTCAAGAAACACCATTAGAACATCGTTACTTCCTATATTTTCACCTCCAACTTGCTAATGAGTCCAAAAGGTAGGATTGAGAGCAAGTCTCATTCTTTGTGGTTTGGACAGAGATGGGGACCAAAGAAAAAGTTTAGATGAGAATGGTAACAAAATTGCTTATCTTACTAGATATCAAGGTTTGGTTATATCAAGAAAGTTAAGGCATTTTTTGTGGTTCACACTCTCTCAAAAGTCAGATCCCATCCTTCAGGAAGAATTTGGTAGAACTTCCCTTGACCAATGCCCTATACACTTAAGGAATACATGAGAAATCCAAAGCAATCCTAAGAAGGCCCTGCTCTAAAGAAAGGAACTGATTAGATAAGTGTTTGATAAGGGAAAGAATAAAATTCACCTCTCTCAGAAAGATAGAAGCTCAATAATAAGGCTCAAAAACCTCACATACCACCCCAAGGTTTTCACCACTCTTTTCTTTATCAAAGCTTTTCAACTTGTTTACAATTCAATCCTGACCAGAATCCTCATCAGTGCTTGGAGATGTTTTATCGGTCGTTTCTATTACTTTATTTTTGCATGGCTGAGAGTTGTCTTCGACCCAAGTTTTTTATCGTGATTTGTTATTGCCATGGAAGACAAAGACTACCGATTATAGATTGAGAACGAGATTGAGTGAGAGTGAGAGTGAGTATAAGTTAAGAGTGTGAGTGCGAGTAAGTTGAGATGGAAAATCGTGAGACCGAGTGAGAGCTGATGTTGTTTTCATGAGAGTGAGCTGCAGGTGATACTGATTAATGTGGATCTATTGTTAGGTGGAGATGGATCGTTTCACAAAGTTGATAATGGTGATGTGGGAAGATGAAACTATTCAGTTCTTTTACTTTCCAACAAATAGTTGAAAGGGCAACTTATGAATTTTAGTTCCTTTTATATTTTAGTATAATTTATTTTATTATCTATTTATTTGATTTAAATTTTTTTAATTAAATAGGCAAATTTATCAAATTGGTTTATTAGATGAAAAAATATTTTACAAAAATTTAGTTTTGTAAAATTTTTATTGATGGACTAAGACAAATCTTTTAAATTTGAGTAGGCCCAAAAGCAAAAATTATCACTAAAAATATTTATTAAAAAACTGATTTAATACATATAATTAATTTTAGTTTTATACTAAAAATATTACAACATTATATCTAAAAAAATATTAATTGAAATAATATATTTGTTACGAAAATAACAATCCGATAAAATAGTTTAACTTTATTTTATAACATTGTTTAGAAGATTGCTTAGAAGACTTTACAACATTGCCACGGAAGATTCAACAGATAGATGAAAATGTTCAACAGAAAGGTATAATTTTTATTGCATACCAAGTGTTTGATGTTTTGCTTCAAATAGGAAACATAACAAAGAAAATACAGATAAGAGTTTTCAGAAGATTACAAGTAATGACATTTTAATTTCTTGATTTTTGACACTCTGATGTACATGATATTAGTCTATCTGTTTATATAGAGAATACCACATTAAATCTGCACCTTCCATCTCTATCAGACAGAATAACTAATTTTCGAGGATTATGCCATCTGGCTAACTGTTCTAACAAGCTTTTCTCTCTAAATTATGAGTTTGTTAGAGTAGTTATACACAGGAGAGTTCTAGGGTCTTTTAGAAGATCAATTGTGCTAAAGCTGACAGCTCAAGGCTGAAGGAGTTGAGCTAAGCTGACAATTGAGAGCTGATGACAAGGGATAGGGTGTTGTAGGCACATTATATTGGTAATGTCTTTCTGATGTTTTTATATGTGTTGCCTCATTTTGTTGTTGCTGCTTCATTTTGTTTTGCTGCTCTGAAGCTTGTACTTTATCATTCCCCTTCAAACTGATCTTGGATGAAATCAACAAGTTCATTTTGACAAATAAATGCCAAAAATGCTCAATTGTGAGAGGTTTAGTGAAAATATCTGCCAACTGTGATCCTGTAGGAATATGCCTAAGACTTTACTAGCTATTTTTTCTCTAATAGAATATCTATCAATGTCTATGTGTTTAGTTCTAGCGTAGAGAACTAGGTTGGATGGTAATGAAATAACACTAAGATTATCACACCATAAGACATTAGGTTGTTGAAGTTAAAACCCCATTTCTAAAACTATTGATTGAAACCATAACACATCAATAGTTGCTAAGGCTATTGCCCTGTACTTTGACTCGGTACTAGATCTAGCAACTACTATTTGTTTCTTAGAACACCAATTTAAAAGATTGCCTCCTATAATCACACAAAAACCTGTGGTGCTCCTTTTATCAACTAGGCAGCCTGCTCAATCAGCATCTGAAATTAACTCTAACTTAATCTGTGTAGCAGGAGTAAACTGTAACCCCATATTAATAGTTCCTTTTAGATATCTTAATACGCATTTGCAAGTCTGCCAATGTTGTATCATAGGGTATTGAAGGTATTGACTTTGGCTATTAACAATAAAGGTTATGTCTGGCCTTGTATGAGTAACATACTGTAGGGCTCCAATAGTGCTTCTATCTAGAAAAAGGATTATCAAAGGGCTCACTAGTGGCTTGTAAAATAGATCATTTAGCTATTAAAGTAGCACAAGGCTTACAACTTTTCATATTAGACTTCTTCAACATATCAAAAATATATTTTGATTAGTATAGAATATACCCAGAAGTAGATTTTGTAGCCTAAAAACCCTAAAAATAATTAATTACCCCAAGATCCTTTAGAGCAGAGGTGTTATGAAGCTTCTGAATCAATATATTCACCTTACGGGAATTGGTACTAGTTACTGAAATGTCATCAACATATACTAGTTTATAGATGTATTCATTACCTTGCTTTCATATTAATAGAGATGCATATCATACTACATTAATAAATCCCCATAAACGCAAAGCAGATTTGAGCTTCTGAAACCATGCGCGGGGAGCTTCTTTTAACCCATATAAAGCCTTATTTAACTTGCACACACGGTTAGGTTTTGATTGATCCACAAAACACTCAGGTTGAACCATGTACACAAACTCTGTCAGATCTCCATTTAAAAAAAGCATTATTAAAATCCACTTGTCTAATATCCCAACTGTAACACCCGAACCCCCGCCTCGACGGAAAGGGAATGCAGAGTCCGAATGCTACCGATGTGGAGACAGATAACAAACATACATACAAATACAAAAAATAAATATACAAATAATAAACTTGCAAATCGGAAATCAAAGCTGAAAGACAAATCTTATAATTCCAAAGTCAATGGTTCAAAATATATCCAACATAATTCGAGAATAAACTCTTAATGTTAAAAAATACTTAATCTGAAAACAAATCCCAAAACATGGTACAGCGGGTACAAATACAGAAATAAGTCTAGCTAAAGTAAAACAGAAATGCAATCCAAGTCTGAAAAGGATGCCATGTGATGCTCGATGTTAGTGATATCCTGTTATCCCACCTGTCTGTCTGAACTCAGAAATTTCCATTCCCAGAAATGGTTCAAATATATAAAACAAAAATGAAAACAACGAAGAGTCAGTCTATCGATGTCTGGTTAGTAAGCCAATGCCCAACAAACACACACAGATGCGTCTTATTAAACAAATAGCATGTCACACACATATGCAGGTTAGTTAATAACCAAAGGGTACAAATAGAAGCAAACAAGTTGATTATCAAATCAAGTTATCCCAAATATAATCCCCTTTAAGTGATCTAGGATAAGTTATTACATATGATTGCATTTACCGTCTGAAAAAGGCTTTACAGTTGTCAAATTATTTTCAAAAGAGAGATCGAAACAGAATAGTAGTTCGGTAAGCATTCCGGCATGTAATTCGGTCAGAGAGCACCACCAGACTTACCGAATTGTAATTCGATAGACAGTCCGATAGGTAGCTCGGTCAGAGAGCATCACCAGAGTTACCAAGTAATATTTCGGTAAGCAATCCAGTAGATAGTTTGGTCTGAGAGAAATTATACGATTCCAAGGAAGGTTTAAGTGACAGTTCGGTTCCTAATCTGGTATGAAGCTCGGTCAGAGAGTTTCAAGTCTCCTAGACACATACTGAATTATAATTCGGTATCTAACTCGGTGAGGAGTTCGGTTAGAGAGGTTGAACAGTCTTCTGAGACTCATACCGAACTACACTTCGGTAGCTAGTTCAGTAAGAAGTTCGGGCAGAGAGTGAATCTAATGATCTCAAGGCTGACCGAATTGTATTTCGGTAACCAGCTCGGTAAGGAGCTCGGTCAGAGATCATCATATGTCCAATTTTCCAGTTTTTAAGTGACAATCCGGTATACTGTCTGGTATACAGTCTGGTTATGGACATTGGGCACATTTTTAGCCTAGTTCAGATTATGTGGATCGCTATTCAAAGTCTAGCTATCCAATTGGGTCTATTCCTAGCACTTACAGCCAGTTAGGAGTCACAATTCATACTACCCAAAGTTAGAATCCAAGACAATAACGAGCATCAACAGAATCAAACCAAACATATCAAACATACATAATCTGAAGTAGAAACAGTTCATAATCACAGAGATCAGATTACCTAATTATTTAGGTGTTTAACTTACCAGGTCTCTCCTTAGTTTAATAACAAAATTGGGAATAGAAAACAGACAGATAGGGTTAAACCCTCAGAGTGGATCAAAGATCCCAGAATGATGCCGTCGCACCCAGAATGAGCCAAGCTCCAGAAATGATGTTGTCGCATCAAGAAAGTAGTTGGCAATCAAGGCTATATACTCTTTCGCGCATTGATGTATACATCTAGTTTCCCTAACAGCATGCTGGTCTCATCGTATTAACCTTAGGACAGGACTTTAACAGATTACAGAATTCAGATTTTAGATTATCAGACAGATAAGGACACTAGTTCACATGTCCGATCATATACAGATAAAATGGCAGCAATATACCCAAATAGTTTATATCAAATGTAGCAGATTATGCTAATCAACCAAATTTCAGCTTATATCAATTATCCAATTTGCAAACAATCAAACAGACAAAAGTAGACAATTGTGAAGGCGTAAACACGGCTACTAACCTTATTCGCTAATCATAACCACCGAATTTACTCCGGCCGGCGATCCTCAACTTGGTCTACACCAAATCAAGCATAAAATCCATAAATCCTAATTTGAGAAAACTAGGGTTTATACTAAAGAACAATTTAAATCAATTTGAACTCAATTAAAACCCAAGTTGTGAAATTATACTAAGGGTTTCAAGACCCAAACCATGAAGAACATAAATCCCAAATCACTTTGTAGAAATCAACTTCAAATTATTAAACCCTAGTTCATGTAGAAATCCCCAAATCAAATAGAAATCAATTTAAAGCCAATAGAGAAGGGATCGTTACCTAGATGGTGAAGAAATTGAAACCAAATACCAAATCCCAAGTGAAATCCCACCAATAAAGCTTAGAAACAAGTGATGGTGGGTATTCTTGTTTTGAGAGAAAAGAACAATAAGTGAAAAACAAATTTCTAGGTTTTGTGACAAATGAATCAAAAAGCTACTCTTTACAATTTATATGGGTGGCAAATATCATCACCCACTCATATGTTTACAAATTAATTTAAAAACAACCCCATTTATAAAATAATTACAAAATTAACTCAAATATAAAATTGTTTTCAAAACCAACCCAAAAGTCAAACTAGCCAAATCATTTGGTCAAACCGGAAAAGTCAATATTTCCAAAATGCCCATTTTACCCTTGAACGATAAATAGACCAAAAATTAAATAAAATTTCAAAATAAGTAGACGAATAGCCCTAGATTACGGACGTGACACCAACCTTTTGTGGCTACTAGAGTTAATATAACCTTGATTATTGTTGATTTGACCACTGGACTGAAGATGTCCATAAAATCTACACCTGGAGTTTGATGAAATCCCTTTACTACAATTATTGCCTTATACTTGTTAAAAGAACAATCGACATTAAGCTTTGTTCGAAAGGCTCACTTACTCCCAACAATACTCATAGACTGATCTACAGGAACAAATGTCCGAGTGTTATTTATTTTAATAGCCATAAATTCATTTTCCATGGCAGCATGCCAACGAGAAAACATAACAACATCCTTTGGTTACTTGGGTGTGTACTTTTATAGATGTCTTGAATAGAACGAAATTTTAGTGGAGTACTAGATTGTGTATAGGAGCTTGTGTTTAAAGTAGTGTGTAGGAAAGATTGTATTTGATACAGTATGTGTAGGAGAGAATGAACTGCAGTAGAGCAGTGAACAGAGGAGGATAAATATAGTGGTGGTGAGGGTGAATGTTGTATACGTGAACTCAGTTGTGTTTGACATTGTCTATGTATTTGAGAGGCTACTAGTGCTAGTAATATGTTAATAGTGGTTGGGCTGATGGTTTTGGCTAAAGGTATAGGAGTTAAGAATACGTCAGCGTTGGGAAAATAAGTTTCATAAAAAATTACATGTCTTGATATATAAATCCTCCAACTTTTATGTAAGCTTTTATATCCCCTGTGCATATTACTATAGCCAAGAAACAAACATTTTGAAGTATGAAAGTCTAGCTTATGCTTATTGTAGTCTCTTAAGTAAGGATAACATGCACACCCAAAAATTTTCAAAAGACTATAATCTGGAGAGTTTTCATATAAGACTTCCAAATGAGTCTTAAACTGCCTAGATACTGTTGGTAATAAGCTCATAATAAAAACAGTTGTATAAAACGCATAATACTAATATGGTAGAGGCATTTATGCAGGTGCTAACATTGTCAATCCTATTTCAACTATTGTTCTGTGTTTTCTTTCAGCAATTCCATTATGTGCTTGTGTATATGGACAAGAGTATCTCATTTGAATACCATGATCCCTTGGATACTTCTCAATATTTTTATATTATCCTCCGATATCTACTTGAAGTGATTTAATAGAATGACCAAACAATTTCTCTATAAAAGTCCAAAACTGAATAAACTTAGTTAAAGCATCAGATTTCAGTTAAGTAAAACATAACCAAGTATATTTAGTGTATGTATCAGTAAAGATAATATAGTGTATATATTCTTCTGTAGACACAATAGGTGATGGACCTTAAACATTTGTGTGAACAAAGTGAAGAGGATGCAAATCTTCTTGGGTTGCTAGTATAAAAGGTAATCTATGTACATTATCCATTTGATAGGAATGGCAACATGTTAAGGCATTGATATCTTAAGGTAATCTCATTTTATTCAAAAGAAACTTCAAAACAATAGGATTAGCATGACCAGGATTAACATGCTAACTATGGACAATATCTCTAGTTTTATTTGTGTACATAGCTTAAGGTATAGCTAAATGTACTTCTCTTTTAACAAGAGCTTTCTGCAACTTTACCTTATATAGGCCTCCTTTAAGCTGTCCTGTTAGCAGTACTTCCTTGGTTCTTAAGTCATTACCATCAAAAAATTAAACGTAAGTATTATTTTCTTTGTTGAATTTTGAAATGCTTAACAGATTCTTTGTAATGTCGTCCTCACCCCCTGATGACCTGAGCCGCGGTGGCAGGGCACCACGTCATTACAGTACTGAACTTAAGGTTGACCACTAGCCCCATAGACCACCATTATGCTTTCTAGCAAGCTTTGACCTCACTCGCATGCTTTCCGGACAAACTTCTCGGAAGGTCACCCATCCTAAGATTGCTCCAAGACAAGCATGCTTAACTTTAGAGTTCTCAAGTTGCAGATATACAAATTACAGATATACATGCCTTTGTTCTAGTATATCCAATAAATTACATCAGATTGTGCAAATGCAGAGAATTCCAGTATCATATTTCAGATCCATTGTTACAATTGACTAAAAGCATTTATAGTTAATCAAGCAAAATATAGTCATTAGCAAAGTTCAAAAGCGATAAATAGTATGAATAATAATTTATCAATCTCCAAATCCACCACCCAAAAGTGATCTGATGAATTGAATCTTTGCATCATCATCAGGTTGTGCAATGAACAGATCTCCAATTTCTGGTTGTTGTCTAAACTTTTGGAGAATACAAACTTCATCTGAATTCGGAAGTTACATTTTTATAAGTTCATTTGCATAAACTCTATTTAAATTTACCTTAGTATCAGCAAGTACTTCACAAAACATGCTCATAGCACCTTCAATTGTCTCATTCAACACAGTTGTGAATCTCTTCATACTTCAAAGTATTAGATCTCCATATCTAGACCTTTTTCTGCTTGATGTTTGAGATAAAGGTTGACTTACCAGCTGACTGGATTCAGTTTGGTTAATTGAAGTGAGAGAAAATTTTCCAATATGCTCTTCATCATTTCTAGAATTATACGTCTCTATTTCCTCATTAGGTGAAAGATTGTGCAGAGTATATGCTGATTTCCCTTTGCTCGATCTTTTCCAAATATATAATCCAGCCTATCATAGAGTGGAAAATACTTATTTCTCCACCCTTTGGCTTGTTTATGGTTATGCAAACATAAGAATGAAATCATTGTATTAATTAATATGGTTTCAAACAAATGGCTAAACTTGTAAGAAAAAATCATCAAAAAAAAAATTCACCTCAACATAGGCCTTCCATGTCTCATTACTATCTACTTCATTGCAATTCTTCTCATGATTCCAACTAAATCCACTAACGTTTCAAATATCGTATATAATTCCATAATATCTCTTCCAACTCTTAACTTTTGATTCTATATAGGGGTTAGCTTTCAATCCACAGTTTGGTAAAATTCTTGCTAATTGTCTCTCCATCAGTTTATATGTACCTGATTTAAAAGCTCCACAATCAGCCTGAGCAACACTAGCAATAATATCTTCAATGATAGTTAATAAAGCCTTTTCTTCTTCTTTGGTCCACACTCATCTATTTGCTCTTCTTTCATCCTCTAAAGGCTAACTTCTACTTCCGACTTTCATTCCTATATACATGAATTAAAGAGAAAAAAAATTAAGTTATTACATTCTACAACAAAAATCACAATGTCATATAAAAGGTTTTCAATATAAATCAGCATAAACATTAATTTCATCCGCAAATACATAATTAATATAATAGAAACCCAAACAAAAGTAATTGTATAACATATAATCCACAAATAACACAAATAAGACTGAATATAATGAAATCAAGTCTAACATATAGTAAAAGCATCTTCAAATAAATTAAAATATTTAAATAAACAATCTCATAATCAAACAAAACTATATGCCCTCAATGTGTTAAACATTTGATGCTCTAAGTTATCTCTCCAAGCTTTTCAATTTGAGGTTGAAGTTGTTTGTCTAATAGTCTCATGATCTCTACTATCATCATCTTCTGCACTTGTCTCTCTTTCCAATGGATTTGTTTTATTTCTCATGGGATGAGATTATGCAATAAGTAACAAGCAACTATCACCTTGTATTGAGTTTTTAGAAGATAAAAACTTGGACTCCGTAAAATTGCCCACCGCATTTTAAGTAAACCAAAACAACGCTCTATGACATTACGTGCAGATGAATATTTCATATTGAAATATTCTCCATGATTAACAAGGGCACAACCAGATTCCATTTTGATAAATGATATCTTGTTCCTATATATGGACCTAAAAATCCTTCATTATTAGGGTAACCTGCATCCACAAGATAAAAGCAACCTTAATTGAGGAAAAATATCACAACAAATTACTATCTATTTAAAAAAATATTTATTAGAATATTTTAAAATTTTCACTTACCGGGAGGAACTTTCAACCCAGATGGTTTAGATAATGCATCTCGAAGAACTCTAGAATCTGATGCAGAACCCTCTCATCCCAAATATATAAAGGTAAACATCATATATCTAGAATAACCACATCGCACATTCGTTGTAACTTTACCGTTTCTTGTCCAAAACCAAGGCTTGTCTACTTCAGGTACATGTACTCTAATGTATGTCCCGTCTAGAACCCCTAAACAATTCTATTAAAAGAACTATAATGTTAAAACATTTATAAAAAGATTGAACCTAATCTAAGATCTTGACTATAGTAAAATTGATTACTTACTGTAAACCATTTCCATCTACCATCGGAGCAATTTTCGGGCACTGGATTTGGCAAGACTAGAAGTTAATTATGCAGTTGTAAAATAACACAAAGAATAGAATTGAAGTAGCGACTGATTGTCTCTCGTGATCCATGAAACCTACTCATCATGGTTCGATTTTTAATATGGTGAGCTAGAATATGTGTAAACATATATACTTGCTCCTCTAGAGAAACTAAACCATCTGTATTCAATCGCATAGTGTTCCGTAATCACCATGCAGAAAAGCATTAGAGATATATAATTGTTTAATTAACCGCCCATTAGATAGTGCTAGAGATAGAATAACCCGAATAGTTATTAGCTTTGCGACAGGGGAAAAAGTCTCAAAATAATCAATTCTGGGCTTCTGATGAAAGCTCTTAGCAACTATTATTTCTTTGTAATGTTCATTGCTCCCATATACTTTTTGTTTAATTTGAAACACCCACTAACATCTCATAACTTTTTGTTTACTATTTCAAGGTATTATTCTCAGGTTCCAGTCTTAATTAAAAGTATCGAATTCCTGGATCATAACTTTCCTTCAGTGAGAATCTTGTATGGCTTGGGTATAAAAAATGGGTGTAGAGGGAGATAGAGCTTCAACTAGATTGGCTTGTGGTGACCATGAAATTTTTCGTTTAAGAGTGTCAATCTGCTGCCTTGTTGTCATCGAATGGCTCTTAGGGTTTATTGTTACAATTTCAGTCATATTTGATGAAGAAGATGATTGAAGGCAAGGTATAGAAGAGGCCGAGGATGGTGCATTTTGGGTGGATATAAGTGTTAGTCATACGGTGTGGTCTATAGAATTAGAAGTGGAGTCAACAGCTAATGAAAGTTTTACGCTTTTGTTGGAAGGGTTGTTTGGTGATGCTGTGCATTTTGGAGCAGTAGAAGGGCTTTGTTCTTGGTGTGTACTGGTTGTGTTTGGTGTGATGTTGCTGCATATTGGGGGAGCAGCGCCTAACAAACGAGGGTACATGTAGGGATGAAAAATAGGAATATGTGGCAGATGAACATAGATGGATTGTGCTGGATAGTTTCCACTGTGCTAATATCACTAAGTTGCTGATAAGAAAATACTTGTTCGAAAAACTACACATGACGTGAGATAAATATGACCAAAAGAGAAATCAAGAACAAGTATATCCTCTGTTCACCTTACTATATCCAAGACAAACACCATGAGAAGACTTTAGTGATAACTTATGCGGTGAATAAGGTTTGAGCCAAGAAAACATAATGAATCAAATACACTTAACTTATCATAATTTTGTTGCTCATGAAACAAAACTTCATAAGGAGATTTATTTTGAATTTTTTGAGATGGTGACTGATTAATTGTATAAATGGCAATATGAAGAGCCATTTTGTAAGCTATAGAAGAAGGATATAAAAGTACAAGCCGTAGTTCAACAATATCCCTATGTTTCCTTTCAGCACAACCATTTTCTTCAAATGTATAAGGACAAGAAACACACAAAGTTATATCATATTCACATATATACTTAGTGAGAGGCAAAAATTCACCCCTAAATCGGACTGAAAATGTTTGATAGGTATACAAAAATTTTTTTCAACGAATTTCTGAAATTGAACAAAGATTGAAAAGACATCATGTTTATTTTTTAGAAAATAAACCTAGTTGTACTTGCAGAAATGATCATAAAATAGTAAATAATAATGATATCCATCAATAGAAGCAACTGGGGAAGGTCCCAAATATCAGAAAAAAACTAACTTAAGTGGTTGTCTAGCATGAATTTGAATAAGAAAATGGTAACTTACATGATTTACTCACATTACAAGCATAACAAACATGAGCAATTTAATTGGAAACAAAAGAGAGTTTATTCAAAACGTTATTAACAACTTTAAAATTAGCATGGCCAAAATGCTCATGCCGCAAAAAAACTGAAGTAGAAAAAGTCTTGGGAGTGAATGATCAAACTTGCATGATTTAAGTGGTTGTCTAGCATGAATTTGAATAAGAAAATGGTAACTTACATGATTTACTCACATTACAAGCATAACAAAAATGAACAATTTAATTGGAATCAAAAGAGAGTTTATTCAAAACGTGATTAACAACTTTAAAATTAGCATGGACAAAATGCTCATGCCGCAAAAAATCTGAAGTTGAAAAAGTCTTGGGGTAAATGATTGAACTTGCGACATCGGAAAAAGGTAGAGACAATCCTAATTCGGTCCTTGTTAGAGCACCTGCTTGGTGGGGATAACTTTCACAAAGTGTCAACAAAGAACTCAATAGAAGCATTATTTTGAGATATAAAAGCAAAAACTGACAAGAAATTATTAGTAACAGCAGGTGAATATAAGATATCATCAGACACAAATGAATGACAGTTAACTTTATGAACATAAAAACCACGAGAAAGAATATGAAGTTTTTTTACCATCAGCCATTTGGAGACCGAGGAATAAGCTGAGTGCTGATTTTTCAAGTAGCAACAAGGTGTTAATTCACACAGGAGTGGACCGTCCAAGCTGGTATAAGATCTGGTTAGGTTCTAGCTACATGAGCATCAGGAGGTTGTTCAAGTGAAGGACATTGGCGTGACATGTGCCCATTCCCATTGCAATTATCGCAAGTCATAGTATTAGAACTCTAATAACCATGACCAGATTTAAAACTATAAAATGAACCTTGACCTTGATGACTACAAGAAAAAACAAGAATTGTTACAATCGATTTCGTAGCTATTCCGTAGCTAACACTGCCTTAGCTAACCATAATGGCTACAGAATAGCTACGACCATTATGTAGCAATAGCAATATTTTGTCCGTAGCAAATCAACTATGGAATAGCTACGACTACAAACCTGTAGCTACCGTCACGCCAATCTTACAGTCCCATCACACTGGTAGCATTGTTTCGCCTTCCCAAGACTCGAACCCACGACCTCTTTGAATATAAGCACTGGGAAAACATGTTAAGTACCAACTGACCCATCGGCTTGATTAGTATGATAATGGATTTTTAATTTATCTATAGTTAAATAATAGATTTTTTAATAAAAATAAGTAATAAATATAAAAAAATAAATTTTGATATACAAAATATTCTAAAGAAAAATATTAAAAGTAAATTAGTATTACATATATGAGTATAAAAAATTCTTAGCTATATTTTAAAGAAAATAAATTTTGATATATATAAAATATTAAAAGTAAATGCCTAGCTACATTTTGTTACATCATGGCGCCAAAATTATTGTTACATATTGCATCTGTAGCTAGCTTTGCTACAACATTGCTACGGATTTTTCGTAGCTACATTTCCCGCCATATGGTGCCAAAATAACTGCTACCTATTAGAATTCTGTAGGTAGCTTTGCTACAACATTGCTACGGTATACTCGTAGCTATATTTTCCTCCATTATGACAAAAAATTACTACGTTTTACATTCTGTAGCTAGCATTGCTACAACATTACTAAGGAATATCCGTAGCTACATTTCTCACTATTATGGCATCACAAAATTGCTATGTATCCAAATTTCGTAGCTAGCATTGCTATAAAATTGATAAGTATCAAAATTTCGTAGCTAGCATTGCTACGAAATTACTTCGTTAAAATTTGAGTTAGAATTTCAACCAATTCCGTAGCTAGTCCATGGCAATATCGTCCGCTACATTGCTACGGAAATAATCCGTAGCTAAATTCCATAGCTATTTTAACATTTTCTTTTAGTGATAGTTTCGAGTGCCACGACCTCATCTTCCTCTTTGGGATCGGCCACTACCACATCCTGCTGAAACATAATGTGCAGCAAAAGCAATAATAGAGAGACTAAGAGAATCCATCTTCTACTGAGATTCTTCACTAAGTAATAAGGCATATAGTCCATCAAATGAGATCGAGATATTGCGTGCTTGAATAGCTCGCATGAATTGTCTATAATGTGATCCAAGACCCATAAGAGCATCGCAAACCAACAATTCATCTAAAATACGACTTGCAAGTGCACTAAGTTGATTAGAAAAAGAACGTGCCTTATACATGTAGGTGTTAATATTATCTTAGTCCAGTGTGAGATGTTTTAATTCTTTGCGCAGTTGCTATATTTTTGTTTTCGCACCCTTGGAATAAATTTCAACTACATTATCCCTCGCCTCCTTTGCGGTTCAGCATTGATGAATGATTAATTTGGAGCCGGAATAGTTTATCCAACTTCGAACGATATGATCTTGTGAGAACCAATCAGGATATTTAGGATTACTCTCACTAGAGCCAAGAATTGAAGAGGAGCAATCACTGTGCCATTAACATGCTTAGCTTAGTGATAGCTAGGGCTTGACATGAGCCAAGCGGAGCCAAGTTGGGCCCTAACTTGGTTTGGCCTGGCTCGTTTAATTTTTATATGGCTCGAGCTCGGCTCAATTGATTAACAAGCTTATATTTTAAGCTCAAGTTCAACTCACTTAAAGCTCACAAGCTCATTTAAAACTCACGAGCTGCTCGAACTTGATAAGCTAACACAATAACTATACTAATTTCATATGATTTATTTAAAATAATATTTAATTTTGAAGAAAGAGACATTTGGTAATATGAATTATATTTTTATTTCAATTTTCAATAGAAATTATACGAACACGGATCCAAATCAAATTGGTTGGTAAAGTGAATTATATTTTATTTAGTTTTATTTATATATCTATATGTGTTTTATATTTTATAATTTTAATTAATAAAATTTATCCAGCTAGCTCTCGAGCCAACAAGTCGAACACATCCAAGCTCAGACTCAACTCATTTAATAATCGAACTAAACATTAAAGCTCAAGCTTGACTCACTTACTCATGAACAAAACTTATCAAGCAATTATCAAACAGAGTCGCAAGCGGCTCACAAGCCGACTTGACTCATGTCCAGTCGTAACGATAGCCATAGAGAATGGGTAAGATTTGAGCTCTCCATAACATGTAATTTAAGATGTCAGTTTGATTGACGGAAATTGCATTACATTAGAGATTCGAAACACAGAGACAGGAACTAAAGCAAAAATAGAGGCATGAGAATGACCAAAAGTAGAGGAGCAAAGACTGGATTCCATATTCATTTTATTGAAAAAGAGGAAGAAAATAGTAAGAGTGATATTTATTGGCTTGATATCATATAGAGATTATATGACTATATAATTTATTGTTGGTCTTATATTGAGCATGTTAGACAGGTTAATGAAGCTGTCCTATATGCTGCAAAACAGAATAAGATAGATGATGTCTCAGAGGAATTTTCTCAAACACCTAGTCTACAATCTGAGAAGTCTACTCTACAACAACTCTCATTAGCAACCATCACTCCAGCAATCTCAAGCAATCAAATAAACAAATTACAAACAAAGCAATGAAAGTCAAAGAGATTAGTCAAAACATCTAGAAGCTAATAATCAGTAATAAAGAGCATCATTCTATTGAGAGTTTGTTACAACTATAACAAACTCGTTTTCCTTTCCAAAACATAAATTTGTTTTGTAAAACTAGGAGGAAAAGTGTGTATATATATATACTTATCATACTTGAAATTCAGTGAATTGAAAAAAAAAAAGAAAATAATATGCTATCACAGAACAGTTTTACATACCTCTAGTTTCTCATTTCTTCTTCTCTTCTCTGTGATTCTACATTGATGCAAATCATACATTTGTGCAAGATTTCTTTTATGGTATCAGAGCTTCACTAACCATGGCTTCCGACTCAAACTCATCAAATAGTGAAACTACTACGAGATTCAAATCTAGCAACATGAAGTTTGTTGCAAATATGAAGGTTGAACTTACAGTAAAACTCACTCAATCAAACTTTCTGCTTTGGCGACAACAAGTACAAGCAGCCATTAAAGGTAATCGATTATCTACCTTTATTGATCAAGATTTCACTCCTCCTCCTAAGAAAAATGCAGATGGATCTGTAAATGAAGCTTATTTAGATTGGGAGGAGCAGGATCAATTGCTGATAGTGTGGATGCTTTCATCAATCTCACAAGAAATACTACCAGAACTTGTTGGATGTGAAACAACGTATGAGGTATGGAGTGTCTTAAACAAGTTGTTTTCTTCACAAACAAAAGCTAATATAATGCAAATAAAATTTCAATTACAAACATTGAAAAAGAATGGACTTACCATGTTAGAGTATCTTATGAAAAAGAAAAGTTTTATGGATGCTCTTGCTTTTACTGGTCATAAAATGAGCAATGAAGACAAAATTATGTCAGTTCTTGGTGGTTTAGGACCTGAGTATGATCCTTTTGTGATTCCTATCACATCTATGCAAACAGAATATTCTCTTCCTGAGATTTCTTCTCTTCTACTTACACATGAAGCTAGACTTGATCAACATAGTCAAGTAGAAGGATTAACAGTGAACTTAGCTAATGTAGCTATTGCTAAGAAGCCTAATGATCAAGGATCATCATCCAAAAATACTGGAACAAGTACTGGAATGAATAGCCAAAATCAGTTTTCCAGTGGACATGGTAATGGAGGCAGAAGAGGAAGAGGAAGAGGAAAACCTCCTAATTTCAGGTCTATTTGTCAGATCTGTCACAAGACAGGGCATAGAGCCATGAGATGTTATTATAGGTTTGATCAAACATATCAAGCACCAAACAATAATCAAAGAGGGCAAGGATTTGTAGGAAATATATCTCAAGGAGCACATAATAATATGAATGCTCTAATGGCTACTTAAGGATCAAACTATGGAGGTCAAGAAACAACTTGGTATCCAAATAGTGGTGCAACCAATCATTGTACTCCTGATGCATCAAATCTAAAAAATAAAGCAGATTACTATGGACAAGAACAAGTCTTTTATGGGTAATGGTCAAGGTGTGAAAATCTCTTCTATTGGCTCAAACTCTTTTTCTTCTAAAAATGCCTAACTTCTTTTACAAAACATATTTCATATACCAAACATCTTTAAGAATTTACTAAGTGTTTCTCAATTTGTTAGAGATAATAATGTTTTTCTAGAATTTCATCCTTTGGTTTGTTATGTGAAGGATCAAGTTTCGAAGACCATCCTTCTACAAGGAGTTCTTAGGAATGGTCTGTATATGTTTCAAATACCTCTCACAAAGTCTTCTAGATCAATGGAACAAGCAGATATTCAAAAGCAGAATAAGTCATCTACTGGTTCTACTCTTATTCCTAAAACTTGTTTTGTAAAATCTATTGCTGAAACTTCTATGTGTAATCATTTGGATTTACAACATATCTCAGTAAATTAGATTTCTAAATCTGATAATACCACCTTGTGGCATAATAGATTGGGTCATCCCTCTCTATTAATTGTTCAAATGGTACTAAATAAATGCAAACTTTCTTTTCAGCCCAACTCTAAATTTTTCTGTGAGGCATGCCAAATGGGTAAATCACATAAATTACCCTTTTCCACTTCTGATAGCACCTATCTTGAGCCTTTAGATTTGATTGTAGCAGATGTTTGGGGACCTGCTGCTATACTATCATTTAATAGATATAGGTACTATATCAGTTTCATGGATGTGCACTCCAGGTATACATGGTTATACTTGTTAAAGGCAAAAAGTGAAGTTTACAGAGTATTTGTTGAATTTAAGTAGCAGGTTGAAGTGTTACTATCAAGAAAAATAAAGATGCTACAAACTGATAATGGTGGAGAATTCAGAGGACTGGAACCTCTACTTACACAAATGGGAATTACTATTGGACGTTGTTGTCCACATACCCATGAACAAAACGGGCTTATAGAGAGAAAACGTAGACATTTGGTGGAGACTGGTCTTAGTCTTTTATCTCATGCTTCCATGCCTTTAAAATTCTGGGATGAGGCATTTATCTCAGCTGTTCATCTAATTAACAGAATGCCATCAGCTGTATTGCAAAATAAATCTCCATATAGGTGTTTATTTCATAAAGATCCAGATTATATGAGAATGAAGGTGTTTGGTTGTCAGGTATTTCCCTATCTCAGACCTTACAAACATCAAAAACTTGAATTTCGTAGTCAACCCTGCACATTTATTGGGTACAGTCCTCGATTTAAAGGCTATAAATATCTCAGCTCTGATGGAAGGATATATGTTGTAAGACATGCTGTCTTCAATGAATGGTCTTTTCCTTATTCTACAGCACAGAGGACATTGTCTACTGCTCATAATACTATAAAGCCTGTAGTTGTGTCAGATAAAGTTACTTTACAACCTGGTTTATTTTCTTTACTTGACAATGAACGTTTACAGCCTACTACTACTTTTATACCACAACCCAGTACATCTACTTCACCTATTGCTAATCCTATCAAGCCTACTGATACACGTTTACAGCCTATTACTTCTATACCACAGTCTAGTACATCTATGTCACCTATTTTTAATCCTATCAGGCCTGCTGATGAGACTAATGTTGATCAAATAGCTTCCATTCCAGAGTCTACTACCTCTAATGCTCCTCTACTTATCAACAATCATACTATGGTGACTAGAGTAAAAAGGGGTGCTTTTAAACCGAAAGTGTGGTCTGTTGAACTCCTGAAGTCTGAACCATCTTCAGTTTCTGAAGGAATGAACCATCCTCAATGGCTTGAAGCTATGAAGGCTGAATATAAAGCATTACAAGATAATAACACATGGCACTTAGTTGATCCACCTCCTGGTAGACAGCTGATTGGTTGTAAGTGGATTTTCAAAATTAAAAGGAATCCTGATGGTTCTATTCTAAAGTATAATGCACGATTGGTAGCAAAAGGATTCAGTCAAGTAGAGGGGTTCGACTATTCTGAGACTTTTAGCCTGGTGGTCAAACCTAATACCATAAGAATGGTTCTAGCTATGGCTATGGTTGAAGGTTGGTCTATAAGACAATTAGATGTCAATAATCCGTTTCTTAATGGGGTTATTCAAGAAGATGTGTATATGTCTCAACCTCAAGGGTTCATTGAAAATGGCAAGCAACACCTAGTTTGTAAACTTGATAAAGCTCTTTATGGGTTTAAGCAGGCCCTTCGTGCCTGGTTTGATCGGTTTAAAGAAGCTCTTCTATCTCTTGGATTTGTTGCTTCAAAGGCTGATCACTCATTATTCTTTAAGTATGCTGATGGTTATAAGACTTATGTTTTAGTATATGTAGATGATATTATCCTTACAGGGAGTAACTCAGCTTATCTTAGTGATCTTATAGGTCAGATGAACACACATTTTTCCTTAAAATATCTTGGCTCATTATACTATTTTTTAGGTGTTGAGGTTACTAGAACATCTCAAGGTTTATTACTCACACAACACAAATATATTACGGATCTTCTCAAACGTGTCCAAATGGTGGAAGCAAAACCATTCCCTTCACCCATGATTTCTATAATTTGTGCCTTTCTCTCAGCTTATCAAGGTTCATCACTTGATGATCCTTTTAATTACAGGTCCATTGTAGGGGCACTTCAATACGTGACATTAACTCGCCCTGACATAGCCTTTGCTGTTAATAGGGTGTGTCAGTTTATGCATACTCCTCTAGATACCCACTGGAAAGCTGTTTAGCGCATTTTACGTTATCTCAAAGACACTACTCATATGGGATTACATCTAACCAGACCTGCATCTTTGCATTCTGCTTATCATCTCACTGGTTTTTCAGATGCAGATTGGGCTACCAACCCTGATGATCGCAAGTCAACAACTGGGTTTTGTGTATTTATGGGACCTAACCTCATTACTTGGAGTTCTAAGAAACAAGGAACAATATCTAGATCCTCTACAGAAGCTGAGTATCGCAGTCTTGCAAGTTTAACAGCAGAGGTTACTTGGATTCAGGCTCTAATGTGTGAGCTAGCTATCTCTCAACCTCGCATTCCTACTCTTTGGTGTGATAACATAAACACTATTGCTTTAACTGGTAATCGTGTGCTTCATGCAAGGACAAAACACATAGAACTTGACTTATATTTTGTCAGGGAGAAGATTGCGCTCAAAAGAATACAAGTTAATCATGTTCCCTCCTATGATCAGATTGCAGATACATTCACCAAAGCATTGTCTACAGTTAGATTCCAGTTTCTACGTTCCAAACTTACTGTATCATATCCTACACTAAGTTAGAGGGGAGATATTAGACAGGTTAATGAAGTCATCCTACATGCTACAAAACAGAATAAGATAGATGATGTCTCAGAGGAATTTTCTCAAACACCTAGTCTACAATCTGAGAAGTCTACTCTACAACAACTCTCATTAGCAACCATCACTCCAGCAATCTTAAGCCATCAAATCAGCAAATTACAAACAAAACAATGAAAGTCAAAGAGATTAGTCAAAACATCTAGAAGCTAATAATCAGTAATAAATAGCATCATTCTGTTGAGAGTTTGTTACGACTATAACAAACTCGTTTTCCTTTCCAAAACAGAAATTTGTTTTGTAAAACTAGGAGGAAAAGTGTGTATATATATTCTTATCATACTTGTAATTCAGTGAATTGAAAAAAAAAAAGAAAATAATATGCTATCACAGAACAGTTTTACATACCTCTAGTTTCTCATTTCTTCTTCTCTTCTCAGTGATTCTACATTGATGCAAATCATACATTTGTGCAAGATTTCTTTTAGAGCATAAGTCTGTAAAAATAAATTATAGAGGAATTCTACTTGATGATAAAAATACAAATAATATACATATGAAACCTTATCATAACAAATAACATAAGTGAGCATGAGTGGTGTTCATGGAAAAAGAACGAAAATTATACCGACCACTCCTTTGGTTTGTGTTTGAAATATGTCAAGTTATTAACTAGGAGGTATTTGGATCCCTTCCGAGTTAATAATTAACCAACTAATTTTTAAGAGCTACTACTAAAAATTAGTTAGCTAATAACTAATAGGGAGTGTTTGGATCCATTAGTAACTAATTAGTATATCGTGTCTAAATTAATTACTAACTAGCTAGTTAATAATTAATAGGGATTGAAGATTGTGGAGGCTATTGAGTCTTTTGCAAATATGTTAGGATGTACTAAGAGACGTTAGAATGTACTAACTAGATTATGTTTTTTTCATAGCTAAAAATCTAGTGATGTGGTGGTAAATAACTCAAAGTGTAAAACAGTAAATCAATATATTACTTAGAAATGGAATTGAAGATATAATAAGTATAGAATGAAAAATAAATTGTAAGGAGAATAGTTTCATTTTTTAAAATCACCCCTTTCATAATAACCAACAGAATAGAAATGTCAGATGAAAGAGAAAAGAAAAGGTGATTAATTGTCACAAACCAAACAAGAAAACAACTTTTGGACAAAAGTTTTAGAGGTGAGGATGTTGTTAGTAGCATGCTGGTCGGCTAAAAGGACAATGTGATGGTCATCAGCTCCGTTGTCTTTGGCTGTCTTGCAATCATGATGGAATTTCTTGAAAGCATCTTCAACATATTTGAGTCCCTTAGCAACAGTCATGTTTTCCATGATTTTGTCAGGAAGAATGTCCTTTGTGAAGTCCCCCTTGAAAGCAGCAGCGAGCTGTACCAACTCCTGCTGGAACTCGCTTAGTTCATCGTCTTCTCTTGCATCTCTATCTCTCATCCTCACAGGTTCTGTCAACTTAACTGCATTTTTAGACCGTCCGTCAGTCGAGTCATATTCTTGGGAAGGAGAAGAAACTAGATAGTTATTACCTGGACAATCAGTACGCGGAGTGGTTCTATTAATGACGACATCGAAAGAGCCAGCCCATGCATCCCGTTTAGTGAGGAAGTCTTTAAGATTGAAAATCCTCTTGAGTGTCGCTGGAATTGAAGAATGCTCGTACTCTGACGTGGCTTCTGGCCCTGATGGCTTATGCAGCACTGCAATAGCATAATTGTAAATATTAATTAATTAATTAATTGAGATGGTGATGTGATGTCACTGACCTGTTCCGGGGTCGATCCATGGAGAAACCAAAATGGCAGGAACTCTAACTCCAAGGCGATCGAACTTGAAGTTGTAGGGCTCAGGTCCTACGATATCGTCAGGACTGGGGACACCAGTGGCCGGAGTAGGGACATGATCGTAAAAACCACCGTGTTCATCATAAACTATCAGAAACAGTATTTCATTCCATTGGGGGCTCGCTCGGAGAGCCTCGTATATCTCCTTAACAAATTTCTGGCCTTCCGAGATATCATGTTTAGGGTGGTCATCATTTGCTGCCAGCGACAGCAGGTCGTAGTATCTTGGCTCGATAACCACGTAATTCGGTAGCTTCCCTTCTTTGCAGTGTCTCTTGAAGCTTAAATCGTACTGATGGAAGTTGTCCACGTACTTCAATTTTCTTAGGTTTCTGATTAATCAGATCAGATCAATTCAAATCTAGTCACTTACTCAATAATTAAATAAAACAGTACAAAACAGCCAACCAAAGGCGGACCAGCTCAATAAAATATCTTCGGATCCGGACACATCTAATAATTTAAATACTATGCATTCACATCATGTCCCGCTAATCGCGCCACCAGCTCATCATTCACTCATATCATAATGCCAAAATTGAACCTTTTTCTTTGCCCAAACTTTTTATTTTGTCTTTTTAATTTATCGGTCCCATAATATTATCATATCATTAGATTCAGCAACTTTATTAAAGAATTCACCCAATCCATGTTTTTAACCATAGATAACAATGTATCGCATGCATAAGGTGGTGCATCTAATCAAATCAATAATCTAATCTAATCTAATGGCATGAGTTACCATAGAGTAAACTGCAACTAAATTTATTAATATTTATAAATTTATATATATATTTTTATTTATATTTATAAATAAGCTACCGGATTAAATGTCTTTTTGATTGGGCTTGTTTACTAACAAAATGTGCTTTTTTAAATCTAAAAGCACCTCCTTTTTTTATTTTTTTGGTTGTTTAGCTAGAATTGTACTATATCTTTTAAGGGTCATTCTCTTTCATTAGAAAGAATCAGCTATGAAAAAGCAGAAAATCATCTACCGAGAGAAGCACAAATCTGATGCTTCTTCGAGTAGATCTTTTTAATTTTTTTTTTTAAAAAATACAAAATATCTTTAATACCCTTATAAAATATGATATATGAGTCATGAATCCATACTTTATTTTACTTACTTTACATATAAATACTATTATTTTATAAAATTACGATAACTTAAAATTTTAAATCGACAATCAAAGTTTTTATATAAGTTCATAAATTCTTTATATAATACAAATTTGTAAGATTTTATAAAAGTTTATCTTTATTATTATTATTATTATTATTATTATTATGATTATGATATTTGCAACTTGAATTTTTTCTTTTTAATTGAATTTAAAATATATATATATATATAATATTAATATTTGAATTGGTTTCATATAAAAGAAAATCGAACAAAAAAAATATATAATAACTACATGTATTTATTACCTGTAGATATTATTTTATATTTTAATACTCAGCTCTCAATTTGCATTTTAAATTTAAACCGAATTTTAAATTTAAACCAAATTTTGTGAATTCCTATATGATAACAATCAATAAATAAATTTATTCCAATATTAACAAACAAGTGAAGATTGTAGTTGTTTCAAATAACTCTTTATATCTTCATTCGAATTTATCAAATAGTAATAAAGAGTTCAAATCGTATGATGATAATAATGATCTATTTTTTGGTGAAGTTCGAGAACTTGAGATGGATGATATACATTATTTGATTTTAAATCGTTTATTGTTTGAAATTTGTACTTTTTCTGTTTGAATATTTATATGTAATACCCATTAAGTAATTATAACATCTTAAAGTACTTTTAAAAGTAATATTTCCGAACGCTTTGAAATTGATAAGTACTTTTTAATTGATAACCAAACAACTAAAGTTTTATTATTCAAAGCTCTACTTCTAAAAGATCTATTATTTAAAGATATACTATTAAAAGATCTATTCAAAGAAGACATACCAAACAGACACTAAATAGCTAAAAGTAGAAAAAATCAAATTTAACGGAAAATAATAAATAAATAAAAAAGAGAAAACATCTTTATATCGTGAAACTTTAATTAATATTACTATTATTTACGCAGTAATTTGTAATTAAATTTAGAGGACATAAAAGAAAAATGGGTTAAAATTTTCATGAAAACTGAAAAAGAAATATTTTTTAATATCCAAAAAAAAATTAAAAAAAAAAAAACTAAGACTACTATTTCAAAATGGATGGAATATTCTTATCATATATGTATATAAGAGCTTCATTTTTATTATTTATAAAAATGTATATATGAGCTTCATTTTTACTATTTATAAAAATATTTTCGATTCATGTTATATCTTTAAATTACTTAATCGAATATGTTATTATTAATATTTCTATTAATATTATTTTATAACTAAATAGAAAATATATATCCAAATTAATATCTAGTATCAAGATAATACCATATATGAACATATATTAAATCCGTGAAACCTCTTAATTCTTTATACTTTGGTAATATCGAAGAGCTATCAACTTTTTTTATATTGATAAATAATGAAATGACAACTAATTGGATAAGGTGTTTCAGCTCACGATACAATGTGGATAATTAGCAATTTTTTATTTTAAAATCTAAATAAAATGGAGTTAACCGAGAACTAGTTAAACTGATGTAAAAAAATTGATAAACCGATCAAAATTTGACTTTTAAAATTTATTTTTAATTTTTACTTTAAATCATATTTTGTTGTTATCATTTATTTGTAGAATTTTCAAGAGAAGAAATGAAGAAGAAGAAAAAAAATATATATATATATATAGAGGAGGTTTTAACTGATGAAGAATCTTACGCTGTAACTGTGAATAATAATAATAATAATAATAATAATAATAATAATAATAATAATAAATAATAATAATAATAATAATAATAATAATAATAACTATTATTATTATTCTACTTAAAATTTATTATATTATGAATATTTTGTTTATGAAAACAATATTTATTAAATTTTTTGATTTAAATTGAAAAATAATTAATGTTGTGGAAATGTTTTAAATTATTATTTGTATAAAACGTATTTAAACAATTAATTATTTAAAAAAAAAATCAGTTAAAAATCATGAATTATTAGAAAATAGGTTTGATATGCAGTCTAATTTTTAAGAGTAATGATTGATAGCCTACCCTCGTGACAATTTTTTGTGCCTACTCTTACATGGCAAGAATTGATTGGGTAAATAAATTAATATATTAATTGTTATAAAATTTATATCCAATGATATATTGCCACGTAAGGGTAGGCAATGAAAATAGGAAAAAGAGTAGGCTGCATAGCACTACTCAATTTTTAAAACCTTGATACATATTTGAAGGGTTCAAACGTAAAATTACCGAATTTCAGTTACATTAATATATATTTTTAAGTAAATAATATGTGATATCGCTTTTGAAAATGAAAATAATCCTTATATGTTATATTATATTTCAATAATGCTAAAATTAATATAATCAACAATAAATATTATCTTTAAATAAATTTTAAATAAAATTAATATGAAATAATATTTATAGTAAAGGTTATTTATAATATAAATTAATTATATTTATTATAAGAATTGACTTTTAACTATTTTTTAAATTAAAAAAATTATATATATATTTTTTATTTTTGAAAATTTTTATTTTCAAACATCTCAAATGTTTTTCTTTAATGTTTTAGAAATGAATATTTTATATTAATCGAAGGTTGTGTTTGGCATGAGTAGTGTTTTTAATAGCGTTTAGTGTTTTTAAAGCGTTTAAAGTTTTTTAAAGCGTTTAGCATTTTTTTAATAGTGGTTAGTGTTTAGCGTTTTAATTAGTGTTTTTAATAAATACTGTTTGGTAAATTAGTGTTTTATTTATCTAATGAGGTTCAAATGACGTAAAAGGACATAATATAAAAAAAAGTAGTTATTTTTATGTTTAAAATAAAATCTTATTATAAATTTTTTTCTCAATAAGTAACAAAATTAAATAATAAATTTATAAAATCAACTTCTTTTTATATTTTCATTAAAAAAAATTTAATTTATTGTAAATAAAATTAAAATAAATAATAAAAAATATTATGAAATAAAATAATAAAATAAAAGTAATTTAAAACTAATATTGATGAGGATAATTTGGGAAGAATTTTGGAAACTCTCTCACTTAAACACTAAACGTGGCTTCCAAGAACGTTTTAAAAACTCTCTAAAAAACACTCATATTAGATTACAAGCGGTTGATCCAAACAAAAGATATATATATTTTTTTCTTTAGAGTTTTGAGTGAGTCAAAACACTAAACTTTAAGAAAAAAGCTTGTAACAAACATAGCCGAAATATATTAACTTAAAAAATTAAAATTTTTATTTTAAAATAGATGACTGATTTTAGTGTAACCTTTAAAGTTCCTAAAACTCTTGGGACATGTTTGGATAATCGGCCATTACCTCTTAGTGGTGAATTGATTATAATAACAGTTAACTGTTAAATTATTTACTAATTGTTAACAATAAATAACATCGTGTTTGTCACATTTTCAATTATAAAATTGAATAAAAGGTTTCTTTATATGTTTCTCATAAGTTATGTATATAAGTTTGTAAAAAAACTACAATATTACATAATATTATGTATTATTTAATTTTATTAATTATATTTAAATTATCCTATTTTGTTTTCAAACTAAAATAAATTTACAAATTATATTTATATAATTTGATTCGGAATCCACCCAGTGATTGGAATCATAATGTAAATCGTCCTATTTTTTTAAAAAAATATATAAAAATTTATTTTTATATTTTAAAAATTTTATTTATAAATTTAAATAAAATTTCATAATATCTAAATTTTAACTTAAATTCTCTTTGTTAAATAGATTTATATAATTAATTTATAATCAAATTTTTTTCTTCGATTAATTTGGGTGATTTTTATTAAACAATTCATCATATTCGTTAATAGTGTTGAATCTGACAATTAATAATATTTAAATAATTTATAAATTAAATTAATCAAACTTTTTTACTTTTTTTTAAAAATCTCTTTGAAAATTATTAAACATAATTTTTATCCATTCTTTGAAAATTTACTTTATATATAGAGAGAAGATACAATGATATATGCTCTGGCATTGGATTATAATTCAATCACGTGTTGGACAAAGTTAGCTGTGCCAGCTTTTATTTATTTATTTATTTATTTAAAGGTTATCTGTTGTTGACTTTGTTGAGGTCTCTCTCTCACCTTGCTAACTTCCATCAAATATGTCGCAACCAATAAATACAGTACAGGGTGTAAGGGGGATGATTTTAAATTTGTGAGATCAAATTAGGTGTAGATACGATACGACTTTTTAATACGATGCAACTAAAATACTCTGTTTTGTTATATAAGGCTGAGAGCACAAAAACAATATTCCAGTCATTATTGTTTTAACCTACTTGTAATATTAAACACATTTGAACTATTTTAAATTTCTTTTGCTATGAAGTTGTTATATAATAAATAAATACTGATAAATTTTTTAAAAATATATATAAATAATAGATTTAATTAATTTGTAAAAGGACACTTGAAAAATTAAAAAAGATAAAATCTAATATATTAATTATTAAAAAGAAAAACTCCAAGAATTAGACTGTATACTTCTATAATAGGGTGGCACAGTTGCATTTCATTATGATTCACAAATAATATTAAAGATTCCAAGAGAGTTTTCCTCATTTATGATAGTATTTCTATTTTGACCATTTATTTGTTTATATTCTAAAAAAATTTTAAAAATATTTTTAAATTTGAATAAGTGTATATTTCAGACATATTTTCAATTAGTGTTTTAAATAGTATTTAAATTTTAAATTAATTTTTGCAATAAAATATGTATTTGTAATCTCGTTTAAAATAGTGTTTATCATTTCAATTATGATTTGAAATAGTGTTTGTGATACCTAGCAGAAATAACTTTCAATGATTTACTTTATTAATTTTTATAATTAATTACATAATTATCTTTTTGAGGTATATTTATTGGTAATTAAAAAATATATGTATAGAATTAGGTGGTAAAAATTATATATATATATATATATATATATTCTGATGTTTTTTAGAATTATCATTAATCTAGTTCCTACACACATAGCAAGGGATCTGAGGTAGCCAGCCAACCAAATTCGAGATAAGTTATGGTGTACCTGCCTTGAATTTATTGTGGTTTTAATCATTATTAAACAATCAATAGGACATGCTTATTAATTATTAATTGGGAGGTTATTACAGTATTAAAATTAAAAAAATAAAAAATATAAAAAGAAAAAAAAGAAAAAGAAAAGAAGGTTACTTACTTGTAGAAAAAAGTAGCTGGAAAAGACTGATAGTAAATTCCAAAGGAATGAGCTTGATCTTCCAAAGACTCGAAGACAGTCTTTTGAGGGTAACCTTGAAGCAGCATGTTGTTGTCGTTACTAGTGGCCCCATGGGATGTAGCGGAGTGCAAATAGAGGCGATTGGACTGAGTGGAAGAGGGTATGGAGGAGAACCAACGATCACAAACCGCGAACTCACTCACCAGCTCTTTGAATACAGGCAGCGCTTCCGGTTTGAACCCCTTCATTACTATCTCCCCCATCCCGGCTTGTATGCTCTCCGCGTTCTGGACAAACCCATTCATGGTGGGACCCGACCCCGGATTTGGGTCTGGGTTGTTGTAGTCCCATGCTTTCCCGAACACTTGCTCGTAGATGGCTTGGATCGAGTGTCCCGGGTCTGGGTCGATGAAACCTGCTGTGTCTTTGAAGAATATCCTCTCCGAATTCGGGTCGGCTGTTGATTTCGGGTTGGATTCAGATCCCGTTACGCCATCTATTTCCGTGTTGAGGGATTTGAACCATCCCAGCATGTGGTCGAACGACCGGTTTTCTTGGACCAGGACCACTACCGTCTTGATCGGGGAGGAGCTTCCGCTGCCGCTTCCTTCTTCCGCTACCATTTTTCTTTTCTTCTGTGGGTCTGTTCTGCTTTTATATTCTTTTCTATTGGAGACTGACTTTAGTCTCTATTTAAGGAAGGTTCTCCTCATTTGGAGAGTGACATCTAAACTACCATTTTTATATTTTCACATTCAAATCCAAAAATGAATAATATCACCACGTAACCGACCGGACAACTAATCTTCGGACATTACTGTCATTCTGTCAAATCAATTATTAATCCAATATAGTAAACAAAACGATGATGGTAAATTTATAGTATACTATAATTTTTTCAAGTAAAAATCTGTTGAGTTGGAAATACTAAAAATTATTTATAATTTATATTATATTTATAGATTTGGGTTGCCAAAATTTTAAAATTAATTTGCACAGCGCGGGGAGTGAATTTCTGGAAGTCATTTTCCATTTTAAAACCGTGCCTTATTTTAGATGTAAGACTTTAAACTATTAATATTTGTGTTTTTCTATCAATATTCTAAAAAATCATAAACAAATTGACTTATTTTTTCAAATGTTATATCAAATTCGGCTTTCACTAATTTCCAATTTGCCACTAAAAATAAAAGCTGCTAGTATCATTATTCATACTCATAAGTGGTAAGATTGGTGTTCAAATACACGGGGCACTTAGGTCTTTGAATGTTTATATTTTTTAAATTAAAAACGTGAAAAATAAAAAAATATTTGAAAGGAAGAGATGCAACCCCATCATCTCATGTATTGGACATATTTGATGTTTTGTGTAAATATGATTTGCCATCTTATTCACATGTTAGTAACCTACTGTTTCAGTCCTTAACCTTTGATGATTTTACCATTTAGTCTTTGAAGATTTTCAAGGAAAAAAATAGGAAGTTAAATTTCTCTTCATCATATTCATTTCTAATAGCAATAACAAAAAAAGAATAGAACTAGGCACAATAACGCAAATGGCTTCTCCTGAATAATAAGAACAACCAATGTTCATCTTATGTTGGGAGCAACAACATTAATACTATAAAGCCGACATCAATACTTGACACAACTGGAAGTCTGAGTTCTCATACTTCTTCTTCAATACTTACAATACCACCACTAACCGCGATGGAACTACAATCGGAGCAGCAGCCACCTGCGAAGAGGTGAAATATATGGTTTGGTGATAGACGATTATGAGTTGTTATTTGGATCACGCGGCAATCAAAGATTTTAAGGCTAATTATGGGTGGTGATGTTGATGTTAGTGGTGATAATGATACATCTATGGGGTTATTATGACCAACTATCTATTTTGAAAATACGGCTAGCTCTGATATCACTTGTTGAACAAATCGGTGATCAATTGCAGTGAAGACGAGTATCGGTAACCACAAAGTAAAACAACATACACACGACAATAAATATTGATAGAAAATAAGACACAAGGTTTTTACATGGAAACCCAAAATGGGAAAAAACCATGGCCGTCAGGACGACGAGAGACTAATTCACTATGTAACAATAAAGCAACAGTTACAACCAGAATATCACTCTCTCACTCCCCAATATAATTACATTGGTTACAGTCTCACATACAAGCTCTCCTCATATGAGTCTGACAGGATAACAAGACTCGATCTTAAAACTCAAGATCTCCATGGTCTCCATTAATCCCAGACCCCAATTGGGCACCTCCCAAATCTAACTAACTAGATCTACATTGTTCTCTCCAGGATATCTAATAATAGATACAAGCACCATATTTATAGCATTAGATTACTTAGTCACAAAGTAATCCTAAACCATTAAGAAAACCTTTTCTTATTTAGGATTATCAAAGATCTCTTTCCTAATTAGAATCCACTTAAGAAAAACCATTCCTAATCAATATGACTTCCAAAACAGTATTCAAGTCTTTTCCTAATTACAAACAAATTCTGGATACCGGAGTATACCCGAATTCTCGTCACAATCCTAACACTATCAAGATATCGATTTTAATGGTGTTTCTTCTTGTAGAGATTGCACGATCCGTGGAATTTATTGATATTTTTCTATTCATTATATGTCAGTATAAGTAGACACATGTAGTCTACATTGTGTAAGATTTTTAAACACTACAAGAAATATGGTTTTTGGAAGCTGTTAATGTCATCTGTCAATAAGTATGCATTAGGAGCTGTAAAACCGGCTGTGGTATGGGGAGTTATAAAATCGACTGTAGTATAAGTAGTTGTTAAAAGTTTAATTATTGGAAACTAGCATGTGCCAGCTGCCTTTGACTTTTCGCAACTAACATTGTTAGTTGCCAAAAGTTATTGGCAGCTGCCAATGTTAAATTTTTTTTTTTAAAAAAGAATAAATGTTTGATTTTTTAATTAATAGTATTTTATAAAAATAAAATTTAATTTTAGTACTATGAATATCCATTATAAAACATATAAAAATTATATAATTAATAATTGAAAATATAATAATAATACAAAAATTAAATTATCAAATTTATTATATAAATATTTTACATATTAATAATAAAATAATTTCATACCTATATACAAAATTAACTTTAATCCTAACTTCCATTATATAAAAAAAAAACAAAACAAAAAAAACAAGCAAACAACAATCCTAACTTTAAAGACTTTTCTTTTTCTCTCTCTTCAATTTTCTTCTAGAGTTCCATTGCAAAAGCTTTAACCTACACATATCATTTAAGTAATTAAACATATGATATAACAAAATAATACAAAAGAAATCTCACCATAACTTCAAGCACTTGATCCTAACAATCATTTATTAAAAATCAACAACAATCATTTATCAACTAATTTTAAAATTATAAAATCCAAAAAAGAACCAAGGATAAATAAAAATTACCTTTGAACCATGGAAATCAAATACGTAGTAGAGAGGCAAATGATTGTGTCAAGTGACAATAAGACTTAAATTTTGTTTTAATGGAGCCTTTGGAAGAGATGAGAAAAAAAAGAAGAAAAGAATGAGAAGAGAAATCAAAGAGAAAATTAGGGCAACTTACCCTAAATATTTTTTGCAGCTGGTTTAAAAGGTAAGCTGCCAAAAAACAATTAGCAGTCGGCACTAGTTAGGCTGGTTGCCAATAATTTTAAAATAGACGGTATTTTTTCCACCATTAAAAAATGGCAGCTGGCCCATTTTAGGTCAGCTATAAAAAGTTAGTGGCAGCTGACATTTTAAAGGTCAGCTGCCAAAAGTTTTTGGCAACTGACAATTTTGGACATGCTGTTAAAAACCACTTTTAGCAGTTGTTTTATTTGGGCCAGCTGCCAATTCTTAACTGTTAAAAGTCCATTTTCTGGTAGTGAAGTGATAAATATATAATTGTACATATCTAAATCACCAAGTGATAAACATAAAGGATAACTGCACATATCTAAAACTTTATCAACAACCTCAATTCGAGCATTCTAATGGAAAGGTTGAATCGCCAAATGAAACATTAGAGTTCGATGTTGAAATTTAGGCAAGTGTTTTGTTAAAATATATGTTTGCTGATCTTTGGAATATATAAACTTAACTTGAAGCTCCTTCTTATGCACCTTGTCATGGACAAAATGAAAATCAACCTCAAGATGCTTAGTTCGTGTATGGAAAACGGGATTGGTTGATAAATATGTGGCTTCAATATTATCACACCACAAATTTGGAGTTTGAGAAGAAAAGTAACAATATCATATAACACTGCCTATATCCAAGTCAATTCGGTTCTTGTAAGGATAATTGCATGATATTCTACTTTAGTTGACGACTTAGCTACAATCTGTTGCTTCTTTGAATTCCAAGAAACTAAAATGCGACCTATGAATATAGCATACCCAGTTGTAGAGTTTCTATCAGCAAGATCACTAGCCTGGTTTGCATCCATAAATATTTAGTTGTGTACAATACGATTTCGAAATCAACAACCCATGATGGATAATATACTTTAATTATCTCAATATTCTGTTTACAAAACTCAAATTTTCTTCTATTGGGGAGTGTAAATATTGAGACACTTTTTGGACTGAATAACACACCTCTAGTCTGGTTAAACTTAAATATTATAATCCCTTAACTATACTCCTGTACAAAGTAGGATAAGAAAATAGTTCACCTGAAGTAAAACTATTTCTTACCTTTGAAATTATTGAAGTCGAAATTCCACGACAATCCTTCACCTTTGTTTTAACTAGTAAGTCATTGATGTAGTTGTGTTGAATTAAGAGCAACCCATCACTTGTCCAATTTGCTTCCATACCCTGAAAAGATTAATTTTCCCAATACCTTCAATATAAAGTCATTTTGAAGAGAACTAATAATATTATGCATTACAGTAGTATGTGTGCCAGTAAGAATTATATCGTCAACATACACAAGTGCAAACAACATAACATCATTCTTTGTATATTGAAACAAGGACGGATCAACGGGAGAAACTCGAAAACCATGAGTAATAAGAGCATAAAAGAGTTTTTTGTACCATTATAGTGGGGCTTGCCAAAGGCCATAAAGAGATCGGCGCAGCCGACAAACATGATCAGGCTTTATCTAGTCTTGAAAACATGGGGTTTGTTCCATGAACACTACATCTTCCAAATGACCATGAAAAATAGTGCTAGATACATCTAACTGTTTTATTAATCATCTTTTAGAGACTGCGATAGATAGAATTATGCGAATGGTATACTACAAGGGAAAAATCTCAAAGTAATCAATGCCAGGCCGTTAATGAAATCCTTTGCCAACCATCTTGGCTTTGTATCAATCTATGCTCCCTTTAGCTTTTTGTTTAACATTGTAATATTTTATATATGAGAAGGTCAGGTATTTAATTATTTTTTAAAATGAAATACCACATTTCGTTAGAAATTTTGTTATTTATAATTTTAAGTATAATGTAATAATATAATAGTTTGATAAAATTATTTATTTTAAATAAATAGTAAATAATTTTTTCATTAGAAAATGTTAATTCAATAATTTTAAACTTTAAAATATTTTTTAAATAAAATATCAAATTTTATAAAATTCCTTAAAATTGTTGTAATTTTTAAAGAAAATTTTTTTTCTAATACTATAAATATGATTTATTTTTTTTAATATATCATGTGAAAAACTTATTTTATCTATATATATATATTATTACTCTATTTAAGGTTATATTAAAAACTTTAGTTGTAGAAAATTATAGATTGAGAATTTATGATAGTTAGATTCTCTCATTTTTAAAAAATTTTTTTTATAGGGTTTTATGATGGGAAAGTAACTCAAGACTATCAAGGATCGATGGAAGGCAAAACACTGGAAAGACAGGGAACAGATTTTAACTCTAAGTCAAGGAGTTAAGTCCAAAGAAAGGCTGTCTTCGACCGTGTAGCTTTCGACAGAAGCAAGGGCGGGCCTTGTTCCTTCGGTCGAAAGCCCAACTAGAGATTTTTCCTGGATATTGCCACAAGTCCAATAAGCTATAACACCAGGTGTGTAATGCCCAACCCCGATCCAGCCGGAACCGAATCTAGATCGAGGACCTACAAACACGAATACCCAAAACATACATGAATATGAAGTCATAATAAATATGTTAAATTACAATTTCTCAAAATAGAGGTACAAAAAATTTAAAACTTGTACAAATAAAATATTTTGATGATATAAAAATGGTGAATAAGAAAAATTCATAATATAGTTAGATTCATAATGAAAAATATGTGTATTTATATTTGTATAAAAGCTACATTGATAACTTCCATTTACAACCTAAAATTTTACCATAAGTAAATATATATATATATATATATATATTAAATATAAGATAGAAAACCATAAAACATTTACCGAACTCCCAAACTTACAATTTATTTTAAAAAGAAAATAAACTGCACTACTCAATAAGTCTATGCAAGTAATTCAAATCAAAGGATGACTCCTATCATTAATATGCTTAAATTAGACATATATGATCATTTTAAATATATTATCATTTAATAGTTAAATGACACCAATCACATTTTTATTTTAAAAATAAAATAATATAAAAATAAATAACAAGATACACACATAATATACTACTACTTGCAATAATAATAATCATAATTTTGTATGATATAGTTTTGGTAAATAAACGTTGGACCCTCCGGAGCCGCTCCCCCAAGTCCCACATTAGTATGATATTGTCCGCTTTGGGTCAGGGCCGAGCCCGCACAGATTTGTTCTTGGGTACCACCACCCAAAAGGTCTCATATTAATGGAGTTCTCTGAATGCTTTATATACAAGTCATTATCCTTTTTTATTACCGATGTAGTATTGGGTTTGACACCCGAACAATAAATGAAATATATCCTTACATATAGAAGTTACCTTAATAAATTTACCCTTATATTACAAAGTCTCATAAGTGAAAACTCTTTATACATATTTTTGATATTAAAACCCATAAAAATTAAATCTACACTTTATATAATAGAAAACTGCATTTAACCCTCATTTTTACAATTGAAAACTTTAAATTCAAAATATGTCATTCGCAAACACTAACATTTATAAACATTGATTTTATAAAAAAAGAGTACATGAAAACTAGAGACCCAAAATTCAAGTGAAATGCTTATGATGGCTACTCCGAAACCTGACTAGAACCTGCTCAATCGCCTGTCACTTTTATTTAAAGAAAAAGAAGAAAACAAAATAGGAAAGAAAACTAACGGGTTAAGCTAACAAGCTCAGTTGGTAAACCATATCCCAAACATAAACTTAGAAATGCACTAGTTTGCTAAATTAATGAGTAACACACAAAGCACGTTATGTAGCCTCACTAGGGATTCCTACTATCATAGAAGACATCAATCATACACCCTTATTCGAACATTGATGTATGCACACCTAATAGTTATGATGACATATGATTAGGTTCCTTTCGTTGTTTAGTACATTTAAGTCGTACGATAAAATGCACATACATGGTTACTTATTCCTCAAGAATGTCATTAAATTTTTCCCATAAGTCGGATCACGATAAGTTTTTCTCAGTATTGTCTATAGAATGTAGGGTATGAGAATTATGGATAAAACACAAGGTTTTGGAACCAAAAGACACCATTAGAAAATATAAAAAAATCAAATAAATATTTTAATATCATGAATTAAAATTTATTATCATTGAACTTCTGATTCTCGCCTAGATATGACAATATATTTGTTACTCAAATTTAACACGACAGCCTACACCATGATAATAACTAACTTCTCTAACTCAAAATCATGAATTCACAAGCATATGATTCAAAGAAAACACTCATTCTCCATCTCTGGTTGTTAATTTTAATCACCAGCAAAAATTATAAGGCCAACATTTCATTTCATTTGATTTTAACATTGCACAGGAACTCAATAAAATCAACTTTCATTTGGAGCAGAAATAACCATGACTTCTTAGCTAGTTTTCACATTTTAATTAAATTATTAGCCCAGTATAAAAATCATTTTAAACATACATACTTCATCCCAAGATGTTAATAATCGCTACAAATAATAATCACATGTCACCGACTCCATTATTTATGAATTTAACACTACAAAATGACTGTATAAAATCAGTCTATTTTGACAGATTTTTAACAGCTCTAATATGTCAATAAGCTACATTTCCTAGATAAAAACAAATGATCTATAAGTCATATCTCGATGAAAATATTTTTTTTACTAGCACAAGATATCAATTTATAATTTCAAGCATTAACCTCTGGCCAAATACTAACTACCATTTTTTAAAATTTCACTACATGCCTATAAAACCAGTTTTTCAGCATAGCGATAAACCAGTCCAATTTATACCTTCAAGTCATGTTTAGCAGCTCTTAAAACACATGTCGATAACACTTTACACTAACCAATTAATCATTCATATATATATATATATATATATATATATAAAAGGTGTTATACGATATTAACAAAATAGAAACAATTACAAAGAATTTTGTTTATCAAGATTTTAACATTGCATAAAAGGTCGCAGAGACCAACTAACTAGAAAATATTAAACTTAGTCAATAACCGATTCAACCTACCACAACATGACACACATGATATGCACTAGTAAAGGCAGTGGCGGAGCCCGTGCAAACTTTAGATGAGGACTGGTGGACTGGTGACCGAAAATAATAAAGTGGTATTTTATTTATAAATATATTAATAATAATTTAAATTATATTATATGTCAATGTAAAAAATTGTAATTATGAATAAAATTAAAATCAAATGTTGATGTGATGTAGATTAGTAAAGAATTAAATTAAATTAAATCAAACTAATCATACGGTAAAATTATTATATCGAATGGTATAAACTAATTGAATAAAAATAATTTCAATTTTTAATTCAAATTGTGATGATTTAACTTTATTTTAATCCTAACATCCAATAAAAAAAAGTTTTGAATTTGAAAATTTTTAAATAGAAATAAAATTAATTAAATTACATGAATATATGATTTTGATTAAAATTAGGAAGAATCTAAATTAAATTTTAATTTAAAAAATATAATAACGAAATTAATTTAATTTAATGGATTGAAATTTTTTTTAACTTTATCATATAATTATTATATAATAAAGTTTTATATTATTTTAATTATTTTAAATCTTTAACATATCATAGTAAATATATAAATTAGTTTATCTAAAATAAGAAATGAAAAATGTTTACATTTTTTTTTAAAAAAAGAATAAATATAATAGTTTCTTTAATTTTTAAATATATTAAAAATTAAAAGATAATATATTTTTCAAGACAAAACAAGAACTTAATATATTCTCTCTCATATTCAATTGGTACTTTCCCCCACATATTTAATTAATGCATTTTTCCACTTTATGAATAGGGTATATTAAAGTTTGAATAGAATCAATGGACATAAAAGTATTTTCAAAATTAAAGTCTCGGTTATTTAAAAAACAAAAATAATAGTAGAGGTAAGAGAATATTTATAGATTAGGATATTTAAAAGATCTTCAAAATCTAAATTTAATTATTTAAAGAACCTAAATAGTATTAAATATAAGGATATGATGTTTTGAGTTTTTATCATCAATTATATACATTTAGGAAATTTTGGTCGGCGAGCCATGGGCTGAAGCCCACCCTAACCTTGGGCTGGCTCCGCCACTTAGTATAGCTATAATAATGAATGACACACAAGCACCCCTATTAGATCTACTAGCACACTTTTACATTAAAAATGTTCAATAACATCAATAGTTAAGTAAACGAATATCTAAAATAAACTCCTTAAACTCCTATTATATGCATTAGATCCATTAAGTTGTTTATGTTTCATTACGTGAAGTATGAATGCAATAAAAGATTACTTGAACTACAAGTAATCAGCAAATAATAATTGTTTAAATAAATTAAAATAAAATAAAATAAAATAAAGTCAATTAATTAATTTATCATGTTTATTTTTATTTTTGTTTTTAGTATTATAATTATTATTTCTATTTTTTTTCTATAGACAATAAATTCGGTTGGTTTTTAAGCGACTTTAATCAGTTTAAAATAGACAAAATATTAGTTTTTGAACTCACGAAAACACATATATATTATCAAGTGATATATACAACAACATTAAATAATCATATAGACTTCCTAACCCATTACCATATGGTTTATACACTGCACAAATGATCAAAATTGTAATACCCCATATTGAGACAGAGTTAAAAGGAATTGAATTGCTACTCATTTCAACAATGTGCACATTATTTTTAGGGAGACCAGAACATGAGAACCTAAAGTTAAGCGTGCTTGGCTTGGAGCAATCTTAGGATGGGTGACCTTTTGGGAAATTTTCTCGGAAAGCATGCGAGTGAGGACAAAGCATGCTGGAACGCGTAATGGTGGTCTGTGGGGCTAGTGTTTAGCCTAAAGACTGATTGTGAATGACGTGGGGCCCTGCCGCCGCGCTTCGGGTTCATCTGGAGGCGGGGGCCAGATGTTACAAATGGTATCAGAGCAACCCTACGACCGCGAGGGCGCCTGTGGACATAAGAGCCCTGGGCGCATTTGTCTAGCGGGGTAAAGGTTCTGGGAATGATGTGGGCCAACATTAACGAGGACGTTGTGTCCTAGGGGGTGGATTCTAACACCCCATATTGAGACAGGGTTAAAAGAAATTAAATTGCTACCCATATCACCAATGTGCACATTGTTTTTCGGGGAGCCCAGAATATGAGAATTCCAAAGTTAAGCGTGCTTGACTTGGAGCAATCTTGAGATGGGTGACCTTCCTGGAAATTTTCCCGGAAAGCATGCGAGTGAGGACAAAGCATGCTGGAAAGCGTAATGGTGGTCTATGGGGCTAGTGTTTAGCCTAAAGACTGATTGTGAATGACGTGGGGCCTTGCCGCCGCGCTTCGGGTTCATCTGGAGGCGGGGGCCAGATGTTACAAATGGTATCAGAGCAACCATGCGACCGCGAGTGCGCCTGTGGACATAAGAGCCCTGGGCATGCCTATAGCGGAGGTAAAGGTTCTGGAAATGATGTGGGCCAATCACAATGAGGACGTTGTGTCCTAAGGGGGGTGGATTGTAACACCCTATATTGTGACAGAGTTAAAAGGAATTAAATTGCTACCCATATCACCAATGTGCACTTTTTTTTCGGGAGCCCAAAACATGAGAACTCCAAAGTTAAGCGTGCTTGGCTTGGAGTAATCTTGGGATAGGTGACCTTTTGGGAAATTTTCCCGGAAAGCACAAGAGTGAGTACAAAGCATGCTGGAAAATGTAATGGTGGTCTGTGGGGCTAGTGTTCAGCCTGAAGACCGATTGTGAATGATGTGGCGCACTTCCAATGCGCTTCGGGTTCATCCGGAGGCGGGGGCCGGATGTTAGAAAAATGATCATCCAGAAAAATGATCATCCAGACTACAACAACTTGCATTTTCTGAGCTACTTGCTCAACTTTTAACATACAAGATATCAATATTTTAGCTATGAAGAGCACCTATAAACCGACTAGAGATAAAAAGAATTAATTATATTGACTCAATAAGACTGACGACTTATTAATTTTCAGCTTCGACACTGTCTAAGTGGTTTATGTAACCAACTTGGTTGCAACAAGAAAGAAAAAAAAATAAAATTAATACTTCTGGATGTTTACACCTAATTACCAAGCCTACTTATTAGCTATTATCTCCTGCTTTTCTTACATTATTAAACAAAACATAACACAACTAAAACTCGATCAATATTAGCCCTCTAAATGAAGGCAATCGGCTATTACCATAATATAAGCTGAACATGTACAATAACCATACCTAATTATCTTGATATCCAAGCATATACTCACATCTACCATAACAACTATAGTTCCAATATTATCTTCTTAAACCACAATAACAATATTCATATCAAGCGAGAACCTATTCATGCTGCGACTGTGAACAAGACACACAGATGACATATTTTGTCAAATAAGACCTTAGATTCAAATGCATCAATAAATCATAAAATTATTATATATTCATTTATGCCCGAACTAACTTAAAACTCATAGTCAAACGAGACAAATAATGAGCTGAAGCTCCTAATAAAAAATAATATACCGAAGTCCCGAATACAAATAATAAACCAAAGTTCCGAATAGATAGACATCATGTCTTTAGCCTATTAGCTATACAAATAATGAACACATCCAAAACTTGATCTTTAGTCTTCAAGGTATAAACCCAAGTCTTCTTGGTATAAACCCAAGTCTTCTTGAATAGTCATCTATGAAGGTCACAAAATATAAGGCACCCCTAAGTGACTTCACCTTTATAGGCCCACAAAGATCCGAATGTACAAGGTTAAGTATATTTAATTTCCTCTTAGATGAAGAACGATGAAAGCTAACCCGTTTTTGCTTTCCTGCCAAATAGTAGGAACACCCCCTAAATTTTTGTGTGTTCTTCATATCATAAAATTTCATCTTCTTACTTAGAAAATCTAAGTTTTTCTCATTGATGTGTCTGAGTCTCTTATGCCATAACTAAGCTTTATCCCCATCCTCAACTGCATTAATGACAGATTTTGAAAGCTTAGCTTGTAACATATATAGGTTACATTGTCTCTTACCTCTGGCCACTACCATAACTCCTCTAGTGAGCTTCCATTGACCATTACTGAAAAAGTTGCAATATCCTTCATCATCAATCTTTCCTATGGAGTAATATTCACACGAAAATCAGGAATATGCTTGACATTCTTCAAAATAAACTTGGAGCCATTATTTGTCTCCAATACCACGTCACCATATCCAACGACTTTAGCCTTATTATTATTTTCCATCCTTACACTTCCAAAATGACCAGCAATGTAAGATATGAAAAAATCATGCTTTTACATAACATGTATTGAAGCCCCACTATCAATAACCCATGTAACGTCCACAAACCCTACCTAGAAGTTGATTTTGAAATCATTTATTGAATTATTTGTATTTGACATGGTATGATTTTGGAATTAAAAATATCGTTTTTAGAGTCATTTGAATTTTTGAAAATTCTTTGAGTGAGAACCAAAATTCTTAATTGAGTAAAAATTGTTACTTTCAAAAATTATACCCGGAGGGTAAAATGGTTATTTCCAAACCCAAATATGGTAAATCAGAAGTTGTTTCAAACTATTCTTTTTTATTTAAAATAGGTTTAGTTTGGAAAATATGAAATTTTGTTTAAAACTAGCTGTTTTTAATTTAAAATATGTTTTCGGGGTGATTTTAGAAATAATAAAAGTTTTCCTAAAGAAACTCCAATTCACTAGCCCATTAGCAAATTTGTACATAAGTATTATTTTCCTACAGTAATGAGAATTTTTTATCGCTTCTATTTCACATTCAAAAAGCCCTAAATTCCTTTTCTCTAAAAACCCTAACTTTTGGGTCTGTGCTGTCCACACTTCGATTGCCGTAACTTTTTTCGTACACGTCCGATTGATGTAATTTTAGAGGTTAAAAAAATATTATTTTATCCCTGTATAAATAATTGCAATATTTGAATCTCAAACCTTTCCGAAATCTACCCAGACCGTCAAAAATCAGCCCGGACAAATCAGAAGCTTGTCAATTTTAAAATTGAACTTCAAATGACCATAACTTCCTCGTCTAGACTCAGAATGACCTGATTCTAAATGGGTTTTCTTTGATATTTAATTGTCTACAACTTTAATGAAGACACTATCCTCAGATTCCTGCATCTTCGTGGTCAAATTTGGCCAAAATCGAAATGTTAGTCTACAGGATCGCGCCGACGACTAACCATATTCATCTGATCCTATCTTCTTTGTCTGATCTCTAAACAATGTCAATCAACTTCGGTTTTCTTTGTTGTTTTGTCCTCAACAAATTTGATGAAGACTCCATTTGCTAATTTCTATGATCTCATAGTTGAAAACGTGTATAGGTCCTAATAGTAGTATAAGGTCATATTCAAATCCTCATAAGCAAATGCAAGCTTGTGATCGACGATAAAAGGTTTGTATCCCATTTTTTGCCATACAAAATATATGTTTTTGTTTGATAGTTATAGGCGCATGTATAGAATTTTATGAGACATGTAGAGACTTACATATTTGCACCATAAGAAATATCTTGATTATGAAATCAATAGATGTGAAAGTATAGTAATGAAATAAATTGACTTATTGATAGATGGTAATTGTAGACTAAGATATTGTGTAGTCTGAAGTGCTTCACCCCTTTTAACGGATCAATAAATGGAACAGAATATATTTGGACTATGGATTTCTTTCTTGTGAATGTTTGTGACATTAGAAGAATTTACTATAGATTGGTTTTTGAATCTTTATTGTTTGTGCCTTTTAATGGACTAATTATATAACTATAATGAATTGAATTAGTATTGGATTTTGATGTATATATGCTTGAATTAAATGCCTAGTCTAATGTGTACATGAGTTTGTGTGTAATATATTACACTTAATGTCATTAATCTTGGAAATTGAATGGTAGTTTATGTATTTATTTGCGTGGAATTTTTGAACTACTAGTCAATGCACCACGCATTGCGCGATTTTTAGTTTTTTTTATGTTATTTTTTTATACAAATTTAGTTTGTGTTTTTTTAAAATGTAATTTGATTATTATTAATAAAAAGATTTAAATAATAATAAAAATTCTTAAACCACTTAAATGAGAGCATATTATTAAATCCATGATTCAGGTGATTGGTTGATGACAAAAATAATTTAAAAAGTTAATTTTTTTTTTTTTAATTTTTGAATTAAGTTGATTCTATTGTGTTTAGCCACTCATGCCTGACAAACTATAACCATTAAAATATTGTTTTAAATTCTACGAAAATTTGAATAATTGCAATTTTTAAATTTTAGTTTACTCGGACTTGAATAAGTCTGAAAATCATATCCGAGTCGATTGAACTCATTAGCATCCCCAATTACCCCAACATAATTCCATTAAAAAGTCATACAATATTATACACTACACCCTTTAATTGACGTGACGATAACAAACGAATAGAAAATTTATTAATCACATGAAAAAAAATAAAGTTTACAACACCAGTAGTTACCAACTCAATTAACCAACATATCGAGTTACACTCAACTCCTACAACCCTTACCATCATCAATCCAGCTTTCACAACCATTTCCTTCATTGTCTGTATAGCATCGTTACTCTTCCTTATCACACACATGCACCAATAATGTAACCAAAACTCTCCAAATCAGTAACACAACCTACTCTATCAATTCCTTTCAACACATTAACAGCCTCCACCTGCTGATGAACAACACATAATGCTGATGGACTTCATTTCTAATAGAATATAACTTATTAACGGAGATTGGCCTTTGTACTTCAACCAATGAAAGAAGGACATGAATTTGAGGAAATGAACACACCCAGAACGAAGTGTACGTTGTAGAACAGCAAGTGAAAGAGAGAATGGATCTGGACTCTAAAGAGTATAAGATTAATAGAAATAAATGTCTTGTTGCAGAATCTAGGTCCAATATTTACATCAAACTTCACTAAAAAAGATAAATTTAAAATAACAACGAAAAACAAAATTCTACATCACATCACAGTAATCCTATATCAAACAAATCAAGAAGCATAAAAAGAGCATTATTCATACATTATGTTCAAATTAAAGAAAATAGAACACCGACTTAGCAAAGATTGTAAGTGAAACTATCATAATTATCAATGAAAATAATAGGATTCTTATTGATCTCACTCTCTTCATCCAAAACCGATGCCCTTGTACTTGAATCCACCATTTCCATTTATCATTTCACTAATTCATTTCTATATTTCCCCTCAACATGCAGCCTTGCAAATTCAAACTCCAGAAATCAATAAAAATAAATCCTTTCACATCTTAAACATGTAAAACCCAAAAACATACAGAAGAAATCCCAAAAACGCATAGAGGAAATCTTAATTGGAGGAGATGAAAAAGTGGAGAGGTGGGTTTGAGAGGGTGTTAAAAGTTTTTTTTTATACAATAGAGGGTGTTGGGTGCAACAGAGAAGTTTGTGAAAGCATTAGAGCTGCCATTTTTTAGATACAACACAAATATAAACTTTTGGTTATTTAAAGTATGTTGTTTAGTGATACTATTGGGTTGATACCTATATTACACCAGAATCATATTACAATATGAATCTGCAATCATTTAAAAAAATGATATATTCTTTACATAGATATAAATTTTTAAGTACTAAATCATCATAAAAAAAATCTGGCATTTGTATCTATTATAAAGCTCCTATAAATGGTTAGTGTTATAGTCTTTACTAGAAGTAGGCTATAGAAATAATCAAATACTGCCTCAAGATGCCAATCGCTAGCCTTCAAAAGTTGATGAGCAATTTTCTCACTACATTCAAACAAATATCACCCGTAAATAAAATTGTATTACAAACCATAGCTATTGATCATGTACCAAATATACAATTTAGACTTCATACAAAAATCAACTTCCACCATCATAAAAGTTAACATGAAATGAAAAAGAAAAACTTCACTACATAATCCGTTGCCCATCATCCAAGACTCTTACTTCCACAACCTAACAATATAAAAAAGAGACCAAGCTATTCTAGCATCCAAGCAAATGATTACAATAAATGACCAAAACAACAACAATTTCCACTTCAATCACAACATAATCACACATACACATGATTAAACAATAAAATTAACACTAAAGCCAATAGATTAATCAATCAATAAACAAATCACTCACCTAGCCTAGTAATGGCAACGAACTGATGGAGCTTATCATAGTTGCCTCTACCCAACTTATACTGCAAATGAAACTACACAAACACAATAAAATATCCAATCAAACAAAGACAGTAGTTATAATTGTAAAATCTAGAAAGAAAACAAAGAAATAGTAGAAAAAGTATGAATCTTCCAATGGAGAAAAAGAAATGGGGTTTCAAGAGATAAAGACACATTTACGAGGCTTCATCTTCAAAACCTCATATAATGACATTTATGAGCAAATCTATGAGCGCATAGGGAGATAAATAGTCATGGGAGAAGAAAAGTTGAGAAAGAGACATCCAATTGTTGAGTGAAATAAATAGGTGCGTGAAAGTCTTTAATTTGCAAAATATACAACCAAGTATAAAATTATTAACAAAACTCAAAATCGGCGATATAACCCAAAGTTGAACACTCGGCGCGCCACGTCTGCTTCGTGGGCCTGCTCGAGAGTTCTACTTTATATAATATATAGATTATGTTATCTTAAATTGTGGATAAGTAAAATTGGTTATTGTCTTCGTATATAGTTCCTTTATTTCTAGGTATAATTAACACACATATTTTTACTTTTATTTATATATATATATGTGCGCGTGTATGCGTGTGCGTGTACATAGTATAAGTAAGTAGTATTGCAATCTTGTATATTGATGATTAAATGAGTGTATTGATAATATAATAGGTTAATAGTTATATTTCAATCCTATGAAGTTGTTAAAAAAATGATAAAAATATAATTATATGTGTGAATGGATATGTGTGACACTTATTGAATCTATGGTTACTGTTCCTGAAAAATGGAATCGTGGTATATGTGTTGACCTTTTAAAGTCCTAAAATATGATTAGTTGTCTATGTCTAAACATAATTAAATTCATATATTTAATATATGTCTATGTTTTGAAACGACTAATGGGATTAAAATTACAGAGATGTGCATATTGGTGTTAAATTAAGTTGTTGATAACTTTAATTAAATAATTTATTTTATTTGCCTGTATGAGGTGATTTGAATTGTAATGATTGATATTGATTTTTTTTGTGTGAGTAGCAACTTAAGTAAATTATTGCCCTTATTCTTAGATTGGTATAGAGATGGAGTGACATGCTATTAGGGAAAAACTAGAGATATCTCAGCCTATTGGACCATAAGTGAACTACGGTTTAGCTAACCACTGTTGTTATCGAAGTGACGATTTCTATTGGGTGCGACGGCACAACCGCCTACAAGCTATTGTATTGAAGATTTTCGAATCTATTGATTGAATCACAGGTAGATGATCATCCTGAGGGGGATTAAACGGTACTACGGATTTCGATCTTCGGACCTATTGTTAGGCCTCGACCTTAGTATTTCCCTTTTTGATATAACAACTAGATTAAGGGGAGTCAACTTAATAAACTGATAAATAGTTGTGTTTTGGGTGATTCGTTATTGTCTTATATAAACTTGTTTAGCTAATTATAATTTTAGTTACCGAATTGTAAATTTGATTGGCCTCGGATTGAATAAATGCAATCAAACTAATAAATTAGTCAACTTTTGTGAATTGGTATATGTTGTGCTCTTGAATGTTGATTATTTATAAATGTGAACTTGTTAGTCATATAGGTTGTTCGACTACCCAATAATAAACTTGGTTGATGATGATAATTTAATGTTATGAACTTGTTGGCCTTATTAAATGTAATTGTTTGCTTCAAATCATGATTGAATGTTAAAAATGAATTTTTTGAATGCCCTTTAAACGGAATTGAAATGTAACAAATGATTGCTCTATTGATCGAAGAAAAACATAACAAGAATGTTTAAAACAATTAATGATTAAATAAATCTTGGTGATTTATACTTGTGTATGTTTAATGTATTGAACTTGATATATGGATATTTAAGATGATTGTTATTGTGTTACAATATAACATCATATGACATGATGGTGAATCCATGATTGATAGGATATGTGTATTCATGCCTTGAATTGAAGGGAGTAGATTTAGAGATATCCATTATAGAATTGCATCGTGTGATGACATTGCACTATAGAAGCTATATGTTAGGGAAGAGCATACATGTGAGATTGTTTAGGGACATGGGTGCGTACCAGACGTAAGTCTGACCTTTTTTTTATTTTCCTTTCTCCTTCCCTACATGTGTGAATGCACGATCGAGCAGAGCACGAAGGTCTTCTTATAGTGTTGACACATCTTCATGATCATGACATTTTTAATTTTTAATTGTTCATTGATGGGCCTTCATTGATTTTATATTTTCATTGTATTATAAATTTACAAAAAAGTTATATACACTTCCGCATACATTTAGTCGCACAACATTTAAATTACATATAACGCCCAACTTCCGCCTACGGCGGAGCTGCAGAACGTTGGCCGGAGCGCCACATTAACAATATACATTCAATATAATCCAATACAATATTGATGAGATAAATAAAACTAATGTATCAAAGGGTACTTCAATGGTTCATTAATAAAATAAATTTTCAACACTTAACTCAAATGCTATGCGACTTTATATATGAATGTGGAAGCGTAAATAACTTTTTGTAAATAAATAGTGCATTGAAAGTATAAAGTCAATTAAAGGCCCATCAATGAACAATTACAATCAATATAAAAGTTTTACATGAGTTCAAAGTTTAGTGAAAACACAATTAAAAACTAAATATGCCATGATCTTGAAGATGTGTCGACACTATGAGAAGACATTCGTGCTCTACTCGATCATACTTGTCAATCCATATGTGCATTCACATATGTAAGGAAATGAAAAAGGAAAATAAAGAAAGGTCAAACTTACATCTGGTTTACACCCACGTCCCAAAACAATCACACACGTATGCTTTTCCCTAACATATAGCTTCTATAGTGCAATGCGATCACACATTGCAATTCTTTAGTGGATATCTCTAAATCCACTCCCTTTCATTCAAGGAATAGACACACATATCCTATCAATCATGGATTCACCATTAAGCAATATGATGTTATAATACTTGTAACGTAATAACAATCATCTCAAACATCCATATATCAAGTGCAATACACAAAACATACACAAGTATAAGTCACCAAGATTGATTTAATTGATAGTTGTTTTAAACGTTCTAATTACATTTTTCTTCAATCAATAGAGCAATCACTTGTTAAATTTTAATTCCATTCAAGAGGCATGCAAACAATTCTTTATTAACACTCAATCCTGATTTGAAGCTCACAATTACACCAAATAAGGCTAACAAGTTCATAACAATAAATTATTATCATCAAGTTCACTATTGGGTACTCGAACAACCTTTATGACTAACAAGTTCACATTAATAAATAATCAACATTCAAGAGCACAACATAAACCAATTCACAAAAGTTCACTAATTTGCTAGTTTGACTGCATTTATTCAATCCGAGGCCAATCTAATTTAAAATCGGTAACTTAAATTATAATTAGCTAAACAAGTTTATATACGACAATAACCAATCACCCAAAACACAACAATTTACCAGTTTATTAAGTTGACTGCCCTTAATCTAGTTGCTATATCAAAACGGGAAACAATAAGCCCGAGGCCTGACAATAGGTCTAAAGACCAAAATTTTTAGTACCGTTTAATCCCCTTTAGGATGATCATCTACATGTGATTCAATCCATATATTCGAAGATCAACAATACAATAGCCCATAGGCGGTTGTGCCGTCGCACCCAATACAAGTTGTCACTTCGATAACAATAGTGGTCAGTTAAACAACGGTTCACTTATGGTCCAATAGGCTCAGATATCTCTAGTTTTTCCCTAATAGCATGCCACTCCATCTCTGTACCAATCTAAGAATAAGGAAAATTATTTTTTAAGTGGTTATTCACACAGAAAAATTCAATTTCAATCATTACAATTCAAATAACCTCATATAGGTGAACCAAATCAATTATTCAATTAAAGTTGTCAACAACTCAATTTGACACCAATATGCACGTCTCTGTAATTTCAAACACATTTATCAATTCAATACATAAATTAAATATATGAATTTAATTATGTTTAGGCATAGACAACTAACCTGATTTTAGGTCATTAAAAAATAGCACCACATATATCACGATTCCATTTTTTAAGAGCAATGACGATAGATTCAATAAATTCAATGCAAATTAATTCATACACTACCATTCAATTTCCAAGAGTAATAACATTAAGTTAACCTATGTTGCACAGAAATCCATGAACGCATTCAACTAGGCATACATATCAAAATCCAATACCAATGTAGCTAGTCTATTAAAAGGCAGAAACAATAAACATTCAACACCCAATCTATAGTTAATTCTTCTAATGTCACCAACATTCGCAGCAAACAAGTGCATAATCCAAATAAATTCTATTCCATTCATTAATCCGTTGAAAGGGGTGAGGCACAATCAGGCTACACTATATCTTAGTCTACGGTTACCTATCTCTCGATTGGTAAATTTATTTCATTCCTATATATTCACATCCTTAGGAGGATTTGAATATGACCTTATACTGCTATTAGGACCTATATATGTTTTCGACTATGAGATCATAGGAATTTGCAGATAGAGTCTCCACAACAATTGTAGAAGACTAGACAACAAAAAAACCCCAATTGGATTGACATCGTTTAGAAACAAGATGACGGAGATATGACCGGATGAATATGGTTCATCATTGGAGCAATCCTGCAGAATGACGTTTCGGTTTTTGTAAAATTAGACCATGAAGATGCGAGAATCGGAGAAAGATGTCTTCATCAAAGTTGTATAAAATTTAATGATAAAGAAAAATCAAACAGAATCAAGCAACTCAAACATCGAACAAGAAAGTCATGGCTATTTGAAGTTCAATTTCAGAACTGACAGCTTTTGAACTAACAGGGCAGATTTGTTGACAATTTGAGCAGATTTCGGTAAGATTTGAGATTTAAGGGCTACAAGATTTTATAGAGGAATGAAGTAGGATTTCATAGCCTCTTAAATCACATCAATCGGACATCTATAATAAAAGTAAAGGCAATTTGAGAGTGGACAACGCAGACCAAAAGTTAGGGTTTTTTTAGAGAAGAGGAATTTATAGTGTTTGAATGTGAAATTGATAAGTTTAGAATTTACCTATATTTTGATATAGTTTATGAGCTTAAAAAGGAAGAACTTGAGCTTAAAAGTTGAAATATTGAATGGATTTTCGGTAATTCTAGACTATTTTATTGAGACGGGGACTTGGATGAATGAATCTGGAAAAGGAAGTAGAAGAGAGCAAAAATCTGATAAAGGAGGGATCAAATGGAATTTCATTCAAACTCCAAGATTTAGGTGAAAGAATTACAAGACAAGTGTAAGTCTCCTATCAATCTCGGCTGTGCACTTAGAGAAGATGGCGAAATAAAAAGCGGAATAAGTGAACATCACCTAAGAGAAGAGTTGCGAAGGCGACACAAAAAATTCCCGCTTTTAACATTTTGCTACACTAGGTGAAATTCTCAAAGCAGCAAAAGAAGATGTCACCTAAAGATGAGTGAAGTTAGGCGATAAATCAAAACCAAATGTTAAATATCGCCCAAGGAAGAAGTATGAATGATGACGACATTTGACCTATCTCGCTTAAGATTCTTATTGATGCTATGTAAAGACAGTGAGAAGAAGCTTAATCGCCGAGATAGGTGGTGATATGGACGGCGATGGTCAAAGACATTTCGCTTGGAAAACTTGTTATCAGGTGAACATGTTTAGCGAAGAAATAGAATATCGTTTGAGTCCAGGCAAAGGACACAGGCGACATATTGAGATATTTTGTACTTGGCCTATTTGTGTTTTCTTTCTTTTAGTAAATTTCAAACTTGCCACAAAGAAAACTCTATAAATAGGAACTCAGTCGAGGCAATTAGAACCTTTTGACAATTTTTGGATATTTTCTAGAATATTCTATTCTTCCGCTTTAGATCTTATTTTGAGAAGTTTCTTGGAAAAGTTTTTGTGCTCTTTTTGCTATGACATCTGAGATTTAGCTTGAAGTAAAGAAGTGATGGCTGTGATAGAGCTCAACTTTTAACTTGCTTGGTTTAGGTCTTTGAGCATGATGAAGATGATTATGAACTGTTTTGTATATGAAGATATAGTTGTGCTTAGCTAATAGCTCTGTTGAATTGTTGAGATCAGTTTTTGTATTAAGTTTGATTGTATGATTCTTGTTCATTCATAGCCAGATTTGCTTAATTTTCATGAACTTATTAAATTACGAGAACGAGTGTTAAGTAATATTGTTGTGATGCTTATTCTAGTCGAGAGATGACGTCAAAGTATCAACATTAAGAACGAAGGATCTTTCAACTAGAGATAGACAGTAGATCCAATTTTCTACAGCTTGTGCTTAGTCAGTTAGTTGAGTTGTAGTATAGAGATATATGCAACTTGTTAAATGAGATTTGTTAATTGAATTGAGAGATCTTTAACAAGTTATTGATGATGATCTATGTTGTAAATCTGAGATTTGGAGTTAAATTGTGTAATCAATTGAAGTATTAGAAGCAGAGATCGGCATATCAACTTGATTTTGCATTAGATCACTGACTACTGAGTCTAAAACTTCCATTTAGTTGCTACGATTGTCAAAAGTGTCTAAAAATTCATATCACATCTTATGAACTTTAAAATTCTGTTGCTAATTGATAAGTTTAGAATTTACCTATATTTTAGTATATTTTATGAGCTTAAATGAAGAGAAATTAAGCTTAAAGGTTGAGATATTGAATGGGTTTCTAGTGATTCTAGACTGTTTTTATTGAGACAGGGGTTTGAATGAAAAGATTTAGAAAAGGAGCTAAAATAAGCCAAAATAGGAACAAAGAGGGACCAAATAGAATTTCATCCGAAGATTGAAGAAATGGCAAAATATGATTCAGGAAGAAGGTGTTGCCAGGAGACTTCGCCTACATGCTAAAGGGATGAGGTGACATAAGAAGGATGGATATTCTAAACCTCGCCTAAGAAGATATAATGATGAAGGCGACATGAGGAAGAAATCGCCTTGAGGAAAATCTAAGGAGGGTGATAAGAAGATTTCTCGCCTTGAGGAAGGCGACATGAGGAAGAAATCGCCTTGAGGAAAATCTAAGATGGGTGATAAGAAGATTTCTTGCCTTTATATATCGCCAAGCTTGGCAAAATCTTCAGACAACAAAAAGCATACCTCGTCATGATAAAGACAATAAGCAAAGGCGACATTGGAGCTATCTTGCCAAGTGTGTTTATGAGGTAATTTAGAGATGGCAAGAAAGAATTAAATCATCTAAGTGATAGGTAAGATGAAAAGCGATCAACAGGAGAATTCGCCTTAGAAGACTTGTTGCTTGGCGAACAAGTTTAGCGATATTTATGGAAGTCGTTTGTGTTCAGGTGAGGGATTAAGCGACAAAAAGAGAGAAAATTGTTACTTCGCCAAAATGTGTTTCTTTGTTAGTTTTATTTCAAAATTGCCACTGAGCCAAACTCTATAAATAGGAGCTCAGTTGAAGCAATGAGGACCTTTTGACATTTTTGTTATTTGATCTAAAAATTCTAGATTCTTCTGTTCATTCTAGAAAATTTTATTCAGTGAAGTTTCTTAAGGAAATTTATACTCTGTTTTCTGTAATCATCGAGGATTAGCTTGAAGATTGTGAGGTAAAGACTGTGACAGAGTTTTAACTTCAATCTTCCTTGGTAAGATTTAGATCTTTAAGCTTGTCGATGAAAATTAAGTGATGATTTGAATATGAATGAAGTAGAGATGCTAGCTAATAGCTCTGTTTGATTTGTTGTGATATGTTGTTAGTTTTGCTTTGATTGTGTAATTCTTGTTCAATCATAGTCAGATTTACTAAATTTTCATGCAATAATTGAATTACAAGAACGAGAGTTATGTAATCTTTTTATTCTGAAGCTTTATTTAGACAGCTATTTTCATGTAATTTTTGTGTCGCCTATTTTGTGTTTCATTTAAAACCCAAAAACTGATTTTTACCGTTAAGACTCATTTACATTCTGCTTTTGAAAAAATTACTCAACCCTAATTTGCGATTTTCACTTTAAATTTGCTAACTGTGCTTGCATTCTTATGCTCCTAAATCAAACAAGGTATGTCTTTCTCATTCTTATGCATAATGTCGATCTTTGTTTTGATTAAGCTGTATCGATGTGTTGATTGAGACAGTTAGGGTTTGATTTGAGTAAGAACGGTATACTTAGGGTTTAATTTGATTGGGTTTTAGAATTTGCATTTCGGATTCTTGCCGGGTGCTTCATTTTGTTGAATCAATTGAATATAGGATGCTATTGACAGTAGTTGTTGATAGACATACTGTGAAATGGGGGTTTGATGAATGTACTTGTTTGACATTGTCAATTTGATTGATAACTCTGAACCCATTTTACATATCCTGTCATTTGTTCAAAGTTGTCAACGCTGCTGCATAGTTGCTCCTAACTCCATTAAGACTGATATTAGCTTACACTTACTGATCTTTCGTATCACTGCAGATATCAAATGGTTAAAAGAAATAATGACACTACCCCTAGTCTTTCAAAAAAGACCAAGAAGGCTAAGTCTTCGGGTAGGCCGAAAATTTATGATGAAAAGAATTTCAATGTGAGGGTTATACTTGTAACGTCTGGCCCCCGCCCTCGGATGAACCCGAAGCGTAGTGTGAGGGCGCCACGTCATTCACAATAAGTCTTTAAGGCTGCCCACTAGCCCCACATACCACCATTACGCTTTCTAGCATGCTTTGTCCTCACTTGTAACACCCCATATTGAGACAGGGTTAAAAGGAATTGAATTACTACTTATATCACCAATGTGCACATTGTTTTTTGGGAGCCCAGAACATGACAACTACAAAGTTAAGCGTGCTTGGCTAGGAGCAATCTTGGGATGGGTGATCTTCCAGGAATATTTTCTGGAAAGCATGCAAGTGAGGACAAAGCATGCAGAAAAGTGTAATGGTGGGTTATAGGGCAAGTGGTCAGCCTTAAAGACTTATTCTGAATGATATGGTGCCCCGCCACCGCGTCTCGGGTTATCCGGAGGCGGGGGCCGGACGTTACAAATGGTATTAGAGCAACTTTGCGACCGCGAGTGCTCCTGTGGATATAAGAGCTCTGGGCATTCGTCTAGCAGGGGTAAAGATTCTAGGAATGATGTGGGCCTACCACAACGAGGACGTTGTGTCCTAAGGGGGGTAGATTATAACACTCCATATTGAGACAAGGTTAAAAGGAATTGAATTACTACCCATATCATCAATGTGCACATTTTTTTTTGCGAGCCCAAAACATGAGAACTCTAAAGTTAAGCGTGCTTAGCTTGGAGCGATCTTAGGATGGGTGACATTCCAAGAATTTTTTCTGGAAAGCATGCAAGTGAGGACAAAGCATGCTAGAAAGCGTAATGGTGGTCTGTGGGGCTAGTGGTCATCCTTAAGACCGGTCATGTAATGAGATGGCGCCCCGCCACCGAGCCTCGGGTCATCCGAGGGCGGGGGCCGGATGTTACAATACTTCCATCTTCACCAAAGGTCAAGGATAAAACACCCTAGACCCCCTCGACACCAACTGCTGAAAAGGGGAAGAAATCTGGGGAAAAACTTGTAAATAAGTCTGTTGGGAAGGTAATAGTTGAAGTTACCAAGAATTACAGAAAAGTCACTAAATACCCCTTCTACATCAAATGCTGAAAAGGGGAAGAAAATGGTATAACAATCTGAGGTTGTTCAAAAAAGTACAGTGGCCAAGTCTGGGGTTGGTGAAAAGAAGGAGCCAAAGTTGAAGTCTCCTGTTGTGGAAAAAGGGAAGAAGGTGGAGGCAGTTTCACCTAAAGACATCAAAAAACAGACTCAGATTAAAAGTCCTATGTAAAAGGATAATCTGCAGTTTTGGCAAGAGAAGGGTGTTCTGCTAGAGGACCTTGAGGACAGGAGATTTTGACCCTACCTCTGGTGTTGGAGCATGAAGAAGTTAGTAGCATAACCAAGGAAGGTCAATGCTACCTTAGTTGAGGAATTCTACAACAAGGCGCCTGAAGAATTAGACACTCCTTTTGGTATAAGAGGTATAGAGGTGGATGTCTCAGTAGATAGTATTAGTGACTACTATAGGCTGATGAATCTAGATTTGCAAGGTGATAGAGGTATGAGTGCTTCAGACCTATCAGTTGAAGATTTGAGAAGCTTACGGAGGTTCCCAAACCTAACAAATGGGACACATAATGATGTTTTGGCTAGTGAATTGGATATTCACTCAGCCATTTGTCTGAACTGGTTGAGGGATAATGTGATGCTTAGATGCAAAGGCAGTCGGTTCACAGCAGATGAAAAAAGGTTCCTAAGAGATTTTAACAAGGATCAATTCATCCACTTTGGTTAGTTGATATATTAAGAACTAAAGAAAAGGGTGAACAACATGAGGAAAGAAAGGTCAAGGCAACACACTCTCTACTTTCCATCTCTGATTACTAGATTGTAAGAGAGGTGTGGAGTCAAGAAATTGACGAGGACTATTCTGACACATAAAATGACAATAACAAAATAGAATTCCTATCAACGTCTAATGTAGTATTTTAGATATTGTCTCCACAAGGATTGTAGCGTCGAACCCCCGCCCCGGTTGAGAACGTAGCGGGTGCCCGAACCGCCACATTAACGATGCAGTTGCGATTTACCATTTAGGAACATTTCAAAAGTCAATCAGTTTATATGATATTTGTGCGGAAAACGGATAAAGATGTTACTTTCTTGAACATATGATACTTGGTTTAAATCATACATAGATGATATTTAGAAATTCCAGTGAATAAAACATCTTTTACAACTATACTTCAAATATATTATAAGCTCATTTACAAATATGATAAAATTCTAAAATACATGTATGGGTGATTACAACATTAGTGAACTTCACCATGAGAGTTCAAATACCACATGCCTTGCTTGATCGAACCTGAAACACAATTAACGGGGAAAAAGAAAAAGAAGAAAGGGTCAGGCACACGCCTGGTTCGCATCCCATGTCCCAAACAAGCACACGCAAATGCTCTTACCTTTCTGTCAATATGCAATGCTTTAACACACAATGCAATTCTAATGTGAGCATCTCTAAGTTCACCTTAACTCATAGAAGTCAAACACAACCAATTCCTAGCAATCATTCATGCTAGTGTATCATTCGAGGCATGCTATGTCACACATTCATGCTCATTCTATGGTTTACCAATCATTAAGATTAATCTCATTTCTCCTTAACGTTAACCATATGTATCCATCAATCAATAATGCGATCAATACGACAATCAAGACAATCGAGTCAATCAAGACAATCATTTCAATTAAGTCATCAAGACGATCAATTCGATTAAGTGAATCAATACAATTACCTCATGACGACCAATCATTACAAAAGACTTGTGAGCCAAAGTCCGCTTAGTCCAAACAACTCGACTCTAGGAGATCACCAATCAAACCAACAATCGAAGATTTCAATCTTTAATCACTGGGGTTTCATCAAGCCACGATTATATTCAATTTTCAGGTTTTAAACACATTACCAAACTATGTCGAATTGCCTACCGATTTATATATCGAATTACAATTCGGTAACAAATGAAATGCAATAGTACGCCCTGACCGAATTCAATACCGAACTGTATGCCGAATTACAGTTCAGTGACTCTAATGCATGACTCAAAACGCCTCTGTCCGAGCTCACTAACAAATTATATCGGTAAAACACAATTTAAAGACAAACCCTCTGACCGAGCTACATACCGAGCTCCCTACCGAATTATAATTCAGTAACCCATGAAGATGACAAATATGCTCTCTAACCGAACTCGATACCGAACTAGACACCGAATTACAGTTCAGTGTCAAATATTAATTAAAAGATACAAGGTCATTTCTTGAACAAGAAGCAATCAACAAATTGACCACATTGCAAGTTCTCATGTTACAAGACTTTATGGTTTTTAAATATCTTTAAAGATACTTCGTCGACAAGATATTTGATAACAAAATAACTTTTCAAAAATGGTCACAAGTAGGTGAGTTTACTAGCAGTTAAATATACTCGTGAAAGATTCAAAAAGTTTTGGAAACGATTCAATCAAGAGGTTTTTAATTCAAGAATTTCGATTCCTAAATATAGGATGTTTCGTACATTTAAAGAAGATTGAAATCCTTGCAATATTATTGATTTATTTCTATAATTTCAAAATATATAGCAATTAAAGGACATCATCACAAATTCATAGCAATAAACGGGACTGAATTTGGAGTCCGGATACAAAACTTATACTAGTTACACGTATTTTTCCAAAAGCTGAAATTTACGAACACTTGAAGGAGATTTAAAATCTGGATACAAATATGATCATATTTTCAAAATCTGAAGACATAGTTGAAAAATAGACTTAAAGACGAATTCATAGCCGCAAATGGCACCTAAATCGAAGTTCGGATGAGGGAGAACGAAGACCGACAAGTTGGAAAGGTAATATTGTGGCGCTCCAGGAGTCCATCCGCGGGCAGCGTTGGCTGGCAGCGGACGAAGGAAAATTTGGCAGTGAATGATGCGGCGCTCGCTGTCCTCGTTAGCTGCCACCATCTGCTGGCAGCGGACAAGGAAAACTTGGCAGCGGACGTGCCCTGTCTTGGGCAGAATAGTGACACTTCTCAGGTCACCATCTGAGTGATTTGCTCAGTTTCAAAACCCGACCAAACGACATCGGAATGCAATCAAATTTTAAACACATCATCTATGCATATCAAACAATACATACAAACAATCCATTTGTCAAGAGACCCAACCATTTGGGCGAACGAAACTGAACAAGTTGCCTATTTAGTCAGCAACACAAGACAACAATTTCCAATTTTCAAGTTCCTACTTATTCCACCATTTCAATACCAATTCAAGTAAAACCAACATTTACCAACCAAGTTAACAAGAAGTTGATTATTAAACATTCAATATGATTCCCCAATTCATAATTTAGCCAATTAAGCTAACAAATACCCATTTAAACTTGACAAAAATATATTAGGACCACGCCACTAGACAAGAGTATTGGACTAAGGGTTGGCTCACTAAACGAACATTCCAAAGCATCAAGATTATGCACAAGACATGTCATGATCTCTTAGTCAAGTTCATTAGTCATCTTGATTACCAAGCATGTTCATATCAATTCCAAATTTCCAATATCCATAACAATGTCATTTTGTTATGAAGTTCATTAGGAAGTCTTTCCTACTACCTAACCAATTTCCTCATCAAGTTATCATCAAGTTCAAGTTCAAGTTTAAGAACCTTTTCAAGTTCATTAGCAAGACAATATCAATACATCATCAAGATCATCATCAACGACATTTCAAGTTCAATATGAAGCAAGTTTAAAATATTGCAGGTTCTAAACAATTCAAGCTCTGAAACATTTGAAGTTCAACATTCAAGTTCAAACAATCCAAGTCGAAATATTTCTAGTTCAGAAACATTTGACAAGTTAAGTTTCCATAATATATGACCAACCAATTTCAAATACTCAACAATCAAGTTCAATAGACACATTACTCCATTTTTAAGCAATCGCCCTTAATTCTAGCTTGATTAGTGAAAACGGGACGTTAGGGCTGAAGCCATCGTTTTAGAGCCAAGCTCTCGTTGGGGTCCGAAGACCAATAATCCGTAGAGCCGATTTACTCTCCCTCGAGTCAGTCATCTACCTTTGGATTCGTTCGTTAGGCCAAAAAGGATGTGGTGCCGTCACACCCGTTAGGAGTCGTCACTCAATTCGTTCGTTCTTGGCCCCAATGCCAATTTATCGTTCATGTATACACATGTTGAGAATTCTCATTTTTACCTATGGCATGCCACTACATTCGCTAACTAGCTATAATAAGGGCAATTATCCGTTTTAGTGATTCAACCACAATCACACATTTATCCTTTCTTTTATAACTTTCATTTGCACATTTGACCTCTTAGAGGTACCAAGACAACATTGTCATTTGAAATCGTTTAGCCACAAGGCAAACACATGCACTTTCACATAGTCATAAATGCAATATGTTCATAATTATCAAGTCATGTATACAACAAACATATCTTACCAAACACATGTCAACACCATTTCAAGCATCCACAATCAAGAGCGGAAATATAAGTCTCTAACCTATGCCCTTCAATATCCGCAAACAATGTGGACTCGGTCCACCCAAAACTTCAATTCCCAAAGCAGCGCCTAGCATGATTCTACATGCATTACATACATGCTCTAGCGTCTTAACATGCAAGTATGCTCCTCATATCAACTTTTGGATGGTTATCTTATTTAACCAATTTTATGGCATAATTACAAGTAAACAAATACTCAATGCATCAACCAATAACAAACAAGTGTGTAGGGCTAAAAACGGAAATACGAACCTCCCATCCGTCGATCCACAAGTTAGAAAGCCGCTCCCGTGAGGGTTTCCACTTGTTCTAAGCCATCACCAATATACAACTATCACACTACAACCATAATATCATCACAATCATAATCACAAGACTCCAACATAATTCAATCATCACATAACATAGCTATTAAGGGCATTAACACAAATAGATGAGATTAGGGTTCTACAAATTTGGAAATAATCCAAAATCATTTATTAACAACCTAGGATCATTATTTAACAATATTTATCCAACAAAAATCATTTCTCCTCAAGCAATAACAAAACAACAATAGTGAAAATTATGGCTTTTAACATCTAAACTCTAATGGAAGCTAGGGCATATGTTTAACACTTAAAATCAACTCAAAAACAATTTATAAGCATCATGAAACAAAACCCATACCATTAATTCAAAAACCATCAAGTGTAGAGAGAGAAGAGATCTTTACCCATGAAAAATATAGCTTTCAAAACTTCCAAATAGCATTCAATGACCTCCTTGAATGTTGTTGATGAAACTAATGTGAAAATTGGTGGTGGTTGGAGTGATTAAATGAGAGAAATAAAAGCTAGGGTTTTGGCCATGGAGAATAGAAGGATACATATGAGAAGGGGGAAGAAGAAGAAATGGGGAGAATGAGTGAGTTTGGTGGTGGGTGTGTGTTCTTATACACACATGTGGGCTTTAGTTTTAGATTGGGCCAAGTTTGGGCCCAATCCAATTCCGATCCCGTTTTCCACCAAAACTCAATTCCGACTTTTCTGTACTTCTCCAAAATTTATTTTCAAGTTTTGAATTAAAAATCACCATTGATTTCAAAAATCCGAATTTTTCCGCTAAGAGGGGCAAAATTATAATTTTGCCAAAATTTGACGTTTAGATTCAAAATTCATATTTTTTCAAGTCCAAAAATAATTTTGACTCCATGCTTCCAATTGAATCAAGTTTTATCCTAAAAGTCCAATTCTAATTTCAAAGTCCGTTTTTGAATATTTAATTTCAAATTAAATAAAGGTTTTTTTGATCCTAGTATTTTCTCTTCAAAATAATTTTTCTAATCTCATCATTGCCCTTTATAGTATTTCGACTTATTCCGAAGTGGAATATATCGAAAATCAAACATGTAAAAATTTCAAATTGGCCCTAACTTCTAGGCCCAATTTGCGGACGTTACAAGGATTGTTTGCTAGGAAGCTTAAAGAATGAGATTAAGATCTAAATTGAACTGTTAAAAGAATCTATCAGTAAAACAAATCATAGAAATCATATAAATATTTTGAGAGTTTTAGACACTAATGACATTCAGTAATCAAATCATGGAATTAATACTCAGTTTTACAAATAATCTCAACTGTAATGATGTCGATCCGCTAATCTTTGCTATTCATTTTATTCCAATTGAACAATTCAACTCTACATCACAGATTCACTTCTTAGATCATTATTAGTGATCTGTAGATGATCTCTTGATTCTATCTAGCAGATCTCAATTACACAATTACATACATCTTTATACTACAGTCTGTATAACTAATAAGCACAATCTATAGAAAATCAGATCTATTGCCTATCTCCAGCATAACGATCCTATGTTCTTAGATCTGAAACCTAATTGCCATCTCTGGTCTAAATCAAGCTTCAAAAAAACAAGATTATTTAACTCTCGTTCTTGTAATTCAAGCATTGCATGAAAATTGAATGAATCTGACTATAATTGAACAAGAATCATACAATCAAAACACAACTTAACAACAAATCCACAGAGCTATTAGGTAGCATCTCTACTTCAACATAATCAATATTTACACAAAATCTTCATCGAAATGCTTAAGATTCTAAATCTTACCAAAGAAGATTGAAGCTAAACTCTGTCACGGTCTTTACCTCACAATGTTCAACTAATTCTCGATGGTCACAGAGAAAATAGAGCACAAAACTTTCTCAAGAAACTTCTTCTGAAAACAACAAATAAAACATACAGTAGAATCTAGAATTTTAAGCTAAAAAATATAACAGAATGTCAAAAGGTCTTTATCGATTCAATTGAGCTCCTATTTTTAGAGTTTGGCTCAGTGGCAATTTTGAAATAAAACTAACAAAGAAACACATTTTAGCGAAGTAATAATTTTCTCTCTTTAAGTCGCTTGTTCCCTCACCTGAACACAAACGACTTCCATAAACATCGTTAAACTTGTTCGCTAAGGAATAAGTCTTCTTAGGCGAATTCTCCTGTTGATTGCTTTTCATCTCACCTATCACTTAGATGATTTAATTCTTTCTCGCCATCCCTAAATTACCTCATAAACACACTTGGCGAGATAGCTCCAATGTCGCCTTTGCTTATTGCCTTTATCATGACGAGGTATGCTTTTTGATGTTTGAAGATTTTACCAAACTTGGAGAAATATAAAGGCGAGAAATCATTTTATCGCTCTCCTTAGATTTCCTTAAGGCGATTTCTTCCTCATGTCGCCTTCATCATTATGACTTCTTAAGCAAGGTTTTGAATATTCAACCCTCTTATATCGCCTAAGTAAGTAGGCTAATTAACCAGGCGACTTCTTCTTCCTTATCAAATATTCTGCAAATTCTGTAGACTTTGGATGAAATTCTATTTGGTCCCTTTTTGTTCTGATTTTTGCTTGTTTTAACTCCTTTTCCACATCTTTTCATCCAAGCTCCTGTCTTAATAAAAACAATCTAGAATTATTAGAAATCCATTCAATATCTCAACCTTTAAGCTCAATTTCTCTCATTTAATCTCATAAAATATACTTAAATATAGGTAAATTCTAGACTTATCAAGTCAAGAGTAAAAAGAAGGATGTGTGGCTACCTGACTCAAAGCCACACACAGGAGAGCTCGAGCTAAGAATCTGGGAGAGCAGAGGGGGTAAGGACAACCCTTGTGCTGAAGCTATTGACCGGGTAATTGAGTTGAAGGCATTAAGAGATGCCAAGAAGAATATTTTCAAGAAGAATAAATTTTCTTCTCCTGCTCCAGCACCAAAACCAGTATCTGAAGCTACTCAACCTTCTGCCTAAAGTCCAAAAAGAGAAAATGAAAGGGTAGTTTAGCCTTTCTCTAGAGAGCATTTGGATGAAATGGTAAATAGAAGAGTTGAATAATGCATCTGTGAGTTCTTCAACAACATCTCAGACCCACAAGAATTTATGAAAATGTGGGAATTACATAGGGCAAAGCAGGATGCTCCTCGAGTTGGTTTTGCCAGATTTGTGAAAGGAGTTAGTATTGAAGAATCAACAGAGCAAGAAAGGAACATGGAAGAGCATCAGACTCCACATTTTGAACAAGAAGAATTAGTAGATAGTCTGCCAGAAATTTATGGTCAGCTGGAGGACTTAAATGCTGTGAGTCAGTTAATTGAAAGGACTGATGTTAGGCAGATTTTAGGAGAGCAATTTAACTTAGCATCAGAACTGGTAGTAAGGCTGATGAGAGGAGTTTGAATAAAGGAAAAACAAAAGCAGTGGAGCCTGAACCTATTGAGGGTGAAGATTCTGTTTCTTCAGATTATGAGGAGATTGATACTGCAGAGATTGAAAATCAAGGTAAACTGTTGGCTTTTTATGATAAAAGTGCAGGCAAGCCAATATCAGTTCAAGAAACATGTGAGGGATCTGAATCTTAGTTTGGAGTAGAAGTCCAGCCAGTAGAGGAATAGTAGCCAGAGCAGAATGTTTAGGCAATGACTTAAGAACTTTGCATTTCCACTTGCCAAGTTCCTGAAAATTTCAGACTACTGAGGACTATGTTCAAGATTGCATATTTTACACGCTGAAATTCAAAGAATGGTGAATATGGCGAGGATGGGTTTATTTTCTCATGGCATAACTTTGGATCAGTCTGATGATTCAATGGCTTTAGTTCCAATCTACTAACCTGAGCCTATCTCTCAATTGCCAATTATTGAGGATATTGACAATTATTCTGAGTCTGATTTCGATATTTGTTCTGAGTGTAGTTCTGTTGATAGTGATTATAACTTCATTCTTAAGGATGAGGAGTATGCTAGAGAAGTTGCTGAGAGGACCAGTTGGAAATGGTCACATTTACTTACTCTTATTTTTGTGGGTGAAGATAGTGATAAAATGACAATCCTATCTCATAAGTTTCTCCAAGTGCACTGGATATAGATATTCAAGCTTCTACAATAGAGTTCAGTTCAATTTTTGTTTGAGATTAGAAGTTCAACAAGTCTTCATGGGACAAAGCTACTGCTCTGGTAATCCCAAATAAATATAGATTCGAATTTTTCTTGCAGGTTCAGCATTACATTAACAGAACATGGATTTCAGTACTTCCTCCTTCTTTGGGAAGGAAGAGGAAGAGTATAGTTGCTGAGCCTGAAGAAGATGATGATTCTGAAGATATTCTTCTCTAACCTGCTTCTATTCAAACTAAAAGGAAAAATGTTAAGGGTGTAACTAAGAAGAAGAAATCTACTGTCAAAAGCCTACAAAGGAAACTCCCAAAAGAATCACAAGATCTGTTGTAGCTAAATCTTCAGAAGATGCTGCTATAAGAAGTGCAGTCTTAGATGAATTAAAGCTAAAAAGGAAATCTTCTAGCACTTCTAAAGCTGTACCCACTTATTCACCTGTCACTAGGCCAAAGAAGAAGGGATTAGTGACAAAATCTTGCAAGCATGACTCACATCCTCCTCCAAATCCTGATCCATCTTTAGAAGACTTTTAGTTATTTTGCTTTGAGTTGGATTTTGTACTTTGTTAGAATTTACTTAATATCTTTTAGTTTTTGTATAAGTCATGTTCAAGAGTAATGTGAATACTTGAGTCTTTTATCTCTTTTCGATTCTAATGAAGTGTAATGTGATTGATGTTAGTTGTCTTTTTAATTTGTTAAAAGAGTAATGTGATTGTCTTATATAGCTTGTGCAGAAAGTTTTTCTGATTTTAAGTTGGGGGGTTTTTCCTCCCCAAAAGTGTTAATTGTGTTTACAGGGTCTTTCATTCATGTTTAATTCATATGATACCTTGTATTTCAAAATTGAAAGTTGTTTTACAGGTTGATTAAGGGCTTAACAAGGTTTTGGCGATATTTGATTCATCACGCCTGAAATTTTGCATTGTCCCAGGTGAAATGCCTATGTGTCGCCTAAATTGTAATCATGTTGTTGTGGTAAGGACGACATCTTTGACGATATCACTTTTATTTCGCTTATTTTATTATTTGTAACTGTGGCGATACTCTTATATCGCCTAATTCTTTTACCTGCAGGAACCTATTTGGCCATGACATATCGCCCATATGTCACTCTGATAACACGACGTATTTCTTATTTTGCCTGGTTTTATCGCCAAGGGTTGGCAATTTCAATATTTTCGCCTGTTTTTCTTGATTCATTGCGCCTAACTTATTCTTCTTTATTTTACTTTGGGCAAGATAATATTTGTTTATGGCGACATCTAGGTACACTGCTTACTCTCTGACTTTTTATTTTCTTTATCCCTTTTCTCCCTGAATTCTTTTATGTTCTCTTTTGCATTCAGGACACTTGTTTCTTTTAAGTTGGCGGTGGGGTAGCAATCACTGTAAGGTCCACAATTATAGGCTAGAATTTTTCGATAAAATTTTTATTCCTTTATTAGAATAGTAAATAGGTTATTAGAGATAATTTAGAACCATAAGACGTGCAACTTGGGTACTAGTGGCATTATAGTAAATATTAGGAACATCCAAGGGCATTTTGGTCATTTTTCCACCTAAGAGGTGATAGAATACATATAAGGACCTATAGAAAGATTTGGTTATTTCCTTTAATTTCCAAGTTCAAGTGGGTTCAAAGGTTAATTTTAAATTAATCTAGGGAAAGGTCAAAGATGGTCAAAGGACCTAAATGAAAAGAAATGAAAAGCCTTCATTAAAATGTAAATAGAATAAAGTTGGTGGTCATGAAATGGAATTATTAGAAAGTCAAAGGACCACTTAGCAATCATTGGAAAGATGAAGGACCATGTGGCAATTACCCAAATGAAGACTAGTATATAAGTGGAAGGGATCTAGAAAATTCACCATAATTCTGCACTCTTCAAGAAAGCTTCATCTTCTCCTCTCTAGCAAGCTTGGCCAACCACCCTAAGGAGCACCATAACTCCATTTTTCTTCTTCTACTTCTACCAACTAACTTCCAAATTCCCTTCTCTACCTTCTTCACATCCTAGAAACACCATTCAAGTAAAGAAAACAGGCATAAACAACAAGATTTGGCAAGAATCAAGGTAAGACTATCAAACCCTAGTTTTCATTCATGGGTGATTTGAACTTAGCTTAGCATGGTAATGAGGTCTTGAGGTTAAGGAGATGATTTTAATGGTTAAAAAGCCCTTGGTTATGTTCTTAGTTTTATAGTTATGGTATTAGAAAGAGAAGTACCCAAGTTAGCATGTAAAGTTGATATTAGTGTTGTTTATGGTTGAATCTTGTGAAGATGAATGCTAAAATCTTGTTTTCATGGTTAGTAGAACCAAAGGAAGATCATAAGGAGCAAGAACAAGCCTAGAAGGAAACTCTCAAGTGAGGTTTGTACCCTAAGCCCTAAAGGTTTTGTTGTTGGTTTCATGTTTGATATGATTTGCATGCTAAAATGGTTTTTATGGTGATGTATATAATTGTTTGTTGGTTTAAAATTTTTGATCAATATTATTGGAAGCATGGACATATGCTATAAAGTTAGTAGAGAATTAATTGAAGTATTTGGCTCTAAGAAATAATAGATTTGTGATAGTTGATGTTTGTTTGAATAAAATGATATGGTTTTGAAAAAAATTCCAGCCTACTCCAGAAAATACTGAAACTGTCCTCTAATTTGGTTGAATTTTTAGAAATAGTTAGAAATATAAGTCTAGTATGAACGAGTAAAATTCGGTGCTGAGATAATTCCATTTAATACCCTAATTGATGTCAAGAAGGCCATACATGCAGACTGTCCTGAAACAGGGCATGTCTAAAACTTGATACAAACGTGAAAAATAGTTAGAGGCCTATTTGGAAAAAGTTGTGTAAGTGCAAAATATTTTTTTACATGTGTATTAGTAGACTGGAAAATTTGAAAGTGAAATAACTTCATTTGATAAGCCTTTTAATGATAAGAGTCCAATACATACAAACTGTTCCTAACAGGGCAGTTTGGTAACCTAATTTTGTGGCATACCAAAACCTAAGCTAAAAGACTCAAAATGTGCTGAAATTTAAACAGTAGAAATTTAAGATCTTAAATAAGACTCACACCAAAAATCATGATAATTGGAATTGATTTGATAAGGTTTTAAGCAAAGTGAAATCAGCTCTGTAACACTGTCCCAGATTCCAGTGAATCTGGAATGGTGAAAATGAGATGATTAAAAATATTTTGACCTTGAATAAATGACAAGTGAAGCCACCATAACATATAAGAATGAGTTATGGAAATAATAGAAGTGGTTTGAAGTTAATTAAGTACCTATAGAATAAATTATGCCAAATCGAATTCGAACTACTCAGTTTGTTTGAAAACTGGAATTGTTACCACTAGATTTTTATAACAACACTTTTACTTGATGTTTAGCATAGCATACTTGTATAATGTGAGATAATTTATACATAAATGTAAAGATGACATAAATAGAGATCTTGTAAAAGAATATTTGAAAGAAATATTTAATTTATGGATGATATTGGATGCTTATGCATCCTATTGAAAATAGAAGTAATGTGATTATTAACATCGAATCGAATGATGATGGTATCGTTAGTATTTAATAAAAGAATGATTTAATAGTATAAACATATGAAAGATGAATTGAAGTGATAGCCTTTGTAGAATACCGTTAGAGGATGAAAGGCATGCCTTAGGAACTAGAAGTGCACTTCACCCTGAAAGTTGAATGAAATGAGATGATGATTCGGCTTTCGGGTCTATCGGCGGCCCTCGGGTCTATCGGCGGCCTTCGGGTCTATTAGCGGCCTTCGGGTCTATCGGCGGCCCTCGGGTCTATCGGCGGCTCTCGGGCCAAAACAGTTCCGTTTCCTCCATAGGTTATTCTAAGAGGGCTATCAATAATAAGAAAATGAATAACTAACATAAGTTGTGTTTAAATCTCAAATGATTAAAGGTATAAGGCTAAATGAAATCTTATTGAATAATAGAATATATGAAAATAAATGGATTCCTATATAACTTACTAACCACATGTAAGTTAAACTAACATGAAATTTTACATTATTTGGATTCTTGGAAACTTTAATGAATTTGCCTTTGTAATGATGTTTGGAAACATTTTATGGATTGATTGATCTTGGGTGTACTTGTTTGAATTATTGATTTGTATTGAAAATAAAGGTAAGCATTTGTGTTGCATGCCCCAGGCACGGGGTACAAACCAGGCATTGTTGCCTGACGTTTTATTTTCTATGTTTTCTTTTTCCTTTATTTAATAATAATCCAGGAAAGGCAATCGGGGGAAAACATCAAGGACCACTCTAAGTATGAAGATATGGTTTCAGGAAAAGACTAGGGCAGGTTACCATGTGAAGCAAATGAAATTTTTAAGAGAAGGAATGATGATAAGTAAAATGCATGGTGACATGTACAGTTATATGCATAATCTGAATGCGTACCTGTATATTAAAGAAAAGTTTGATGAACTGATGAAGAATTGGCCTACGGGCTAAAGTGAACTTGTTATATGGATACTTGATATGTAAATTAAATACTTGTATTGTATAAAGAATGTTACTAGTATGTACATATAATTAATGTTTTGATGTATGATTCGAATAACAGATTATTAATATATGACATTAGTAAATGGTTAATTAATTGATAAATATAATTCGATAAGGTGACGTTGGTCTCTTATCGGGTTAATAATCGGGTAAGGGTCCGACGTCACAATCACATTGTTATATATATATATATATTAGGAATTTATATAGTTTTACTTGTATATTTTTAGAATTTATTTTTTTTAAGGATATGATAGGTCTGAGTGCATGATTGAGCTTACACTGCTCATAATTCAAAGTGATTTAGTTTTTAAAATTGGATTTCAAACAGAAAAATAAGTGTTCAAAACAAGCAGTTTTGATGGGCAAATTCTGAAAAATTTCTTTGAACATTGATGAAAATTCTAGTCAAATTTGAATTGTGAATAAGTTAATGAGTTTTGATAAGGAAAGAGTGGAGAAAACCTTGGGTTGTATGTGAGGTTTGAGCTTAATTTTTGTGCCTTTTTTCATGAGAGTGATTATTTTTATCCTATTCCTTATTAAACACATTATCTGATCTGTTTTTCTTTTAAGTAGAATCAGGATATTCATAGGTTTGTTTTGAATTTCTCACACATTCCTCAAGTGTACAGGGCATTGGTCGGGTAAGGAATTGTCTACACTCTGCGAAGGAATATGATCTGATTTGAGAGTGTGAGTGAAACTATTAAAAAGCTTTTGCCTGCTTGATAAAACTAGACCTTGATATCTTGTGAGGTAAACTATTTTTTTTCCATTTTCAGCAAAGCCTTTTCTTTGGTCCCTTATCCTGTCCAAACCATAAAGATAGAGACATGATCACAATCCTACCCTTTGGACTTACAATTAAATTGGGGAATGAAGAGATGGGAAGTGAGGATATACTAGATAGTGTTTTTTTAAAAAAAAAAAAGAAGAGAAAAGGGGTTGTAAAAGAAAATATATGTATAAAAGAGCCACTGTAAATAAAAAGTGGACAATTATATATAAATAAGGAAGAATTGAAAAGAAAGTATCATTGAGTGGGGAAACACTAGAGAGTTAGTGAAAGACAAAGGGATTGAGAGGAATTTAATGGTATGTCCAAATTTTGAATCCTTGTATAATATCCTTTCTTTCATAAGCTAACTTGGCCCCATCTTCCCTATATTTACAAATTAGAGATTCTAAGGCTGAGAGACAGACAGTTCTGAACTTAGGAACCTCTAAGTGTTGTACAGTGTATGAATGGAATTTAAAGATCGTGAGGTTCTTAAAATTTTCTTCATACGTGCTTGTGAAACACTAGAATCACATTTGCCTTGGTACAAAACGCTGATTCTTAAAAGTGACTAGTGTATTGTGTGAGTAAACTTTAGAATTCTGAGAGATCAAACACTTATTGAGAGATTACAGTGACGAAGTAGTTTCAAAACTCTAATACATGAATCTTCTCAGATGTTTTGCAACATGAAGAAAATGACTAGTTTTGAGTTAGCTGATTTCAAATTTTGATAGAAAAAGCTTGTCACTGTTTGGAAAATTTTCAAAATATACCTGATAAGTTGCTTTGAATTATGTTTACAAGTGTGCACTGATTGCTGTCTCAGTTGATACTTAGTCAGTTTGCTTGAGGACAAGCAAAAGGTTAAGTTTGGGTAATTAATAAGTCTAGAATTTACCTATATTTAAGTATATTTTATGAGCTTAAATAAAGAGAAATTGAGCTTAAAGGTTGAGATATTGAATGGATTTCTAGTGATTCTAGACTATTTTTATTGAGACAGGGCTTGGATGAAAAGATTTGGAAAAGGAGCTAAAACAAGCAAAAATCGGAACAAAGTGGGACCAACTATAATTTCATCCGAAGACTGAAGAAATGGCGAAATATGATTCAGAAAGAAGGTGCCGCCTGGATACTTCGCCTACTTGCTAAAGGGATGAGGCGACATAAGAAGGCTGGATATTCAAAACCTCGCCTAAGAAGATATAATAATGAAGCTAATATGAGGAAGAAATCGCCTTGAGGAAAATCTAAGGAGGGCGATAAGAAGATTTCTCGCCTTTATATCTCGCCAAGCTTGGCGAAATCTTCAGACATCAAAAAGCATACCTCGTCATGATAAAGGCAATAAGCAAAGGCCACATTGGAGCTATCTCGCCAAGTGTGTTTATGAGGTAATTTAGAGATGGCAAGAAAGAATTAAATAATCTAAGTGATAGGTGAGATGAAAAGCGATCAATAGGAGAATTCGCCTGAGAAGACTTGTTGCTTGGCGAACAAGTTTAGCGATATTGGTGGAAGTCGTTTGTGTTCAGGCGAGGGAACAAGCGACATAAAGAGAGAAAATGGTTACTTCACCAAAATGTATTTCTTTGTTAGTTTTATTTCAAAATTTCCACTCAGCCAAACTCTATAAACAGGAGCTCAGTTGAAGCAATAAGGACCTTTTGGCATTTCTGTAATCTGATCTAAAAATTATTGATTCTTCTGTTCCTTCTAGAAAATTCTATTCAGTGAAGTTTCTTGAGGAAATTTATACTCTATTTTTTGTAATCATCGAGGATTAGCTAGAAGATTGTGAGGTAAAGACTGTGAGAGAGGTTTAGCTTCAATCTTCCTTTGTAAGATTTAGATATTTAAGCATGTCGATGAAGATAAAGTGATGATTTGAATATGCATGAAGTAGAGATGCTAGCTAATAGCTCTGTTTGATTTGGTGTGATTTGTTGTTTATTTTGTTTTGATTGTGTAATTCTTGTTCCATCATAGTCAGATTAACTCTATTTTCATGAAATAATTGAATTACAAGAACGAGAGTTAAGTAATTTTGTTATTCTAAAGCTTGATTTAGACCAGAGATGGCAATTAGGTTTCAGATCTTAGAATAGAGGATCGTTGTGCTAGAAATAGGCAATAGATTTGATTTTCGACAGATTGTGCTTAGCAGTTATACAGATTGTAGTATAGAGATATATACAAATGTGTAATTGAGATTTGTTGGATAGAATCGAGAGATCATCTACAAATCACTAATGATGATCAAGGAAGTAAATCTGTAATCTAGAGTTGAATTATGAAATCAGAATATAATGAACAGCAGGGATTAGAAAATCGACATCGTAATAGTTGAGATTATTTGCAAAACTGAGTATTGATTCTATGATTTAATTATTGGATGTCATTTGTGTCTAAAAATCTCAAATCAATTTTATGATTGTTTTACTGATAGATTATTTTAACAGTTCAATTTAGATCTTAATCTCATTCTTTCAGCTTCTTAGCAAACCATCATTGTGGAGACAATATCTTAAATACTACATTAGACATTGATAGGAATTCTGTTTAGTTATTTTTATTTTGTTTATCAGAATAGTCCTCATCACTAATCAATTTGTTTTACAATTCAGTTTAGATCTCAATCGTATTCTTTCTTTTTAAGTAAAACAATCCCTATGGAGACAATATCTTTAAAACTACAATTAGACATTGATAGAAATTCTTACATTCTTTATGTTATTGCACTTGTTATATGTGTAAGAAATTTTCTCATCTATTTCTTGGTGCCGTTGCCGGGGAATGTTGTTTTTAAGATTGAGATGTACTTTGGATTGTCTAACTGAGCTATTTATATATTGTTTTCAACTTAAAATTGTTTGTTCAAGTGTATAGTGTATGTAGACAAGAGCACAAAGGACTTATAATCTGTAGTTTAATCCTGATATTGAAAAGTTAGTCAGACAACTTAGATCAGAGTCAAGAATGAACATGTTTGGAGTATGCTGCAATCAGAATAATGACGCAGTGGCTGATCAAGAGGGTGAAAGGAATACTCTGCGTCAATACTCTATTCCACCAGTTGATGGAATGCCTCTAGCCATCAATTTACCAGCAATAACAACCGATACATTTGAGCTCAGATCTGGACTCATTCAAATGGTTCAACAAAACAAATTTACAAGAGGAGATGCTGAAGATCCGAACTAGCATTTGAATACATTGTTGCACATTTGCAGTACATTCAGACACAATAGGGTATCTGATGATGCTGTGAAGCTGAGACTACTTCCTTTTTCTCTAAACAACAAAGCTCATACCTGGTTATACCCATTACCTCCAGGATGCATCAACAGTTGGGAGAATCTAGTTAAGAAGTTTCTAGCTCGATATTTCCCACTAATGAAGATGGTAAAATTGAGGAATATGATTTCCTCCTTTCAATACATAGATGGGGAGTCTCTTTACGAAAGCTGGGAGAGATTCAAAGAGTTGATTAGAAAATTTCCACATCATGGCATAGCCTCTTGGAATATTGTAATGACCTTTTACAGTGTTATGCCACTAAAGATTAAGATGCATATTGATTCCTCAGCTAGAGGATCAATTGGACAAGGAACCAGAGGATGCTATCAACTTCATTGAGTTGCTGTCAAATATAATTTCGGGTGGAATGAGAGAGAAAAAACTGCAAATAATAAGTAGTCAGGAGTATATGAACTGGAGTCATTTAATGCATTTTCTGCATAGATAACCTTACTGAATAACAAGATGGATAACATGGCATCCAACAAACAAGGTTATCAGAATACGAAGACTTCAGTTAATGCTGTAAAAAACTAGAAACCAACTCTAGCAGATTATGCACAAAAGGCTGCTGATGCAGATGATGAAGATGAATCTGTTGAGCTGGAGCAGGTAAATTATTTGAATAATAATTATAGAAATCGGGTGAGGTCGTACTATCAACAGATGAACCAACCTTACCAAGGTCACGGTTATTATCAAAGGAATCCTCAACAAGGTTATCAACAAGGACAGACTCAATACCAAAAGAATAAGCCTAGCATGGATGATCTTCTAATCAAGTATATGGAAAAGATTGATTCCTTCTTTACTAACAATTCTACTTCAATCTAAAACTTGGAAACACAGATGGGGCAACTTTTACAAGTATTGAATCAAATACCCCAAGGATCACTTCCAAGTGACACTGTACCAAATCCAAAGGGAAAGGAAAAATCTAAATAGGAGGCACAAGTGCATGCCATCACGCTTAAAAGTGGAAAGAAGGTTGAAACTTCTAAGGAAAAGAAGAGTTTTGTACCTCTTGTAAATGAAGAAGCTGGAGAAGAAATAAAAAACTTTGCTATTTTAAGGAAGGAACATGAGGGAGTTAAGATTGCATAACCTTTCCCTCCGAAGGAAAATAGGAAGAAGCTGGATAAACAGCTTAAGAAATTCTTGGACATGATGAAGAAGATTCATGTCAACATCCCTTTCATTGAAGCATTAAAGCAAATGCCTGTTTATGCTAAGTTCATGAAGGAACTATTATCAAACAGAAGAAATTTGGCTGATGTGGGATGTATAAATGTTAATGAGAGTGTGAGCCAACTTGTGAAGTACCAGATCCTTAGGAAGGAAAAAGATCTTGACAAATTGACCATACCTTTGACAATTGGAGATAGACTAAAAGGCTGGGCATTATGTGATTTAGGTGCTAGAATAAATCTCATGCCATTAGCCATTTATGAGAGGTTGGAAATAGGAAATTTCAGGCCTGATAATATTCTTTTACAACTTGTAGATAGATCTTTTACCCATGTCAAGGGAGTTGTAGAAGATGTTATAATTACTGTAAGCAAATTCATATTTGTTGTAGATTTTGTGGTACATGATATGGAGGTAGATGAAGATGTACAATTGCTGCTAGAAAGACTATTTTTGATAACAGGTAGAGCATTAATATATGTGGCAAATGGTGAGCTCACACTAAGGGTGAACGTAGAGGAAGCAAAATTCAGTCTTTCGGAATCATTGAAATTTCCATATGATTTTAATGAAGTTAAAAGTATTCAATTAGCAACTGAATAAGAGTTAATGGATAAAATCTTGACACTGAGGAGTACTTATCCTTTGAATAATTTTTTAATTAACGATGTTGATATGGATATACCCTTAGAAGCCCTCTTCTTGCCTGAATGTTCACCCGCTTCCCCTGCCTTCACCAGCTGGACAGAGGAAAGTGCTTACAGTGGGGAGTTGGAATGTACGACTTCACATTTTGTTCTAAACATCAGTGAGATTCAACCATCAGCTGAACCAATGCTTCTTTCCATAGAGAAACCACCACAATTGAAGTTAAAGGCATTCTCTAGTCATCTCAGGTATGCTTATCTCAATCCTAAAAATTTAAGCTTACCAATTGTTATGTCAAATGAATTAACAGGTGACCAGTAATATAGGCTTCTACAAGTGGTGAGAAAATAAAAAGAGCCATTGTATAGACTATTGCAGACATTAAGGGAATCAATCCAACATTTTGCACCCATAAATCATCTTGGAGGAAAAACATAAACCAAAGATTCAACCTAAAAGGAGATTAAATCCAACAATGAAGGAGGTTGTCAAGAAAGAAGTGTTAAAAGTCCTTGATGTAGGTATAATTTTTCCTATTTCTGACAGTGAATGAGTTAGTCAAGTACAATGTGTGCCTAAGAAGAGACAGATAACAACGATAAAAAATGAGAAGAATAGATTAGTGCCTACTAAGACTGTCACAGGAGAGAGGATGTGTATTAATTATAGGATCCTGAATGATGCTACTAGAAAGGACCATTTTCCCCTTTCCTTCATAGATGAAATGTTAGACAGGTTAGCAAGACTTCTATACTTCTATTTTCTGGATAGTTATTCTAGATATAACAAAATTCCTATAGCACCTGGTGATCAATAAAAAACTACATTTACATGTCTTTTTGGAACTTTTGCTTACAATAGGATGTCCTCCGGATTGTGTAATGCACCAGATACATTTCAAAGATGTATGCTAGTCATTTTTATAGATTTATTAGTAAGTTTTTAGAAGTGTTCATGGATGATTTTTTCCTTCATTGGAAATAGCTTAAAGGATTGCCTTGACAACTTAGGCAAAGTCCTAAAAAGATGTGAAGAGACCAACTTGATTCTCAACTGGGAGAAATGTCATTTTATTGTTAGGGAAGGTATAGTGCTAGGGCATAGAGTGTCTGCTAAATGTCCTGAAATAGACAAAGTTAAGATTGATGTAATTGCCAACTTACCTCCTCCTACCAATGTAAAAGTAATAAGAAGTATCCTAGCACATGCAGGTTTTTAAAGGAGATTCATTAAAGATTTTTCAAAAATCTCCAAACCGTTGTGTGTTTTACTTCAGAAAGATAAGAAATTTGAATTTACCGATGAATGTTCTAAAGATTTTGTGCAATTAAAAGAAAAACTTGTTCACAAATCATAGTTCCACCTGATTGGAATTATGAATTTGAGATCATGTGTGATGCATCAAATTTTGCGGTGGGTGCTATTCTTGGACAAAGACGAGAGAGGTTGTTTAGAGTCATTTATTATGCAAGCAAATCTTTTGTGGAAGCATAAAGAAACTACACTACCACAGAAAAATAATTGCTAGCAGTTGTCTTTACTTTGGATAAATTTAGATCATATATACTTGGATCTAAAATTGTTGTTCATATTGACCATGCAACTTAAAGTATCTCTTTGCTAAAAAAGAATCAAAACCTTGATTAATTAGATGGGTACTTTTGTTGTAGGAATTTGACATTGAAATCAAAGACAACAAGGGAACATAAAATGTAGTTGTTAATCACCTTTCGAGACTGCAGATTAAGAACATAGAGGCTCAAGTTGACATAAAAGACAATTTTCCTGATGAACAACTGTTTCTATGTGAAGTAACATTTTATGCATGGTATGCTGATTATGGCAATTTTCTTGTATGTAAAGTGTTACCTGAAGGTTTAAACAGTCATCAGAAAATGAAATTTCTTCATGATGTAAAAAGGTATATATGGAATGAACCATATTTGTTTAGAAGATATGCTAACCAAATTTTAAGGAGGTGCATTCTATATGAAGAAACTTTTGCACAATTCAATTTGGAATAAGAAACTTGCTTATATTGCTTAAATGTGTAAGAATTACTAACCAAGTTCATGTCTTGTAAGGTTTTCATTGTCAGGAGGAGCTTTTAATAGAAGGCAATGAATCGTTGTTATTGCCAAAGAATCTCGCCATAATTGAACTTCACATTGGCAAAGACTGATGATTATCACTTAAAGAGATAGAAAGCTATGGCGATAAATGTTGTTTTGCAATAATACCATCGCTAAGTAAATCCTAAGGAATAGCGACGTCAATATTCTCGCTTGCCCTCTCGCTTAGCAAGAAATCAAAATAAAACAAAGATAAGATTTAGATCCTGAAATATCGCCTCGAAGAGAAAAAGCATAGGCGACTTCAAAGTCATCGCCTACACATTTTGCAAACCAGGTACACATGTAAGGCGAGATCTTGTTCTTCTGCCAGATCATGTCGCCTTACATTTTAATTTGATTTGACAAAATTGGACCATATCGCCTACATGAGTTGCTTATATTTACAAATTTAGGCGCTATTAATTTCATTTTGCCAAATTTGCTGCCTTCTTTTCGGGATTCTGAGGCGATATAAGTCTTTCTTGCCTTAGATGTCGCTTCAAATTGATAATTAAGGCGAAGTTAATTTGTGTTGGCTAGAAAATCGGTCTTTTCCGCCCAACTTGCAAGCGACATTTTTTGTTTTCGTTCATTACATTGCCTAATTTTAAAATTTAGGGGTGATATTGGAAGCATATCGTCCATTTTATTGTTATATTTCGCCTAGTTTTATGTTTATAAGGCGAGTTTCTATCAATTCGGTTATAATTCCTCGCCTGAGCTGCATGTGAAATAAGAAAATTTGAAAATTGTTGCCGGGCTATTTCGCTTATTAATTTTTGAGGTTGCCACATCTGCAAGCCATACGTAGGTGAAACTTTTAAAATCACACCATAGGTGTCGTTTAGGCTAGGCGAATTCTAAATCTTTACGCCTTCTCCTAATTTCTTCATCATTACATCTATCGTTTCATCTTTACACAAAACAAAATCAATCAAACCGTTACATTAATTTGCATAACTAAATTTCCTCTGTTCGAATTGAAATTGTTCGCGTTCTCTCTGCTGATTTCATCTTAGAATCCCGTGATACTTCAATACAACCAAGGTATGTTCATATCTTTTACATTTATATCTATTACTTTTGATTGATTGTTATCGATTTGAATGTTGATTTTGTTTAGATTGAAATATTTCGTTTCTATGTTGCGATAACTATAGGGTTTTAGTTTGAAATTATTGAATTGATTCTGCTGGATTTTTGGTTTTACTGAAATACGTTCTAAAGATTTTTTTTGATGAGTAATAAGTTCAAAGCTAGTGAAATTATTGATTGCTGGTCTGTAATATTTGAGAGATTAAATTGAGTTGTTATCTGTGATTGTCGATGTTGTTAACAGGAATCAAAAGGAGTTGTTTTTGTTTTCTTTTGGTTTCATTTTTAATATGTAGTGAACATGTGATTTTTAGCTAAATCTTTGGCTGAGTCTACATACATTGGTCCATTTCAGGTACATAATGGCTAAGAGGAAGAATCAATCTACCCCCAGTCATTCAAAGAAGACAAAGAAGGATAAGGTTTCTACTAAACCCAAAATTTATGATGAGAAAAATTTAAAGGTCAGAGTAATCCTTCCTTCTTCTCCAACTGCTGATATGGGAAGTTCGAGTAAGTCTCCCAAGACCCCCTCTACACCAACTGCTAATAAGGGGAAGAAAAATGTGGAAAAGTTAGCTGGGAAATTACCTGTTATTATGGCCAAAAGAAAGGAGGTTCAGCTTAGATCTCCAAATACTGATAAAGGGAAGAAGGTGAAGATTGATTCACCTAAGGGAGCCAAGACTGATTCTCAAGTTAAGAGTCCACTTTAGAAGGAGAACTTATAATTTTGGCAAGAAAAAGGAATATTGCTGAAGGAATTTGAAGATCATAGATTTGGCAATTATCTGATTATATGGGATATGAGGAAGTTAGTGGCACAACCAAATAAGGCAAATGCCACACTAGTTGAAGAATTTTACAATGAAGCTCCTGAGGAGTTGGATACTCTTTTACTTTTAGGGGTATTCATGTGCATGTCTTAGTGGAGATTATATGTGATTATTAGGGGTTGATGAACCCAGATCTTCAAGGTGATAGGGGAATGAGAGCTGAAGAACTATCAACTAAGGAAGTGTTAAGTTTGAACAAAATTTCAAACCCAACAAACGAAAGTGATAGTGAAGTCTTGGCCAGTAAATTGGAAATTCAATCTGCCATATGCTTAACTTGGCTGAGGGATAATGTTATGCAAAGAAGCAAGGGAAGTAGATTCATAATGGATGAAAGGAAGTTCTTGCATGATTTTGTGCAAGATAAGTTTATTCATTTGGGGTTGTTAATCTTTTCTAAGTTGAAGAAAATGTTAGCTAATATGAAAAAAGATAAGTCTAGACAGCGTACTTTGTACTTCCCATCTCTCATTACTGGATTGATGGAAAGGTGTGAAGTTAAAAGAAAGAAAAAGGATAAATGGCTGTCGTATTCAAAGCCACATCCTGGTGAATTTGAGTTAAGAATCTGGGAGAGTAGGAGTGGAAAGCATCATCTCTGTGATGAGGCCAAGATGAGAGTTGCAGAATTGAAAGCAGTCAGGGAAGCTAAAAATGGGTCTTTGAAAAAAGAATAAATTCTCTTCTTCACCTCCTAATCCAGCACTAGCACTAGAACCCAAAAGTGATAATGAAGGCAGTGAGAAGAGGCCTAAAGGACCACTCACCAAAAATTATTTCGAAAAATGGTCATTACTTCAGTTGATAAAAGGGTTAAAGAAAGGATCTGACAATTTTTCAATCAAATCACTCATCCACATGAATTTGTGAAGCTTTTGAGTCTGAATAAAAAGAAGTAGAGTGCTCCAAATATAGGATTTGCTAAATTTGTTAGAGGAGTGTCTATTAGTGATATAGGTGTACAAGAAAGAGCGCATGATGATCAACAGTCTCTAGTTTTTCAAAATAAAGAGTTGAATGATAGTCAACCTGACTCATTGGGCCAGTTGGGTGATTTATCTACTGTAGTTCACTTTATGGACAGTGATACATCTGTAGATGAAGCTCATCTGAGAAAGAACTTAGGAAATCAATTTGACTTGGCTCTGGAGATGACTACTGGTAAGATTATAGATGAGGATGAGAAAAGGTTTAAAAAGAGGGAAGGAATTGGCTAAAAATCCAAAATCTGTTGATAAAGAGGATGTTATTTCTTCAAATTGTGATGAATAAATTGATACAGCTTTTATTGAAGAGCAAAGTAGGTTGCTCACCTTTTATGCTGAAGCTGCTGATCAACACAGGAGATTGGAGAGGGGTCTAGTACCCATTTTGAAGAAGAGCTGCAGCAGATTTTTTATAATGAGAGTCCTACTAAAGCTTCAGATGTTGCTATTCAAGAAAGTTTGAATTACAAATGTCAGGTTCCAAACTCATTTAGACTTATAAAATGTTCTCCAGGTACTCTAGTTCAAGTTTCTGTAGGATTCATTCCAAGAATACACATTCAGGATCCTGAAGTGCAGCGGTTAATAAATTTTGCAAGGATAGGTCAATTGCTTCAGATTTTTGGGCTATAGTATCTTACTTGTAGCCTGTTTTGTTGTCAGGGGTTCCTTTATATGAAGATAATGAAGATAATGAAGATAGTGATGTTGAGTTTACATCAATAATTGAGACTGCCACAGAAGAAGATCAACCAAAAATTGTAACGGTTGAGGATTTTTCAGGACATCATATTTTGGATAGGAACTACTATGTATCATCTTGCAACAGGGATACTTACTGTTTTAATTGCTCCTAACAATCTTTGAACTGAATTCTTTCAACATATCAGGTAGTTTGTTGGTAGATCTTACTTTCCTTTAATCCCTCCTTCCGTTGGCAGGAAAAGGAAGATTCTTGCTGGTGAACCTGATGAAGATAACGAGTTTGAAGCAAGCCAATCACATGTTCAGGTTTACAAAAAAGGCAACAATCAATGGGGGGTGCTTGTAAGAAGAAGAAAAAGAGGATTGCCAGTTCTTAAAAAATTATGGTGCCTCTGATTTCAAGAACTCCTCTAAAACCTGCAGAAACTCCAGCATATTCGTCTCAAACTCCTAACGATGCTGCCATCAGAAGAATCATTGCAGAAGAGTTGAAACTCAAGAGAAATACTATTCTTATTCAGTCTTCATCCGAAACTCCGGTTGAGCGCCCAATTAGAATGAGGAGAGTGGTTCCCAAGTCACAGGGGAAAACCTCATCTCATTTAGCAGACCCAACCCTGGATGATTTTTATTCTGTTAAATTTTGAATTTTTTTTTTGTAAAATTTAAGAATTTAATATTGTGTTCAAGTCTGTTAGGCAAGAGTAATGTGAATGATTTTGTGTCATTTTAGTTATTTTGTTTTATTTTTAGAAAGAGTAAAGTGTTTGTTTTCAGTTGTTTTCTCTTCAAATTGCCCAAAGAATAATGTGATTGTTTGTTAAGATTTTTGTTAGTTTGGTGCATGTTTTACAGTTCAGGGATTTTCAGGTTTTAAGTTGGAGGTTCTCATACCCTCATGCATAGGAAATAATTTGGTTCATAAAGGTCTGTCAACACTATACTTGTTCTTATGATAGGAAATTGTTCATCATTTCAGGTGAAAGACGTTTTGGGACTTAACCAAAATTGGATGTTGCGTTCTGGCGAAGTATGGACTTCTCGCCTAGCATTTTGCCTACCCTAGGCAAGGTTTTGTATTTTGTCTTGATAAATTGTTTTTCTTTGGCGATATTCTTGTTTTTCGCCTCCGAGATCTGCCAGTAGGAGTGCCACATTGAGACTACATATTATTTCGCCATAGCATTTCACCTAATATGTCGTTTGGATATGGCGATTTAGTTCGTTTTGTCTATCTGCCTTACATCTATTTCGCCTTGTTCTTTCGCTATATTTCTTATATGTGGTGATAAAAGGTACGCTCCCTTAACTTTTAGATTTATATTTTTTGCACCACAGTCTCATTATCTCTTCTCAATTTTTCATTTTTTCTCAAACTTACTTCTTTCTATCTTTTGCATTAGGACACTGCTTTCTTTTACGTTAGGGGTGGGAGCAATCACATTGCTTATTTGTATTTTCGTAGTTAGTGCTCATTTTGGTTATTTGATTTAGTAGTTAGTTTAATTTTTTTATTATTTTTTTAGAATAAGTGTCTGTCTATTACATTGTTCATAATTCAAGGTGATTTAATTTTCAAATTGGAATTTCAAATAGTAAAAACAATGTTCAAAACAAGCAGTTTGATAGGTGAATTTGAAGATTTCATTGAACACAGATAAGAATTCTAGTTCAATTTGAATTATGAACAAGTTGATGAGTTTTGATAGGAAAAATAGTGGAGAAAGACCTTGGGTGGTTTGTGAGGTTTGAGCCTTATATTCGTGTCTTTTCTTTATGAGAGGGGATATTTTTATTCTTTTCCTTATAAAACACATTTTTTGATGAGTTTTCTTCAAATAGAAACAGGACCTTAATATGATTTCTCATACATTCCTCAAGTGTACAGGGCACTGGTAAGGTACGGATCTGTCTAATTTCTGCCAAGGAACATAATCTGATTTGAGAGAGTGTGTGAAACTGCCAAAATGCCTTTGTCTACTTGATATAACCAGACCCTGATATCCTGTGAGGTAAATCATTTTGTTCCCATTCTCATCTAAACCTTTTCTTTGGTCCTCAATCCTGTCCAAACCATAAAGATTGAGACATAGTCTCAAATCTTAACCTTTTGACTTCCCAGTAAATTAGGGATGAAAAGATGAAAAGTAAGGCTAAACTAAATGGTGTTTCTGACAAATTTGAAGGATGAAAAGCTAGAATAGCTATAAAAAATGGTGTCTACAAAAGAAGAAGAGAAAAAGAAAAAGAGTATTACAAAAAGAGTTGTGTAAATAGAATGAAAGAGCCTCTGAAAAGTAAAAAAGATGACAATGTATATAAATAAAGGGGAGTTGCATATAGAGTTTCATTGAGTGGGGAAACACTAAAGAGTGAAAAATAAAGGGATTGCGAGGAATTCACTAGTATTTCAAAATTTTGAATCCTCATTATAATTCCCTTCTTTCATGAGCTTACTTGACCCCATCTTCCCTATATTTAAAAATCAGTGAACTAAGGCAGAAAGACAGACAGTTCTAAACTTAGGAACCTCTAAGTGCTATACAGTGTATGTTTGAAGTTCAATAATTGTGAGGTTCTCAAATTTTCTTGATATGAATTCTAAGGAAAAAACTGGTCACTATTTGATAATTTTCTAAAATGCTTACATATGTTGCCTTAAATTATGTATAAGAGTTTGCACTGATTGCTGTCTCTAGAAAATTTAGTCAATTTTATTGAGGACAAACAAAAAGCTAAGTTGGGGGTAATTGAAAAGTCTAGAATTTACCTATATTTTGATATATTTTATTATCTTAAAAAGAAAGTAAAAAAAAAAAAAAAATGAAAAGAATGAAAATTGTAGACTATTTTTATTGAATGGAGAAAAAAGGATATGGAAAAAGAAGCAAAAAAGAGCAAAAGTCTGAAAAAGGAGGGATCAAATGGAGTTTCATTCAAAGCCTAAGATTTTGGCGAAAAATTACAAGACAAGAGTATGTTGCCTATCAATCTCGGCTGTGCACTCAGAGAAGATGGCGAAATAAAAAGCGGAATAAGTGAACATCGCCTAAGAGAAGAGATGTAGGAGGCGACATAGAAAATTCTCGCTTTTAATATTTCGCTACACTTGGTGAAATTCTCAAGGCAGTAAAAGAAGATGTCGCCTAAAGAGGATTGAAGTTAGGTGATAAATCAAAACCAAATGTTAAATATCGCCTGAGGAAGAAGAATTAGTGATGGCGACATTTCTCCTATCTCGCCTAAGATTGTTGTTGAGGCTATATTAAGACAACGAGAAGAAGCTTAATCGCCTAGATGGGTGGCGATATGGAAGGCGAAAAAGTTTGAGTTCAGGCGAACAAGTTTGAGTTCAAGCAAACAAGTTAAGCATAGAAACAAAATTTCGTTTGAGTTTAGGCAAAGGAATAAGCGACATAAGAAGATATTTTGTACTTTGCCTATTTTTGTTTTCTTTCTTTTTGTTAATTTCAAAATTGCCACTGAGAAAACTCTATAAATAGGAACTCTGTTGAGGCAATTAGTACCTTTTGACATTTTTCGGATATTTTCTAGAATCTTCTGTTCTTCCGTTTATATCTTGTTTTGAGAAGTTTCTTGGAGAAGTTTTTGTACTCTCTTTGCTGTGATATCTGAGATTTAGCTTGAAGTAAAGAAGTGAAAGCTGTGACAGAGCTCAACTTTTAACTTCCTTGGTAAGATTTAGGTCTTTGAGCATGATGAAGATGATTATGAACTGTTTTGTTTATGAAGATGTAGTTGTGCTTAGCTAATAACTCTATTGAATTGTTGAGATCTGTTTTTGTATTAAGTTTGATTGTATGATTCTTGTTCATTCATATCTAGATTTGCTTAATTTTCATGAACTTATTGAATTACGAGAATGAGAGTTAAGTTATATTGTTGTGATGCTTATTCTAGTTCTGAGATGACATTTAAGTATCAACATTAAGAACGAAGGATCTTCGTACTAGAGATAGACAATAGATCCAATTTTCTACCAATTGTGCTTAGTCAATTAGTTGAGTTGTAGTATAGAGATATATGCAACCTGTTAACGAAGATTTGTTAATTGAATTGAGAGATCTTTAACAAGTCATTGGTGATGATCTAGGTTGTAAATCTGAGATTTCGAGTTAAATTGTGTAATCAAATGAAGTATTAGAAACAAATATCTTCATATCAACTTGATTTGGCATTAGATCAGTGACTAGTGAGTCTAAAACTTCCATTCAGTTGCTATGATTGTCAAAAGTGTCTAAAAATTCATATCACATATTTTGAACTTTAAAATTCTATTGCTAATCAAATTGTTTTACAATTTAGTTTAGATGTCAATTGTATTCTTTTTTTATAAGTAAAACAACCCCTATGGAGACGATATCTTTAAAACTACAATTAGACATATATAGAAATTCTTACATTTTTTATGTTTTGCACTAGCTATATGTGTAAGAAATTTCATCATCAGAAATAAAAGAGATGAAAATTCTACTTATGTTTGGAAAAGAATATTTATATACATATTGCCTAGTGGGCTAATGGACTGGAATTTCTTTAGGACAATTTTTATTACTTTTAAATTCACCCCAAAAACATACTTTAAATTAAAAATCACTAGTTTTAAACAAAATTTCATATTTTCCAAATTAAACCTATTTAAAATAAAAATTAGTTTGAAACAAATTAAGATAAACCATTTCAATTTAAGACTTCTAAATTCATGCTTTGAAATTACCATTTTACCCTCCAGGAATAATTTTCAAAAGTAACCATTTTAACCCAATTAAGACTTTCGATTTTCACTCAAAGAATTTTCAAAAATTCAAAAGACTCTAAAAGTGATATTTTAAGTTTCGATTTTGAATCAAGTCAAATACAATTAATTTAATAATTGATTTCAAAACGGTTCAAGTTCTAGGCCGAGTTTGTGGATGTTACTTTTCATGAACAAACTATTGAAGAACATTTGATAAATTGGTTTCATTTATTTCAACCGATATTGTATTGGATTGTAAGGAATGTATATTCTTAATGTAGTGCTTCGACCATCATTACGAAACTACGCTGTGGGCGGGAGTTGGGCGATACAACCCTGCTAGTCTCATGTATTGTTAAATTTATAAGGTCATCATACACAACCATAAATTCATCATCTATAGCAGTAACTTTGTCATGTTTCCCTTCACTTTTCTTTTCTTGACTTGAATCCTTCTTCTGATCCCTTTTCAGCAATCTACAATTGTTCTTGATATGCCCTTTCTTGTGACAATGATAACACTTAACATTAGAATATTTGTTTGACCTGCTTATGCTCTTGTTCATATTCATTAGACCTCTATTCATACTTCTTCCACTTCATTTTGTAATAAGGATTTCTGATTGGACCAAAATAAATATGAGTTAGATGGGCCCATGAGTTCAAGTCATCATTAATTAAGCCCAATGAGTCAAGTTAGTAAGTCATGAAAAGGATGAGGCACTCAGGCCAAACAAAGACCAAACACAACAGATGCCAAGCATAGCAGAGATCAGACATGTGAACACACAAAATTGAGAAACATATGAGGATGTAACAAAGCAGAGTAACCAGAAGAAGGCAGGCAGAAAGCAAGCGTTCAGGCTACCCAAAATGGCAAGTCAAACGAGGCCGAAAACGAACCATCATAAACGACTAGAAAGCAGAGGTGGTGGAGTTCTGTATATATGTAGAAGGAAGAAAGAAAATCAATTCAGCTTGAATTGGATAATAGAAATTGAAACTGTTGAGAGTCAATCTTGGCTCAAACAATTTCTAAAGTAGATGCAGAGCCTTGAGCCTTTCTTCTCATCCTCTCATTTAGAAATATTACTCTTTATCATGTCCATGGTTACTATACCATTCGGGGCAGAATTTGATAAAGACATTCTGAAGGTCTCCATGAATTTGGAAGTGTTCCAACAAACCACAGAGCTTGCACCTCATCGTCAAACTTAATACCTATCATTGCCAATTGATTTATGATATCCTAATAGGTACTCAAGTGATACGTCAATGCAGCACTATCATCATATTGTAGATGCATCATTGTAATGTTCGAAAATCCGGCCTAAATATTTTCTTTAGTGTTTAAGTAATTTAGTGAATTTAAAGTGATTAAATTGGTTTTATATTGATGTGTTTTCATTTTAATTAGGCAATAATGGTGAAATTAGTGAATATAGGTCATAATGGAAACCAAACTTTAAGGAATATCTAACTTTCATATGACATTATGATTTAGTATCCATCCATAGCATAAAATATTCTAAATTGATTTTTCTATCTAAAATGTCATCTTAGTCAATTTCTTTTAATATTTCTAAAACAAGTGGCGAAATAAATATTTTTCCTCAATGCTTATTTTAACTCATATATTCTTAAATATTAATTTTGAAAATTTATGATTTGGGATTTTATCGATTTCAGAAAGCGAATAGACCTTTTATTAGTTGTTCTTTAGAGCCTAAATACAACATTAGGTCCTAAATTAATTAAGCTCACAAGCCATTTCCATCTTCTCCATGCTTACACTCTCTCTTAAGAACCAACTTTTTTTTTCTTTCCTGTTACGTGCATTTTAGTTTCAATTGTTGCTTCACTTTAATATTCTATGAAGACCCCTCCCTCACCATTAATTTCCTTCTAAATCATAGCCATTAAGGTTCCTGCCACATATCTTAACCTTCAAATTCTCTACTAGTAAGTTTAGTTTACAACTCTTTCCATTTGGTATTTCTTTTATCAATGAAAAGAATTGTGTGAAGAGTTTATTATTTGTCTTTTAGGGTTCCAATTTCGAATTTCAAATCTTCACCCCTGCTGAATCTCTCATATGCTCAGAATAGTGTTTTGTATTTTTGGTAAGTTGAATTCTTCAATTTTGTGTTTTTAAGTATGAGCCTTATCGATTAAAACCAATCTGATTTGAGTTTAATTCTTATAGATTCAGGGTAATTGCAATTTTGGCGATATTTGTTTTCCTTACTAAAAATTCTCTAGAATTGTCGACACTATGTTGCTATGCCGGGGTAAGTTGTATTTGTTTTAGAACCATTTCTGTTGTGGCTTTCGCTGTAACAACAAAACCCCACCCTAGTAGAACCAAAGATAAGAGTTCGACGCCACACAACGAATGCAAAAAGCTAACAGTTTGGGAAATCAAAACCCAAATACTTTAATTTAGCAATAAAAACCAAAATACCAGTCTTATAGTCCAAACATAATAATGCTAAAGTCTAGCAAAATCAGGTACAAGTCCAATGATAATAGTCTCAAATACAGTCCATAAACCAATGTGCAAAAAAACATAACAAAATGGAAATGAAATGCTGATGATGTATGCCGTGATCCATATATGAGACAGCGCCTAATCAATCACATGTAATCAAAGTACCTGCACTCAACAAGGGATTTTATCCCCAAATTACATAATAGGAAGAAATAAAGGAAGCGTTAGACTATGAATTAGCCTTAGTTAGTGCCCACATTCCAACATACACATACAGAGTGACCTACACTCGGCTCTAATCATGGGAGCGCACAATGTCAGGCTTTACAGACTCCCTAGAGTCCACTACATCAGTCAACACACCAATCATCCTATCAATCAATAGTTTATTAATTATCATCCTTTAATTTGAACTCAATTATCCGTTATTCATATGTTCCTACATGTTCAATTATCAAACTAAAAATAGGCTCTAAAGTTCACGATTTAAGGTCCTATAAGTTTATAAGGCGCTACGATTACGTCTTCGGGGGTTCCACTAGGATTAATTTAAGTTAAATGTGGAGATTTTAATTAAACAAGATTTTGAATGGTTTAAGTTTGCATAAAAAAGAAAGACTGGGACTTTGTGAAGAAGGAGAATGAACGTCTTTATTTAAGGGACCGATTGTATGTGCCTTCGGTTGGTGGGGCTACGGAAGAATTATTAAAGGAGGTACATAATCAGATGTTAGCCATTCATCTGGGTGCCAATAAGATGTTCCAAGATCTTAAAATGCATTATTGGTGGCTAGGAATGAAAAAAGACAATGTTGATTATGTTGGCAAGTGTTTGGAATGCCAACAAGTTAAGGCCAAACACCAAGTACCGTCGGGATTTTTTTAACCAATTTCTATCCCGGAGTGGAAGTGGGATAGAATTACTATAGATTTTGTACCAGGTTTTCTGGTGAGTGGAGAAAAATATGATACATTTTGGGTGATAGTTTATTGATTACTATAGATTTTGTATCGAGTTCATACTTCTATTATTTCAAATAGGAATTCACGTTTGACCTCCCGATTTCGGAAGAAATTACAGAAGGCATTAAAAACAAAAGTACATTTTAGTACCGCGTTTCATCCTCAAATAGATGGCCAATCCGAAAGAGTGATCCACGTGCTAGAAGATATGTTCAGATGTTGCATTTTAGATTTTGGGGGTAGGTGGGAAGAATTCTTACCTTTTGTAGAATTTTCCTACAATAATAGTCATCAAGTTAACATCCAAATGGCACCTTATGAGGCATTATACGGGAGGAGATTTAGGAATCCCATTTGTTGGACAAAATTGAGGGACGCTAAAATGTTAAGTCTGGAATTGATCCGTGAAACTGAAGATAAGATGAGATTTATTCAGGCAAAACTTTAAGAAGCCTCGAATTGTAAAAAATCTTACTCTGATTTGAAGCGTGAAAATGTGGAGTTTAATGTAGGCGATAAAGTTTTCTTTAAAGTTTCGCCATGGAAGAAAGTACTAAGGTTTGGATGGAAGGGAAAGTTGTCTCTTCGCTTCATCAGAGGATTTGAAATTTTGGAGAGAGTAGATCTAGTAGTGTATCGCCTAGCATTGCCACCTGATATGTATGGAATACATAATGTATTTCATGTTTCAATGCTTAGGAGGTACCATTCCGAACCCTCTCATATTCTGTCCCATGATGAATTTGAATTAAAATCTAATTTATCATATGAAGAAGAGCCTATTTTTGAGAAATTCTTATGCACATACAAATAAAAGCAAAATTTCTATCAATGTCTAATTGTAGTTTAAAGATATTGTCTCTACAAGGATTGTTTATTTTGGAAAGAAAGGATTTGATCAAGATTTAGATCGAATTGTAAGAAAAAGTAATCAGCAAGACAGAATTGTAAAGATCATAGAGTTTCATTAAAATTTCATTCCTAGTAGTTTAAGTCCGCTTATTTAGCTTTTAGAATTTTAGTTACAAATGACAAGAAAATTAAATAGCTTATGACCACTTAATTAAGTCCAGTTCAAACATCAATCACAGTCCTTTACCACCCGTTAATAGTCCATTCACAGTCTAGGAACCAGAAACAGAATTTCATCAATTAACAATTTAGTCAGTTAAGTTAGAGAACTATGCCTAAAGTAGTTATCAGTGAAAAATGAGATTAATAGCAGTTGACAGTATGACCGAAGCCCAATAAACAGTATCAGTATAGTAGTTCAAACTACAATCAGTATAGGCACTTCAAGCCAATTATTTCAGTAGTAAGGATCCTCTATCCCTAGGCATGCCATACATTCTACTAGTAGCCTGACTAAGGGAAAAAATTCAAAATTTCCATTTATTTGATATTTAACCGAATTATATATGTATATTAGTATGACAGTTTCAGTATAGCCGATAACAATTTAGCAAGCAATACACAATATATCCACAGTCTTATATATTTAGTTATAATCATAGAACATGACAAATTTGGGAAACAGTTCCACCACGTAGCAATCACGACACATGCAGAAACAAACAACATATATCAAACAATAATTTAGGACACAAACAGAGCTGCTAACCTAACTCACAGAGCACGACAATCCGAGAAGAATCCGACCTAAGCTGCTGCTTGATCAGCCTCTCCGTCCAGTGCTCCTGCAGATTGTTATAAAAATATATAAATACTACTACAGCAAAACAAAAGTCATCTCGAACACCGATTTGACATACCAGAACCAAACCCGAATAGAACCCTAATACATTCCAAAGTCGAACCCTATATATGTTACCGAGATTTTCACAACCGATTTTGACTACCTTCTCGATTTCTGGATCCAAAACGCTCAGAAGTCCTAGACCACCCGAACCTATTTGATAGAATGCACTTAAGATCAGAATAAAACGGATTCCATTTAGCAGAACCTAGAATAGAGCAAAGGAAACTTACCGAGAATCGCTTGATTACGAGTAGAGATTCCTAATACTTTAAACCGGATAGCAAATAGAATCTGAACGTTTACCTGAAATTAGAACCGGAAAAATTGTGATAAGACAAACTAAGTGAAATGGAAACGAGACGAAATACTTACCAAGAATACGTCAGAACCCTAAGGCAAAACACCACACAAATATTCACACGGAAATCCTCTCTGATTCTCAACTTACGTGATTAATGAATATGACAGAAACCCTAATGTTAAACACTTATTTATAACTTGTCATATAACTAGCTAACCCCCCCCCCCCGATTTCCTATTTACTCTACAGACACCCTCTACCAATCTGAAATTATGGTTCTAACTCCTAGGACCAAAAACTGTCCGTTACATCCGCATTTGATCGAATTCACTTTGATTGCTATTGCTCTTTTTTTTTTATAAATCTAAAGAAATGATTTGATAAACAGAGAAGCTTATTTTCAATGTTTATTGTTGTTTAGGTAATCGTGTTGAGGAAGGACAGCTGAATACTGAGCAGTGATTCTTTGTGGGAGTAGTGTTTTAAGGTTGGTCAACAATTTTTTTGCCCTTACATTAATGTTTGTTATTGCGTGAAACTTAAATTGTGCATTTTGGGAAATAGATTGCCATGTTGATTATTGGAATGCTTGGTTGTATAATAAGATTATAAGTTATGTTATTTGGCTGGTTTAATGGACTAGATTAGTAGTCATATTCTTTCAGAATTATTGCTTGAATAGAAACCAATTTTGTGATAAGTATTAATAGTGTGTTTTAGTGAGCCTGTGGACCTAAAATCTATAACTAATTTTGTTAATGCCCCCTTTAAGGAAACATAAGTAATTTCATCTTATTGAAATTGAGCAATGGCAAGTGAGCCAAAGTTGTAGTTATTATATTCAAGACTTCAGCCCTTATTTGTATTCGGGACCTTGGTCCATATTTGTATTAGAATTGGGGTTCAACCCACTACTTGTCCCGTTTCACTTAAGAATTTAGACTAAGTTGCGCATAAGTGATAAAAATCAGCTAATTATTTATGGTGTTTACCAGTATTTGTATGTTTATTATGGGCAATTTATGCCTCTATTATGTTACTGTTATGAGTTGTAGCTTAGTGGAATCAGAGCTTATTTTAAGTATTGACTTTTCTAGGTTATGTTGTTGTTATGCGCTTGCCAAACATGTAGGTGGTGGTATGGTTCTTGCTAATTTGTATGGTTGTGGTAATATTTGGTTACCTTCATGTAGAAGGTCGTAAGCTGAGTTGTCTAATTTATAAGTTGTAAAAAAAGATTTGGTCTTATTTTAATCATGTATTAGGTTGGTATTGGTAAAAGGCAAAATAATATTAAGTGGTGGTATATTTTTTTTACTAAGGAAAAATTTCATATATATTGTAACACCCGAACCCCCGCCCCGACGAAAAGGGACGCAGAGACCGGATGTCACGTACGGAAACGGATGCGGATAACAATTAAACAAATACACACATACGGATTTACAAATCAGAATTCAAAACCAATAGTTCTTATTATTTAAGCAGTCCAAAATAAGTAGTTTAACTATAATTACAAAATGATAGAAATCCGTTGAAATTACTCTAACATATAAATCCTGAAATCATAACAAAAACTTAATGTAGCGAGTACAAATGTCTGATATAAGTTCATCTAAATAAAAGAGAAATGCAATCCAAGTCGGAAAAGGATGCCATGCGATGCTCGATGCTAGTGATATCCTGCTAACCCACCTAACTGTCTAACTCAACAATTTCCATTCCCAGAAAGGATTCAAATATACAAAATAAAAATGAAAACAGCGAAGGGTCAGACTATTGATGTTTGTTAGTAAGCTAATGCCCAACAAACACATACAGATGCGCCTTATTAAAAGGAATAGCATGTCATACATATATGCAAGTTAGTTAACAACCAAAAGAGGGGGTACAAACAGAAGCAAACAAGGTGATTATCAAATTAAGTTATCCCAAATATAATCCCCTTTAAGTGATCTATGATAAGTGATTACAGATTATTGCATTTACTATCTGAAAAAGATTTTATAGTTGTCAAATTATTTTCGGAAGAGAGACCGAAACCGAATAGTAGTAGTTTGGCAGCAGTCCGGCTTGTACTTCGATCAGAGAGCATTACCAGAATTACCGAATTGTAACTCGGTAGACAGTCCGGTAGGTAGCTCGGTCAGAGAGAATCACCAGAGTTACCGAATAATATTTCGGTAAGCAATCCGGTAGATAACTCGGTCAGAGAGCAATTATATAATTCCAAGGAAGGTTTAAGTGACAGTTCGGTTCCTAATCCGGTATGAAGCTTGGTCAGAGAGTTTCAAGTCTCCCAGACACACTGAATTATAACTCGGTATCTAACTCGGTGAAGAGCTCGGTCAGAGAGATTGATTAGTCTTCTGAGACTCATACCGAACTACTGCTTGGTAGCTAGTACGGTAAGAAGTTCGACCTGAGAGTGAATTTAATGATCTCAAGACTGACCGAATTGTAATTCGGTAACCAGCTCGGTAAGGAGCTCGGCCACAGACCATCCTACATCCAATTTTTCAAGTTTTTAAGTGACAATTTGGTACCTAGTCCGGTTACGAACACCAGGCACATTTTTAGCCTAGTTCAGATTGTTTCACTCCCTATACCAGTTCTAACTATCAAATGGGTCTAATCCTAACACATATAGCCAGTTAGGAGTCATAATTCATACTACCCAAAGTTAGAACCCAAAAGACAATAACAAGCATCAACAGAATCAAACCAAACATATCAAACATACATAATCAGAAGCAGAAACAATTCATAATCACAAAGTTCAGATTACCCAATTGTTTAGGTGTTTAACTTACCAGGCCTGTCCTTAGTTTAATAAAAAAATCTGGAACAGAACCAGACAGATAGGGTTAAACCCTCAGAAGTGGATCAAAGATCCCAGAATGATGTCCTCGCATCCAGAATGAGCCAAGCTCTAGAATGATGCTGTCGCATCCAGAAAGTGGTTGGCAATCAAGGGCATATACGCTTTCGCGCATCGATGTATACATCTAGTTTTCCCTAACAGCATGCTGGTCTTATCGTATTAACCTTAGGATAGGACTTAACAGATTACAGAATTTCAGTTTTAGATTACAGACAAATAGCAGACATATAAGGACACTAGTTCACATGTCCGATCATAAACATATAATATGGCAGCAATATACCCAAACAGTTTATATCAAATGCAGCAGATTATGCTAATCAAAGAAGATTTCAGCTTGTATCATTAACCAATTCGCAAACAATCAATTAGACAATAGCAGAAAATGGTGAGGGTGTAAACACAGCTACTAACCTTATTCGCTATTCCAAAAAACCGAATCTACTCCGGTCGGCGATCCTTAACTTAGTCTACACCAAATTAAAATTAATTCATAAATCCCCAATTATAGAAAGTTAGGGTTTAACACTAAAGAACATTTTAAATCAATTGAACCTAATACAACCCAAATTATGAAATCAACGTCAAGGGTTTCAAAACCCAAACCATTAGAAACATAATCCCCAAATTAATTTTGAAATCAACTTCAAATCATCAAACCCTAGTTCATGTAAAATTCCCGAAATCAATTTAAGTAGATAAAAATCGAAGAGTAGAGAAATTGTTTCCTAGATGGTGAAGAAATCGAAACCAATACCAAATCCCAAGTGAAACCTCGATAATTAAAGCTTAGAAACATGTGAGTGTATGTTCTTGATTTGAGAGAATAATAGAACTACGTGAAAGCTTCTTTCACGGTTCTGTGACAAATGAATTCCAAAAGTATCTTTTTCAATATATATGGTATTCCTACCAACCCATATGTCTTATGTGGTTTTTTAAAAACAACCTCATTTCAGAAATAATTGCAAAATTAACTCAAATATAAAATTATTTTCAAAACTAACCCAAAAGTCAACTTAGTCAAATAATTTGGTCAAGCCGGAAAAGTCAATATTTTTCTAAAATGCCCAATTTACCCTTCTAACGAAAATAAATAAAAATTATGAATATTTTCAAAATAAGTAGACGAATAGCCCCAGATTACAGATGTGATATATATTATAAATATTGCACAAAGTGTGCTATTTTTTTGTTGCAACCAGATTGGTCATATAGACCCCTTGGGTTGTTTCCAAACTGAATTTTAAATAGGTCACTAGTCCGATTGATTCGTTGGAGTTTAAGCTTGTTAAATCTAGTTGGCGTGTCTGTATTTTTTGTAACGCTCAAGCCCCGGCCACGGTGGAGCCGCGAGCGGAAGCCGGAGCGGCACGTTACATTCTATACATTCGTTTGATACAATATAGTACGATACAATAGGTGCGGAAATAAACATAAATATTAAAATAGTCAGATTTAAAGTAAGCCTCTTGAACCCATTTTGAAAATAATAACATAGTCAATACAATTCATTTGAAAAGAAACCTGTATAATTCATTTAATCAAAATAACCCTGTCTGTAATATTTATTCAATAAATGAAAATATGCAAATATCTGTCCAAAAAAATATAAACTGAAAACATTTAAATGGTCTTTATATGTCCTTTAAAACTAATGAGAAAACAAAAGAAAAACAATGCTGTCAATATGGGTTCCCAAAAACATGAAGAATGCAATGCGACCTTCAATCAGCTCGATCACCCATTTCACATTTCAATAGATAGACAAGGAAAAATTGAAGAAAAACAACGTCAGACTATCGATGTCATGTTAGCAAGTCACACTCCAACAAACACAAGCAATGCGTCTATTTAAACATACAATTATGATTTTTGGCACACAATGCACCTAGGTCTAGCAATCAATCATAATAGAATACAAACCCTCAAAATTTCCATATTATTCACGAGTTCAATAAGGTGTATTAATCCTTACGTTCTAATTATACATATTACATTGAATTAACATTCTTAGGCATCCATATACGTTCTATGTATCCATATAAAATCCCTAAAGCAATCAACTATCCACTAGCATTCATCACACAATAGCAATCATTTTATGTTTCTAATTTCATAAGACTGCCATTAATCTAGGATCAATAATGAAACAGGGCCAATTAGGCCGAAGCCACCAATAATCTGTGGTCCGAAGTTCGAAATCCATAGAGCCGTTTATTCCCTGCTTTGGGATGAACTACCACATTTTGGATTTCATCAATTAGGTACAAAGAACACCAATAATTTGTGGTGTGGTAACACCCAATAGGAGTCATCACTCAGTTTTTCATTCAATTGAGGTTAGATAAACCAAAAGACCTATTCGCTCAATAGGTTGAGATATCTCGGTTACACCTAATGACATGTCATTCCATCACTACTTTCAATCATGACTAGGGCAATCATTATCTTGATTTATTTGGTGATCAAAATACACAATTCAATTTAGCATTCACAGTTCCATTATATCAATCCATTGGCTTTCAATCAATCAATTGTTGGGTACTTTACTAGTGCCTTATCCATTTATTTTTAGATCTAGCTAACCATAGCCTAAGTGATGCAGAAACCCCAGGTTTATAGAGAAACCGAAACCCCAACACACAGTTGATCCCAAAGATAAACACAAGATTAAAACCCTCCCTATTGCACCCCTAAGAAACCTGTCCTTAGAAACACAAGTGATTGAGATAAGAAAGTACAAGAACTTGGAATCAAGACACACAAGACAGAATTACCTTGATAATTAGATCCAACTTCTTGGTTCAACAAGAGAAGCATTCACAACCTCACTTGCACATAATATATGGCTCTTGAAAAGAACTCTTTTTAATTTCTCCAAAAAAACTGATTACAAAAGCTGTCTTGTTCCTTTATATAGGGAACTAATTAATTCCTAAAAATAAGGAAATAAATCAATGTCATTAAAAATAGCCAAATTCTGACTTGCAAGATAAAAAGAAAAGGAAACAAATCTCGTGACTGCCAAAGATGACTAGTCAATCCCGCATAAATCTTTTCTTCCAGCTTCCAGATGCAATAACTTGAGCTATACCAATCCAATTAAGTTGATTCTTGATGTGTTGAAAAGCTTATGATGTCCTCTTTAACTTTGCTATCATTTGATGATAGAATCAGTGTTGTATTTGCCCATCAATGTAGAAAAATCCTTCTGCCATATTTTGAGAAGGTGAACTTCTTATCATTCCCTCAGATGCTGTAGGCCAAACACAAGTGTACAGGCCGCATTTTGGTGATTCTTGCCTCCATTGATTTTCTACCTTCTTCCTTGATTTCTTCTTCTTCATTCGTTCAACATAAGCATTAGCTAAGTTCCCAAATTCAGCTTCCAGCTTCCTTGCATTTGAACGCGTGATTGGACCTTCTGCTATGCTTGTATCATTCCCCCCTCCTCAAAAAGATTCGACCTCGAATCTGCATGCATATCAAATGGGGAAATATCTGAAACATTAAAAGTTTGAGACATATTGTACTCACCTGGCAGGTCTATCTTGTATGCATTATCATTAATCCCTTCCAATACTTGGAATGGACCGTCTCCTCTTGCATCTAGCTTGGGCTTCGTTTGGTTTGGAAATCTCTCCTTCCTGAAATGTACCCAAACCCAATCACCAGGTTAGAATATCATTGCCTTTCGTCCTCTGTTAACTCGTTCAGCTGTAGCTCTATTACGCTTCTCAATCATCTCTCGTGTCTTCATATGTATAGCTTTAACCTTCGCAGCTTTTGTTTCACCATCCTGACTAATAATATCACTCAAAGGCAATGGCATCAAATCCAAAACAGTTAAAGGATTAAAACCATACACAACTTCAAATGGAGAGAAACCTGTGGAAGAGTGTACAGTCCTATTATAAGAAAATTCAATAAAAGACAAACATTCTTCCCAAGTTTTTAGATTCTTACCAACAACAGCACGCAACAAAGTCCCTAAAGTTCTATTCACTACCTCAGTTTCTCCATCCGTTTGTGGATGACAAGTAGTAGAATATAAGAGCTTAGTTCCCAACTTACTCCACAATATCTTCCAAAAATGACTAAAAACTTCGCATCCCTATCTGAAACAATAGTCTAGGAACCCCATGAATCCGTACCACTTCTTTAAAGAATAAATCAGCAATATTAGTGGCATCATCAGTTTTGTGGCATGCACTGAAATGTGCCATTTTGCTAAAATGATCTACATCCACAAAGACACTGTCTTTACCTCTCCTTGTCCTAGGTAAGCCAATAACAAAATCCATAGAAATATCAGTCCAAGGCGCAGTAGGAACTAGCAAAGGTGTATACAAACCATGTGGTAAAGACTTGGATTTTGCTTTTCTACATGCAATACATTTAATGCACACTCTCCCAACATCCTTGCGCATTCCAGGCCAATAAAAATGCTCACTCAACACCTCTAAAGTTTTATGCACACCGAAATGACCCATTAAACCACAACTATGTGATTCCCTCACAAGTAACTCACGCATAACAGGTACACAAATCCTATTTCCTCGAAATAGAAAACCATCAAGTCTATAGAACTTATTATATGCACCATGTTCACATGCAGCAAACAAATCTGAAAAATTAGCATCATTAGCATACATTTCCTTAAAGATCTCAAATCTTAACAACTTAGATGAAAGTGTAGTGATCAAAGAGAATCTCCTAGACAATGCATCAGCAACAATGTTTTCCTTTCCCTGTTTATAACGAATCACATATGGAAAAGCCTCGATGAATTTTACCAACTTAGCATGCCTCTTATTCAATTTCCCTTGTCCCTTCAAATGCTTTAATGACTCATGATCAGTATGTATGACAAATTCTTTAGGAAGTAAATAATGTTGCCAAACATATAAAGCTCGAATTAAAGCGTACAATTCTTTGTCATAGGTGGAATATCTAAGTTGGGCACCATTCAATTTCTCACTAAAAAATGCAATTGGATATTTTTCTTGCATTAGAACAACACTTATTCCAATTCCAGAGGCATCACATTCAATTTCAAAAGTTTTGTTAAAATCAGGCAAAATAAGAATTGGAGCAGAACACAATTTATCTTTCAAAGTACTAAATGCTTGTTCTTGTTCTTTTTCCCATTTGAACCCAGCATCCTTCTTGATAATTTCAGTCAAAGGAGCAGCAATACTTGAGAAATCTCTCACAAACCTCCTATAAAAACTAGCTAGACCATGAAAACTCCTCACTTCACTAACCGACTTAGGTGTTAGCCATTCTTTAATAGCTTTCACCTTTTCTTCATCAACTTCAATGCCATGTGCACTCACAACAAATCCAAGAAACACAAGTCTATCAATGCAAAAAGTAAATTTCCTAAGGTTTGCAAACAAGCTTTCTTTCCTCAACTTATTCAAAACAGCCCTAACATGCAAAACATGATCATTCAAGCATTTGCTGTAAATCAATATATCATCAAAATAAACAACAACAAACTTGCCAAGGAAATCACGCAAAACATGGTTCATCAATCTCATGAAAGTACTAGGTGCATTAGTCAAACCAAATGGCATAACTAACCACTCATATAACCCATATTTTGTCTTAAATACTGTATTCCATTCATCACCAGGTTTCATCCTAATCTGATGGTACCCACTTTTCAAATCAATCTTTGTAAAAATACATGCACCATGCAAATCTTCAAGCATATCATCTAACCTAGGGATATGATGACGATACTTAACAGTAATCTTGTTGACGGCACGACAATCCACACACATCCTTCATGTTCCATCCTTCTTCGGAACCAATAGAACAGGTACAGCGCATGGGCTCATGCTCTCTTGATATACCCTTTAGCTAATAATTCATCCACTTGCCTTTGTAGTTCCTTTGTTTCCTCGGGATTACTTCTATATGCTGGTCTATTTGGTATGCTAGCTCCAGGTACAAGGTCAATGTGATGTTCAATACCTCTCAATGGTGGTAATCCATCGGGCACCTCATTAGAAAATACATCTTGAAATTCCTGCAACAAAGATAGAAAAACACTAGGCAAATTCGGATCAAGGTCAGTGTTAGAAAATAAAACTTTCCTAAATCGAATAACCACCATGGCCCTCTTGCCTAAGTAAGCACTTTTCAAGTCTCTCTCTTTTGCATAGAAACTAGGCTGTCGGTTCACTGTTTCACTCTTTTATTTATTTTTCTTCCCCTCTTTAATTTTTTTTCCTTTTCTCACCACTACAAACACTCACCATTGGGCCATTTTTGTCAACCTTTTCTTTCACGGCCTCTTTCCTCTCATCATTTTTTTTATCCTTACAGCCCGAATTCCCATTGGATAATTGACTCAATTTGAATTGATCTTGATATGCTTCTTTGGGTGACAAGGGTGCAAGGTTGATTTTTCTGCCATCATGATCAAAAGAATATCGATTCTTGTACCCATCATGCATTACATGCCTATCAAACTGCCATGGTCTACACAATAAAATATGACCAGCCTGCATTGGTACCACGTCGCAAACAACATCATCAGAATACTTCCCAATCGAGAAAGCTATAACTACTTGCTTATTAACTTTTACCTCCCCACTATCATTCAACCACTGCAGCTTATATGGATTTGGGTGTTTACCACATTTCAGTCCTAACTTCTCAGATAAAGCAGTACTAGCTACATTAGTACAACTACCCCCATAAATGATTAAGCTACACACTTTGCCGCCCACTAAACATCTCGTATGAAAAATATTCTCCCTCTACTCTAGACTATCGTCCTTCATTTGCAGGTTTAGTGCACGTCTTGCAACAAGAGATTCACCATGGACAGCATACTCAATATCCTCGTCATCTTCCAATGATGGCATGTCATCATCAGATTCATCTTCCTTCTCAGATCCAGACACAATTTCACCACCTTTAATTACCATCACTCTTTTGTTTGGGCACTCATATGCATAGTGACCAGACCCTTGACATTTGAAACACTTAATGTCTCTATGCCTTGAAGTGGTAGCAGAATTAGTGGAATTAGAAGAACCTTTTTTATTGGTAAACTTGTTATCCAAATTCCTTGATGTTTCCGGCCCTTTGTCTTTGGAATCAGCCCCTTCATTCTTCCTTTTGTCATCAAATTTTGACCAGTTCGAATTCCATTCTGATATAGAATTTGAAAATTTCTTGGATCTGCCCTTTTATTTTTGTTGCCTCTCTACCTTCATGGCAATATTCACTAATTCCTCAATCTCCACATAAGGGTGTAACTCCACTACATTAGCAATCTCATCATTTAGACCTCACAAAAATCTTGCCATTGTGACTTCGACATCCTCATCCATATTTGCTTTAATCATGAGCATCTCCATCTCCTTGTAGTAATCCTCCACGGATTTTGAACCTTGACAAAGCTTATGCAACTTCTGGTGTACTTCCCTGTAGAAATAAGAGGGAATGAACCTCTTCCTCATTATTCGTTTCATCTCAGTCCAAGAGTCAATCGGGTATTCACCATTCCGTCTCCTAGACTTCAATAATTCATCCCACCAAACTAAAGCATAATCTGAAAATTCAACTACTACCAATTTTACCTTCTTTCCCTCCGAGTAGTTATGGCAAGCAAAAACCATCTCCACCTTCCTCTCCCATTCCACGTAAGTTTTAGCGTCATTCCTTCCTTTGAATTCAGGTATCTTCATCTTGATAGCATTAAGATTGCTATCGCGCCTTTCTCTATTGTTCCTCATCTCAGCTCTTCGATTCACAACAGAATCATCCTCATAAGACTCCTCCCCAGACATCTCATGATGAGAATTGTTTTGTCTACTTCTCCTCCTTCTATTCCTAGTATGAAGTCCCTCCACAGTTTAAGTCATCTCATTCCTCCACACTTCCAATTCTTCAAACTTGCTAAGCAGCTTCCTGAATTCACTCGTAAAGGCATCATACATAATTTTTGTGTCCGGTACAGGGGTCTCCTCACCTTCTTTACCCTCTGATCTTGACATATTATACAGTGTTTATTAACCTGCAGAGAAAAAAGATTAGTAGAAAAAAATAGAAAACAGCCTCACAACTTTACTCCCTAACTTGTTTCACTCGATAGAATATTGTCACAAGTGTTTGCACTCGATTTTGGCTTTTACCCTCTGATGTGCTCGCCTTTGAATGCCTTTTACCTCTCTAGATTGCTTCCCTTTCGTTGAACTTCAGAAATCAAATCAATTAATCAAAGAAATTCCACAGTAGTGTAACTAAGGGAGAGAAAGACAACGGAAAGACTAATCACGATAGAAACAGAAAGTAAATCAGCAATTTTGAGAATCTGATTTACTTTTTTTTTATAGACAATAATATGGATCTGAAGTATGAGTACAAACTAAACAAAGAAGTCAAATTGAAATTGTTTTCTTTCTTTTTTTTTTTTTTTTGCTTTTCTTTTTTTTTCTTATTTTTTCTTTTTTTTTTTTGCTTTTTTTTTGCTTTTTTTTTTTTTTTAAAAAAATTCAAATACAATAGATAAATTCAAGAGACAACACTTGAGTACTCAGATCTATAATTGGAATGAAGAAGAAAAGTAAAAATACGAAGAACAGAAGAAAAAAAAATCAGACCAAAAGACTGAATGGAACGAACACAGAAATAAACAAGACAAATAGGAATTTATCTTGAGCAAGCTCTGATACCAAATGATGCAGAAATCCCAGGTTTATAGAGAAACCGAAACCCAATACATAGTTGATCCCAAAGATGAACACAAGATTAAAACCCTCCCTATTGCACCCCTAAGAAACCTGTCCTTAGAAACACAAGTGATTGGGATAAGAAAGTACAAGAACTTAGAATCAAGACACACAAGACAGAATTACCTTGATCATTAGATCCAACTTCTTGGTTCAACAAGAGAAGCAGTCACAACCTCACTTGCACACAATATATGGCTCTTGAAAAGAACTCTTTTTAATTTCTCCAAAAAAACTTATTACAAAAGCTGTCTTGTTCCTTTATATAGAGAACTAATTAATCCAAAAAATAAGGAAATAAATCAATGTCATTAAAAATAGCCAAATTCTGACTTGCAAGATAAAAAGAAAAGGAAACAAATCTCGTGACTGCCAAAGATGACTAGTCAATCCCGCCTAAATCTTTTCTTCCAGCTTCCAGATGCAATAACTTGAGCTATACCAATCTAATTAAGTTGATTCTTGATGTGTTGAAAAGCTTATGATGTCCTCTTTAACTTTGCTATCATTTGATGATAGAATCAGTGTTGTATTTGCCCATCAATGTAGAAAAATCATTCTGCCATATTTTGAGAAGGTGAACTTCTTATCATTCCCTCAGATGCTGTAGGCCAAACACAAGTGTACAGGCTTCATTTTGGTGATTCTTGCCTCCATTGATTTTCTACCTTCTTCCTTGATAATTTCTTCATTCATTCGTTCAACATAAGCATTAGCTAAGTTCCCAAATTCAGCTTCCAGCTTCCTTGCTTTTGAACGCATGATTGGACCTTCTGCTATGCTTGTATCACTAAGTCTAACATGCAATAGACTTATCATTATATCTAATCAGCAATATACCAAAAATAGCAACAGTCAATATCCACCCTATCAATCACTATCTAACTTTACCAATTACAATTTATGTGGTTATCTTGTTTAACGATATTAATGCACAATCATTAAACAACAACCAATGTAAAGTATAAAACAAAGTTGCTAATCTTTCCTCCGAAGACAAGCTAAACCAAGCGTTACCGGTAGGATTCTCGATACCGTCTGGTTCGCCTAACAATAACAAGGAACAATGATACACTTAGACAATAGATCGAACATGTAGCGCGCAAATAAAGAAACCTTGTCTAATTTCAAAGAGGAAGATGATCGGTTGAATGATAAAGGAGGACGATAACAACCTAAGATAAATAACACGGAATAAAATCAGTTTCATTAAGTTTTAATGTTTACCGTTTTCGACTATGATATCGCATAAATGTACATATGGAGTCTTCACAATATTTGTAGCGGACAGAACAATGAAGAAAACCCAACTAGATTGACATCAGTTGGAGATCAGACGAAGGAGATATGATCAGATCAATATTGTTCGTCACTGGAGCTATTTTGCAGACTAACGTCCGGTTTTGGCCGAATTCGACCAAAAAGATGTATGAATCTGAGGACAGAGTCCTCATAAAAGTTATATTAAATTTAAAATTTTCTTCATAGAGGAGCGAAATTTGAGTGGACGGCTAGGTGTCGAGAAAGATTTTATTTGTTGCTTCAAAAATTTGAAAGGGTTGATTATGTGATATTCTCTTATGCATTACTTCATGGATTGGGTTGTGTATTAATGCAAGAAGGGAAGGTGGTAGCATATGCTTCAAGGCAGTTGAAGCCTCATGAATGTTATTGTCCCACCCATGATTTGGAACTTACAGCCATTATCTTTACCTTAAAGATTCGAAGGCGCTATCTCTGTGGTGTTTAATGTTATATCTATTCGGATGACAAAAGTCTTCAATACATGCCTACTTTGAAAGACTAGAACCTTAGGTAGAGGCCGTGGATGGAAATCCTAAAAGATTACGATCTTGTCATTACTTACCATTCGGGTAAGGAAAATAGGGTTCGCAATGCATTAAGTAGCGCATCGATGTATATGTTGAAGGTGCTTAATGCTAGATTAAGTGTGAATGATGATGCCATAGTGGCAGAATTAATGGTTCAATCAGATTTAGTGCCAAAAATAATTGAGACTCTATCTAGTGATGAAAAGGTAGTTGAATGGTTGAAATTTGCATAAAAGGGAAAGACTGAGACTTTGAGAAGAAAGAGAATGAACGTCTTTATTTCAGGGACCAATTGTATGTGCCTTCAGTTGGTGGGGCTAGGGAAGAATTATTAAAGGAGGCACATAATCAGATGTTAGCCATTCTAGTGGGTGCCAATAAGATGTTCCAAGATCTTAAAATGCATTATTGGTGGCTAGTAATGAAAAAAGACATTGTTGATTATTTTGGCAAGTGTTTTGTGTGCCAACAAGTTAAGGCCAAACACCAAGTACCGTCGGGATTGTTTCAACCGATTTCTATCCCGGACTTTAAGAGGGATAGAATTACTATAAATTTTGTACCAGGTTTTCCGGTGAGCGGAGAAAAATATGATACATTTTGGGTGATGGTTGATTGATTACTATAGATTTTGTACCATGTTCATTCTTCTATTATTTCAAATAGGAATTCACGTTTTACCTCCTGATTTTGGAAGAAATTATAGGAGGCATTAATAACAGAAGTATATTTTAGTACCGCGTTTCATCCTCAAACGGATTGTCAATCCGAAAGAGTGATCCACGTGCTAGAAGATATGTTGAGATGTTGCATTTTAGATTTGGGTGGTAGGTGTGAAGAATTCTTACGTTTTGTAGAATTTGCCTACAATAATAGTCATCAAGTTAGCATCCGAATGGCATCTTATGAGGCATTATATGGGAGAAGATGTAGGACTCCCGTTTGTTGGACAAATTTGAGGGAAGCTAAAATGTTATGTCTGAAATTGATCCGTAAAAAATCCTACTCTGATTTGAAGCATGAAAATGTGGAGTTTAATGTAGGTGATAAAGTTTTCTTAAAGGTTTCGCCATGGAAAAAGGTATTAAGGTTTGGATGGAAGGTAAAGTTGTCTCCTCGCTTCATCAGACGATTTGAAGTTTTGGAGAGAGTGAGTCTAGTAGTGTATTGCCTAGCATTGCCACCGATATATATAGAATAAACAATGTCTTTCATGTTTCTATGCTTACGATGTACCGTTCCAATCCTTCTCATGTTCTCTCCTATGATAAATTTGAATTAAAATCTAATTTATCAATATGAAGAAGAGCCCATTGAGGAGAAATTCTTATGCACATACAAATAAAAGCAAAATTTCTATCAACGTCTAATTGTAGTTTTAAAGATATCGTCTCTACAAGGATTGTTTATTTTGGAAAGAAAGGATTTGATCAAGATTTAGATCGAATTAAAAAAAAAAATTATCAGCAAGACTGAATTGTAAAGATCATAGAGTTTCAATATGAATTCTATACGATTTTGACAACAAGAGTAAATGACTAAGAAGAATTACTACTTAATATTCAATTGTGTTATTCGACTCTAGAATTCTGATTCACAATTTATAGTATCATCTATGATCAGTTAACAATCTCTCGATTAGATTTAACTAATCCTAATTAATAGATCGCATATATCTCTATACGATAATACTTTTAACTGATTAAACTCAATCTGCAGAAAATCGAATCTAGAATTGTCTATATCTAGAACAACAATCCTCAATTCTTAGATCCGATACTTAGAAGCCTTCTCTAAACTGGAATAAGCATCATAAGAAGATTACTTAACTCTCATTCTCGTAATTCAATATACTCATGAACTCTCAGTGAATCGAGCTATGTTTAAACAAGAATTACACTATCAAATCAAGCAATAGCAACATATCATAGCACTTCAACTAGAGCAATTAGCTATGCATAACTACTTCAGCATATTCAATACAACACAGATTCATCGTTCTTATGCAGCTAGATCAAGATCTTACAAAGGAAGATGGAAGTTAAACTCAATCAAATTCTTCACTTCTCAAACTTGAAGCTAATTCTCAGAAATTGATGAAAACAGACTAACTTCTTAAAGATTCAAGAAAATATCTAAGATTGTCAAAACGTTCTAATTGCATCGATTGAGCTTCTATTTATGGAAGTTTACTCAATGGCAATTCTGAAATTAAACTAGCAAAGAAACACAAAGTGGCAAAGTTCATGAATTCAACTTTTTTGTTTGCATGTTTCTTCTCCTAAAGCTTTGACGACATCCAAATAAGTTTCATGAGTCCTCTCGCCTCTTAATAAATAGTTGTAGGCAAAATGCGTTGATTATTGCCTAACATCTTGCCCTTTGTTTTGGCGATAGTTCAAAACATCGCCTGCTACTGTCGTCGGCTTGTCCTTTTATTAGGCGACATCTTCTCAGTTTATGATGGCCTTTGCCTGACTATGTTTGTTTTGGGCAATGTGAGATGGCGTTATTGTAACACCCCATATTGAGACAGGGTTAAAAGGGATTGAATTGCTACACATATCACCAATGTGCACATTGTTTTTCAGGAGCCCAGAACATGAGAACTCCAAAGCTAAGCGTTCTTGGCTTGGAGCAATCTTGGGATGGGTGACCTTTCGGGAAGTTTTTCCGGAAAGCATGCGAGTGAGGATAAAGCATGCTGAAAAGCGTAATAGTGGTCTGTGGGGCTAGTGGTCAGCCTTTAGACCGATTATTAATGGTGTGGCGCCCTGCCACCGCACTTCGGGTTCATCCGGGGGCGAGGGCTGGACGTTACAAATGGTATCACAGCAACCTTGTGACCGCGAGTGCCCCTGTAGACATAAGAGCCCTGGGCATTCGTCTAGCGGGGGTAAAGATTCTGAGAATGATTTGGGTCAACCACAACGAGGATGTTGTGTGCTAAAGGGGGGTGGATTGTAACACCCCATATTGAGACAGGATTAAAATGAATTGAATTGCTACCCATATCACCAATGTGCACATTATTTTTCGGGAGCCCTAAACATGAGAACTCTAAAGTTAAGTGTGCTTGGTTTGGAGCAATCTTGGGATGGGTGACCTTTCGGGAAGTTTTCTCGGAAAGCATGCGAGTAAGGACAAAACATGCAGGAAAGCGTAATGTTGGTCTGTGGGGCTAGTATTCTGCCTTAAGACCGACTGTGAATCACGTGGTGCCCTACCACCGCGCCTCGGATTCATCCGGGGGCGGGGGCAGGGGCCGAACATTACAGTTATGGAAACATATCGCCTCTATGCTTTTTTCTTTCTGGCCACATATACTTAATGTGCATTCTTCTGTCGCCATCTTCAGCTTGGCGTATGGGCGAGGTTTGTGGGCGATTTCCTTCTTTGGTTATGAGTTTTGCCACCTCCTAGTTCTTGGACAAAATACTGTTAAGTCTCTCTCTTATTTTATTTTTGCTCTTTTCTGCTCATTTTCTTGATCTTTTCATCAAGGTCTCTATCTCACTAAAATAGTCTAGAAATTATAGAAATCAACTTAATTATATAACTATTGAGCTTAATACCGTCACATTAAAGCTCATAAAATATATCAAAATATAGGTAAATTCTAGACTTATCACCTATTGAAATTTTTTAGAGGGAGACCAAAAGGTTAAAAAAATAAGTCTATTCAGTTTGTTAAAGTGCTATGGAAGAACCATGCCCCTAAAGAAGCAACTTTTGAGAGTGCAAAAATAATGCGGAAATGTTATCCTTGACAAATTGAATAAGGTAAAATTTCGGGGACGAAATTTTTTTTAAGTGGGTAGTATTTGTAATGTCCGAAAATCCGACCTAAATATTTTCTTTACTTTTTAAGTTATTTATTTAATTTAAAGAGATTACACAGGTTTTATTTTTATTTTTATTTATTTCATTATATTTGTTTTATTCCAATTTTTTAATTTTATTTGTTATTATTTCAACTTATTTTATTTTTATTTTTGAGAGCTGATTTTTACTTTATACCCAGTTTTCTTGTATAATTTTTTTATAATTTTAAATTAGTTGTTCTCCGGTATGATCGAGTCTGTCTGAGTATGTTTGTATACAATAACCATACTACCCTACCCACTACTCAAGTATAATTCCAAGCACATTTGCCTATTCTCGTTGTCCGATAAAAATTATTTGTTGATTACTTGCAGTTCAAGTGATCTTTATATTTGTTTATATTCAATTAATGTAATCTTATGACTCATTAAATATAATGTACATAGAGACAGTCTTCTAGATTAAGTTTAGGGTTGTTTATTTGTTGTGCTCGATCATTATTTGATTGTAGTATTGATTTGCATTCGTTGGGTATAATAGGATGTATTTCGTGCTTCCACTATTATACTAATTTTAGGATCATTCTGCGTGTGTTTGTTTTGGGATTTGGTTCGCCAACTGAGCTTTGTAGCTAATCCGGGGTTATTTTCTTTTTTTTTTTCTTTCTCTCTTTCTTTAAAACAAATATGACAAGTGATCAAGGAGGAGTTATTTTGGACTTTGAATAAGCCAAACTAGCATTGCATATGCATGATGGCATTACCTGAAGTCTCCTGGATATTTTTTTTGTCAAATTATGTAATAGATGAGCTAAATTTTGAACTTGTAGATAACAATACTAGAAGTGTTTCTACTGTTCTATGGGTATAGGATGTATAGTTTGAAACTAGATATCAATATATATATATAAATATATACTTTTGTGAAATAGGTTAAAATTTTTGTTGACGTAATCGTATAAAAGACCTGTTTTAATGTTATAAAATTTTAATTTTTTTATTATGTGTAATGTAGGTGATTATTTATAAATAGAAAGAAAATTTCAACTGATTATAAACAGGTGAATGTTATTGGATAGATTTGATAGTCATTGTCTTGTGACTCCTGTTCTCCGTTTGGTTTTGGCTAGGCTGAGGGTTGGGCGTGACAATCATCTGCTTCATCATAAATAACTTAATATTTCCGGTTTTCCGAGCATATACTCCTCGATCTTTGTCCACAAGGTTCTAGAGTGAGTCTCACCACTCACATGATTCAAAACATCATCACTAACCCACTCTCTAATAAACCCACATACTTACCTACGTAGCAAATTCCACTGAGCATCAGTCTTCTCTTCAAGTTTCTCCATGGCACACACAGGTACATGTAAATCCTTCACATACAAGAGATCATTCATCTTACCCTTCCAAACGTGATAATAAGAACCAAACAAAATAACCATTATACTTTAGTTAAGAATATTATCCATACTCATCTTTTGCAATCTGACAACTTAAGCTCTGATATATCACTTTGTTAGGAAAAACCTTCTAATTGTAAGAATATATTAAGGTAACCTAATGCAAAAACAGACAAAAAATATAAAACCCTTGCAGTAATGGATAACAATAAACCTAAAGAAAGAGTAAACACAAAGATTTACGTGGTTTCCCAAATTGTGGGTACGCTCACAGAGGCGCCGATAATGTTATTGAGATGGAAGAGTACAGACTCACTTACTTAACACTCAACAATGAATAACCCACGCTCCCACCAATCACTCAAATGTTTCCCCTCACAAGTGTTTCACTCTCTCACAATCCCTTACTTGTTGAACTCTTGAAAACAATACTTGAATGACGTAAACCAATCTACTCTTAAAGAGATGTGATTTTCTCTGCCTTAAAAGTTGTCACCACCAAAACTTGGTAACCTATCTGATGTTTATATATCATCAATTTAATGTTAACCCTAATGGGTCTAAATATTACAAAGCCAATAACCATAATCTCCACATTACCAGGAACCATCCTAACCTTTAGGATTGTGACGAGAATTTAGGTAAACTCTAGTATCCATAATTTCTTTGTAATTAGGAAAAGACTCGAAGAGTGTTTTGGAACTGTCATATTTGATTAGGAATATTCCTAAAGTGGATTCTAATTAGAAAAAAGATCCTTAAGAATTTTAAAAAAGAAAAGGTTTTCTTAATGGTTTAGGATTACTTTGTGACTAACTAACCTAATGCTATAAATAGGGTGCTTGTATCTATTATTAGATATCCTGAGAGAACAATGTAGATCTAGTTGGTTAGGTTTGGAAGGTGCCCCATGAGGGCCTGGGAATCATGGAAACCATGGAGATCTTGAGTTCTAGGATCGAGTCCTGTTATCTTGTGAGAGACATATGAGCAGAGCTTATATGTAAGACTGTAACCAATGTAATTGGATTTGGTAGTGAGAGAGTGATATTCATGTTGTAATTGTTGCTTCATTGTTACATAGTGAATTAGTCTCTCGTCGTCCTAACAGTCGTGGTTTTTCCTGTTTTGGGTTTCCACGTAAAAATCTTGTGTCTTATTTTCTATCTCTATTTCTTGCATTGTGTATGTTGTTTTACTTTGTGGTTACCAATACTTTTCTCCGTTGTAATGGATCACCGATTTATTCAACAAATGGTATTAAAGCTAGTTGTGTTTTCCCAACAACTGGTATTAGAGCCCTTGGTTTGTGAGTTAGCGCTGGTGTGATCCGTGAGTTTTGGTTTGGTCAAATAAATATTGGTTAGGGTAAGATGAAAGCGAAAGGTTTTGAAGGATGAGTAAATCTCTAGGAGTCTCTAGAAGTTCAGAAAAAAAAAATTTGTTTCTCAAATTGGGTTTGGAGCTGGTAGCATGAGAAAAAAAAGCTATTGCTAAAAAAAATCCGCAAGTGTTGTCAATATCTTGTCTGCGTTGGTCGTAGACATGAAAAGGCTTCGGTGGTTGTTCTCGAGCGATGACGGTGGTGATTTACGACATGTATGATTGTGGTGGTGAGTAACTTTGAGACTTTTGTGCTTCTCTGTTAACACAAGTAAAGTTCAAAATATGTGGTCAAAGATTCAAGTCTCGTCAAATAATCAAAATAAAATTGAGGGTTTGACTAGTGGTTTTTTGCGGTCTTTGAGGGCTGTGAATTTTTATCAATTTGCTGGTGAACTCGAATAAGGAAGGACTGTGAGGAGCAATTCGGCAAAGGCTCCAATTGTACGTTTGGATAGATGTCTTTATTACATGTTTTCAACCACCTAGGTTGTCATGATAAAGGATAAAATAATTCTAGTGTGTCCACAATTGCATGGGCATCTAATCAGCATGGATGTGGGTGTGGAAAAAAGTATGTCGATGGCTGTGGAGTTTCCTGAAAGCTTATGAAAGAAGCTGCACCATGATTTATTCAGCAATTGTTTTCGACATGTGCCAAGAAAATAAAATCTTGGGTTAATGGTTCCTGAGTGGTTTGTCTTGGGATGGATCGTACTTGAATGGGTATACTTTCATGGTGAGGTATGATAGCTCTATTTTGAGTTGTGGTTGTTGGAAAGGGACAAAGGGAATTCTCGCCAAGGGGTGATTTGTTATGATTGTGACGGAATTTTGGTATACTCTAGTATCCATAATTGGTTTGTAATTAAGAAAAGACTCGAAGACTATTTGGGAAGTGTCATATTTGATTAGGAATAGTATTTCCTAAAGTGGATTCTAATTAGGAAAGAGATCATTGAGAATCCTAAATATGAAAAGGTTTTCTTAATGGTTTAAGATTACTTTATGACTAAGTAATCTAATGCTATAAATTTGGTCCTTGTATCTAATATTAGATATCCTAAGAGAACAATATAGATATAGTTGGTTAGGTTTAGGAGGTACCCCGTAGGGGCCTGGGAACCATGTAGACCATGAAGATCTTGAGTTCAAGGATCGAGTCGTGTTATATTGTGAGAGCCATAAGAGGAGAGCTTATTTGTGAGACTATAACTAATGTAATTTGATTGGGGAGTGGGAGAGTGATATGCAAGTTGTAACTGTTGCTTTATCGTTACACAGTGAATTAGTCTCTTGTCGTCTTAACGGCCGTGGTTTTTTCCTATTTTGGGCTTCCACGTAAAAACCTCGTATCTTATTTTTTATCTCTATTTCTTACCTTGTGTATGTTATTTTACTTTGTTGTTACCAATATTAAACAAGTGGTGTTAGAGGTAGTCGTATTTTCCCAACACTAACAAATAGCAGTAGGGGTAAGGGTAGGTTGTTTAGAACCTTTATCACCTTACAATTGAATTGAAAAATGATGACATACATTTGAGAGCCATGGGCTCATTGAAAAATGGTGACATATTTTAAGAGTCATGGGTTGAAGCCCGTGCTAGCTTTGGGTTGGATCTGCCACTAAGTGTCATTACCACTGTCATCGCCGCCACTGCCACCACTAATAATGAAGGTGATAGAGATTGAGATGGAGATGGAGATGGATACTCGATGAGCACATGTTGCAAAAATACGACTAGCTCTGATATTACTTGTTGAACAAATTGATGATCCATTGCAAAGGAGATAAGTATTGATAATAACAAAGTAAAACAAACATACACAAGGTAAGAAATAGAGATAGAAAATAAGACACAAGATTTTTACGTGGAAACCCAAAACGGGAAAAACTATGGCCGTCAGGATGACGAGAGACTTATTCTCTATGTAACAATAAAGCAACAATTACAACCACAATACCCCTTTCTCACTCCCTTATCAAATTAGTCTCACACACAAACTCTCCTCATATGGCTCTCACAGGATAACAAGACTCGATCCTAGAACTCAAGATCTCACTGGTCTCTACAGTTCCCAGGCCTTCATAGGGCACCTCCAAAATCTAACCAACTAGATCTTTAGTGTTCTCTCGGGATATCTAACAATAAATACAAGTATCATATTTATAACATTATGTTACTTAGTCATAAATTAATCTTAAACCATTAAGAAAACCTTTTCCTATTTAGAATTCTTTAGGATATCTTTTTCCTAATTAGAATCCACTTTAGGAAATAGCATTCCTAATCAAATATAATACTTCCAAAACAGTCTTCAAGTCTTTTTCTAATTACAAACCAATTATGGATACCGGAGTGTATCTAAATTCTCGTCATAATCCTAACAAACCACCCCTTGAGGAGAATTCCCTTTGTCCATTTTCGATGACCATAACTCAAAATAGAGTCATCATACCTCACTATGAAAGTATACTCACATAGGCGTGATCCATCCCAAGACAAACCACTATGGAACCATCAACCCAAGATTTCATTTTCTCAACAAATGTCGAAAATTTGTTGATTATAGATCGGAATCTTTTTCAAACCGCTCCTCATAGTCCTTCCTTATTCGAGTTCACCAACCAATTCATCAAAAAATCCCAGCCCACAAAGAACCTAAAATACCACTAGTCAAACCCTCAATTTTATTTTTACTATTTGACCTGACTTGAATCTTGGACCACATCTTTTGATTTTTACTTGCATTAACAAAGAAACACAAAAATCTCAAAGCTATCTTACCACCATAATAATACATGTCGTAGATCACCACTGCCATCACTCGAGAACTACTGTCGAAGCTTTTTCATCTCTATGACTATCGCAGACCAGATCTTGACATCACTTGCGGATTTTTTTCAGCTTTGTTTTTTTCCTCACACAATCAGCTCCCAACACGATCAGCTCCCAACACGATCAGAGAAACCAAATCTATTTTTTCAGAACTTCTAGAGACTCCATGAGATTTACCCATCTATCAAAACCTTTCGTGTTCATCTTACCTAAACCCATATTTATTTATACAAAGCCAAAACTCACGAATCATACTAGCGCTAGCTCACAAACTAAAGGCTCTAATACAAGTTGTTGCAAAAACATAGCTAGCTCTGATACCACTTGTTGAACAAATCGGTGATCCATTGCAGTGGAGATGAGTAGTGATATTAACAAAGTAAAACAAACATACGCAGGGTAAGAAATAAAGATAGAAAATAAGACACAAGATTTTTACGTGGAAACCCCAAATGGCAAAAACCACAGCCGTCAGGACGATGAGAGACTAATTCACTATGTAACAATAAAGCAAAAATTACAAACACAATACCCCTCTCTCACTCCCCGATCTAATTATGTTGGTCATAGTCTCACACATAAACTCTCCTCTTATAGCTCTCACAGGATAACAAGACTCGATCCTAAAACTCAAGATCTCAATGGTCTCCATGGTTCCTAGGCCCCCATGGGGCACCTCCCAAACCTAACCAACTAGATCTACATTATTCTCTCACGATATCTAATAATAGATACAAGTATCATATTTATAGCATTAGGTTTCTTAGTCATAAAGTAATACTAAACCATTAAGAAAACCTTTTCCTATATAGGATTCTCTTGGATATCTTTTTCCTAATTAGAATCCACTTTAGGAAATAGCATTCCTTATCAAATAAAATACTTCAAAAACAGTTTTCAAGTCTTTCCTGATTACAAACCAATTATGGATACTGGAGTATATCTAAATTCTCGTCACAATCCTAACAGCACGAGAATATGACATGGAACCATTTTCGTTTGGACACAGATCAGTCCCGCATAATTATTATTTGTTTATTTATTTTTGGTTATAATACCGAAATCGAACATGAGCTCAACATAGATTTGTTTTACTTTGATATTATATTTTCTTTGTATGAAAGAGTAATTATTTTATTGTTGGAAATCCTTTTTACCCTTATGTAGTTCAATCATTAGGATAGGGGAATTTTTTATTTTACATTTACATTTTAAAAATTTCCAAATTTTATTAACAATTTTTAAATAATCGTATTTAATTATATCAATATTTTTATATATTTTATACTATTTATTAACAAATTACATATAATATTAATACGTTATGATAGATTATTTATTTTAAAATTATTTAATAATTTTTTTCAAAAAAATATAGGAAACAAATCAACATACCATTTAACGAGTGACATTTTATTTGGATAGAAAATCTATCATTCATTAATGTATGGTATTGTATAGAATTGTGTTGTGTGATATAAAATTCACGTTTTTCATGTTTGGGATGTATTGGTTTGTATGGTATTATATTATAAGTAATTGTGAGTATATTAGAAGCATAGATGAGAAAATTTATCATACAACACAATACAATACCATCAACCATAATTTTAAAATTGACACAAATAAGAATTTACTTATCCAATACAATACAATACAATCCCATTTCAAACCTAAAAACAAACCAAGGCAAAATGAATAAGAAACCTACTCCTCTCTACGAGTTGCGGCCTATATTTCCGGCCCTTAATTTCGTTTAAGCAGAAGAGGGTTGATTTTTGCCACCATGTGCATCACCATCCGAATTCCTAATAAACTGTCTATAATAAGTTAATAACCTTTGATTAAATTATATACTTCGTCCGCTTTTTTTTATTCACTACACTTGCATAGTGATTACTATTCATCTATCAATCTTGTTTCCTATGTTGTTACTTATGTATAGAGAAAAATATAGTCAAGTCGGATATTGTTTTATTTGTTTTAATGTCTACTTTCTAAATATAAAATTATTATAATTTTTAGTTGTATATAATTAAAGATATTTACCGTTAAAATTAAGTCTCGAATACTGTGCAAACAGAAAGTGTAGTGAATAAAAAAAAGCAGAGGAAGTATATATATATATAATATTAGTGGGTTTTTTTATTTTCAGAATTTATATAAAATTGGCAAATCTATTATAATTCATAATATGTATAATATTGATGATTTTTTTTATATTATTTTTAATAATAAATATAAAATAAAAATATATAACTCTCCGCTCCTTATTTGGCCAGAACAGAACTGAGGGCGAGACGCCACGATGATAACAAAAATCAATACTTCTATCAATAACATTTAATATATAATCAAATACAATATCCAAAAGGGATGGTGTTTATTTGTGCCCTCCAAACTGGCACGTTTATTCATTTGGACCCTTAAAGTTGGCGAGGTGTCAAATTGACCATTCAAGTTAGCAACAATGAGTCACTTATATTGCGTTTGGTTACAGTGATCCTGCTGGAGATAAAAGACAATACAGAAATGTTGAGACGATACGATACATAAACTGAGGACAGTAGAGTGTTTAGTTGCAGTGGATAAAATTGAAAGTTTGTATCCGTCTTCAAAATAAAACAGTGTTTGGTTAGGGGGGACAAAACTGAAAAAAGTTTTAAAAGGCCAAATTACCCCAAAATTTTAATATACTTCCAACGTTGGTGATGGAAGATGATTTTCTTCTTGTTACACATCTGGAATTGATAAAGATGATGGGGGGTATTTTTGGTTTTCTAGAATTATGTGTGTTTCTGTCTCTGTCCCCAAAAATTTGTACCTCAGTTTAAAGGAGTATAAAAATTTTGTGTCTTATACACTGGAGACATAGACAAAATGGAATTGAACGGATAACAAATACGTTCGGAGACAGAGACCTATGTGTTTGTACTCTGTCTCCTCTATGAAGGAGACTCATGGACGGAGTTAGCGGGGCTGGCAGGTGTCATGGCCCCCCAGCTCATTGGAAAGCTTTATATTTTCACTATTGCGGCTTTAGGATTAAGTTAGATGTTGGTTTAGTGGTAAAACATGTGTTGCTAAATTTAGAGGTTTTAGGTTCAAATCCTCTAAATACCATGTTATATTTTTATTCTGGCCCCTAATAATGGGTTTGATTGAAAATCAAGACAACTTAAAGGGTACAATGAACATTAACCTTATTTTCTTTATTTATTTTGTAATATTTTTATTCTTTATTACACTTTATTTAGTAGGTTTATGATCAGTTATATATATAACAGTGCATTTTATTTAGTTACAGGGTTATACTTAAACCTCTATATGTAAATAATCTATTTTCCTTTAGTATTTTGCATCCATTAAAATCCAATCTTATCTTCAGATCATGTTCGTTGTAGGAATTTGATATATTGCTAAAAATTAGTAGTGGATTTCTATTATTTCATTGTCAAATAAAGAGTGATCTAGTTGTTGGAGAGGGGTCAGGTTAGTATGATGGTGTTGAATGAAATAAAGAATAAGGAGATCGAGTTGTCTAACCTTTTGGGTTGACCCGTCTTTTGATTTGACATAACAACCACATCAAATATTTTTTACATGACATAGAATCTTATACATATGCTCCTACTCATGTGTTTATTTACTCATTGCCGAGTGTCTAAATGAATAAGTTTTGCTAACTTGGAGGGTCCGTATGAAACCTTACAAAGTTAGAGAGAAAATAAAAATTAATGTCAAGTACAAGGGTCTAATTGAAAAGTCATGTCAAGTTTGACGTTTATCCATTTTCATAAGGTAGAGAAAAAAATCCAATTCACGCCCTTTTTATTGTTTGTAGTTCACGCTCTAGTCCATGTTAACATTAAGGGTCTATATAACTCGTTTTTGACAACTTGAAGGGTCCATTTGAAACCCTACAAAGTTTAAGGATTCATATGAATAAAGGTGCCAACTTTGAGGGTATTGTTGTGTTTGGCTCATTTAATATTACTGTGAAGTTCGGAGTGCGGTTAGGATTCAGGAGAGTTTAGGGATTTATGTGTAATTATTATACTAGGGTTACACTATATATTTATTGTAATGCCTAATGTTAAAGTGTAGAAGCTCAGTATTGAAACACATAATAAAACTCTAAGGTGAGGAGTCGCAAAGTGGACGTAGGCACATTGCCGAACCACTATAACTCTCTGTGTTATTTTTCTTTTCTATTCCCCATTACAGTTGCATTCACAACAAGTGGTATAAGAGCCAGGTTCGTTCTCTAGGAAGATTAGCGATTTTTTTTTTCTGAAAAATTGGGAAACTTAGCACATAGAACTTTAGGATGACTTCGTCTTCTACGAAATTTGAGGTGACGAAATTTGATGTAACTGGAAATTTTGGGTTATGGCAAAGACGGGTAAAAGATCTGTTAGTGCATCAGGGAATGGAAACTGTGTTAGAAAAAGAAAAACCGAAAGATATGCCGGATTCAGAATGGAGCGTACTAAATTAGAAGACACTTTCTGTGATAAGACTTTGTTTAGCGGATGAGGTGATGGTCCAAGTTATTAATGAAGAATCACCTACAGCAGTTTGGAAGAAACTGGAAGATTGCTATATGTCAAAGTCGTTGACCAATAAATTGCTCATGAAACAGAGATTGTATGGCATGAAAATGAGAGAGTGTACAGAATTGAGACAGCACATAGACGGGTTTAATCAGCTTATCGAGGATTTGCATCGGGTTGATGTAAAATTTGGTGATGAGGATAAGGCACTGATTTTGTTAAATTCCCTACCGGCTTCATATGATAATTTGGCCACAACAGTTACATGGGGTAAGGATACTCTGATACTGGAGGAGGTCACAGCAGCTCTGTTAGCATTCAGTTTGAGAAAGAAAACCAGTGAAGAAAGTTCTCATGCAGAGGGACTTCTGGTTAAGGGTAGTCAGAATTTTGGGAGAAATCAGTCAAGGAATGAGGGTAGGTCTCGGTCTAAATCGAGAGGTAAGAAATCTGTAAAGTGCTATAAATGCAAAGAGATAGGTCACATAAAGAGAGAGTGCCCTAAGTGGAAGGGAAAGGGTACTGATAGTATTCCAATTCTGGTTCGAAGGCGGTAAATGTGATTGAGTGCAACTCAGATTCAGATGGAGACATGTTGTCTATTTCATATAGCAAAGATCATGTAGCAGATTCATGAATACTTGATTCAGGATGTTCGTATTATATGACTCCTCATAGGGAATGGTTTAGTACATTCAGGTCAGTTAATTCTGGTTCACTTCTTATGGGCAATAATAATTCTTGTAGGATTGTTGGGATAGGAACTAATAGAATTAAGACGTGTGATGGTGGTGTGAGGACTCTAGGTGATGTGCGATATATACCTGATTTAAAGATGAGTATGATTTCACTAAGCACCTTAAATTCTAAAGGGTATAGTTTTAAGTCTGAAGGTGGAGTGATGAAAGTGACAATCGGTGTTATGGCTGTAATGAAGGGACAAAAGTTCTCAGGAAACCTTTACAGGCTGCTAGGGACTACAGTTGTAGGTGGAGTAGCCAGTGTTGAGTCTGATCAGGACGATACAGTTTGTGGCATATGAGGTTAGGTCATATAAGTGAGCGGGGCATGATGGAGCTTCACAAAAGAGGTTTGTTGAAGGGTATAAAATCATGTAAGTTAGATTTCTGCAAAATTTGTGTTTTGGGTAAACAACACAAGGTGACATTCAATACAGGCTCACATAGAACTGTAGGGTTTTTGGACTACATTCACTCAGATGTTTGGGGACCAGTGAAAGAGGTATCACGGGTAGGATATGTGTATTTTCTAACATTCATAGATGATTTTTCAATGAAGGTTTGGGTATACTTCATGCGGCACAAGTCTGAGACTTTTGAGAAATTCAAGGTGTGGAAAGCTGAAGTTGAAAACCAAACAGGTAGAAAAATCAAGTGTCTGCATTCAGATAATGGGACTGAGTACACAGATTCAGGATTCTTGAGATTTTGTGAACAGCATGGGATTAAGAGACACTCTACAGTATGCAAGACACCACAACAGAATGGTGTGGCGGAAAGGATGAACAGGTCGATTGCTCAAAGAGCTAGGTGTCTCACGTTGAATGCTTGGTTATCTAAGAATTTCTGGGCAGACGCAGTAAGTATGGCTTGCTTCTTGATAAACAGATCACCTAGATTATCACAGGATAGGAAGAGTGTAGAGGATATATGGACAGGTAACGACGTCGATTACTCTAATTTGAGAGTGTTTGGGTGTCCAGCTTATATGCATGTTTCCAATGATGAAAGATAAAAATTAGACACGAAGTCTAGACAGTGCATCTTTCTCGGGTATGAGAAAGGGGTTAAAGGGTACAAGTTGTGGGATCCACAGGTAAAGAAGTTGATCATTACCAGGGATGTGATCTTTTACGAAAGATCAATGCTAGAGGGTACTCAGGAGAATAAGAAGCAAGGGACATCAGACAATGGTAATAGTAGAGATGTGGTGCAGATTGAATTAGAGAAGAGTGTTGAGCAATTGAATAGTCAAAATTCTGAGGCTTCTACTTCAAGTGAGCACCATAGTATAGCCACAGATAGACCTAGACGCACAATCTGACCACCGGAGAGGTATGGGTTTGAGGATATGCTTTCTTATGCACTTATTACTAGTATCGGGGATCCAACTACGTTTAGTAGGCTTTAAAAAGTCAGGAGAGAGATAGATGGATGGGTGCTATGGTTGAGGAGATTGAGTCTCTACATAAGAATCAAACATGGGATCTGGTGGAGCTTTCAAAAGGGAAGCGGGTTGTTGGGCGAAAATGGGTATACAGAAATAAGGATGACAGAAAGTTCAAGGCTCGGTTAGTAGCGAAAGGGTACTCACAGAGAAAAGGGAAAGATTATGATGAAATATTTTCTCCAGTGGTTAGACACACTTCTATACGATGTGTCTTAAGTCTTGTAGCTCATTTTGACATGAAGTTGGAGCAGATGGATGTGAAAACAGCATTCCTTCATGGTAATGTGGAGGAAGACATTTACATGGATCAGCCTAAGGGGTTCAGTCAACCAGGGAAGGAGCAGTTAGTCTGTAAATTGAAAAAGTCGCTCTATGGGTTGAAGCAATCTCCAAGGCAATGGTATAAACGGTTTGACTCGTACATGTTAAAGATTGGCTACATTAGATGTGAGTATGATTGCTGTGTGTATGTTAGGAGCCTGAAAGATGGTTCATATATTTTTCTGTTGCTGTATGTGGATGATATGTTGATTGGTGCTAGAAATATGATTGAGATTGATAAGTTGAAAAACTTATTAAGCAAATAATTTGACATGAAAGATTTGAGTGCTGCCAAGAAGACTAAGGATGGAGATTCGCAGGGATAGGACATCTGGGAAGTTATGGCTATCTCAGAAAGATTATGTGCAGAAGGTGCTGAAGAGTTTTAACATGACAGATGCTAAGGCTGTGAGCACACCACTAGCAAGTCATTTTAAACTGTCTACTAATCAGTGCCCAGTTTCAAAGAAAGAAATGGAAGTCATGTCAAAGGTGCCATATGCAAGTGTTGTAGGATGTCTGATGTATGCAATGGTCTGTACAAGACCTGATTTAGCTCATGCACTGAGTGTAGTGAGTAAGTTTATGGCAAATCCTGAGAAGCAGCATTTGGATGCTGTAAAGTGGATTTTCAGGTATTTGAGGGGTACCATGGATTATGGTATCATGTTTGGTAGACAAGAGGATGTACTATCAGTTGTGGGGTACGTAGATTCGGATTATGCAGAGGATGTTGATAATAGGAAGTCTACTTCAGGCTATGTTTTCAATCTTGCAGGAGGTCTAGTTTGTTAGCGATCTCAGTTACAATCTACAGTGGCTATGTCTACAACTGAAGCTGAGTACATGGCAGTTTCTGAAGCTGCAAAAGAGGCATTGTGGCTCACAGGGTTGGTTAGAGAACGGGTATTCAGCAACATGGGGTTCCTTTATATTGTGACAGTCAGAGTGCCATCTATTTGGCAAAGAACTAAATATATCATGCTCGAACGAAGCATATTGATGTAAGATATCATAAGATTAGAGAGCTGATTGGTTCAGGTGACATAGATCTTCAGAAGGTGTACACTTATGAGAATGCAGCGGATATGTTGACGAAGACCATCGCTGTAGACAAGTTCAAGCATTGCTTGGACTTGGTTGTCTCTAGTTGCTAGTAAAGCAGGACGACCCGAACTTATCCAGGTGGAGCTACTTGTTATTTCCTAAGGGGTGAATTCGTCAAGGTGGAGATTGTTGTGTTTGGCTCATTTAATATTACTGTGAAGTTCGGAGTGCGGTTAGGATTCAGGAGAGTTTAGGGATTTATGTGTAATTATTATACTAGGGTTACACTATATTTTTATTGTAATGCCTAACGTTAAAGTGTAGAAGCTCAGTATTGAAACACATAATAAAACTCTAAGGTGAGGAGCCGCAAAGTGGACGTAGGCACATTGCCGAACCACTATAACTCTCTGTGTTATTTTTCTTTTCTATTTTCGCATTATAGTTGCATTCACAACAAGTATAAATAGGCTAAACCGTACCTAGAATATGTGGTTAAACCATTAAACCTTTATATACCTATGGAACTCACGATTTATAACATAAACATCAACATTTAACCTAAAATAAATATTTATACTTCAAAACTGTACATTCGAAATATACAGTATACGAAATGTTCACTACTACATACGTATACATGATTTTTCAATATATATATATATATATATATATATTTGAAAACTCTTGGATCCAAACAACGAATAGGATGCAACATGATGGCTAGGCTGAAGCCCGACTATAACCTGCTCGATCACATATCACAATTCATTTAAAGAAAGAGAAACAAAATAAAAGAAGATAAAATATTAAGCTACAAAGTTGGTAATCCATATTCCAAAACAATCACATGCAAATCTCCTATTCGATTAAACTATTAAATTGACGCACATACACAACTAAGAAGCACTGCTTAGGCTTCGTGATAACACAAAAGGCGTCAATCAAACACTTTTATTCATTTATTGATCTAAAAACACCTAAATAATAGTATTTTATATGCATTAAGTTCATTTGGTTGTTTAATAAATTTATCTCAAATGATGCAATGCACAAACATAGGTAACTTACTCCACAAGTAATGGCAATTCAATTAATAGAATTAAGATACGAAAGTTGACATTACACATCCAATTCCTTCGAATGACGTCTGGCGAGACCGCATAACATTATCACAACACAACCGTTTATTTGTAAACACTCTCCTAAATTAGCCTACAACTACAGGTGAAATGGGACCAACTCTGGACCGAAGTTCCAACTCTAGATTGAAGTCTCATTGATAGACCTAAATCCCAACTCTGAATATAAATCCTAACTCTATCACGTAATTCGCTGATAAGGTGTTCGAAGTACTTCATAATCCCTAAGGAGCCTTTTCATCACCTAATGACTCAGGCTAAAGTGAGAATCATTAAGTTTCATTTTTTTATTAGTCAAATTATTCTTTAGTTAATTTAACTCCATAATCAGTTTAATATTATACCATACTATCTTCATTAACACATTTCAGCCATATAATCACTCATTTCAAACCCATAAGCACTTCAATTTATAACACAACCAATCGACTTATTAACTATCAAACAATCACCATAACATTTCTGTTTCCTAACCCATTACATCAATAATAAGTCTCAATTATCAACCAACTAGGTAATCAATAACATGTATAGTGTAAGGAAAAAAATACGGATTACCAACATCGAATTCACTATTCAAAATAGATTAAGGGTCGCCAAATAATTGTCCTCCCACAGCTTGGTCATCTAGACTAAAAGCAAGCCCAAATATTAGTTTTAAACATTTTATTAAACATCGATATTATTAAAGATCATTTTCATCTCTCACACACGCATACTTGTAGAATCAATTTAAATAATTTTTCAAAAACAGGACATGAATTAATTAGGGGAGAAATTCAAAATCAGAACCTTAAATAACCAACTGCGTTAGATGAACGGTAAAAGTTGAGGAGAAAACCTCTAGAAATCTCCAGGCAAAATTCCGGAAGATCAAATTGTTGAGGCTTGGTTAAAAGCATTAATTGGATTTTAAAAAAAGATTAAATTTGCTAAAACACAACACCTTACCAATTTGGAATCAAAACCATGAAATGGAGATACTGAAATCAAAGCTACCTTTTAACGAATTTAATTAAAAGCAGATTTTACTCAATTTTTCAAAACTGGGAAATTTTCAAGTAATATATATATATATACACACACGTTATTTTCCCCGCTTTTTTTTCGACCGAATAAGTAATTGACAAATGGCAAAATCACATGATTACACGTGTCAATAAAATACTAAAAAAATCTATATATTTTAAATTAATTTTGATTAACGAAATATAAAAATCACAATCTAATATATACTTTTGTCAATTATATATGTTTTCTATTTTTGAAATATCATGATTTTATATTTTCTATTTGAAAATTTTCAGTGTTATTATAAATATATTTTTTTCTTTAATCTCTAAATCATTATCGAGGTAAAGTGTAATAAATTTTTTTTTTTCTTTTAGATTTGATTATTTTATGTTTATATAATTTTTGTTTTATTTTTGTCTTCTTACATAATTACTTTTTATTTTGTCTTTTAGGTATTCCGAATTATGTGAACTGTGTTGGGAAGAAGATAGAGAAACTATAGTAAGAGAATATTGAAAGAGAAATATGTCTTTCCTTTTAATCTACAAATCATTATCGAGGTAAAGTGTAACGAAGTTTTTTTTTTCTTTTAGTTTTTGTCTTTCTGTGTCATTGTTGTTTGTTTTATGTTTACACAATTTTGTTTTGTTTTCTTCTTTTTATATAACTATTTTTTATTTTTTTTCTTTAAGGTATTCTAGATTTTGTGACGTATACTAGAAGAAGGTAGAGAAACTATAACAAGAGAATATTTAAAAAGAAAAAATATACAAAGACGAAGAGTTTAGCAAGAGAATATCGAAAAAAGTTTATTATATATATAATACAATATTATAAATTTAAATTATTTTTATGATATATATATTTCACAGATTGAAGAATGTTGGAGTCAATAGAAAAAAAAAACGAAGGTATAATAATCTTAAAAGAATTATTTTGAAATTTTTTTTTATATGTATTTAGGTTTGATAGTAATCATATGTCAAATATATATTGTATTTTGTTTCCTAATATATATAATTTATAAATGTAACTCTTTCTTTTAGTTTTTTTTTTTTTTACCATTAAATGACCATTGTCGTTATTGTTTTTTTAAGTACAATTTAGTAAATTTATTTATATTTATTCATTTATTATTATTGAGAATTGTATATACAATATTTAGTTATTATGAATTAGTTGTCTTATTCATTAATTATTATTAGGAATTGTATACTTATAATATTAAGTTATTATTAATTAGTTGTCTTAGCAATTGTGTTTATTTATTTTCTATTTCAATTTCAATAAATTTGTATATTAATTTATATTTATATTAATAATTTAGAATTTTAAAAAACTATAAATTTTTATATGTTTTTTGGATATTTGCGTGTGAATATATATATTTTATTTCTTTTTTAAAACATCACTTTAATTATTTTTAAAACATTCATCTTTTCTAATATCAATTTTTCGATAAGTTGAGTTTTTATTGAAATTTAATTATTTTCAATTTTTAATTTATAATTATAATATTATTTGAAATAGAAATATTTATATTGATGATTGCAATTTATATTTGATTATTAAAATGAAAAAAAAACAATGAAAATGTCAATATTTTAAAATTATTGGAAAGAATAAAAAAAAAAAAAATAGAAGAATGAGAAAGTTATTAGAAACTTCAATCATACAAATATTCATATTCTTGCCATTTTAAAATAAATAGGATTATTAATTATGGTTTAAATGACACAAATATACATGTCAAAAGTATTCGTACACTTTTTAATTAATATATATATATATGTAATATATAAATATATATATATATATATATATTAAAACATACTCTCTCTCTCTTTTTTAATATTTTTAAACAAATATAATTATACCAAAGTGTTGGTATAGAGTAATATATATATATATATATATTTATTATCTCTGTGGTGCCAAATAAACTACAGTCACATATAAGGCTAAGATTGCTTGAGAAAGTAGCTTAAAAAGTTTACAAATAGATTTGAACAGAATTTCTCTAGTCAGTAATGAAAATCGGATCGTTTTACAGTCATCCCTACCTCTTATTTATAGAAGGTATTTGGATCCTATTTCTATTTGGATTGGGACTCTCTATTTTTCTTGAATTCGGTCTCCTTTTTGAACTTGGTCTCCTAATCGGGCTTGATCCCTTTTTGGGCTTGTTTTCCTTCTTGGGCTTGGTTTCCTTCTTGGGCTGGGTTTCCTTCTTTGATTTGGACTTGTTGGTACTATCTGAGAGGTTAGGGGGCTGCCCCATGCTTCTCCGGCCGCAGGGGTCATTTTGGTGTGTTTGGGTCCTCTTCGGCCGCAGGTCCAATGGACCTTCTTCGACCGAAGGGGTGTTGGTCTCATTCGGTCGAAGGCCATGTCTTAGCTCATTTCCCTGGGTTTTTTCAATTTGCTGAGGGCTCTTGATTTCGTGAGGCCGTAAGTTGTTGACTCACTACTTATCCCCCTATTGCCATTACTTGGTTCTTTCAAGTGTGGCAATAAGTTGGTGGTTTGTTTCGGTCGTAGAGACTTTCCTCCCTTAGGGATCTTTCGGGCGGGAGGTTACGTTTTATGTTGGGTGTGCTGCCAGCTGGGATTCCACTAGTTAGTTGATTTCTTTCAGATCTCCACGTCAGCATTTGCGTATCAAATCTTTTTTAATTTGACGGCTCCTCGACTGTTGTGCCCTAAAAGTGAAATCATTAACTTTCTATTTAAGTGCTGATTCGTTTCTCTCTCTATACTATCTTTTCAAATTCATTTCTCAATGCCTCTCTCTCTAAAATGAAGTTCAGTCGCCATTGTCTCTTCCGGTGAAGCTTTTAGCTCCGGTTCCAGTTCTTCTTCCTTGCATTTTCAAGGTTAGTTTATGTTTCTTCATTCTCTCAGTTTTTCAGTTATTTTACTGCTTTAGTTTCGTCGATTTTCTGTTTTGTGAGCTTTTTGTTTCGTCATTGGTTTTGCTTTGGTTTTCCGGTGGACCTCCGATTTAGCCTGGTTCATGGTTAGGTTTTTAACCGACTGTCTCCCACTAATTGGGTTTTGGTTGTCTTTTCGTATTCCTGCTGTTCTTATTTTTCTGGATTATTTTAACTGCTGTGTACACGTGTCTGCGTTTCCATGCTGCTATCTTTTGTGAGTTTCTGAGTTAGTGTTGCCCTAACTTCGGTCGAAGACCACTAACGTGCTTTTTTCGGTCGAGTGTAGATGTCGTCTTCTAACTCCTTGGATACGTCCACTTTTGCTGGTCTCACTTGTTACTTTTCGGTCGAAGAAGACCATGCTGAGTGTTCGTCTGCCCGCAATCCTCCGGCCAAATCTAGGCCGAATAGTATTCTTCTTCCTTGGCTCAATGTACGAAGCACTATGACGAGGGGTGAGTTAGAGGCTATGCGCTTTAGTTGCAAGTTTACTGATTGGGTCGAGACTAGGCTTCCCAATGATAATAAGAAGGTTGACGATGCTTTGGCTAAGGGATGGGAGCCTTATTACCTTAGGCACTTCGATATTGGTCTCAGGTTTCCCATAATGGGCTTAGTCGAGGAGTTGTGCACTTGGTGTCAAATCCATCCCAGCCAGTTGACTCTGCTCGCTATTCGTATATTGTTGAGCGTGGACCGCTTGAAAGAGAAGTATAATTTATTGTTTTCGGCCGAAGATTTCTTCTACTCTTGCTTCATTAAACGCGAAAAACCGGATACTGGTAGATATGTCTTGAACGCTCGGCCTCATGGAAAGATACTAATTCTGGGTTTCAAGTCTAACGAACGCCGGTGGAAAGACAAGTACTTCTTCGTCAGGGGCGCCACTCGCTTGGGCAAGGACCCGGGTTATCCTTTGTGTTTGAAGGATTCACGTAGTCCTCTCGTGACTGTCTTACTTTTTAGAGATTCTTGTTTGGTCGTTTATATTGACTGGTTTTTGTTATTGTTGTAGCTAAACACGGTGCCAAAAATTGCAAGTCGTCTCCTCGGGCGCGCTAGGAGCGAGGCTATTCTCGCTCTTCCTACTAAGAAACGCAGTCACAAGAGGTTGTTGCACGAGCTTCGCATCTGCCATTTTTGGGCATTCACCAGGACAAGTAGGTGGATTCTGATTTTCTTTACTAGTTTTCTGTGTATTTTTGTGCGGTCGAATTATTGCGTTTTGGATTTGTTTGTAGAAATCGCGAATTACATTATGTCAAAGCCATCGGGCAAGCGAGCGCTCGCTATGCGCGCCATAATGCGTCAAATCCAGGTGGAGCAAGAAAAAGCCTTCGCCTTTGGTCAAGGGAGTGTTTCGACTGAAGAGAAGCAAGGGTCTTCGGCTGACAATGCTCGCTCTAGTCGGGCATCGTCTGATGGAGAGGGTCCCAATGATGATGACGGGACGATTATGGCTGAAGAACCGCAGCCTTCGGCCGGAGAGGAGAATAGTCCGGTTGCTCTGACTGATAAGGAGAAGAGGCCAAGGGAGGAAGAGGAGGGAAAAGAGGAAGAAAAGGAAGAGGGGCTTGTGCGCCCGCGGAGGCGGGTTAAGCACACTGGCAGGAAGCCCGCATCAGGTGGGAGTGGCCTCTTCCTCGAGTTTCCCGGTGATTCTTCGACTCGAAGGATTACGACCGGGATGGTGAAGGCTGCAGGTTGAGTGCAGGTACCCCGATTGTTTAGGCACTATCTCATTTACGGATCACGACATGCATCAGCATTCTATTTTTATTACTGGTAGAATATTTTCGTACATTTGATTCATGGATTGTAATTGGGATTTTTACTTGAGGAGTTATGTTGGACATTGCTGGACATTGGTATTGTTATATTTTTTTGGGACTGTTGGACTTTTGGACTATATTACTACTATTTTTCGTATTTTTGATTTATTCGACTGTTTTGTTTCTGTATTTGTTATGTGGCGTCAGATTCCTAACCATGATTCTACGAAGGTGGGGGTTTGTCGTTACAGGACTTTTGGTTTAGCTAACCATAATTGAAAAACTGAGTGACGATTCCTATTGGGTATGACGCCACCACCGCCTGCGGGCATATTGTTATTAGTGGTATTCGGACCTAATTTATGGGATCCTAAGGTAGTAGTTTATGGGACGAAAGTCGACTGATATTAAAATTTACAACACTCAATCGAAATTCCTATCAACGTCTAATGTAGTATTTTAGATATCGTCTCCACAGGAATTGTAAGCTAAGAAGCATGATTGAGACTAAGATTTAAACTGAATTGCTAAAAGAATCTATATACAGAATGAATCATAGAATCATAGAGTTGATGTGAAGTAAAAGTGACTCATAACATTCATTCAATGAAAACTCAAGTCAGCACTCTATTCTGCAAATGATCTTAATAATGGATAAACAGATTTGCTAGATCTGTTATCAATTAACTTCTCATGCATGTTTCATCTTAAATCACAGATTTACCTTCTAGATCATCATCAGTGATCTGTTAAAAGATCTCTCAATTCAATTTAACAGATCTCAATTATATAGTTGCATATATCTCTATACTACAACCTATACAACTGATAAGCACAATCTGTAGAAAATAGATCTGTAGCCTATCTCTAGTACTACGATCCTCTGTTCTTAGATCTGAAACCTAATCGCCATCTCTGATCTAAATCAAATCTCAGAATAACAATATTACGTAACTCTCGTTCTTGTAATTCAATTTACTCGTGAAATCCAATAGATTTGGCTATAATTGAACAAGAAACTTTACAATTGAAATGATAATCAACATCAAGATTCAACAAATCAACAGAGCTTTTAGCTAGCACATCTACTTCAGCATATTCAATCAAGTACAGGAAATCATCATCGACATGCTCTAGATCTAAATTATACCAAGGAAGATTGAAACTAGACTTTGTCACAGTTGTTGCTTCATAATCTTCAAGCTAAATCTCAATGATCAACAGAAACAGAGCACAAACATTCTTCAAGAAACTTCTCTGAAGATGTTGAATAAAGAGTATAGAAGAATCTAGAATTTCTCTTAAAGTAAAACAAAATGTCAAGAGTGAAAATCAAAAGTCTAGAACTGTTTTTCTCTAAAAAACTTCACACCAATTACTTCATCTGAGCTCCTGTTTATAGAGTTTGGCTCAGTGGCAATTTTGAAATAAAATCAACAAAGAAACATAAATTGGCGAAGTAACATTTTTCTCCTTTTATGTCGCTTGTTCCTTCGCCTGAATCAAACGAATTCTTCACATCTCGCTTGTCTTGATCGCTAAGCTACAACTCTTTCTAGGCGAAATTTCCTCAATGTTGCCATAATACGTTGCCTGATGCTCAGGCGAGTTGACATATTTCGCAAAAACATTCTTCCAGCTAAGATCTTCTAGGCGATGTCTCATTAAATGTCGCCTGTGATAATCTTTAGATTTGGCAACATTTCTCCTTTATCGCCTTAAACATCGCCTCAAGGTAGGCAAAATTCAATCTTCATCGCCTAAATTTCTGTCCAAAAGGCGATATACGAAGGCGACGAATCTCTGATTCGCCTTTCATGCTTTACTTTTTGAGGCGAAAATTTCTTTATGTCGCCTGCTGCATCGCCTTTCACTCCAAATTATGGCGAGGTCTCCAGGCGAATTCTTTTCTTAGCAACATCATTTCGCCAGTTTGCTGACTTTGGATGAAAATCTGATTTAGTCCTTCTTCCTTCTGAATTTGCATGCTTTAGCTTCTTTTTCACAACTTTTCATCCAAGTCCCTGTCTCAACAATAATAGTCTAGAATTAATAGAAAAGTACTCAATATCTCATCATTTACGCTGAATTTCATTACAATTAGGCTCATAAAATATGCTAAAATATAGGTAAATTCTAGACTTATCAATTACCCCCAACTTAGCATTTTTCTTGTCCTTAAGCAAACTTACTTAACTTCTACTGAGATAGCAATCAGTGCATACTAATATCATAATTCGAAGCAATTTATCTGATATGTTTTGAAAATTTTCCAAACAGTGACCAGCTCTTCTTTCAAAATTCTAAATCAACTAATTCAAAACTAGTCATTTTCTTCATGTTGCAAAGTATCTGAGAAGATCCAAGTATTAGAGTTTTGAAACTACTTCCCACAGCAGTCTCTCATAGGTATTTGATCACTCAGAATCCTAATGGTTACTCTCACAATACACTAGTCACTTTAAGAATCAGAATTATGTACCAAGGCAAATGTGATTCTAGTGTTTCACAAGCACGTATAAAGATAATTTTAAGAACCTCACGAAATTGAACTTCACTCATACAGTGTACAGCACTTAGAGGTTCCTAAGTTTAGTACTGCATTTTTATCTGCCTTAGAATCTCTGATTTGTCTATATAGGGAAAATAGGGTCAAGTTAGCTTATGAAAAAAAGGAAATTCTTCAAGGAATCAAAGTTTGGACATACCACTAAATTCCTCTCAATCCCTCAATTCACTCTTTTAGTGTTTCCCCACTCAATGATGCTTTATTCACAAACTACTTTATTTATGAACACTGTCTATTTTTACTTATTTGTATCTGTTATTTTCTTCTCATTCATTTTCAATTTTTTTATAAGCATATATTCTGCTTTTAGCAGCTTCAGAACTTCAGAAACACTCTTTAAGATAATCCTCACTTCCCATCTTTTAAATCTCAAATTTAATGGTAAGTCCAAAGGGTAGGATTGAGATTAATCTCTATCTTTGTGGTTTGGACTGGATTAGGGACCAAATAAAAGGTTTTAATGAGAATGGAAACAAAATGGTTCACCTTATAAGATATCAAGGTCTGGTTATATCAAGTAGGCAAAGGCTTTTTAGTAGTTTCACTCACTCTCTCAAATAAGATCATTTTCCTTGGCAGAATAAAGACAGACTTTACCCGTTCAATGCCCTGTACACTTGAGGAATGTATGTGAAATTCAAAGCAAACCAATGCCTTGTACACTTAAGGAAGAGAATAAAAATAACCCCTCTCATGAAGAAAATAACACAAAATAAAGCTCAAAACCTCACATTCCACCCAAGTTTTCTCCACTATTTCCTTATCAAAACTCATCAACTTATTCACAATTCAAAACTAACCAGAATCTCCATCAGTGTTCAAAGAAATTTGTCAAAAATTGCTCATCAAAACTGCTTGTTTTGAACACTTATTTTACTGTTTGAAAACCCATTTTATGAAAAACTAAATCACTTTGAATTATGAGCAATGTAAGCTCAATCATGCACACAGACATAATATCCTAATAAAATACTAAAACAAAATCTACAAATAAAATCCAACTATAAACTAAACAAAACTAACCGCAATAAAATCAAACTACAAAACTAAACCCAAAGAACAGCAATGTGATTGCTACCCCACCCCCAACTTAAAAGAAAACAGTGTCATTGTTTAGGAGAACATAAATGAATAGAGGGAGGGAAGGAAATGGATAAAACAAATAACCAGAGAGTTTAGGTAAAATACCTGAATATCGCCATTATCAGAGAATAAGTCGCCCCAATTAAAGTCAAGAAGAAAATTGGTTAGGCGAAATAAAAATAGGCGAGAAAGAAAATGATCGCTAACCTTAGGCGAAATACCCAGGCAAAATATAAAAGTCGCCATATTAGAGTGACATTGAAATAAAATGTCATGGCGAAATACAGATCCTGCAGGCGAAATGTTAGACATGATAAAATCGTTGCCAAGAAGAAAATCCAGAAGTAAGTGAAATAAAGGATGTGTCGCCCCAATCAGTCGCCTGTACTATATGAAAGAATTTACCAACCACGCGAAAAATAAAAATCTCGCCTTAGTAAAGGCGAAACTGCAGGCGACTAGAGTTCAACCTCGCCTCAATATACTGTTGCATTAAAATCCTTGTAGAGTGATCTGTAAGCTTTAGAAATCCAAGGTGAGAATTGATTACACAATCAATAGTTCCTCCTAAAAACACAACTCACTTTGTTTTGGGGAAAAGAACCCCTAACTTAAAATCTGAAAACTCTCTATAACAGTTAAAATCAACAATCACATTACTCTTTTCAACTAAAAAAATAAAGACATAAAAATCATTCACATTACTCTTGAAAAAGAAAACAAAGTTTAACAAATAAAGACTCAAGTAAACACATTACTCTTTCATTGACAAAGACATACAAATTCACATTACTCTTGTAACGACAAAATAAAAACAAACTCTGAATATTACAAAAGAATCAAAAATATGTAACACATAAAAACTAGAAATCATCTAAAGAATCATCAGAAGACTTGGGCTACTGGGGAGATTTAGTGGGCAGTCTCCTCTTCTTTAGCCTTGGAATGGGAACTGCAGGTAGGTTGATATTCAATTCTCTAGCCACCTTTTTCCTGATTTCTCTATCTGCCTCAATTAGTGAAGAAGGAACTGATTCAAGAGGCATGACTGAACTTTTGTTTTTCTTCTGGGCTGCAGTCTTTACATGCTTCCTTTTCTTCTTAATAGCCCTTGCTTCTTCAGCTTCATCTTCACTGAGAGGATGAATAGTGAAAGCCTTGTTGGGTGGAAAACGTATTGGGTTATCCAATTACCTGGAGAACTTACTATACCTTCGAATTTGTCTGAATATGATGGAGTAATATCCATCTGGAACAGACAAAGCAGAAGTTGGCTCCCAAGAGCAAAGAGTTTTGTTGTATTCCAAAATAAGCAGATGTTCTAAATCTGCTGAAGTCACTACAAGATCTCTAAACACTTCCTTGCTTTCCTTGGCTCGTGCACTCATCTGACTAGTCTTCTCTTCATTTAAATAATCCATTTCAGCCTCAGAAGAGCTAGTATAGGAGAATTCCATTCCACTGAAGAATTTATAGGATGGCATTCTGTTGTACATGTGGAAAAACTGGACTAACATAGCAGCCACATCTTCTCCATTAAAGACTCTAGCTTCTTCAGTGGGAATTCTCACATCCTCTTCAACAAAAGGTACTTGATTGAGAGGCTCAGGCTGCAAATATGGTATGACTACCAATGCTTGAGAGAAACTAGCATTATTCTCAGGAAAAACCTCCTCATCCAAAAATTGACCCATCCTAGCTTGATTAATGAGCTGTTGAATAGCTGGATGCAGAACATGAAGTCTTGGAATGAACTCTTCTGGAGTGAAAAGTTCAGGCTGAGTAGTACACTTGACAGGTCCAAAATGTGGAGGAATCTGACACGTGTATATGAGGAGCTCTTGGATAATTGGGTCTGGACCTGCAGACTATTCTTCATCTTCTTCAGGTTGAGCTTAATCAGATCCTTCACCCTCTTCTTGAATAAAATGAGGTAGCCCAGCAGCTTTAGCAAATGATGCTAATAGTAATCTTTGCTGCTCCAGCTCTACTGTATCAATTTCTTCACATTCTGAATATTCAGAATCATCAATCACCTCCTTTTCTTTCCTCATCAACCTCTCATCCTCCTCCATAACTTCATTAGCAGCTCTTTCTGTTTCTAAATCAAATTGATCACCCAAATTCTTCTTTAGGTGATCCTCACTAGCATTTTGGACATTTGAGAGGTCATGGGTCTCAGCTTGACTATCTATCAACTTTTCTTACACAAACTGAAAAGTTTCACCCCATCAATATCTCTCTCTTGACCAATAGGCTCTTGAATGCTAATCCTACTCACAAACTTAGCAAAACCAATTGATTTGGCACTCTGACTTGCTCTCTGTTGTTCCCATATTTGTACAAACTCCTGTGGGTCAGCAATTTTTCTGAAGAATTCTGCAATCCTTTCTTCAACCTTTTTATTAACCGATTCAGAGATCATGGTTTCAAGTTCCTTAGAGATTGACTCAGCCACTCTTTCATTCTCCCTTCTTGGACTCTGAGTAAGAGCGGACAGTTGCACTGGTGTAGGAACTACAGCAGGAGAAGAGAAATTGTTCTTCTTAGAGCCTGATTTCTTGGCGTCCCTTAGGGCCTTTAACTACACTTTCTCTACAGCTTCAGTGCAAGTAGTTTCCTTACCACCTTTGCTTTCCAAATCCTCAGCTCTAATCCATCAGTGTGGGGCTTAGAATCAGTCAACCATGTATCTTTCTTCTTACTTTGGACTTCATATCTCTCTAAGAGACCGGTAACGAGGGATGGGAAGTACAAAGTCCTCTTCCTAGACTTCTCCTTCCTCAGACTACAAACTCTCCTTTGCAGCTCTGAGAAGATTAGTTTACCCAAATGAATGAACTTGCCCTAGGTAAAATCTCTGAGGAACTTCTTCTCATCTACAGTGAATCAACTGCCTTTTTTTCTAGGCATCACGTTGTCCCTCAACCAAGTTAAGCATATGGCTGTGTGAATGTCCAATTCACTAGCCAAAACATCTCTTTCAGATCCTTGAGTTGGATGCTGAAATCTCCTCAAACCCCTTAAGTCATCCTCTGTCAGCTCTAAAGCTTCCAGTCCTCTATCACCTTGATGGTTGGCCTCCATCAGTCCATAATAGCTACAAATGGACTCTGGTGATATATCCACTTGGTGGCCTCTGATTTCAAATGGAGTGTCCAACTCCTCTAGAGCCTTATCATAGAACTTCTCCACTAGAGTGGCATTTACCTTCTTGGGCTGTTCCACCAACTGTTCCATCTGCCAAGCCCATAGATAATGTCCAAAGCGTCTATCTTCAAGATCATCTAGTAAAATCCCCTTTTCTTGCCAAAACTGCAAGTTGTCCTTTGTAGAAGGGCTCTTGATCTTGGAGCTCTTAGGTGAACTGAGCTTCACCTTTTTCTCTTTCTTACTGATTCCCAACTCTGTTGTAGCTTGTCTCTTAGCCACAACTGACTTGTCAACTGAATCACTCCCCTTAACAGCAGTTAAAGTAAAAGGGGTCTTGGGAGTAACACTCTTCTTTTTACTAGAGCCAATCTGTACTCCTTTTTGCTTGGGGGACTTAGGTGAAGATGGAAGAATCACCCTGACCTGATAGTTCTTCTCATCATAGATTTTCGGCTTGGCCGAAGTCTTCGCTTTCTTGCCCTTCTTAGTTGGGCTAGGAGTGTTGTCGCTTTTTCTTTTAGCCATTATCTGTAATTTGAAACCATATGTCAAACAAATATGACCAACTTTCAATACTGAAAAAACTTAAACTTAGTAAAAAAAATCAGCAATAACAATATTAAACAGTCTGACAGTATGTCGCATCATGGGTTCAACATTTATAAAGCATATTATGCGATCAATGCTTTAAACCATGTTTAACAGCTTAAAAACTAACAACTACTGTCGACAATACAATCAATTATATTCACAGAAATAAAATACCCAACTAAAATCGTTCCTGTTCATTGTAAAACCCATAGAGTTTCGACATTATTACCATTAATCCATCGCTCTATTAACACCCTAATAATCTCGACTAACATATCAACACAGATAAACCTAAAATAGCTAACAGCTTGCATAAACTGAGAGAGAAGAAAGGGAACATACCTTGTTTGTTTACTATGATGAAAGTTGATTGAAATGTCGAACTGAACTGAGAGATTCGCGATTTAGGGTTTTCGAAAAATTGAAAATTCAGAGAGCAAATTAATGGCAACGGTAAAATCGAATTAGGTTTTATGAGATATCAGAAAATAGGTGCAATGATGGAACAACTAGGCAGAAGGCGTAAAGTTTTTGCCTCGCCCCGTGTCATTCAATGGTAATAATTGCGTGCACCTATGTAAGTGGCGAAATATTTTCTGTCGCCTAAAGTGTAGGTGTGATGAAATTAAGAACTAGGCAAGACAGGATGAGCTCGCCTTAAAAGACCTCACTGGCAATATAAAGTGTCGACATATCTATTACTTCGCCTTCAAAAAGAATTTTAAGCGAATGAATGAGGCGAATTGGGCTTATCTCACCCAAAGTGTTTTAAAAGTAGGCGATGTTCCAGGCGAGAATAACATACTTCGCCTAGTTTAATTCATTTCTGGGCGAAGTAATTTTGCGAAATTAAAACATAGTGCAAGAGAACTTACCTGTTTGGCGAGATGAAAAGGCAATGTATAGATGATTCGCCTCATATTACTTGTCACAGGGCGATATTACAAGGCGAGATTCGTTCTTCCTCGCCTTTGCAGAAGCAGGATAGGTGAGTTTTTTTTTGGGCGTGACTATCCAGTCTCGCCACTGCCCAAGCGATTGAACATGGCGAAATTCCACAATTCGCCATCTTCAAAATACTCATTCAGGCGAAATGAAGGTGTTCCTTGCCAATTGATAAACAGCTGTGGCGAGTATTTTGGCAATAAGAATGACATCTCGCCTTCTTCTTTAAACTTCAAGTTCATCTGAAAATAACAATTCTTCTGCAAAACATGAACTTGTTAGTTAACAAACTTACACAATTAATTGATCATAGCATAGTACTCAAAAAGAATAATTGTGTAAGGAGTATGCTTTGTTTAAGGTCATTAGCATCGACCAAGGTAAGTTTGCTATTGATTTTCCATTATATCTATAGGATCTGAGATGTAAAGGATATCTCTTGTCCTGTAGATATCTCCCCCCACATAATGCTTGAGTCTCTGTCCATTCACAACAAAAAAGTCAATAGACTTATTATCAACCAATTCAACAGCTCCATATAGGGAAACACTCTTTATTCTAAATGGTCCAGACCATCTAGACTTTAATTTTCCTGGAAATAAGATAAGTTTGGTATTGTAGAGCAATACATATTGTCCAGGTTTGAACTCTCGCTTGACAATATTCTTATCATGGTAATTTTTCATCTTCTACTTGTACATCTCATGATTTTCATAAGCTTCGCCATTCATCCATCTCATCAAGTTGTAGAAGCCTCTGCTTTCCTGCTTTTTCATAGTCCATAATTAGAAGCTTTACAGCCCAATATGACTTATGCTCTAACTCCACTAGTAAATGACATCCCTTACCATACACCATCCTAAATGCTGACATTCCAACGGGAGTTTTAAAAGCTATTCTGTAAGCCCATAGAGCATCATCTAACTTGAAGCTCTTGTCTTTTCTGGACTCATTTACAATCTTTTAGAGGATTCTCTTTAACTTTCTGTTTGAAACTTCCACTTGACCATTTGCTTGTGGATGATAAGCTGTGGTAACTTTATGGATTACTCCTTACTTTTTGAGAACCTTTTTCAACAGCTTATTGCAGAAGTGAGACCCTCTATCACTAACCAGTACCCTTGGTATGCCAAATCTAGTGAAGATATTCTTCTGAAGAAATTTCTCTACTACCTTTGCATCATTTGTAACGCAAGCAACAGCCTCTACCCACTTGGATACATAATCAACTGCTACAAGTATATACTCATACTTGTTTGATGGAGGAAATGGTCCCATGAAATCAATACCCCAGACATCAAAAAGCTCAACTTCTTGGATATAATTTTGGGCCATTTATTGCCTGTTAGAAATATTACCCATTCTTTGGCATCTATCACAGCTGACCACATAAGCATGTGCATCTTTGAATATTGATGGTTAATAGAAACCACATTCTAGAATTCTGGCTGCTGTTCTTGTTCCAGCAAAATGACCAGCATATTCTGAAGAATGACAGTGCTTGACGATGTCCAATGTTTCTTCATATGGGATGCAACGTCTTAACACTTGATCAGCACATCTCCTAAATAGATAGGGTTCATCCCATATGTTCCTCTTAACCTCATGAATGAACCTTTTCTTCTGATGATTGTTTAAATCTTCAGGTAACACTTTACATGACAAATAGTTTGCATAATCAGCATACCAAGGATAAAATGTTACCTCATAAAGGAAAAGTTGCTCATCTGGAAATTGTTCATTGATGTCAACTTGAGCCTCCATATCTTTAATGTGCAGTCTTGAGAGGTTGTCAGCTACTACATCTTCAGTGCCCTTTTTGTCTTTGATTTCTATGTCAAACTTCTGCAACAAGAGCACCCATCTTATCAATCTAGGCTTAGACTCCTTCTTAGCAAATAGATATCTCAATGCTGCATGATCAGTATGAATGATAATTTTAGACTCTAAAATGTATGATCTAAACTTATCCAATGCAAAGACTATAGCTAGCAATTCATTTTCAGTGGTGGTGTAATTTCTCTGAGACTCCACCAACGATTTATTAGCATAATAAATGACCCTAAATAGCCTCTCCCTTCTCTGTCCCAGCACTGCACCTACAGCAAACTCAGATGCATCACACATGATTTCAAATTCAGAATTCCAATCAGGTGGAATTATGACTGGTGCTGAAACAAGCTTTTCTTTAAGCTGCACAAAAGTTTTTAAACAATCATCAGTAAAATCAAACTTCTTTTCTTTTTCTAACAAAACACACAGGGGTCTAGCTATATTTGAAAAATCCTTAATAAAACGCCTGTAGAACCCAGCATGTCCTAAGAAACTTCTAATGCCCTTTACATTGGCAGGAGGTGGTAAATTGGCTATCACATCAATTTTTGCTTTGTCCACTTCTAACCCCTTAGTAGACACCTTATGGCCTAAAACAATACCCTCTCTTACCATAAAAAGGCATTTTTCCCAGTTGAGGACTAGGTTAGTTTCCTCACATCTTCTAAGCACTTTCTCTAGATTATTAAAGCAATCGTTAAAACTGTCTCCTATAATGGAAAAATCATCCATGAAGACCTCTAGAAACTTACCTATAAAATCAGTAAAGATGGCTAGCATACACCTTTAAAACGTTCCTTGTGCATTACATAATCCAAATGGCATCCTATTATAAGCAAAGGTTTCAAAAGGACAAGTAAACGTTGTTTTATGCTGATCACCAGGAGCAATGGGAATTTGGTTATATCCAGAATAACCATCCAGAAAGCAAAAATAAGGATGTCCTGCTAGCCTATCTAACATCTCATCTATGAAGGGAATGGGGAAATGATCATTTCTAGTGACGTCATTTAAAATTCTGTAATCTATACACATACGCCAACCTGTAACAGTTCTAGTAGGGATCAATTCATTCTTTTCATTCTTAATCACAGTAATCCCTTCCTTATTTGGCACACACTGCACTAAACTAATCTATTCACTATATGAAATTGGTAAAATAATACATGCATTAAGGAGTTTCAGTACTTCCTTCTTCACAACCTCCTTCATAATTGGATTTAATCTTCTCTGAGGTTGGATCTTGGGTGTATGTTTTTCCTCCAAGATGATCTTATGAGTACAGAAAGTGGAGTTGATTCCTTTAATATCTGCTATCGTCCATGCAGTGGCTTTCTTGTGTTTCCTTACCAGTTGGAAAAGGCTTTCCTCTTGTTCATATGTTAAATCATTGGAAACCACAATAGGTAAACTAGAATCCTTGGGGTTAAGGAATGCATACTTCAGATGGCTTGGAAGTTCCTTAAGTTCCAACTGTGGTGGTTTTTCAATTGAGGGAAGCATTGGCTCAGCAGATGGTTGTATATCACTAATGTTGAGGACAAAATGAGAAGTCATGCATTTCAGCTCACCACTGTAAGCACTCTCCTCCGGTATATCCATATCCACATCATTAATTAAAACATTGTTCAGTGGATCAGAACTTTTTAATGCAAGAATTTTATCCATCAACTCTATATCAGCTGCCAATTGTATACTCTTGACTTCATCAAAATCGTATGGAAATTTTAATGACTCCAAAAGACTAAATTTTGCTTCCTCTCCATTAACTCTGTGTGTGAGTTTACCATTTGCCACATCTATCAATGCTCTTCCAGTTCTCAAAAATGGTCGACCAAGTAGCAAAGGTACGTCTTCATCTACCTCCATGTCAAGCACTACAAAATCCACTGTAAACATGAATTTGTTTACTATGACTATGACATCTTCCACAACTCCCTCTACATGAGTGAAAGACCTATCAACAAGTTGTAACAAGACATTATTAGGTCTGAAATGCCCTATTCCCAACCTTTCATAGATGGCCAAAGGCATCAAGTTTATGCTAGCTCCCAAGTCACAGAGAGCTCTCCCTTTGAATCTATCACCTATGGTCAAAGGTATGGTGAACTTGCCAGGATCCTTCTCTTTCCTAGGAATCTGGTACTTGACAAGTTGGCTCACACTCTCATTCACATTAATGCATCCCACATCAGCTAAATTCCTTATATTTGACAACAGCTCCTTCATGAATTTAGCATAAACAAGCATCTGTTTCAAAGCTTCAATAAATGGGATATTGACATGGATTTGCTTCATCATATCTAAAAACTTCTCAAGCTGCTTATCGAGCTTCTTTCTATTATCTCTTTGAGGAAAAGGCAAGGCAATCTTCACAGCCTCCTTTTTTTTTACAATAGTTTTTCTGATTTCTTCATTTTTCTCATTCTGTGCATGAGGTTCATAACTTTTCTTTTCCTTAGAGTTCTCTAGTTGCTTCCCACTTCTCAGTGTAATAGCATGCACTTGTGCTTCCTCATTGGATTTATCTTTAACTTTTGGGTTGGGCACAGTGTCACTTGAAAGAGCTCCTTAGGGTCTTTGGTTCAAAACTTGCATAAGCTGCCCAATCTGAGTTTCCAAATTTTTGATTGAAGTGGTATGGTTGGTAAGAATACCATCAGTCTTCTCCATGTACTTAATCAGAAGGTCCTCCATACTAGGCTTCTTCTGTCCAATCGGTTGATACTGAGTTTGTCCTTGTTGTTGGTAACCAGGTTAAGGATTTCTTTGGTAATAACCCTGATTTTGATAGGGTTGGTTCCTCTATTGATAGCACGGCCTCTGCTGGTTTCCATAATTATTATTCACATAATTTATTGGTTCTGACTCCTCTGGCTCATCTTCATCATCAACGAGTACTGCTTCCTGAGCATATTCTGCCAAAGTAGTCTTCTGTTTTTCAACAGAATTGACTGAAGTCTTCTTTGGATGGCTCTTATTAACTGCCATATTGTCCATCTTTTGATTCAACAATGCTATCTGATCAGATAATGCATTGAAAGACTCCAACTCATAAATTCCAGACTGCTTCTTGTTTGCAGCCTTTTTTCCCTTTCATTCCATCCAAAATCATTGTTTGCCAGCAATTCAATGAAGTCATGAGCATCATCTGGCTCCTTATCCATTATTGATCCTCCAGCTGAGGAATCAATGTGCATTTTGATCTGAGGAGGCATGGCTCTATAAAATATCATCACAATGCTCCAAGATGCAATGCCATGGTGAGGGCATCTTCTGATCAGCTCTTTAAACCTCTCCCGGCTTTTATATAATGACTCTTCATCCACATACTGAAAAGAAGAAATCATATTTCTCAGTTTCACCATCTTCATGAGAGGAAAGTAGCGGGCTAAAAACTTCTTGACTAGGTCTTCCCAGCTATTTATACATCATGGTGGCAATGAGTATAACAAGGAGTGACCTTTATTACTCAGTGAAAAGGGAAATAAGCGAAATTTAACTGCATCCTCTGAGACTCATTATGTCGAAATGTACTACACAGATGCAGAAATGTGTTCAGATGCTGATTAGGATCCTCAGTAGTTCATCCTCCAAACTTGTTCTGTTGAACCATTTGGACGAGTCCGGATCTCAACTCAAAGTTCATAGTTGTTATTGCTGGTAAGTTAATGGCCTGTGGCATGCCATCGAAATTCCTATCAACGTCTAATGTAGTATTTTATATATCGTCTCCACAGGGATTGTAAGCTAAGAAGCATGATTGAGACTAAGATTTAAACTGAATTGCTAAAAGAATCTATATACAGAATGAATCATAGAATCATAGAGTTGAGTTGAAGTAAAAGTGACTCATAACATTCATTCAATGAAAACTCAAGTCCGCACTCTATTCTGCAAATGATCTTAACAATGGATAAACTGATTTGCTAGATCTGTTGTCAATTAACATCTCATGCAAGTTTCATCTTAAATCACAGATTAACCTTCTAGATCATCATCAGTGATCTGTTAAAAGATCTCTCGATTCAATTTACCAGATCTCAATTATATAGTTGCATATATCTCTATACTACAACCTCTATAACTAATAAGCACAATCTGTAGAAAAATAGATCTGTAGCCTATCTCTAGTACTACGATCCTCTGTTCTCAGATCTGAAACCTAATCGCCATCTCTGATCTAAATCAAATCTCAGAATAACAATATTACGTAACTCTCGTTCTTATAATTTAATTTGCTCATGAAACCCAGTATATCAGGCTATAATTGAATAATAAACTTTGAATTGAAATGATAATCAACATCAAGATTCAACAAATCAACAGAGCTTTTAGTTAGCACATCTACTTCAGCATATTCAATCAAGTACAGGAAATCATCATCGACATGATCAAGATCTAAATCTTACCAAGGAAGATTAAAGCTAGACTTTGTCAGAGTTGTTGCTTCACAATCTTCAAGCTAAATCTCAATGATCAACAGAAACAGAGCACAAAAATTCTTTAAGAAACTTCTCTGAAGATGTTGAATAAAGCGTATAGAATAATCTAGAATTTCTCTTAAAGTATAACAGAATGTCAAGAGTGAAAATCAAACGTCTAGAACTGTTTTTCTCTAAAAAACTTCACACCAATTACTTCATCTGAGCTCCTATTTATAGAGTTTGGCTCAGTGACAATTTTGAAATAAAATCAACAAAGAAACATAAATTGGCGAAGTAACATTTTTTTCCTTTTATGTCGCCTGTTCCTTTGCCTCAATCAAACGACTTCTTCACATCTCGCTTGTCTTGATCGCCAAGCTACAACTCTTTCTGGGCGAAATATCTTCAGTGTTGCCACAATACGTCGCCTGATGCTCAGGCGAGTTGATATATTTCCCCAAAACATTCTTCCAGCTAAGATCTTCTAGGCGATGTCTCATTAAATGTTGCCTGTGATAATCCTTAGATTTGGCAACATTTCTCCTTTATCGCCTCAAGGTAGGCGAAATTCAATCTTCATCGCCTAAATTTCTGTCAAGAGGGCGATATATGAAGGCGAGGAATCTCTAATTCGCCTTTCATGCTTTACTCTTTAGAGGCGAAAAATTCTTTATGTCGCCTGCTGCATCGCCTTTCACTCCAAATTATGGCGAGGTCTTCAGGCAAATTCTTTTCTTAGCAACATTATTTCGCCTGTTTGCTGACTTTGGATGAAATTCTGATTTAGTCCTTATCCCTTCTGAATTTGCATGCTTTAGCTTTTTTTTCACAACTTTTCATCCAAGTCCCTGTCTCAACAATAATAGTCTAGCATTAATAGAAATGTACTCAATATCTCATCATTTATGCTCAATTTCATTACAATTAGGCTCATAAAATATGCTAAAACATAGGTAAATTCTAAAGTTATTAGTAGTCTATCCCGAATGGAAATAAACGGCTCTACGGATCTCAGTCTTTGGACCATAATGGTGGCTTCGACCTTATTAGCCCCATTTCTTTATTGATCCTAAATTAGTGGCAGTCTAATAAAAATTGAAACTTTAATGTCAATGCTATTGTGTGATGGATGCTAGTGGATAGCTGATTGCTTTGGGCTTCTTAAATGAATTTGGGAAACCTAAATGGATATCTAACGATGATAAATGTGCTTAATAAACATAATTGGAACTAGAATATTATCTCACATTGTTGAACTTGTTAATAGTATTGGATTTGGGCGGGATTGTATTCTCCTTACCCTTGATTGATAGTTTAGGTGAACTTATGTGCCCCTCATTTTAGTATGATTAAGTAGACGCATTGCTTGTATTTGTTGGAGTATGACTTGCTAACCAGACATCGATAGTCTGACATTGTTTTTCTTCCATTTTTCTTTTCTATATATTGAAATGTGAAACATGTGATCGAGCAGCTTAGAGTGTCAAGCATCAACATTGAAGCATGTCATGTTTTAAGCATTTTGAACTATTCCAAAAGAACTTATATGTTATCTTGGAATTGATATTTAGAAAGGAATTGTAAACCATTTATTTTGGATATGTAAACCATTGATTGGATGCTTTATATAAATTGCAAACAAGTTATACTTTCAAATGAAATACATATGGATTATGTTAGCATTTTCGAAACAGGTTAAGGTTACTTATTTTATAACAGAGTATTTATAATATAAATATATATATATATTGCATAACTTGTATTCAACGATTGATTGTAATGTTGCGTCCGGTCTCCGTTCAAGGTTCCGCCGTGGCTAGGGGTTGGGTGTTACACTTAAAACCTCATTTACATAGTAGTGGCGAAAATAATCATCAATATCATCGTCTATTGTCTTATGCTCTTAAAAATTTTACAAACTGGATTTTAATCGTCGATGATGGTAATATAGGAGATAAAAATGAAATTATCACCGAAATGGATATGCCTAAATATATATTTGTAGAAGAATCTCCTAATCTACTCGATTCTATAGTGGAAGCAAAATATCATTCGTTTGAACAGTACATTACCACTCTTCCATACTTACGGGAATACTCTATGCTAACTCCGATCTGGATTTAGTGGAAGAGGTAAAACGATTACATTACATCGATAAATGTTATTGATGAAAGGATTTACTACAATTCGGATTCGGTGCGACAATCAGATATGGGGATCGATATATTTATTTACATATATGATCCAAAATTCTTAAATAGCATCAAAGGCTTGGGTTTAATGCTTCATGAACTTAAATTCAAAGTTGGTATACTAGTGATGCTATTACAAAATATTGATTACTCGGCAGGATTATGAAATGCTACAAGGTTAATCCTTGCAAGGTTAGGAAGAAGAGTCTTGGAAGTTAAGGTGATTCAAGGTCCAACTGTTGGGCAGAAGGTGCTGATACCGTAACTTACATTGACGCCATTAAATTCAATATTACAGTTCAAATTTAAGAAGAGATAGTTCCTATCTTAGTGTCATTTGTAATGACCATAAACAATAGTTAGAGACAATCTCTAAATAATGTAGGTCTCTATCTCGAAAGACCTATTTTTAGCCACGATCAACTACATGTCGCTGTATCCAGAGTAACTAATCTTCTTAAAGGTTTAAAAAATACTTATTTTATACGAGCATAATGCAGTACCAAAAATGTAACGGCAAACCCCCACCCTGGTAGAATCATGATTGAGAGTTTGACGCCACACAACAAGTACAGAAACATAATAGTTGAAAAGTCCAAAAATAATAATACTAGTTTATTCCAAAATCTTCAATAAACCAGAAAACAGTCGTACAGTTCAAAATTCCAGAATAAAATACTGCCAAAGTCCGGCAAGTATATATAAAACCAAAATCAACAGTACATTCCCAAAACAGTCCGTACAAATGTCGGTGATAAAATAAACAAAAAATATACAGACGTGCTGATGATGTATGTCGTGATCCAAGTATGAGACAGCGTCTAAACAATCAGGGTACCTGCACTCTACCTCGGATTTTATTCCTAGATTACATACTCAAAGTGATCTAGACTCGGCTCTAAACATGGGAGCACACAATGCAAGGCTCTACAGACTCCCTAGAGTCCACTATATCTGTCAACACACCAATCTGCAGTTTATTGATGATCTTTCTTTTATCAAAACTAAATTATCTGTTATCTATATATCCATTCAAGTTCAATTATCATCCTAAAAATAGGCTCCTCAAGTTCATGGTCTAGATTTTTAGTTAAGGCTTTCAGTGGAGGTTCCGGCATTAAAATTCTGTGTCTTGTAGAATTATAGTTATATATGATAGAAAAATCAACCAATTTGTGATCACTTAATTAAGTCCGATTCATACATCAATTATAGTTATTTACCATCCATTAACAGTCCATTAACACAATCCAGCAACCAGAAATCGAGTTTTCGTTAATTAACAGTTTAACTAGTTATTTACCAGAATTATGCCCAAAGCAGCTAACAGTGGAAAATGGGATTACAGTAGCAGTAACAGTATGGCCGAAGCCCTGTAAAAAATATCAGTATAGTAGTTTCGACTACAATCAGTATAGGCACTTCAAGCAAATTATTTCAGTAGTGAGGATCCTCTAACCCTAGGCATGTCATATATTCTACTAGTAGACTGACTAAGGGCCAAAACTCAAAGTTTCATTTGTTTACTATTTAAACTAGATTTATTAAGTACTAGGTTATCAGTTTCATTGTATGAGTGTTATGAAATTAGAGTACAGTAAAGTCTTAATTCGTCAATTTATTAGCTTAACAGGCAGTTTCTCATATTCATTATCATTGTTAAATAGGGCAGTTTAGGATACAGTTTCACAATTCAGCAATACACGACACATGCATAAAACAATCAACGTACAACAATTATATGGGACAAAAAAAGAACTACTAACCACGACGGCAAAATCAACAGCGAGACGCCTACTCCTTAGTCCGAGTAGTTCCTTCCTCCTGACCTCTGCAGAACGGTACCAGTAATGTTAATCGTGGAATACAGGGTTCCGACTCAACCGGAACCCGACAAAACAAGGCCCTTACCGAACCAGACAGACCCTACCAAGATACGGAATCGATTGCAAGGTACGAGACTTATCGAAACGACTCAGACTACAGTGTCATTGCAATCCGCAACGCCTACCGCACAGTATCATGACGGAAAACTCCCAACTGTTGGAATCACCGAATTAGCGATCAAGAACTGAATAACAACACAAGATTCGAGAGAAGGACAGAACGAATCTTACAAGAATTTAGAACCACGACGGAACCCTAATTGGAAACAGGAACACAGAACGAAACCTATGCGTTGAAACAGATTATCTGAGGTAGAAAACGTGCAGTATTACGTTAATGGAACATGAGATCGTAAGAGACTTACCAGAAATCTACTATGGCGGAAACCCTAGCAAAGAGTCGCTCTAACTCTCACGGTTCTCCCAACTCTAAAAACGTGAAGGAGGTAGGAATGACTCTCTAGGGTTTAATAATAGTCTATACGATGTCTAATAATAAAACGCCCTAGACTTAGGAAATATTACAAACTATATATCAAAACTTCTAACAATTATCAATAAAACCCCTAACTTCTGATCCAAGCTACAAAGCTTGAAAACGGTCCGTTACAAAAGACCACCACAATCAAATTTGTATCCGAAGAATTCTTTGATAAAGGTACAAACTAAATATTGTCCAACACAAAATTCATGTAATATATCTAATAAGTAAAGTAATTACATTTTTTTTCTAAGAGCAATAAAACTGCTAATACTAATATATGTATTGATTTTGATGAAGGGTATTTCACATTGAGAAAGCACCAAAAGAAATTTTAAATAAGTGAGATTCATAATAATTTCACTCAACTTTGCATGATTTGATTTCCACGACACAAATGACTAAGAGTGGAAAGAAATTCATATATAATAAGATATGTTTAGTCATTTTTTCCATCTCTCAAATTTCATTTACTTTTATTATTGCTTTTTATTTCATAATCGTTTGATCAGGATATTTTATAATATATTATTCATTTTACAAAAGACTTTATATTAGATTATTTATTTATTGTTAAAATTTTAAAAAATACATATTTAGTGTGTATATTAAAGTTGTTGCATACAGCATAGTCCAAAATTCTAGTTGAATTGATAAAACAACTTACCATTAAAGGAATATTATGCGGAAATGATTTTTCAATGGTTTAACATGCGCTTGTAAATATGATTGATTTGAGGAAAAATTTGGCTCTACAGAACAATGCACATCCGGTGTGAGCAGAGAATAACGTATAGTTGCTTATTAATAATAATTATTTTGTAATAATGGAGGTGGCACCGTGGCATGTTGGATATATGCTTTAATCTTTTACTCCAATCACTCTCAGTTGGGATCTGACTTCGACTTCCCTAATTAATTTAAGGGTAGCGCTATATATGGTACATATTTATTTTTTAGATTTTAGTAGGTTAATTATACCCTTCGTAATAACTTACCTCTTGAATACACACTCTCCTATTAAACGGTATACTTTTATTATATTCTTTTTCATACTTTTTCAACCAATCATTAAAGAAGTTATATAGCACCATCACTCATAATAAATTTACTTAATATATATATATTTATCTCATAATAAACATTTTACTTTTAATTTTTTAATTATCATATTTAAAGTATTTAAAAAATAAATTAATTACTTATAAATAATTTTAAAATACAAATTAATTTAGATTAAATAAATTAAATAAATCAATTAATTAACCATTTTACTAATATTGAAAAATTTAAATTAATTAAAATTTTAATGGGTACTATATAATGTGGTGCCAAATAAACCACAATCAAATATTAGACTATGATTGCTTGAATGCAGTAGCTAAAGAGCTTATAGATATGGTCTTGCAGAGTTTAGTTCTAATGAGTAAAAAATCGGATGCTTTACGATTGCCTCTACCCCTTATTTATAGGGGTTGCTAGTCTCTTTTTAGGAAGGATTAGGACTTCTCTTTCCCTTAGGGTTTGGTGTCTCTCTTTCAATGAAAAGGTCTTCCTCTAGTGATTGGGTTTCTAGAATCCCTAGTTCAATGGGATTGGTTTTCATTCGTTGACTGGGCTTCTAGAAACCTTGATTCAGCGGGATATGTATTCTTTCATCGATCGGGTTTTAGGAATCCTTGTTTGGTCAGATCTGAAATTTGTGGACTGGTGTACCATGGTCGGGACTTTACTGAACTCGGTCGAGTTGGGCTGTCTCTGAGCTTTGGCCCTTTCGGCCGAGCATGGTGTCTGGACTCGTGTTCTAGACCTTTTGGTCCTTTCGGCTAAGCATGGTCTTTGGACTCGCCTTCTGGACCTTTTGGCCCTTTCAGCCGAGCATGGTTTCTGGACTCGCCTTCTTCTGCCGAAGGCCTGCGGGCCTGCTTCGAGCGGAGGATTGATTCTCGACGTATTGTTTTTGGCTCGTTAGGCTTTGGCTCTCGATGTACTGGAGTGTCCCGAGATGGTTTCAAATGGAGCCTCTTGGGGCTTGGTTAGCTGCTTGTTCGGCCGAAATAGCTATGGCCGAAGCACTCTTTCGGCCGAATTGACTTGGTCTTGGGCTCTGGCCCATTTTGCTTGTGAAACTTTGAAATCTTTTTGGTTTGCTACAACCTTACCTTTGACCCTTAAAGGTCGTAGGTTATTTTCCCACTACATATAACAATTAGTATTTAAAAGTAGGCAAATACTTAAATAATTGTAAAATAAATTTTGTTTTGCTTACTCTAAAATTAATATGATGAATTTAAAAACAATTATATAATTTTTAAAAATAAATATATAGACAAAGGAAATAATTAGAATATGGTATGTTATGATTATAATATTTATAAACTTTAAAGTATGAAATAATCAAATTAAGAATAAATATTTTCGGTGAAATTAAATGTGATTTTTTAAAATGTTTTCAAAAAGATGTGACTAAACATCCGAACTTTACTTGAATGAGTGGCACTGTCGTATTACAATATATGATTTTGTATATTTAATTTTAATACTATGGATGAGTAGCACTGTGGTATCAACTCATTTACACCCTTAACGTAGGTTTAGGTTTGGAAAACTTACTTCAAGACGAGTCTTGATATTATTATTTAGACTATTGTAACGGCCTATGGATGGGTTCAAAAAGTTTGCATTTTTTTTTTAATATCACGGGTCCATCTTACCCTATTTAAATGAAATCCGCACCAGTACTTACATGACTTTCTATTTTGAAAATGAATATAAAAATTCTTAATGAAATCCACTAGTTTTTGTATTGTTCTAGGCTTCAATGGGTTTAAGATTTTATTTTAGCAATACTACTTAGGGGTGCGAAAAAATCGAAACCGATTGAAACTTAATCGGTATATTCAATTTATTTCAGTTTGATTCTTTATTTTAATTTGGTTGGCTACGAGGATAGAAAGATTGAGGTCGTGATTTATCGATTCTTTTTTTTTTATTATTTGAACTCACATATATGTTTAAATAACATCAATTTTTATTTTATTTTATTTTGGACCAAATAAGACTGAATGAAACCGATTATATTTTTCATTTCTACTCCGTTTTATATTTTTAAAATCGAAAAATCTTTATGTTAGTTAAATTCGATTGGGCGAAAAATCGAACCAAAACAAGCTAGCCAAACTTGAGACCACTACTGTTAAAATGAACTATATTGTATATTTTCTTCTTCAAAACATCAAATAAATATTTAAATAGGTATTTTTTTATTCATTCTAAATTTACATATTTATATATATTTGAAATCAAATAATACCATACTATTAAAAATTTTAATTAATCAAATTTATGAATTTTGCCAAATTTAAATTTGAAACATATCAAATTAAATTTATTATAACACTAAATTTTAATTATTTTTTAAATACTTCCTCTGCTTTTTTTTATTCAGTACACTTTCTGTTTGCACAGTATTCGAGACTTAATTTTAACGGTAAATATATTTAATTATATACAACTAAAAATTATAATAATTTTATATTTAGAAAGTAGACATTAAGACGAATAAAACAAGTAATAACATACGAAACAATATTGATGAATGAATAATAATCACTATGCAAGTGTAGTGAATAAAAAAAAGCGGAGGAAGTATATGAATGAAAGAAGTTAAAAATATGAAATAATTATATTATATAAAATATAGATGAGATTAAAATTAATATAAAAAAAATTAAGATATATATATATATATATGTTGAGAGAAGAGATAAAAATAAATTTATTGTTACATTATGAGATCATGGGAGAGAAATATTTAAATATTTTTCTATTTTAATGCTTCTCATTTATTCTCTTTCTTCTTTGATTAATGTCTATCTTCATTCTCTTTCTTATTTGATTAATGTCTACCTTCATTCTCTTTCTTCAAAAAGAAATAAAGGTAATAATGGAAAACAAATGTATCTATACACTATGTATAAATTTGTCTATACATAAAGCATTTTCCTTAATTTAATTGGACTTTTGGTTAGTAGACGCTGGACTGAAATGATCTACTATAACTTAAGGTATTTGTAAGGTTGAAGACTACAGAAGCCTATGATTATGTTTTGACCCTTTAAAATTGTCCCCTAATAATGTAGATATGAATCATTTTTAGAAGAGTAGTTTATTATTTTAAAAAGTTGAGTGTTAAAATATATGGAAAATGCTTTCTATACAGATAATGTGCAAACACATTTGTTTTCCACTACTACCCTTCTTTCTTCTTAATGGAAAGAAGAATGAACGAAAAGCATTAAAGTAGAAGAATATTTAAATCTCTCTCTCCTATAGTCTCACAATGTAACAATAAATTTATTTTTATCTCTTCTCTCAATATATATATATATATATAAATAATATGTGAAAATTATTTTAAATGGGCTTTTAAACCTGTTTTGAAAAATATACAAAAACAAACTTTTAAAAGTTTAGTTTTCACTCCATAGGCCAAGTTTTCCAAAATACCCCTGAACTTTTACAATTTATAAATTCTGTGAATTACTCTCACAGTCTGTGAATTACGGTCATAGTCTGTGAATGGCCTATGGAGTGAAAATCAATTTTTAGTTTTGCAAACTTGTCGAAAGTGACCTATAATTGTGTAGTAAACTTTTTATGGCCTATACATATATATATATATATATTAATTTTTTTAATATTAATTTTAAATCTTATCTATATTTTTACATAATATAATTTTTTGATATTTTTAACTTCTTTGATTCATATATTTAAAAAATAATTAAAATTTACTATTATAATAAATTTAATTTGATATGTTTCAAATTTTAATTTGGCAAAACTAATAAATTTGATTCGTTAAACTTTTTAATAGTATAGTATTATTTGATTTCAAAAATATATAAAGATGTAAATTTAAGTTGAATAAAAATAAATACATATTTAAATATTTATTTGATGTTTTGAAGAAGAAAATATACAGTATAGTTCATTTTAATAGTAGTGGTCTCAAGTTTGGCTAGTTTGTTTTGGTTCGATTATTCGCCCAATCGAATTTAACGGACCTAAATATTTTTCGATTTTCAAATTATAAAACGGAGTAGAACTGAAAAAATATAATCAGTTTCATTCAATCTTATATGGTCCAAAATAAAATAAATTAAAATGTAATTAAAACATATATGTGAGTTCAAATAAAAAAAAATGAATCGATAAATCACGACCTAAATCTTTCTATCCTTAAAACCAATCGAACCAAAGTAAAGAATCAAACTGAAATGATTTGAATATACTGATTCAGTTTCAATTGATTTCGATATTTTCCCATTCAATAAGAAATTCAATAATTCATTACTTTAACTTAATATACTGTTGCAATCAGTTGTTGATCGCACCCTTTAGACATATCAATCACAGTAAATGTGTAAACAACAACTAATCTTCAAAAAAAAATTCAATAATTCATTACTTTAACTTAATAAAATGTTGCGATCAATTGTTGATCGCACCCTTTAGACATATAAATCACTGTAAAGGTATAAACAACAACTAATCTTCAATATCCAATTCAATAATTCATTATTAAATCTTAATATAATATTGCGATCAATTAACGATCGCACCCTTTATCAAACACTGTAAATGTGTAAACAACAACTAATCTTCAATCACAAATTCAAAAATTCAATTCTTTAACTTATCGTAATGTTGCGATCAATTGTCGATCGCACCCTTTAGACAAATCTATCACTGTAAATGTGTAAACAATAATTAATCTTCAATAACCTATTTAATAATTAATTACTTTAAATTAATATAATGTTGTGATCAATTGTTGATCGCACCCTTTAGACATATCAATCACTATAAATATATAAAAAACAACTAATCTTCAATATCCAATTCAACAATTCATTACTTTAACTTAATATAATGTTGTGATAAATTGTCGATCGCACCCTTTAGACATATCAATCACTGTAAATGTGTAAACAACAATTAAGTTTCAATAACCAATTCAATAATTCATTACTTAATTTAATATAATGTTGCGATCAATTGTCCATTGCACCTTTTATCAATCACTCTAAATATGTTAACAACAACTAATCTTCAATAACCAATTCAATAATTCATTATTTTAACTTAATATAATGTTGCGATCAATTGTCCATCGCACCCTTTAGACATATCAACTACTGAAAATGTGTAAACAACAATTAAATTTAAATAACCAATTCAATAATTCATTACTTTAACTTAATATAATGTTGCGATCAATTGTCGATCGCAACCTTTAGATAAATCCATCACTATAAATGTGTAAACAACAATTAATCTTAAATAACCAATTCAATAATTCATTACTTTAACTTAATATAATATTGCAAGTAATTGCCGATCGCACCCTTTAGACATATCAATCACTGTAAATGTATAACCAATACCTAATCTTCATAATCCAATTCAATGATTCATTACTTTAACTTAACATTATGTTGCGATAAATTGTCGATCGCACACTTTAGATATATTAATCACTATAAATGTGTAAACAATAACTTATCTTCAATATCCAACTTAATACTTCTTTACTTTAACTTAATATAATGTTGCGATCAATATTCGATCGCATCCTTTAGACATATCAATCACTGTAAATGTGTAAACAACAATTAGTTTTCAATAACCAATTAAATACTACATTACATTATCTTAATATAATTTTGCGATCAATATTCAATCGCACCTTTTAAACATATCTATCACTCTAAATGTCTAAACAACAATTAATCTTCAATAACCAATTCAATACTTTGTTACTTTAACTTAATATAATTTTGCGATCAATATTCCATCGCACCCTTGGGACATATCTTTCAGTTTAAATGTGTAAACAACAATTAATCTTCAATAACAAATTTAATAATTCATTACTTTAACTTAATATAATGTTGCGAGCAATTGTCGATCGCACTTTTTAGACATATCAATCACTGTAAATATATAAACAGCAACTTATCTTTAATATCCAATTCACCAATTCATTACTTTAACTTAATATAATGTTGCGATAAATTGTCAATCGCACCCTTTAGACATATCAATCACTGTAAATGTGTAAACAACAATTAAGTTTCAATAACCAATTCAATAATTCATTACTTAATTTAATATAATGTTGTGATCAATTGTACATTGCACCATTTATCAATCACTCTAAATCTGTTAACAACAACTAATCTTCAATAACCAATTCAGTAATTCATTATTTTAACTTAATATAATGTTGCGATCAATTGTCTATCGCACCCTTTAGACATATCAACTACTGAAAATGTGTAAACAACAATTAAATTTGAATAACCAATTCAATAATTCATTACTTTAACTAAATATAATGTTGCGATCAATTGTCGATCGCACCCTTTAGACATATCAATCACTGTAAATATATAACCAAAACCTAATCTTCATAATCCAATTCAATGATTCATTACTTTAACTTAACATAATGTTGCGATAAATTGTCGATCGCACCCTTTAGATATATTAATCACTATAAATATGTAAACAATAACTAATCTTCAATATCCAATTTAATACTTCTTTACTTTAACTTAATATAATGTTGCAATCAATATTCGATCGCATCCTTTAGACATTTTAATCACTGTAAATGTGTAAACAACAATTAGTTTTCAATAACCAATTAAATACTACATTACATTATCTTAATATAATTTTGCGATCAATATTCAATCACACCTTTTAAACATATCTATCACTCTAAATGTCTAAACAACAATTAATCTTCAATAACCAATTCAATACTTTGTTACTTTAACTTAATATAATTTTGCGATCAATATTCCATCGCACCCTTGGGACATATCTTTCAGTTTAAATGTGTAAACAACAATTAATCTTCAATAACAAATTTAATAATTCATTACTTTAACTTAATATAATGTTGCGAGCAATTGTCGATCGCACTTTTTAGACATATCAATCACTGTAAATATATAAACAGCAAACTTATCTTTAATATCCAATTCACCAATTCATTACTTTAACTTAATATAATGTTGCGATAAATTGTCAATCGCACCCTTTAGACATATCAATCACTGTAAATGTGTAAACAACAATTAAGTTTCAATAACCAATTCAATAATTCATTACTTAATTTAATATAATGTTGTGATCAATTGTACATTGCACCATTTATCAATCACTCTAAATCTGTTAACAACAACTAATCTTCAATAACCAATTCAGTAATTCATTATTTTAACTTAATATAATGTTGCGATCAATTGTCTATCGCACCCTTTAGACATATCAACTACTGAAAATGTGTAAACAACAATTAAATTTGAATAACCAATTCAATAATTCATTACTTTAACTAAATATAATGTTGCGATCAATTGTCGATCGCACCCTTTAGATAAATCCATCACTATAAATGTGTAAACAACAATTAATCTTAAATAACCAATTCAATAATTCATTACTTTAACTTAATATAATATTGCGAGCAATTGTCGATCGCACCCTTTAGACATATCAATCACTGTAAATTTATAACCAATACCTAATCTTCATAATCCAATTCAATGATTCATTACTTTAACTTAACATAATGTTGCGATAAATTGTCGATCGCACCCTTTAGATATATTAATCACTATAAATGTGTAAGCAATAACTAATCTTAAATATCCAATTTAATACTTCTTTACTTTAACTTAATATAATGTTGCGATCAATATTCGATCGCATCCTTTAGACATATCAATCACTGTAAATGTGTAAACAACAATTAGTTTTCAATAACCAATTAAATACTACATTACATTATCTTAATATAATTTTGCGATCAATATTCAATCGCAACTTTTAAACATATCTATCACTCTAAATGTCTAAACAACAATTAATCTTCAATAACCAATTCAATACTTGGTTACTTTAACTTAATATAATTTTGCGATCAATATTCCATCGCACCCTTGGGACATATCTTTCACTTTAAATGTGTAAACAACAATTAATCTTCAATAACCAATTTAATAATTCATTACTTTAACTTAATATAATGTTGCGAGCAATTGTCGATCGCACCCTTTAGACATATCAATCACTGTAAATGTATAAACAGCAACTAATCTTTAATATCCAATTCAACAATTCATTACTTTAACTTAATATAATTATGCGATAAATTGTCGATCGCACCCTTTAGACATATCAATCACGGTAAATGTGTAAACAACAATTAAGTTTCAATGACAAATTCAATAATTCATTACTTAATTTAATATAATATTGCGATCAATTGTCCATTGCACCCTTTATCAATCACTCTAAATGTGTTAACAACAACTAATCTTCAATAACCAATATAATAATTCATTAATTTAACTTAATATAATGTTGCGATCAATTGTCCATCGCAGCCTTTAGACATATCAACTACTGTAAATGTGTAAACAACAATTAAATTTGAATAACCAATTCAATAATTCATTACTTTAACTTAATATAATGTTGTCATCAATTGTCAATCGCACCCTTTGGACAAATCCGTCACTGTAAATGTGTAAACAACAATTAATCTTCAATAACCAATTCAATAATTCATTACTTTAACTTAATATAATATTGCGAGCAATTGTCGATCGCACCCTTTAGACATATCAATCACTGTAAATGTATAAACAACAACTAATCTTCAAAATCCAATTCAATGATTCATTACTTTAACTTAACATAATGTTGCGATAAATTGTCGATCACACCCTTTACACATATTAATCACTGTAAATGTGTAAATAATAACTAATCCTCAATAACCAATTCAATAATTCATTCTTTAACTTAATATAATATTGCGATTAATTGTCGATCGCATCATTTATTAATCATTATAAATGTTTAAATTGTTAGTAATCTTCAATAACCAATTCAATAAGTCATTACTTTAACTTAACGTAATGTTACGATTAATTGTCAATCTCACCCTTTGGACATATCTATCATTGTAAATGTGAAAACAACAAGTCATCTTCAACAACCAATTCAATAATTCATTACTTTAACTTAATATAATGTTGCGATCAATTGTCGATCGCACCGTGTAGACGTATCAATCAGTGTAAATGTGTAAACAACAACTAATCTTCAATATCCAATTCAATAATTCATTACTTTAAATTAACGTAATGTTGTGATTAATTGTCGATCGCACCCTTTAGACATATCAATCACTGTAAATGTGTAAACAACAATTAATTTTCAATAACTCATTCAATAATTCATATTTTTAACTTAATATAATGTTGCGATCAATTTTCAATCGCACCCTTTAGACATATCTATCACTATATGTGTGTAAACAACAATTAGTTTTCGATAAACAATTCAATAATTCATTACTTTAACTTAATATAATGTTGCGATCAATTGTCGATCGCACCCTTTATCAATCAAAATAAATGTGTAAACAACAACTAATCTTCAATAACAAATTCAATAAAAAATTCATTACTTTAACTCAACGTAATGTTGCAATCAATTGTTAATCGCACCCTTTAGACATATCTGTGACTTTAAATGTGTAAACAAACATTAATCTTCAATAACCAATTCAATAATTCATTACTTTAACTTAATATAATGTTGCGATCAATTGTCGATCAAATCCGTTTGACATATCTATCAGTGTAAATGTGATAACAACTAATCTTTAATAACCAATTCAATAATTCGTTACTTTAACTTAACATAATGTTGCGATAAATTGTCCATTGTACCCTTTAGACATATCAATCAATGTAAATGTGTAAACAACAATTGGTTTTTAATAAACAATTCAATAATTCATTACATAATTTTAATATAATGTTGCGATCGATTGTCGATCGCACCCTTTATCAATCACTATAAATGTGTTAACAACAATTAATCTACCATAATCAATTCAAAAAATCATTACTTTAACTTAATATAATGTTGTTATCAATTGTCGATCGCATCTTTTAGACATGTCAATCACTCTAAATGTGTAAACAATATCTAATCTTCAATATCAAATTCAATAATTCATTACTTTAACTTAATATAATGTTGCGATAAATTGTCGATCGCACCCTTTAGACATATCTGTCACTGTAAATGTGTAAACCACAATTTATATTCAATAACCAATTCAAAAATTCATTACTTTAACTTAATATAATGTTGCGATAACCTGTCGGTCGCACCCTTTAGACATATCAATCATTGTTAATGTGTAAACAATAACTAATCTTCATTAACCAAATTAATAATTCATTTTTTAAACTTAATATAAAGTTGCCATAAATTGTCGATTGCACCCTTTAGACATATATATCAAGGTAAATGAGTAAACAACAATTAATATTCAATACCAAATTCAATAATTCATTACTTTAACTTAATATAATGTTGCGATCAATTGCCGATCGCACCCTTTAGACATATCAATCACTATAAATGTGTAAACAACCATTATTTTTCAATTACAAATTCAATAATTCATTACTTTAACTTAGTATAATGTTGCGAACAGTTGTCAATCACTTTAAATGTGTTAAGAACAACTTATCTTCAATAATCAATTCAATAATTCATTACTTTAACTTAATATAATGTTGCGATTAATTGTTGATCGCACCCTTTTGACATATCAATCACTGTAAATGTGTAAACAACGACTAATCTTCAATATCCCATTCAATATTTAATTACATTAACTTAATATAATGTTCCGATAAATTGTCCGTCGCACCGTTTAGACATATCTATCACTATAAATGTGTAAACAACAATTAATATTTATAACCTATTTAATAATTCATGACTTTAACCCAGTAAACTGTTACTCATTTTCAATAACCAATTCAATATTTCATTACTTAATCTTAATCTAATGTTGCGATCAATTGTCGATTGCACCCTTTAGACATATCTTTCACTATAAATGTGTAAACAGCAATTAATTTACAATAATCGATTCAATAATTCATTACTTTGACTAAATATAATGTTGCGATCAATTGTCAATTGCACCCTTTATCAATCACTTTAAATGTGTAAACAACAACTAATCTTCAATAACCAATTCAATAATTCATTACTTTAACTTAACGTAATGTTGTGATGAATTGGCGATCGCACCCTTTAGACATATCTATCACAGTAAATGTGTAAACAACAATGAATCTTCGTTAACCAATTTAATAATTTATTACATTAAGTTACAATCAATTGTCGATCGCACCATTTAGACATATCTATCACTGTAAATGTGAAAATAACAACTAATCTTAAATAACCAATTTAATAATTCATTACTTTAACTTAATATAATGTTCCGATCAATTTTCGATCGCACCATTAAGACATATCAATCACTATAAATGTGTAAACAACAACTACTCTTCAATAACAAATTCAATAATTCATTGCTTTAACTTGACGTAATGTTGCGATCAGTTGTCAATCGCACCCTTTAGGTATCTATCTCTGTAAATGTGTTAACAACAATTAATATTCAATAATCAATTCAGTAATTCATTACTTTAAATTAATGTAATGTTGCGATCAAATGTCGATCGCACCCTTTAGACATATCTATCACTGTAAATGTGAAAATAATATCTAATCTTTAATAACTAATTCAATAATTCATTACTTTAACTTAATATAATGTTACGATCAATTGTCGATCGTACACTTTAGACATATCAGTCACTGTAAATGTGTAAATAACAACTAATCTTCAATATCCAATTCCATAATTCATTACTTTAACTTAATATAATGTTGCGATAAATTATCGATCGCGCCCTTTAGATATATCTATCACTGTAAATATGTAAACAACAAATAATATTCAATACCGAATTCAATAATTCACTACTTTAACTTAATATAATGTTGCGATCAATTGTCGATCACACCCTTTAGATATATCAATCACTGTAAATGTGTAAACAATGATTAATCTTCAATGTCCAATTCAATAATTTATTACTTTAACTTAATATAATGTTGCGATTGATTGTATATCGCACCATTTATCAATCACTATAAATGTGTAAACTGTTACTTATTTTCAAAAACTTATTCAATAATTTATTACTTTAACTTAACGTAATGTTGTGATCAATGGTCGATCGCACCCTTTAGGTATCTATCACTGTAAATGTTCTACCAACAATTAATCTTCAATAACCAATTCAATAATTCATTATTTTAACTTGATATAATGTCGCGATCAATTTTCGATCGCACCATTTAGACATATCTATCACTGTAAATGTAAAAATAACAACTAATCTTAAATATCTAATTCAATAATTCATTACTTCAACTTAATATAATGTTGCGATCAATTGTTGATCGCACCCTTTAGGTATATCAATCACTGTAAATGTGTAAACAACAACTAATCTTCAATATCCAATTCAATATTTAATTACATTAACTTAATAAAATGTTGCGATAAATTGTCGATCGCACCCTTTAGACATATCTATCACTATAAATGTGTATACAACAATTAATATTTATAACCTATTTCATAATTCATGACTTTAACCCAGTAGACTGTTACTCATTTTCAATAACCAATTCTATAATTCATTACTTAATCTTAATCTAATGTTGCGATCAATTGTCGATTGCACCCTTTAGACTTATCTTTCACTATAAATGTGTAAACAGCAATTAATTTACAAAAATCGATTCAATAATTTACTATTTAAATAAATATAATGTTGCGATCAATTGTCGATTGCACCCTTTATCAATCACTGTAAATGTGTAAACAATAACTAATATTCAATAATCAATTCATTAATTCATTACTTTAACTTAATGTAATGTTGCAATCAATTGTCGATCTCACCCTTTAGACATATCTATCAGTCTAAATGTGAAAACAATATCTAATCTTAAATAACTTATTCAATAATTCATTACTCTAACTTAATATAATGTTGCGATCAATTGTCGATCGTACACTTTAGACATATCAGTCAATGTAAATGTGTAAACAACAACTAATCTTCAATATCCAATTCCATAATTCATTACTTTAACTTAATATAATGTTGCGATAAATTGTCGATCCCACCCTTTAGACATATCCATAACTGTAAATGTGTAAACAACAAATAATATTCAATGCCGAATTCAATAATTCATTACTTTAACTTAATATAATGTTGCGATCAATTGTCGATCACACCCTTTAGATATATAAATCACTGTAAATATGTAAACAACGATTAATCTTCAATGTCCAATTCAATAATTTATTACATTAACTTAATATAATGTTGCGATTGATTGTAGATCGCACCCTTTATCAATCACTATAAATGTGTAAACTGTTACTTATCTTCAATAACTTATTCAATAATTTATTACTTTAACTTAACGTAATGTTGTGATCAATGGTCGATCGCACCCTTTAGATATCTATCACTGTAAATGTTCTAACAACAATTAATCTTCAATAACCAATTCAATAATTCATTACTTTAACTTGATATAATGTCGCGATCAATTTTCGATTGCACCATTTAGACATATCTATCACTGTAAATGTGAAAATAACAACTAATCTTAAATATCTAATTCAATAATTCATTACTTTAACTTAATATAATGTTGCGATCAATTGCCGATCGCACCCTATAGATATATCAATCACTGTTAATTTGTAAACAACAACTAATCTTCAATATCCAATTCAATCATTCATTACTTTAATTTAACATAATGTTGCGATCCATTGTCGATCGCACCCTTTAGACATATCTATCACTGTAAATGTGTAAACAACAACTAATCTTCAATATCCAACTAAATAATTCATTACTTTAAATTAATATAATGTTGCGATCAATTTTCGATCGTACCCTTTAGACATATCAATCACTCTAAATGTGTAAACAACAACAAATCTTGAATATCCAATGCAATAATTCATTACTTTAACTTAATATAATGTTGCGATAAATTGTCGATCGCACCCTTTAGACATATCTATCACTTTAAATGTATAAACAACAAATAATATTCAATACCGAATTCAATAATTCATTACTTTAACTTAATATAATATTGCAATCAATTGTCGATCGCACCCTTTAGACATATCAATCACTATAATTGTGTTAACAACTATTAAGTTTCAATAACAAAATCAATAATTCATTACTTTAACTTAATATAATGTTGCGATCAATTGTCGATAGCGCTTTTTAGACGTATCTATTACTATGAATGTGGAAAAAACAATTAATTTTCAATAACCAATTCAATAATTCATTACTTTAACTCAATATAATGTTGCGATCAATTGTCGATCGCACCCTTTAGATATATCTATTACTATAAATGTGTAAACAACAATTAATTTTCAATAACCTATTCAATAATTCATTAATTTAACTTAGTATAATGCTGCAATCAATTGTCGATCGCACCCTTTATCAATCACTGTTAATGTGTAAACAACAACTAATCTACAAAAACCAATTCAATAATTCATTACTTTAACTTAACGTAATGTTGTAATCAATTGTCGATCGCACCCTTTAGGTATCTATCACTGTAAATATATTAACAACAATTAATATAAAATAACTAATTCAATAATTCATTACTTTAACTTAATATAATGTTGCGATCAATTGTCGATCGCACCCTTTAGACATATCTATCATTGTAAATGTGAAAAAAACAACTAATCTTAAATAACCAATTCAATAATTCATTACTTTAACTTAATATAATGTTGCGATAAATTGTCGATCACACCCTTTAGACTTATCAATCACTGTAAATTTGTAAACAACAACTATTCTTCAATATCCAATTCAATAATTCATTACTTTAATTTAATATAATGTTACGATCATTTATCGATCGCACCCTTTAAAAAATCAATCACTGTAAATGTGTAAACAACAATTAATTTTCAATAACCAATTCAATAATTCATTACTTTAATTTAATATATTGTTGCGATCAATTGTTGATCGCACCCTTTAGACATATCAATCACCGTAAATGTGTAAGCAACAATTAATTTTCGTTAACCAATTCAATAATTCATTTCTTTAATTTAATATAATGTTGCGATCAATTGTCGGTCGCACCCTTTAGATATATCAATCACTGTAAATTTATACACAACAACTATTTTTCAATAACCAATTCAATAATTCATTACTTTTACATAATATAAAGTTGCGATTAATTGTTGATCGCACCCTTTAGACATATCTATCACAGTAAAGTTACTTTTACATAATTCATTACTTTTATATATCAATCTCTATAAATGTATAAACTGTTACTAATCTTCAATAATGAATTCAATAATTCATTACTTTAAGTTAACGTAAAGTTTCGATCAATTGTCGATTGCACCCTTTAGACATATCTATCACAGTAAGTGTGAAAACAACAACTAATCTTCAATAACCAATTCAATAATCCGTTACTTTAACTTAATATAATGTTGCGATTAATTGTCGATCGCACCCTTTAGATATATTAGTCACTGTAAATGAGTAAACAACAACTAATTTTCAATACCAGTTCTATAATTCGTTACTCTAACCTAATGTAATGTTGCGATCAATTGTCGATCGCACCCTTTAGACATATCTATCACTGTAAATGTATAAACAACAATTAATATTCAGTACCAAATTAAATAATTCATAACTTTAACTTAATATAATGTTGCGATTAATTGTCGATCGCACCCTTTAGACATATCTATCATTGTATATGTGTAAACAACAACTAATTTTCAATAACCAATTGAATAATTCATTACTTTAAATTAATATAATATTGCGATCAGTTGTCGAATGCTTCCTTTAGACAAATCAATCACTCTAAATGTGTAAACAACAATTAGTTTTCAATAACCAATTCAATAATTCAGTATTTAACTTAATATAATGTTGCGATTAATTGTCGATCGCACCCTTTATCAATCACTGTAGATGTGTAAACTGTTACTAATTTTCATTAACCAATTTAATAATTCATTACTTTAACTTAATATAATGTTTCGATCAATTGTGGATCGCACCCTTTACACATATACATCACTGTAAATGTTTAAAAAATAATTAATTTTCAATAACTGATTCAATAATTCAGTACTTTAACTTAATATAATATTGCGATCAATTATCGATCGCACCCTTTAGACCTATCTGTCACTGCAAATGTGTAAAGAAGAATTAATTTTCAATAACCAATTTAATAACTCATTACTTTAACTTACTATAATGTTGCGATCAATTGTCGATCGCACCCTTTAGACATATCAATCATTGCAAATGTGTAAACAACAATTAATTTTCAATAACCAATTCTATAATTCATTACTATAACTTTATATAATGTTGCTATCAATTGTCGATCGCACATTTTATCAATCATTGTAAATGTGTAAACAATAACTAATCTTCAATAAACAATTCAATAATTCATTAGTTTAACTTAATATATTGTTGCGATAAATTGTCGATCGCACCATTTAGACATATCTATCACTATAATATTTTAAATAACAACTAATCCTCAATAACATATTCAATAATTCAGTACTTTAACTTAATATAATGTTGCGATTAATTGTCGATTGCACTCTTTATCAATCTCTGTAAATGTGTAAATTGTTACTAATCATCAATAACGAATTCAATAAGTCATTACTTTAACTTAACGTAATGTTGCGATCAATTGTCTATCGCACCCTTTAGAGATATCTATCAGTGTAAGTGTTAAAACAACAACTAATCTTCAATAACCAATTCAATAATTCATTACTTTGACGCTTACCGTGTTGTGAGAATTATTTTATTTGGAGAAATAGAAAGTACTTTGAGTTTTTATTTTCTCCTGTACGATCAATTCTATTAAGCTAATGAAGTTCGCCACGCCCATGAGGAGCTAAAGGAACCTCATCCAGCTAAGTCGATTCTAATTACCGTGTTGTGAGAATTATTTTATTCTGCTATATTGTTTGATATTTATGTATTCTCTATGGGCATGGTCAAATGCGCATGTTAATTCTGATTAGTTAATTAAGTGTGTAATTGATTGATTTATTAGGTTCAACACATTGCATGTCAAATAGCTCATAGTTAATTTGACCTAGGTAATGTTGAGAGTACATAATCGTAATTCAAGAACGGTCGTACTGATTCAATTGGTTGCGGTCACGGGTCTTTTCTAGTTTTTAATGCGATCTGCTCTAGATCAGTGATTGATTCAAAGGGTCGTACCCGGCCAGTCTATCTAGGAAAAGATTGGTTATTAGGCACGTTGTCAATAGCTATAACCGTGACTATTAAGCGGTGTAGATATTCTTAGTTTCGATGATCCACATTTAATTTTGATAAATCGACTTAGCTGGGTACTTAATTATAATTGATTTTTCATCTTAAATTTAATTCTGGTTTAATTAATCGTTTATTCTCAAAATCCCCCACATCCTTTGATTTGGTCAATACGATTACATTAATTGATTTCCGTTCTCTGTGGATCGACCCTGTTTGCTATAATTTATTGTGTTTGCAGGTTGAATTAAATATTGACGGATTCGACACCCTTTAAATTTTGGCGTCGTTGCCGGGGAACAGTTCTAATTTATTTTATTTTTGTATGAACAGTTCTGATCGTAGAGGAAAACTCCTATACGATCCCGAAATTGAGAGAACTTTTGGGAGATTGCGTAAAGAGGCGAGAAATAGAAAGCAGACTCTCAAGATTCTACACTCTGTCACATATGGTCAAGGTACGTATTCTGGAAACTATTGCGATAATTTTGACCTAGCTTTTGTTGTGCCCGCAACTGAAGACATGGCAGCAAATGGTCAACAATAACGAACGCTCAAGGAGCTAGGCCGACCGCAAGCCAATCAAACCCAACTCTATATTACTTATCCCGAAATAGAAGGAACATTTGAACTGAAATCAGGTTTGATCCATCTATTGCCTACTTTCCATGGAGTCGAAAACGAGGATCCTCACAAACACCTGAAGGCCTTTCATGTTACTTGCTCAACGATGAAGCCTCAAGGTGTTTTTGAAGAAAAGATCAAGCTACGTGCATTCCCTTTCTCTCAGGAGGATGCTACTAAAGAATGGTTATTTTATTTACAATCTAGATCAATCACATCTTGGGATCAGATGGTAAGAGTTTTTCTACAAAAATTCTTTCCTGCCTCGCGAGCTGCGACACTAAGAAGGGAGATATGTAGTAGTAAGCAGAAGGATTCAGAGTCTATAAATGATTACTGGGAGAGATTCAAAAGGACCTGTGCAAGCTGCCCACAACATGGACTAACTGAAGAAGCACTGATCCTGTACTTTTATGATGGTTCTTGCCCATGGAGAGACATATGATCGACGTAACTAGTGGAGGATACCTTGAAAATAAAACTCCATAACAAGCTAGGGATTTGATCCCTATGATGGCAGCAGCAGCCGGAAACCATAAATCTTGTCCTGAACCTTCTAGAGCTGCTAATGAGATAAGTAATTCTGCCTTGTCTAATCAAATTAAGGAACTGACAGTTTTGGTTCATAAAATTGCTGCAGGTAATGTACAACAGTCGTGCCCACAGGTAAGGAGTTGTGGAATATGTGCTTCACCTGAACATCCTACCAATGCGTGTCCGACCTTGCAAGAAGATGTAACTAAAGAAGATAATGCAGCGGGATATTATAGAGGTCAGAGAAAGTATGACCCATACTCAAACACGTATAATTCGGGATTAAGGGATCATCCCAATCTCAGATATGGGTCGGCGAATTACCAATCGAGACAGTCACCTCCTCAGAACCAATAATCAGGTATGTCTCTGTCTGATATTGTTAAACAGTTAGCAACTAACACACAACAATTTCAACAGGAAACTCAGAGGTTCCAACAAGATGCCAAAGCCAGTATTCAAAACTTGGAAAAGCAAATAAGTCAACATGCTACTACAGTGGGTAGACTAGAGTCTCAAGGGAAACTGCCCTCGCAAACAGAGCTGAACCCAAAGAACATCAGTGCAGTTACTTTGCGGAGCGGTAAAGAATTAACAGATAGCCGCGCCCATGGTAAGGAAACCCTAACAGATCGCTGTGCCCATGGCAAAGAGCAGAATGATGAAATTAACGTGGAAACCCTAACTCAAGGGAAGAACCATGCCCACAGCGAAGGGGTGCAAGTGGAAAAGGAAATCAACGTCAAAACTGATCGATCAACATTGGAGAAGCCTAAAGCCATAGAAATCAGGCCACCTTTTCCTGGTAGATTCGAGGAGTCCAACAGAGCCAAGGAAGAGAAGGAGATCTTCGATACCTTCAATAAGGTAGAGGTAAACATTCCCTTACTTCATGCCATTAAACAAATACCAAAATATGCTAAGTTCCTTAAAGAATTGTGTGTGAATAAGAAAAAGCATAGCGGGCATGAGAAGGTCTTGATAGGGCAAAATGTTTCGGTTATTCTACAAAAGAAACTACCCCCTAAGAGAGAAGATCCAGGTTTGTTTGCTATCCATTGCATTATTGGTAGTATAGAAATTCAAAGTGCTATGTGTGATTTAGAAGCTTCACTGCATTATTCTCTTTATTCATGCTTGTGAATGGGTTCTTTGAAAGAAACAGGGGTTGTCATTCAACTGGCTGATAGGTCCCTAGTTTATCCTAAGGAGTTCTAGAGGATGTACTTGTTAAGGTGAAGGGTTTAATCTTTCCTGCAGATTTTTATGTGTTAGACATGGGTGGTAATGATATTTGTACGTCTCCTTCTGATTTATTGCTAGGGAGACCTTTCCTTAGTACTGCTAAAAGTAAGATAAATGTTCAGGATGGTACTCTAACTATGGAATTTGATGGCAAAATTGCCCAGTTTAATGTTTTTGATGCCATGAAACATCCTAATGATTTGTCTAGTATTTGCAGTGTGGATGTTGTAGAACCTGTTGTTCAACAATGTCTTGAATTAAGCAGGAAAGATGAACTAGAAGTGGTGTTGTGCAAGAGTTTACAAGCAGGAGACGAAAAGAATGATTTTTCATTTGACAAAGTTCTGGTGGAAGTTTTGTATGAGTTGGAAACGTTAAATCCACGGGTAGGTATTAATCCAAATTTCGCTATGCCCATGACTAAACTTCAATTACCTTCAATTGTGCAGCCACCAATTTTGGAGCTTAAACCTTTGCCCAGTCATTTGAAATATGTCTATCTAGGCAATGAAGATACACTACCAGTGATTGTTTCCAACAAGTTGAGCATTAAGCAGGAAGGCCAACTTGTTCAACTTTGAAAGAGCATAAGGAAGCGATAGGGTGGACCATTAATGACATAAAGGGTATCATTCCGTCCACCTGTATGCACAAGATACTTCTAGAGGAGGATTGTAAACCAATTAGACAACCTCAGAGACGGCTAAATCCTCTAATGATAGAAGTAGTGAAGAAGGAGATTCAAAAGCTTCTGGATGCTGGTATGATCTATTTGATCTCAAATAGCAATTGGGTAAGCCCTGTTCAGGTAGTTCTTAAGAAAACAGGTATAACGGTAATCAAAAACGACAATGGTAAATTGGTACCCACTCGTGTCCAAAACGGGTGGCGGGTTTGTATTGATTATCGTAAATTGAATGCCTCGACTAAGAAAGATCATTTTCCCTTGCCTTTTATTGATAAAATATTAGAAAGATTAGCAGGAAAATCTCATTATTGTTGCCTTGATGGTCTTTCAGGTTTTTGGCACATACCAGTTGCACTAGAAGATCAAGAAAAGATGACTTTTACATACCCTTTTGGTACATTCGCTTATAGGCGAATGCCGTTTGGGTTATGTAATGCTCCTGCCACGTTTCAACGGTGTATGGTCAGTATATTTCTGACTATGTTGAGAGCATAATTGAGGTATTTATGGACGATTTCACTGTTTACGGAGAGTCTTTTGAATCTTCTTTAGTCAATGTTGGTAAAATTTTGCAGCGATGCGTAGACTTGAACTTAGTATTAAGTTATGAAAAATTCCATTTTTATGGTAGATCATGGTCTAATACTCGGTCACATTGTATCTGCACGTGGTATTGAGGTCGATAAAGCTAAGATTAATGTCATTTAGTCTTTACCTTACCCCATATGTGTACGGGAAGTTCGTTCTTTTCTTGGACATGCATGATTTTATAGGAGGTTTATCAAGGACTTTTCCAATATTACCCAACCTCTGTGTAATCTGCCAAAGAAGGATGTTACTTTCCACTTTGACGAAAGCTGCAAAGAAGCATTCAATGTTTTAAAGGAGAAACTTGTCACCGCGCCCATAGTGAAAAGCCCTAATTGGGACATTCTGTTCGAAATAATGTGTGACGCAAGTGACTACGTCGTGGGCGCAGCCCTCGGGCAAATAGTAGGAAAAGAACCTCATGTGATCTACTACGCCTCCTGGACATTAGATAGTGCACAGTGAAACTGCTCTACAATAGAGAAGGAGCTTTAACAATTGTTTTTGCTTTAGAAAAATTTCGTTCTTATATACTGTATACTAAAGTGATTGTTTTCTCTGATCACGCAGCTCTCAGATATCTGATGTCGAAGAAAGATGCGAAGCCTAGGTTAATTCGATGGATTCTCCTACTTCAACAGTTTGATTTGGAGATAAAAGACAAGAAAGGATTGGAGAATCTTGTAGCAGACCATTTGAGCCAGCTAGTCACTTCTGAGACAACTCAACCTTTGAATGACAAATTTCCTGATGAATATTTGTTCGCCATGGACATGACCCATCCCTGGTATGCTGACATAGTCAATTATCTCGTTACTGGTAAATTGCCTTTTGAATTGAGCAGGGGTGAGAATGATAAGATCAAAAGAGATTCTCGAAACTACCTATCGGATGATCCTTATCTATGGAAGCATTGCTCGGACCAGATGATTAGAAGATGCGTTCCTAAGGAGGAAATTGAATCAATTTTGAGATCATGCCACACAGAATCTTGTGGAGGTCATTTTGGACCTAGAAGGATAGCCAAAAAGGTACTTGATTGTGGATTCTTCTGGCCCAATTTATTTTATGATGCATACATTTTTTGCAAAACCTGTGATAACTGTCAGAGAATAAGGAGCTTAGGCAGTCGTGATCAAATGCCTATGACTCCAATCTTGATAGTTGAATTTTTTGACGTATAGGGTATTGACTTCATGGGTCCTTTTCCACCTTCATTTGGGTTTCATTATATTTTATTGGTAGTCGATTATGTTTCAAAATGGGTGGAAGCTAAAGCCACCCGGACTGATGATGCTAAAATTGTTGCATACTTTATTACGTCTAATATCTTCTACAGGTATGGTACACCTCGAGCCATCATCAGTGATCGCAGAACCCATTTTTGTAATAGGACCATCGAAGCCTTATTCAGAAAATATGGAGTGACGCAGTGTGTCTGACGTCGGACCCTTACCCGATTATTAACCCGATAAGAGACCAACGTCACCTCATCAAATTATATTTACCAATTAATTATCCATTTACTAATGTCATATATTAATAATCTGTTATTCGAATCATACATCAAAACATTAATTATATGTACATACTAGTAACATTCTTTATACAATACAAGTATTTAATTTACATATCAAGTATCCATATAACAAGTTACACTTTAGCCCGTAGGCCAATTCTTCATCAGTTCATCAAACTTTTCTTTATTATACAAGTACGCATTCAGATTATACATATAACTGTACATAACACCATGCATTTTACTTATCATCATTTCTTCTCTTAACAATTTCATTTGCTTCACATGTTAACCTGCCCTAGTCTTTTCCTGAAACCATATCTTCATACATAGAGTGGTCCTTGATGTTTTCCCCCGATTGCCTTTCCTGGATTGTTATTAAATAAAGGAAAAAGAAAACATAGAAAATAAAACGTCAGGCAACAATGCCTGGTTTGTACCCCGTGCCCGGGGCATGCAACACAAATGCTTACCTTTATTTTCAATACAAATCAATAATTCAAACAAGTACACCCAAGATCAATCAATCCATAAAATGTTTCCAAACATCATTACAAAGGCAAATTCATTAAAGTTTCCAAGAATCCAAATAATGTAAATTTTCATGTTATTTTAACTTACATGTTGTTAGTAAGTCATAAAGGAATCCATTTATTTCCATATATTCTATTATTCTATAAGATTTCATTTAGCCTTATACTTTTAATCATTTGAGATTTAAACACAACTTATGTTAGTTATTCATTTTCTTATTATTGATAGCCCTCTTAGAATAACCTATGGAGGAAAACGGAATTGTTTTGGTCCGAGAGCCGCCGATAGACCCGAGGGCCGCCGATAGACCCGAAGGCCGCCGATAGACCTTAGGGCCGCCGATAGACCCGAAGGCCGAATCATCATCATCATCGTCTCATTTCATTCAACTTTCAGGGTGAAGTGCACTTCTAGTTCCTAAGGTATGCCTTTCATCCTCTAACGGTATTCTACAAAGGCTATCGCTTCAATTCATCTTTCATATGTTTATATTATTAAATCATTCTTTTATTAAGTACTAACGATACCATCATCATTCGATTCGATGCTAATAATCACATTACTTCTATTTCCAATAGGATGCATAAGCATCCAATATCATCCATAAATTAAACATTTCTTTCAAATATTCTTTTACAAGAACTCTATTTATGTCATCTTTACATTTATGTATAAATTATCTCGCATTATACAAGTATGCTATGCTAAACATCAAGTAAAAGTGTTGTTATAAAAGCTTATTATCTAGTGGTAACAATTCCAGTTTTCAAACAAACTGAGTAGTTCGAATTCGATTTGGCATAATTTATAGGTATTTAATTAACTTCAAACCACTTCTATCATTTTCGTTACTCATCCTTATATGTTATGATGGCTTCACTTGTCATTAATTCAAGGTCAAAATATTTTTTAATCATCTCATTTTCACCATTCCAGATTCACTGGAATCTGGGACAGTGTTACAGGGCTGATTTCACTTTGCTTAAAACCTTATCAAACCAATTCCAACTATCATGATTTTTGGTGTGAGTCTTATTTGAGGTCTTAAATTTATACTGTTTAAATTTCAGTACATTTTGAGTCTTTTAGCTTAGGTTTTGGTATGCCACAAAATTAGGTTACCAAACTGCCCTGTTAGAGACAGTTTGTATGTATTGGACTCTTATCATTAAAAGGCTTATCAAATGAACTTATTTCACTTTCCAATTTTCCAGTCTACTAATACACATGTAAACCAACCTTTTTCACTTACACAACTTTTTCCAAATAGGCCTCTAGCTATTTTTCACGTTTGTATCAAGTTTTAGACATGCCCTGTTTCAGGACAGTCTGCATGTATAGCCTTCTTGACATCAATTAGGGTATTAAATGGAATTATCTCAGCACCAAATTTTACTCGTTCACACTAGACTTATAAAGGAACATTTCATTCGAGTAGGTCTTGGTCTAATTATATTTCTAACTATTTCTAAAAATTCAACCAAATTAGAGGACAGTTTCAGTATTTTCTGGAGTAGGCTGGAATTGTTTTCAAAACCATATCATTTTATTCAAACAAACATCAACCATCACAAATCTATTATTTCTTAGAGCCAAATACTTCAAATAAGTCTCTACTAACTTTATAGCATATGTCCATGCTTCCAAAAATATTGATCAAAATTTTTTAAACCAACAAACAATTATATACATCACCATAAAAACCATTTTAGCATGCAAATCATATCAAACATGAAACCAACAATAAAACCTTTAGGGCTTAGGTACAAACCTTATTTGAGAGCCTTCTCCTACACTTGGTCTTGCTTCTTAGGGTCCTCTTTTGGTTCTACTAATCACAAAAATAAGAGTTAGCATTCCTTTTTACAAGTTTCTACCATAAACAACACTAACAACAACCTCATGCTAACTTGGGTACTTTTCTAACTAATACCATAACTTTCAATTTAAGAACATAACCAAGGGCATTATAACCATTCTAATAACATTATTAACATCTAGAAACCATTTCTATACTAAACTAGGATCAAATCACTCATATATGAAAGTTAGGTTTGAAATCCTTACCTTGTTTCTTGATGATTCTTGATGTAATTGATGTTGTAAGCTTGTTCTTCTTGGTTTGATGGTGTTCTATGATGTAGCAAGAGTATGGAAGAGGTTTTGAGAGTTAGATGGAGGAAGAAGAAGAAGAAAAATGGAGATGGAGGATCTTAAGGGGTTGGCCAAAGGAAAAATGGAGAGAAATGGAGAGAGCTTGAGAGAGTTTTAGAATGGTATAGAATTCTCTAGGTAACTCCCCCTCCCCCCTTAAATACTAACCTCCTCATGGACAAGTTCAATTTAGTCCCTCACCTTTCTTATAATTTCATTTCACTAGGAGGACAATTACCAATAACCACCACAACTTCAATCTATTTGCACTTAGGTGAAAACTTTTCATTTAATGCATCTATACCCTTGGACCAACTTTGACTTGCCCTAAATAAATTAAGAATTAACTTTTAACCCAAATTAAACTTGGAAATTAAAGAACATAGCCAAAATTTTCTATAACACCTTTAATGCATTTTACCACATCCTATGTGTAAAATGACTAAAATGCCCTTGGACTTTCCTAATATTTACTATAATGCCACTAGTACCCAAGTTGCACGTCTTATGGTTCTAAATTATCTCTAATAACCTATTTACTATTCTAATAAAGGAATAAAAATTTTATCGAAAAATTCTAGCCTATAATTGCGGACCTTACAGTGTGCCTCAACCGCCTACCATCCGCAGACAAACGGACAAGCTGAAGTGTCAAACAGGGAGATCAAGTCAATCCTTGAAAAGACAGTAAATCCCTCTAGGAAGGATTGGACTTTACGTTTGGAAAATGCACTGTGGGCGTATCGAACTGCCTATAAGTCGCTTATTGGGATATCCCCTTATCGCATTGTTTATGGTAAGGCGTGCCATTTACCGGTTGAATTGGAGCATAAGGCATTCTGGGCCTTGAAAGAGTGTAACCTGAGAATAGATGCTACTGGTCAGCAGTTAAAACTCCAAATCCAAGAATTAGAAGAAATCAGGAATGATGCCTACATCAGAGCTCAGCACCATAAAGAGGCAGTGAAAAGAGAGCGTGATCTTCATGTCTACAGAAAATCATTTTTAATTGGCCAAAAAGTTTTGTTGCACCATTCGAAACTTAAATTGTTTCAAGGAAAATTGAGGTCAATATGGATTGGCCCTTTTATTGTTATTAATGTGTTTCCTCATGGTGCAGTAGAGATATAGAACATGGAAACAGGGAAGGTTTTCAAGGTCAATGGGCACAGACTTAAACCCTATTACGAGGGTTTCCAAGTGAACCTGTGTGAAGAATTTTTGTCGTGCCCACGACAAACTGTTGGATGATCTCACCGTGTCTAGCCAGAGACGTAATACCAAGGCGCTATTGCGAGGCAACCCAAAATTTTTATTTTTATTTTATTTTATTTTATTTTCAATTATTATTTTATTATTATTATTATTATTATTATTATTATTATTTTTCTCTACTTTATTTTTCTTATTATATTCATTTATTTATTTATAATTTTATTTTATTTTAGATATTTAATAATGATTTGAAAAAAAAATAAAAAAAAATAAATATAATAGTTAAAATTAAATTTCTAGAATTTCTAATTTTATTTGAAAAAAAAAATCAGAAAACCAAAGTTTTTAATTTTTTTTTTATGTATTTATTTATTTTATCATTTTTATTTTCATTTTATTTTATTTTATTTTACTTTATTTATTTTTATTTTCTTTTTATTAAATATAAATTGCAATAATAAAATTTTTAGAATTTCTAATTCTATTTGTTTTTCTTTATTGTGCTAGAAATAAAAAAACTAGAAAAGGAAAAGGAGAAAAAATATAAAAATCAAAAATAAAAAATTAAAACAGATCGTGAAACATTGAACCTTAGAAGCCGCCTCCTCTAGCCGCCGCCGCTTATCTCCGCCGTCGTCCAAGTCCAGTCGCCGGTCTTCTCTCTCTCCGATTGCGACCAACTCCGTCACGGTTTTGCGCCTTCATCTTCAGAGGGCGTCATCTCGTTGATCTCCTCCAAGCAGTCCCACCTCCACCTTGATCACTCCTTTCTGTTAAGTGTGGAGTCTGTCTGTTTATTATTTTATTTTTTCTCTTTTATATTAGGCTCAAATTGTGTCGGGCCAATTAGATGTAAATAGATCCCTTGTAATTTTAAACCCTATGTACTCAGAAAAGAGAGCAGAAACCCTAATACTAGTGTGACGTGGAGTAGGCAGTTTTGGCCAAACCACAGAAAATCTGTGTGTTCTTTTCTCTTCAGAATCTTTAGTTTTCTATCTTGCCTACATTATTTCCTAACAAGTGGTATCAGAGCCTAGTTCGAAGCAATGGCAGAAGATGGGAAAGTTAAGATTGATAAGTTCGATGAAACAGATTACGGATTTCGGAAGATGCAAATCGAAGATTATTTGTATCAGAAAAAGTTACATCAACCTCTCAAGAAAGATAAGCCAGAAGGTATGTCAGACGCAGACTGGAAACTTCTAGATTGGCAAGCCCTAGGCGTGGTCAGATTGACGTTGGCGAGGAATGTTGCGTACAATATTGTCAACGAGGAGACTACTTACGGAGTGATCGAGGCATTATCAAATATGTATGAGAAGCATTTTGCTTCTAATAAGGTATATTTGATTCGTCAGTTGGTGAATACCATGATAAAAGAAGGAGGGTCGGTCACTAATCATGTGAACGAATTTAATTCTATTATATCGAGATTAGATTCGGTAAAGATTAAATTTGATGATGAAGTTCAGGCGCTACTCCTATTGTCATCCTTGCCAGATAGTTGGGCTGCAACGGTTACAGCAATAAGCAGTTCATCAGGAACAAATACTCTCAGTTTCAAAGGCATTCGGGATTTGATTCTCAGTGAAGATACACGGAAGCGTAATGTTGCAGAGTCATCTAGATCAGGTTTTGCGTTGTATACTGAAAGAAGAGGCAGAAAGTCTCAGGGAGGTCAGAACCAGAAAGGTAGACCTAAACCGAAAAAGAGAAGTGTCTCGACAAGTGGTAAGGAAGGCCGTAAAGATATTGTATGCTGGAATTGCAACAAGACTGGTCACTTCAAAAATCAGTGTAGAAACCCGAAAGACAGAAGAGAGAATGATTCAGTGAACGCAGCAACAGAAGATTCTGATGCCCTTGCTTGCAGTGTAGAATGTCCACTAGAATCTTGGATTATAGATTCGGGTGCGTCATTTCACTCAACTCCGTGCAAGGAATTACTGCTTAACTTTGTTCCGGGAAGGCTTAGAAAGGTTCATCTTGCTGATGATGAACCATTATTCATCGAAGGGAAAGGTGATGTGAACTTGAAGACTCCTAAAGGGATGGTATGGAAACTAACAGATGTTAGGTTTGTTCCAGGACTGAAGAGAAATTTGATTTCAGTAGGCCAGTTGGATGCAGATGGTTATCATACAGCTTTTGCAAATAGGCAATGGATGGTCACAAGGGGTAATCTGATTTTAGCTGGAGGACAGAAGGTTGGAACCTTGTATGTTGCAGAAAAATCGAATTCTTTAAATACCGTCAACAATGGTGTCAGTCCTTCAAATTTGTGGCATCATAGACTTGAACACATGAGCGAGAAGGGCATGAAGTAGTTAGCAACAAATGGCAAAATTCCAGAGTTGAAGACAATTTATCTCAGTTTCTGCGAACCATGTGTATTTGGAAAGCAAAAGAGAATGACTTTCACAAAGGTTGCCAAGACACCAAAGGCTAGAAAACTTGAACTAGTATATACAGATGTGTATGGTCCTACATCCGTGGAGTCAATTGGAGGAGCTCATTATTATATCACCTTTATCGATGATGCGATAAGAAAGGTAGGGGTTTATTTTCTGAAAAATAAATCTGATGTGTTTTCTACTTTCAAAATATGGAAAACTGTGGTTGAGAACCAGATTGATTTGAAAATCAAATGTTTGAAATCTGATAATGGTAGAGAGTATAATAGTCGTTAGTTCAAAGAGTATTGCGCAGAGAGTGGTATTAGAATGATCAAAACTATTCCGGAGACACCGCAGCAGAATGGTGTAGCTGAACGGATGAACAAAACTCTTAATGAGAGAGCAAGAAGTATGAGACTACATGCGGGGCTGCCAAAGAAATTTTGGGCAGAAGCAGTTAATACAGCAGCATATCTCATAAATCGTTGACCTTTAGTTCCATTAGAGTTCAAGATTCCTGAAGAGGTTTGGTCAGGAAAAGAGGTAAATCTTTCACACTTGAGAACTTTTGGTTGTGTTTCTTATGTGCGAGTTACAGATTCTGACAGAGATAAACTTGACTCAAAATTTAAAAAGTGTTATTTTATCGGCTACGGTTCTGATGACATGGGTTATCGATTCTGGGATGATGATAGCAGAAGGGTTTTCAGAAGTAAAGATATTATTTTTCATGAGGACTTCTTATACAAAGACAAGTCTATGGCAGATTCTGAGGCTAGACTGAGAAAAGAGAAGAAGCAGTGTTGGAAGATATTACTGAAGATGATATTGGTGCAAACAAAGATACACCAATAAATCCGCCTATGCCTACAACTGTATTGAGGAGGTTTGGTAGAGAGCGAAAGCAAGTGGGTAGGTATTCTCCATCCAAGTTTTATTTGCTTTTGACAGAACATGGTGAACCAGAATGTTTCTCAGAGGCAATACAGACGGATGATTCTAAGCAGTGGGAGAATGCAATGCAGGATGAGATGTCTTCTCTTGAAAAGAACAAGACTTGGTCATTGACTAAGTTACCAGTAGGAAAGAAGGCGCTTGAGAATAAATGGGTATACAGAGTCAAGGAAGAACCTAATTGAAGAAAGCGATACAAAGCAAGATTAGTAGTAAAAGGTTTTCAGCAAAAGAAGGGTATTGACTACAACGAGATTTTCTCTCCTGTAGTAAAAATGACTACTATCAGATTGGTTTTGGGGCTTGTAGCAGCAGAGGATTTACATCTAGAAGAGTTAGATGTAAAGACTTGATTCTTACACGGAGATCTTGACGAGAATATCTATATGATGCAGCCAGAGGGTTTTCATATTACTGGTAGAGAACACATGGTTTGCATGAGCAGAGTTCCTTATGCATCAGTAGTTGGTAGTTTGATGTATGCGATGGTATGTACGAGACCAGTTATTGCTCATGCAATGGGAGTTGTGAGTCGGTTTATGTCAAATCCAGGAAAAGAGCATTAGGAAGCAGTAAAGTGGCTTTTCTGTTACTTGAAAGGCACTGCAGATAGATGACTTTGTTTCAGGCAAACAAATACTATCATTGAAGGCTTTACTGATGCAGATTTAGGAGGCGACTTGGATGGGAGAAAAAGTACTGCAGGGTATATTTTTACTCTAGGTGGTACAGCTATTAGCTGGATGTCTCGACTTCATAAAAGTGTTGCGCTCTCAACTACAGAAGTTGAGTACATGGCTATTTCAAAAGCTAGCAAGGAGATGATTTGGTTGAAAAACTTTATGGCAGAATTAGGTAAGGAGCAGATTCAAAGTGTACTCTACAGTGATAGTCAGAGTGCAATCAATCTTGCAGAGAATCCAGTGTTTCATGCCAGGACGAAGCATATTCAACTAAGATATCATTTTATCCGTGAGCTGATTGTTGATGAGGTGTTAACCTTGGTAAAGATAGCAGGTTATGACAACCTGGCATATATGTTTACTAAGGTGGTTACCAAAGAGAAGTTGAAGCATTGCATAACTTCAGCTGGCCTTCAGAGCTGATTGTAGAGAAGGCTATTGCACTAGTGAAGGAAAAGAGGGGTCTACTAGATTTACAAGACTGAGAAAAATAGTAATGTCAGCCTCCAAGTGGGAGATTGTTAAGTGTGGAGTCTGTCTGTTTATTATTTTATTTTTTCTCTTTTATATTGGGCTCACATTGTGTCGGGCCAGTCAGATATAAATAGATCCCTTGTAATTGTAAACCCTATGTACTCAGAAAAGAGAGTAGAAACCCTAATACTAGTGCGACGTGGAGTAGGTAGTTTTGGCCAAACCACAAAAAATCCGTGTGTTCTTTTCTCTTTAGAATCTTTAGTTTTCTATCTTTCCTACATTATTTCCTAACACTCTCCTCCGCCAACCGTCGCTTCATCGCCAGTTTTAGCCAACGACAGCGGCAGCAACGGTCTCCAGTCCAGGCAAGCTCCTCCGCCGCTAATCACCTCCAATCGGCCCTACGACATATTCTCCTAGTTCAACTTTTCCGGTCAGCCACTTCTGAATTCTGGTTTGATTTTTGCTTTTTCTGAATGGCAAAGACACACCAAGGTTCTGCTCCTCCATCTGCTCCAGTTTCCAAATGCCGGAAATTGGTAAAAGTTGCCGACAAGCGTCTGGTTTCATCTACTACTGATCATTCTCAACCGGAAATTGTTAATTCAAACACTGCTCAGAAATTTTATTCCCGCCCCAGAAAATTGGTCATTCTACCATCGAAGGCTACTAGTAGAAGCGGTAGAATTCAGAACCTCGCTGCTTTTGATCCTAAAAAGCTGCGACACATAACCATATCGGATAGCAGTTCTGACTCAGAATCAGAAAAAGAATCTGAACCTGTCATCCATAATTCTGAGTCAAAAGTTGAAACGACGGTTTCTGCACCAAAAAGACCGCCTAAGCTTCCGTTGCGCCCGCTGGTAAAAGTTATGAAACGGACAGAAGACATTCTTGTTCCAGAACCGGTTACACAGGAATCAACAGATTCACCATGCCCACCGCACCCTGCACCGGAAAAATCATTGAAGAAGAAACCAACCCAGAAGCCGGTCTATCCCATTCCTAATCTGAATTTGAAGTTTCAACGGCCGGAGGATCAACATAGATTTGGATGAATCCACGGTAAGAAACTCTGTCCCATGAAATCTTTACATTCTCTGTCCATTGAAAGGTTAAGAATTTTAGAATCTGTTAGGCAAGCTTTAGGTTGCATTGGTTGGTCAAGTCGTTTTGGTTTAAACTGCCCAACATACTATGAATTGGTTTATGAGTTTTATGCAACTTTTGAGTTTGACAGAATGGCTGCTGCTATTAATGTTTTTGCACCTGATGTGGTTAGATTTAGACGTTGAGTACACCATATTCCCTGTCTCTGATAGATTTTAATGTTGCCTTAGGATTATTAAGTACTGATGATAGTAAGTCTGATGAGTATAAGACTGCTTACTGTGATTTTAATCCCGTGTTTAATGTTAATACTGCATTTAGAACTTTGACTGAAAGAGATGATTTGATTTTTCCTAGTATGTAACAGTCCAATTATATTGTTGATGGGCATCTACGGTATATTCATAGGTTCTTGTCTAGTTCTATATCTGTTAGGGTTGATGATACAGGTTCTGTCTCAAAAGCAGAGTTGTTTTTCTTATGGTGCATGAAAACTAAAAAAATGATCAATTTGGGATATTGGTCGGGCATTAAATTTAAATCTGTGTTGGCAACTAGGAGGGCTAGACATTTGATTTTAGGTCCATTCATTACCATCATTGCTGCTAATTTGAATGTACTTCGTCCTTCTAAGCTTAGCATTGGGCTTCACCTAGATGATTTAGATATTGATTCTTTATCTAAAATGCATTTGGTTGAAAAATCTGGGAAAGGAAGTGCGCGTTTATTGTCTGCAGATGAACTTCGTTCGAAAGAGGAGGCTGTGCCTACAACTTCAGATGAAAACCTAACAAAGGAGGTGAAGATATTGAAGCGAAAAATTAATAAGATGTTGCGAGCCTTAACACTCTCTGCGCCCACCACAACATTCAGTGGGATGTTTCAAGCAAGTCAGAAGGTGAAGATGTTGCTTGAGATGCTAGTTTCCTACCTCCACAGGTTTCAGTCCGACCAAAGTCAAGCATTTTTAGTTTTTCTATTCTCCTTTGCTGCCGGAATAGGTGACGCGGCACTTATTCTCCTTATGTGGCTTATGTATGGAGAAGCTAGTGATTGGAGAAGGGTTTAGTACCTTTTGGGGGCTGTTTTAACCTAGAAATAACTGGAAGTGTTGATTTGAAATGTCTCGCTGGTTGTTTAGGGTCAATAAAAAAATAATTTAAAAAAAAGGAAAGAAAAAAAAAGACCTGACCAGTGGCTTTTAATATTTGTTTTATGTTATTATCTGCTGCTTAAACTGTGAAGAAAGCTGATTGTTTTCTTATTTTTTTGTGGTACTGGTGTAGTGGATTCTTTCGCGAGTTATTGTTTGTTCTCCTTACATCTGCTTTAATTTAAAGATGGAATTTAAATATGCGTGCTTAATTTGATGACAGTTCCTTTTCTTTTAATTAATCAATATTTTGAGTGATTTTAACTTTAACTGTGGGCACGATTGAATATAGTTGATTCCTTTTTAGCAGCAGTTTTGGGAGACCGATTCAGACTTCTTTTTAAGTTGGTCATGGGCATACTTGAGGGCAAGTATAAGATAGTGTGGGGGAATTGGATTGGGCATGAAATGCACAACATTTCTACCTTATTTGATTTACAATTCTGGGACTTTATTGAATATATACTATATAATTGCTCTATTTTTGTATTTATTGACAGTCTGTAGGCAATTATGGGAAATTGAAGATTTTTGAGGACTTAAAGCTGGATTTGCCAAAGATTAGTCAAATAAGACCAAGTCAATTGGGTTTTATCAGAGTTGTTATATTTTTAAAGAGTTGTTATATTTTTAACTCTTAAATCTGATTTGTAATCTGAACAATTGAGATTTTTAGTAGAGTTTTTAGGAGTCTTTTGAGATTTTTCTGGGACTATTTATTTAGGAAAGAAACGATTGTAAAGGGTCATCTTCATTCTGAATTTTATCTGGAGAAATAGAAAGTACTTTGAGTTTTTATTTTCTCTTGTACGATCAATTCTATTAAGCTAATGAAGTTCGCCACGCCCATGAGGAGCTAAACGAACCTCATCCAGCTAAGTCGATTCTAGTTACCGTTTTGTGAGAATTGTTTTATTCTGCTACATTGTTTGATATTTATGTATTCTCTATGGGCATGGTCAAATGCACATGTTGATTCTAATTAGTTAATTAAGTCCGCAATTGATTGATTAATTAGGTTCAACACATTGCATGTTAAATAGCTCATAGTTAATTTGACCTAGGTAATGTTGAGAGTACATAATCGTAATTCAAGAACAGTCGTACTGATTCAATTGGTTACGGTCACGGGTCTTTTCTAGTTTTTAAATCTATCTAGGTTAGATCAGTGATTGATTCAAGGGTTGTACCCAGTCAGTCTATCTAGGAAAAGATTGGTTATTAGGCACGTTGTCAATAGCTATAACCGTGACTATTAAGCGGTGTAGATATTCTTAGATTCGATGATCAACATTTAATTTAGATAAATCGACTTAGCTGGGTACTTAATTATAATTGATTTTTCATCTTAAATTTAATTCTGATTTAATTAATCGCATATTCTCAAAATCCCCCATTTACTTTGATTTGGACAATACGATTACATTAATTTATTTTCTGTTCCCTGTTGATCGAACCTGTTTGCTAAAATTTATTGTATTTGCAGATTGAATTAAATATTGACGGATTCGACACCCGTCGGAAAACAACAATAAATATTCAATACCCAATTAAATAATTCATTACTTAAACTGAATATAATGTTGCAATCAATTGTCGATCGCACCCTTTAGACATATCAATCACTATAAATGTGTAAACAACAATAAATTTTGTGCAAACTCTAAGAAATGGGCTTTTTAAAGTTTAAAATACAATTATAATTTAGTTTTCACTCCATAGTCCAAGTTTCCCAAAATACCTGTGAAATTTTACAATTCACAAATGCTGTGAATTATGCTCACAATCTGTGAATTACGCTCACAGCTGTGAATGGCCTAGTTTTGCAAACTTTTTAAAAGTGGCTTATAAATGTATAATAAACTTTTTATGGCCTAGAAATCTAATGGACTCATAAATTTTCAATAACCAAATCAATAATTCATTACTTTAACTTAATATAATGTTGCGATTAATTGTCGATCGCACCCTTTATCAATCTCTGTAAATGTGTAAACTGTTACTTATCTTCAATAACGAATTCAATAATTCATTACTTTAACTTAACGTAATGTTGCGATCAATTGTCTATTGCACTCTTTAGACATATCAATCACAGTAAATGTGCAAACAACAATAAATTTTAAATAACCAAATAAATAATTCATAACTTTAACTTAATATAATGATGCGATTAGTTATCGATCGCACCCTTTATCAATCTCTGTAAATGTGTAAAATGTTACCAATCTTCAATAACGAATTCATTAATTCATTACTTTAACTTGACGTAATGTTGCGCAATTGTCTATCGCACCATTTAGACATATCTATCACTGTAAGTGTGAAAACAACAACTAATCTTCAATAACCAATTCAATAAATAATTACTTTAACTTAATATAATATTGCTATCAATTGTCGATCGTACACTTTAGACATATTAGTCACGGTTAATGTTTAAACAACAACTAATCTTCAGTATCTAATTCAATAATTCGTTACTTTAACTTAACGTAATGTTGCGATCAATTGTCGATCGCATCTTTTAGACATATCTATCACTGTAAATGTGTAAATTACAATTAATATTCAATACCCAATTAAATAATTCATAACTTTACCATAATATAATGTTGTGATCAATTGTCGATCGCACCCTTTAAACTTATTTGTCACTGTAAATGTGTAAACAAACAATTAATATTCAATAACCAATTCAATAATTCATTACTTTAACTTAATATAATGTTGCGATCAATTGTCGATCGCAACCTTTAGACTTATCTGTCACTGTAAATGTGTAAACAATAATTAATTTTCAATAATCAATTCAATAATTCATCACTTTAACTTAATATAATATTGCGATCAATTGTCGATCGCACCCTTTAGACATATCACTCACAACTAATCTTCAATAACCAATTTAATAATTCGTTACTTTAACTTAACGTAATGTTGTGATCAATTGTTGATCGCATCCTTTAGACATATCTATCACTGTAAATGTGAAAACAACGATTAATATTCAATACCCAATTAAATAACTCATTACTTTAACTTAATATATTGTTGTGATCAATTTGTCGATCGCACCCTTTAGACATATCAATCCCTATAAATGTGTAAACAACAATAAATTTTCAATAACCAAATCAATAATTCAGTACTTTAACTCAATATAATGTTGCGATTAATTGTCGATCGCACCATTTATCAAACTCTGTAAATGTGTAAACTTTTACTTATCTTCAATAACAAATTCAATATTTCATTACTTTAACTTTACGTAATGTTGCGATCAATTGTCTATCTAACCCTTTAGACATATCTATCACTGTAAGTGTGAAAATAACAACTAATCTTCAATAACCAATTCAATAATTCATTACTTTAACTCAATATAATGTTGCTATCAATTGTCGATCGCACCCTTTATCAATCACTATAAATGTCTAAACAATAACAAATCTTCAATATCCAATTCAACAATTCATTACTTTAACTTAATAAAATGTTGTGATAAATTGTCGATCGCATCCTTTAGACATATCTATCACTATAATTGTTTAAATAACAATTAATCCTCAATAACCTATTCAATAATTTAGTACTTTAACTTAATATTATGTTGCGATCAATTGTTGATCGCACCCTTTATCAATCACCGTAAATGTGTTAACAAAAACTAATCTTCAATAACCAATTCAAAAATTCATTACTTTAACTTAATATAATGTTGCAATCAATTGTCGATCGCACCTTTTAGACATATCTATCACTGTAAATGTTTAAATCACAACTAATCCTCAATAACCAATTCAATAATTCATTACTTTAACTAAACATAATGTTGCGATCAATTATCGAACGCACCCTTTAGACATATCAATCACTGTAAATGTGTAAATAACAACTAATCTTCAGTAACCAATTCAATAATTCATTACTTAAACTTAATATAATGTTGCAATCAATTGTCGATCGCACCCTTTAAACATATCAATCAGTGTAAATGTGTAAACAACAACTAATCTTTAATAACCAATACAATATTTCATTACTTTAACTTAACGTAATGTTGCGATCAATTGTCGTTCGCAGCGTTTATCTATCACTGTAAATGTGTAAACAACGATTAATCTTCACTAACCAATTCAATAATTCATTAGTTTAACTTAATATAATGTTGTGATCAATTGTCGATCGCACCCTTTATTAATCACTATAAATGTGTAAACAACAACTAATCTTCAATAACAAATTCAATAATTCATTACTTTAACTTAACGTAATGTTGTGATCGATTGTCGATCGCACCCTTAAGACATATCAATCATTGTAAATGTGTAAACAAAAACTTATTTTCAATAACGAATTCAATAATTCATTACTTTCTTTATATAATGTTGCTATCAATTGTCAAACGCACCCTTTAGACATATCAATCACTGTAAATTTGTGAAAGATAATTAATTTTCAATAACCAATTCAATAATTAAGTATTTAACTTAATATAATGTTGCGATTAATTCTCGATCGCACCCTTTATCAATCACTGTAAATGTGTAAAGTGTTACTTATTTTCAATAACCAATTCAGCAATTCATTGCTTTAACTTAATATCATGTTGCGATCAATTGTCGATCGCACCCTTTAGACATATCAATCACTGTAAATGTGTAAACAACAACTAATCTTCAGTAACCAATTCAATAATTCATTACTTTAACTTAATAAAATGTTGCGATCAATTGTCGATCGCACCCTTTAGACTTATCAATCGCTGTATATGTATAAACAACAATTAATTTTCAATAATCAATTCAATAATTCATTACTTTAACTTAATATTATGTTGCGATCAATTGTCGATCGCACCCTTTATCAATCACTGAAAATGTGTAAACAACAACTAATCTTCAATAACCAATTCAATAATTCATTACTTTAACTTAATATAATGTTGCAATCAAATTTCGATAGCACCCTTTAGACATATTTATCACTACAAATGATTAAATCACAACTAATCCTCAATTACCAATTTAATAATTCATTACTTTAACTTAACATAATATTGGGATCAATTGTTGATCGCACCCTTTAGACATATCAATCACTGGAAATGTGTAAACAACAATTAATATTCAATAACCAATTGAATAATTCATTACTTTAACTTAATATAATGTTGCGATCAATTGTCAATCGCACCCTTTAGATTTATCTATCACTGTAAATGTGTAAACAACAAGAAATTTTTAATAACCAATTCAATAATTCATTACTTTAACTTAATATTATGTTGCGATCAATTGTCGATCGCACCCTTTAGACATATCCAAGAAATTGATGGGACGAAACTCGACTGATATTAAAATTCACAACACTTAATCGAAATTCCTATCAACGTCTGATTATAGTATTTTAGATATCGTCTCCACAGGGATTGTAAGTTAAGAAGCATGATTGAGACTAAGATTTAACTGAATTGCTAAAAGAATCTATATACATAATGAATCATAGAATCATAAAATCATAGAGTTGATGTGAAGTAAAAGTGACTCATGACATTCATTCAATGAAAACTCAAGTCGGCACTCTATTCTGCAATTGATCTTTACAATGGATAAACTGATTTGCTGCATATGTTGTCAATTAACTTCTCATGCAAGTTTCATCTTAAAATACAGATTTACCTTCTCGATCATCATCAGTGATCTATTAAAAGATCTCTCGATTCAATTTAACAGATCTCAATTATATATTTGCAAATATCTCTATACTACAACCTATACAACTGATAAGCATAATCTGTAGAAAAATAGACCTGTAGCCTATCTCTAGTACTACAATCCTCTGTTCTCAGATCTGAAACCAAATCACCATCTCTGGTCTAAATCAAATCTCAAATTAAAAATATTACGTAACTCTCGTCCTTGTAATTCAATTAGCTCATGAAATCCAGTAGATCTGGCTATAATTGAACAAGAAACTTTGCAATTGAAGTGACAATCAACATCAAGATTCATCAAATCAACAAAGCTTTTAGCTAACACATCTACTTCAGCATATTCAATCAAGTACAAGAAATCATCATCGACATGCTCAAGATCTAAATCTTACCGAGGAAGATTGAAGCTAGACTTTTTCACTGTTGTTGCGTCACAATCTTCAAGCTAAATCTCCATGATCAATAGAAACAGAGTAAAAAAATTCTTTAAGAAACTTCTCTGAAGATGTTGAATAAAGCGTATAGAAGAATCTAGAATTTCTCTTAAAGTATAACAGAATGTCAAGAGTGAAAATCAAATGTCTAAAATTGTTTTATCTAAAAAGCTTTCCCCCAATTGCTTCATTTGAGCTCCTATTTATAGAGTTTGGCTCAATGGCAATTTCGAAATTAAATCAGCAAAGAAACACAAATTGGCGAAGTAACATTTTTCTCCATTTATGTCGCCTGTTCCTTCGCCTGAACCTAACGACTTATTCACATCTTGCTTGTCTTGATCGCCTCGCTTCAACTCTTTCTAGGCGAAATGTCCTCAATGTTGCCATAATATGTCGCCTGATGCTCAAGCGAGTTAACATATTTCGCAAAAACATCCTTTCAGTTAAGATCTTCTTAGGCGATGTCTCATCAAATGTCACCTATTGTTATCTTTTGATGTGGTGACATTTCTCCTTCATCGCCTCAAGATAGGTGAAGTTCAATTTTTATCGCTTAAGATTCTGCCAAGGTGTCGATTTATGAAGGCGAGAAATGTTTGATTCGCCTTCCATGTCTAACTCTTCGAGGCGAAATGTTCTTTATGTCGCCTGCGGCATCGCCCTTCACTCCAAATCATGACGAGGTCATTTTGCCAATTTGCTGACTTTGGACGAAATTCTGATTTGACCATTCTTTCTTCCGAATTTACATATTTTAACTTTTTTTCCACAGCTTTTCATCCAAGTCCCTGTCTCACAATAATAGTCTAGAATTAATAGAAATGTATTCAATATCTTATCATTTAAGCTCAATTTCATTACATTCAAGATCATAAAATATGCTAAAACATAACTAAATTCTAGACTTATCAATTACCCCCAACTTAGCCTTTTGCTTGTCCTCAAGCAAACTGACTAAAAATCTATTAAGACAACAATCAGTGTATACTAATATCATAATTCAAAGCAATCTATCTAATATGTTTTGAAAATTTCCAAACAGTGACTAGCTCTTCTTTCAAAATTCCAAATCAACTAATTCAAAACTGGTAATTTTCTTCATGTTGCAAAGTATCCGAGAAGATCAAGGTATTTGAGCTTTGAAACTACTTCCTCACTGTAGTCTCTCATAAGTATTTGATCACTTAGAATCCTAATGGTTACTCTCACAATACACTAGTTACTTTAAGAATCAGAATTATGTACCAAGGCGAATGTGATTCTAGTGTTTCACAAGCACGTATGAAGAAAATTTTAAGAACCTCACGAACATTGAACTTCACTCATACACTGTAAAGCACTTAGAGGTTCCTAAGTTCAGTACTGCCTCTTTATCTGCCTTAGAATCTTTTATTTGTATATATAGGAAAAATGGGGTCAAGTTAGCTCATGAAAGAGAGGAAATTCTTCAAGGAATCAAAATTTGGACATACCACTAAATTCATCTCAATCCCTCCATTTTCACTCTTTAGTGTTTCCCCACTCAATGATGCTTTATTCACACACTACTTTATTTATGAACACTGTCTATATTCACTTATTTGTATATATTATTTTCTTCAGATTCATTAATTTATATACATATATATATATATATTGATTCATTTCATCATCATTTTTTTAAAACAAATATTCTGCTTTTAGCAGCTTTAGAACTCTAGAAACACTCTTTAAGATAATCCTCACTTCCCATCTTTCCTATCCCAAATTAGATGGTAAGTCCAAAGGGTAGGATTGAGATTATATCTCTATCTTTATAGTTTGGACTGGATCAGGGACCAAAGAAAAGGTTTTCAATGAGAATGGAAACAAAATGGTTTACCTCACAAGATATCAAGGTCTGGTTATATCAAGTAGGCAAAGGCTTTTTAGTAGTTTCACTCACTCTCTCAAATCTGGTCATTTTCCTTGGCAAACTATAGACAGAACTTTACCCGACCAATGCTCTGTACAATTGAGGAATGTATGAGAAATTCAAAGCAAACCTATGAAGGTTCTGATTTCTATAGAAGAAATCTTTTCAGATAAATGTGTTTAATAAGGAAGAGAATAAAAATAACCCCTCTCATGAAGAAAAAGGCACAAAATAAAGCTCAAAACCTCACATTCCACCAAAGGTTTTCTCCACTCTTTCCTTATCAAAACTCATCAACTTATTCACAATTCAAAACTAACCAGAATCTTCATCAGTGTTCAAAGAAATTTATCAAAAATTGCTCATCAAAACTGCTTGTTTTGAACATTTGTTTTACTGTTTGAAAACTCATTTTATGAAAAAAAAACTAAATCACTTTGAAATATGAGCAATATAAGCTCAATCTAGCACTTAGACCTAATATCTTAAAAAAAATACTAAAACAAAATCTACAAATAAAATCAAACTATAAAACTAAACAAAAAGAAAAGCAATAAAATCAAACTACAAAACTAAACAGCAATAAAATCAAACTACAAAACTAAACAACAATAAAATCAAACTACAAAACTAAACACAAAGAAACACAAAGAACAATAATGTGATTGCTACCCCACCCCCGACTTAAAAGAAAGCAGTGTCCTCAATGCTTAGGAGAACAAAAATGAATAGAAGGAGAGGAGGAAAAGGATAAAATAAATAACCAGAGAGTTAGGCAAAGTACCTGAATGTTGCCATTATCAGAGGATAAGTCGCCCCAATTAAGGTCAAAAAGAAAATTGGTTAGGCGAAATAAGAATAGGCGAGAAAGAAAATGATCGCTAACCTTAAGTGAAATATTAGACAAGATAGAAATGTCGCCAAAAAAGAAATCCTGAAGCAAGCGAAATAAAGGATGTGTCCCCCCAATCAGTCGCCTTTAGTATATAAAAGAACTTACCAACCAGGCGAAAAATAGAAATCTCGCTATAGTCAAGGCGAAACTACTGACGACTGGAATTCTACCTCGCCTCAACATATTGTTGCATTAAAATCCTTGCAGAGTGATCTGTAAACTTTTAAATCCAAAGTGAGAATTGATTACACAATCAATATTTCCTCCTAAAAACACAACTCACTTTGTTTGGGGAAAAGAACCCCCAACTTAAAGTTGGAAAACTCTCTGTAACAGTTAAAATCAACAATCACATTACTCTTTCCAACTTAAAAGAAAAATAAAGACACAAAAACCATTCACATTACTCTTGAAAAAGAAAACAAAGTTTAACAAATAAAGACACAAGTAAACACATTACTCTTTCATTGACAAAGACATACAAATTCACATTACTCTTGTAATGACAAAATAAAAACCAATTCTGAATATTAAAAAGGAATAAAAAATATGTAACAAATAAAAGCTAGAAATCATCTAAAGAATCATCAGAAGACTTGCACTGCTGGGGAGATCTAGTGGTCATTCTCCTATTCTTTGGCCTTGGAATGGGAACTCTGACTTCAGCTTCAGCAGCAGCAGTAATTTTAGTAGCTCTTGATCTAGTGACTCTCTGGGAAGAGCTTTCTAGATTTTTCTATTTCTTTTTCTTCTGATGATGAGGAGTAGTCCGATTCTCTTTAACAGCTAGCATGGAATCTTCATCTTCACTGATTTCCTCAAATTCCAGAGCAAGAATCTTCATTTTTCGTCCTACTGTGGGAGGATTCACTAGAATATAGGTTCTGTTGATGAATTCCCTAACCTGCAGGAAAAACTCAATTCTAAATTTAGTTGGTATCACTAGAGCAGAATCCTTATCCCATGGAGATTTGTAAGACTTCCAATCCCAAACAAAAATAGAACTAATCTTTACTGTAGAATTTTGAAGATCTAATGGTACTACAATTGATAGAATTTCCTAGACAGAGCAGTCCTCTTCATCACTGTCATCCCCAACAAAGACTGGAGCCAGAAAATGTGACCATTTTCGACTATTTCTCTCAGCAATCTCGTGGGCATATTCTTCATCTATGATTAGATTATCTTCACTATCCAAAGAACCGCAAGCAGAACATTCATCGGATTCGGCTTCAGAACCATTTCCATTGTCTTCAATGACCTGGTTGATGGACTCAGTAGGATAGAAATGTACTATTGCCATAGAGTTATCAGCTTGATCCCAAGATTGGCTCTGAGACAAAATTCTCATTCTTGACAGGTTCACCATTCTCTGAACCTCAAGATGCAAAATGTTGAGTCTTGGAATATATTCATCAGTTAGCTATGGCAGACTCACAGTTGTACAACTCAAAAGCTTGAAATTATTAGGAACCTGACAAGTTGAAACACATAGAACTTGAGTTGTCTGATCTTCATTTATCTTTAACAGCTTCTCCTCACTCTGGTGATCATCAGCTTATAACTGAGAACTTGACCCCTCACCATCTTCATGACTGGATACTGGTAAACCTGCAGCTTCAGCATAATAAGCCAGTAATTGTCTTTGCTCTTTGATTGTTGCAGTATCGATCTCTTCACAATCTGAAGAATCAGCATTATCATCATCACCAATTGCAGATTCCAATATAATGGATTTCCCTCTTTTAGCATGTCTTTCATCAGCCTCCACAATTTGATGCACTACCTCCTCTGATGCTAAGTCTAGTTGTTCAATTAAACTTTGTTGAACAACAACTTCTTCAACTTTTTCTATAGGCATCTCAGGCTGATTATCCAATAAATCTTCTTGCTTAGACTGTAGATTCTCTTGATTGTCCATAGGCTCCTCTACTATCGGTGCTTCCCTAATTGAATTATTAGCCGAAAATCTAGCAAAACCCACTGGAGTGATGTTTTCCTTAGCCCTGTACATCTCCCACATTCTGATAAAATCTTGTGGAGTGGAAATGGATTTGAAGAATTCAGCAAGTTTGTCTTCAATATTCTTATTTATCATATCAGATATCGAAGTATCGAACTGTTCTCTTGATAAGGGCTCAGCTGCCCTTTCACTTTCCTCTCTGATGCTATGAGTAGGAGCTAGAAATAGTCTCTGAACTGGTGCTTCCACTGTAGTAGGAGATAAGAGACTATTTTTTTAAATACTTGACTTCTTGGTCTCCCTCAAAGCCTTCAAATTCTAAACCTTATCCACTACTTCAGTACAAGTAGTCTCTTTACGACCCCTACTCTCCCAGAGTCTCAATTCTAATCCACCAGTGTGTGGTTTTGAATCAGCCAACCACACATCCTTCTTCCTGCTTTGGACTCAAATATTTCTCTAGGAAACCTGTAATGAGAGATGGGAAGTACAAAGTCCTCTGCTTGGACTTCTCATTCCTTAGACTATAAATTTTTCTTTTCAATTCTGAGAAGATCAACTGACCCAGATGAATGAATTTTCCCCGGTTGAAATCTCTGAGGAACTTCTTTTCATCAGTAGTAAAACGGCTCCCCTTGTTCCTAGGCATGACATTATCTCTCAACCAAGCTAAACAAATGGCAGTGTGAATATCCAACTCACTTGCTAAAACATCTCTTTCAGATCCTTGAGTTTGATGCTGAAATCTTCTCAATCCTCTTAAGTCATATTCAGTCAGTTCTGAGGCCTCCATTCCCCTATCACCTTGATGGTTGGCCTTCATCAGTCCATAATAGCTGCAGATGGACTCTGGTGATATATCCACTTGGTGGCCTCTGATTTCAAATGGAGTGTCCAACTCCTCTGGAGCCTTATCATAGAACTCCTCCACTAGAGTAGCATTTACCTTTTTGGGCTGTTCCACCATCTGTTCCATCTGCTAAGCCCATAGGTAATGTCCAAAGCGTCTATATGCAAGATCATCTAGTAAAATCTCATTCTCTTGCCAAAACTGCAAGTTGTCCTTTTTAGAAGGGCTCTTGACCTTGGAGCTCTTAGGCGAATTGAGCTTCACCTTTTTCTCTTTCTTACTGATTCCCAACTCTCCTGTAGCTTGCTTTTTGGTCAAAACCATCTTATCAACTCAACTACTCCCCTTAACAGGATTTGAAGTAAAAGGGGTATTGGGAGTAACACTCTTCTTTTTACTGGAGCAAATCTGTACTCCTTTTTGCTTGGGCGACTTGGGAGAAGATGGAAGAATCACTCGGACTAGATAGTTCTTCTCATCATAGATCTTCGGCTTGGCCGAAGTCTTTGCTTTCTTGCCCTTCTTAGATGGGCTAGGAGTGCTGTCGCTCTTTCTTTTAGCCATTATCTGCAATTTGATACAACATTTCAACAGTTATAATCAGACATCAAATCGACAGAATTAAAACTCAGTAAAACAACAGCATTAACAACATTGAACAGCCTAACAATATGTCGCAACATGGGTTCAGCATTTACAAAGCACACTGAGCAATCAAAGCTTTAAACCTTGTTTTACAGCTTAAAAATAACAACTATTGTCAATTAATGCAATCAATTATATTCACAGAAATGAAACACCCAACTAAAGTCGTTCATCTTCATTGTGAAACCCACAGAGTTTCGACACTATTACCGTTAAATAATTGCTCTACTAACATCCTACCAATCTCGACAAAACATATCAACAGAGATAAACTTAAAACAGCTAATAGCTTGCATAAACTTAGAGAGATGAAAAATAACATACCTTGTATGTTTACTGTGATGAAAGTCGATCGAAAAGAAAAAACGAACTGAGAGATTCGCGATTTAGGGTTTTCGATCAATTGAAAATTCAGAGAGCAAAGTAATGGCAACAGTAAAATCGAATTAGGTTTTATGAGATATCAGAAAATAGGTGCAATGATGAAAGAACTAGGCAGAAAGCGTAAAGTTTTTGCCTCGCCCTGTGTCATCCAACGGTAATAATTCCGTGCACCTATGTAAGTGGCGAAATATTTTATGATGCCTAAAGTGTAGGTGTGATAAAATTCAGAACTAGGCGAGAAATAATGAACTCGCCTTAAATTACTTCATTTGGAGATATAAAGTGGCGACATATCGATTATTTCGCCTTCAATAAATGACACTTCACCAAAAAATTTTCAAAAACAGGCAATATTCCAAGCGAAATAAATGACACTTCGCCAAAGCCAACTTGTTGCCAGGCGAAGAATCTTGACACAATTAAATTTTAATGCCAGAAAACATACCTGGTTGGCGAGATAAAATGGCAATGTATTGAATTCTCGCCTCACTCTTCTTGTCACTGGGCGATGTAACAAAGCGAGATTCGTCTTTCCTCGCCTTTGCAAAAGAAAGGTAGGCGAAGTTTTTGGCATGACTCTTCTTTCTCGCTTTCACCCAGGCGACTATACATGCAAAATCCCATAATTTGCCATTTTAGAATACTTATTCAAGCGAAATGAAGTTGATCCTCGCCAATTGATACACAGCTCTGGTGAGTATTTTGGCGATAAAAATGACATCTCACCTTATTCTTAAAACTTCAAGTTCATCTGAAAATAACAATTCTTCTGCACAACCTGAACTTGGTTAGTTAAAAACTTACACAATTAATTGATCATAGCATAATTCTCAAAAAAAATAATTGTGTAAAAAGTATGCTTTGTTTAAGGTCGTTAGCATCGACCAAGGTAAGTTTGCTATTAATTTTCCATTATATCTACATGATCTGAGATGTAAATGACATCTCTTGTCCTGTAGATATCTCCCCCCACATGGTAATTTTTCATCTTCTGCTTGTATATCTCATGATTTTCATAAGCTTCTAAGCGCCATTCATTTATCTCATCAAGTTGTAGAAGCCTCTACTTTCCTGCTTTTTCATAGTCCATATTTAGAAGCTTTAAAGCCCAATATGACTTATGCTCTAACTCCACTAGTAAATGACATCCCTTGCCATACACCATTCTAAATGGTGACATTCCAATGGGAGTTTCAAAAGCTGTTTTGTAAGCCCACAGAGCATCATCTAGCTTGAAGCTCCAGTCTTTTCTGGACTCATTCACAGTCTTTTGCAGGATTCTCTTTAACTCTCTGTTGGAAACTTCCACTTGACCATTTGCTTGTGGATGATAAGCTATGGTAACTTTATGGATTACTCCATACTTTTTCAGAACTTTCTCCAACAGCTTATTGCATAAGTGAGACCCTCCATCACTAATTAGTACCCTAGGTATACCAAATCTAGTGAAGATATTCTTCAAAAGAAATTTCTCCATTACCTTTCCATCATTTGTAACACAAGCAACAGTCTCTACCCACTTGGATACATAATTAACTGCTACAAGTATATACTCATACTTGTTTGGTGGAGGAAATGGTCCTATGAAATTAATACCCCATACATCAAATAACTCAACTTCCAAGATATAATTTGGGTCATTTCTTGTCTCTTAGAAATATTACCCATTCTTTGGCATCTATCACAGCTGGCCACATAAGCATGTGCATATTTGAATATTGATGGCTAATAGAAACCACATTCCAGAATTCAAGCTGCTGTTCTTGTTCCAGCAAAATGCCCAGCATATTCTGAAGAATGATAGTGCTTGATGATGTCCAATGTTTTTTCATATGGGATGCAACATCTTAACACTTGATCAGCACATCTCCTAAATAGATAAGGTTCATCCTATATGTACCTCTTAACCTCATGAAGGAACCTTTTCTTCTGATGACTGTTTGAATCTTCTGGTAACACTTTACATGACAAATAGTTTGCATAATCAGCATACCAGGGATAAAATGTTACCTCAGAAAGGAAAAGTTGCTCATCTGGAAATTGGTCATTGATGTCAACTTGAGCCTCTATATCCTTAATGTGCAATCTTGAGAGGTGGTCAGCTACTACATTTTCAGTGCCCTTTTTGTCTTTGATTTCTATGTCAAACTCCTGCAACAAGAGCACCCATCTTATCAACCTAGGCTTAGATTTCTTTTTAGCAAATAAGTATCTCAATGCTGTATGATCAGTATGTATGATAATTTTAGATCCTAATATATATGATCTAAACTTATCCAATGCAAAGACTATTGCTAGTAGTTATTTTTTAGTGGTGGTGTAATTTCTCTAAGCTTCCACCAATGATTTACTAGCATAATAAATGACCCTGAATAGCCTCTCCTTTCTCTATCCCAGCACTGCACCTACAGCAAAATCAGATGCATGACACATGATTTCAAATTTAGAATTCCAATTTGGTGAAATTATTACTGGTGCTGAAACAAGCTTTTCTTTAAGCTGCACAAAAGCTTTCAAACACCCATCAGTAAAATCAAACTTCTTTTCTTTTTCTAATAAAACACAGGGGTCTAGCTATCTTTGAAAAATCCTTAATAAAGCGCCTTTAGAACCCAGCATGTCTTAATAAACTTCTAATGCCTTTTACATTGACAGGATAAATTGCTTCTCACATCAATTTTTGCTCTGTCTACTTCTAACCCCTTAGCAGACACCTTATGGCCTAAAACAATACCATCTCTTACCATAAAATGGCATTTTTCCCAGTTGAGGACTAGGTTAGTTTCCTCACATCTTCTAAGTACTTTCTCTAGATTATTCAAGCAATCGTTAGAACTTTCTCCTATAATGGAAAAATCATCCATGAAGACCTCTAAAAACTTATATATGAAATCAGTAAAGATGGCTAGCATACACCTTCGAAATGTTCCTGGTGCATTACATAGTCCAAATGGCATCCTATTATAAGCAAAGGTTCCAAAAGGATAAGTAAAAGTTATTTTATGTTGATCACTAGGAGTAACGGGAATTTGGTTATATCCAGAATAACCATCCAAAAAGCAAAAATAAGGGTGTCCTACCAGCCTATCTAACATCTCATCTATGAAGGGAAGGGGAAAATGATCCTTCCTAGTGGCATCATTTAAAATTCTGTAATCTACACACATACGCCAACCTGTAACAGTTCTAGTAGGGATCAACTTATTCTTTTCATTCTTAATCATAGTAATCCCTCCCTTCTTTGGCACACGCTACACTGGACTAACCCATTCACTATCTGAAATTTGAAAAATAATACCTGCATCAAGGAGTTTCAATACTTCCTTCTTCACAACCTCCTTCATAGTTGGATTCAATCTTCTCTGAGGTTAGATCTTGGGTGTATGTTTTTCCTCCAAGATGATCTTGTGTGTACAGAAAGTGGGGTTGATTCCTTTAATATCTGCTATCGTCCACGCAATGGCTTTCTTGTGTTTCCTCACCACTTGGAGAAGGCTTTCCTCTTGTTCATCTGTTAAATCATTGGAAACCACAATAGGTAAATTAGAATCCTTAGGGTTAAGGAATGCATACCTGAGATGGCTTGGAAGTGCCTTAAGTTCCAACTATGGTGGTTTTTCAATTGAGGGAAGCATTGGCTCAGCAGATGATTGTATATCACTAATGTTGAAGACAAAATGAGAAGTCATGCATTCCAGGTCACCACTATAAGCACTCTCCTCCGGTATATCCATATCCACATCATTAATTAAAACATTGTTTAGTGGATCAGAACTTCTTAAGTTTCTCTCTGATAAACTTCACTCTCTCTTCAGCTTTTAAGACCAACTCTGGTCCAACAATTCGAGCTTCATTTAACTCAATCCAACATAATGGAGTACGACATTTTCTACCATACAATGCCTCATAAGGAGCCATTCCAATACTTTCCTGAAAACTGCCATTATAGGCAAACTCCACTAGAGGCAAATACTTAATCCATGATCCTCCAAACTCAAACACACAATATCTGAGCATGTCTTCCAAAGTTAGTATTGTCCTTTCGGACTGCCCAACAGTTTGTGGATGGAAAGTAGTACTGAAATTCAGTTTAGTTCCTATAGCTTCTTGGAATATCTTCCAGAATCTAGAGGTAAACCTAGGATCTCTATCCAAAATAATAGAGGACGGAACCCTATGTAACCTCACGATTTCCTTCAGATATAACTTAGCTAATCTTTCCAGTGAGTAGTCTACTCTGATAGGTAGAAAATGAGCAGACTTAGTCAAATGATCCACTATCACCCAGGTTGCATCATATTTCTCTCGAGTTAAAGGCAATCCTACAACAAAGTCCATTATAACTCGATCCCACTTCCATTCTGGAATAGATATTGGCTGAAGCAAACCAGATGGAAGTTGGTGTTCTGCCTTAACTTGCTGACATACCAAACACTTCCCCATAAAATCAACTATATCTCTTTTCATGTCAGGCTACTAATATAGTAGCTTCAAATCCTGATACATCTTGGTAGCACCAGGATGCATTGAATACACCTGTCTGTGCGCTTTAGTCAGTATCTCAGTTCTCAAATTATCAACCAAAGGCACATATATCCGATCACTAAAATACCAACTACCATCATCTCGGTAGGATGCTTCTGTTTTCTTACCTTGATCCAATTTCTTAGCCCACTCCTAGGCTAATTTATCAGTTTTCTGTGCTTCCAAAATTCTACCAGTCAAATCCGGTTTCACGACCAACTCTGCTACCAGAACATCATCTTTTAGACTCAGTCTTGCGATCATGGGATATAAAGCATGCATGGATTTACGACTAAGAGCATCTGCTACCACATTTGCTCTGCCCGGATGATAATTAATCTTCATATCATAATCCTTTAGAAACTCAACCCACCTACGCTGCCTAAGATTCAAATCTTTCTATACAGGCAGGTATTGTAGGCTGTTGTGATCAGTGTACACATAGCACTTTGCACCATATAGATAATGCCTCCAAATTTTTAATGCAAAGACAATCACAGCCAACTGGAGTCGTGAGTAGGGTAATTATGCTCATGCGTCCGCAATTTTCTTGATGCATAGGCAATCACTTTCTTATCTTGCATAAGCACATAACATAATCCATGCAATGAAGAATCATTATAAACCACATAGTTTATCCCTTCAACCGGCTGGACTAAGATTGGATCTTCAGTAAGCAACTTCTTCAGAGTATCAAAATGCTCTTGACACTTGCTTGTCCAGTCAAATTTAGTTCCCTTATGCAGTAACTTAGTCAAAGGACCCACAATAGAGGAGAATCCCTTCACAAACCGACGGTAGTAACCTGCCAAACCCAGAAAACTCCTTACCTCTGTGACATTCTTAGGTGTTTTTCATGCCATCATTGCCTCAATCTTATTTGGATCAACCTTGATACTATCCTTAGAGATAATATGAGCCAAGAAGGCAACTTCTTCCATCCAAAATTCACATTTAGATTATTTTGCATAAAGTTGTTTCTCACGAAGAGTTTGCAAAACTATCCTCAAATGCTTGGCATGCTCTTCATTTTCCTTAGAATACACTAGGATATCATCAATGAACACCACCGCAAATTGATCCAAATATGGCTTGAATACCCTATTCATCGAATCCATAAACACTGCATGTGCCTTAGTCAAACCAAAAGAAATTACCACAAATTCATAATGGCCATACCTGGTCCGAAAAGCAGACTCAGGTATATCAGATTCCCGAATCCTCAATTGATGATAACCAGACCTCAAGTCTATCTTTGAGAACACTCCCGCTCCTCTCAAATGATCAAATAAATCGTGGAAGAGGGTACGTGTTCTTCACCGGAAGTCTATTCAACTGCCGGTAAACAATACACAACCGAAAATATCCATCTTTCTTCCTGACAAACAAAACTGGAGCACCCCAAGGTGAAGTACTCGGTCGAATATAACCCTTATCCAAGACTTCTTGCAACTGCACCTTTAATTCTTTCAATTCTGCTAGTGCCATCCTATATGGAGTCAATTGATACAGGTGTAGCACGTGGAATAAGCTCAACAGTGAACTCCATTTCTCTATGTGGAGGCAAACCACAAATTTCATCTGGGAAGACATCCAAGAATTCATTCATAGTTGGAATATTTTTCCCATCAGAGCGTGGTTTATCTACTTCAACCACATGTGCCAAGAATGCTTCACAGCCCCTTCTAAGCATCTTATCCGCCATAGTAGCCGAAACAACCCTATCAAGCGAATTTCTACGGTCACCAACAAAAGTAACCTATCCATTCGGTGATTGAAGTGTAATCCTCTTCGCCTTACAATCCATCACTACTTCATGTCTGGACAACCAGTCCATTCCCAAAATCACATCAAACTCATTACTCTTTAGTTTCAACAAATCTCCAAGAAATGTGATTCCTCCAATCACAATAGGTACATCAGGATAAATTCGATTCATAACCACACAATTACCCAAAGGGTTAGTCACAAATAGATCTCTATCAGTCAGACTTGACTCTAAACTAAGGTACAGTCACGTCCAGAGGGGAGATTACAGTGTCTTCCAACCATAATAAAAAAAATTAGCAAATCAAAAAGGAATTCTGGTTGGGAAATATTCAAAAATAGGTGTTAGCAATGTACACAACTTTTTCAGACTTCATGTCTTTATGCAATATCGTTATGCAATGCATGAATTTTCGAAAACCAAGTACAAACACCTTTAGCTTCTAATGCACAACAAGAAGCAACCAAGAACCGGTGCTCTGATACTAAAAATTGTAACACCCAAACCCCCGCCTTACAGACAGATGCAGGGAGATGGGCGTCACAACAGAGAACATACATATTATACTTATACTGATACTGAACAACTATCAAATATCTAAACAGAACTTATATTACTGTAATAGTAAAATCTGACATTGAAATGATAAACTGGATACTTAATCAAATATTGAACTTAAAATCATCTGAATACAAAATCATTAGAACTCGAAAACATAATATTTCAAAATTTGGTTACAACAGAAATAGTTTAATAAAACTTAAAAGTTCAATACATAATATAAGCGGAAGCTAATCTGAAAACCAATGTCAGAACTGATGCATGGAGTGATATATGTGTGCCTTGCTATTCCACCTGACTGTCTGAACTCAGTATTTTCCATCCTAATCAAGAAAATAAACATACAAAACAAATATGAAGAATTAATACGGTCAAACTATCGACTGGCTAGTTAGTAAGCCAATGCCCAACATCCACACACATACAATGCTTCTTAAATTAGCAATTAAGCATGAACATACAATATATGCAGCTTTCCTGGCCAAACAGAGGCTTAAAACAGAAGAGTACAGAAGATTTCAAACAACTCAGAAAGGTTCTAAAGCTTAATAGGTTTCTTAAGGAGTAACAAATAAATCTATTACCGTTAACAGTGATTAAATAAATTAATTATGCCCTGTAAATGCTCTAAACTTAAAACAGTTATAACTTATTAGTTTGAAGTCCGAATCAGGCTTATAGTAACTTTTCGGAAAGGGAAAATCAAGAGGAAGAGGTCTGGAAGAAGTCAGGCGAGGAAAAGTATCATGGTGAAATGTTGAGGCAGCATAAATGTTGAGGCGAGATTTTTACATGTTGCCTCATTATGGCGATGTGTTTGGCGATATTTGAACATTGGGGTTTCACCTGGTGACTTTTACTTGGCTGAATAGAAATATATTGCCTCACTTCTAAGCAAGGTGCTATTAGGCGATGATTTTTCAAACTGAAATTGATTTTTGGACGACCTGTTTTTGGCAGTGTAAAAATAATTCGCGTTACTTCTAGGCGAGGAATTTGGCAACGTAAAATCATTTTGCCTCATTTTTAGGAGACTGAATTGGTAACATAAAATCATTTTGCCTCACTTTTAGGCGAGGATTTAGGCAATGATTTTTAAAAAGGAAAAGTCTCGTCTAGTAATTTTAGCGAGGTATTTGGCGAAAACCAATGACTAATACACTATTTTGTTTAAATCTTGGCGAAGGCATTTGGCGAAGTATTAAACTTTAAGGAAATTTCGCCTAAATACTAGCGAAGTAACTTGGTGAGATTTTAACTTTGACAATGGGTATCGTCCAATTTTTGGCGAGATTGATAGGCGATGGACACAGGACGTTGCCAACTTACTACTTAGCTTAGCGATATACTTTGGTGAGTGTTCCAAGTTTTGCCTGCAAATAGGCGATGACACTGGCGACATAAATAAGACTTTGCCAACTCTATACTTAGTCTTGACGATTAACTTAGGCAGTAATGTTAGATCCAGAAAATGAATTTCGCCTAACATGGCGATGATTTAGGCTGAGAAATGAAATTTCGCCTAAGTCTAACTCGTTTTAATTTCAACTTTTAAATCTTCTTCAAATTATCCAACTAGGCAATAGTCAGTCTAAATGCAACGTGTTAACACAATTTTAGTAAGTAGCTCAATTGAGAAATCATCAAGGCAATCATAGTAGTTCACAGTGCACTTAAAATTCAGACTTGCATATCATATACCAGTTAACATATCAGACATCAGACTTTTCAGAGAATAACAGACTCAATCAAACCAGAAACTCGAAGGTTAGGGTTTACAAATCGAGAATAGAAGCGTCATTGAAGAACAGACCCAAAACAATCATGAACATATGAACTTACCTTCACGCTGGAAGTATAGGTTCAATGGAAACTTTCACATTGACAGCAAAAACCAATGTAACAGTTAAAGAGAGTTTATGTTTAAGTTTTTCAAAGTTGAAAGAAAAGAGAATAAAAGGGTGTGGCGGCTGAATGATTGATGGAAGGGTAACCTAGGTTTTCACCTAACCATAGATAAATTGTAAACAAGCCCACTAGAGTTCTTTTAATTTAAAAATTTCCCCATGTCAAAAGTATTTTCAAAATCAGTCAAATAACAAAATAAGTTTTAATTTGGCCCCATTTATGGACGTGACAACTCTACCTCACTTAAGAAATTTCGTCCCCGAAATTACCTTGGCTAAACAGATGCGGATACTGTCTTTTCATGGCTTTTTCTACTTCCCATGATGCTTCCTCTACTGCATGGTTACGCAAGAGAACCTTAACTAGGGGTACAGTCTTGTTCCTCAAAACCTTTACTTCCATAGCTAGAATCTGAACTGGTTCCTCTTCAAAACTTAGATCAGGTCTGATTTCCACAGTCTCATGAGTAAAGATGTGTGAAGGATCAGAGCGATACCTTCTCAACATCGATACATGGAAGACGCTATGAATCTTCTCCAGTTTAGGTGGTAAGGCAAGTCTATAAGCAACAGGACCTATCCTTTCCAAAATTTCATATGGCCCAATAAAACGAGGTGCCAGCTTACCTTTCTTGCCAACATGAGCACTTTTTTCCATGGAGATACCTTTATGAACACCTTGTCTCCAACTTGAAATTCAATGTCTTTTCTTTTAAGATTAGCATAAGATTTCTGCCTATCTGATGCTTCCTTAAGTTTCTCCCTGATCAACTTCACTTTTTCTTCAGCTTCTAGGACCAACTATGGTCCAATAATTCGAGCTTCATTTAACTCAGTCCAACATAGTGGAGTACGACATTTTCTATCATACAATGGCTTATAAGGAGTCATTCCAATACTTGCCTGAAAACTGTTATTATAGGCAAACTCCACTAAAGGCAAATACTTAATCCATGTTCCTCAAAACTCAATCACACAACATCTGAGCATGTCTTTTAAGGTTTGTATTGTCCTTTCGGACCGCCCATCAGTTTGTGGATGGAAAGCAGTACTGAAATTAAGTTTAGTTCTCATAGCTTCTTGAAATTTCTTCCAGAATCTAGAGGTAAACCTAAGATCTCTGTCTGAAATGATAGAGGACGGAACCCCATGCAACCTCATAATTTCCTTCAGATATATCTCAGCTAGTCTTTCTAGAGAGTAGTCTACTTTGATTGGAAAAACCTGAGCAGACTTAGTCAAACGATCCACTATCACCCAGATTGCATCATACTTCTCTCGAGTTAATGGCAACCCTACAACGAAGTCCATTGTAACCCGATCCCACTTCCATTCTGGAAAAGATATTGGCTGACGCAAACCAGAAGGAAGTTGATGTTCTGCCTTCACTTGCTGACATACTAAACATTTCCCAACAAAATCAACTATGTCTATTTTCATGCCGGGCCACCAATATAGCAACTTCAAATCCTAATACATCTAGGAAGCACCGAGGATACATTGAATACACCTGTCTGTGCGCTTCAACCAGTATCTGAGTTCTCAAATTATCAACCAAAGGCAAATATATCCGATTACCAAAATACCAACTACCATCATCTCGGTAGGATGCTTCTGTTTTCTTACGTTGATCCAATTTCTTAGCCCACTCCAAGGCTAATTCATCAGTTTTCTGTGCTTCCAAAATTCTAGTAGTCAAATTCGGTTTCACCACCAACTCTGCTACTAGAACATAATCCTTTAGACTCAATCTTGCCATCATGGCATAAAAAGCATGCATGGATTTACGGCTAGGAGTATCCGCTACCACATTTGCTTTGCCAGGATGATAATTAATCTCTATATCATAATCCTTTCGAAACTCAACCCACCTACGCTGCATATAATTCAAATCTTTCTGTATAGGCAGGTATTGTAGGCTCTTGTGATCAGTGTACACATAGCACTTTGCACCATACATATAATGCCTCCAAATTTTCAATGCAAAGACAATCGCAGCCAACTCAAGATCGTGAGTAAGGTAATTACGCTTGTGTATCCGCAATTTTCTTGATGCATAGGCAATCACTTTCTTATCTTGCATAAGCACACAACCAAGTCCATGCAATGAAGCATCACTGTAAACTACATAGTCCATCCCTTCAACCGGCTGGACTAAGATTGGAGCTTCAATAAGCAACTTCTTCAAAGTATCAAAACGCTATTGACACTTGCTTTTCCTATCAAATTTAGTTCCCTTATACAGTAACTTAGTCAAAGGACCCGCAATAGAGGAGAATCCCTTAACAAACCGACGCTAGTAACCTGTCAAAACCAGAAAACTCCTTACCTCCGTGACATTCTTAGGTGGTTTCAATGCCATCACTGCCTCAATCTTCATTGGATCAACCTTGATACCAACCTTAGAGATAATATGACCTAAGAAGGAAACTTCTTCCATCAATAATTCACATTTAGATTATTTTGCATAAAGTTGTTTCTCACGAAGAGTTTGCAAAACTATCCTTTAATGCTTGGCATGCTCTTCCTTATCCTTAGAATACACTAGGATATCATCAATGAACACCATAGCAAATTGATCCAAATATGGCTTGAATACCCTATTCATCAAATCCATAAACACTGCAGGTGCCTTAGTCAAACCAAAAGGCATTACCACAAATTCATAATGGCCAACCTAGTCCGAAAAGCAGACTCAGGTATATCAAATTCCTGAATCCTCAATTGATGATAATCAGACCTCAAGTCTATATTTTAGAACACTCCCGCTCCTCTCAAATGATAAAATAAATCATTTATCCATGGAAGGGGGTACTTGTTCTTCACCGCAAGTCTATTCAACAACCGACAAAAAATACACAACCGAAAAAATCCATCTTTCTTCCTGACAAACAAAACCGGAGCACCCCAAGGTGAAGTACTCGGCCGAATATAACCCTTATCCAAGAGTTCTTGCAACTACACCTTTAATTCTTTCAATTCTGCAGGTGCCATCCTATATGGAGCCAATTGATACAGGTGCGGCACGTGGAATAAGCACAACAGTGAACTCCACTTCTCTATGTGGCGGAAACCCAGGAATTTCTTCTGGGAAGACATCCAAGAATTCATTCACAATTGTAATAAATTTCTCATCAGAGCGTGGCTTATCTACTTCAACCACATGTGCCAAGAATGCTTCACAGCCCCTTCTAAGCATCTTATCCGCCATAGTAGCCGAAACAACCTTATCAAGCGAATTTCTACGGTCACCAACAAAAGTAACATATCCATTCGGTGATTGAAGTGTAATCCACTTCGCCTTACAATCCATCACTGCTTCATGTATGGACAACCAGTCCATTCCCAAAATCACATCAAACTCATTACTATTTAGTTTCAACAAATCTCCCAGAAATGTGATTCCTCCAATCACATTAGGTACATCACGATAAATTTGATTCACAACCATACAATTACCTAAAGTGTTAGTCACAAATAAATCTCTATCAGTCAGACTAGACTCCCCACCCTTATACTCTAAGATTTCAATACAAGCATAAGAAAGTGTAGAACCGGGATCCAATAAGGCATAAGCAGAAGAGTCAAGAATCGAAAATGTACCTGTAACCACATCAGGAGTATCAGCTTCTTCAAAACCTCTCAGTGCGTAGATACGAGCAGGAGTCCTCGAATCCCTCCTAAGAGCTCCAGACTGAGTTCCACCTCTGTTAGCACTAGACTGAGGTGCCTGCCTATCATTCCTCTGAATTGAGTTAGCATCTCCAGAAACAAGTGCTCTGCAAGAACCAATACCCTACTGAGGATGTGGACAATCTTTGATCATATGGTCCTTAGCACCACACCTAAAACAACCACCCGTGTTCCTGAAGCATTCACCCCGATGGTGTCTATTACAAGTGGTATGGTAACACCCTAAAATTTGAACCGCATTTTATTTAAAATTTAGATTTGGGAATTAGGTTTAGGGTTTTGAAAATTGGGGATTTGGGGTTAAAAATGTAATTTCGAAAAGATTTTGGTAAAGATGTGAATTTTAGAAATTTTGGGTTAAGTTAAAATTTTGAAAGTATATAATGTTAGGTGAAACCCCTAACCCTATTTTAACTTGGCCGACACAAAGAACATCAAAACAAAAATCACTTTCGTTCATTCTTTTCTCTATCGTTCCATATGAAAATTTCTTGGTTCAAATTGTCTTCGTAGTTTTGTTCCGTCATCGTTAGGTCAGTTTCGATACTTCGACTTTTGGATTTTGATTTAATTAAATTTTTTAAACGTTCAATGGTTTGATTTTAATTATATTTTTATATGTACATGTGTTTTCGAGAATTATTCTTCTCAACATAATATTTTTGAGTCGATCCGAAAATTCGATTTGGGAGTTTTACAACCCCACTCCGGTGAGTGCATTGTACCCTCACCTTTACTTTGTGTTCTGTGTGTTATGGATTTAATTTACTTGATTTAAAAGATAAATATTAGTGGTGACTTAAATATATTCATTTATTGATTAAAATCATGTTATGGTAATTTGTGCAATATGATATTGGACATGATTATTTGTGCATAATATAATTCTGGATCAACTGGTATTATGATAATTATTTATGAATATTAATATATGTATATCATTTGTTGTTTGGGCATTTGATTTTCATTTCCGTGATATGCAAATAAATTACACATTAATGGAGTTGAAATTGGTTGGTAAATTATATATATATAATGATATTATTGTTTTTATTGTACATTGGTTTTGCTAGAGAAATAAATGGTTATATAGTAATGCGTGTTGGGAGTTTTGTTGTTATTTGTATATTAGATTTACGAGGAACATAAGTACTTATATATATAAATGGATTTAGTTGAGATTTTTTTTTTGGGTTTCTAATTTCGTGACATATAAATGTATATTGTTGTGCATGTAATGAATATGAGTATAGTCAAAATGTTATTAGTAACCTGGTTGATATGAATGTATGATGGTAGATCAAATAAATGTTGTGAAATTGACTATTAAGATTAATTGTTAAGCTTGTTAGATTGTGATAAATTGATTTTGTGAATATAAGTGTTGGAACTAAATTGTTGGGTTATCAGATTATGATAAAATAAAACATTGTGTTTGAGATTTTTGTGGAGGATGGAAATCTATCCTGTTTGAACCTACCTTATTGGATTTGTGTGATTCACAAAATTTAAATAAGATGTCCGCCTAACGTAGAGATTTCTGTCTGTAATGATAGTTGGCATGCCATAGGGAGGATAGCTATCAAATTTGGGGAAGTTAGCCTTACCTGTGTTTCCGCATATGATTTGCGATTAAAAGGGGCTTCGGTCCACTATATGGTTGTGTTATGGGGGCTTCGGCTGTGCCTGGGTTTTCTGTTCCGATATGTTCTGGTTGAGTTTCCCGTGTCCTATAGTCTTTTGGGGGTCTTACTTAAAGGCGAACTAAAAATGAATTAAACATGTTATAATTTGATATATATGATTTGTACGACGATTGTATGTTTGTTTGATAAGGGGTGATTATTATTATTTATATTTGATAAGTGGTTTCTGGTTTGATTAAATATTCTGTTATAATGTTGGTAATTTATGATTTGAAAATCCATATAAATATATTTATGGTTATGAGATAAATTAATCAATAGAATTATGTATTGTTTCTTCACAGTATTTTATGATAAAAATAAGTGGCTTCATTAAAGTAGTTTTGAGTTGTCTGTTATGCTGTGTGTGTAAGATCGTGTTATGAACTTTTGTGACTATATCGTGTTATGAATTTTCTGTGAATAAGCATGATTATGTTAAATTAAAGATAATATATTTTATTGGGAAAAATATGGAGATTGGTTGTGTTGATGTAGTGCTGGGTAGAGATGATTACAAAAGTGTTATTAAATTAATTTAAGTGTTATAATCATTGATGGTTCGATGATATTTACGTTAAATGATTCTGCTATATGTATGTGAGGACAAGTCTTACATAGTTAATATGAAGACTTGTTGTCAACCGTGTTTGATCATTATTTGTTGGTGTTTTGATTATCTTGTGAGTATCCCCTGATGGTCTCATAAGTTTTAAACCCGTTTATTTCTTTAGCCGCCTCACTAAGCAAAAGCTTAGCATGTTAGTTTGTTTTGTTGACACATAGGTACAATGATACTTTGGAGCTGGGAGTCAGATCTATCGCGCAGAGAGTCACATTATTTTTCAAGGATTTAATTTAAGATGTTTTATTTTTTTTAATTATGTTTAGTGTATTATTTTTAAATATTAGCTTATATTTGAATTGGGAACTCCGGTGCATTTTGTTTTGATTTGAATATGTTTAAAGAATATTTCTTTTGTATTTTGGTAGTTGATTATCTTTTCTGATGAAATTATTGATAGTCTTTAAATTTATTTAAATGTCAGAATTGGATTCTGATATGAGTTTATGTGATATTTCATCTGATTTAAAAGAAAAATTTTATTCTCAGTCCGAACTTCAATCGTTTTCAAAATTTAGGGTTTTCGATTTGAAACCTAGGGTTTTTAATTAGAAATTTATTTGAGTCTGTTGGTGATGTGGCACTTCCGGCTCGGTTCTCCCGAACTGGGTAGGGGGTGTTACAGGTACACAGAGGAAAATTCACACCACAGTTGCCTTCAGTAGGAGCACTAGCAACAGATGGATTCGGCTGATTGCCTCCTCCAGTACTCCTATTTGGCCGAGACTGATTTACAGAACCACCTCCACTTTTCTAAACCTGAGTCTTGCCTTTCTTACTATGCTAGCCAATAGCAGCAGGTCCACTCTTGGTGTCCCTATCACGTTTCCTATCCTTCTTCACCAGCAACTCAATGTCCACAGCAGCTTCCACCATATCGTGGAAATCATCAGTTCTCAATGTAGCCAACAGCTTTTGAATTTTAAAATTCAGTCCATACCTGAACTTTCTACATCTATCAGCTAGAGTTGGCACCATCTCTGGTGCATACCTACAAAGCTTCACAAATTCATTTTTATAGTCAAAAACTGATCTATCTCTCTGCTTCAGATAGAGGAATTCAGTCCTTTTTTGTTTTGCCCAAGCATGTCCAATATAGTTCTTCTTGAACTGCTCACGAAAGAATTCCAAATTGACCACTACTTCTTGTTCCACAGTTTGAACTACACTTTCCAAACAATGTACTGCCTCACTTCTCAAAAGTGAAACCAAACATTCCAACTTCTCAGCATCATTATAACGAATCTCGTCACATACCCTTGACATATCACTGAGCAAATTGTCAGCCACTTCTGGACCCTCTTCACTGGTCCCCTTAAAAAATTCAACCTTTTTATTAGGAAGTCGCTCAATTGCAGACCTCTCGTGTCTAACTCCTCCTTCTTGCAATCCTCGAAGGATAGCAGCAATGTCCTGAAATGCCAGAGTATGAGCAGCAGCAGTATTAACGGGTATACGATTTTCATCAGAGGTACCGCCATGTCCAGTAAGGGGATTACAATGTGGCCTTCCAGCCATAATCGGAAATTAGCAAGTCAATATCACAGGTTCTGGAAAAATGGTTCAAAGTAGGTGTTAGCAAGGTATACAACTTTCTAGACTTCATGTCTGTATGTAGTATCATGTATGCAATGCATGAATTTTTAAAAACCAAGTACAAACACACTTAACTTCTAATGCACAACAAGAAGCAACCGAGAACCGATTCTCTGATACCAACAAATGTAACACCCAAACCCCCGCCTTACAGATAGATGCAGGGAGATGGGCGTCACAACAGGGAACATACATATTATACTTATACTGATACTAAACAACTATCAAATATCTAAATAGAACTTATATTACTGTAATAGTAAAATCTGACATTGAAATGATAAACAGAATACTTAATCAAATACTGAACTTAAAATCATCTTAATACAAAATCATTAGAAATCGAAAACATAATATTTCAAAATTTGGTTACAACTGAAATAGTTTAATAAAACTTAAAAGTTCAATACATAATATAAGCGGAAGCTAATCTAAAAAAAAAATGTCAGAACTGATGCATGGAGTAATATATGTGTGCCTTCCTATTCCACCTGACTGTCTGAACTCACCATTTTCCATCCCAATCAGGAAAATTAACATACAAAACAAAAATAAAGAAACAACATGGTCGGACTATCGAATGTCTGGTTAGTAAGCTAATATCCAACATCCACACACATACAATGCTTCTTAAATTAACAATTAAGCATGAACACACAACATATGCAGCTTACCTGACCATCCAGAGGCCTAAATCAGAAGCAAACAGAAGAATTCAAACAACTCTGTAAGGTTCTAAAGCTTACTTGGTTCCTTAAGGAGTAACAAATAAATCTATTACCATTAACAGTGATTAAACAGATTAATTATGCCCTGAAAATACTCTAAACTTAAAACAGTCATAACTTATTCGTTTGAAGTCCGAATAAGGCTTATAATAACTTTTTGAAAAGGGAAAATCAAGAGGAAAAAGTCAGGAAGAAGTCAGGAAAGAAAAAGTGTCATGGCGAAATATTGAGGCTACATAAATGAATTTCACCTGAACATCAGGCAACACTTTTAGGCAAGATTTTTACATGTTGCCTCATTATGGCGATGTGTTTGGCGATATTTGAACACTGTGCTTTCTCCTGGCGACTTTACTTGGCTGAATAGAAATATGTTGCCTCACTTCTAGGCAATGTGTTGTTAGGCGATGATTTTTCAAAGAGAAATTGATTTTAGGGCGACCTGTTTTTGGCAGTATAAAAATAATTCGCCTTACTTCTAGGTGAGGAATTTGGCAATGTAAAAATTATTTTGCCTCATTTTTAGGCGACTTAATTGGAAACATAAAATCATTTTGCCTCACTTTTAGGCGAGGATTTTGGCAATGATTTTTAAAAAGGAAATATCTGGTCTAGAAATTTTGGCGAGGTATTTAGTAAAATTGAACGATTAAAATACTATTTCGTTTAAATCTTTGGGAAGGCATTTGGCGAAGTATTAAAATTTAAGAAAATTTCGCCTGAATACAAGCGAGTTAACTTGGCGAGATTTTAACTTTAAAAATAGGGTGATAAGTCTAGAACTTACCTATGTTTTAGCATACTTTATGAGCTTGAATGCAATGAAATTGAGTCTAAATGATGAGATATTGAATACATTTCTATTAATTCTAGGCTATTATTGTTGAGACAGGGACTTGGATGAAAAGTTGTGGAAAATAAGCTAAAACATGCAAATTCAGAAGAAAGAAGGACCAAATCAGAATTTAATCCAAAGTCAGCAAACTGGCGAAATGATTTTACTAAGAAACAAATTCGCCTGAAGACATCGCCATGATTTGGAATAAAGGGCGATGCAACAGGCGATATAAAGAAGATTTCGCCTCGAAGATCAAAACATGCAAGACGAAATAGAAACTCCTCGCCTTCATATGTCTCCATCCTGGCATAAATTTAGGCGATGAAGGTTGAGCTTTGCCTGCCTAGAGGCGATAGTTGAGGCAATAAAGGAGAAATGTCGCCAAGTCAAAGGACAATAACAGGCGACATTTGATGAGACATCGCCTAGAAGATTTTAACTAGAAGAGTATTTTAGTGAAGAATATCGACTCGCCTGAGCATCAGGCGGCGTACTATGGCAATATTAAGAACATTTTGCCTAGGAGGATTGTTAGCTTGGCGATCAGGACAAGCGAGATTTGAAGAAGTCGTTTGGTTCAGGCGAAGGAACAGGCGACATAAATGAAGAAAAATGTTAATTCGCCAATTTGTGTTTCTTTGTTGATTTAATTTCAAAATTGCCACTCAGCCAAACTCTTTAAATAGGAGCTCAGATGAAGCAGTGAAGAGAGTGTTCGGAGACAAAAAGTTTAGACGATTGATTTTTACTTTGACATTCTGTTATACTTTAAGAGAAATTCTATATTCTTCTATATGCTTTATTCAACATTTTCAGAGAAGTTTCTTGAAGAAGTTTTGTACTCTGTTTATGTTGATCATGGAGATTAGCTTGAAGATTGTGAAGCAACAACTGTGACAGAGTCTAGTTTCAATCTTCCTTGGTAAGATTTCGATCTTAAGCATGCCGATGATGATTTTTGTACTTGATTGGATATGCTAAAGTAGATGTGCTAGCTAAAAGCTCTATTGATTTGTCAGATCTTGATGTTGATTGTCATTTCAATTGCAATGTTTCTTGTTCAATTATAGCCAGATCTACTTGATTTTATGAGCTAATTGAATTACAAGAACGAGAGTTACGTAATGTTGTTATTCTGAGATTTGATTTATACCAGAGATGGCAATTAGGTTTCAGATCTAAGAACAGAGGATCGTAGTGCTAGAGATAGACTAAAAATCTGTTTTTCTACAATTGTATAGGTTGTAGTATAGAGATATATGAAACTATAAGATTGAGATTTGTTAAATTAAATTGAGAGTTCTTTTAACAGATCACTGATGATGATCTAGAAGGTAAATCTGTGATTTAAGGTGAAACTTGCATGAGAAGTTAATTGATAACAATTTAGCAAATCAACTTTTTCATTGTTAAGATCAACTGCAGAATAGAGTGCTGATTTGAGTTTAAATTGAATGAATGTCATTAGTATCTTTTACTTCACATCAATTCTATGATTCTTATGATTAATTTTGTATATAGATTCTTTTAGCAATTCAGTTTAAATCTTAGTCTGAATCATGCTTCTTAGCTTACAATCCCTGTGGAGACGATATCTAAAATACTACATTAGACATTGATAGGAATTTTGATTGATTACTATGAATTCTAATATCAGTTGAGCTTTCATACACTCAGCATAACAAAAACATCTTCATCATAGGGATCGTCTAAATTTCGGCGAAATTAATAGGCGATGGACACACGATGTTGCTAACTTATTACTTAGTCTAGGCGATGAACATAGGCGGGTGTTCCAAGTTTTGCCTGCAAATAGGCGATGACACTAGCGACATAAATAAGACTTTGCCAAGTCTATACTTAGTCTTGACGATTAACTTAGGCGGTAATGTTAGATCATGAAAATGAATTTCGCCTAACATAGCGATGATTTAGGCTGAGAAATGAAATTTCGCCTAAGTCTAACTCGTTTTAATTTCAACTTTTAAATCTTCTTCAAATTATCCAATTAGGCAATAGTCAGTCTAAAGGCAGCATGTTAACCCAATATTAGCAAGTAGCTCAATTCAGAAATCATCAAGGCAATCATAGCAGTTCACATTGCACTTAAAATTTAGACTTGCAGATCATATACTAGTTAACATATCAGACATCAGACTTTTCAGAGAATGACAGAAACATATAATAGAGTATATCAGCTTGTCATGCGATTACAGAACGTAAAAGATGATGCCAGATTATGCTTTCAATATGCATCAGATTTCAGAAATTTCTTAGCAAGTTCTTATTAAACACAGAAAACATCAAATTACAAATTATTTGCCTGTCTTTAGTTTGATAACAAAATCAGGAACAGAAAATAGGTCATAGACCTCTTACTTATGAGCAAAGCTCCATACAAATGGATCAAGGATCCTAGAAAGGTTGAGCAAAGCTCCAGACAAAGTTCATGTCGTCACATCTAGAAGGCAACAAGGCCTGATGTCGTCACATCCAGAAGGCATTCAAGGCCTATACGTTTTCACGTATTGATGTATACATCTAATATCCCTACGGCATGCCGGTCTTATCGCTACCATACTTTAGACAGGGCTTAGTTTTCATATTATAACAGAGTATAGCTTTCAACATTCAACAGATATTGCATCAGTTCACATAATAGCCATTTATCAGCAAGTTGAACAACAATTTCACAGCAATAAACATATCACAGAAACCAGATTCAGATTTTTAGATACATTAAGTTTAGTCCATAATAATGCAGCATAGAACAGACAATAACAGACATAAGTGAGGGCTTAAACATTGCTACTAACCCAATACGCTAAGCCAACAGCAGGACTACTCTAGTTGACGTTCTCCTACTCCGTCTCCTAAACATCGGACAGAATAAATTTAATAACAGACTCAATCAAACTAGAAACTCGAAGGTTAGGGTTTACAACTTGAGAACAGAAGCGTCATTGAAAAACAGACCCAAAACAATCATGAATATATGAACTTACCTTCACGCTCAAAGAATAGGTTCAATGGAAACTTTCAGATTGACAGGAAAAACCAATGTAACAGTGAAAGAGAGTTTCTGTTTGAGTTTTTCAAAGTTGGGAGAAAAGAGAAGAAAGGGGTCCGGCGGCTGAATGATTGATGGTGGGGAAACCTAGATTTTCACCTAACAATAGATAAATTGTAAACAAGCCCACCATAGTTCTTTTAATTCAAAAATTTCCCCATGTCAAAAGTATTTTCAAAATAAGTCAAATAACAAAATAAGTTTAAATTTGGCCCCATTTATGGACGTGACCGTAAATGCATAATCAACAACTTATCTTCAATAACCAATTCAATAATTCATTACTTTAACTTAATATAATGTTGCAATCAATTGTCGATCACACGCTTTGGACATAACTATCACTTTAAAAGTGTACACAACAATTAAATTTCACCAACTAATTCAATAATTCATTACTTTAACTTAATATAAAGTTGCGATCAATTGTCGATCGCACCCTTTCGACAAATCAATCGATGTAAATGTGTAAACAACAAGTAATCTTCAATATCTAATTAAATAATTCAATACTTTAACTTCACTTAATGTTGCAATCAGTTGTCGATCACACCCTTTAGACATATCTATCACTGTAAATGTGTAAACAACAATTAATATTCAATAACCAATTTAATAATTCATTACTTTAAGTTAAAATAATGTTGCAATCAATTATCGATCGCACCATTTATCAATCACTGTAATTGTGTAAACAACAACTAATCTTCAATAACCAATTCAATAATTCATTACTTTAACTTAATATAATGTTTCGATCAATTGTCCATCGCACCCTTTTTAGACATATCAATCAGTGTAAATGTGTTGACAACAACTAATCTTCAATATCCAATTCAGTAATTCATTACTTTAACTTAACGTAATGTTGCAACAAATTGTCGATCGAACCCTTTAGACAAATCTATCAATGTAAATGTGTTAACATCAATTAATCTTCAATAACATATTCAATAATTCTTTACTTTAACTTAATATAATGTTGCAAACAATTGTGGATCGCACCCTCTAGACATATCAATCATTGTATATGTATAAACAACAATTAATTTAACTGTTGCAAACAATTAATGTTGCAACAATCAATCACTGTATTGTGATCAATTATCGATCGCACCCTTTATCAATCGCTGTTAATGTGTAAACAACAACTACATTTCACTAACCAATTCAATAATTCATTACTTTAAATTATGGTAATGTTGCGATCAATTGTCCATCGAACCCTTTAAACATATCAGTAACTATAAATGTGTAAACAACAATTAATTTTCAATAACCAATTCAATCATTCATTACTTTAACTTAATATAATGTTGCAATCAATTATCGATCGCACCCTTTAGACATATCAATCACTGTAAATGTGTAAACAATAATTAATTTTCAATAACCAATTCAATACTTATTACTTTAACTTAATATAATGTTGCGATCATATGTCGATCTCACCCTTTATCAATCACTGTAAATGTATAAACAACAACTAATCTTCAATAACTAATTCAATAATTTATTACATTAACTTAATATAATGTTTCGATCAATTTTCCATCGCACCCGTAACATATATCACTCACTGTAAATGTGTAAACAACAACGAACCTTACATATCCAATTCAATAATTCATTACTTTAACATAACGTAATGTTGCGACCAATTGTCGATCGAACCCTTTAGACAAATCTATCACTGTAAATGTGTAAACATCAATTAATCTTCAATAACCAATTTAATAATTCTTTACTTTAACTTAATATAATGTTGCGATCAATTGTGGATCGCACCCTCTAGACATATCATTCACTATATATGAGTAAACAAAAATTAATTTTCAATAACCAATTCAACAATTCATTTCTTTAACTTGATATAATGTTGTGATCAATTGTCAATCGCACCCTTTATCAATCACAATTAATGTGTAAACAACAACTAATCTTCAATAACCAATTCAATAATTCATTACCTTAACTTAAGGTAATGTTGCGATCAATTGTTCATCGCACCCTTTAAACATATCAATAACTGTAAATGCGTAAATAATAATTAATTTTCAATAACCAATTCAATAATTCATTACTTTAACTTAATATAATGTTGCGATTAATTGTCCATCGCCCCCTTTAGACATATCAATCATTGTAAATGTTTAAACAATAGCTAATCTTCAATATCCATTTCAATAATTCATTACTTTAACTTAACTTCATGTTGCGACAAATTATCGATCACGCCCTTTACACATATCTATCACTCTAAATGTGTAACCAACAATTAATCTTCAATAACCAATTAAATAGTTCAATACTTTAACTTTTTTAATGTTGCGATCAATTGTCGATCGCACCCTTTAGACTTATCTATCAATGTAAATGTGTAAACAACAAATAATCCCTAATAACTAATTCAATAATTGATTACTTAAACTTAATATAATGCTGCGATCAATTGTCGATCGCACCCTTTTAACATTATATCACTGTAAGTGTGTACACTACAATTAATTTTCAAAAACCAATTCAAAAATTCATTACTTTTACTTAATATAATGTTGCCATCAATTGTCGATTGCACGCTTTAGACATATCTATCACTGTAAATGTGTAAAGAACAATTAATTTTCAATAACCAATCCAATAATTCATTGCTTTAATTAAATATAATGTTGCGATCAATTGTCGATCACACCCTTTAGACATATCAATCACTATAAATGTGTAAAAAACAATGAATTTTCAATAACAAATTCAATAATTTATTACTTTAACATAATATAATGTTGATATCAATTGTCGATCGCTCCCTCTATCAATCACTGTCAATGTGTAAACAACAACTAATCTTCAATAACCAATTCAATAATTCATTACTTTAACTTAATATAATGTTGCGATCAATTGTCGATCACACCCTTTACACATATATATCACTGTAAATGTGTAAACAACAAATAATATTCAATAACCAATTCAATAATTCATTATTTAACTTAACATAATGTTTCGATCAATTGCGGAATGCACCCTTTAGACATATCAATTAATGTAAATGTGTAAACAACATTTAATCTTTAATAACCAATTCAATAAATCATTACTTTAACTTGAGGTAATGTTGCGATCAAATGTCGATCGCACCCTTTAAAAATATCAATCACTGTAAATGTGTAAACAATAAGTAATTTTCAATAACCAATTCAATAATTCATTACTTTAACTTATTATAATGTTGCGATAAATTGTCGATCTCACCCTTTATCAATCACTGTAAATGTCTAAACAATAACTAATCTTCAATAACCAATTTAATAATTCATTACTTTAACTTAATATAATGTTGCGATCAATTGTCCATCACACCCTTTAGACATATCAATCACTGCAAATGTGTAAACAACAACTAATCTTTAATATCCAATTCAATATATCATTACTTTAACTTAACGTAATGTTGCGATCAATTGTCGATCGCACCCTTTATCAATCACTGTAAAAGTATAAACAACAACTTATCTTTAATAACCAATTCAATAATTCATTACTTTAACTTAAGGTAATGTTGCTATCAATTGTCCATCGTACCCTTTAGACATATCAATAACTGTTAATGTGTAAACAACAATTAATTTTCAATAACCAATTCAATCATTCATTACTTTAACTTAAAATAATGTTGCGATCAATTATCGATTACACCCCCTTAGACATATCAATCACAGTAAATGTGTAAACAATAATTAATTTTGAATAATCAATCCAATAATTTATTACTTTAACTTAATATAATTTTGCGATTAATTGTCGATCTCACCCTTTATCAATCACTATAAATGTATAAACAACAACTAATCTTCAATAACCAATTCAATAATTCATTACGTTAACTTAACGTAATGTTGCGACCAATTGTCGATGGCACCCTTTAGACATATCTATCACTGTAAATGTGTAACCAACAATTAATCTTCAATAACCAATTCAATAATTCATTAATTTAACTTTATATAATTTTGCGATCAATTGTCGATCGCACCCTTTAGACATATCAATCACTGTAAATGTGTAAACAACAACAAATCTTCAATATCCAATTCAATAATTCATTACGTTAACTTAACGTAATATTGCGACCAATTGTCGATCGCACCCTTTAGACATATCTATCACTGTAAATGTGTAACCAACAATTAATCTTCAATAACCAATTCAATAATTCATTAATTTAACTTTATATAATTTTGCAACCAAATGTCGATCGCACTCTTTAGACATATCTATCACTATAAATGTGTAAACAACAATTAATCTTAGTATCCTATTCAATAATTCATTACTTTAACTTAACGTAATGTTGCGATCAATTGTCGATCGCACCCTTTAGACATATCTATCACTGTAAATGTATAAACAACAACTAATCTTCAATAACACCTTCAATAATTCATTACTTTAACTTAATATAATGTTGCGATCAATTGTCCATCTCACCCTTTAGACATATCAATCACTGTAAATGTGTAAACAACAACTAGTCTTCAATATCCAATTCAACAATTCATTACTATAACTTACCATAATGTTGTGACCAATTGTTGATCGCACCTTTTAGACATATCTATCACTGTAAAAGTGTAAACAACAATTAATATTCAATAACCAATTCAATAATTCATTACTTTAACTTAACATAATGTTGCGATAAATTGTCGATTGCACCCTTTAGAAATATCAATCAATGTAAATGTGTATACAACATTTAATCTTTTATAACCAATTCAATAAATCATTACTTTAACTTTAGGTAATGTTGCGATCAAATGTCGATCGCACCCTTTAAACATATCAATCACTGTAAATGTGTAAACCATAATTAATTTTCAATAACCAATTCAATAATTCATTACTTTAACTTAATATAATGTTGTGATCAATTGTCGATCTCACACTTTATCAATCACTGTAAATGTATAAACAACAACTAATCTTCAATAACCAATTTAATAATTCATTACTTTATTTTAATATAATGTTGCGATCCATTGTCCATCGCACCCTTTAGACATGTCAATCACTGTAAATGTGTAAACAACAACTAGTCTTCAATATCCAATTCAACAATTCATTACTATAACTTACCGTAATGTGGTGACCAATTGTTGATCGCACCCTTTAGACATATCTATCACTGTAAATGTGTAACCAACAATTAATCTTAGTATCCTATTCAATAATTCATTACTTTAACTTAACGTAACGTTGCGATCAATTTTTGATCGCACCCTTTAGACATATCTATCATTGTAAATGTGTAAATAACAAATAATCTCCAATAACCAATTGAATAATTGATTACTTTAACTTCATATAATGTTGCGATCAATTGTCGATCGCACCCTTTAGAAATGTTTATCACTGTAAATGTGTACACAACAATTAATTTTCAACAACCAATTCAATAATTCATTACTCTTACTTAGTATAATGTTGCGATCAATTGTCGATTGCACGCTTTAGACATATCTATCACTGTAAATTTGTAAATAACAATTAATTTTCAATAACCAATTCAATAATTTCATTGCTTTAATTTAATATAATGTTGGGATCAATTGTCAATCGCACCCTTTAGACATATCAATCACTATAAATGTATAAACAACAATGAATTTTCAATAACCAATTCAATAATTTATAGAAAAAGGTATAGGTATGTGTAGACGGACCACACCAACATAGTTACATTTACTTTCTTCGAAGGGTGACCGTAGTAGAGATTGTTTTTTAACAACTTAATTCCCGGACACCTTTCATCCACTCTTATGAGTGAGTACATGATCTTGAGTCATTATTTTGGACATGTCGTCCAAGATGGTGATTGTACCAAATATTTTTTCGACAAGAATTTTAAAGAAGCGCTTTGAATACCGGATTAGTGCTATTCTTTGGTATGGATACCTAGGGAATGCCTACTAAATCCAATATTTTCAATGATTTTATATACTATTCCATTCCTATTACCGAATGTGTTGTTAAGGAGACATCATAATGATCCAAAAGGTTAAGCGAAAGCGATACTATGGATATATGATCAAGGAAATTTCGAGGACGAAGTTTTCTTATGGGGATAGAGTTATAACGTCCACAAATTGGGCCTATTAGTTTAGATCAATTTGTAATTTTTTGTTTGCTTTATTTTCCAATATTCCAACTCGGAATAATTCGGAAATACTATTAAAGACAGAACGTCATTTTGAGCCAAAATGATCATTTTGCCCCTCTTCGCGAAAAAATTCAGAATTTTAAACCGAAAGGTGATATTTGAATAAAAAAATTTAAATAAATTTAAGGAAAAGTACGAAATTTCGGAATCGAGTTTCGGGGGAAAACAGACTCGGAATTGGATTGGGTCCAATTTTGGCCCAACCCAAAGCCAAGCCCATCAAGGTGTCATGACACCATTTGACCCCACCACCAAACACTCACACTTCTCATTTTCCATCTCATTATTCTCCTTCACGTTTTCTCTTTTCTCCATAGCCAAACCCTAACATTTTCTTCTTCCTATTTTAACACCTCCAACCACCATGAATCTTCAAGTTAATTTCATCAACAACCTTCAAGTGGTTCATTGATGGCTATTTCGTTGTTTAAAGCTTTTTTCTTGAAAGGTAAAAATATCACAAACTCTCTACTCTTTTGATTCTGAAATCTAAGAATGGATTTTGATTCTTGATGCTTATAAATTGTTTTAGAATTGGTTTTGTGAATAAATATTGTATAGATGCTTCCATTTGGTCTAGTGGTCATAAACCCTAATGTCTCTACTATGTTGTTAACCTTATTTTGTGAAGTAATGTTGAAATTGGTAGATTGATGATCCTAAGGTGTTAAAAATTATTTTACTTTGATTCTAAACTATTTTGAGAAACCCTAATCTCATTAGTGTACTAATGCCCTCAATAGAGTGATTATGTGGTAATTAGGTGGTTTTAGTGTCTTGTGATGCTATTGGATGGTATTGTTGATGTTTTGGTATATATACATGCTTGTAGTGTGTTGTATATGTGATTGAGGATGTCTAGCTAGTCATTGGAATCGCACAAAGCGAGTTATTAGCTTGGGATCGACGGATGCGAGGTTCATATTTCCGTTTTTAGCCCAACATATTGTTTGTTATTGTGTGATGGTTGTTGTTGCATTAATTTGGCTAATAATGCACTTGATATGAATAAAATGTGAAAATTTGATAATATGGTTGCTTTGACATATTGGTTACTAAATATGATGAAATTGAAATGAAAATGTTGATTTGTAGTCATATGAATGTATATGATGTGCTTATAGCCATATGGACACTTATAAGATGATATAGTTGCTATTGGTACATGTATATAAAGTTTTCAAAATTACAAAGATGTACATGTGGTTTGCCTTTGAGGCCTTGAAACATAATTGGTGAATTTTTGTACATTACCTTGAAGAGGTTAATTGTACTACAAGAGTTTTGATAATAAAGGAAAATGGTAAATTTGTATTGATCACATAAAAGGAATGCCCTTGTTCTTAGCTTGAAGTAGTGAATGTACTGGCATGCCATAGGGAAACTTAGAAGTATACTTCGACACATGAAAATGTGAATTAAGGCTTGAAGTGTCGCTTATATGATTCGGAGTGACGGATCCTTACCGGATGTGACGGCATCAACCCAATCCTTTTGGATCTTACCGTGATCTTCAGATCTTACCGTGTCTTCGAACTTACCGTGATCTTCGGATCTTACCGGGGTTTCGGCCCACTACCGTCCCGTTTTCACTATAGAAAGTTGAAATTAAGGGCAATAATTAAAAACAAGTGTCTTGTGTTGATTGAACTTGGTTGGTTTATGTTTGAACTTGAATAAACCTTTAATCTTGATTATAATGTTAAATGGTATTGGTTATGATCATGAATAATGAAAAGATGGCTAAAGATGTTAATTAGGTTGATATAGGAATGAATACGGTTTAATCTAACAAAATTGGTAAGAAATAGCAAAAGATGATTCTAGTGCTCTAAAAAGTGTTAAACTTGAAGGTTAATTGATGAACTTAATGGAATATGTGTTGTTATTGAATAAGATGACATTAAATAGCTTGATAACTCATAAATGAGTTTCAAGGTTTAACTTGGTAAAAGTTAATGGTTGATGATGACTTAAAAGGATTGCATCGAATCTTGTAGTTCAATGCTATGAAAGTTTGATTGTATGTGGTATGTGTTTCTTGGATGTGTTTAGGCAACAAACCCTTTTGTCCGACCCTTTATGTCAAGTAAATGTGAATTTATGGTGTCCCTAATGTGGTTGGGTGAATCTTTGGTTTTCAAATTGGATTTGCAAACTTTTACTAAGAGCTTTGAAAATCATTTGAGAAAGTTTTGTTGTATTAAAATTTTATATGAGAGGTTTTGGAACCAAAAGAATATTGAATCAAAGGTGTTTTAAGGCTTTGATTTTAGGTTTTTTCTAAGTGTCTTAGTTGTCTAAAATGGCCATAAAATGTTTTTGGAATGGTTTGTAAACTAAAAGGGGTGTTTTGGTTTGAAAAGATTGAAGAGACAATGGTTTTTGAACCTTTGGAACACTGGGCGCCCTGGCCCCGCGCCCTGGTGAGTGACCAGGACGTGAAAATTTGTACGGAAGCTATTTCTGCACTTTGGGCGCCCTGGTCAGCGCCCCGGTTCGAAGCCCTGGTCAGGCTTGCCAGGACGCCCAGGTCTGAACAGCAATCTTCCGAGCCTCCGTTCTCCTTCGTCCGTACTCCGAATTGGGTGCCGTTTACGGCTACAGATTCGTATTGAAGTCCTCTATCAAACCATGGATTTAAAAATCAGAAAAGCTATCAATTGTTATTTGCGATCTTCAAACTCCTCCAAGGGTGCAAAATCCTTTGAATTCCCAAAAGCCAAATGTTATAACTTAAATTTTATCGGATATAGGTACTTTGAACCTTGTAAATCATCATGTAAGTTTTATTTACTTATTAAGAAACCAAATTTTTAAATAAATGGACTTTCAAAGATAAAAGATCTCTTATAGCAATCTAGTTGACTTTAGTTTTATTCCAAAGAGAATTTCTATGTAAATTCTACTTCTTTCAAGTTGATTCCAACCTACTTCCAACCTCTTAATGGTATTTTGATATCAAATAATGTTTGAAAAAAATTCTATCAAATTGTATTTGAACCAACTAGGAACTTTGGATTTTCTAAAACAATCATTGCTTGTTAAGCAAAGAACTATCTTTAATGACCTTCAAAATCATGTTTTCGTACTTCCATACTAAAATGAACTACTTACAAACTTAGTAACCGGAATCATGCTCGATTGACCGTTGTTGACCGGGTTGACTTCGGTTGACTTTGATCAAAGTAGGTTATCTTATTTCAACAGTTCGTTTGGTACTTTTACGGCTGGTCTTTGGACTTTGTCAAGGTTAACCAAATTTTACTTGTGAAAGAAGTAACCATACTTGTCCGGTACTGAGTGTCCAAATTGAATTTTAAAACTTTGAGATTCTTAAATCGATTTCAACATGTTTCGATATTTGTGTGAAGGGTGTGACCTTCAACTTTGTTAGGTCAAATAGACTAATAGTGGGTGTTGGTTGCACATGTGAATGTGTGTTTTGGTTTAATTGATGGGATAATGTTTTCACCTAATTGTGAATCTTATAAACATAGAAAATGGTTAATCAACCTAACTAAAATGGATAGATATATGTATATATATATATTATGTTTCCATGGTATGTGTTGATTGTTTATGTGATATGTGATGATGTTGGGTGATTATAATCATGTGTGATTATAATATATGTTGGGTAGGAATTGTATGTGTTTGACTTCCTTGTATTAAGGTGAGCTTAGATATGCTCACAATAGAGAAGCCATGTTGTGTGTATGCATTGCATTTCAATAAAGAAAGACTCATTTGTATGTGAGTGTTTGGGACATGGAATGCGAACTAGGCATTATTGCCTAACACCCCTTCGTTGTTCTTTTTGTTCTTTTTCATTTTTTCTCGGAATGGAAATTTTGTACAGGTACGATCGAGCAGAGCACGAAGATTTTTCATGAAATAGACATTCATCATGATTATGAGTTTTGTATATAACTAAGTATCATTTTGAAATTTTAGCAACTACGTATAAATTTAAAAGATTGATTATAAAGTTTGTATTGGGCCCTTATATGTATATAATGTCATTATTATTTTAATTTTGAACCTATGTAAGGTTTTAACCAATTGATTTTTACAATACCATTATGTAAATTTAAAAATACATATAGTTTACGCTTCCGCACTTGTGTTACAAAAATATTTATTGGACATGATTACTTATATATGAATTTTGAGGTAAATGTCTATATGTATTTTATGAAGTAAAGTATATTTGAAAGATTGAATTCAAAAAAATTTTTGGTAGCGTTCATACTCCAGACCCTACTGTACGGTGTTGGGGTTGGACGTTACATAAATAACAACTAATCTTCAATAACCAATTCAATAATTCATTACTTTAACTTAACATAATGTTGCGATCAATTGTCGATCGTACCCTTTAGACATATCAATCACTATAAAAGTGTAAACAACAATTAATATTCAATAGCCAATTCAATCATTCATTACATTAACTTAACATAATGTTGAGATCAATTGTTGATCGCACCCTTTAGATATATCAATAGCTGTAAAAATGTGTAACAACATTTAATCTCTAATAACAAATTCAATAAATCATTACTTTAACTTAAGGTAATGTTTCGATCAATTGTCGATCGCACCCTTTAAACATATATATCACCGTAAAGGTGTAAACAACAATTAATCTTCAATAAAAAATTCAATAATTCATTACTTTAACTTAATATGATAATGCAATCAATTGTCGATCGCACCCTTTAGACATATCAATCATTGTAAATGTGTAAACAACAACTAATCTTCAATAATCAATTCAATAATTCATTACTTTAACTTAATATAATATTACGATCAATTGTCGATCGCACCCTTTCGACATATCTATTACTGTAAATTTATAAACAACAACTAATCATTAGTAACCAATTTAATAATTCATTACTTAATTTAATATAATGTTGTGATCAATTGTCGATCGCACCATTTAGACATATCTATCACTTTAAATGTGTACATAACAATTAATCTTCAATAACCAATTCAATAATTCATTACTTTAACTTAATATAATGTTGCGAACAATTGTCGATCGCACCCTTTATCAATCACTGTAAATGTGTAAACAACAACAGATCTTCAATAACCAATTCAATAATTCATTACTTTAACTTAATATTTGCGATCAATTGTCGATAGCACCCTTTCGACATATCAATCATTGTAAATGTGTAAACAACAACTAATCTTCAATAAAATATTTAATAATTCATTACTTTAATTTAATATAATGTTGTGATCAGTTGTCGATCACACCCTTTAGACATATCTATCACAGTAAATGTGTAAACAACAACTAATCTTCTATAACCAATTCAATAATTCATTACTTTAACTTAATATAATGTTGCGATCAATTGTCAATTGCACCCATTTGACATATCAATCACTGTAAATTTGTAAATAACAACTAATCTTCAGTAACCAATTTAATAATTCATTACTGTAATTTAATATAATGTTGTGATCAATTGTCGATTGTACCCTTTAGACATATCTATCAATATAAATGTGTAAACAACAACTAATCTTCAATAACCAATTTAATAATACATTACTTTAGCTTAACATAATGTTGCGATCAATTGTTGATCGCATCCTTTAGACATATGAATCACTCTAAATGTGTAAACAATAGTTAAATTCAATAACCAATTCAATAATTCATTACTTTAACTTAACATAATGTTGCGATCAATTTTCGATTGCACCCCCTTTAGACATATAATTCCCTGTAAATGTGTAAACAACATTTAATCTTTAATAACCAATTCAATACCATTATGTAAATTTAAAAATACATATAGTTTACGCTTCCGCACTTGTGTTACAAAAATATTTATTGGACATGATTACTTATATATGAATTTTGAGGTAAATGTCTATATGTATTTTATGAAGTAAAGTATATTTGAAAGATTGAATTCAAAAAAATTTTTGGTAGCGTTCATACTCCAGACCCTACTGTACGGTATTGGGGTTGGACGTTACATAAATAACAACTAATCTTCAATAACCAATTCAATAATTCATTACTTTAACTTAACATAATGTTGCGATCAATTGTCGATCGTACCCTTTAGACATATCAATCACTGTAAATTTGTAAACAACAATTAATATTCAATAGCCAATTCAATCATTCATTACATTAACTTAACATAATGTTGAGATCAATTGTTGATCGCACCCTTTAGATATATCAATAGCTGTAAAAATGTGTAACAACATTTAATCTCTAATAACACATTCAATAAATCATTACTTTAACTTAAGGTAATGTTTCGATCAATTGTCGATCGCACCCTTTAAACATATATATCACCGTAAAGGTGTAAACAACAATTAATCTTCAATAAAAAATTCAATAATTCATTACTTTAACTTAATATGATAATGCAATCAATTGTCGATTGCACCCTTTAGACATATCAATCATTGTAAATGTGTAAACAACAACTAATCTTCAATAATCAATTCAATAATTCATTACTTTAACTTAATATAATATTACGATCAATTGTCGATCGCACCCTTTCGACATATCTATTACTGTAAATTTATAAACAACAACTAATCATTAGTAACCAATTTAATAATTCATTACTTTAATTTAATATAATGTTGTGATCAATTGTCGATCGCACCATTTAGACATATCTATCACTTTAAATGTGTACATAACAATTAATCTTCAATAACCAATTCAATAATTCATTACTTTAACTTAATATAATGTTGCGAACAATTGTCGATCGCACCCTTTATCAATCACTGTAAATGTGTAAACAACAACAGATCTTCAATAACCAATTCAATAATTCATTACTTTAACTTAATATATTGTTGCGATCAATTGTCGATAGCACCCTTTCGACATATCAATCATTGTAAATGTGTAAACAACAACTAATCTTCAATAAAATATTTAATAATTCATTACTTTAATTTAATATAATGTTGTGATCAATTGTCGATCACACCCTTTAGACATATCTATCACAGTAAATGTGTAAACAACAACTAATCTTCTATAACCAATTCAATAATTCATTACTTTAACTTAATATAATGTTGCGATCAATTGTCGATTGCACCCATTTGACATATCAATCACTGTAAATTTGTAAATAACAACTAATCTTCAGTAACCAATTTAATAATTCATTACTGTAATTTAATATAATGTTGTGATCAATTGTCGATTGTACCCTTTAGACATATCTATCACTATAAATGTGTAAACAACAACTAATCTTCAATAACCAATTTAATAATACATTACTTTAGCTTAACATAATGTTGCGATCAATTGTTGATCGCATCCTTTAGACATATGAATCACTCTAAATGTGTAAACAATAGTTAAATTCAATAACCAATTCAATAATTCATTACTTTAACTTAACATAATGTTGCGATCAATTTTCGATTGCACCCCCTTTAGACATATAATTCCCTGTAAATGTGTAAACAACATTTAATCTTTAATAACCAATTCAATTAATCATTACATTAACTTTAGGTAATGTGGTTATCAATTGCCGATCGCACTCTTTAGACATATCTATCATTGTAAATGTATAAACAACAAGTAATCTTCAATAACAAATTCAATAATTCATTACTCTAACTTAATATAATGTTGCGATCAATTGTCGATCGAACCCATTAGACATATCATTCACTGTAAATGTAGAAATAACAACTAATTTTCAATCACCAATTTAGTAATTCATTGCTTGAATTTAATATAATATTGCGATCAATTGTTGATCGCAATCTTTAGACATATCAATCACTGTAAATGTGTAGACATAAACTAAACTTTAGTAACCAATTAAAAAAATCATTACTTTAACTTAAGGTAATGTTGTGATCAATTGTCGATCACAAGCTTTAGACATATCTATCACTGTATATATGAAACACCAATTAATCTTAAATAACAAATTCAATGATTCATTACTTTAACTTAATATAATATTGCTATCAATTGTCGATCGCACCCTTTAGACATATCAATCATTGTAAATGTGTAAACAACAACTAATCTTTAATAACCAATTCAATAAATCATTTCTTTAATTTAATTTAATATTTTGATCAATTGTCAATCGCACATTTTAGACATATCTATCATTGTAAATGTGTAAACAACATTTAATCTTAAAAAACAAATTTAATAATTCATGACTTTAACTTAATATAATGTTGCGATCAATTGTCGATTGCACCCTTTCGACATATCAATCACTGTAATTGTGTAAACAACAACTAATCTTTAGTAACCAATTTAATAATTCATCGTTGTAATTTAATATAATGTTATGATCCATTGTCGATTGCACCCTTTAGACATATCTATCACTGTAAATGTGTAAACAACAACTAATATTCAATAACCAATTCGATAATTCATTACTTTAACTTAATATAATGTTGCGATCAATTATTGATCACACCCTTTAGACATATCAATCACTCTAAATGTGTCCACAATAATTAAATTCTATAACCAATTCAATAATTCATTACTCTAACTTAACATAATGTTGTGATCAATTGTCGATCGCACCCTTTAGACATATCAATCACTGTAAATGTGTAAACAACAGCTTATCTTCAATAGCCAATTCAATAAATCATTACTTTAACTTAAGGTTATGTTGTGATCAATTGTCGATCGCACCCTTTAGACATATCAACCACTGTAAATGTGTTAACAACAATTAATCTTTAATAGCAAATTCAATATTTCATTACTTTAACTAAAAATAATGTTGCGATCAATTGTCGATCGAATCCTTTAGACATATCAATCAATGAAAATGTGTAAACAACAACTAATCTTCAGTAACCAATTTAATAATTCATTAATTTAATTTAATATAATATTGTGATATATTGTCGATCGCACCCTTTAGACATATCTATCACTTTAAATGTTTGAACAAAAACTAACCTTCAATAATCAATTCATTAATTCATTACTTTAACTTAACATAATCTTGCGATCAACTGTCGATCGCACCCTTTACACATATCGATCACGGTACATGTGTAAACAAATATTAATATTCAATAATCAATTCAATAATACAGTACTTTAAGTTAATATAATGTTTCGATCAATTGTCGATCGCACCCTTTAGACATATCAATCACTGTAAATGTGTAAACAACAGCTTATCTTCAATAACCAATTTAATAAATTATTACTTTAACTTAAGGTAATGTTGTGATCAATTGTCGATCGCACCCTTCAGACATATCAACCACTGTAAATGTGTTAACAACAATTAATCTTTAATAACAAATTCAATATTTCATTACTTTAACTAAATATAATGTTGCGATCAATTGTCGATCGAACCCTTTAGACATATTAATCACTGTTAATGTGTAAACAACAACTAATCTTCAGTTACCAATTTAATAATTCATTAATTTAATTTAATATATTATTGTGATCAATTGTCGATAGCACCCTTTAGAAATATCTATCAATTTAAATGTGTGAACAAAAACTAAACTTCAATAATCAATTCATTAATTCATTACTTTAATTTAACATAATCTTCGGGTCAACTGTCGATCGCACCCTTTACACATATCGATCACGGTATATGTGTAAACAAATATTAATATTCAATAATCAATTCAATAATACAGTACTTTAACTTAATATAATGTTTCGATCAATTGTCGATCGCACCCTTTAGACACATCTAGCACAGTAAATATTTACATAACAATTAATTTTCAACAACCAATTCAATAATTCATTAGACTAACTTAATATAATGTTGCGATCAATTGTTGATCGAACCCTTTGGACATATCAATCACTGTAAATGTGTAAACAACAATTAATCTTTAATAAATAGTAAAATAATTCATTACTTTAATTTATTTTAATTTTGTGATCAATTATCGATCGCACCCTTTAAAAATATCAATCACTATCAATATGTAGACAACAATAAATTTTTAATAACCAATTCAATAATTCATTACTTTAATTTAATATAATGTTGCGATCAATTGTCGATCGCACCCTTTAAAAATATCAATAACTATCAATATGTAGACAACAATAAATTTTTAATAACCAATTCAATAATTCAATACTTTAATTTAATATAATGTTGCGATCAATTGTCGATCGCACCCTTTAGACATATCAATCACTGTAAATGAGTAAGAAATAGCTAATATTTAATAACCAATCCAATAAATCATTACTTTAACTTAAGGTAATGTTGCGATCAATTTTCGATTGCACCCTTTAGACATATGTTCCACTGTAAATGTGTAAATAACAATTAATTTTTAATAACCAATTCAATAATTCATTAGTTTAACTTAACATAATATTGTGATCAATATTCAATCGCACCCTTTAGACATATCAGTCACTGTAAATGTGTAAAGAACAGCTAATCTTTAATAACCAATTCAATAAATCATTACTTTAACTTAACATAATGTTGCTATCAATTGTTGATCGCACCCTCTAGACATATCAATCACTCTAAATGTCTACAATAATTAAATTAAATAACCAATTCAATAATTCTTTACTTTAACTTAACATAATGTTGTGATCAATTTTTGATCGCATCCTTTAGACATATCAATCACTGTAAATGTGTTAACAACATCTTATCTTTAATATTCAATTCAATAAATCATTACTTTAACTTAAGGTAATGTTGTGATCAACTGTCGATCGCACCCTTCAGACATATCAACCACTTTAAATGTGTATAAAACAATTAATCTTTAATAACAAATTCAATATTTCATTACTTTAACTTAATACAATGTTGCGATCAATTGTCAATCAAACCCTTTAGACATATCAATCAGTGTAAATGTGTAAATAACAACTAATCTTGAGTAACCAATTTAATAATTCATTACTTTAATTAATATAATGTTGTGATCAATTGTCGATCGCACTCTTTAGACATATATATCACTATAAATGTGTAAACAACAACAAATCTTCAATAGTAAATTCAATAATTCATTACTTTAACTTAATATAATATTGCAATCAATTGTCTATCGCACCCTTTCGACATATCAATCACTGTAAATGTGTAAACAATAACTAATCTTCAGTAACCAATTTAATAATTCATTACTTTAAGTTAATTTAATGTTGTGATCCATTGTCGATCACACCCATTAGACATATCTATCACTTTAAATGTGTCAACAACAACTAATCTTCAATAACCAATTCAATAGTTCATTACTTTAACTTAACATAATGTTGCAATCAATTGTCGATCGCACCCTTTAGGCATATCAATCACTGTAAATGTCTAAATAATAATTAATTTTCAATAACCAATTCAGTAATTCAATACTTAAACTTAATCTTTTGTTGCGACCAATTGTCGATCGAATCCTATAGATATAGCAATCACTTAAAGGTTTAAACAACAATTAATTTTCAACAACCAATTCAATAATTCATAAGTTTAACTTAATAAAATGTTGCGATCAATTGTCGATCGAACCCTTTAGACATATCAATCACTGTAAAGGTGTAAACAACAATTAACTTTTAATAACCAATTCAATAATTCATATATTTTATTTTATATACTGTTGTGATCAATTGTCGATTGCACCCTTTAGACAAATTTATCACTGTAAATGTGTAAACAACAACTAATATTCAATAACCAATTCAATAATTCATTACTTTAACTTAATATAATGTTTTGATGAATAGTTGATCGCACCCTTTAGACATATTAATTACTCTAAATTTGTAACCAACAATTAAATTCAATAATAAATTCAATAATTCATTACTTTAACTTAACATAATGTTGGCATTAATTGTCGATTGCAACCTTTAGACATATCAATCACTATAAATGTGTAAATGACAGCTTATCTTCAATAATCGATTCAATAAATCATTACTTTATCGTAAGGAAATGTTGCGATCAATTGTCGATCGCACCATTTAGACATATCAACCATTGTAAATGTGTAAAGAACAATTAATCTTTATTAACAAATTCAATATTTCATTAGTTTAACTAAATATAATGTTGCGATCAATTATCGATCGAACCCTTTAGACATATCAATCACTGTAAATGTGTAAACAACAACTAATCTTCAGTAACCAATTTAATAATTCATTACTTTAATTTAATATAATATTGTGATCAATTGTCGATCGCACACTTTAGACATATCTATCACTTTAAATGTGTGAAAAAAACTAACCTTCAATAACCAATTCAATAATTCATTACTTTAACTTAACATAATATTTCAATCAATTGTCGATCGCACCCTTTACACATATAACTCGCGGTAAATGTGTAAACAACAATTAATATTAAATAATCAATTCAATAATTCATTAATTAAACTTAATATAATGTTTCGATCAATTGTCGATCGCACCATTTAGACATATCAATCATTGTAAATGTATACACAACAACAAATCTTAATATCCAATTCAAATTTTCATTACTTTAACTTAATGTAATGTTGCGATCAATTGTCGATCGCACCATATAGACATATTAATCACTGTAAATGTGTAAACAACAATTAGATTTCAATAACCAATTCAATAATTCATTGCTTTAATTTAATATAATGTTGCGATCAATTGTCGATCGCACCCGTAAGACATTTCAATCACTGTAAATGTGTAGACAACACTGAATTATCAATACCCAATTAAATAATTCATTACTTTAACTAAGTACAATGTTGCGATCAATTGTCGATCGTACCCTTTATCAATCACTGTAAATGTGTAAACAACAACTAAAGTTCAATAACCAATTAAATAATTCATTACTTTAGCTTAATATAATATTGCGATAAAATGTCGATCGCACCCTTTCGACATATCAATCATTGCAAATGTGTAAACAACAACTAAATTTAACCAATTTAATAATTCATTACTTTAATTTAATATAATGTTGTGATCAATTGTCGATCGCACAATTTAGACATATCTATCACTGTAAATGTGTAAATAACAATTAATCTTCAATAACCAATTCAATAATTTTTACTTTAACTTACTATAATGTTGCGACTAATTGTCGATCGAACCCTTTAGACATAGCAATCACTGTAAAGGTTTAAACAACAATTAATTTTCAACAATCTATTCAATAACTCATTAGTGTAACTTAATATAATATTGCAATTAATTATCGATCGAACCCTTTAGACATATCAATCACGGTAAAGGTGTAAACAACAATTTATTTTCAATAAACAATTCAATAATTCATATCTTTAATTTTATATAATGTTGTGATCAATTGTCGATTGCACCCTTTAGACAAATTTATCACTGTAAATGTGTAAACAACAACTAATATTCAATAACCAATTCAATAATTCATTAATTTAACTTAATATAATGTCGTGATCAATAGTTGATCACACCCTTTAGACATATCAATCAGTCTTCATGTGTAAACAACAATTAAATTCAGTAACAAATTTAATAATTCATTACATTAACTTAACATAATGTTGGGATCAATTGTCGATCGCACCCTTTAGACATATCAATAACTGTAAATGTGTAAACGACAGCTTATCTTCAATAACCAATTCAATAAATCATTACTTTAACGTAAGGTAATGTTGCAATAAATTGTCGATCACACCATTTAGACATATCAACCATTGTAAATGTGTAAACAACAATTAATCTTTAATAACAATTTAAATATTTCATTACTTTAACTAAATATAATGTTGCGATCAATTATCGATCGAACCCTTTAGACATATCAATCACTGTAAATGTGTAAACAACAACAAATCTTCAATAATTAATTTAATAATTCATTATTTGAATTTAATATAATATTGTGATCAATTGTCGATCACACCCTTTAGACATATCTATCACTTTAAAAGTGTGAAAAAAAACTAACCTTCAATAACCTATTCAATAATTCATTACTTTAACTTAACATAATATTTCCATCAATTGTCAATCGCACCCTTTACACATATCAATCAGGGTAAATGTGTAAACAACAATTAATATTCAATAATCAATTCAATAATTCATTACTTTAACTTAAAAAAATATTTCGATCAATTGTCGATCGCACCCTTTAGACATATCAATCATTGTAAATGTATTGACAACAATTAATCTTAATATGCAATTCAAAATTTCATAACTTTAACTTAACGTAATGTTGCGATCAATTGTCGATCGCACCCTATAGACATATCTATCACTGTAAATGTGTAAACAACAATTAATCTTTGATCACAAATTCAATAATTCATTAATTTTACTTTATATAATATTTAGATTAATTGTCGATCGAACCCTTTAGACATATCAATCACCGTAAATGTGTAAACAACAATTAGATTTCAATAACCAATTCAATAATTCATTGCTTTCATTTAATATAATGTTGCGATCAATTGTCGATTGCACCCTTAAGACATTTCAATCACTGTAAATGTGTAGACAACAATGAATTTTCAATACCCAATTCAATAATTCATTACTTTAACTTAGTATAATGTTGCGATCAATTGTCGACCGTACCCTTTATCAATCACTGTAAATGTGTAAACAACAACTAATGTTCAATAACCAATTCAATAATTCATTACTTTAGCTTAATATAATATTGCGATAAATTGTCGATCGCACCCTTTCGACATATCAATCATTGCAAATGTGTAAATAACAACTAATCTTCAGTAACCAATTTAATAATTCATTACTTTAATTTAATATAATGTTGTGATCAAATGCAGATCGCACAATTTAGACATATCTATCACTGTAAATGTGTAAATAACAAATAATCTTCAATAACCAATTCAATAATTCATTACTTTAACTTACTATAATGTTGCGATCAATGGTCGATCGCATCCTTTAAAAATATCAATCACTATAAATGTGTAGACAACCATGAATTTTCAATAACCAATTCAATAATTCATTACTCTAACTTAATATAATGTTGCGATCAATTGTCGATAGCACCCTTTAGACATATCAGTCACTGTAAATGTGTAAAAAAAAAAACTAATATTTAATAATCAATTCAATAAATCATTACTTTAACATAAAGTAATGTTGCGATCAGTTTTCGATCGCACCCTTTAGACATATCTACCACTATAAATGTGTAAACAACAATTAATCTTTAATAACCAATTCAATAATTCATTACTTTAACTTAACATAATGTTGTGATCAATTGTCGATCGCACACCCTTTAGACATATCAATCACTGTAAATGTGTAAGCAATAATTAATTTTCAACAACCAATTCAATAATTCATTACTTTAACTTAACATTATGTTGTGATCAATATTCAATCGCACCCTGTAGACATATCAATCTCTGTAAATGTGTAAACAACAACTAATCTTGAGTAACCAATTTAATAATTCATTACTTTAATTTAATATAATGTTGTGATCAATTATCGATCGAACTCTTTAGACATATCTATCACTGTAACTGTGTAAACAACAACTAATCTTGAGTAACCAATTTAATAATTCATTACTTTAATTTAATATAATGTTGTGATCAATTGTTGATCGAACCCTTAAGACATATCTATCAATTTAAATGTGTAAACAACAACTAATCTTAAATAACTAATTCAATAGTTCATTACTTTAATTTAACATAATGTTGCGATCAATTTTCAATCGCACCCTTTAGACATATCAATCACTGTAAATATGTAAACAATAATTATTTTCAATAACAAATTCATTAATTCATTACTTTAACTTAATATTTTGTTGCGACCAAATGTCAATCGAACCCTTTAGACATAGCAATCACTGTAAAGGTGTAAACAACAATTAATTTTCAACAACCAATTCAATAATTCATTAGTTTAACTTATTATAATGTTGCGATCCATTGTCGATCGAACCCTTTAGACATATCAATCACTGTAAAGGTGTAAACAACAATTAATTTTCAATAACCAATTCAATAATTCATTACTTTAATTTCATATAATGTTGCGATCAATTGTCGACCCCACCCTTTAGAAATATTAATCACTTTAAATGTGTAGACAATAAAGAATTTTCAATAACCAATTCAATAATTCTTACTTTAATTTAATATTATTTTGTGATCAATTATCGATCGCACACTTTAGACATATCAGTTACTGTAAATGTTTAAACAACAATTAATTTTAATAACCAATTCAATAATTCATTACCTTAACTTAATATAATGCTGCGATTAATTGTCGATCGCACCCTTTAGACATATCAATCACTGTAAATGTATTAACAAAAACTAATCTTAATATCCAATTAAAAATTTCATTACTTTAACATAACATAATGTTGCTATCAATTGTCGATCGCACCCTTTAGACATATCTATCACTGTAAATGTGTAAAAAATAATTAATCTTTGATAACAAATTCAATAATTCATTAGTTTAATTTAATATAATGTTGCGATCCATTGTCGATCGAACCCTTTAAAAATATCAGTCACTGTATATGTGTAAACAATAGATAATTTTCAATAACCAATTCAATAATTCATTGCTTTAATTTCATATAATGTTGTGATCAATTGTCGATCACACCCTTTAGACATATCAATCACTGTAAATGTGTGAGCAACAATTAATTTTCAATAACCAATTCAATAATTCATTACTTTAACGTAATATAATGTTGCGATCAATAGTCAATCGCACCCCTTAGACATATCAATCATTGAAAATGTGTAAACAACAATTAATTTTCAATAACCAATTCAATAATTCATTATTTAAACTAAATGTAATGTTGCGATCAATTGTCGATCGCACCCTTTAGACATATCAATCACTGTAAATGTGTAAAAACAACTAATCGTTAATAGTTATTCAATAATTCTTTTCTTAAACTCTATATATTTTTGCGATCAGTTGTCGATCGCACCCTATAGACATATCAATCACTGTAAAAATGTAAACAACAACAAATATTCAATATCCAATTTAATAATTCATTAGTTTAACTTAATATAATGTTGCGATCAATTGTCGACCTCCCCCTTTAGATATATCAATCATTGTAAATGTGTAAACAACTACTTATTTTCAATAACCAATTCAATAATTCATTACTTTAACTAAATATAATGTTGTGATCGATTGTCGATGGCACCCTTTAGACATATCAATCACTGTAAATAAGTAAACAAAAGCTAATCTTTAATATCCAATTCAATAATTCATTACATTAACTTAACGTAATGTTGCGATCAATTGTCGATCGCACCCTTCAGACATATCAATCACTGTAAATGTGTAAACAATAGTTAATCTTCAATAACCAATTCAATAATTCATTACATTAAATTAACGTAATGTTGCTATCAATTGTCGATCACACCCTTTAGACATATCTATCACTGTAAATGTGTAAAAAAAATTAATTTTCAATAACCTATTCAATAATTCATTACTTTTACTTAATATAATAGTGCGATCAATTGTCGATCGCACCCTTTAGACATATCAATCACTGTAATTGTGCAAACAACAATTAATCTTCCATAACCAATTAAATAGTTCATTACTTTAACGTAATGTAATGTTGCGATAAATTGTCGATCGCACCCCTTAGACAAATCAATCACTATAAATGAGTAAACAACAATTAATTTTCAATTACAAATTCAATAATTCATAACTTTAACTTAACGTAATGTTGTAATCAATTTTCGATTCCACCCTTTAGATATATCAATCACTTTAAATGTGTAAACAACAGTTAATTTTCAATAACCAATTCAATAATTCTTTACTATAAATGAATATAATGGTGCGATCAATTGCCGATCGCACCGTTTAGACATATCAATCACTGTAAATATGTAAACAACAATTAATCTTGAATAACCAATTCGATAAATCATTACTTTAACTTATTACAATGTTGCGATAAATTGTCGATTGCACCCTTTAGATATATCAATCACTGTAAATTTCATAACAACGATTAATCTTCAATAACAAATTCAGTAACTCATTACTTTAACTTAATATAATGTGCGATCAATTGTTGATCGCAGCCTTTAGATATATCAATTACTGTAAATGTGTAAACAACAATTAATTTTCAATAACTAAATTTAATAATTCATTACTTTAACGTAATATAATGTTGCGATCAATTGTCGATCGCACCCCTTAAAGATATTAATCACTTCAAATGTATAAACAACAATTAATTTCAATAGCCAATTTAATAATTGATTATTTAAACTTAATGTAATGTTGCGATCAATTGTCGATCGCACCCTTTAGACATATCAATCACTGTAAATGTGTAAACAACAACTTATCTTAATAACAAATCAATAATTCATTTCTTAAACTTTATATATTTTTGCGATCAATTGTCGATCGCACCCTATAGACATATCAATCACTGTAAATGTGTAAACAACAACTAATCTTCAATATCCAATTCAATAATTCATTACTTTAACTTAATATAATGTTGGATCAATTGTCGATCGCCCCTTTAGAGATATCAATCATTGTAAATGTGCAAACAACAACTTATTTTCAATAACCAATTCAGTAATTCACTACTTTAACTTAATATAATGTTGTGATCAATTGTCAATCGCACCCTTTAGACATATCAATTACTTTAAATGTGTAAACAATAACTAATCTTCAATTTAAATTTAACAATTCATTTCTTAAAGTTTATATATTTTTGCGATCAATTGTCGATCGCACCCTATAGACATATCAATCACTGTAAATGTGTAAACAACAATTAATTTTCAATAACAATTTCAGTAATTCATTACTTTTACTTAATATAATGTTGTGATCAATTGTCGATCGCACCCTTTAGATATATCAATCACCGTAAATGTGTAAACAAAAACTTATCTTCAATATTCAATTCAATAATTCATGACATTAACTTAACGTAATATTTCGATCAATTTTCGATCACACACTTTAAACATATTTATGACTGTAAATGTGTAAATAAGAATTAATATTCAATAACCAAGTAAATAATTCATTACTTTAACTTAATAAAATGGTGCGATCAATTGTCGATCGCGCCCTTTAGACATATCAATCGCTGTAAATGTGTAAACAACAATTAATCTTCAATAACCAATTCAATAATTCATTAACTTAACGTATTATAATGTTGCGATCAATTGTCGATCACACCCCTTAGACATGTCAATCACTGAAAATGTGTAAAGAACAACTAATATTCAATAACAAATTCAATAATTCATTACTTAAACTTAATATAATGTTGCGATCAATTGTCGATCGCACCCTTTAGACATATCAATCACTGTAAATGTGTAAACAACAACTAATCTTCAATATAAATTCAATAATTCATTTCTTAAACTTTATATATTTTTGCTATCAATTGTCAATCGCACCCTATAGACATATCAATCACTGTAAATGTGTAAACAACAACTAATCTTCAATATCTAATTCAATAATTCATTACTTTAGCTTAATTTAATGTTGCGATCAATTGTCGATCGCCCCCTTAAAACATTAATGCGGAATTTTTTTGTTGTGCTGAGTATATGAAAACGCAACTGATATTTGAATTCACAGTAATCAATCAAAATTTCTATCAATGTCAAATGTAGTATTTTTGATATCGTCTCCATAGGGATAGCAAGCTAAGAAGCATGATTGAGACTAAGATTTAAACTGAATTGCTAAAAGAATCCTATATACAATTTGAATCATAAGAATTAAAGAATTGATGTGGAGTAAAAGACACTAGTGACATTCATCCAATTTAAACTCAAGTCAGCACTCTGTTCTGCAATTGATCTTGACAATGAATAAGTTGACTTGCTAAATCTGTTATCAATTGACTTCTCATGCAAGTTTCACCTTAAATCACAGATTTACCTTATAGATCATCAACAGTGATCTGCTAAAAGATCTCTCAATTCAATTTAACAGATCTAAATTATATAGTTGCATATATCTCTATACTACAATCTATACAACTTATAAGTACAATCTGTAGAAAAACAGATCTGTAGTTTATCTCTAGCACTACGATCCTCTGTTCTTAGATCTGAAACCTAATCGCCATCTCTGGTCTAAATCAAATCTCAGAATAACAATATTACGTAACTCTTGTTCTTGTAATTCAATCAGCTCATGAAAATCAAGTAGATCTGGCTATAATTGAACAAAAACATTGCAATTGAAGTGATAATCAACATCAAAATTCAACAAATCAACAAAGCTTTTAGCTAGCACATCTACTTCAGCATATCCAATCAAAGTACAAAATCATCATCAACATGCTTAAGATCTAAATCTTACCAAGGAAGATTGAAGCTAGACTCTGTCACAATTGTAGCTTCACAATCTTCAAGCTAAATCTCAATGATCAATAGAAACAGAGTACAAAACTTCTTCAAGAAACTTCTCTGAAGATGTTGAATAAAGCGTATAGAATAATCTAGAATTTCTCTTAAAGTATATCATAATGTCAAAAGTAAAATCTATCGTCTAAACTTTCTACTCTCTAAAAAAATTCACTCTCCAAAATTCTTTTCAATTTTTACTTCTGAGCTCATATTTATAGAGTTTGGCTTAGTGGCAATTTTGAAATAAAATCAATAAAGAAACACAAATTGGCGAAGTAACATTTTTCTTCATTTATATCGCCTGTTCCTTCGCATGAACCAAACGACTTCTTCAAATCTCGCTTGTCCTGAATGCCAAGCTAACAATCTCCCTAGGCGGAATGTTCTCAATACTGCCATAGTATGTCGCCTGATACTCAGGCGAGTTGATATTCTTCACCAAAACACTTTTCTAGTTAAAACCCTCTAGGCGATGTCTCATCAAATGTCGCGTGTTACTATCCTTTGACTTAGCAACATGTCTCCTTTATCGCCTCAACTATTGCCTCAAGGCAGGCAAAGTCCAACTTTCATCGCCTAAATTTTATGCCAGGATGGCGACATATGAAGGCAAGGAGTCTCTGATTCGCGTTGCATGTTTTAATCTTCGAGGACAGATCTTCTTTATATCGCATGTTTCATTGCCCTCTACTCCAAATCGTGGCAATGTCCACAAGCGAATTTGTTTCTCAGCAATACATTTCGCCAGTTTGCTGACTTTGGATGAAATTCTGATTTGGCCATTCTTTCTTTAGAATTTGCATGTTTTAGCTTCTTTTCCACAACTTTTCATCCAAGTCCCTGTCTCAACAATAATAGACTAGAATTAATAGAAATGTATTCAATATCTCATCATTTAAGCTCAATTTCATTACATTCAAGCTCATAAAGTATGCTAAAACATCAGTAAATTCTAGACTTATCAAACATATCAATCATTGTAAATGTGTAAATAACAACTAATTTTCAATAACCAATTCAGTAATTCATTACTTTAACTTAATATAATGTTGGGATCAATTGTCGATCGCACACTTTAGACATATCAATCACCGTAAATGTGTAAACAAAAACTAATCTTCAATATCCAATTCAATAATTCATTACATTGACTTAACGTAATGTTGCTATCAATTATCGATCACACCCTTTAGACATATCTATCACTGTAAATGTGTAAATAATAATTAATATTCAATAACCAATTCAATAATTCATTACTTTAACTTAAAAAAATTTCAGATCAATTGTCAATCGCACCCTTTAGACATATCAATCACTGTAAATGTGTAAACAACAATTAGTTTTCAATAACCAATTCAATAATTCATAACTTTAACTTAATATAATGGTGAGATCAGTTGTCGATCGCACCATTTAGACATATTAATCACGGTAAATGTGTAAACAACAATTAATCTTCAATAAAGAATTCAATAATTCATTACATTAACTTAACATAATGTTGCGATCAATTGTCGATCGCACCCTTTAAACATAGCTATCACTGTAAATGTGTAAACAATAATTATTATTCAATAACAAATTCAATACTTGATTACTTTAACTTAATATAATGTTGCTATAAATTTTCGATTGCACCCTTTAAACATATCAATCACTATAAATATGTAAACAACAACTAATCTTCAATATCCTATTCAATAATTCATTACATTTTCTTAATATAATGTTGCGATCAATTGTCGATCGCACCCTTTATACATAGCTATCACTATAAATGTGTAAAAAATAATAAATTTTCAATAACCAATTCAATAATTCATTACTTTAACTTAATATAATGTTGCGATCAATTGTCGATCGCACCCTTTAGACATATAAATCACTGTAAATGTGTTAACAACAATTAATCTTCAGTAACCAATTCAATAATTCATTACTATAAATTAATATAATGTTGCGATCAATTGTCGATCACACTCTTTAGACATATCAATCAGTGTAAATGTGCAAACAATAATTAATTTTCAATAACCAATTCAATAATTCGTTACTTTAACTTAATATAATGTTGCGATCAATTGTCGATCACACCCTTTATCAATCACTGTAAATGTGTAAACAACAACTAATCTTCTATAACCAATTCAATAATTTATTACTTTTACTTAATATAATGTTGCGATCAATTTTCAATTGCACCGTTTAGAAATATCAATCACTGAAAATGTGTAAACAACACCTAATCTTCAATATCCAATTCAATAATTCATTACATTAACTTAACATAATGTTGCGATCAATTGTCGATCGCACCCTTTAGACATATATATCACTGTAAATGTGTAATCAATAATTAATATTCATTAACTAATTAAATAATTCATTATTTTAACTTAATATAATCTTGCTATCAATTGTCGATCGCACACTTTACACATATAAATCATTTTAAATATTTAAACAACAATTAATTTTCAATAACAAATTTAATAATTCATTACTTTAACTTAATATAATGTTGCGATCAATTGTCGATCCCACCCTTTATCAATCACTTTAAATGTGTAAACAACAACTAATCTTCTATAACCAATTCAATAATTCATTACTTTAACTTAATACAATGTTGCAATCAATTTTCGATCGAACCCTTTGTACATTTAAATCACCGTAAGTGTGTAAATAACAACTAATATTCAATATCCAATTCAGTACTTCATTACATTAACTTAACGTAATGTTGCGATTCATTGTCGACCGCACCCTTTAGACATAGCTATCACTGTAAATGTGTAAAAAATAATTAATCTTCATTAACCAATTCAGTAATTCATTACTTTAACTTATTATGATGTTGCGATCAAATTTCGATCGCACCCTTTAGACATATCAATCACTGTAAATGTGTTAAAAACAATTAGTCTTCAATAACCAATTCAGTAATTCATTACTTTAACTTAATATAATGTTGCGATCAATTGCTGATCGCACCCTTTAGACATATCAATCATTGGAAATGTGTAAAGAACAATTAATTTTCAATAACCAATTCAATGATTCATTACTTTAACTTAATATAATGGTGCGATCAATTGTCGATCACACCCTTTATCAATTACTTAAAATGTGTAAACAACAACTAATCTTCTTTAATCAATTCAATAATTCATTACTTTAAATTAATACAATGTTGCAATCAATTTTCGATCGAACCTTTTAGACATATCAAACACTGTAAATGTGTAAACAACAATTAATCTTCAATAACCAATTAAATAATTCATTACTTTAACTTAATATAATGTTGCGATCAATTGTCGATTGCACCCTTTAGACATATCAATCACTGTAAATGTGTAAATAACAATTAATCTTCAATTACCAATTCAATAATTCATTACTTTAGATTAATATAATGTTGCGAACAATTTTCGATCCCACGCTTTAGACATATCAATCACTGTAAATGTGTAAACAACAAGTAATCCTCAATAACTAATGCAATAATTCATTACTTTAACTTAATATAATGTTGCGATCAATAGTCGATCGCACCCTTTGGACATATCAATCACTATAAATGTGTTAACAACAATAAGTCTTCAATAACCAAATCAGTAATTCATTACTTTAACTTAATATGATATTGTGATCAATTGTCGATCGCACCCTTTAGACATATCAATCACTATAAATATGTAAACAACAATTAATATTCAGTAACCAATTCAATAATTCATAACTATAACTTAATATAATGGTGCAATCAATTGTCGATCGCACCTTTTAGACATATCATTCACAGTAAATGTGTAAACAAAAATTAATCTTCAATAACAATTTCATTAAATCATTACATTAACTTAACGAAATGTTGCGATCAATTGTCGATCGTACCATTTAGACATAGCTTTCACTGTAAATGTTTAAACAATAATTAATTTTCAATAACAAATTCAATAAATCATTACTTTAACTTAATATAATGTTGCGATCAATTGTCAATCACACCCTTTATCAATCACTGTAAATGTGTAAAGAACAACTAATCTTCTATAACCAATTCAAAAATTTATTACTTTTACTTAACATAATGTTGCGATCAATTTTCAATTGCACCGTTAAGACATATCAATCACTGAAAATGTGTAAACAACACCTAATCTTCAATATTCAATTCAATAATTCATTACATTAACTTAACGTAATGTTGCGATCAATTGTCGATTGCACCCTTTAGACATATCAATCACTGTAAATGTGTAAATAACAATTAATCTTCAATAACCAATTCAATAATTCATTACTTTAGATTAATATAATGTTGCGAACAATTTTCGATCCCACGCTTTAGACATATCAATCACTGTAAATGTGTAAAGAACAAGTAATCCTCAATAACTAATGCAATAATTCATTACTTTAACTTAATATAATGTTGCGATCAATAGTCGATCGCAGCCTTTGGACATATCAATCACTATAAATGTGTTAACAACAATAAGTCTTCAATAACCAATTCAGTAATTCATTACTTTAACTTAATATGATGTTGTGATCAATTGTCGATCGCACCCTTTAGACATATCAATCACTATAAATATGTAAACAACAATTAATATTCAGTAACCAATTCAATAATTCATAACTATAACTTAATATAATGGTGCAATCAATTGTCGATCGCACCTTTTAGACATATCATTCACAGTAAATGTGTAAACAAAAATTAATCTTCAATAACAATTTCATTAAATCATTACATTAACTTAACGAAATGTTGCGATCAATTGTCGATCGTACCATTTAGACATAGCTTTCACTGTAAATGTTTAAACAATAATTAATTTTCAATAACAAATTCAATAAATCATTACTTTAACTTAATATAATGTTGCGATCAATTGTCAATCACACCCTTTATCAATCACTGTAAATGTGTAAAGAACAACTAATCTTCTATAACCAATTCAAAAATTTATTACTTTTACCTAACATAATGTTGCGATCAATTTTCAATTGCACCGTTAAGACATATCAATCACTGAAAATGTGTAAACAACACCTAATCTTCAATATTCAATTCAATAATTCATTACATTAACTTAACGTAATGTTGCGATCAATTGTCGATTGCACCCTTTAGACATATCAATCACTGTAAATGTGTAAATAACAATTAATCTTCAATAACCAATTCAATAATTCATTACTTTAGATTAATATAATGTTGCGAACAATTTTCGATCCCACGCTTTAGACATTTCAATCACTGTAAATGTGTAAACAACAAGTAATCCTCAATAACTAATGCATTAATTCATTACCTTAACTTAATATAATGTTGCGATCAATAGTCGATCGCAGCCTTTGGACATATCAATCACTATAAATGTGTTAACAACAATAAGTCTTCAATAACCAATTCAGTAATTCATTACTTTAACTTAATATGATGTTGTGATCAATTGTCGATCGCACCCTTTAGACATATCAATCACTATAAATATGTAAACAACAATTAATATTCAGTAACCAATTCAATAATTCATAACTATAACTTAATATAATGGTGCAATCAATTGTCGATCGCACCTTTTAGACATATCATTCACAGTAAATGTGTAAACAAAAATTAATCTTCAATAACAATTTCATTAAATCATTACATTAACTTAACGAAATGTTGCGATCAATTGTCGATCGTACCATTTAGACATAGCTTTCACTGTAAATGTTTAAACAATAATTAATTTTCAATAACAAATTCAATAAATCATTACTTTAACTTAATATAATGTTGCGATCAATTGTCAATCACACCCTTTATCAATCACTGTAAATGTGTAAAGAACAACTAATCTTCTATAACCAATTCAAAAATTTATTACTTTTACTTAACATAATGTTGCGATCAATTTTCAATTGCACCGTTAAGACATATCAATCACTGAAAATGTGTAAACAACACCTAATCTTCAATATTCAATTCAATAATTCATTACATTAACTTAACGTAATGTTGCGATCAATTGTCGATCGCACCCTTTAGACATATATATCACTGTAAATGTGTAATCAATAATTAATATTCATTAACTAATTAAATAATTCATTACTTTAACTTAATATAATCTTGCTATCAATTGTCGATCGCACACTTTACACATATAAATCATTTTAAATGTGTAAACAACAATTAATTTTCAATAACAAATTTAATAATTCATTACTTTACCTTAATATAATGTTGCGATCAATTGTCGATCCCACCCATTATCAATCACTTTAAATGTGTAAACAACAACTAATCTTCTATAACCAATTCAATAATTCATTACTTTAACTTAATACAATGTTGCAATCAATTTTCGATCGAACCCTTTGTACATTTAAATCACCGTAAGTGTGTAAACAACAACTAATATTCAATATCCAATTCAATAATTCATTACATTAACTTAACGTAATGTTGCGATCCATTGTCGACCGCACCCTTTAGACATAGCTATCACTGTAAATGTGTAAACAATAATAAATCTTCATTAACCAATTCAGTAATTCATTACTTTAACTTATTATGATGTTGCGATCAATTTTCGATCGCACCCTTTAGACATATCAATCACTGTAAATGTGTTAACAACAATTAGTCTTCAATAACCAATTCAGTAATTCATTACTTTAACTTAATATAATGTTGCGATCAATAATTGCTCGCACCCTTTAGACATATAAATCATTGGAAATGTGTAAACAACAATTTATTTTCAATAACCAATTCAATAATTCATTACTTTAACTTAATATAATGGTGCAATCATATGTCGATCGCACCCTTTATCAATTACTTTAAATGTGTAAACAACAACAAATCTTCTTTAATCAATTCAATAATTCATTACTTTAACTTAATACAATGTTGCAATCAATTTTCGATCGAACCATTTAGACATATCAAACACTGTAAATGTATAAACAACAATTAATCTTCAATAACCAATTAAATAATTCATTACTTTAACTTAATATAATGTTGCGATCAATTGTAATGTGTTAACAACAACTTATCTTCAATAACCAATTCAATAATTCATTACTTTAACTTAATATAATGTTGCTATTAATTGTGGATTGCCCCCTTTAGACATATCAATCATTGTTAATTTGTAAACAACAACTAATTTTCAATAACAAATTCAGTAAATCATTACTTTAACTTAATATAATGTTGCAATCAATTGTCGATCACACCCTTTAGACTTATCAATCACTGTACATGTGAAAAAAAATTAAAATTCAATAACCAATTCAATAATTCATTACCTTAACTTAATATAATGTTGCGATCAATTGTCGATCGCACCCTTTATCAATCACTGTAAATGTGTAAACAACAACTTATCTTCTATAAACAAATCAATAATTCATTACTTTAACTTATTATAATGTTGCGATCAATTTTGGATCGCACCCTTTAGACATATCAATCACTGTAAATTTGTAAACATCAACTTATCTTCAATATCCAATTCAATAATTCATTACATTAACTTAACGTAATGTTGCGATACATTGTCGATCGCACCTTTTAGACATATCTATCACTTTAAATGTGTAATCAATAATTAATATTCAATAACTAATTTAATAATTCATTACTTTAACTTAATATAATGTTGCGATCAATTGTCGATCGCACCCTTTAGACATATCAATCATTGTAAATGTGTAAAGAACAATTAGTTTTCAAAAACGAATTCAATAATTCATTACTTTAACTTAATATAATGTTGCGATCAATTGTCGATCGCTCCCTTTATCAATCACATTAAATGTGTAAACAACACCTAATCATCTATAACCAAATAAATAATTCATTACTTTAAGTTAATCACTGTATAAACAACAACTAATCTTTAGCAACTAATTCAATAATTCATTACTTTAACTTAATATAATGTTGCGATCAATTGTTGATCGCACCCTTTAGACATATCAGTCACTGTAAATGTGTTAACAACTTCAATAACAAATTCATTAATTAATTACTTTAAGTTAATATAATAATGTGAACAATTGTCGATCGCACCCTTTAGACATATCAATCACTGTAAATGTGTAAACATCAATTAATATTCATTAACCAATTCAATAATTCATGACTTTAACTTAATATAATGGTGTGATCAATTTTCGATCGCACCATTTAGAAATAACAATCATAGAAAATGTGTAAATAAAAATTAATCTTCAATAACCAATTCAGTAAATCATTACATTAACTTAACGTAATGTTGCGATCAATTGTCGATCGCACCCTTTAGACATAGCTATCACTTTAAATCTGTAAACAATATGCAATTTTCAATAACAAATTCAATAACTCATTACTTAAACTTAATATAATGTTGCAATCAATTGTCGATCGCACCCTTTATCAATTGCTTTCAATGTGTAAACAACAACTAATCTTCCATAATCAATTCAATAATTCATTACTTTAACTTAATACAATGTTGCAATCAATTTTCGATCGAACCTTTTAGACATATCAAACACTGTAAATTAGTAAACAACAACTTTTCTTCAATATCCAATTCAATAATTCATTACATTAACTTATTATGATGTTGGGATTAATTGTCGATTGCACCCTTTAGATATATCAATCACTGTAAATGTGTAAACATCAATTAATCTTCAATAACCAATTCAATAATTCATTACTTTAAGTTAATATAATGTTGCGACCAAATGACGATTGCACTCTTTAAACATATCAATCACTGTAAATGTGTAAACAACACTTCAATAACCAAGTCAATAATTTATTACTTTAGCTTCATATAATGGTGTGATCAATTTTTGATCACACCTTTTAGACGTATCAATCACTGTATATGTATAAACAACAACTTATCTTCAGCAACTAATTCAATAATTCATTACTTTAACTTAATATAATGTTGCGATCAATTGTCGATCGCACCCTTTAGACATATCAATCACTGTAAATGTGTTAACAACTTCAATAACAAATTCATTAATTAATTACTTTAACTTAATATAATGTTGTGAACAATTTTCAATCGCACCCTTTAGACTTATCAATCACTGTAAATGTGTAAACAACAATTAATATTCATTAACCAATTCAATAATTCATTAATTTAACTTAATATAATGGTGTGATCAATTTTCGATCGCATCATTTAGACATAACAATCATAGAAAATGTGTAAACAAAAATTAATCTTCAATAACCAATTCAGTAAATCATTACATTAACTTAACGTAATGTTGCGATCAATTGTCGATCGCACCCTTTAGACATAGCTATCACTGTAAATGTGTAAACAATATGCAATTTTCAATAACAAATTCAATATTTCATTACTTAAACTTAATATAATGTTGCGATCAACTGTCGATCGCACACTTTATCAATTGCTTTAAATGTGTAAACAACAACTAAACTTCTATAACCAATTCAATAATTCATGACTTTAACTTAATATAATGTTGCGATCAATTTTCAATTGCTCCCTTTAGACATATCAATCACTGTAAATGTGTTAACAACAATTAGTCTTCAATAACAAATTCAGTAATTCATTACTTTAACTTAATATAATGTTGCGATCAATTGTCAATCGCACCCTTTAGACATATCAATCATTGTAAATGTGTAAACAACAATTAATTTTCAATAACCAATTCAATAATTTATTACTTTAACTTAATATAATGGTGCGATCAATTGTCGATCTCACCCCTTATCAATTACTTTAAATGTGTAAACAACAACTAATCTTCTATAATCAATTCAATAATTCATTACTTTAACTTAATACAATGTTGCAATAAATTTTCGATCGAACCTTTTAGACATATCAAACACTGTAAATTAGTAAACAACAACTTTTCTTCAATATCTAATTCAATAATTCATTACATTAACTTATTATGATGTTGAGATCAATTGTCGATTGCACCTTTTAGATATATCAATCACTGTAAATGTGTAAACAATAATTAATCTTCAATAACCAATTCAATAATTCATTACTTTAAGTTAATATAATGTTGCGATCAATTGTCGGTTGCACCCTTTAGACATATCAATCACTGTAAATGTGTAAACAACAATTAATCTTCAATAACCAATTCAATAATTCATTACTTTAGCTTAATATAATGTTGCAAACAATTTTCGATCACACCCTTTAGATATATCAATCACTGTAAATGTGTAAACAACAACTAATCCTGAATAACTAATTCAAAAATTCAATACTTTAACTTAATATAATGTTGCGATCAATTGTCGATCGCACCCTTTAGACATATCAATCACTATAAATGTGTTAACAACAATAAGTCTTTAATAACCAATTCAGTAATTCATTACTTAAACTTAATATAATATTGTGATCAATTGTCGAGCGCACCCTTTAGACATATCAATCACCGTAAATATTTAAACAACAATTAATATTCAATAACCAATTCGATATTTCATTACTATAACTTAATATAATGGTGCAATCAATTGTTGATCGCACCATTTAGACATATCATTCACAGTAAATGTGTAAACAAAAATTAATCTTCAATAACCATTTCAGTAAATCATTACATTAACTTAACGTAATGTTGCAATCAATTGTCGATCGTACCATTTAGACATAGCTATCACTGTAAATGTGTTAAAAATAATTAATTTTCAATAACAAATTCAATAAATCATTACTTTAGCTTAATATAATGTTGCGATTAATTGTCGATCGCACTCTTTAGACATATAAATCACTGTAATTTGTTAACAACAACTAATCTTCAGTAACAAATTCAATAATTCATTACTTTAAATTAATATAATGTTGCGATTAATTGTGGATTGCCCCCTTTAGACATATCAATCATTGTTTATCTGTAAACAACAACCAGTTTTCAATAACCAATTAAGTAATTCATTACTTAAACTTAATTTAATGTTGCAATCAATTGTCGATCACACCCTTTAGACATATCAATCACTGTAACTGTGCAACAAAAAATTAAAATTCAATAACCAATTCAATAATTCATTACCTTAACTTAATATAATGTTGCGATCAATTGTCGATCGCACCCTTTATCAATCACTTTAAATGTTAAAACAACAACTTATCTTCTATAACCAATTCAATAAATCATTACTTTAACTTAATACAATGTTGCGATCAATTTTCGTTCGAACCCTTTAGACATATCAATCACTATAAATGTGTAAACAACATTTAATTTTCGGTAACCAATTCAATATATCATTAATTTAACTTAACGTAATGTTGCAATCTATTGTTACTCTTTAGACATATCTATCACTGTAAATGTGTAAACAACAATTAAATTTCTATAACCAATTCAATAATTCATTACTTCAACTCAATATAATTTTGCAATCAATTGTCAATCACATTCTTTAGACATATCAATCACTGTAAATGTGTAAACAACAACTAATCATCAACAACCAATTCAATAATTCATTACTTTCACTTAACGTAATGTTGCAATCAATTGTCGAAAGCACCCTTCAGCAAAACTATCACAGTATTGCGTAAACAGCAATTAATCTTCAATATCCAATTCAATAACTCATTACTTTAACTTTAAATAACGTTGCGATCAATTGTCGATCGCACTCCTTTGACATATCAATCACTGTAAATGTGTTAACAACAATTAAGTTTTAATAACAAATTAAATAATTTATTACATTAACTTTATATAATGTGGCATTATCGTACCCTTTATTAATCACTGTAAAGGTGTAAACAACAACTAATATTCAATAACAAATTAAATAATTCATTACTTTAACTTAATAAAATATTGCGATGAATTGTCGATCACACCCTTAAGACATATCTATCACTGTAAATGTGTAAACAACAACTAATCTTCAATAACCAATTGAATAATTTATTTCTTTAATTTAACGTACTGTTTCACCTTTTAGACATATCTATCACTGTAAATGTGTTAACAACAATTAATATTCAATAACCAATTCAATAATTCATTACTTTCACTTAACAAAATGTTGCGATCAATTGTCCATCGCACCCTTTGACATGTCAATAATTGTAAATTTGTTAAGAACAACTAATTTTCAATATCCAATTCAATAATTCATTACTTTAACTTAATGTAAAGTTGCAACCAATTGTTGATCGCACCCTTTAGAAATATAAATCATTGTAAATGTGTAAACTACAACTAATCTACAATATCCAATTCTATAATTAATTACTTAAACTTAATATAATGTTGCGATCAATTGTCGATCACACCCTTTAGACAAATCAATCACTGTAAATGTGTAAACAACAACTACTATTCAATAATGAATTCAATAATTCATTACTTTAACTTAATCTAATGTTGCGATCAATAATCGATCGCATCCTTTAGACATATAAAACACTTTAAATGTGTATACAACAATTACTTTTCAATAACCAATTCAATAATTTAACTTAATATATTATTGCGATCAATTACCGATCGCACCCTTTAGACATATCAGTCTCTATAAATGTGTAAACAACAATTAATTTGCAATAATTAATTCAATAATTCATTACTTTAACTTAATATAATGTTGCGATCAACTGTTGATACCACCCTTAGACATATCAATCAAGGAAAATGTGTAAACAACAACTAATCTTCAATAACCAATTCAATAATTCATTACTTTAACTTAATATAATGTCGCGATCAATTGTCGATCGCACCCCTTAGACATATCAATCACTGTAAATGTGTAAACAACAACTAATATTCAATATCCAATTCAATAATGCTTAACTTTAACTTAACGTATTGTTGCGATCAATTGTCGATCGCGCCCTTTAGAAATATCAATCACTATAAATGTGTAAACAATAACTAATCTACAATATCCAATTCTATAATTCATTACTTAGACTTAATATAATGTTATGATCAATTGTCGATCGCACCCTCTAGACATATCAATCACTGTGAATGTGTAAACAATAACTAATCGTCAATATCCAATTCAATAATTCATTACTTTAATGTAACGTAATATTGCTATCAATTGTCGATCGCGCTCTTTTGACATATCAATCACTGTAAATGTGTAAGCAACAACTAATCTTCAATATCTAATGTAATAATTCATTACTTTAACTTAATATAATGTTGCGATCAATTGTCGATCGCACTTTTTGCACATTTTTATCACTGTGAATGTGTAAATAACAAGTAATATTCAATAATCAAATAAATAATTCATTACTTTAACTTAATATAATGTTGGGATCAATTGTCAATCGCACCCTTTAGACATATCAGTCACTATAAATGTGTAAACAACAACTAATCTTCAATATCCAATTCAATAATTAATTGCTTTAACTTAATATAATGTTGCGTTCAATTGTGGATCGCACCCTTTAGACATATGAATTAGTGTAATTGTGTGAACAACAATTAATATTCAATTACCAATTCAATAATTCAACATTTTAATTTAATATAATATTGTGATCAATTGTCGATCGTGCCATTTAGATATATCAATCACAGTAAATGTGTAAACAATAACTAATCGTCAATATCATGTTCAATAATACATTACGTTAACTTGACATAATGTAGCGATCAATTGTCGATCGCACCCTTTAGAGACATCTTTCATTGTAAATGTGTAAACAATAATTAAGATTCAATAACCAATTCAATAATTCATTACTTTAACTTAGTATAATGTTGCAATCAATTGTCGATCGCACCCTTTATATAATTCATTACTTTAACTTAAAATGTCTAAACAACAATTACTTTTCAAGAACCAATTCAATAAATCATTACTTTTACTTAATATATTGTTGCGATCAATTACCGATCGCGCCTTTTAGAGATATCAGTCACTGTAAATGTGTAAACAACAATTAATTTTCAATAACCAATTTAATAATTTAAAACTTTAACTTAATATAATGTTGCAATCAATTGTCAATTGCATCCTTTATCAATCATTGTAAATGTGTAAACAACAACTAATCTTTAATAACCAATTTAATAATTCATTACTTTAACTTAAACTAATATTGCGATCAATTGTCGATCGCACCTTTTAGACATATCAATCACTGAAAATGTGTAAAAAACAATTAATATTAAATAACCAATTCAACAATTCATTACTTTAACTTAATATAATGTTGCGATCAATTGACGATCGCACCCTTTAGAACTATCAATCTCTGTAAATGTGTAAACAACAATAAATTTTCAATAACCAATTCAATAATTCCTTACTTTAACTTAATAATGTTGCGATCAATAGTCGATCGCACCCTTTAGACATATCAATCATTGTAAATGTGTAAACAACAACTAATCTTTATTAATCAATTAAAGAATTCATTACTTTAACTTAATATAATGTTGCGATAAATTGTCGATTGCATCTTTTAGACATATCTATCATTGTAAATGTGTAAACAATTAATTTTCATTAACCAATTCAAGAATTCATTACTTTAACTTAATATAATGATGCGATCAATTATTGATCGCACCCCTTAGACATATCAATCACTATAAATGAGTAAACAACAATTAATTTTCTATAAGCAATTCAATAATTCATTACTTTATGTTAATATAATGTTGCGATCAATTGTTGATCGCACCCTTTAGACATATCAATCACTGTAAATTTGTAAACAACAATTAATTTTCCATAACCAATTCAATAATTTAATACTTTAACTTAAAACAATCTTGCGATCAATTGTCGGAAGAAAAAAAAATAACAGACCTGTTATTTGGAAAGAAGTAAGATCGCACCCATTAGACATATCAACAACAATTAATTTTCAATAACCAATTCAATAATTCATTACATTAACTTTATATAATGTTGCGATCAATTGTCGATCGCAGCCTTTAGACATATGAATCACTATAAATGTGTAAGAAACAATTAAATTTCAATAACTAATTCAATAATTTATTACTTTAACTTAATGTATGTTGCGATCAATTGTCGATCACACCCTTTAGACATATCAATTACTGTAAATGTGTAAACAACAACTAATATTCAGTAACCAATTAAATAATTCATTACTTTAACTTAACATAATGTTGCGATCAATTGTCGATCGCACCCTTTAGACATATCTATCACTATAAATGTGTAAACAACAATTAATATTCAATAATCAATTCAATACTTCATTACTTTAATTTAATATAATATTGCGATCAATCATCGATCGCACCCTTTAGACATATCAATCACTATTAATCTGTAAACAATAACTAATCTTCAATATCCAATTCAATAATTCATTACTTTAACCTTATATAATGTTGCCATCAATAATCAATCGCACCTTTTAGACATATCAAACACTATAAATGTATAAACAATAACTAATCGTCAATATCCTGTTTAATAATTCATCACTTTAAGTTAACGTAATATTTCGATCAATTGTCGATCGTACCCTCTTGACAAATCTATCCATATAAATAAGTAAACAACAACTAATCTTCAATATCCAATTCAATAATTCATTACTTTAACTTTATATAATGTTGCCATCAATAATCAATCGCACCTTTTAGACATATCAATCACTGTAAATGTGTAAACAATAACTAATCGTCAATATCCCGTTTAATCATTTATCACTTTAAGTTACCGTAATATTTCGATCAATTGTCGATCGCACCCTCTAGACAAATCTATCCATGTAAATAAGTAAACAACAACTAATCTTCAATAACCAATTCAATAATTCATTACTTTAACTTAATATAATGTTGCGATGAATTGTCGATCGCACCCTTTAGACATATCTACCAATGTAAATGTGTAAAAAGCAACTTATCTTCAATAACCAATTCAGTAATTCATTACTTAACTTAACGTAATATTGCGATCAATTGTCGATCGCACTTTTTAGAATTATCTATCACTGTTAATGTCTTAACAACAATTAATATTCAATAACTAATTGAATAATTCATTACTTTCACTTAACATAATGTTGCGATCAATTGTCGATCAAACCCTTTAGACATGTCAATCACTGTAAATAAGTAACCATAAATTAATTCATTACTTTAACTTAATGTAAAGTTGCAATCAATTGTTGATCACACCCTTTAGATATGTCAATCACTATAAATGTGTTAACAACAATTAATCTACAATATCCAATTCGATAATTCATAACTTAAACTAAATATAATGTTGCGATCAATTGTCCATCACACTCTTTAGACAAATCAATCACTGTAAATAAGTAAACATCAATAAAGTTTCAATAACCAAATCAGTAATTCATTACTTTAACTTAATATAACGTTGCGATCAATTGTCGATCGCATCCTTTAGACATATTAAACATTATAAATGAGTAAACAACAATTAATTTTCAATACCCAATTCAATAATTCATTACTTTAACTAATTATAAATTTGCGATAAATTATCGATCGCACCCTTTAGACATAACCATCACTATAAATTTATAAAAAACAATTAATATTCAATTACCAATTCAATAATTCATTACTTTAACTTAATATAATGTTGCGATCAATTGTCGATAGCACCCTTTAAACATATCAATCACTATAAATGTGTAAACAACAATTAAATTTCAATAACCAATTCAATAATTCATTACTTTAACTTAATATATGTTGCGATCAATTGTCGATCGCACCCTTTAGACATATCAATCACTATAAATGTGTAAACAACAACTAATCTTCACTAACCAATTAAATAATTCATTAATTTAACTCAATATAATGTTGCGATCAATTGTCGATCACACCTTTTAGACATGTCTATCATTGTAAATGTGTAAACAACAATTGATTTTCATTAACCAATTCAAGAATTCATTACTTTAACTTAATATAAAGTTGTGATCATTTGTCGATCACACCCTTTAGACATATCAACCACTGTAAATAAGTAAACATTAATTAATTTTCAATTACCAATTTAGTAATTCATTACAGTAACTTAATATAATGTTGCGATCAATTGTCGATCGCACCCTTTAGACATATCAATAACTATAAATGAGTAAACAACAATTAATTTTCAATTAGCAATTCAATAATTCATTACTTTAACTTAATATAATATTGCGATCAATTGTCGATCGCACCCCTTAGACATATCGATCACTGAAAATGTGTAAAAAAATTAATTTTCAATAATCAATTCAAAAATTCTTTACATAAACTTAATATAATGTTGTGATCAATGGTCGATCGCACCCTTTAAACATATCAATCACTGTAAATGTGTAAACAACAATTAATATTCAATTACCAATTCAATAAATCATTACTTTAACTTAACGTAATCTTGCGATTAGTTAAAGATCGCACCCTTTAGACATATCTATCACTGTAAATGTGTAAACAACAATTACTTTTCAATAACTAATTCAATAATTCATTACTTTAACTGAATATAATGTTGCGATCGATTATCGATCGCACCCTTTAGACATATCAATCACTGTAAATATGTAAACAACAATTAATATTCAATTACCAATTCAATAAATCATTACTTTAATTTAATATAATATTGCGATCAATTGTCGATCGCACCCTTTAGACATAACAATCACTGTAAATGTGTAAACAAAAATTAATATTCAATTACAAATTCAATAATTCTTTACTTTAACTTAACATAATATTGCGATCTGTATTAGATCGCACCCTTTAGACATATCTATTTCTGTAAATGTTTAAACAACAATTAGTTTTCAATAACCAATTTAATAATTCATTATTTTAACTGAATATTATGTTGCGATCAATTATCGATCGCACCATTTAGACATGTCAATCACTGTAAATGTGTAAACAACAATTTATTTTCAATAACCAATTCAATAATTTATTATTTTAACTTAATATAATGTTGCGATCAATTATCGATCACACCCTTTAGATATATCAATCACTGTAAATGTGTAAAGACTAATTAATATTCAATTACAAATTCAATAATTCTTTACTTTAACTTAACATAATATTGCGATCAATCGTCGATCGCACCCCTTAGACATATTGATCACTGAAAATGTGTAAAAAAAAAATTATTTTCAATAATCAATTCAATAATTCATTACATTAACTAAATATAATGTTCTGATCAATGGTCGATTGCACCCTTTCGACAAATCAATCACAGTAAATGTGTAAACAACAATTAATATTCAATTACCAATTCAATAATTCATTACTTTAACTTAACGTAATCTTGCGATTAGTTGTAGATCGCACCCTTTAGACATATCTATCACTGTAAATGTGTAAATAACAATTACTTTTTAATAAGCAATTCAATAATTCATTACTTTAACTGAATATAATGTTGCGATTAATTATCGATCGCACCCTTTGGACATATCAATCACTGTAAATGTGTTAACAACAATTTATTTTTAATAACCAATTCAATAATTCATTATTTTAACTTAATATAATGTTGCGATCAATTATCGATCGCACCCTTTAGATATATCAATCACTGTAAATATGTAAACAACCATTAATATTCAATAAACAATTCAATAACTCAATACTTTAACTTAACATAATGTTGCGATCAATTGTCGATCGCAACCTTTAAACATATCAATCACTGTAAATGTGTAAACAACAATTAATATTCAATATCCAATTCAATAATTCATTACTTTAACTTAACATAAAGGTGCGATCAACTGTCGATCGCACCCTTTAGAAATATCAATCACTGTAAATGTGTAAACAACTAATCTAAAATATCCAATTCTATAATTCATTACTTAAGCTTTATATAATGTTGCGATTAATTGTCGATCGAACCCTTTAGAGATATAATCACTGTTAAAGTGTAAACAATAACTAATCTTCAATATCCAATTCAATAATTCATTACTTTAACTTAACGTAATGTTGCGATCAATTGTTGATCGCACCCTTTAGACATATTTATCACTGTAAATATGTAAACAACAATTAATATTCAATTACCAACTCAAGAATTTATAACTTTAACTGTATATAATGTTGCGATCAATTGTTGATCGCACCCTTAGCACATATCAATCACTGTAAATAAGTAAACATCAATTAATTTTCAATAACCAATTCAGTAATTCATTATTTTAACTTAATATAATATTCCGAACAATTATCGATCGAACCCTTTAGACATATCAATCACTATAAATGAGTAAATACAATTAATTTTCAATAACCAATTCAATAATTCATTACATTAACTTAATATAATGTCGCAATCAATTGTCGCTCGCACACTTTAGTGGTATCAATCACTGTAAATGTGTAAACAACAGCTAATCTTAAATATCAAATTCAATAATTCATTATTTTAACTTAACATAAAGTTGCGATCAATTGTTGATCGCATCCTTTAGAAATATTAATCACTGTAAATGTGTAAACAACAACTAATCTATAATATCCAATTATATAATTCATTACTTAAACTAAAAATAATGTTGCGATCACTTCTCGCTCGCACCCTTTAGACATCTCAATCACTCTAAATGTGTAAAGAATAACTAATCTTCAATATCCAATTCAATAACTCATTACTTTATGTTTATATAATGTTGCGATCGATTGTCGATCGTACCCATTGGACATATCTATCACTGTAAATGTGTAAACAACAATTAATATTCAATAAACTATTCAATAACTCATTACATTAACTTAATATATTGTTGCGATCAATTGTCGATCGCATTCTTTAGACATATCAATCATTGTAAATGTGTAAACAACAATCAATTTTTAATAAAAAATTTAGTAGTTTATTAATTTAACTTAATATTTTGTTACGATCAATTGTCGATCACACCCTTAAGATATATCAATCACTGTAAATGTGTAAACACCAATTAATTTTCAATAACCAATTCAAAAATACATTACTTTAACTTAATATAATGTAGCGATCAATTGTCGATCTCATTCTTTTGACATATCAATCATTGTAAATGTGTAAACAACAATAAATTTTCAATAAGAAATTTATTAATTCATTACTTTAACTTAATATAATGTTACGATCAATTGTCGATCGCACCCTTTAGATATATCAATCACTATAAATGTGTTAACAACAATTAGTTTTCAATAACCAATTCAATAATTCATTACTTTAACTTAATATTATGTTGCGATCAATTGTTGATCGCACCCTTTAGACATATTTATCACTGTAAATGTGTAACAACAATTAATATTCAATAACGAATTCAATAATTCATTACTTTAACTTAATATAATGTTGCGATGAATTGTCGACCGGACCCTTCCGACATATCAATAACTTTAAATATGTAAACAAAAATTCATTTTCAATAACAAATTCAATAATTCATTACTTTAACTTAATATAATGTTGCGATCAATTATAGATCGCACGCTTTAGACATATCAATCACTGTAAATTTATAAACAACAATTAATATTCATTTACAAATTCAATAATTTATTACTTGAACATAATATAATGTTGCGATCAATTAACGATCGCACCCTTTAGACATATCAATCATTGTAAATGTGTTAACAATAATTAATCTTCAATATCCAATTCAATAAATCATTATTTTAAGTTAATGTAATGTTGCGATCAATTGTCAATCGTACCCATTTGACATATCTATCACTATAAATGTGTAAACAACAATAAATATTCAATAAACAATTCAATAATTCATTACTTTAACTTAATATATTGTTGCGATCAATTGTCGATCACATTCTTTAGATATATCAATCATTGTAAATGTGTAAACAACAATCAGTTTTCAATAAAAAATTTAGTAGTTTATTAATTTAACTTAATATTTTGTTACGATCAATTGTCGATCACACCCTTAAGATATATCAATCACTGTAAATGTGTAAACACCAATTAATTTTCAATAACCAATTCAAAAATTCATTACTTTAACTTAATATAATGTCGCGATCAATTGTTGATGACACCCTTTAGACATATCTATCACTGTTAATGTGTAAATAACAATTAATATTCAATAACCAATTCAATAATTCATTACTTTGACTTAATATAATGTTGCAATGAATTGTCGACCGCACCCTTTAGACATATCAATCACTTTAAATATGTAAACAACAATTAATTTTCAATAAAAAATTCAATAATTCATTACTTTAACTTAGTATAATGTTGCGATCAATTATAGATCGCACCCTTTAGACATATCAATCACTGTAAATTTATAAATAACAAATAATATTCATTTACCAATTCAATAATTTATTACTTTAACATAATATAATGTTGCGATCAATTGTCGATCACACACTTTAGACATATCAATCACTGTAAATGTGTAAACAATAATTTATATTCAATTACCAATTCAATAATTCATTACTTTAACTTAATATTGTATTACGATCAATTGTCGATCGCACCCTTTATACATATCAATCACTATAAATGTGTAAACAACAATTAATATTCAATTACAAATTCATAATTCAATTCTTTAACAGAATATAATGTTCCGATCAATTATAGATCGCACCCTTTAGATATATCAATCACTGTAAATTTATAAACAACAATTAATATTCATTTACCAATTCAATAATTTATTACTTTAACTAACTTAATATTGCGATCTATCATCGATCACACCCTTTAGACATATCAATCACTGAAATGTGTAAACAACAATTAATACTCGATAACCAATTAAATAATTCATTACTTTAACTTAATATAATTTTGCGATGAATTGTCGACCGCACCCTCTAGACATATCAATAACTTTAAAAATGTAAACAACAATTAGTTTTCAATAACAAATTCTATAATTCATTACTTTAACTTAATATAATGTTGCGATCAATTATAGATCGCACCCTTTAGACATATCAATCACTGTAAATTTATAAACAACAACTAATATTCATTTACCAATTCAATAATTTATTACTTTAACTTAATATAATATTCCGATCAATTGTCGTTCACATCCTTTAGACATATCAATCACTGTAAATGTGTAAACAACAATTAATATTCAATTACCAATTCAATAATCCATTACTTTAATTGAATATAGTATTACGATCAATTGTCGATCGCACCCTTTAGACATATCGATCACTGTAAATATGTAAACAACAATTAATATTCAATTACCAATTCAATAATTCATTACTTTAATTTAATACAATGTTGCGATAATTCTCGATCGCACCCTTTAGATATATCAATTACTGTAAATGTATAAACAACAATTAATATTCAATTACAAATTCAATAATTCTTTACTTGAACTTAACATAATATTGCGATCTATCATCGATCGCACCCTTTAGACATATCAATCACAGTAAATGTGTAAAAAACAATTTATTTTCAATAACCAATCCAATTATTCATTACTTTAACTTAATATAATGTTGCGATCAATTGTCGATCGCACCCTTTAGATATATCAATCACTGTAAAAGTGTAAACAACAATTAATATTCAATTACAAATTCAATAATTCATTACTTTAACATAATATAATGTTGCGATCAATTTTCGATCGCACCCTTTAGACATTAAAATCACTGAAAATGTGTAAACAACAATAAATTTTCAATAAACAATACAATAATTCATTACTTTAACTTAACCTAATGTTGCGATCAATTGTCGATCGCACCCTTTAAACATATCAATCACTGAAAATGTGTAAACAACAAGTAATCTTCAAAATCCAATTCTATAATTCATTACTTTAACTTAACATAAAGGTGCGATCAACTGTCGAACGCACCCTTTAGAAATAAAAATCACTGTAAATGTGTAAACAACAACTAATATACAATATCTAATTGTATAATTCATTACTTAAACTTAATATAACGTTGCGATCGATTGTCGATCGCACCCTTTAGACATATCAATCACTGTAAATGTGTAAACAGTAACTAATCCTCATATCCAATTCAATAGTCCATTACTTTAACTTAATGTAATGTTGTGATCAATTGTCGATCGCACACTTTAAACATATCTATCACTGTAAATGTGTAAATAATAATTAATATTCAATTACCAATTCAATAATTCATTACTTTAACTTAATACAATTTTGTGAAGAATTATCGATCACACCCTTTAGACATATCAATCACTTTAAATATGTAAACAACAATTACTTTGCAATAACAAATTCAATAATTCATTACTTTAACTTAACATAATGATCAATTATAGATCGCACCCATTAGACATATCAATCATTGTATATTTATAAAGAACAATTAATATTTAATTACCAATTCAATAATTTATTACTTTAACTTAATATAATGTTGTGATCAATTGTCGATCGCACCCTTTAGACATATCAATTATAGTAAATGTGTAAACAACAATTAATATTCAATTACAAATTCAATAACTCATTACATTCACTTAATATAATGTTTCAATCAATTGTCGGTCGCACACTTTAGACATATCAATCACTATAAATGCGTAAACAACAACTATTCTTAAATATCAAATTCAATAATTTATTACTTTAACTTAACATAAAGTTGCGATCAATTGTCGATGGTACCCTTTAGAAATATCAATCACTGTAAATGTGTAAACAACAAGTAATCTATAATATCCAATTCTATAATTCATTATTTAATCTTAATATAATGCAGCGATCAATTGTCGATCGCACCCTTTAGACATATCAATCACTGTAAATGTGTAAACAGCAACTAATCTTCAATATCCAATTCAATAATTCATTACTTTAACTTAATATAATGTTGCGATCAATTGTCGATCTCATTCTTTAGACATATCAATCACTGTATATGTGTAAACAATAATTAATTTTCAATAACAAATTTAGTAATTCATTACTTTAATATAATATATTGTTACGATTAATTGTCGTTCGCACCCTTTAGATATATCAATCACTGTAAATGTGTAAACAAAAATTTATTATCAATAACCAATTCAATAATTCAGTACTGTAACTTAATATAATGTTGCAATCAATTGTCGATCGTACCCATTAGACATATGAATAACTAAAAAATGTGTAAACAACAATTAATTTTGAATAACCAATTCAATAATTTATTACTTTAACTTAATATAATGTTGCGATCAATTGTCGATCGCACCCTTTAGACATATCAATCATTGCAAATGTGTAAACAACAATTAATATTCAATTACCAATTCAATAACTCATTACATTAACTTAATATAATGTTTCAATCAATTGTCTGTCGCACACTATAGATATATCAATCACTGTAAATGCGTAAATAACAACTAATCTTAATTATCAAATTCAATAATTCATTACTTTAACTTAACATAAAGTTGCGATCAATTGTCGATCGCACCCTTTAAAAATATCAATCACTATAAATGTTTAAACAATAAGTAATCTATAATATCCAATTCTATAATTCATTACTTAATCTTAATATAATGCAGCGATCAATTGTCGATCGCACCCTTTAGACATATCAATCACTGTAAATGTGTAAACAGTAACTAATCTTCAATATCTAAAACAATAATTCATTACTTTAACTTAATATAATATTGTGATCAATTGTCGATCGCATTTTTTAGACATATCAATCACTGTAAATGTGTAAATAATAATTAATTTTCAATAACAAATTTAGTAATTCTTTACTTTAACTTAATATAATGTTATGATCAATTGTCGATCGCACCCTTGAGATATATCAATCGTTGTAAATGTATAAACAACAATTAATTATCAAAAACCAATTCAATAATTCATTACTGTAACTTAATATAATGTTGCAATCAGTTGTCGATCATACCCATTAGACATATGAATAACTGAAAAATGTGTAAACAACAATTAATTTTGAATAACCAATTCAATAATTCATTACTTTAACTTAATATAATGTTGCGATGAATTGTCGTTCGCACCCTTTAGACATATCAATCACTTTAAATATTTAAACAACAATTAATTTTCAATAACAAATTCAATAATTCATTACATCAACTTAATATAATGTTGCGATCAATTATAGATCGCACCCTTTCGACATATCAATCACTGAAAATTTAAAAAGAACAATTAATATTCAATTACCAATTCCATAATTTATTACTATAACTTAATATAATGTTGCGATCAATTGTCGATCGCACCCTTTAGACATATCAATCACTGTAAATGTGTAAACAACAATTAATAATCAATTACCAATTCAATAATTCATTACTTTAACTTAATATAGTATTGCGATCAATTGTCGATCGAACCCTTTAGACATATCAATCACTGTAAATGCGTAAACAACAACTAATCTTAAATATCAAATTCATTAATTCATTACTTTAACTAAACATAAAGTTGCGATCAATTGTCAATTGCACCCTTCAGAAATATCAATCACTGTAAATGTGTAAACAACAACTAATCTATAATATCCAATTCTATAATTCATTACTTAAACTTAATATAATGTTGCGATCAATTGTCGATCGCACCCTTTAGACATATCAATCACTGTTAATGTGTAAACAATAACAAATCTTCAATATCCTATTCAATAATTCATTACTTTAACTAAATATAATGTTGCGATCAATTGTCGATCACATTCTTTAAACATATCAATCACTGTAAATGTGTAAACAGTAACTAATCTTCAATATCCAAAAATATAATTCATTACTTTAACTTAATATAATGTTGCGATCAATTGTCGATCGCATTTTTTAGACATATCAATCACTTAAAATGTGTAAACAACAATTAATTTTCAATAACAAATTTAGTAATTCATTACTTTAACAAAATATAATGTTACGATCAATTGTCGATCGCACCCTTTAGATATATCAATCACTGTAAATATGTAAACAAAAATTAATATTCAATAACCAATTAAATAATTCATTACTTTAACTTAATATAATGTTGCGATGAATTGTCGATCGCACCCTTTAGACAAATCAATCACTGTAAATGTGTAAACAACAATTCATATTCAATTACAAATTCAATAATTCATAACTTTAACTAAATATAGTATTGCGATCAATTATCGATCGAACCCTTTAGATATATCAATCACTGAATATGTGTAAATATCAATTAATTTTCAATAATCAATTCAATAATTCATTACTTTAACTTAATATAATGTTGCGATCAATTGTCAATCGCTTCCTTTAGACATATCAATCACTGTAAATGTGTAAAAGACAATAAAGTTTCAATAACAAATTAAATAATTCATTACTTTAACTTAATATATTGTTTTGATCAATTGTCGATCGCACCCTTTAGACATGTCAATCACTGTAAATGTGTAAACAACAATTAATTTTCAATAACGAATTCAATAATTCATTTCTTCAACTTAATATAATGTTGCGATCAGTTGTCAATCATACCCTTTATCAATCACTGTAAATGTGTAAACGACAGCTAATCTTTAATAATTAATTTAATAATTCATTACTTAAACTTAATCTAATGTTGCGATCAATGGTTGATCGCACTCTTTAGACATATCAATCACTGAAAATATGTAAACAACAATTAATATTCAATTACCAATTCAATAATTCATTACTTTAACTTAATATAGTGTTGCGATCAATTGTCGATCGCACCCTTTAGACATATCAATCACTGCAAATGTGTAAACAACAATTAATTTTCAATAACCAATTCAATAATTCATTATTTTAACTTAATATAATGTTGTGATCAATTATCGATCGCACTCTTTAGACATGTCAATCACTGTAAATAACAATTAATTTTCAAAATTTAATACTTTAACTTAATATAATGTTGCAATCAATTGTCGATCGTACCAATTAGACATATCAATAACTGAAAAATGTGTAAACAACAATTAATTATAAATAACAAATTCAATAATTCATTACTTTAACTAAATATAATGTTGTGATCAATTGTCGATTGTACCCATTAGACATATCAATAACTGAAAATGTGTAAACAACAACTAATCTACAATGTCCAATTCTATAATTCATTATTTAAACTGACTATAATGTTGCAATCAAATGTCGATCGCACCCTTTAGACATATCAATCACAATAAATGTGTAAACAACAACTAATCTACAATATCCAATTCTATAATTCATTACTTTAACTAAACGTAATGTTACGATCAATTGTCATCGCACCATTTAGACATATCAATCACTTTAAATGTGAAAACAATAACTAATCGTCGATATCCAATTCAATAATTCACTACTTTAACTTAACGTAATGTTGCGATCAATTGTCGATCGCACCATTTAGACATATCAATCACTCTAAATGTGTTAACAACAACTAATCTTCAATATTCAATTTAATAATTCATTACTTTAACTTAATATAATGTTGCGATCATTTGTCAATCGCACTCTTTGGACATATTTATCACTCTAAATGTGTTAAAAGTAATTAATATTCAATAACCAAATCAATAATTCATTACTTTAACTTAATATAATGTTGCAAACAATTGTCAATCGCACCGTTTAGACATATCAATCACTGTAAATGTGTAAACAACAACTAATCTTCAATATCCAATTCAATAATTCATTACTTTAACTTTATATGATGTTTCGATCAATTGTGGATCGCACCCTTTAGACATATGAATCACTGTAAATGTGTAAACAACAGTTAATATTCAATTGTGGATCGCACCCTTTAGACATATAATCACTGTAAATGTTAACAATTTCAAATTACATTCATTGTTTAAGCATCTCTTTGGGCATATTTATCACTGTGAATGTGTAAACAGTAATTAATATTCAATAACCAAATCAATAATTCATTACTTTAACTTTATATAATGTTTTTGATCAATTGTCGATCGTACCCTTTTGACTTATCAATCACTGTAAATGTGTAAACAACAACTAATCTTCAATATCCAATTCAATTATTCATTACTTTAACTTTAAATGATGTTGCGATCAATTGTGGATCACACCCTTTAGACATATGAATCACTGTAAATGTGTAAACAACAGTTAATATTCAATTACCAATTAAATAATTCATTACTTTAACTTAATATAATGTTGCGATCAATTGTCGATCGCATCCTTTAGAGATATCAATCACTGAAAATGTGTCAACAGCAATTAATTTTCATTAACCAATTAAATAATTCAACACTTTAACTTAATATAATGTCGCGATCAATTGACGATCGCACCCTTTAGACATATCAATCAATGTAAATGTGTAAACAATAACTTATCGTCAATATCCTCTTCTATAATTTATTACTTTAACTTAACTTTTAGACATATCTATCACAACAAATGTGTAAACAACAATTAATATTCAATAACAAATTCAATAATTCATTTCTTTAACTTAATATAGTGTTGCGATCAATTGTCGATCGCACCCTTTAGACATATCAATCACTGTAAATGTGTAAACAACAATTAAATTTCAATAACCAATTCAATAATTCATTATTTTAACTTAATATAATATTGGGATCAATTATCGATCGCACTCTTTAGACATTTCAATCACTGTAAATGTGTAAACAACAATTGACTTTAAAAAAAATCAATAATTTACTACTTTAACTTAATATAATGTTGCAATCAATTGTCGATCGCACCCATTAGACATATCAATAACTGAAAAATGTGTTAACAACAATTAATTTTGAATAACCAATTCAATAATTTATTACTTGAACTTAATATAATATTGTTATCTATTGTCGATTGCACCCATTAGACATATCATTAACTGAAAATGTGTAAACAACAACTAATCTACAATATCCAATTCTATAGTTCATTATTTAAACTTACTATAATGTTGCGATCAAATGTCGATCGCACCCTTTAGAAATATCAATCACTATAAATGTGTAAACAATAAAAAATATTCAATATCCAATTCAATAATTCATTACTTTAACTTAACGTAATTTTGCGATCAATTGTCGATCGCACCATTTAGAAATATCAATCACTGTAAATGTGTAAGCAACAACTAATCTTCAATATTCAATTTAATAATTCATTACTTTAACTTAATATAATGTTGCGATCAATCTTCAATCGCACTCTTTGGACATATTTATCACTGTGAATGTGTAAACAACAATTAATATTCAATAACCAAAACTATAATTCTTTACTTTGTCTTTATATAATGTTTTGATCAATTGTTGATCGCACCCTTTTGACATATCAATCACTGTAAATGTGTAAACAACAACTAATCTTTAATATCCAATTCAATAACTCATTTCTTTAACTTAATATAATGTTGCGATCAATTGTGCATCGCACCCTTTAGACATATGAATCACTGTAAATGTGTAAATGATGGGACGAAACATGGCTGATATTAGCATTCACAGTAATCAATCAAAATTTCCTATCAACGTCTGATTGTAGTATTTTAGATATCGTCTCCACAGGGATTGTAAGCTAAGAAGCATGATTGAGACTAAGATTTAACAGAATTGCTAAAAGAATCTATTACAGAATGAGTCATAGAATCATAAAATCATAGAGTTGATGTGAAGTAAAAGTTGCTAATAACATTCATTCAATGAAAACTCAAGTCAGCACTCTATTCTGCAATTGATCTTTACAATGGATAAACTTATTTGCTAGATCTGTTATCAATTAACTTCTCATGCAAATTTCATCTTAAATCACAGATTTACCTTCTAGATCATTTTCAGTGATCTGTTAAAAGATCTCTCGATTTAATTTAATAGATCTCAATTATATAGTTGCATATATCTCTATACTACAGCCTATACAACTCATAAGCATAATCTGTAGAAAAATAGATCTGTAGTCTATTTCAAGTACTACGATCCTCTTATCTCAGCTCTGAAATCTAATCGCTATCTATGGTCTAAATCAAATCTCAAATTAACAATATTACGTAACTCACGTCCTTGTAATTCAATTAGCTCATGAAATACAGTAGATCTGGCTATAATTGAACAAGCAACGTTGCAATTGAAATGATAATCAACATCAAGATTCAACAAATCAACAGAGTTTTTAGCTAGCACATCTACTTCAGCAGATTCAATCAAGTACAGGAAATCGTCATCGACATGCTCAAGATCTAAATCTTACCAAGGAAGATTGAAGCTAGACTCTGTCACAGTTGTTGCTTCACAATATTAAAGCTAAATCTCAATGATCAACAGAAACAGAGCACAAAACTTCTTCAAGAAACTTCTCTGAAGATGTTGAATAAAGCATATAAAAGAATCTAGAATTTCTCTTAAAGTATAACAGAATGTCAAGAGTGAAAATCAAACGTCTAGAACTGTTTTTCTCTAAAAAACTTCACTCCCATTGCTTCATCTGAGCTCCTATTTATAGAGTTTAGCTCAGTGGCAATTTCGAAATAAAATCAACAAAGAAACACAAATTGGCAAAGTAACATGTTTCTCCATTTATGTCGCTTGTTCCTTCGACTGAACCTAACGACTTCTTCACATCTCGCTTGTCTTGATCTTTTAACAAAACATCCTTTCAGTTAAGATCTTCTTAGCGATGTTTTCATCAAATGTCGCCTTTTGTTATCTTTTAATGTGGCGACATTTCTATTCATCGCCTTAAGCCAGGCGAGGTTCAATCTTTATCGCCTAAAATTCTGTCAGGAAAGCGATATACAAAGGCGAGGACTCTATAATTCACCTTTCATGCTCTACTCTTTGAGGCGAAAATTTCTTTATGTCGCCTGCTGCGTCGCCCTTCACTCAGAGTCATGGCAAGGTCTTCAGGCGAATTCTCTTCTTAGCAAAATCATTTCGCCAGTTTGCTGACTTTGGATGAAATTCTGATTTAGTCCCATTTTCTTCTAAAATTGCAAGCTTTAGTTCCTTTTTCTCAACTTTTCATCCAAGTCCCTGTCTCATCAATAATAGTCTAGAATTACTGGAAATGCATTTAATATCTCATCTTTTAGGCTCAATTTCATTATATTTATACTCATAAAAGATGCTAAAATATAGGTAAATTCTAGATATATCAATTACCCCCAACTTAGCCTTTTGCTTGTTCTCAAGCAAACAGACTAGAAATCTAGTGAGACAGCAATCAGTGCATACTAATATCATAATTCAAAGAAATTCATTAAATATAGTTTTGAAAGTTTTCCAAATAGTGACCAGCTCTTCTTTCAAAATTCCAAATCAACTAATTCAAAACTGGTCATTTTCTTCATGTTGCAAAGTATCTGAGAAGATCCAAGTATTAGAGTTTTGAAACTACTTCCTCACACTAGTCTCTCATAGGCGTTTGATCTCTCAGAATACTAAAGGTTACTCAAACAATACACTAGTCACTTTAAGAATCAGAATTATGTACCAAGGCAAATGTGATTCTAGTGTTTCACAAGCACGTATGAAGAAAATTTGAAGAACCTCACGAACATTGAACTTCACTCATACACTGTACAGCACTTAGAGGTTCATAAGTTCAGTACTGCCTTTTTATTTGCCTTAGAATCTCTGATTTGTATATATAGGGAAAATGGGGTCAAATTAGCTCATGAAAGAAAGGAAATTCTTCAAGGAATCAAAATTTGGACATACCACTAAATTCCTCTCAATTCCTCTCAATCCCTCCATTTTTCACTCTTTAGTGTTTCCCCACTCGTTGATATTTTATTCATATACTACTTTATTTATGAACACTGTCCATTTTCACTTATTTGTATCTATTCTTTTTCCACAGATTCATTCATCATCATTTTTATTCTTATTATTACTTTTTTTAAAAGCGTATATTATGCTTTTAGCAACTTCAAAACTTCAGAAACACTCTTTAAGATAATCCCCACTCCCCATCTTTTCAATCCCAAATTTAATGGTAAGTCCAAAGGGTAGGATTGAGATTATATCTCTATCTTTATGGTTTGGACTGGATCAAGGACCAAAGAAAAGGTTTTAATGAGAATGGAAACAAAATGGTTTACCTCACAAGATATTAAGGTCTGGTTATATCAAGCAGGCAAAGGCAATTTAGTAGTTTCACTCACTCTCTCAAATCAGATCATTTTCTTTGGCAGATTAAAGACAAAACTTTACCCGACCAATGCCCTGTACACTTAAGGAATGTATGAGAAATTCAAAGCAAACATATGAAGGTTATGATTTCTATAGAAGAAATTTTTTTCAGATAAATGTGTTTAATAAGGAAAGGAATGAAAATGACCCCTCTCATGAAGAAAGAGGCACAAAATAAAGCTCAAAACCTCACATTCTACCCAAGGTTTTCTCCACTCTTCCCTTATCAAAACTCATCAACTTATTCACAATTCAAAACTTACCAGAATCTTCATCAGTGTTCAAAGAAATTTGTCAAAAATTGCTCATCAAAACTGCTTGTTTTGAACACCTGTTTTACTGTTTGAAAACTCATTTTATGAAAGACTAAACCACTTTGAATTATGAGCAATGTAAGCTCAATCATGCACTCAGACCTAATATCCTAAGAAAATACTAAAACAAAATCTACAAATACAATCAGACTACAAAGCTAAACAAAAAGAAAACAATAAAATCAAACTTCAAAACTAAACAGCAAGAACAACAATGTGATTGCTACCCCGACCCCCAATTTAAAAGAAAGCAGTGTCCTCAATGCTTAGGAGAACAAAAATGAATAGTAGGAGAGAAGGAAAAGGATAAAACAAATAACCCAAGAGTTAGCCAAAGTACCTGAATGTCGCCATTATCAGAGGATAAGTCGGCCCAATTAAGTTCAAACAGAAAACTAGTTAGGCAAAATAAAAATAGGCGAGAAAGAAAATGATCACTAACCGTAGGCGAAATACCCAGGCGAAATATAAAAGTCGCCATATTAGAGTGACAGTGAAATCAAATGTTATGGCGAAATACAGATCCTGCAGGCGAAATATTAGACAAGATAGAAACGTCGCCAAAAAGGAAATTCAGAAGTAGGCAAAATAAAGGATATGTCGTCCCAATCAGTCGCCGGTACTATATGAAAGAACTTACCAACTAGGCGAGAAATCGAAATCTCGCCTTAGTCAAGGCGAAACAGCTGGCGACTGGAGTTCTACCTCACCTCAATATAGTGTTTTATTAAAATCCTTGCCGAGTGACCTGTAAACTGTAAAATCCAAAGTGAGATTTGATTTACACACTTAATATTTCCTCCTAAAAACACAACTCACTTTGGTTGGGGAAAAGAACCCCTAACTTAAAATCGGAAAACTCTCTGTAACAGTTAAAATGAACAATCACATTACTCTTTTCAACTTAAAACAAAAACACAAAAATCATTCACATTACTCTTGAAAAAGAAAACAAAGTTTAATAAATAAAGACACCAGTAAACATATTACTCTTTCATTGACATTAAAAAGAGAAACACATTCACATTACTCTTTCGAATGACAGAATAAAAATCAATCCTTAATATTACAAAGAAACAAAAATATGTAACAATGAAAACTAAAAATCATCTAAAGAGTCATCAGAAAACTTGGACTTCTGAGAAGATTTAGTGGGCAGTTTCCTCTTATTTGGCTTTGGAATGGCAGATGCAGGTAGGCTGATATTCAATTCTCTAGCCACCTTTTTCCTGATTTCTCTATTTACCTCAATTGGTGAAAGAGGAATTGATCTATGAGGCTTGACTTCCATCTTTCTCCTTTGGGTTGCAGTCTTTACATGCTTCCTTTTCTTCTTAGTAGCCCTTGCTTCTTCAGCCTCATCTTCATTGAGAAAATGAATTGTGAAAGCCTTGTTGGGTGGAAAATGTGTTGGTTTATCCAATTTCCACAAGAACTTACTGTACCTTCGAGTTTGTCTAAATATAATGGAATAATATCCATCTGGGACAGATACTGCAGAGATTGGCTCCCAAAAGCAAGAAGTCTTATTATGATCCAAAATAACCATCTGACTCAAGTCTTCTGAAATAACTGTAGGATCACTAAATACTTCCTTGCCTTCCTTGGCTTGTGCATCCTATTGACTAGTGTTCTCTTATTTCAAACCATCCATATCATCATCAGAAGAACTGGTAGAAGAGAATTCCATTCCACTGAAGAATTCATAGGATGGCATTCTGTTGTACATGTGGAAAAACTGTACTAACATGGCAGCTACATCTTCTCCATTGAAAACTCTAACTTCTTCAGTGGGAATTCCCACCTCCTCCTCAACAAAAGGTACTTGATTGAGAGGCTCAGGCTACAAATACGGTATGATTGCCAAAGCCTGAGGGGAACTATCACTAGTCTTAGGAAAAGCTTTCTCATCCAACAATTTTCTCATCCTTACTTGATTAATGAGCTACTGAACAACTGGATGCAGAACATGAAGTTTTGGAGTGAATGCTTTAGTAATGAAAAGTTCAGGCTGAGTAGTACACTTGACAGGTTCAAAATGTGGAGGAACCTGACAAGTGTATAAAAGAGGCTCTTGGACAATTGGGTTTGGTACTGCAAACTGTTCTTCATCTTCTGCAGGTTGAACAGAACCAGATCCTTCACTTTCTTCTTGAATAAAAGGAGGTAACCCAGCAGATTTAGCAAATTATGCTAACAGTAATCCTTGCTGCTCAAATTCTGCTGTATCAATTTCTTCACATTGTGAAGATTCAGAATCATCAATCACCACCTTATCTTTCCTCATCAATCTCTCATCCTCCTCCATAACCTCATTAGCAGCTCTTTCTGTTTCTAAATCAAATTGATCACCCAAATTCCTCTTTAGGTGATCCTCACTTACTTGTTGAACAACTGAGAAGTCATGGGGCTCAGGTTGACTATTCATCAACTCATCTTGCTCAAACTAAAAAGTTTCACCCCTATCATAACTTCTCTATTGACCAATAGGCTCTTGAATGATGATCCCACTAACAAACTCAGCAAAACCAACTGATTTGGCCTTCTGACTTGCTCTTTGTTGTTCCCATAGTTTTACAAACTCTTGTGGGTCAGCAATGTTTCTGAAGAATTCTGCAATCCTTTCTTCAACCTTTTTATTTACCAATTCAGAGATCTTGGCTTCAAGTTCCTTAGAAATTGGCTCTGCCACTCTTTGATTCTCCCTTTTGGACTCTGAGTAAAAACTGATGTCTACACCGATTTAGAAACTATAGCAGGAGAAGAAAATTTGTTCTTCTTAGAGCCTGATTTCTTGGCCTCCCTTAGGGCCTTTAACTATACTACTTTCTCTACAGCTTCGGTGCAAGTAGTTTCTTACCACCTCTGCTTTCCAAAATCCTCGGCTCTAACTTCCCAGTGTGGGGTTTAGAATCCGCTAACCTTGTATCGTTCTTCTGGCTCTTTACCCCATATCCTTCCAATAAACCTGTAATGAGGGATGGAAAGTACAGAGTTTTCTGCCTAGATTTCTCCTTCCTCACACTGCATATTCTCCTTTGCAGCTCTGAGAAGATCAGTTGACCCAAATGAATAAACTTGCCCTGGGTAAAATCTCTGAGGAATTTCTTCTCATCTGTAGTGAATCTACTGCCTTTGTTTCGAGGCATCACGTTGTCTATCAGCCAAGTTAGGCAAATGGCACTATAAATGTCTAGTTCACTTGCCAAAACATCTCTTTCAGATCCTTGAGTTGGATGCTGAAATCTCCTCAAACTCCTTAAATCTCCCTCAGTCAACTCTGAAGCTTCCATTCCCCTGTCCCCTTGATAATTGGCCTTCATCAGTCCATAATAGCTGCAGATGGACTCTGGTGATATATCCACTTGGTGGCCTCTGATTTCAAATGGAGTATCCAACTCCTCTGGAGCCTTATCATAGAACTCCTCCACCAGAGTGGCATTTACCTCCAAGGGCTGTTCCACCAATTGTTCCATCTGCCAAGCCCATAGGTAATATCCAAACCGCCTATCTTCATTATCATCTAGTAAAATCCCCTTCTCTTGCCAAAACTGCAAGTTGTCCTTTTTAGAAGGGCTTTTGACCTTGTAACTCTTAGGTGAATTGAGCTTCACCTTTTCCTCCTTCTAATTAATTCCCAAATTTGCAGTAGTTTGACTTTTAGCCATAACTGACTTATCAACTATATCACTCCCCTCAACACCATTTGAAGTAGAAGGGGTCTTGGGAGTAACACTCTTCTCTTCACTAGAGCCAATCTGTACTCCTTTTTGCTTGGAAGACTTGGGAGACGATGGAAGAATCACTCGAACTTGATAATTCTTCTCATCATAGATCTTTGGCTTGGCCGAAGTCTTTGCTTTCTTGCCCTTCTTAGATGGGCTAGGAGTGCTGTAGCTTTTTCTTTTAGCCATAATATGCAATTTGGAACAACATTTCAACAGCTGTAATCAGCTATCATTGTAACGTCCAACCCCCGGCCACGGCAGAGCCGCGAACGGAAGCCGGAACGCCACATTAACAATCAATACGTTCATTCTTAGATGCGGAATATAAGTATTAATATTAGGATTGTCAATTACAAAATAATCATCTTGTTTCCAAAAACAATTACATAATCCAGATAATTCATTAGAAAATAAACCTGTTCGCAAATATATCAATCATCCAAATAATAGTTCAAAATCTTCAAATAATTATCCGAAAATATTAAGTACTCAAGTACTTTAAAAAGACTGACAAATCCCATAACAGTTGTCTTAAAACATTACAAACTGAAATATTTAAAAAGGGTCTACATGTCTTTCAAAAACTAATCAAAATACAAGAAGAAGGCAGCTCTCAGTAGTGTTCCAAAAACATGAAATGAAAATGCAATGAGACTTTCAATCTGCACGATCACCTGTTTCACATTTCGATAGATAGACAAAAAAATGGAAGGAAAACAACGTTAGACTATCGATGTCTGGTTAGCAAGTCATGCTCCAACATACACACACAATGCATCTGATTAAACATTCAATGATGAGAAGGCACGGAAATGCACCTAAATCTAGCAATCAAGGGAAGAGAACACAATCCCACCCAAGTCTAATGCCATTTCGGTTCAATAAAGTGAGATAGTCCACTAAATCTGATTTTATTCATTAGGTGTGTTCAATATTATCAATGTCCAATTATGATCTCAAACTTTGTTTAGGAATCCCCCAAAACAATTAACTAGTCACTAGCAATCATCACGCAATATCAATCAATTTATATTTCAAGTTTTATTGACTGTCACTAATCTTGGATCAATAATGAAACGGGGCATATTAGGCCGAAGCCACCAATATGGTCAAAAGACCGAGATCCATAGAGCCATTTATTCCCCCTCGGGACGGACTACTACCTTAGAATCCCATCAATTAGGTCCGAAGACCACCAATAATAATATGCCCGCAGGCGGTGGTGCCGTCACACCCAATAGGAGTCGTCACTCAATTTTTCAATGTGGTTAGCTAAACCAAATGTCCTATTTTGCTCAATAGGTTGAGATATCTCGGGTACCTCTAATGACATGTCACTCTATCATTACTATCAACCATAGTTAGGGCAATCATTATTCAGTAGTTAGGTGATCAAACACACAATTCTTCCTTTAACAATTCGACAATCTCATTATTACAATCCATTGGCTTTCAATCAACATGTGAGAGGTACTTTACTAGTGCCTTATCCAATTATTTCCAGCTCTAGCAAACCAAAGCCTAAGTCTAACATGCAATATAATCACTAATAGTTCTATATCAACAATAACAGCAATACGGCAAACAATATCATTCTATCATTTACTATCCAATCATATCCAATTGTCAATTCAAGTGATTATCTTATTAACCAGTATAATGCACAATTCATAAAACAAACAACATCCAATATGGAGTTCAAGACGACGTTGCTAACCTTTCTTCCGACGACAATTAGCTAGGCGTCACCGGTACGTTCTACAGAACCTTCCGCTTCGCCTAACAAGGAACAAGGAACGATAACTCGATTAGGAAATCGATCGAATACGTAGGACACAATAATCGAAGCCTATTCTAATCGCGAAGAGATGCTAAACGAACGAGCAATAAACGGTGACGATAACACGAATACACTAAAACCCAATCTAATCATCAACAATGTACCATCCAAATCAATTATCCCCAAATCCTAGGGTTTCCAACAAACCCTTACCAATCCATCATTAGAGGCGATAACGATTACACCATAAACAAACGCCAATCATGCTTATACTAATAGCGTAGAAGATAAAAATCGATTGGAGACTTACCAGAGACAATCAAACAGAGAGATTGCGAGGAAATGGACAGAACAGAAACTTGCGAGACGAGAGAATTCGATAGAGAGGTTGCGAATGAAGAAGATTCGGCCAATTTAGGTTTTAAAAACCCGATTTCGGTAGTTGGAGACAAGGCTGGCGACATAGGCCTTATGTCGCCAAAGTTCACCGAGAGAAACACTTCAATATTGCAGAATTTGCTACACAAAGCTTATGTAGCCAGCGCGACTAGTGCTGCGCACTTCTATTCCTTCTTTCGTTCTGCTTCGCATTCGCTTCAATTTTCAAAATATGAACATAACAATAACATTAAACATTCTTAGAGCATTCAAAGATGAATAATACCAATTCAATATTCAAGAACTTTCAAAAGTTACATGAAAGGAATCAATATCTCGAAAAATCAACTTTAATCCAAAAGCTATAAACGTTTAGCCCCAAAATTGGGACGTTACAACTCACCAGACTAAAAGGGAATTTCGTCCTCGAAATTTAACCTGTAGCAAAAAGATGAGGGTACTGCTTTCGCATCGCCTCCTCTGTCTCCCAAGTCATTTCTTCAACTGTATGATTTATCCACAACACTTTAACAATGGATTGTGTTAATGGACTGTTAATGGTTGGTAAATAACTGTGTTTGATGCCTGAATTGGACTTAATTAAGTGATCACAAACTGGTTGATATTTCAGTCGGTTGTAACTATAATCCTAAAGGTAAAATAATCGAACTTAAACTGTTAGATACGGAATTTTGATGACAAAGCCTCCACAGAAAGCTTTAACTAAAAATATGGTTTCCTGGGGCTCTGCCCCTGAACCCCGCGAGGGAGGCCTCCCTCGACCCCCGAACACTTAATACTAGCGCCCTATAAGAATATTAGGATTCTAAACTGTGAACTTTAGGAGCCTATTTCAGGATGATAATTGAACTTGAACGAATAAGTGGATAATTGATAACTTGGTTTCGACTAAAGATATATAAACAATAAACTGCTGAATGGTAGGATCTTTGGTGTGTTGACTGATATAGTGGACTCTATGGAGTCTGTAGAGCATTATGTGCTCCTATGTTTAGAGCCGAGTCTAGGTCACTCTATATGTGTATGTTGGAACGTGAGCGCCAACTTAGACTAAATCATAGTTTAACCTTTTTTCTTTATCTCTTCCTATTCTGTAATATGGGAATAAATCCCAAATTGAATGCATGTACCCTGATTGATTAGGTGCTGCCATATTTACGGATTACGGCATGCATCAGCATTCTATTTTTATTAATGTTAGGTTATCTTCGTACATTAGATTCATGGAATGTATTTGGGACTTTTTACTTGAGGAGTTGTATTGGACATTGCTGGACATTAGTATTGTTATCTATTTTTTGGGACTTTTGGACTTTTGGACTATATGACTACTATCTTTCATAATTTTTATTTATACGACTGTTTTGTTTCTGTATTTGTTGTCTGGAGTAACATTCCCAACCATGGTTCTACCGGGGTGGGGGTTTGCCCTTACATGTAAACAACAACTAATCTTCAATAAGAAATTCAATAATTCATTACTTTAACTTAACGTAATGTTGCGATCAATTGTCGATCTCACCCTATAGAAATATCTTTCACTATAAATGTGTAAACAACAATTAATTTTCATTAACCAAGTAAATAATTCATTGCTTTAACTTAATATAATGTTTCGATCAATTGTCGATCGCACCCTTTAGACATATCAATCACTGTAAATGTGTAAACCACAACTAATCTTCAATATCCAATTCCATTCAATACTTTAACTTAACATAATGTTCCGATCAAATGTCGATCGCACTCTTTAGACATATCTATCACTATAAATGTGTAAACAACAATTAATTTTCATTAACCAATTCAATAATTCATTACCTTAACTTAATATAATGTTGCGATCAATTATCGATCGCACCCTTTAGACATATCAATCACTGTAGATGTGTAAACAACAATCAATTTTCAACAACCAATTCAACAATTCATTACTTAAACTTAATATAATGTTGCGATTAATTGTCGATTGCACCCGTTAGACATATCAATAACTGTAAATGTGTAAACAATAATTATTTTTCTATAACCAATTAAATTATTCATTACTTGAACTTAATATAATGTTGCGATCCATTGTCAATTGCACCCTTTAGACATATCAATCACTGTAAATGTGTAAACAACAATTAATTTTCAATAACCAATTCAATAATTCATTACTTTAAATTAAAACAATGTTGCGATCAATTGTTGATAGCACCCTTTATCAATCACTGTAAATGTGTAAACAACAACTAATCTTCAATAATAAATTAAATAATTCATTACTTTAACTTAACATAATGTTGCGATCAATTGTCAATCGCACCCTTTAGACATATCAATCTTTGTAAATGTGTTAACAACATTTAATTTTCTATAACCAATTCAATAATTCATTACTTTAACTTAATATAATGTTGCGATCAATTGTCGATTGCACCCTTTAGACATATCAATCACTGTAAATGTGTAAAAAACAACTAATCTTCAATATCCAATTCTATTCATTACTTTAACTTAACATAATGTTCCGATCAATTGTCGATCGCACCCTTTAGACATAACTATCACTATAAATGTGTAAACAACAATTAATTTTCATTAACCAATTCAATAATTCATTACCTTAACTTAATATAATGTTGCGATCAATTATCGATCGCACCCTTTAGACATATCAATCACTGTAGATGTGTAAACAACAATCAATTTTCAACAATCAATTCAACAATTCATTACTTTAACTTAATATAATGTTGCGATTAATTATCGATTGCACCCGTTAGACATATCAATCACTGTAAATGTGTAAACAACAATTAATTTTCTATAACCAATTAAATTATTCATTACTTGAACTTAATATAATGTTGCGATCCATTGTCAATTGCACCCTTTAGACATATCAATCATTGTAAATGTGTAAACAACAATTAATTTTCAATAACCAATTCAATAATTCATTAGTTTAAATTAAAACAATGCTGCGATCAATTGTTGATAGCACCCTTTATCAATCACTGTAAATGTGTAAACAACAACTAATCTTCAATAATAAATTAAATAATTCATTACTTTAACTTAACATAATGTTGCGATCAATTGTCAATCGCACCCTTTAGACATATCAATCTTTATAAATGTGTAAACAACATTTAATTTTCTATAACCAATTCAATAATTCATTACTTTAACATAATATAATGTTGCGATCAATTGTCGATTACACCCTTTAGACATATCAATCACTGTAAATGTGTAAACAACAATTAATTTTCAATAACTTATTCAATAATTCATTACTTTAACTTAATATTATGTTGCTGTCACGTCCATAAATGGGACCAAATTAAAACTTATATTGTTATTTGACTGATTGTGAAAATACTTTTGACATGAGGAAATTTTTGAATTAAAAGAACTCTGTTATTGAATTAAAAGAACTCTGTTTGAAACCATAACCTTCAAATTTATGGTTTGATTGAGTCTGTTATTGATTTCGGGTTTTCCGTTGTTTAGGCGACGGAGTAGGAGAACGTCAACCGGAGTAGTCCTTCTGTAGGATTAGCATTTTCGGTTAGTAGTCATGTTTAAGCCCTCACTTATGTTTGTTAATGTCTGTTCTGTGCTGCATTAATATGGACTAAACTTAATGTATCAAAAAATCTGAATCTAGACTCTGTGATATATCTATTGTTGTGAAACTGTTGTTCAACTTGCTGATAAATGGCTATTCTGTGAACTGATGCAATATTTGTTGAATGCTGAAAGTTATACTCTGTTATAATATGAAAACTAAGCCCTGTCTAAAGTATGATAGCGATAAGACCGGCATGCCGTAGGGATATTAGATGTATACATCGATACATGAAAACGTACAGGCCTTGAATGCCTTCTGGATGTAACGACATCAGGCCTTATTGCCTTCTGGATGTGAAGACATCAACTTTGTCTGGAGCTTTGCTCAACCCTTCTGGGATTCTTGATCAATTTGTCTAGAGCTTTGCTCATAAGTAAGAGGTCTATGACCTATTTTCTGTTCCTGATTTTGTTATCAAACTAAAGACAGGAAAATAATCTGTAATCTGATGTTTTCTGTGTTTAATAAGAACTTGCTAAGAAATTTCTGAAAATCTTATGCATATTGAAAGCATAATCTGGCATCATCTGTTAAGTTCTATAACCGCGTGACAAGCTAATATACTCTAATATATGTTTCTGTCATTCTCTAAAAAATTTGATGTCTGATATGTAAACTGGTATATGATCTGCAAGTCTGAATTTTAAGTGCACGGTGAACTGCTATGATTGCCTTGATGATTTATGAAATTAGCTACTTGCTAATATTGGGTTAACATGCTGCCTTTAGACTGACTATTACCTAATCTGATAATTTGAAGAAGATTTAAAAGTTGAAATTAAAACGAGTTAGACTTAGGCAAAATTTCATTTCTCAGCCTAAACCATCGCCATGTTAGGCGAAATTCATTTTCTAGACCTAACATTACTGCCTAAGTTAATCCTCAAGACTGAGTACAGAGTTGGCAAAGTCTTATTTATGTCGCCAGTGTCATCGCCTGTTTGCAGGCAAAACTTTGAACACCCGCCTAAGTTCATCGCCTAGACTAAGCAATAAGTTGGCAACATCCTGTGTCCATCGCCTAGTAATTTCGCCAAAACTTAGACGATACCTATTTTTAAAGTTAAAATCTCGCCAAGTTACTTCGCTAGTATTCAGGTGAAATTTCCTTAAATTTTAATACTTCGTCAAATGCCTTTGCCAAGATTTAAACGAAACAATGTTTTAGTCGTTCAATTTTACTAAATACCTCGGCAAAATTGCTAGACGAGATTTTTCCTTTTTAAAAATCATGGCCAAAATCCTCGCATAAAAAGTGAGGCAAAATGTTTTTATGTTGCCAAATAAGTCGCCTAAAAGTGACGGCTAAATGTTTTATGTTGCCAAGAACAAGTCGCCCAAATAAATTTTAGTGTTAAAAGATCGCCAGTCAGCCTTGCCATAAACCTGGCGATAGAGTCTTCTCAGGAGGTAAGTCATCGCCTAACAGAAAATCAAGGATTTGGCACTAAAGGAAATCATCATCAACTTCCTCGCCAAGGATTAAGGCGAAATAACAACATGTCGCCTAAACATTTCTCCAAGATCCATTTCTTCGCCAGACTTCTTCCAAACTTCTTCCTCTTGATTTTTCCTTTCCGAAAAGTTATTATAAGCCTGATTCGGACTTCAAACGAATAAGTTATGACTGTTTTAAGTTTAGAGCATTTACAGGGCATAATTAACCTGTTTAACCAGACATTCGATAGTCTGACCCTGTTGTTTCTATATTTTTGTTTTGTATGTTAATTTTCCTGATCGGGATGGAAAATGCTGAGTTCAGACAATCAGGTGGAATAGCTTGGCACACATATATCACCCCATGCATCAGTTCTGACATTGGTTTTTCAGATTTGCTTCCGTTTATATTTTGTATTGAACTTTTTAGTTTTACTAAAATATTTCAGTTGTAACCAGATTTTGAAGCATTATGTTTTCGATTTCTAGTGACTTTAAGTTCACTATTTGATTAAGTATCCAATTTATCATTTCAATGTCAGATTTTACTATTACAGTAATATAAGTTCTCTTTAGATATTTGATAGTTGTTCAGGATCAGTATAAGTATAATATGTTTGTTCTCTGTTATGACGCCATTCTCCCTACATCTGTCTGTAAGGCGGGGGTTTGGTTGTTACATTTGTTGGTATCAGAACACCGATTCTCGTTTGCTTCTTGTTCTGCATTTGAAGTTAAGTGTGTTTGTACTTTGTTTTCAAAAATTCATGCATTGCATACATGACATTGCAAACAGACATGAAGTTTGATTGGAGGAATTTATCGTGATGTCCCTTTGGGTAATTGTGTTGTTGTGGATCGAATTTATCGTGATGTCCCTATTGTGATTGGAGGAATCGCATTTCTGGGAGATTTGTTGAAACTAAAGAGTAATGAGTTTGATGTCATTTTTTGGGAATGGACTGGTTGTCCAGACATAAAGCAGTGATGCATTGTAAGGCGAAGAGGATTACACTTCAATCACCGAATGGATGGGTTACTTTTGTTGGTGACCGTAGAAATCCGCTTGATAGGGTTGTTTTGGCTGCTATGGCGGATAAGATGCTTAGAAGGGACTGTGAAGCATTCTTGGCTCACGTGGTTGAAGTAGATAAGCCACGCTCTGATGGGAAATTCATTACAACTGTGAATGAATTATTTGATGTCTTCCCAGAAGAAATTCCTGGTTTGCTGCCACATAGAGAAGTGGAGTTCACTGTTGAGCTTATTCCAGGTGTCGCACCTGTATCAATGGCTCCATATAGGATGGCACCAGCAGAATTGAAAGAATTAAAGGTGCAGTTATAAGAACTCTTGGATAAGGGTTATATTCGGCCGAGTACTTCACTTGGGTGCACCAGTTTTGTTTGTAAGGAAGAAAGATGGATCTTTTCGGTTGTGTATTGATTACCGGCAGTTGTTTAGACTTACGGTGAAGAACAAGTACCCTCTTCCATGGATCGATGATTTATTTGATCAGTTGAGAGGAGCGGGAGTATTCTCAAGGATAGACTTGAGGTCTGGTTATCATCAATCGAGGATTCGGGAATGTGATATACCTAAGTCTGCTTTTCGGACCAAGTATGACCATTATGAATTTGTGGTAATGCCTTTTGGTTTGACTAATGCACTTGCAGTGTTTATGGATTTGATGAATAGGGTATTCAAGCCATATTTGGATCAATTTGTGGTGGTGTTCATTGATGATATCCTAGTGTATTCTAAGGATAAGGAAGAGCATTCCAAGCACTTGAGGATAGTTTTGCAAACTCTTCGTGATAAACAACTTTATGCAAAATTATCTAAATGTGAATTTTGGATGGAAGAAGTTGCCTTCTTAGGTCATATTATCTCTTAAGATGGTATCAAGGTTGATCCAAAGAAGATTGAGGCAGTGATGGCATGGAAACCACCTAAGAATGTCACGGAAGTAAGGATTTTTCTGGGTTTGGCAGGTTACTATCGTCGGTTTGTGAAGGGATTCTCCTCTATTGCAGGTCCTTTGACTAAATTACTGTATAAGGGAACTAAATTTGAGTGGACAAGTAAGTGTCAATAGCGTTTTGATACTTTAAAGAAGTTGCTTACTGAAGCTCCAATCTTAGTCCAGCCGGTTGAAGGGATGGACTATAAGGTTTATAGTGATGCTTCATTGCATGGATTTGGTTGTGTGCTTAGGCAAGATAAGAAAGTGATTGCCTATGCATCAAGACAATTGCAGACACATGAGCGTAATTACCCTACTCACGATCTCGAGTTGGCTGCAATTGTCTTTGTATTAAAAATTTAGAGGCATTATCTGTATGGTGCAAAGTGCTATGTGTACACTGATCACAAAAGCCTACAATACCTGCCTATGCAGAAAGATTTGAATCTTAGGCAATGTAGGTGGGTTGAGTTTCTAAAGGATTATGATATGGAGATTAATTATCATCCTGACAAAGCAAATGTGGTAGCAGATGCTCTTAGTCGTAAATCCATGCATGCTTTATATGCCATGATGGCAAGACTCGGTCTAAAGGATGATGTTCTAGTAGCAGAGTTGGTGGTGAAACCAGATTTGACTGCTAGAATTTTGGAAGCACCGAAAACTGATGAATTAGCCTTGCAGTGGGCTAAGAAATTAGATCAAGGTAAGAAAACAGAAGCATCCTACCGAGATGATGGTAGTTGGTATTTTGGTAATCGGATATATGTGCCTTTGGTTGGTAATTTGAGAACTGAGATACTAACTGAAGCGCACAGATAGGTGTAATCAATGCATCCTGGTGCTACCAAGATATATCCGGATTTGAAGTTGCTATATTGGTGACCTGGCATGAAAAGAGACATAATTGATTTTGTTGGGAAATGTTTGGTATGTCAGCAAGTTAAGGCAGAACACCAACTTCCTTCGGGTTTGCTTCAGCCAATATTTATTCCAGATTGGAAGTGGGATCGAGTTACGATGGACTTTGTTGTAGGGTTGCTTTTAACTAAAGAGAAGTATGATGCAATCTGGGTGATAGTGGATCATTTGACTAAGTCTGCTCATTTTCTACCTATCAGAGTAGACTACTCACTGGAAAGACTAGCTGAGTTATATGTGAAGGAAATCCAGAGGTTATATGGGGTTCGGTCCTCTATTATTTCGAACAGAGATCCTAGGTTTACTTCTAGATTTCGGAAGAAATTTCAAGAAGCTATGGGAACTAAGCTGAATTTCAGTACTGCTTTCCATCCACAAACTGATGGGCAGTCCGAAAAGACAATGCAAACTTTGGAAGACATGCTCAGATGTTGTGTGATTGAGTTTGGAGGATCATGGATTAAGTATTTGCCTCTAGTGGGTTTGCCTATAATAACAGTTTCCAGGCAAGTATTGGAATGGCTTCTTATGAGGCATTATATGGTAGAAAATGTCGTACTCCACTATGTTGGACTGAGTTAAATGAAGCACGAATGGTTGGACCAGAGTTGGTCCTAGAAGCTGAAGAGAAAGTGAAGTTGATCAGAGAGAAACTTAAGGAAGCAACAGATAGGCAGAAATCCTATGCTGATCTTAAGAGAAAAGACATTGAATTTCAGGTTGGAGAAAAGGTGTTCTTAAAGGTATCTCCATGGAAGAAAGTGCTCAGGTTTGGCAAGAAATGTAAGCTGGCACCTCATATTATTGGACCATATAAAATTTTGGAAAGGATAGGTCCTGTTGCTTACAGACTACCCTTACCACCTGAATTGGAGAAGATTCATAATGTCTTCCATGTATCAATGTTGAGAAGGTATTGCTCTGATCCTTCACACATCCTTACTCATGAGACTGTGGAAATCATACCTGATCTAAGTTATGAAGAGGAACCTGTTCAGATTCTAGCTAGGAAAGTAAAGGTTTTGAGGAACAAGACTATACCCCTAATTAAGGTTCTATGGCGTAACCATCTCCCTGCATCTGTCTATAAGGTGGGGTTTGGGTGTTACAGTTGCGATCATTTGTTGATCGCACCCTTTATCAATCATTGTAAATGTGTAAATAACAACTAATCTTCAATAACAAATTCAATAATTCATTATTTTAACTTAACGTAATGTTGCGATCAATTGTTGATCGCACCCTTTAGACATATCTATCACAGTAAAGGTGTAACAACAATTAATTTTCAATAACCAATTCAAAAATTTATTACTTTAACTTAATATAATATTGCGATCAATTGTCGATTGCACCCTTTATCAATCACTGTAAATGTGTAAACAACAACTAATCTTTAATAACCAATTCAATAATTCATTACTTTAACTTAATGAAATGATGCAATCAATTGTCGATTTCACATTTTAGACATATCTATCATTGTAAATGTGTAAAAAACAATTAATCTTCAATAACAAATTCAAAAATTCATTACAATAACTAAATATAATGTTGTGATCAATTATCGATCGCACCCTTTTGACATATCTATCAATGTAAATGTGAAAACAACAACTAATCTTCAATAACCAATTCAATAATTCATTACTTTAACTTCATATAATGTTGCAATCAATTGTCGATCGCACCCTTTAGATATATCAATCACTGTAGATGTGTAAACAACAATTAATCTTTAATAACCAATTCAATAATTCATTTCTTTAACTAAATATAATGTTGGGATCAATTGTCGATCGCACCCTTTAGACAGATCAATCACTCTAAATGCGTAAACAGCAATTAATTTTCAATAACCAATTCAACAATTCATTACATTAACTTAATATAATGTTGCGATCAATTGACGATAGCACCCTTTATCAATCACTGTAAATGTGTAAACAAATAATCTTCAATAACCAATTCAATAATTCATTACATTTACTAAATATAATGTTGCGATCAATTGTTGATCGCACCCTTTTGACATATCTATCACTGTAAATGTGAAAACAACAACTAATCTGCAATAATCAATTCAATAATTCATTACTTTAACTTTTTGCGATAAATTGTCGATCGCACCCTTTAGACATATCAATCGCATTAAATGTGTAAACAACAATTAATTTTCAATAATTAATTTAATAAATCATTACTTAATCTTAATATAATGTTGCGTTCAATTATCGATCGCATCCTTTATCAATCACTGTAAATGTGAAAACAACAACTAATTTTCAATAACAAATTCAATAATTCATTACATTAACTTAATTTAATATTGAGATCAATTGTCGATCGCACCCTTTATCAATCACTGTAAATGTGTAAACAACAACAAATATTAAATAACAAATTCAATAAGTCATTACTTTAACTTAACGTAATGTTGCGATCAATTGTCGATCGTACCCTTTAGACATATCTATCACTATAAATTTGCAAACAACAATTAATTTTCAATAACCAATTCAATAATTCATTAATTTAACTTAATATAATGTTGCAATCATTTATTGATCGCACACTTTATCAATCACTGTAAATGTGTAAACAACAGCTAATCTTCAATAACAAATTCAATAATTCATAACTTTAACTGAACATAATGTTGGAATCAATTGTCGATCGCACCCTTTAGAGATATCTGTCACTGTAAATGTGTCAACAACAATTAATTTTCAATAACTAATTCAAAAATTCATTACTTTAACTTTATATAATGTTGCGATCAATTGTCAATCGCACCCTTTATCAATCACTCTAAATGAGTAAACAACAACTAATCTTCAATAACCAATTCAATAATTCATTACTTTAACTTAATATAATGTTGCGATCAATTGTCCATCGTACCCTTAAGACATATCAATCACTGTAAATGTGTAAACAACAATTAATCTTTAATAACCAATTCAATAATTCATTACTTAAATATAATGTTGCGATCAATTATCGATCGCACCGTTTTGATATATCTATCACTGTAAATGTGAAAACAACAACGAATTTTCAATAATAAATTCAATAATTCATTACTTTAATATAATATAATGTTGCGATCAATTGTCGATCGCACCCTTTAGACATATCAATCACTATAAATGTGTAAACAACAATTAATTTTCAATAACCAATTCAATAATTCATTACTTAATCTTAATATAATGTTGCGATCAATTGTTGATGGCACTCTTTAGACAGATCAATCACTGTAAATGCGTAAACAGCAATTAATTTTCAATTACCAATTCAATAATTCATTACTTTAACTTAATATAATGTTGCGATCAATTGTCAATCACACCCATTATCAATCAGTGTAAATGTGTAAACAAATAATATTCAATAACCAATTCAATAATTCATTACATTAACTAAATTTAGTGTTGCGATCAATAGTTGATCGCACCCTTTTTGACATATCCATCACTGTAAATGTGAAAACAACAACTAATCTACAATAACCAATTCAATAATTCTTTATTTTAACTTAATATAATGTTGCGATAAACTGTTGATCTGACCCTTTAGACATATCAATCACTCTAAATGTGTAAACAACAATTAATTTTCAATAATTAATTCAATAAATCATTACTTAATCTTTACATAATGCTGCGATTAATTATCGATCGCACCCTTTATCAATCACTGTAAATGTGTAAACAACAATTAATCTTCAATAACCTATTCAATAATTCATTACTTTAACTTAATTTAATATTGCGATTAATTGTCGATCGCACCCTTTATCAGTCACTGTAAAATGTGTAAACAACAACTAATCTTCAATAACAAATTCAATAATTCATTACTTTAACTTAACGTAATGTTGCGATCAATTGTCGATTGCACCCTTTCGACATATCTATCACTATAAATGTGCAAACAACAATTACTTTTCAATAACCAATTCAATAATTCATTACTTTAACTTAATATAATGTTGCTATCATTTGTTGATCGCACCCTTTATCAATCACTATAAATGTGTAAACAACAACTAATCATCAATAACAAATTCAATAATTCATTACTTTAACTTAATGTAATGTTGGGATCAATTGTCGATCGCACCCTTTAGACATATCTATAACTACAAATGTGTCAGCAACAATCAATTTTCAATAACCAATTCACAAATTCATTACTTTAACTTAATGTAATGTTGCGATCAATTGTCGATCACACCCTTTAGACATATCTATCACTGTAAATGTGTTAACAACAATTAATCTTCAATAACCAATTCAATAATTCTTTACTTTAACTAAATATAATGTTGCGATCAATTGTCGATCGCACCCTTTTGATATATCTATCACTGTAAATGTGAAAACAACAACCAATCTTCAATAACAAATTCAATAATTCATTACTTTAACATAATATAATGTTGCGATCAATTGTCGATCACACCCTTTATACATATCAATCACTGTAAATGTGTAAACAGCAATTAATTTTCAATAACCAATTCTAAAACTCATTACTTAATCTTAATATAATATTGCGATCAATTGTCGATGGCACCCTATAGACATATCAATCACTGTAAATGCGTAAACAATAATTAATTTTCAATAACCAATTCAATAATTCATTACTTTAACTTAATATAATTTTGCGATCAATTGTAGATCGCACCCTTTATCAATCACTCTAAATGTGTAAACAAATAATCTTCAATAACCAATTCAATAATTCATTACATTAACTAAATATATTGTTGCCATCAATTGTTAATCGCACCCTTTTGACATATCTATCACTGTAAATGTGAAAACAACAACTAATCTTCAATAATTCATTACTTTTACTTAATTTAATGTTGCGATAAACTGTCGGTCGCACCCTTTAGACAAATGAATCACTCTAAATATGTAAACAATAATTAATTTCCAATAATTAATTCAATAAATCATTACTTAATGTAATATAATGTTGCGATCAATTATCGATCGCACCCATTATCAATCACTATAAATGTTTAAACAACAACTAATCTTCAATAACCAATTCAATAAATCATTACTTTAACTTAATTTAATATTGTGATCAATTGTCGATCGCACCCTTTATAATCACTGTAAACGTGTAAACAACAACTAATCGTCAATAACAAATTCAATAATTTATTACTTTAACTTAGCGTAATGATGCGATCAATTGTCTATCGCACCCTTTAGATATATCTATCATTATAAATGTGCAAACAACAATTAAGTTTCAATAACCAATTAAATAATTCATTACTTTAACTTAATATAATGTTGCAATCAGTCGTTGATCGCACCCTTTGTCAATCACTGTAAATGTGTAAACAACAACTAATCTTCAATAACAAATTCAATAATTCATTTCTTTAACTTAACGTAATGTTGGGATCAATTGTCGATCGCACCCTTTAGACATATTTATCACTGTAAATGTGTCCACAACAATTAACTCTCAATAACCCATTCAAAAATTTATTACTTTTAATTAATATAATGTTGCGATCAATTGTCAATCGCACCCTTTATCAATCACTCTAAATGTGTAAACAACAACCAATCTTAATAACCAATCCAATAATTCATTACTTTAACTTAATGTTATGTTGCGATCAATTGTCGATCACAACCTTTAGACATATCTATCACTGTAAATGTGTAAAAAATAATTAATCTTAAATAACCAATTCAATAATTCATTACTTTAACTATATATAATGTTGCGATCAATTGTCGATCGCACCCTTTAGACATATCAATCACTGTAAATGGGTTAATAACAAATAATTTTCAATAACCAATTCAATAATTCATTACTTAACCTTAATATAATATTGCGATCAATTGTCAATCGCACCCTTTATAATCACTGTAAATGTAGAAACAATAGCTAATGTTCTATCACCAATTCAATAATACATTACTTTCACTAAATGTAATGTTGCGATCAATTGTTGATCGCACCCTTTAGACATATCTATTACTGTAAATGTGTAAACAACAATTAGATTTCTTTAACCAATTCAATAATTCATTACCTTAACTTAATATAATGTTGCGATCAAATATCGATCGCACCCTTTGAACATATCAATCATTGAAAATGTGTAAACATCAATTAATTTTCAATAACCAATTAAAGAATTCATTACTTTAACTTAATATAATGTTACGATCATTTGTCGATCGCACCCTTTAGACATATCAATCACTGTAAATGTGTAAACAATAATTAATTTTCGGTAATCAATTAAATAATTCCTTACTTTAACTTAATATAATGTTGCGATCAATTGTCGATCGCACCCTTTATCAATCACTCTAAATGTGTAAACAACAACTAATATTCAATAACCAATTCAATAGTTCATTACTTTAACTTTATGTAATGTTGCGATCAATTGTCGATCGTTCCCTTTAGACCTATCTATCACTGTAAATGTGTAAACAACCATTAATCTTTAATAACCAATTGAATACTTCATTACTTTGACTTAATATAATATTTCGATCATTTGTCGATCGCACCCTTTAGACATACAAAGCACTATAAATGTGTAAACAACAACTAATCATCAATATAAATTCAATAATTCATTACTTGAACTTAATATAATGTTGCGATCAGTTGTCTATTGCACTCTTCAGACATATCAATCAATTTAAATGTGTAATCAACAACTTATCTTCAATATCCAATTCAATAATTAATTACTTTAACTTAATATAATGTTGCGATACATTGACGATCGCACCCTTTGGGCATATCAATCATTGTAAATGTGTAAACAACAACTAATCTTCAATAATTCAATACTTTAACTTAATATAATGTTGCGATCACTTGTCGATTGCACCAATTGGACAAGTAAATCGCTGTAAATGTGTAAACAAAAACTAATATTCAATAATTCACTACTTTAATTTAATATAATGTTGCGATCAATTGTCGATCGCATTCTTTAAACATATCAATTACTGTAAATGTGTAAACCAACAACTAATCTTCAATAATTCATTACTTTAACTTAATATTTTGTCTCAATCAATTGTCGATCGCACCCTTTAGACATATCAATCATTGCAAATGTGTAAACAATAACTAATCTTCAAAAACCAATTCAATAATTCATTACTTTAACTTAATATAATGTTGCGATCAATTGTCGATCGCACCTTTCAAACATATCAATCACCTTAAATGTGTAAACAACAACCAATCTTCAATATCCAATTCAATAATTCATTACTTTTACTTAAAATAATGTTGCGATCCATTGTCGATCGCAAACCTTTAGACAAATCAATCACTCTAAATGTTTGAACTACAATTAATTATCAATAACAAATTCTATAATTCAATATGTTAATTTAATATAACTTTGCGATCAATTGTCGATAGCACCCATTAGACATATACATTAATGAAAATGTGTAAACAACAATTAATTTTAAATAAAAAATCAATAGTTCAATAATTTAACTTAATATAATGTTGCGATCAATTGTCGATCGCACCCTTTAGACATATCAATCACTCTAAATGTGTAAACAACAACTAATCTTTAGTATAATGTTGCGACCAATTGTCGATCGTACCCTTTAAACATATTTATCACTGTAAATATATAAATAACAACCAATCTTCAATATCCAATTCAAAAATTCATTACTTTAACTAAATATAATGTTGCGATCAATTGTCGATCTCACACTTTAGACAGATAAAGCACTGTAAATGTGTAAACAACAACTAATCTTTAATATATATTCAATAATTCATTACTTTAACTTAATATAATGTTGCGATCAATTGTCGATCCCACCCTTTAGACATATCAATCACTGTAAATGTGTAAACAACAACTAATCTGCAATAATTCAATACTTTAACTTAATATAATGTTGCGATCAATTGTCGATCGCACCCGTTAGACATATCAAACACTGTTAATGTGTAAACAACAACTAATCTTCAAAAATTCATTACTTTATTTTAATATAATGTCGCAATCAATTGTCGATCGCACCCTTTAGACATATCAATCACTTCAAATTTGTAAACAATAACTAATCTTTAATAACCAATTCAATAATTCATTACTTTAACTTAATATAATGTTGCGATCAATTGTCGATCGCACCCTTTAAACATATAAATCACTGTAAATGTGTAAACAACAACTAATATTGAATAATTCTTTACTTTAACTTAATATAATGTTGCGATCAATTTTCGATCGCACCCTTTAGACATATCAATCACTGTAAATATGTAAACAACAACTAATCTTCAATAATTCATTACTTTAACATAATATAATGTCGCGATCAATTGTCGATCGCACACTTTAGACATATCAATTACTGCAAATGTTTAACAACAACTAAACTTCAATAAACAATTCAATAATTTATTACTTTATATTAATACAATATTGCGATCAATTGTCGATCGCAACCTTTAGACATATCAATCACTCTAAATGTTTAACAACAAGTAATTTTCAATAACCAATTCAATAATTCAATACTTTAACTTAATATAATATTGCGATCAATTGTCGATCGCACCCTTTAGACATATCAATCACTGTCAATGTATAAACAACAACTAATATTCAATAATTCATTACTTTAACTTTATATAATGTTGCGATGAATTGTCGATCGCATCCTTTAGATATATCAATCACTGTTAATGTCAAAACAACAACAAATCTTCATAAATTCATTACTATAACTTAATATAATGTTGCAATCAATTATCGATCCCACACTTTAGATATATCAATCACTGTAAATGTGTAAATAACAACTAATCTTCAATAATTCATTACTTTAACTTAATATAATGTTGCGATCAATTGTCGATCGCACCCGATAGACATATCAGTCATTGTAAATGTGTAAACAACAACTAATCTTCAAAAATTCATTACTTTATTTTAATATAATGTCGCAATCAATTGTCGATCGCACCCTTTAGACATATCAATCACTTCAAATTTGTAAACAATAACTAATATTTAAAAACCAATTCAATAATTCATTATTTCACTTAATATAATGTTGCGATCAATTGTCGATCGCACCTGTTAGACATATCAATCACTGTAAATGTGTAAACAACAACTAATTTTCAAAAATTCATTACTTTATTTTAATATAATGTCGCAATTAATTGTCGATCGCACCCTTAAGACATACCAATCACTTCAAACTTGTAAACAATAACTAATCTTTAATAACCAATTCAATAATTCATTACTTTAACTTAATAAAATGTTGCGATCTATTGTCGATCGCACCCTTTAGACATATCAATCACTCGTAATGTTTTGACAACAATTAATTTTCAATAACCAATTCAATAATTCAATACTTTAACTTAATATAATGTTGCGATCAATTGTCGATCGCACCCCTAAGACATATACATTACTAAAAATGTTTAAGTTGCAAATAATTTTCAATAACCAATTTAATAATTCATTACTTTAACATAATATAATGTTGCGATTAATTATCGATCGCACCCTTTAGACATATCAATCACTGTAAATGTGTAAACAACAACTCATGTTCAATATCGAATTCAATAATTCATTACTTTAATTTAATATAATATTGCGATCAATTGTGGATCACACCCTTTAGACATATCAATCACGGAAAATGTGTAAATAATATCTAATCTTATATAACCAACTCAACAAATCATTACCTTAACTTAATATAATGTTGCGATCAATTGTCGATCCCTCCCTTTAAACATATCAATCACTGTAAATTTGTTAACAACAACTAATCTTTAATATCCATTTCAATAATTCATTACTTTAACTTAATATAATGTTGCGATTCATTGTCGATCGCACCCTTTAGACATATCAACCACTCTAAATGTTTTAACTTCAATTAATTTTCAATAACCAATTCAATATTCAATACTTTAACTTAATATAATATTGCGATCAATAGTCGATCCCACTCTTTAAACATATCATTTATTGTAAATGTGTAAACAACAACTAATATTCAATGATTCATTACTTTAACTAATTATAATATTGCGATCAATTGTCGATCGCACCCTTTCGACATATCAATCTTTGTAAATGTGTAAACAACAATTTTTCTTCAATAATTCATTACTTTAACATAATATAATGTTGCGATCACTTGTCGATCGCACAAATTGGACAAGTAAGTCACTGTAAATGTGTAAATGTGTAAACAACAACTAATATTCACTAATTCAATACTTTAACTTAATATAATGTAGCGATCAATTGTCGATCACACCCTTTAGACATATCAATCACTGTAAATGTGTAAACCAACAACTAATCTTCAATAATTCATTACTTTAACTTAATATAATATTGCGATCAATTGTCGATCGCACCCTTTAACATATCAATCACTATAAATGTGTAAACAACAACCAATCTTCAATATCCAATTCAATAATTCATTACTTTTACTTAAAATAATGTTGCGATCCATTGTCGATCGCACCCTTTAAACATATCAATCACTATAAATGTGTAAACAACAACCAATCTTCAATACCCAATTCAATAATTCAATAATTAATTTTCAATAACAAATTCAATAATTCAATACTTTAACTTAATATAACGTTGAGATCAATTGTCGATAGCACCCCTTAGACATATACATTACTGAAAATGTGTAAACAACAATTAATTTTCAATAGCAAATTCAATAATTCATTACTTTAACTTAATATAATGTTGTGATCCATTGTCGATCGCACCCTTTAGACATATCAATCACTCTAAATGTTTAAACAAGAATTAATTTTCAATAACCAATTTAATAATTCAATACTTTAAATTAATATAATGTTGCTATCAAATGTCGATCGCACCCCTTAGACATATACATTATTAAAAATCTGTAAACAACAATTAATTTTCAATAACCAATTCAACTATTCATTACTTTAACTTTATATAATGTTGTGATCAATTGTCGATCGCACCCTTTAAACATTTCAATCACTGTAAATGTGTAAACTGTAACTAATATTCAATAATTCATTACTTTAACTTAATATAAAGTTGCGATCAATTGTCGATCACACCCTTTAGACATATCAATCACAGTAAATGTGTAAATAACAACAAATCTTCAATAATTCATTGCTTTAACTTAATATAATGTTGCGATCAATTGTCGATCGCACCCTTTAGACATATCAATCAATGTAAATGTGAAACCAACAACTAATCTTCAAGAATTAATTACTTTAACTTAATATTTTGTCGCGATCAATTGTCAATCGCACCCTTTAGACATATCAATCACTGCAAATGTGTAAACAATAACTAATCTTCAAAAACCAATTCTATTATTTATTACTTTAACTTAATATAATGTTGCGATCAATTGTCGATCGCACCCTTTAGACATATCAATCATTGTAAATGTGTAAACAATAACTAATCTTCAATATCCAATTCAATAAATCATTACTTTAACTTAATATAATGTTGCGATCAATTGTCGATCGCACCCTTTAGACATATCAATCACTCTAAATGTGTAAACAACAACTAATCTTCAGTAATTCATTACTTAAACTTAATATAATGTTGCGATCAATTGTCGATCGCACCCTTTAAACATATTTATCACTGTAAATATATAAACAACAACCAATCTTCAATATCCAATTCAAAAATTCAATACTTTAACTTAATATAATGTTGCGATCAATTGTCGATCGCACACTTTAGACAGATAAAGCAATGTAAAAGTGTAAACAACAACTAATCTTTAATATATATTCAATAATTCATTTCTTTGACTTAATATAATATTGAGATCAATTGTCGATCGCACCCTTTAGACATATAAAGCACTGTAAATGTGTACACAACAACTAATCTTCAGTAATTCATTACTTTAACTTAATATAATGTTGCGATCAATATTTGGTTTCACCTTTTAGACATATCAATCACTGTAAATGTGTAAACAATAATTAATCTTCAATACTCAATTCAATAAATCATTACTTTAACTTAATATAATGTTGCGATCAATTGTCGATCGCACCCTTTAGACATATCAATCACTATAAATGTGTAAACAACAACGAATATTCAATAATTCATTACTTTAACTTAATATAATGTTGCGATCAATTGTCGATCGCACCCTTTAGACAGATAAAGCACTATAAATGTGTAAACAACAACTAATCTTCAATATCAATTCAATAATTCATTACTTTGACTTAATATAATATTTCGATCATTTGTCGATCGCACCCTTTAGACATATAAAGCACTATAAATGTGTAAACAACAACTAATCATCAATATAAATTCAATAATTCATTACTTTTACTTAAAATAATGTTGCGATCCATTGTCGATCGCACACTTTAAACATATCAATCACTATAAATGTGTAAACAACAACCAATCTTTAATACCCAATTCAATAATTCAATAATTAATTTTCAATAACAAATTCAATAATTCAATACTTTAACTTAATATAACGTTGAGATCAATTGTCGATAGCACCCCTTAGACATATACATTACTGAAAATGTGTAAACAACAATTAATTTTCAATAGCAAATTCAATACTTCATTACTTTAACTTAATATAATGTTGTGATCCATTGTCGATCGCACACTTTAGACATATCAATCACTCTTAATGTTTAAACAAGAATTAATTTTCAATAACCAATTTAATAATTCAATACTTTAAATTAATATAATGTTGCTATCAAATGTCGATCGCACCCCTTAGACATATACATTATTGAAAATCTGTAAACAGCAATTAATTTTCAATAACCAATTAAACTATTCATTACTTTAACTTTATATAATGTTGCGATCAATTGTCGATCGCACCCTTTAAACACATCAATCACTGTAAATGTGTAAACAGTAACTAATATTCAATAATTCATTACTTTAACTTAATATAAAGTTGCGATTCATTGTCGATCGCACCCTTTAGACATATCAATCACTGTAAATGTGTAAATAACAACAAATCTTCAATAATTCATTACTTTACTTAAAATAATGTTGCGATCCATTGTCGATCGCACCCTTTAGACATATCAATCACTCTAAATGTTTAAACAACCATTAATTTTCAATAACCAATTCAATAATTCAATACGTTAACTTAATATAACGTTGCGTTCTGTTGTCGATAGCACCCCTTAGACATATACATTACTAAAAATGTGTAAACAACAATTAATTTTCAATAAAAAATCAATAATTCAATACTTTAACTTAATATAATGTTGCGATCGATTGTCGATCGCACCCTTTAGACATATAAATCACTCTAAATGTGTAAACAACATCTAATCTTCAGTAATTCATTACTTAAACTTAATATAATGTTGCGATCAATTGTCGATCGCACCCTTTAAACATATTTATCACTGTAAATATATAAACAACAACCAATCTTCAATATCCAATTCAAAAATTCATTACTTTAACTTAATATAATGTTGCGATCAATTGTCGATCGCACCCTTTAGACATATCGATCAGTGTAATTGTGTAAACAATAACCAATCTTCAATATCCAATTCAATAAATCATTACTTTAACTTAATATAATGTTGTGATCAATTGTCGATCGCACCCTTTAGACATATCAATCACTTTAAATGTGTAAACAACAACTAATCTTCAGTAATTCATAACTTAAACTTAATATAATGTTGCGATCAATATTTGGTTTCACCTTTTAGACATATCAATCACTGTAAATGTGTAAACAATAATTAATCTTCAATACTCAGTTTAATAAATCATTAATTTAACTTAATATAATGTTGCGATCAATTGTCGATCGCACCCTTTAGACATATCAATCACTATAAATGTGTAAACAACAACGAATATTCAATAATTCATTACTTTAACTTAATATAATGTTGCGATCAATTGTCGATCGCACCCTTTAGACAGATAAAGCACTATAAATGTGTAAACAACAACTAATCTTCAATATCAATTCAATAATTCATTACTTTGACTTAATATAATATTTCGATCATTTGTCGATTGCACCCTTTAGACATATAAAGCACTATAAATGTGTAAACAACAACTAATCATCAATATAAATTCAATAACTCATTACTTTGACTTAATATAATGTTGCGATCAGTTGTCGATTGCACTCTTCAGACATATCAATCACTTAAAATGTGTAATCAACAACTTATCTTCAATATCCAATTCAATAATTAATTACTTTAACTTAATATAATGTTGCGATACATTAACGATCGCACAAATTGGACAAGTAAATCGCTGTAAATGTGTAAACAAAAACTAATATTCAATAATTCACTACTTTAATTTAATATAATGTTGCGATCAATTGTCGATCGCATTCTTTAAACATATCAATTACTGTAAATGTGTAAACCAACAACTAATCTTCAATAATTCATTACTTTAACTTAATATTTTGTCGTAATCAATTGTCGATCGCACCCTTTAGACATATGAATCACTGCAAATGTGTAAACAATAACTAATCTTCAAAAACCAATTCAATAATTCATTACTTTAACTTAATATAATGTTGCGATCAATTGTCGATCGCACCTTTTAAACATATGAATCACTTTAAATGTGTAAACAACAACCAATCTTCAATATCCAATTCAATAATTCATTACTATTACTTAAAATAATGTTGCGATCCATTGTCGATCGCACCCTTTAGACATATCAATCACACTAAATGTTTAAACAACAATAAATTTTCAATAACCAATTCAATAATTCAATACGTTAACTTAATATAACGTTGCGTTCAGTTGTCGATAGCACCCCTTTGACATACACATTACTAAAAATATGTAAACAACAATTAATTTTCAATAAAAAATCAATAATTCAATACTTTAACTTAATATAATGTTGCGATCGATTGTCGATCGCACCCTTTAGACATATCAATCATTCTAAATGTATAAACAACAACTAATCTTCAGTATAATGTTGCGATCAATTGTCGATAGTACCCTTTAAAAATTTTTATCACTGTAAATATGTAAACAACAACCAATCTTCAATATCCAATTAAAAAATTAATTACTTTAACTAAATATAATGTTGCGATCAATTGTCGATCGCACACTTTAGACAGATAAAGCACTGTAAATGTGTAAACAACAACTAATCTTTCATATATATTCAATAATTCATTAATTTGACTTAATATAATGTTGCGATCAATTGTTGATCACACCCTTTAGACATATAAAGCATTGTAAATATGTAAACAATAACAAATATTCAATAATTCATTTCTTTAACATAATATAATGTTGCAATCAATTGTCGATCCCACCCTTTAGACATATCAATCACTGTTAATGTGTAAACAACAACTAATCTGCAATAATTCAATACTTTAACTTAATATAATGTTGCAATCAATTGTTGATCGCACCCATTAGACATATCAATCACTGTAAATGTGTAAACAACAACAAATCTTCAAAAATTCATTACTTTATTTTAATATAATGTCGCAATCAATTGTCGATCGCACCCTTTAGACATATCAATCACTTCAAAATTGTAAACAATAACTAATCTTTAATAACCAATTCAATAATTCATTACTTTAACTTAATATAATCTTGCGATCAATTGTCGATCGCACCCTTTAAACATATAAATCACTGTAAATGTGTAAACAACAACTAATATTAAATAATTCTTTACTTTAACTTAATATAATGTTGCGATCAATTTTCGATCGCATCCTTTAGACATATCAATCACTGTAAATATGTAAACAACAACTAATCTTCAATAATTCATTACTTTAAAATAATATAATGTCGCGATCAATTGTCGATCGCACCCTTTAGACATATCAATCACTGCAAATGTTTAACAACAACTAAACTTCAATAAACAATTCAATAATTTATTACTTTAAATTAATATAATGTTGCGATCAATTTTCGATAGCAACCTTTAGACATGTCAATCACTCTAAATGTTTAACAACAAGTAATTTTCAATAACCAATTCAATAATTCAATAATTTAACTTAATATAATGTTGCGATCAATTGTCGATCACACCCTTTAGACATATCAATCACTGTCAATGTATAAACAACAACTAATATTCAATAATTCATTACTTTAACTTTATATAATGTTGCGATGAATTGTCGATCGCACCCTTTAGATATATCAATAACTGTAAATGTGAAAACAACCACTAATCTTCAAAAATTCATTACTTTAACTTAATATAATGTTGAGATCAATTGTCGATCCCACACTTTAGATATATCAATCACTGTAAATGTGTAAACAACAACTAATCTTTAATAATTCATTACTTTAAACTTAATTAATGTTGCGATCAATTGTCGATCGCACCCGATAGACATATCAATCATTGTAAATGTGTAAACAACAACTAATCCTCAAAAATTCTTTACTTTATTTTAATATAATGTCGCAATCAATTGTCGATCGCACCCTTTAGACATATCAATCACTTCAAATTTGTAAACAATAACTAATATTTAATAACCAATTCAATAATTCATTATTTCACTTAATATAATGTTGCGATCAATTGTCGATCGTACCCGTTAGACATATCAATCACTGTAAAAGTGTAAACAACAACTAATCTTCAAAAATTCATTACTTTATTTTAATATAATGTCGCAATAAATTATCGATCGCACCCTTTAGACATATCAATCACTTCAAATTTGTAAACAATAACTAATCTTTAATAACCAATTCAATAATTCATTACTTTAACTTAATATAATGTTGCGATCAATTGTCGATCGCACCCTTTAAACATATAAATCACTGTAAATGTGTAAACAACAACTAATCTTCAATAATTCAATACTTTAATATAATATAATGTTGCGATCAATTGTCGATCGCACCCGTTAGACATATCAATCACTGTAAAAGTGTAAACAACAACTAATCTTCAAAAATTCATTACTTTATTTTAATACAATGTTGCAATCAATTGTCGATCGCACCCTTTAGACATATCAATCACTTCAAATTTGTAAACAATAACTAATCTTTAATAACCAATTCAATAATTCATTACTTTAACTTAATATAATGTTGCGATTAATTGTCGATCGCACCCTTTAAACATATAAATAACTGTAAATGTGTAAAGAACAACTAATATTGAATAATTCTTTACTTTAACTTAATATAATGTTGCGATCCATTTTCGATCGCACCCTTTAGACATATCAATCACTGCAAATGTTTAACAACAACTAAACTTCAATAAACAATTTAATAATTTATTACTTTAAATTAATATAATGTTGCGATCAATTGTCGATCGCAACCTTTAGACATATCAATCACTCTAAATGTTTAACAACAAATAATTCTCAATAACCAATTCAATAATTTAATACTTTAACTTAATATAATGCTGCGATCATTTGTCGATCGCACCCTTTAGACATGTCAATCACTGTCAATGTATAAACAACAACTAATATTCAATAATCCATTACTTTAACTTTATATAATGTTGCGATGAATTGTCGATCGCACCCTTTAAACATATAAATCACTGTAAATGTGTAAACAACAACTAATATTGAATAATTCTTTACTTTAACTTAATATAATGTTGCGATCAATTTTCGATCGCATCCTTTAGACATATCAATCACTGTAAATATGTAAACAACAACTAATCTTCAATAATTCATTACTTTAAAATAATATAATGTCGCGATCAATTGTCGATCGCACCCTTTAGACATATCAATCACTGCAAATGTTTAACAACAACTAAACTTCAATAAACAATTCAATAATTTATTACTTTAAATTAATATAATGTTGCGATCAATTGTCGATAGCAACCTTTAGACATATCAATCACTCTAAATGTTTAACAACAAGTAATTTTAAATAACCAATTCAATAATTCAATAATTTAACTTAATATAATATTGCGATCAATTGTCGATCACACCCTTTAGACATATCAATCACTGTCAATGTATAAACAACAACTAATATTCAATAATTCATTACTTTAACTTTATATAATGTTGCGATGAATTGTCGATCGCACCCTTTAGATATATCAATCACTGTAAATGTGAAAACAACCACTAATCTTCAAAAATTCATTACTTTAACTTAATATAATGTTGAGATCAATTGTCGATCGCACCCTTTAAACATATAAATCACTGTAAATGTGTAAACAACAACTAATCTTCAATAATTCAATACTTTAACATAATATAATGTTGCGATCAATTGTCGATCGCACCCGTTAGACATATCAATCACTGTAAATGTGTAAACAACAACTAATATTCAAAAACTCATTACTTTATTTTAATACAATGTCGCAATCAATTGTCGATCGCACCCTTTAGACATATCAATCACTTCAAATTTATAAACAATAACTAATCTTTAATAACCAATTCAATAATTCATTACTTTAACTTAATAAAATGTTGCCATCAATTGTCGATCGCACCCTTTAAACATATAAATCACTGTAAATGTGTAAACAACAACTAATATTGAATAATTCTTTACTTTAACTTAATATAATGTTGCGATCAATTTTTGATCGCACCCTTTAGACATATCAATCACTGTAAATATGTAAACAACAACTAATCTTCAATAATTCATTACTTTAACATAATATAATGTCGCGATCAATTGTCGATCGCACCCTTTAGACATATCAATCACTGCAAATGTTTAACAACAACTAAACTTCAATAAACAATTTAATAATTTATTACTTTAAATTAATATAATGTTGCGATCAATTGTCGATCGCAACCTTTAGACATATCAATCACTCTAAATGTTTGACAACAAATAATTTTCAATAACCAATTCAATAATTCAATACTTTAACTTAATATAATGTTGCGATCATTTGTCGATCGCACCCTTTAGACATGTCAATCACTGTCAATGTATAAACAACAACTAATATTCAATAATTCATTACTTTAACTTTATATAATGTTGCGATGAATTGTCGATCGCACCCTTTAGATATATCATTCACTGTAAATGTGAAAACAACAACTAATCTTCAAAAATTCATTACTTTAACTTAATATAATGTTGCGATCAATTGTCGATCCCACACTTTAGACATATCAATCACTGTAAATGTGTAAACAACAACTAATCTTCAAAATTTCATTACTTTATTTTAATATAATGTCGCAATCAATTGTCTATCGCACCCTTTAGACATATCAATCACTTCAAATTTGTAAACAATAACTAATATTTAATAACCAATTCAATAATTCATTATTTAACTTAATATAATGTTGCGATCAATTGTCGATCGCACCGTTTCGACATATCAATCACTCTAAATGTTTAAACAGCAATTAATTTTCAATAATTCATTACTTTAACTTAATATTATGTTGCGATCAATTGTCGATCGCACCCTTTAGACATATCAATCACTGTATATATGTAAACAACAACTAATCTTCAATAATTCATTACTTTAAAATAATATAATGTCGCGATCAATTGTCGATCGCACCCTTTAGACATATCAATCACTGCAAATGTTTAACAACAACTAAACTTCAATAAACAATTCAATAATTTATTACTTTAAATTAATATAATGTTGCGATCAATTGTCGATAGCAACCTTTAGACATATCAATCACTCTAAATGTTTAACAACAAGTAATTTTCAATAACAAATTCAATAATTCAATACTTAAATTTAATATAATGTTGCGATCAATTGTCGATCGCACCCTTTAGACATATCAATCACTGTAAATGTGTAAACAACAACTAATATTCAATAATTAATTACTCTAACTTAAAATAATATTGCGATCCATTGTCGATCGCACCCTTTAGATATATAAATAACTGTTAATGTGAAAACAACAACTAATATTTAAAAATTCATTACTTTAACATAATATAATGTTGCGATCAATTGTCGATACCACCCTTTAGACATATCAATCACTGTAAATGTGTAAACAACAACTAATCTTCAATAATTCATTACTTTAACTTAATATAATGTTGCGATCAATTGTCGATCGCACCCGTTAGACATATCAATCATTGTAAATCTGTAAACAACAACTAATCTTCAAAAATTCATTACTTTATGTTAATATAATGTCGCAATCAATTGTCAATCGCACCCTTTAGACATATCAATCACTTCAAATTTGTAAACATTAACTAATAATTAATCACCATTTCGATAATTGAATACTTTAACTTAATATAATGTTGCGATCCATTGTCTTTCACACGCTTTAGACATATCAATCACTCTAAATGTTTAAACAACAATTAATTTTCAATAACAAATTCAATAATTCAAGACTTTAACTTAATATAATAATGTGATCAATTGTCGATCGCGCCCTTTAAACATATCAATCACTGTAAATGTGTAAACTAAAACTAATTTGCAATATCCAATTCAATAATTCATTACTTTAACTTAATATAATGTTGCGATTAATTGTCGATCGCACCCATTAGACATATCAATCACTGTAAATGTTTAAACAACAACTAATATTCAATAATTAATTACTCTAACTTAAAATAATATTGCGATCCATTGTCGATCGCACCCTTTAGACATATCAATCACTGTAAATGTGTAAACAACAACCAATCTTTAATATCCAATTCAATAATTCATTAATTTAACTTAATATAATGTTGCGATCAATTGTCGATCGCACCCTTTAGACATATCATTCACTCTAAATGTGTAAACAACAACTAATCTTCAATAATTCATTACTTTAGATTAATATAATGTTACGATCAATTGTCGATCGCACCCTTTAGACATATCAATCATTGTAAATGTGTAAACAACAAATAATATTCAATAATTCATTACTTTAACTTAATATAATGTTGCGATCAATTGTCGATCGCACCCTTTAGACATATCAATTACTGTAAATGTGTAAATAACAACAAATCTTCAATAATTCATTAGTTTAACTTAATATAATGTTGCTATCGATTGTCGATCGCACCCTTTAGACATATCAATCACTGTAAATGTGTAAAAAACAACTAATATTCAATAATTCATTACTCTAACTTAAAATAATATTGGGATCCATTGTCGATCGCACCCTTTAGACATATCAATCACTATAAATGTGTAAACAACAACCAATCTTCAATATCCAATTCAATAATTCATTAATTTAACTTAATATAATGTTGCGATCAATTGTCGATCGCACCCTTTAGACATATCAATCACTCTAAATGTGTAAACAACAACTAATCTTCAATAATTCAATACTTTAGTTTAATATAATGTTACGATCAATTGTCGATCGCACCCTTTAGACATATCAATCACTGTAAATGTGTAAACAACAACTAATATTCAATAATTCATTACTTTAACTTAATATAATGTTGCGATCAATTGTCGATCGCACCCTTTAGACATATCAATTACTGTAAATTTGGAAATAACAACAAATCTTCAATAATTCATTACGTGAACTTAATATAATGTTGCTATCGATTGTCGATCGCACCCTTTAGACATATCAATCACTGTAAATGTGTAAACAACAACTAATCTTCAATAATTAATTACTTTAACTAAATATTATGTCACTATCAATTGTAGATCGCACCCTTTAGACATATCAATCACTGCAAATGTGTAAACAATAACTAATCTTCAAAAACCAATTCAATAATTCATTACTTTAACTTAAGATAATGTTTTGATCAATTGTCGATCGCACCTTTTAAACATATCAATCACTGTAAATGTGTAAACAACAACCAATCTTCAATATCCAATTCAATAATTCATTACTTTTACTTAAAATAATGTTGCGATCCATTGTCGTTCGCACCCTTTAGACATATCAATCACTCAAAATGTTTAAACAATAATTAATCTTCAATAACAAATTCAATAATTCAATACGTTAACTTAATATAACGTTGCGATAAATTGTCGATAGCACCCCTTAGACATATACAATACTGAAAATGTGTAAACAACAATTAGTTAACAATAAAAATTCAATAATTCAATACTTTAACTTAATATAATATTGCGATCAATTGTCGATCGCACCCTTTAGACATATCAATCACTCTTAATGTGTAAACAACAACTAATCTTTAGTAATTCATTACTTTAACTTTATATAATGTTGCGATCAATTGTCGATCGCACCCCTTAAACACATTTATCACTGTAAATATGTAAACAACAACCAATCTTCAATATCCAATTCAAAAATTCATAAATTTAACTTAATATAATGTTGCGATCAATTGTCGATCACACACTTTAGACAGACAAAGCACTGTAAATGTGTAAACAACAACTAAAATTTAATATATATTCAATAATTCATTACTTTGACTTAATATAATGTTCCGATCAATTGTCGATCGCACCCTTTAGACATATAAAGCACTGTAAATGTGTAAACAATAACTAATATTCAATAATTCATTACTTTAACTTAATATAATGTAGCGACAAATTTTCGATCCCACCCTTTAGACATATCAATCACTGTAAATGTGTCAACTACAACTAATCTTCAATAATTCATTACTTTAACTTAATATAATGTTGCGATCAATTGTCGATCGCACCTGTTAGACATATCAATCACTGTAAATGTGTAAAGGACAACCAATCTTCCATATCCAATTCAATAATTCATTACTTTAACTTGATATAATGTTGCGATCAATTGTCGATCGCACCCTTTAAACATATAAATCACTATAAATGTGTAAACAACAACTAATATTAAATAATTCATTACTTGAACTTAATATAATGTTGCGATCAATTTTCGATAGCACCCTTTAGACATATCAGTCACTGTTAATATGTAAACAACAACTAATCTTTAATAATTCATTACTTTAACTTAATATAATGTCGCGATCAATTGTCGATCGCACCCTTTAGACATATCAATCACTGCAAATGTGTAAACAATAACTACTATTCAACAACCAATTCAATAATTTATTACTTTAACTTAATATAATGTTGCGATCCATTGTCGATCGCAACCTTTAGACATATCAATCACTCTAAATGTTTAAACAACAAGTAATTTTCGATAACCAATTCAATAATTCAATACTTTAACTTAATATAATGTTGCGATCAATTGTCGATCGCACCCTTTGGACATATCAATCACTATCAATGTGTAAACAGCAACTAATATTCAGTAATTCATTACATTAACTATATATTATTTTGCGATGAATTGTCGATCGCACCCTTTAGATATATCAATAACTCTAAATGTGAAAACAACAACTAATCTTCAAAAATTCAATATTTTAACTTAATATAATGTTGCGATCAATTGTCGATCCCACCCTTTAGACATAGGAATCACTGTAAATGTGTAAACAACAACTAATCTTCAATAATTCATTACTTTAACTTAATATAATGTTGCGATCAATTGTCGATCGAACCCGTTAGACATATCAATCATTGTAAATGTGTAAACAACAACTAATCTTCAAAAATTCATTACTTTATTTTAATATAATGTCGCAATCAATTGTCGATCGCACCCTTCAGACATATCAATCACTTCAAATTTGTAAACAATAACCAATTCAATAATTCAATACTTTAACTTAATATAATGTTGCGATCCATTGTCTTTCGCACCCTTTAGACATATCAATCACTCTAATTGTTTAAACAACAATTAATTTTCAATAACAAATTCAATAATTTAATACTTTAACTTAATATAATAATGCGATCAGTTGTCGTTCGCACCCTTTAAACATATAAATCACTGTAAATGTGTAAGCAACAACTAATATTCAATAATTCATTCCTTTAACTTAATATACTGTTGCGATCAATTGTCCATCGCACCCTTTAGACATATGAATCACTGTAAATGTGTAAACAAAAACTAATCTTCAATATCCAATTCAATAATTCATTACTTTAACTTAATATAATGTTGCGATTAATTGTCGATCGTACCCATTAGACATATCAATCATTGTAAATGTGTAAACAACAACTAATATTCAATAATTCATTACTCTAACTTAAAATAATATTGCGATCCATTTTCGATCGCTCCCTTTAGACATATCAATTACTGTAAATGTGTAAACAACAACCAATCATCAATATCCAATTCATTAATTCATTACTCTAACTTAATATAATTTTGCGATCAATTGTCGATCGCACCCTTTAGACATATCAATCACTGTAAATGTGTAAAGAACAACCAATCTTCCATATATAATTCAATAATTCAATACTTTAACTTGATATAATGTTGCGATCAGTTGTCGATCGCACCCTTTAGACATATAAATAACTGTAAATGTGTAAACAACAACTAATCTTTAATATATATTCAATAATTCATTACTTTGACTTAATATAATGTTGTGATCAATTGTCGATCGCACCCTTTGGACATATAAAGCACTGTAAATGTGTAAATAATAACTAATATTCAATAATTCATTACTTTAACTTAATATAATGTAGCGACAAATTGTCGATCCCACCCTTTAGACATATCAATCACTGTAAATGTGTCAACTACAACTAATCTTCAATAATTCATTACTTTAACTTAATATAATGTTGCGATCAATTGTCGATCGCACCCGTTAGACATATCAATCACTGTAAATGTGTAAAGGACAACCAATCTTCCATATCCAATTCAATAATTCATTACTTTAACTTGATATAATGTTGCGATCAATTGTCGATCGCACCCTTTAAACATATAAATCACTATAAATGTGTAAACAACAACTAATATTAAATAATTCATTACTTTAACTTAATATAATGTTGCGATCAATTTTCGATAGCACCCTTTAGACATATCAGTCACTGTTAATATGTAAACAACAACTAATCTTCAATAATTCATTACTTTAACTTAATATAATGTCGCGATTAATTGTCGATCGCACCCTTTAGACATATCAATCACTGCAAATGTGTAAATAATAACTATTATTCAACAACCAATTCAATAATTTATTACTTTAACTTAATATTATGTTGCGATCCATTGTCAATCGCAACCTTTAGACATATCAATCATTCTAAATGTTTAAACAACAAGTCATTTTCAATAACCAATTCAATAATTCAATACTTTAACTTAATATAATGTTGCGATCAATTGTCGATCGCACCCTTTCGACATATCAATCACTGTCAATGTGTAAACAGCAACTAATATTCAATAATTCATTACTTTAACTTTATATAATGTTGCGATGAATTGAAGATCGCACCCTTTAGATATATCAATAACTCTAAATGTGAAAACAACAACTAATCTTCAAAAATTCATTATTTTAACTTAATATAATGTTGCGATCAATTGTCGATCCCACCCTTTAGACATAGGAATCACTGTAAATGTGTAAACAACAACTAATCTTCAATAATTCATTACTTTAACTTAATATAATGTTGCGATCAATTGTCGATCGAACCCGTTAGACATATCAATCATTGTAAATGTGTAAACAACAACTAATCTTCAAAAATTCATTACTTTATTTTAATATAATGTCGCAATCAATTGTCGATCGCACCCTTCAGACATATCAATCACTTCAAATTTGTTAACAATAACTAATATTTAATAACCAATTCAATAATTCAATACATTAACTTAATATAATGTTGCGATCCATTGTCTTTCGCACCCTTTAGACATATCAATCACTCTAATTGTTTAAACAACAATTTATTTTCAATAACAAATTCAATAATTCAATACTTTAACTTAATATAATAATGCGATCAATTGTCGATCGCACACTTTAAACATATAAATCACTGTAAATGTGTAACCAACAACTAATCTTCAATAATTCATTCCTTTAACTTAATATACTATTGCGATCAATTGTCGATCGCACCCTTTAGACATATCAATCACTGTAAATGTGTAAACAAAAACTAATCTTCAATATCCAATTCAATAATTCATTACTTTAACTTAATATAATGTTGCGATTAATTGTCGATCGTACCCATTAGACATATCAATCATTGTAAATGTGTAAACAACAACTAATATTCAATAATTCATTACTCTAACTTAAAATAATATTGCGATCCATTGTCGATCGCACCCTTTAGACATATCAATTACTGTAAATGTGTAAACAACAATCAATCATCAATATCCAATTTAATAATTCATTACTCTAACTTAATATAATGTTGCGATCAATTGTCGATCGCACCCTTTAGACATATCAATCACTGTAAATGTGTAAACAACAACCAATCTTCCATATATAATTCAATAATTCATTACTTTAACTTGTTATAATATTGCGATCAATTGTCGATCGCACCCTTTAGACATATAAATCACTGTAAATGTGTAAACAACAACTAATATTCAATAATTCATTACTTTAACTTAATATAATGTTGCGATGAATTGTCGATCGCACCACTTAGACGAATCAATCACTGTAAATGAGTAAACAACAACTAATCTTCAACATCCAATTACTTTAACTTATTATAATGTTGCCATTAATTGTCGATTGCGCCCTTTAGACATATAAATCACTGTAAATGTGTAAACAACAACTAATATTCAATAATTCATTACTTTAACATAATATAATGTTGCGATCAATTGTCGATCGCACCCTTTGGACATATCAATCACTGTAAATGTGTAAACAACAACTAATCTTCAATAATTCATTACTTTAACTTAATATAATCTTGCGATCAATTAACGATCACACACTTTAAACATATCAATCACTGTAAATGTGTAAACAACAACCAATCTTCAATATCCAATTCAATCATTCATTACTTTAACTTAATATAATGTTGCAATCCATTGTCAATCGTACCCTTTAGACATACCAATCACTCTAAATGTTTAAACAACAAATAATTTTCAATAACCTATTCAATATTTCAATACTTTAACTTAATATAATAATGCGATCAATTGTCGATCACACCCCTTAGATATATACATTACTGAAAATGTGTAAACAGAAATTAATTTTCAATAACCAATTCAATAATTCATTACTTTAACTTAATATAATGTTGCGATCAATTTTCAATCGCACCCTTTAGACATTTCAATCACTGTAAATGTCTTAACAACAACTAATCTTCAATAATTCATTACTTTATCTTAATATAATGTTGCGATCAATTGTCGATCGCACCCTTTAGACATATTAATCACTGTAAATGTGTAAACAACAACTAATCTTCAATATCCAATTCAATAATCATTACATTAACTTAGTATAATGTTGTGATCAATTATCGATCCCACCGTTTAAACATATCAATCACTGTAAATGTGTAAACACTAACCAATCTTCAATATCCAATTCAGTAATTCATTACTTTAACTTAAAATAATGTTGCGATCCATTGTCGATCGCACCCTTTAGACATATCAATCACACTAAATGTAACGTCAAACCCCCGGCCACGGCGGAGCCGCGAACGGAAGCCGGAACGCCACATTAACAATCAATACGTTCATTCTTTAATGCGGAATATAGGTATTAATATTAGGATTGTCAATTACAAAATAATCATCCTGTTTCCAAAAACAATTACATAATCCAAATAATTTATTAGAAAATAAACCGTTCGCAAATATATCAATCTTCCAAATAATAGTTCAAAATCTTCAAATAATTATCCGAAAATATTAATTACTCAAGTACTTTAAAAAGGCTTACAAATCCCATAACAGTTGTCTTAGAACATTACAAACTGAAATACTTAAAAAGGGTCTACATGTCTTTCAAAAAAACTAATCAAAATACAAGAAGAAGGCAGCTCTCAGTAGTGTTCCAAAAACATGAAATGAAAATGCAATGAGACCTTCAATCAGCTCGATCACCTGTTTCACCTTTTGTTAGATAGACAATAAAATGGAAGGAAAACAACGTCGAACTATCGATGTCTGGTTAGCAAGTCATACTCCAACATACACACACAATGCATCTGATTAAACATTCAATGATGAGAAGGCACGCAAATGCACCTAAATCTAGCAAACAAGGGAAGAGAATACAATCCCACCCAAGTCTTACGCCATTTCGGTTCAATAAAGTGAGATAGTCCACTAAATCTGATTTTATTTATTAGGTGTGTTCAATATTATCAATGTCCAATTATGATCTCAGACTTTGTGTAGGAATCCCCCAAAACAATTAACTAATCACTAGTAATCATCACGCAATATCAATCAATTTATATTTCCAGTTTTATTGACTGCCACTAATCTAGGATCAATAATGAAACGTTCCAATTATGCCGAAGCCACCAATATGGTCCGAAGACCGAGATCCCTAGTGCCGTTTATTCCCCCTCGGGACGGACTAATACCTGAGAATCCCATCAATTAGGTCCGAAGACCACCAATAACAATATGCCCGCAGGCGGTGGTGCCGTCACACCCAATAGGAGTCTCAATTTTTCAATGTGGTTAGCTAAACCAAAGGTCCTATTTTGCTCAATAGGTTGAGATATTTCGGGTACCCCTAATGACATCACTCTATCATTACTATCAACCATAGTTAGGGCAATCATTATTCTGTAGTTAGGTGATCAAACACACAATTCTTCCTTTAACAATTCGACAATCACATTATTACAATCCATTGGCTTTCAATCAATATGTGAGAGGTACTTTACTAGCTAGGCGTCACCGGTACGTTCTACAGCACCTTCCGCTTCGCCTAACAAGAAACAAGGAACGATAACTCGATTAGGAAATCGATCGAATACGTAGGATGCAATAATCGAAACCTATTCTAATCGCGAAAAAACGCTAAACGAACGAGCAATAAACGGTGACGATAACACGAATACACTAAAACCCAATCTAATCATCAACAATGTACCATCCAAATCAATTATCCCCAAATCCTAGGGTTTCCAACAAACCCTAACAAATCCATCATTAGAGACGATAACGATTACACCATAAACCAACGTCAATCATGCTTATACTAATAGCGTAGAAGATAAAGGTCGATTGGAGACTTACCGGAGACAATCAAATAGAGAGATTGCGAGGAATCGGAGAGAACAGACACTTGCGAGACGTGAGAATTCGATAGAGAGGTTGCGAATGAAGAAGATTCGTCCAATTTAGGTTTTAAAAACCCGATTTCGGTGGTTAACGACAAGGCTGGCGACATAGGCCTTATGTCGCCAAAGCGCACCGATAGTAACACATCAATATTGCAGAATTCGCTCGCTGGCGACAAGGCTGGCGACATAGCCCCTTGTCGCTAGCGCTGGCGACAAGCCTGGCTACATAAGGCTTATGTAGCCAGCGCGACCAGTGCTGCGCACTTTCATTTCTTCATTCGTTCTGCTTCATTTTTGCTTCGATTTTTTAAAATATGAATATTATAATACCATTAAACATTCTTAGAGCATCCAAAGATGAATAATACCAATTCAATATTCAAGAACTTTCAAAATTTCATGAAGGAATCAATATCTCGAAAAATAAACTTTAATCCAAAAGCTATAAACGTTTAGCCCCAAAATTGGGACGTTACAACTCTACCCCACTAAAAAGGAATTTCGTCCTCGAAATTTAACCTGTAGCAAAAAGATGAGGGTACTGCTTCCGCATCGCCTCCTCTGTCTCCCATGTCGCTTATTCAACTGCATGATTTCGCCATAGCACTTTAACTAGAGGTACAGACTTCCTTTGCAATACGTTTACTTCCGTGTCAAGAATCTTAACAAGTTCCTCTTCGTACGACAAATCTGGTCGAATCTCAATCTCTTCACGGGCAATCACATGTGAAGGATCCGACCGATATCGCCGTAGCATAGAAACATGAAAGACATTGTAAATTTTCTCCATTTCCGGCGGTAACGCCAAACGATAAGCAACCGATCATATACGTTCTAGCACTTCGTCAGGACCAATGAAACGTGGCGTCAATTTCCATTTCTTCCCAAAACGTAACACCTTCTTCCATGGAGAAACTTTTAAGAACACTTTATCGCCTACGGCGAGTTCAATCTCTTTCCTTTTCAAGTCGGCATAAGACTTTTGACGGTCCGTAGCCTCCTTCAGTTTCTCCCGGATAAACCGTACCTGTTCTTCCGCTTCATGAATCAATTCAGGACGAAAAAATTTGCCTCATTTAATTCCGTCCAACGTAAAGGAGTACGACATTTCCGCCCATACAAAGCCTCATATGGCGACATCTTAATACTCGCCTGAGAGCTATTATTATAAGCAAATTCAACCAGCGGCAAGTACTTCAGCCATGACCCCTTAAACTCCAATACAAAACAGCGAAGCATATCTTCGAGAACCTGTATGACCCTCTCAGACTGCCTGTCCGTTTGTGGATGGAAAACAGTACTGAAATTCGTTTTCGACCCCATTTCTTCCTGAAACTTCTTCCAGAACCGAGACGTGAATCTAGGATTCCGATCAGAAATGATCGACAATGGAACCCCATGTAGCCTCACAATCTCCTTGATGTACAATTCTGCTAACCGTTCCAATGGATAATCCACCCGAATCGGTATGAAATGGGCAGACTTCGTCAAACGGTCAACTACCACCCATATAGCATCAAATTTCTCCTTGGTTAACGGCAATCCGACCACGAAATCCATTGTAACCCGATCCCATTTCCATTCCGGAATCACAATAGTCTGAAGCAATCCAGACGGAACCTGATGTTCTGCCTTTACCTGTTGACAAATCAAACACTTACCGACGTACTCAACTATATTTTTCTTCATCCCTGGCCACCAATACATCAATCTGAATTCTTGGAACATTTTTGTGGCACTCGGATGCATAACAAGTACATGGGTATGCGCTCCATTCAAGACCTCCTCACGAACACCATCAATGTTCGGTACATAAATTCTGTCCCGATAATACAATCCACCATTCGATTTTCTGACGAAATCTCTGGCGCTAGCATCATCAATCTTACGGACCCACTCAACCACTCTATCATTTTTCTGTTACGCTTCCAGGATACGCGGAATCAAAGTAGGTTTCACAACCAACTCGGCTACAATTGCATCTTCTACAATCTCCAATCTAGCCATCATCGATGCCAAAGAATGCATTGACTTCCGACTCAATGCATCGGCCACTACATTCGCCTTTCCAGGGTGATAATCAATCACCAGATCATAGTCTTTAAAAAACTCCACCCAACTTCGTTGTCTCAAATTCAACTCCTTCTGATTAGGTAGATACTGTAGACTCTTATGATCTGTGTACATATAGCATTTAGCCCCATACAGATAGTGTCTCTAAATCTTCAAGGCAAACAGTATAGCAGCTAATTCAAGATCGTGAGTTGGGTAATTACACTCATGCAGCTTTAGCTGTCTTGAGGTATATGCAATCACCTTTCCTTCTTGCATCAATACAAATCCCAAACCTTGTAGAGACACATCACTATACACCACATAATCCAACCCTTCAACTGGCTGAACCAAAACTGGTGCTTCCGTCAATAACTTCTTCAACTTGTCAAACCTTGTCTGACATTAGACCGTCCATTAAAACTTGGTACCCTTATGAAGCAGTTTGGTCAATGGACCTGCAATAGAAGAGAATCCTTTGACAAACTGGCGATAATAACAAGCTAGTCCCAGAAAACTCCTCACTTCAGTTGCATTTTTAGGCGGTTGCCATGCCAATACTGCCTCTATCTTTTTAGGGTCCACACTGATCCTATCCTTCGTTATAACATGTCCTAAAAATGCAACTTCGGTCATCCAGAACTCACATTTTGAGAGCTTCGCATATAATTGCTTCTCTCTCAATATTTGCAACACAACCCGCAGATGTCTATCATGCTCTTCCTCATTCTTTGAGTAAACCAGAATGTCATCGATAAAGACAACAACAAACTGATCCAAATACTCCTTGAGCACCCGATTCATTAGGTCCATAAACACTGCTGGTGCATTAGTTAATCCGAAAGGCATGACTACGAATTCATAATACCCATACCGTGTTCTGAACGCCGATTTCGGAATATCGCTATCCTTGATTCTCAACTGATGGTATCCCGACCTCAAATCAATTTTTGAGAACACACCTGCTCCCCTCAACTGGTCAAATAAATCATCAATTCGGGGAAGCGGGTACTTGTTCTTCACAGTCAACTTGTTCAACTGCCGATAGTCGATACACAATCGGAATGACCCATCCTTCTTATTTACAAACAGAACCGGAGCACCCTAAGGAGAGACACTCGGTTTGATGTAACCCTTATCGAGTAATTCCTCCAATCGAACCTTCAACTCCTTTAATTCAGCTGGAGCCATCCGGTAAGGAGCCATAGACACTGGAGCTGCTCCCGGAATGAGCTCTACTGAAAACTCTACTTCACGCTCCGGTGGCAAACCCGGCAATTCTTCTGGAAATACATCCAAGAATTCTGAAACCGTTGAAATAAACTTCCCATCCGATCGCTTCTTACTACCATCAATTATGTGAGCTAAATAAGCCTCAAAACCTTGCCTCATCAATCTGTCTGCCAAAGCTGCAGAGATAACCCCTTTAACCGTTCCACTACGATCCCCCAATACCGTTATAGTTCCTTTCGGAGACTGTAACGTAAACTGTTTAGCTCTGCAATCTAATATTACCCCATGACAAGATAACCAATCCATTCCCAATATTACATCAAACTCCGGACTTTTCATCTCCAATAAATGACCCTTGAAAGTCTTACCCTGAATCACTAAAGGCACATCCCTATACTCCCTGTTAACAACCATACTGTTCCCTAAAAGATTGGTAACAACTATGTTGAAAGCTATCTTAGAAGTCTCCCAACCCTTATCAGCCAAAACATTACTACACATATAGGACAGCGTTAAACCTGGATCAATTAAAGTGAAAACAGGAGCATTAAGGATAGAAAATGTACTAGTGATCACATCAGGAGTATCAACATCATCACGTCCCCTCAATGCATAAGTACGTGCAGGAGCACGCCCTTCAGTTCTATTAGCATTCCCAGATGGTGCTCCACCACGATGACCACTCTAAGCAGCAGTAGGAGCGGATCTGACATTCTTCTGAACAGACACTGCTTTAGATGGAGTCGCTTTTAGTGGTGCTCTGGAATTCTGGGGACAATCCCTTACAAAGTTACCCTGTTCACCACATAGAAGACAAGCACCCGAAGCTTTCCTGCACTCGCCCCTATGCAACTTGCCACAGTAGTTACACAATGGAGCATCCATATTAGAACCACCACGAGAAGGAACACTAGCAACAGATGCAGTAGGTTGCTTTCCAGGTCCCTTATTGTTATTCTGTGGCCAACTAGCACCGCCACCTCCATAACCTCCTTGACTCTGAGTTTTCGCCTTCTTATTCAGATTATTACCAATCGAAGGCCCTACACTCTTCGTCTCACTAGCTTTTCGACTGATGCCCTTAACTCGCTTATGAAGCTGCTCTGCCTTTAATGCAGCATCAACCAGATCATTGAAGTTCGCAGTCCGAAGAGTGAGCAAATCCCGCTGGAGTTCGAGATTTAACCCCTCCTCAAACTTGCGGCACCATTCTCTAGGATTCGGTACTAACTCTGGGCAATAGCGGCTGAGCTTCACAAATTCCAGCTTATAATCCATCACTGACTTGTCCCTCTGCTTCAAGTGAATGAAATCCATCATTCTCTTGTCCAAGTACACCTGACCCACATAATTCTTCCGGAATTCAGTGCGAAAGAATTCATAGGTCCTTTCCTCCTCAGGCTTAGTGAGAACAACCGACTCCCACCACCTGGTAGCATCACTTCTGAGCAGAGACACCAAGCATTCCAATTTCTCCTCATCAGTGCAGTGGATCTCATCACAGACCCTAACCATATCTTCCAACCGGTTCTCTGCCATCTCAGAGCTTTCTGCACTAGTACCCTTGAAGAGTTCAATCTTCTTCTTGGGTAACCTTTCCACTGCTGGCCTTTCTTGCCTAGCTGGTCCTCCTAACTGACCACCTCGAAATGCTTCCATGAACTGGGATATGCTCAAATGCCCGCGCTTGAGCCGCATTAGCATCCAATGGCTCTTCGTTATCGACAGTTCTATCGCTTCTAGGAGCTCTAGAACAAGAAAGGTTTTCGTTAGGGTTACGGCGTGTTCTGGCCATAATCCGGAATTGTTCTACTATCTGAAATAGTCACAAGTGATCAAGCATTAGACTTTATGATGTGAATGCAATGTAATGAGTTTTCAAAAATAATTTACAAAACACTTCCTATACACTAATGCATACAAGCACACAGTCAAGAAACAACCGAGAACCGGTCCAACCCCCAGCCATGGTGGAGCAGCAAACGGAAGCCAGAAAGCCACATTAATAATCAATACATTCATTCTTTAATGCGGAATATAAGTATTAATATTAGGATTGTCAATTACAAAAAAAAATCATCCTGTTTCCCAAAACAATTACATAATCCAGATAATTCATTAGAAAATAAACTTGTTCGCAAATATATCAATCACTGTAAATATGTAAACAACAATTAATTTTCAATAACCAATTCAACAATTCGTTAGTTTAACTTAATATAATATGACAATCAATTGTCGATAGCACCCTTTATGCATATCAATCACTGTAAATGTGTAAACATCAATTAATTTTCAATGATCAATTCAATAATTCATTACTTTAACTTAATATAATGTTGCGATCAATTGTCGATCGCACCCTTTTGACATATCTATCACTGCAAATGTGAAAACAATAACTAATCTTCTATAACATATTCAATAATTCGTTACTTTAACTTAATATAATAATGCGATCAATTGTAGATCGCACCCTTTTGACATATCAATCAATGTTAATATGTAGATAGCAATTTTATTGTCAATAATCAATTCAATTATTTATTACTTAATCTTAATATAATGATACAATTAATTGTCAATGACACCCTTTATCAGTCACTAAAATGTCTAAACAATATCTTATCTTCAATAACAAATTCAATAATTCATTACTTTAACTTAACGTAATGTTGCGATCAATTGTCGATCGCACCCTTTAGACATATCTATCACTGTAAATGTGTAAACTGAAATTAATTTTCATTAACCAATTCAACAACTCATTACTTTAACTTTATATAATGTTGCGATCAATTGTCGATCGCACCCTTTAGACATATCAATCACAGTTATTGTGTAAACAACAATTATATTTCAGTAACCAATACAATAATTCATTACTTTAACTTAATATAATGCTGCGATCAATTGTCGATGACACCCTTTATAAATCACTGTAAATGTGAAAACAATAATTAATTTTCAATGACAAATTCAATAATTCATTACTTTAACCTGATATTTTGCTGCGACCAATTGTCGATTGCACCCTTTAGTCATATCAATCACTATAAATGTGTAAACACCAACTAATCTTCAATATCAAATTCTATTGATTACTTTAACTTAACATAATGTTGCGATCAATTGTCGATCGCACTCTTTAGACATATCTATCACTTTGAATGTGTAAACAAAAATTAATTTTCAATAACCAATTCAATAATTCATCACTTTAACTTAATATAATGTTGCGATCAATTGTCAATCGCACCCTTTACACATATCAATCACTGTAAATGTGTAAACAAAAACTAATCTTCAATAACCAATTCAATAATTCATTACTTTAGCTAAATATTTTGTTACGACCAATTGTTGATCGCACCCTTTATGAGTCACTGTAAATTTGTTAACAGCAACTAATCTTCAATAACCAATTCAATAATTCAATACTTCAACTTTACGTAATGTTGCGATCATTTGTCCATTACACCCTTAAGACATATCTATCACTGTAAATATGTACACAAACATTAATCTTCAATAACCAATTCAATAATTCATTACGTTAACTAACTATAATGTTGCGATCAATTGTCAGTTGCACCCTTTCACATAACTATCACTATAAATGTCAAAACAATAACTAATCGTCAATAAGCAATTCAATAATTCATTACTTTAACTTAATATAATGTTTTGATCAATTGTCGAAAGCACCCTTTAGACATATCTATCAATGAAATTGTGTAAACAACAATTAATATTCAACAACCAATTCAATAATTGTTTACTTTAACTTAACATAATATTGCGATCAATTGTCGATTGCACCCTTTAGACATATCAATCAATGAAAATGTGTGAACAATAGTTAATTTTCAATAACCAATTAAATTATTCATTAGTTTAACTTAATATAATGTTGTAATCAATTGTCGATCGCACCCTTTAGTCATATATATTATTGTAAATGTGTAAACAACAACTAATCTTCAATAACAAATTCTATAATTCATTACTTTAACTTAACGTAATGTTGCAATCAATTGTCGATCACACCCTTTAGACATGTCTATCACTATAAATGTGTAAACAACAATTAATTTTCAATAACCAATTCAACAATTTAATACTTTAATTTAATATAATGTTACAATCAATTGTCGTTCCCACCCTTTAGACATATCAATCACTGTAAATGTGTAAACAACAATTAATTTTTAATGACCAATGCAATAATTCAATACTTTAACTTAATATAATGTTGCAATCAATTGTCGATCGCACCCTTTCGATATATCTATCATTGCAAATGTGAAAACAAGAACTATTCTTCAATAACCAATTCAATAATTCATTACTTTAACCTAATATAATAATGCGATCAATTGTAGATCGCACACTTTATCAGTCACTGTAAATGTGTAAACAACAATTAATTTTCAATAACCAATTAAATAATTCATTACTTCATAATGTGATCAATTGTCGATCGCACCCTTTAGACATATCTATCAGTGTAAATGTGTAAACAACAACTCATGTTCAATATCCAATTCAATAATTCATTACTTTAATTTAATATAATGTTGCGATCAATTGTCGATCACACCCTTTAGACATATCAATCACGGCAAATGTATAAATAATGTCTAATCTTCAATAACCAATTCAACAAATCATTACCTTAACTTAATATAATGTTGCGATCAATTGTCGATCGCACCCTTTAAATATATCAATCACTGTAAATATGTAAACAACTAAACTTCAATAACCAATTAAATAATTCATTACTTTAACTTAATATATTATTGCGATCAATTTTCAATCGAACCCTTTAGACATATCAATCACTGCAAATGGGTAAACAACAACTAATCTTCAATATCCAAATCTATTCACTACTTTAACTTAACGTAATGATGCGATCAATTGTCGATCGCACTCTTTAGACATATCGATCACTGTAATTACGTAAACAACAATTAATTTTCAATCACCAATTCAATAATTCATTACTTTAACTGAATATAATATTGTGATCAATTTTCGATCGCACCCTTTAGACAGATCAATCACTGTAAATATCTTAACAACAACGAATCTTCAATAACCAATTCAATAATTCATTACTTTAACTTAATATTTTTTTGCGACCAATTGTCGATCGAACCCTTTACCAATCACTGTAAATTTGTTAACAACAACTAATCTTCAATAACCAATTCAATTATTCATTACTTTAACTTAATATAATGTTGCAATCAATTGTCGATCGCATCCTATAGACATATCAATCACTGTAAATGTGTAAACAACAATTAATTTTCAATTACCAATTCAATAATTCTATATTTTAACTTAATATAATGTTGATCGCACCCCTTAGACTTATCAATCACTGAAAGTGTGTAAACAGTAATTAATTTTCAATAACCAATTCAATATTTCATTAATTTAACTTAATATAATGTTGGGATAAATTGTAGATCGCACACTTTAGACATATCCATCATTGTTAATGTGTAAACAATAACTAATCTTAAATAATTAATTGAATAATTCATTACTTTAACATAATATAATGTTGTGATCAATTGTCGATCGCACCCTGTAGACATATCAATCACTATAAATGTGTAAACAATAACTAATCTCCTATATCCAATTTAATAATGGATTACTTTAACTTAATATAATGTTGCGATAAATTGTCGATTGCACCCTTTAGACATATCAATCACTGTAAATATGTAAACAACAACAAATCTTCAATATCCAATTCAATAATTCATTACTTTAACTTAACGTAAAGTCACGATCAATTGTCGATCGCACCATTTAAAATAACAATCACTGTAAATTTGTAAACAACAACTAATCTACAATAACCAATTCAATAATTCATTACTTAAACTTAATATAATGTTCCAATCAATTGTCGATCGCACCCTTTAAACATATCAATCACTGTAAATTTGTAAACAAAAACTAATCTTCAATATCCAATTAAATAATTAATTACTTTAACTTAATATAATGTTGAGATCAATTCTGGATAGCACCATTTAGACATATCAATCACTGTAAATGTGTAAAAAACAACTAATCTTCAATATCCAGTTCAGTAATTGATTACTTTAACTTAATATAATGTTGCGATCAATTGTTGATCGCACCCTTTAGAAATATCAAACACTATAAATGTGTAAACAACAACTAATTTTCAATATCCAATTCTATAATTCATTACTTAAACGTAATATAATGTCGCGATCAATTGTCGATCGCACCGTTTCGACATATCAATCACTGTAAATGTGTAAACAATGAAAAATCTTCAATATCCAATTCAATAATTATTTAGTTTAACTTAACGTATTGTTTGGATAAATTCACGATTGCACCCTTTAGACATATCTATCATTGTAAATGTGTAAACAAGAATTAATATTCAATAACAAATTCAATAATTCATTACTTTAACGTAATATATTATTGCAATCAATTGTCGATCGCACCCTTTAGACATATCAATCACTGTAAATGTGTAAACAACACTTTATTTTCAATAACCAATTCAATAATTCATTACTTTAACTTAATATAATGTTGCGATCAATTGTCGATCGCACCCCTTAGACATATCAATCACTGAAAATGTGTAAACAATAATTAATTTTCAATAACCAATTCATTAATTCCTACTTTAAATTAATATAATGTTGCGATTAATTATCGATTGCTCCATATCAATTATTGTAAATGTGTAAACAACAAGAAATCTTCAATATCCAATTCAATAATTCATTACATTAACTTAACGTAAAGTTGCGATCAATTTTCGATCGCACCACTTAGAAATATCAATCACTGTAAATTTGTAAACAACAACTATTCTTCAATATCCGATTAAATAATTCATTCTTTTATCTTATTGTAAAATCGCGATCAAGTTTCGATCGCACCATTTAGAAATAACAATCACAGTTAATTTGTAACCAACAACTAATCTACAATAACCAATTCAATAATTCATTTCTTAAAGTTAATATAATGTTGCGATCAATTTTCGATAGCACCCTTTAAACATATCAATCACCGTAAATGTTTTAAAAACAATTAATTTTCAATTACCCATTCAATAATTTATTACTTTAACTTAATATAATATTGCAATCACATGTCGATCGCACCCTTTAGATATATCAATTACTAAAAATGTGTAAACAATAACTAATCTTCAAATTCCAATTCAATAATTCATTACTTGTACTTAATATAATGTTGAGATCAATTGTGGATTGACCCTTTTGACATATCAATCACTGTAAATGTGTAAACAACAACTAATCTTCAATATCCAATTCAGTACTTTATTACTTTAACTTAACGTAAAGTTATGATCAATTGTCGATCGCACCATTTAGAAATATCAATCACTGTAAATGTGTAAACAACAACTAATCTTCAATAATTCATTACTTTAACTTAATATAATGTTGCGATCAATTGTCGATCGCACCATTTAGAAATATCAATCACTGTAAATGTGTAAACAACAACTAATCTTCAATAATTCATTACTTTAACTTAATATAATGTTGCGATCAATTGTAGATCGCACCCTTTAGATATATCAATCAATGTAAAAGTGTAAACAATGACTTATCTTCAATAACCAATTCAATAATTTATTACTTAAACTTAATATAATGTTGCGATCAATTTTCGATCGCACCCTTTACACATATCTATCATTGTAAATGTGTAAACAAGAATTAATATTCAATAATAAATTCAGTAATTCATTACTATAACTTAATATAATGTTGCGATCAATTCTCCATCGCACCCTTTAGACATATCAATAACTGTAAATGTGTAAACAACAATTCATTTTCAATAACCAATTCAATAATTCAATACTTTAACTAAATATAATGTTGCGATCAATTGTCGATCGCACTTCTTAGACATATTAATCACTGAAAATGTGTAAACCACAACTAATATTTAATATGCATATCAATAATTCATTACTTTAACTTTATATAATGTTGTGATCAATTGTCGATCGCACCATTTATCAATCACTGTAAATGTGTAAGCAACATCTAATCTTCAATAACCAATTTAATAATTCTTTACTTTAACTTAATGTAATGTAGCGATCAATTGTTGATCGTACCTTTAGACATATCAATCACTGTAAATGCGTAAACAACAATAAATGTTCAATAACCTATTTAATAATTCATTACGTTAACTTAATGTAATGTGACGATCAATTATTGATCGTACCCTTTAGTCATATCAATAACTGTAAATTTGTAAACAACAATTAATATTCAATAACCTATTCTATAATTCATTACTTTAACTTAATATAATGTTGCGATGAATTATCGATCACACCCCCTAGACATATCAATCCCTGAAAATGTGTAGACAACAATTAATTTTCAATAACCAATTTCATAATTCATTACTTTAACTTAATATAATATTGCAATCAATTGTCAATCGCACCCCTTAGACATATACATAAAAAAAAATGTGTAAACAACAATTAATTTTTAATGACCAATTCAATAATTCATTACTTTAACTAAATATAATGTTGCGATCAATTGTCGATCATACCATTTAGACATATCAATCACTGAAAATGTTTAAACAACAACTAATCTTCAATAATTCATTACTTTAACTTAACGTAAAGTTGTGATCAATTGTCGATCGCACCATTAAGAAGTATCAATCACTATAAATGTGTAAACATTAATTAATCTACAATTTCCAATTTTATAATTCATTACTTAAACTTAATATAGTGTTGCGATCAATTGTCGATCGCACCAATTAGACATATCAATCACTAAAAATGTCTAACCAACAATTAATTTTCAATAACGAATTCAATAATTCATTACTTTAACTTTATATAACATTGCGATCAATTGTCGATCGCACCCTTTATAAACCACTGTAAATGTGTAAACAACAATTAGTTTTCAATAACCTATTTAATAATTCAATACTTTAACTTAATGTAATGTTGCGATCAATTGACGATCGCACCCCTTAAACATATCAATCACTGAAAATGTGTAAATAATAATTAATATTCAATAACCAATTCAATAATTCATTACTTTAACTTAATATAATGTTGCGATGAATTGTCGATCACACCACCTAGACATATCAATCACTGAAAATGTGTAGACAACAATTAATTTTCAATAACCAATTCAATAATTCATTACTTAAACTTAATATAATGTTGCGATCAATCGTCGATCGCACCCCTTAGACATATCTGTACTGTAAATGTGTAAACAATAATTAATATTCAATAACAAATTCGATAATTCATTACTTTAACTTAATATAATGTTGCGGTCAATTGTCGATCGCACCCTTTAAAAATATCAATCACTGTAAATGTGTAAAAAACAACCAATCTTCAATATCCAATTCAATAATTTAGTACTTTAAATTAATATATTGTTGCGATCAATTGTCGATCGCACCCTTTAGACATATCAATCAGTGTAAATGTGTAAACAATAACTAATCTTCAATATCCAATTCAATAAATCATTACTTTAACTTAATATAATGTTGCGATCAATTGTCGATCGCACCCTTTAGACATATCACTCACTGTAAATATGTAAACAACAACTAATCTTCAATATCCAAGTAAATAATTCATTACTTTAACTTAATATAATGTTGCGATCCATTGTCGATCGCACCGTTTAGACATATCAATCACTCTTAATGTTTAAAAAACAGATAATTTTCAATAACCAATTCAATAATTCAATACTTTAACTTAATATTATGTTGCGATCAATTGTCGATCGCACCCCTTAGACATATACATTACTAAAAATGTGTAAACAGCAATTAATTTTAAATAACCAATTCAATAATTCATTACTTTAACTTAATATAATGTTCTGATCAATTGTCGATCGCACCCTTTAGACATATCAATCACTCTTATTGTTTAAACCATAATTAATTTTCAATAACCTAGTTAATAATTCAATACTTTCACTTAATATAATGTTGCTGTCAATTGTCGATCGCACCCTTTAGACATATACAATACTAAAAATGTGTAAACAACATTTTTTTTTTCAATAACCAATTCAATAATTCATTACTTTAACTTAATATAATGTTGTGATCAATTGTCGAACGCACCCTTTTGACATATCAATCATTGTAAATGTGTAAACAACAACTAATCTTCAATATGCAATTTAATAATTCATTACTTAAACTTAATATAATGTCTCGATCAATTGTCGATCACACCCTTTTGACATATCAACCATTGTAAATGTGTAAAGAACTACTAATATTCAATAGTTCATTTCTTTGACTTAATATAATGTTGCGATCAATTGTTGATTGCACGCTTCAGACATATCAATCACTGTAAATGTGTAAACAACAACTAATCTTCAATAATTCATTACTTTAACTTCACATAATGTTGCGATCAATTGTCGATCCCACCCTTTGGACATATCAATAACTGTAAATGTGTAAACAACAACTAATCTTCAATAGCCAATTCAATAATTCATTACTTTAACTTAATATAATGTTGCGATCAATTGATGATTGAACCCTTTAGACATATCAATCACTATAAATGTGTAAACAACAACTAATATTCAATAGCTCATTACTTTAACTTAATATAATGTTGCGATCAGTTGTCGATCGCACCCTTTAGACATATAAATCATTGTAAATGTGTAAACAACAACTAATATTCAATAATTCGTTACTTTAACTTAATATTATGTTGTGATCAATTGTCGATCACACCCTCTAGACATATCAATCACTGTAAATGTGTAAACAACAACTAATATTCAATAAATCATTACTTTTACTTAATATAAAGTTGCGATCAATTGTCGATCGCACCCTTCAGACATATCAATCACTGTAGAATTGTAAACAACAACTAATCTTCAATAATTCATTATTTTAACTTATATAATGTTGCGATCAATTATCGATCGCACCTTGTAGACATATCAATCACTAAAAACGTGTAAACAACAACTAATCTTCAATTTCCAATTAAATTATTCATTACTTTAACTTAATATAATTTTGCGATCAATTGACGATCACACCATTTAGACATATCAATCACTATAAATGTGTAAACAAGATCTAATTTTCAATAATTCATTACTTTAACTTAATATTATGTTGCTATCAATTATCGATCGCACCCTTTAAACATATCAATTACTGTAAATGTGTAAATAACAATTAATATTCAATAACCATTTCAATAATTCATTACTTTAACATAGGGGTGAGAATTCGGTTAACCGAAACCGAAACCGAACCGAAAATTCGGTTTTTGGTTAACCAAACTTTAAATTTTGGTAATCGAATACCGAACCGAAATTAAAGCGGTTAACTAAAAACCGAAACAGAACTTTTGCGATTAACTGAAATATTAACTTAAAACCGAATAATTAACCGAAAAATTATATATTTTTTTTAAAAATTAAGTTTTTAAAATAAATTTTAAAATAAAATACCCATTTTTTCAATAAATTAATTGAAAACCAAATATATTGACAATATATCTACTTATTTCTTAAAAATATGTAGTTTTTTTAATAAATTTTGAGATAAAATCCTTAAAACTAGAATTTTCGGTTAACCGAAATTTCCCAATACCGAAACCGAGAACCGAACCAAAATTTTCGGTTAACCGAACCGAAATAACCGAAAACCAAAAATATAGATATTTTCGGTTAACCGAACCGAAATTTTTTTCGGTTATCGGTTCGGTTTCGGTAAAAACCGAAAAGTGCTCTCCCCTACTTTAACTTAATATAATATTGCGATCAATTGTCGATCGCACCCTTTATACATATCAATCAGTGTAAATATGTAAACAACAACTAATCTTCAATATCCAATTCTATAATTCATTACTTTAACTTAATATAATGTTGCGATCAATTGTCGATCGCACCCATAAGACATATCAATAACTGTAAATGTGTAAACAATAACTAATCTTCAATATCCAATTAAATAATTCATTACTCTACCTTAATATCATATTGCGATCAATTGACGATCGCACCCTTTAGACATATCAATCACTGTAAATGTGTAAACAACAACTTATATTCAATAATTCATTACTTTAACTTAATATAATGTTGCGATCAATTGTCGATCGCACCATTTAGACATATCAATCACTGTAAATGTGTAAACAACAACAAATCTTCAATAACTCATTCCTTTAACTTAAAAAAATGTTGCGATCAATTATCTATCGCACAGTTTAGACATATTAAACACTGTAAATGTGTAAACAACAACTAGTATTCAATAATTCATTACTTTAACTTAATATAATGTTGCGATCAATTTTCGATCGCACCCTTTAGACATATCAATCACTGTAAATGCGTAAAAAACAAATAGTATTCAATAATTCATTAAATTTACTTAATATAATGTTGCGATTAATTGTCGATCGCACGCTTTAAACATATCAAGCACTATAGATGTGTAAACAACAACTAATCTTCAATATACAATTCAATAATTCATTACTTAAACTTAATATAATGTTGCGATCAATTGTCGATCGCACCCTTTAGACATATCAATCATTGTAAATGTGTAAAAAACAATTAGTATTCAATAACCAATTCAATAATTCATTACTTTAACTTATTATAATACTGTGATCAATTGTCCATCGCACCCTTTTATAAATATAAATCAATGTAAATGTTTAAACAACAACTTATCTTCAATTTCCAATTCAATAATTCATTACTTTAACTTAACGTTAAGTTGCAATCAATTGTTGATCGTACCATTTAGAAATATCAATCAGCCTAAATGTGTTAACAACAACTGATCTACAATATCCAATTCTATAATTCATTATTAAACTTAATATAATGTCGTGATGAATTGTTGATCACACCCTTTAGAAATATCAATCACGGCAAATGTGTAAATAATATGTAATCTTAAACAACCAATTCAATAAATCATTACTTTAACTTAATACAATTTTGCGATAAATATCAATCACTGTAAATTTGTTAACAACAACTAATCTTCAATATCCAATTCAATAATTCATTACTTTAACTTAATATAATATTGCGATCAATTGTCGATCGCACCCTTTAGATATATACATTACTAAAAATGTGTAAATAGCAATTAATATTCAATAACAATTTCAATAATTCATTACTTTAACATAATTTAATGTTGCGATCAATTATCAATCGCACCCTTTAGACATATCAATCACTGTAAATGTGTAAACAACAACTTATCTTTAATATCCAATTTAATAATTCATTACTTTAACTTAATATAATGTTACGATCAATTGTCGATCGCACCTTTTAGACAAATCAATCACTATAAATGTGTAAACAACAACTAATATTCAATAATTCATTACTTTAACTTAATATAATGTTGCGATCAATTGTCGATCACACCCTTTAGACATATCAATCAATGTAAATGTGTAAACCAACAACTAATCTTCAATAATTCATTACTTTAACTTAATATAATGTTGCGATCAATTGTTTATCGCACCCTTTAACATATCAATCACTATAAATGTGTAAACAACAACCAATCTTCAATATCAAATTCAATAATTCATTACTTTTACTTAAAATAATGTTGCGATCCATTGTCGATCGCACCCTTTAAACATATCTATCACTATAGATGTGTAAACAACGACCAATCTTCAATATCCAATTCAATAAATCATTACTTTTACTTAAAATAATGTTGCAATCAATTGTCGATCGCACCCTTTAGACATATCAATCACTCTAAATGTTTAAACAACAATTAATTTTAAATAACAAATTCAATAATTCAATACTTTAACTAAATATAACGTTGAGATCAATTGTCGATAGCACCCCTTAGACATATACATTACTGAAAATGTGTAAACAACAATTAATTTTCAATAGCAAATTCAATAATTCATTACTTTAACTTAATATAATGTTGTAATCCATTGTCGATCGCACCCTTTAGACATATTAATCACTTTAAATGTTAAAACAAGAATTATCTTTCAATAACCAATTTCATAATTCAATACTTTAAATTAATATAATGTTGCTATCAAATGTTGATCGCACCCCTTAGACATATACATTATTGAAAATCTGTAAACAGCAATTAATTTTAAATAACCAATGCAACAATTCATTACTTTAACTTTATATAATGTTGCGATCAATTATCGATCGCACCCTTTAAACATATCAATCACTGTAAATGTGTAAACAGTAACTAATATTCAATAATTCATTACTTTAACTTAATATAAAGTTGCGATCAATTGTCGATCGCACCCTTTAGTCATATCAATCACAGTAAATGTGTAAATAACAACAAATCTTCAATAATTCATTACTTTAACTTAATATAATGTTGCGATCAATTGTCGATCGCACCCTTTAGACATATCAATCAATGTAAATGTGTAAACCAACAACTAATCTTCAATAATTTATTACTTTAACTTAATATTATGTCGCGATCAATTGTCGATCGTACCCTTTAGACATATCAATCACTACAAATGTGTAAACAATAACTAATCTTCAAAAACCAATTCAATAATTTATTACTTTAACTTAATATAATGTTGCGATCAATTGTCGATCGCACCTTTTAAACATATCAATCACTGTAAATGTGTAAACAACAACCAATCTTCATTATTCAATTCAATAATTCATTACATTTACTTAAAATAATGTTGCGATCCATTGTCGATCGCACCCTTTAGACATATCAATCATGCTAAATGTTCAAACAACAATTAATTTTCAATAACCAATTCAATAATTCAATATGTTAACTTAATATAACGTTGCGTTCAGTTGTCGATAGCACCCCTTAGACATATACATTACTAAAAATGTGAAAACAACAATTAATTTTCAATAAAAATTCAATAATTCAATACTTTAACTTAATATAATGTTGCGATCGATTGTCGATCGCACCATTTAGACATATCAATCACTCTAAATGTGTAAACAACAACTAATCTTCAGTATAATGTTGCGACCAATTGTCGATCGTACCCTTTAAACATACCTATCACTGTAAATATATAAATAACAACCAATCTTCAATATCCAATTAAAAATTCATTACTTTAACTAAATATAATGTTGCGATCAATTGTCGATCGCACACTTTAGACATATAAAGCACTGTAAATGTGTAAACAACAACAAATCTTTAATATATATTCAATAATTCATTACTTTAACTTAATATAATGTTGCGATCAATTGTCGATCCCACCCTTTAGACATATCAATCACTGTAAATGTGTAAACAACAACTAATCTGCAATAATTCAATACTTTAACTTAATATAATGTTGTGATCAATTATCGATCGCACCCGTTAGACATATCAATCACTGTAAATGTGTAAACAACAACTAATCTTCAAAAATTCATTACTTTATTTTAATATAATGTCGTAATCAATTGTCGATCGCACCCTTTAGACATATCAATCATTTCAAATTTGTAAACAATAACTAATCTTTAATAACCAATTCAATAATTCATTAATTTAACTTAATATAATGTTGCGATCAATTGTCGATCGCACCCTTTAAACATATAAATCACTGTAAATGTGTAAACAACAACTAATATTGAATAATTCTTTACTTTAACTTAATATAATGTTGCGATCAATTTTCGATCGCACCCTTTAGACATATCAATCACTGTAAATATGTAAACAACAACTAATCTTCAATAATTCATTACTTTAACATAATATAATGTCGCGATCAATTGTCGATCGCACACTTTAGACATATCAATCGCTGCAAATGTTTAACAACAACTAAACTTCAATAAACAATTCAATAATTTATTACTTTATATTAATATAATATTGCGATCAATTGTCGATCGCAACCTTTAGACATATCAATCACTCTAAATGTTTAGCAACAAGTAATTTTCAATAACCAATTCAATAATTCAATACTTTAACTTAATATAATATTGCGATCAATTGTCGATCGCACCCTTTAGACATATCAATCACTGTCAACGTATAAACAACAACTAATATTCAATAATTCATTACTTTAACTTTATATAATGTTGCGATGAATTGTCGATCGCACCCTTTAGATATATCAATCACTGTAAATGTGAAAACAACAACAAATCTTCATAAATTCATTACTATAACTTAATATAATATTGCGATCAATTGTCGATCCCACACTTTAGATATATCAATTACTGTAAATGTGTAAACAACAACTAATATTGAATAATTCATTACTTTAACTTAATATAATGTTGCGATCAATTGTCGATCGCACCCGATAGACATATCAATCATTGTAAATGTGTAAACAAGAACTAATCTTCAAAAATTCATTACTTTATTTTAATATAATGTCGCAATCAATTGTCGATCGCACCCTTTATACATATCAATCAATTCAAATTTGTAAACAATAACTAATATTTAATAACCAATTCAATAATTCATTATTTCACTAAATATAATGTTGCGATCAATTGTCGATCGCACCTGTTAGACATATCAATCACTGTAAATGTGTAAACAACAACTAATCTTCAAAAATTCATTACTTTATTTTAATATAATGTCGCAATCAATTGTCGATCGCACCCTTAAGACATATCAATCACTTCAAACGTGTAAACAATAACTAATCTTTAATAACCAATTCAATAATTCATTAATTTAACTTAATATAATGTTGCGATCAATTGTCGATCGCACCCTTTAAACATATAAATCACTGTAAATGTGTAAACAACAACTAATATTGAATAATTCTTTACTTTAACTTAATATAATGTTGCGATCAATTTTCGATCGCACCCTTTAGACATATCAATCACTGTAAATATGTAAACAACAATTAATCTTCAATAATTCATTACTTTAACATAATATAATGTCGCGATCAATTGTCGATCGCACACTTTAGACATATCAATCACTGCAAATGTTTAACAACAAGTAAACTTCAACAAACAATTCAATAATTTATTACTTTATATTAATATAATATTGCGATCAATTGTCGATCGCAACCTTTAGACATATCAATCACTCTAAATGTTTAACAACAAGTAATTTTCAATAACCAATTCAATAATTCAATACTTTAACTTAATATAATATTGCGATCAATTGTCGATCGCACCCTTTAGACATATCAATCACTGTCAACGTATAAACAACAACTAATATTCAATAATTCATTACTTTAACTTTATATAATGTTGCGATGAATTGTTGATCGCACCCTTTAGATATATCAATCACTGTAAATGTGAAAACAACAACAAATCTTCATAAATTCATTACTATAACTTAATATAATGTTGCGATCAATTGTCGATCCCACACTTTAGATATATCAATTACTGTAAATGTGTAAAAAACAACTAATCTTCAATAATTCATTACTTTAACTTAATATAATGTTGCGATCAATTGTCGATCGCACCCGATAGACATATCAATCATTGTAAATGTGTAAACAAGAACTAATTTTCAAAAATTCATTACTTTATTTTAATATAATGTCGCAATCAATTGTCGATCGCACCCTTTATACATATCAATCAATTCAAATTTGTAAACAATAACTAATATTTAATAACCAATTCAATAATTCATTATTTCACTTAATATAATGTTGCGATCAATTGTCGATCGCACCTGTTAGACATATCAATCACTGTAAATGTGTAAACAACAACTAATCTTCAAAAATTCATTACTTTATTTTAATATAATGTCGCAATCAATTGTCGATCGCACCCTTAAGACATATCAATCACTTCAAACTTGTAAACAATAACTAATCTTTAATAACCAATTCAATAATTCATTACTTTAACTTAATATAATGTTGCGATCTGTTGTCGATCGCACCCTTTAGACATATCAATCACTCGTAATGTTTTAACAACAATTAATTTTCAATAACCAATTCAATAATTCAATACTTTAACTTAATATAATGTTGCGATCAATTGTCGATCGCACCCCTAAGACATATACATTACTAAAAATATGTAAGTTGCAAATAATTTTCAATAACAAATTTAATAATTCAATAACCAATCAATTGTCGATCGCACCCTTTAGACATATCAATCACTCTAAATGTGTAAACAACATCTAATCTTCATTAATTCATTACTTAAATTTAATATAATGTTGCGATCAATTGTCGATCGCACCCTTTAAACATATTTATCACTGTAAATATATAAACAACAACCAATCTTCAATATCCAATTCAAAAATTCATTACTTTAAATTAATATAATGTTACGATCAATTGTCGATCGCACTCTTTAGACATATCGATCAGTGTAAATGTGTAAACAATAACTAATCTTCAATATCCAATTCAATAAAACATTACTTTGACTTAATAAAATGTTGCGATCAATTGTCGATCGCACCCTTTAGACATATCAATCACTCTAAATGTGTAAACAACAACTAATCTTCAGTAATTCATTACTTAAACTTAATATTATGTTGCGATCAATTGTCGATCGCACCCTTTAAACATATTTATCACTGTAAATATATAAACAACAACCAATCTTCAATATCCAATTCAAAAATTCATTACTTTAACTTAATATAATGTTGCGATCAATTGTCGATCGCACACTTTAGACAGATAAAGCAATGTAAAAGTGTAAACAACAACTAATCTTTTATATATATTCAATAATTCATTACTTTGACTTAATATAATATTGCGATCAATTATCGATCGCACCCTTTAGACATATAAAGCACTGTAAATGTGTACACAACAACTAATCTTCAGTAATTCATTACTTTAACTTAATATAATGTTGCGATCAATATTTGGTTTCACCTTTTAGACATATCAATCACTATAAATTTGTAAACAATAATTAATCTTCAATACTCAATTCAATAAATCATTACTTTAACTTAATATAATGTTGCGATCAATTGTCGATCGCACCCTTTAGACATATCAATCACTATAAATGTGTAAACAACAACGAATATTCAATAATTCATTACTTTAACTTAATATAATGTTGCGATACATTGACGATCGCACCCTTTGGACATATCAATCATTGTAATTGTGTAAACAACAACTAATCTTCAATAATTCAATACTTTAACTTAATATAATGTCGCAATCAAATGTCGATCGCACCCTTTAGACATATCAATCACTGCAAATGTGTAAACAATAACTAATCTTCAAAAACCAATTCAATAATTCATTACTTTAACTTAATATAATGTTGCGATCAATTGTCGATCGCACCTTTTAAACATATCAATCACTTTAAATGTGTAAACAACAACCAATCTTCAATATTCAATTCAATAATTCATTACTTTTACTTAAAATAATGTTGCGATCCATTGTAGATCGCACCCTTTAGACATATCAATCACTCTAAATGTTTAAACAACAATTAATTTTCAATAACCAATTCAATAATTCTATACGTTAACTTAATATAACGTTGCGTTCAGTTGTCGATAGCACCCCTTAGACATATACATTACTAAAAATGTGTAAACAACAATTAATTTTCAATAAAAAATCAATAATTCAATACTTTAACTTAATACAATGTTGCGATCGATTGTCGATCGCACCCTTTAGATATATCAATCACTCTAAATGTGTAAACAACATCTAATCTTCAGTAATTCATTACTTAAACTTAATATAATGTTGCGATCAATTGTCGATCGCACCCTTTAAACATATTTATCACTGTAAATATATAAACAACAACCAATCTTCAATATCTAATTCAAAAATTCATTACTTTAACTTAATATAATGTTGCGATCAATTGTCGATCGCACCCTTTAGACATATCGATCAGTGTAAATGTGTAAACAATAACTAATCTTCAATATCCAATTCAATAAATCATTACTTTAACTTAATATAATGTTGCGATCAATTGTCGATCGCACCCTTTAGACATATCAATCACTCTAAATGTGTAAACAACAACTAATCTTAAGTAATTCATTACTTAAACTTAATATAATGTTGCGATCAATTGTCAATCGCACCCTTTGAACATATTTATCACTCTAAATATATAAACAACAACCAATCTTCAATAACCAATTCAACTATTCATTACTTTAACTTAATATAATGTTGCGATCAATTGTCGATCGCACACTTTAGAAAGATAAAGCAATGTAAAAGTGTAAACAACAATTAATCTTTAATGTATATTCAATAATTCATTACTTTGACTTAATATAATATTGCGATCAATTGTCGATCGCACCCTTTAGACATATAAAGCACTGTAAATGTGTACACAACAACTAATCTTCAGTAATTCATTACTTTAACTTAATACAATGTTGCGATCAATATTTGGTTTCACCTTTTAGACATATCAATCACTGTAAATGTGAAAACAATAATTAATTTTCAATACTCAGTTCAATAAATCATTACTTTAACTTAATATAATGTTGCGATCAATTGTCGATCGCACCCTTTAGACATATCAATCACTATAAATGTGTAAACAACAACGAATATTCAATAATTCATTACTTTAACTTAATATAATGTTGCGATCAATTGTCGATCGCAACCTTTAGACAGATAAAGCACTATAAATGTGTAAACAACAACTAATCTTTAATATCAATTCAATAATTCATTACTTTGACTTAATATAATATTTCGATCATTTGTCGATCGCACCCTTTAGACATATAAAGCACTATAAATGTGTAAACAACAACTAATCATCAATATAAATTCAATAACTCATTACTTTGACTTAATATAATGTTGCGATCAGTTGTCGATTGCACTCTTCAGACATATCAATCACTTAAAATGTGTAACCAACAACTTATCTTCAATATCCAATTCAATAATTAATTACTTTAACTTAATATAATGTTGCGATACATTGACGATCGCACCCTTTGGACATATCAACAACTAATCTTCAATAATTCAATACTTTAACTTAATATAATGTTGCGATCACTTGTCGGTCACACCAATTGGACAAGTAAATCGCTGTAAATCTGTAAACAAAAACTAATATTCAATAATTCACTACTTTAATTTAATATAATGTTGCGATCAATTGTCGATCGCATTCTTTAAACATATCAATTACTGTAAATGTATAAACCAACAACTAATCTTCAATAATTCATTACTTTAACATAATATTTTGTCGCAATCAAATGTCGATCGCACCCTTTAGACATATCAATCACTGCAAATGTGTAAACAATAACTAATCTTCAAAAACCAATTCAATAATTCATTACTTTAACTTAATATAATGTTGCGATCAATTGTCGATCGCACCTTTTAAACATATCAATCACTTTAAATGTGTAAACAACAACCAATCTTCAATATCCAATTCAATAATTCATTACTTTTACTTAAAATAATGTTGCGATCCATTCTCGATCGCACCATTTAGACATATCAATCACTCTAAATGTTTAAACAACAATTAATTTTCAATAACCAATTCAATAATTCTATACGTTAACTTAATACAACGTTGCGTTCAGTTGTCGATAGCACCCCTTAGACATATACATTACTAAAAATGTGTAAACAACAATTAATTTTCAATAAAAAATCAATAATTCAATACTTTAACTTAATATAATGTTGCGATCGATTGTCGATCGCACCCTTTAGACATATCAATCACTCTAAATGTGTAAACAACAACTAATCTTTAGTATAATGTTGCGATCAATTGTCGATCGTACCCTTTAAAAATTTTTATCACTGTAAATATGTAAACAACAACCAATCTTCAATATCCAATTAAAAAATTAATTACTTTAACTAAATATAATGTTGCGATCAATTGTCGATCGCACACTTTAGACAAATAAAGCACTTTAAATGTGTAAACAACAACTAATCTTTCATATATATTCAATAATTCATTACTTTGACTTAATATAATGTTGCGATCAATTGTTGATCACACCCTTTAGACATATAAAGCATTGTAAATATGTAAACAACAACTAATATTCAATAATTCATTTCTTTAACATAATATAATGTTGCGATCAATTGTCGATCCCACCCTTTAGACATATCAATCACTGTAAATGTGTAAACAACAACTAATCTACAATAATTCAATACTTTAACTTAATATAATGTTGCGATCAATTGTCGATCGCACCCATTTGACATATCAATCACTGTAAATGTGTAAACAACAACAAATCATCAAAAATTCATTACTTTATTTTAATATAATGTCGCAATCAATTGTCGATCGCACCCTTTAGACATATCAATCACTTCAAAATTGTAAACAATAACTAATCTTTAATAACCAATTCAATAATTCATTACTTTAACTTAATATAATGTTGCGATCAATTGTCGATCGCACCATTTAAACATATAAATCACTGTAAATGTGTAAACAACAACTAATATTGAATAATTCTTTACTTTAACTTAATATAATGTTGCGATCAATTTTCGATCGCATCCTTTAGACATATCAATCACTGTAAATATGTAAACAACAACTAATCTTCAATAATTCATTACTTTAACATAATATAATGTCGCAATCAATTGTCGATCGCACCCTTTAGACATATCAATGACTACAAATGTTTAACAACAACTAAACTTCAATAAACAATTCAATAATTTATTACTTTAAATTAATATAATGTTGCGATCAATTGTCGATAGCAACCTTTAAACATATCAATCACTCTAAATGTTTAACAAGTAATTTTCAATAACCAATTCAATAATTCAATAGTTTAACTTAATATAATGTTGCGATCAATTGTCGATCACACCCTTTAGACATATCAATCACTGTCAATGTATAAACAACAACTAATATTCAATAATTCATTACTTTAACTTTATATAATGTTGCGATGAATTGTCGATCGCACCCTTTAGATATATCAATCACTGTAAATGTGAAAACAACCACTAATCTTCAAAAATTCATTACTTTAACTTAATATAATGTTGAGATCAATTGTCGATCCCACACTTTAGATATATCAATCACTGTAAATGTGTAAACAACAACTAATCTTCAATAATTCATTACTTTAACTTAATATAATGTTGCGATCAATTGTCGATCGCACCCGATAGACATATCAATCATTGTAAATGTGTAAACAACAACTAATCCTAAAAAATTCTTTACTTTATTTTAATATAATGTCGCAATCAATTGTCGATCGCACCCTTTAGACATATCAATCACTTCAAATTTGTAAACAATAACTAATATTTAATAACCAATTCAATAATTCATTATTTCACTTAATATAATGTTGCGATCAATTGTCGATCGTACCCGTTAGACATATCAATCATTGAAAAAGTGTAAACAACAACTAATCTTCAAAAATTCATTACTTTATTTTAATATAATGTCGCAATCAATTGTCGATCGCACCCTTTAGACATATCAATCACTTCAAATTTGTAAACAATAACTAATCTTTAATAACCAATTCAATAATTCATTACTTTAACTTAATATAATGTTGCGATCAATTGTCGATCGCACCCTTTAAACATATAAATCACTGTAAATGTGTAAACAACAACTAATCTTCAATAATTCAATACTTTAACATAATATAATGTTGCGATCAATTGTCGATCATACCCGTTAGATATATCAATCACTGTAAATGTGTAAACAACAACTAAATCTTCAAAAATTCATTACTTTATTTTAATACAATGTCGCAATCAATTGTCGATCGCACCCTTTAGACATATCAATCACTTCAAATTTGTAAACAATAACTAATCTTTAATAACCAATTCAATAATTCAATACTTTAACTTAATATAATGTTGCGATCAATTGTCGATCGCACCCTTTAAACATATAAATCACTGTAAATGTGTAAAGAACAACTAATATTGAATAATTCTTTACTTTAACTTTATATAATGTTGCGATCAATTTTCGATTGCACCCTTTAGACATATCAATCACTTCAAAATTGTAAACAATAACTTATCTTTAATAACCAATTCAATAATTCATTACTTTATCTTAATATAATGTTGCGATCAATTGTCGATCGCACCCTTTAAACATATAAATCACTGTAAATGTGTAAACAACAACTAATATTGAATAATTCTTTACTTTAACTTAATATAATGTTGCGATCAATTTTTGATCGCATCCTTTAGACATATCAATCACTGTAAATATGTAAACAACAACTAATCTTCAATAATTCATTACTTTAACATAATATAATGTCGCGATCAATTGTCGATCGCACCCTTTAGACATATCAATCACTGCAAATGTTTAACAACAACTAAACTTCAATAAACAATTCAATAATTTATTACTTTAAATTAATATAATGTTGCGATCAATTGTCGATAGCAACCTTTAGACATATCAATCACTCTAAATGTTTAACAACAAGTAATTTTCAATAACCAATTCAATAATTCAATACTTTAACTTAATATAATGTTGCGATCAATTTTCGATCACACCCTTTAGACATATCAATCACTGTTAATGTATAAACAACAACTAATATTCAATAATTCATTACTTTAACTTTATATAATGTTGCGATCAATTGTCGATCGCACCCTTTAGATATATCAATCACTGTCAATGTATAAACAACAACTAATATTCAATAATTCATTACTTTAACTTTATATAATGTTGCGATGAATTGTCGATCGCACCCTTTAGATATATCAATCACTGTAAATGTGAAAACAACCACTAATCTTCAAAAATTCATTACTTTAACTTAATATAATGTTGAGATCAATTGTCGATCCCACACTTTAGATATATCAATCACTGTAAATGTGTAAACAACAACTAATCTTCAATAATTCATTACTTTAACTTAATATAATGTTGCGATCAATTGTCGATCGCACCCGATAGACATATCAATCATTGTAAATGTGTAAACAACAACTAATCTTCAAAAATTCTTTACTTTATTTTAATATAATGTCGCAATCAATTGTCGATCGCACCCTTTAGACATATCAATCACTTCAAATTTGTAAACAATAACTAATATTTATTAACCAATTCAATAATTCTTTATTTCACTTAATATAATGTTGCGATCAATTGTCGATCGTACCCGTTAGACATATCAATCACTATAAAAGTGTAAACAACAACTAATCTTCAAAAATTCGTTACTTTATTTTAATATAATGTCGCAATCAATTGTCGATCGCACCCTTTAGACATATCAATCACTTCAAATTTGTAAACAATAACTAATCTTTAATAACCAATTCAATAATTCATTACTTTAACTTAATATAATGTTGCGATCAATTGTCGATCGCACCCTTTAAACATATAAATCACCGTAAACGTGTAAACAACAACTAATCTTCAATAATTCAATACTTTAGCATAATATAATGTTGCGATCAATTGTCGATCGCACCCCTTAGACATATCAATCACTGTAAATGTGTAAACAACAACTAATCTTCAAAAATTCATTACTTTATTTTAATACAATGTCGCAATCAATTGTCGATCGCACCCTTTAGACATATCAATCACTTCAAATTTGTAAACAATAACTAATCTTTAATAACCAATTCAATAATTCATTACTTTAACTTAATATAATGTTGCGATCAATTGTCGATCGCACCCTTTAATCATATAAATCACTGTAAATGTGTATAGAACAACTAATATTGAATAATTCTTTACTTTAACTTAATATAATGTTGCGATCAATTTGCGATCGCACCCTTTAGACATATCAATCACTGTAACTATGTAAAAAACAACTAATCTTCAATAATTCATTACTTTAACATAATATAATGTCGCGATCAATTGTCGATCGCACCCTTTAGACATATCAATCACTGCAAATGTTTAACAACAACTAAACTTCAATAAACAATTTAATAATTTATTACTTTAAATTAATATAATGTTGCGATCGATTGTCGATCGCAACCTTTAGACATATCAATCACTCTAAATGGTTAACAACAAGTAATTTTCAATAACCAATTCAATAATTCAATATTTTAACTTAATATAATGTTGCGATCATTTGTCGATCGCACCCTTTAGACATGTCAATCACTGTCAATGTATAAACAACAACAAATATTCAATAATTCATTACTTTAATTTTATATAATGTTGCGATGAATTGTCGATCACACCCTTTAGAAATATCATTCACAGTAAATGTGAAAACAACAACTAATCTTCAAAAATTCATTACTTTAACTTAATATAATGTTGCGATCATTTGTCGATCCCACACTTTAGACATATCAATCACTGTAAATGTGTAAACAACAACTAATCTTCAAAATTTCATTATTTGATTATAATATAATGTCGCAATCAATTGTCGATCGCACCCTTTAGACATATCAATCACTTCAAATTTGTAAACAATAACTAATCTTCAATAACCAATTAAATAATTTATTACTTAAAATTAATATAATGTTGCGATCAATTGTCGATCGCAACCTTTAGACATATCAATCACTCTAAATGTTTAACAACAAGTAATTTTCAATAACAAATTCAATAATTCAATACTTAAATTTAATATAATGTTGCGATCAATTGTCGATCGCACCCTTTAGACATATCAATCACTGTCAATTTGTAAACAACAACTAATATTCAATAATTCATTACTTTAACTTTATATAATGTTGCGATGAATTGTCGATCGCACCTTTTAGATATATAAATCACTGTAAATGTGAAAACAACAACTAATCTTCAAAAACTCATTACTTTAACTTAATATAATGTTGCGATCAATTGTCGATACCACCCTTTAGACATATCAATCACTGTAAATGTGTAAACAACAACTAATCTTCAATAATTCATTACTTTAACTTAATATAATGTTGCGATCAATTGTCGATCGCACCCTTTAGACATATCAATCATTGTAAATCTGTAAACAACAACTAATCTTCAAAAATTCATTACTTTATGTTAATATAATGTCGCAATCAATTGCCGATCGCACCCTTTAGACATATCAATCACTTCAAATTTGTAAACATTAACTAATATTTAATAACCAATTCGAAAATTCAATACTTTAACTTAATATAATGTTGCGATCCATTGTCTTTCACACGCTTTAGACATATCAATCACTCTAAATGTTTAAACAACAATTAATTTTCAATAACAAATTCAATAATTTAAGACTTTAACTTAATATAATAATGCGATAAATTGTCGATCGCGCCCTTTAAACATATCAATCACTGTAAATGTGTAAACTAAAACTAATCTGCAATATCCAATTCAATAATTCATTACTTTAACTTAATATAATGTTGCGATTAATTGTCGATCGCACCCATTAGACATATCAATCACTGTAAATGTGTAAACAACAACTAATATTCAATAATTAATTACTCTAACTTAAAATAATATTGCGATCCATTGTCGATCGCACCCTTCACACATATCAATCACTGTAAATGTGTAAACAACAACCAATCTTCAATATCCAATTCAATAATTCATTAATTTAACTTAATATAATGTTGCGATCCATTGTCGATCGCACCCTTTAGACATATCATTCACTCTAAATGTGTAAACAACAACTAATCTTCAATAATTCATTACTTTAGTTTAATATAATGTTACAGTCAATTGTCGATCGCACCCTTTAGACATATCAATCACTGTAAATGTGTAAACAACAACTAATATTCAATAATTCATTACTTTAACTTAATATAATGTTGCGATCAATTGTCGATCGCTTCCTTTAGACATATCAATTACTGTAAATGTGTAAACAACAACAAATCTTCAATAATTCATTACTTTAACATAATATAATGTTGCTATCCATTGTTAATCGCACCCTTTAGACATATCAATCACTGTAAATGTGTAAACAACAACTAATATTCAATAATTCATTACTCTAACTTAAAATAATATTGGGATCTATTGTCGATCGCACCCTTTAGACATATCAATCACTGTAAATGTGTAAACAACAACCAGTCTTCAATATCCAATTCAATAATTCATTAATTTAACTTAATATAATGTTGCGATCAATTGTCGATCGCACCCTTTAGACATATCAATCACTCTAAATGTGTAAATAACAACTAATCTTCAATAATTCAATACTTTAGTTTAATATAATGTTACGATCAATTGTCGATCGCACCCTTTAGACATATCAATCACTGTAAATGTGTAAACAACAACTAATATTCAATAATTCATTACTTTAACTTAATATAATGTTGCGATCAATTGTCGATCGCACCCTTTAGACATATCAATTACTGTAAATGTGTAAATAACAACAAATCTTCAATAATTCATTACGTTAACTTAATATAATGTTGCTATCGATTGTCGATCGCACCCTTTAGAAATATCAATCACTGTAAATGTGTAAACAACAACTAATCTTCAATAATTAATTACTTTAACTAAATATTATGTCGCTATCAATTGTCGATCGCACCCTTTAGACATATCAATCACTGCAAATGTGTAAACAATAACTAATCTTCAAAAACCAATTCAATAATTCATTACTTTAACTTAATATAATGTTGCGATCAATTGTTGATCGCACCTTTTAAACATATCAATCACTGTAAATGTGTAAACAACAACCAATCTTCAATATCCAATTCAATAATTCATTATTTTTACTTAAAATAATGTTGCGATCAATTTTCGTTCGCACCCTTTAGACATATCAATCACTCAAAATGTTTAAACAAAAATTAATCTTCAATAACAAATTCAATAATTCAATACGTTAACTTAATATAACGTTGCGATCAATTGTCGATAGCACCCCTTAGACATATACAATACTGAAAATGTGTAAACAACAATTAATTTTCAATAAAAATTCAATAATTCAATACTTTAACTTAATATAATATTGCGATCAATTGTCGATCGCACCCTTTAGACATATCAATCACTCTAAATGTGTAAACAACAACTAATCTTCAGTAATTCATTACTTTAACTTTATATAATGTTGCGATCAATTGTCGATCGCACCCTTTAAACAAATTTATCACTGTAAATATGTAAACAACAACCAATCTTCAATATCCAATTCAAAAATTCATAAATTTAACTTAATATAATGTTGCGATCAATTTTCGATCACACACTTTAGACAAACAAAAGAATTATAAATGTGTAAACAACAACTAATCTTTAATATATATTCAATAATTCATTACTTTGACTTAATATAATGTTGCGATCAATTGTCGATCGCACCCTTTAGACATATAAAGCACTGTAAATGTGTAAACAATAACTAATATTCAATAATTCATTACTTTAACTTAATATAATGTAGCGACAAATTGTCGATCCCACCCTTTAGACATATCAATCACTGTAAATGTGTCAACTACAACTAATCTTCAATAATTCATTACTTTAACTTAATATAATGTTGCGATCAATTGTCGATCGCACCCGTTAGACATATGAATCACTATAAATGTGTAAAGGACAACCAATCTTGCATATCCAATTCAATAATTCATTACTTTAACTTGTTATAATATTGCGATCAATTGTCGATCACACCCTTTAAACATATAAATCACTGTAAATGTGTAAACAACAACTAATATTAAATAATTCATTACTTGAACTTAATATAATGTTGCGATCAATTTTCGATAGCACCCTCTGGACATATCAGTCACTGTAAATATGTAAACAACAACTAATCTTCAATAATTTATTACTTTAACTTAATATAATGTCGCGATCAATTGTCGATCGCACCCTTTAGACATATCAATCACTGCAAATGTGTAAACAATAACTACTATTCAACAACCAATTCAATAATTTATTACTTTAACTTAATATAATGTTGCGATCCATTGTCGATCGCAGCCTTTAGACATATCAATCACTCTAAATGTTTAAACAACAAGTAATTTTCAATAACCAATTCAATAATTCAATACTTTAACTAAATATAATGTTGCGATCAATTGTCGATCGCACCCTTTGGACATATCAATCACTGTCAATGTGTAAACAGCAACTAATATTCAATAATTCATTACTTTAACTTTATATAATGTTGCGATGAATTGTCGATCGCACCCTTTAGATATATCAATAACTCTAAATGTGAAAACAACAACTAATCTTCAAACATTCATTATTTTAACATAATATAATGTTGCGATCAATTGTCGATCCCACCCTTTAGACATAGGAATCACTGTAAATGTGTAAACAACAACTAATCTTCAATAATTCATTACTTTAACTTAATATAATGTTGCGATCAATTGTCGATCGAACCCGTTAGACATATCAATCATTGTAAATGTGTAAACAACAACTAATCTTCAAAAATTCATTATTTTATTTTAATATAATGTCGCAATCAATTGTCGATCGCACCCTTCAGACATATCAATCACTTCAAATTTGTAAACAATAACTAATATTTAATAACCAATTCAATAATTCAATACTTTAACTTAATATAATGTTGCGATCCATTGTCTTTCGCACCCTTTAGACATATCAATCACTCTAAATGTTTAAACAACAATTAATTTTCAATAACAAATTCAATAATTCAATACTTTAACTTAATATAATAATGCGATCAATTGTCGATCGCACCCTTTAAACATATAAATCACTCTAAATGTGTAAGCAACAACTAATCTTCAATAATTCATTCCTTTAACTTAATATACTGTTGCGATCAATTATCGATCGCACCCTTTAGACATATCAATCACTGTAAATGTGTAAACAAAAACTAATCATCAATATCCAATTCAATAATTCATTACTTTAACTTAATATAATGTTGCGATTAATTGTCGATCGAACCCATTAGAAATATCAATCATTGTAAATGTGTAAACAACAACTAATATTCAATAATTCATTACTCTAACTTAAAATAATATTGCGATCCATTGTCAATCGCACCCTTTAGACATATCAATTACTGTAAATGTGTAAACAACAACCAATCATCAATATCCAATTCAATAATTAATTACTCTAACTTAATATAATGTTGCGATCAATTGTCGATTGCACCCTTTAGACATATCAATCACTGTAAATGTGTAAAGAACAACCAATCTTCCATATCCAATTTATTAATTCATTACTTTAACTTGATATAATTTTGCGATCAATTGTCGATCTCACCCTCTAGACATATAAATCACTGTAAATGTGTAAACAACAACTAATATTCAATAATTCATTACTTTAACTTAATATAATGTTGCAATGAATTGTCGATCGCACCACTTAGACGAATCAATCGCTGTAAATGAGTAAACAACAACTAATCTTCAACATCCAATTACTTTAACTTATTATAATGTTGCCATTAATAGTCGATTGCGCCCTTTAGACATATAAATCACTGTAAATGTGTAAACAACAAATAATATTCAATAATTCATTACTTTAACATAATATAATGATGCGATCAATTGTTGATCGCGCCCTTTAGACATATCAATCACTGTAAATGTGTAAACAACAACTAATCTTCAATAATTCATTACTTTAACTTAATATAATCTTGCGATCAATTAACGATCACACCCTTTAATCATATCAATCACTGTAAATGTGTAAACAACAACCAATCTTCAATATCCAATTCAATCATTCATTACTTTAACTTAATATAATGTTGCAATCCATTGTCAATCGTACCCTTTAGACATACCAATCACTCTAAATGTTTAAACAACAAATAATTTTCAATAACCTATTCAATATTTCAATACTTTAACTTAATATAATAATGCGATCAATTGTCGATCGCACCCTTTAGATATATACATTACTGAAAATGTGTAAACAGAAATTAATTTTCAATAACCAATTCAATAATTCATTACTTTAACTTAATATAATGTTGCGATCAATTTTCAATCGCACCCTTTAGACATTTCAATCACTGTAAATGTCTTAACAACAACTAATCTTCAATAATTCATTAATTTATCTTAATATAATGTTGCGATCAATTGTCGATTGCACCCTTTAGACATATCAATTACTGTAAATGTGTAAACAACAACTAATCTTCAATATCCAATTCAATAATCATTACATTAACTTAATATAATGTTGTGATCAATTATCGATCCCACCCTTTAAACATATCAATCACTTTAAATGTGTAAACACTAACCAATCTTCAATACCCAATTCAGTAATTCATTACTTTAACTTAAAATAATATTGCGATCCATTGTCGATCGCACCCTTTAGACATATCAATCACACTAAATGTAACGTCCAACCCCCGGCCACGGCGGAGCCACGAACGGAAGCCGGAACGCCACATTAACAGTCAATACGTTCATTCTTTAATGCAGAATATAGGTATTAATATTAGGATTGTCAATTACAAAATAATCATCCTGTTTCCAAAAACAATTACATAATCCAAATAATTCATTAGAAAATAAACCTGTTCGCAAATATATCAATCTTCCAAATAATAGTTCAAAATCTTCAAATAATTATCCGAAAATATTAATTACTCAAGTACTTTAAAAAGGCTTACAAATCCCATAACAGTTGTCTTTAAACATTACAAACTGAAATACTTAAAAAGGGTCTACATGTCTTTCAAAAAAACTAATCAAAATACAAGAAGAAGGCAGCTCTCAGTAGTGTTCCAAAAACATGAAATGAAAATGCAATGAGACCTTCAATCTGCTCGATCACCTGTTTCACCTTTTGTTAGATAGACAAAAAAATGGAAGGAAAACAACGTCGGACTATCGATGTCTGGTTAGCAAGTCATACTCCAACATACACACACAATGCATCTGATTAAACATTCAATAATGAGAAGGCCCGCAAATGCACCTAAATCTAGCAAACAAGGGAAGAGAATACAATCCCACCCAAGTCTTACGCCATTTCGGTTCAATAAAGTGAGATAGTCCACTAAATCTGATTTTATTTATTAGGTGTGTTCAATATTATCAATGTCCAATTATGATCTCAGACTTTGTGTAGGAATCCCCCAAAACAATTAACTAATCACTAGTAATCATCACGCAATATCAATCAATTTATATTTCCAGTTTTATTGACTACCACTAATCTAGGATCAATAATGAAACGTTCCAATTATGCCGAAGCCACCAATATGGTCCGAAGACCGAGATCCCTAGTGCCGTTTATTCCCCCTCGGGACGGACTAATACCTGAGAATCCCATCAATTAGGTCCGAAGACCACCAATAACAATATGCCCGCAGGCGGTGGTGCCGTCACACCCAATAGGAGTCGTCACTCAATTTTTCAATGTGGTTAGCTAAACCAAAGGTCCTATTTTGCTCAATAGGTTGAGATATTTCGGGTACCCCTAATGACATCACTCTATCATTACTATCAACCATAGTTAGGGCAATCATTATTCAGTAGTTAGGTGATCAAACACACAATTCTTCATTTAACAATTCGACAATCACATTATTACAATCCATTGGCTTTCAATCAATATGTGAGAGGTACTTTACTAGTGCCTTATCCAATTATTTCCAGCTCTAGCTAACCAAAGCCTAAGTCTAACATGCAATATAATCACTAATAGTTCTATATCAGCAATAACCAGCAATACGGCAAACAATATCATTCTATCAGTTACTATCCAATCCTATCCAATTGTCAATTCAAGTGATTATTTTATTAACCAGTTTAATGCACAATTCATAAAACAAACAACATCCAATATGGAGTTCAAGACGACGTTGCTAACCTTTCTTCCGACGACAATTAGCTAGGCGTCACCGGTACGTTCTACAGCACCTTCCGCTTCGCCTAACAAGAAACAAGAAACGATAACTCGATTAGGAAATCGATCGAATACGTAGGATGCAATAATCGAAACCTATTCTAATCGCGAAGAGACGCTAAATGAACGAGCAATAAACGGTGACGATAACAAGAATACACTAAAACCCAATCTAATCATCAACAATGTACCATCCAAATCAATTATCCCCAAATCCTAGGGTTTCCAACAAACCCTAACAAATCCATCATTAGAGACGATAACGATTACACCATAAACCAATATCAATCATGCTTATACTAATAGCGTAGAAGATAAAGGTCGATTGGAGACTTACCGGAGACAATCAAATAGAGAGATTGCGAGGAATCGGAGAGAACAGACACTTGCGAGACGAGAGAATTCGATAGAGAGGTTGCGAATGAAGAAGATTCGTCCAATTTAGGTTTTAAAAACCCGATTTCGGTGGTTGGCGACAAGGCTGGCGACATAGGCCTTATGTCGCCAAAGCGCACCGATAGTAACACATCAATATTGTAGAATTCGCTCGCTGGCGACAAGGCTGGCGACATAGCCCCTTGTCGCTAGCGCTGGCGACAAGCCTGGCTACATAAGGCTTATGTAGCCAGCGCGACCAGTGCTGCGCACTTTACTTTCTTCATTCGTTCTGCTTCATTTTTGCTTCGATTTTTTTAAATATGAATATTATAATACCATTAAACATTCTTAGAGCATCCAAAGATGAATAATACCAATTCAATATTCAAGAACTTTCAAAAGTTACATGAAGGAATCAATATCTCGAAAAATAAACTTTAATCCAAAAGCTATAAACGTTTAGCCCCAAAATTGGGATGTTACAACTCTACCCCACTAAAAAGGAATTTCGTCCTCGAAATTTAACCTGTAGCAAAAAGATGAGGGTACTGCTTCCGCATCGCCTCCTCTGTCTCCCATGTCGCTTCTTCAACTGCATGATTTCGCCATAGCACTTTAACTAGAGGTACAGACTTCCTTCGCAATACCTTTACTTCCGTGTCAAGAATCTTAACAAGTTCCTCTTCGTACGACAAATCTGGTCGAATCTCAATCTCTTCACGGGAAATCACATGTGAAGGATCCGACCGATATCGCCGTAGCATAGAAACATGAAAGACATTGTAAATTTTCTCCATTTCCGGCGGTAACGCCAAACGATAAGCAATCGGTCATATACGTTCTAGCACTTCGTTAGGACCAATGAAACGTGGCGTCAATTTCCCTTTCTTCCCAAAACGTAACACCTTCTTCCATGGAGAAACTTTTAAGAACACTTTATCGCCTACGGCGAATTCAATCTCTTTCCGTTTCAAGTCGGCATAAGACTTTTGACGGTCCGTAGCCTCCTTCAGTTTCTCCCGGATAAACTGTACCTGTTCTTCCGCTTCATGAATCAATTCAGGACGAAAAATTTTTGCCTCATTCAATTCCGTCCAACGTAAAGGAGTACGACATTTCCGCCCATACAAAGCCTCATATGGCGCCATCTTAATACTCGCCTGAGAGCTATTATTATAAGCAAATTCAACCAGCGGCAAGTACTTCAGCCATGACCCCTTAAACTCCAATACACAATAGCAAAGCATATCTTCGAGAACCTGTATGACCCTCTCAGACTGCCTGTCCGTTTGTGGCTGGAAAATGGTACTGAAATTCGTTTTCGACCCTATTGCTTCCTGAAACTTCTTCCAGAACCGAGACGTGAATCTAGGATTCCGATCAGAAATGATCGAGAATGGAACCCCATGCAGCCTCACAATCTCCTTGATGTACAATTCTGCTAACCGTTCCAATGGATAATCCACCCGAATCGGTATGAAATGGGCAGACTTCGTCAAACGGTCAACTACCACCCATATAGCATCAAATTTCTCCTTGGTTAACGGCAATCCGACCACGAAATCCATTGTAACCCGATCCCATTTCCATTCCGGAATCACAATAGTCTGAAGGAATCCAGACGGAACCTGATGTTCTGTCTTTACCTGTTGACAAATCAAACACTTACCGACGTACTCAACTATATTTTTCTTCATCCCTGGCCACCAATACATCAATCTGAATTCTTGGAACATTTTTGTGGCACTCGGATGCATAACAAGTACATGGGTATGCGCTCCATTCAAGACCTCCTCACGAACACCATCAATGTTCGGTACATAAATTCTGTCCCGATAATACAATCCACCATTCGATTTCCTGACGAAATCTCTGGCACTAGCATCATCAATCTTACGGACCCACTCAACCACTCTATCATTTTTCTATTACGCTTCCAGGATACGCGGAATCAAAGTAGGTTTCACAACCAACTCGGCTACAATTGCATCTTCTACAATCTCCAATCTAGCCATCATCGATGCCAAAGAATGCATTGACTTCCGACTCAATGCATCGGCCACTACATTCGCCTTTCCAGGGTGATAATCAATCACCAGATCATAGTCTTTCAAAAACTCCACCCAACTTCGTTGTCTCAAATTCAACTCCTTCTGAGTAGGTAGATACTGTAGACTTTTATGATCTGTGTACATATAGCATTTAGCCCCATACAGATAGTGTCTCCAAATCTTCAAGGTAAACAGTATAGCAGCTAATTCAAGATCGTAAGTTGGGTAATTACACTCATGCAGCTTTAGCTGTCTTGAGGCATATGCAATCACCTTTCCTTTTTGCATCAATACAAATCCCAAACCTTGTAGAGACACATCACTATACACCACATAATCCAACCCTTCAACCGGCTGAACCAAAACTGGTGCTTCCGTCAATAACTTCTTCAACTTGTCAAACCTTGTCTGACATTAGACCGTCCATTCAAACTTGGTACCCTTATGAAGCAGTTTGGTCAATGGACCTGCAATAGAAGAGAATCCTTTGACAAACTGGCGATAATAACAAGCTAGTCCCAGAAAACTCCTCACTTCAGTTGCATTTTTAGGCGGTTGCCATGCCAATACTGCCTCTATCTTTTTAGGGTCCACACTGATCCCATCCTTCGTTATAACATGTCCTAGAAATGCAACTTCGGTCATCCAGAACTCACATTTTGAAAGCTTCGCATATAATTGCTTCTCTCTCAATATTTGCAACACAACCCGCAGATGTCTATCATGCTCTTCCTCATTCTTTGAGTAAACCAGAATGTCATCGATAAAGACAACAACAAACCGATCCAAATACTCCTTGAACACCCGATTCATTAGGTCCATAAACACTGCTGGTGCATTAGTTAATTCGAAAGGCATGACTACAAATTCATAATGCCCATACCATGTTCTGAAAGCCGATTTCGGAATATCGCTATCCTTGATTCTCAACTAATGGTATCCCGACCTCAAATCAATTTTTGAGAACACACCTGATCCCTTCAACTGGTCAAATAAATCATCAATTCGGGGAAGCGGGTACTTGTTCTTCACAGTCAACTTGTTCAACTGCCGATAGTCGATACACAATCGGAATGACCCATCCTTCTTCTTCACAAACAGAACCGGAGCACCCCAAGGAGAGACACTCGGTTTGATGTAACCCTTATCGAGTAATTCCTCCAATCGAACCTTCAACTCCTTTAATTCAGTTGGAGCCATCCGATAAGGAACCATAGACACTGGAGCTGCTCCCGGAATGAGCTCTACTGAAAACTCTACTTCACGCTCCGGTGGCAAACCCTGCAATTCTTCTGGAAATACATCCAAGAATTCTGAAACTGTTGAAATAAACTTCCCATCCGATCGCTTCTTACTACCATCAATTATGTGAGCTAAATAAGCCTCAAAACCTTGCCTCATCAATCTGTCTGCCAAAGCTACAGAGATAACCCCTTTAACCGTTCCACTACGATCCCCCAATACCGTTATAGTTCCTTCCGGAGACTGTAACGTAAACTGTTTAGCTCTGCAATCTAATATTACCCCATGACAAGATAACCAATCCATTCCCAATATTACATCAAACTCCGGACTTTTCATCTCCAATAAATGACCCTTGAAAGTCTTACCCTGAATCACTAAAGGCACATCCCTATACTCCCTGTTAACAACCATACTGTTCCCTAAAAGATTGGTAACAACTATGTTGAAAGCTATCTTAGAAGTCTCCCAACCCTTATCAGCCAAAACATTACTACACATATAGGACAGCGTTAAACCAGGATCAATTAAAGTGAAAACAGGAGCATTAAAGATAGAAAATGTACTAGTGATCACATCAGGAGTATCAACATCTTCACGTCCCCTCAATGCATAAGTACGTGCAGGAGCACGCCCTTCAGTTCTATTAGCATTCCCAGATGGTTCTCCATCACGATGACCACTCTAAGCAGCAGTAGGAGCGGATCTGACATTCTTCTGAACAGACACTGCTTTAGATGGAGTCGCTTTTAGTGGTGCTCTGGAATTCTGGGGACAATCCCTTACAAAGTTACCCTGTTCACCACATAGAAGACAAGCACCCGAAGCTTTCCTGCACTCGCCCCTATGCAACTTGCCACAGTAGTTACACAATGGAGCATCCATATTAGAACCACCACGAGAAGGAACACTAGCAACAGATGCAGTAGGTTGCTTTCCAGGTCCCTTATTGTTATTCTGTGGCCAACTAACACCGCCACCTCCATAACCTCCTTGACTCTGAGTTTTCGCCTTCTTATTCGGATTATTACCAATCGAAGGCCCTACACTCTTCGTCTCACTAGCTTTTCGACTGATGCCCTTAACTCGCTTATGAAGCTGCTCTGCCTTTAATGCAGCATCAACCAGATCATTGAAGTTCGCAGTCCAAAGAGTGAGCAAATCCCGCTGGAGTTCGAGATTTAACCCCTCCTCAAACTTGCGGCACCATTCTCTGGGCAATAGCGGCTGAGCTTCACAAATTCCAGCTTATAATCCATCACTGACTTGTCCCTCTGCTTCAAGTGAATGAAATCCATCCTTCTCTTGTCCAAGTACACCTGACCCACATAATTCTTCCGGAATTCAGTGCGAAAGAATTCATAGGTCCTTTCCTCCTCAGGCTTAGTGAGAACAACCGACTCCCACCACCTGGTAGCATCACTTCAGAGCAGAGACACCAAGCATTCCAATTTCTCCTCATCAGTGCAGTGGATCTCATCACAGACCCTAACCATATCTTCCAACCAGTTCTCTGCCATCTCAATAATGAAAATGAGTAACCAACAGTTAATCTTTAATAACCAATTCAATAATTGAATACATTGACTTAATATAATGTTGCGATCAATATTCGATCACTCCCTTTAGACATATCATTCACTGAAAATGTGTAAACAACAATTAAACATCAATAATCAATTCAGTAATTCATTACTTTGAGTTAATACAATATTGCGATCAATATTCGATCGCACCCTTTAGACACATCAATAACTGTAAATACGTAAACAACACTTAATCTTCAATAACAAATTCAATATCTCCTTACTTTTATTAAATACAATGTTGTGATCAATATTCGATGGCACCCTTTAGACATATCAATCATCAAAAATGTGTAAACAACAATGAATATTCAATAACAAATTCAATAATTCATTAATTTGACTTAAAACAATTTTACAATCAATTGTAGACCGCACCCTTAAGACATATCAATCACTGTAAATGTGTAAACAACAATTAATCTTCAATACCTAATTAATAATTCATTACTTTAACCTAATACAATGTTGCGATCAATTGTCGATCGCACCCTTTAGACATATCAACCACTGAAAATGTTTGAACAAAAATTAAACATCGATAACCAATTAAATAATTTATTACTTTAACTTAATACAATGTTGCGATCAATTGTCGATCGCACCGTTTAGACATATCAATCATCGAAAATGTGTAAACAACAATAAATCTTCAAAACCCAATTCAATAATTCGTTACTTTTACTTAATACAATGTTGCAATCAATATTCGATCGCACACTTTAGACATATCAATCATTGTAAATGTGTAAACAACAATTAATCTTTAAAACCCAATTTAATAATTCATTCATTTAACTTAATACAATGTTGCGATTTATATTCAATCGCACCCTTTAGACATATCAATCACTGAAAATGTGTAAACAACAATTAAACATCAATAACCAATTCAATAGTTCATTACTTTAACTTAATACAATGTTGTGATCAATTGTCGATCGCACCCTTTAGACATATCAATCAATAAAAATGTGTAACCAAGAGTTAATATTCAAAAACCAATTCAATAATTCATTACTTTTACTTAAAACAAGTTTACAATCAATATTCGAGCGCACCCTTTAGACATATCTATCACTGTAAATGTGTAAACAACAAATAATCTTCAATACCCAATTCAATAATTCATTACTTTAACTTAATACAATGTTGCCATCAATTGTCGACCGCACCGTTTAGACATATCAATCACTAAAAATGTGTAAACAACAATTAAACATCAATAACCAATTAAATAATTTATTTCTTTAACTTAATACAATATTGCGATCGAAATTCGATCGCACCGTTAGGACATATCAATCATTGAAAATGTGTAAACAAAAATTAAACATTTATAACAAATTCAATGATTTATTACTTTAACTTAATACAATGTTGCGATCAATTGTCGATCACACCGTTGAGACATATCAATCATTGAAAATGTGTAAACAACAATAAATCTTCAAAACCCTATTCAATAATTCGTTACTTTAACTTAATACAATGTTGCGATCAATATTCGATCGCACCCATTAGACATATCTATCACTGTAAATGTGGAAACAACAATTAATCTTCAATACCCAATTCAATAATTCATTAATTTAACTTAATACAATTTTGCTATTTATATTCAATCGCAACTGTTAGACATATCAATCATTGATAATGTGTAAACGATAATTAAACATGAATAACCAATTAAATGATTCATTACCTTAACTTAATACAATGTTGTTATCAATTGTCGATCACACCGTTTAGATATATCAATTAATGAAAATGTGTAACCAACAATTAATCTTCAAAAACCAATTCAATAATTCATTACGTTTACTTATTACAATGTTGCGATCAATATTCGATCGCACCCTTTAGACATATCAATCACTGAAAATGTGTAAACAACAAAAAATCTTCAATACCCAATTCAATAATTCATTAAGTTAACTTATTACAATGTTGCCATCATTTGTCGACCGCACCGTTTAGACATATCAATCACTAAAAATGTGTAAACAACAATTAAACATCAATAACCAATTATATAATTTATTTCTTTAACTTAATACAATATTGCGATCGAAATTCGATCGCACCGTTAGGACATATCAATCACTGAAAATGTGTAAAAAGAAATTAAACATCGATAACAAATTCAATGATTTATTACTTTAACTTAATACAATGTTGCGATCAATTGTCGATCACATCGTTTAGACATATCAATCACTGAAAATGTGTAAACAACAATAAATCTTCAAAACCCAATTCAATAATTCGTTACTTTAACTTAATACAATAGTGCGATCAATATTCGATCGCACCCATTAAACATATCTATCACTGTAAATGTGGAAACAACAATTAATCTTCAATACCAAATTCAATAATTCATTAATTTAACTTAATACAATATTGCTATTTATATTCGATCGCAACCTTTAGACATATCAATCACTGAAAATGTGTAAAGGATAACTAAACATGAATAACCAATTAAATAATTCATTACTTTAACTTAATACAATGTTGTTATCAATTGTCGATCACACCCTTTAGATATATCAATTAATTAAAATGTGTAACCAACAGTTAATCTTCAAAAACCAATTCAATAATTCATTACTTTTACTTAATACAATGTTTCGATCAATATTCCATCGCACCCTTTAGACATATCAATCACTGAAAATGTGTAAGCAACAAATAAACTTCAATATTCTATTCAATAACTCATTACTTTAACTTAATACAATGTTAAAATCAATTATCGATCGCACCCTTTAGACATATCAATCATTGAAAATGTGTAAACAATAATTAAACATCAATAACCAATTAAATAATTCATTACTTTAACTTAATACAATGTTGCGATCGGCACCCTTTAGACATATCAATCACTGAAAATGTGTAAACAACAATTCATCTTCATTAATCAATTCAACAATTCATTACTTTGACTTAATACTGTGTTACGATCAATATTCGATCACACCCTTTAGACATATAAATCACTGTAAATGTGTAAACAACAATTAATCTTCAATACCCAATTCAATAATTCATTACTTTAACTTAATACAATGTTGCGATCAATTGTCGACCGCACACTTTAGATATATCAATCACTGTAAATGTGTAAACAACAATTAATCTTCTATACCCAATTCAATAATTCATTACTTTAACCTAATACAATGTATCGAATAATTGCCGATCGAACCCTTTACACATATCAATCACTGAAAATGTGTAAACAACAATAAATCTTCAATAACCAATTCAATAATTCAATACATTGACTCAATACAATGTTGCGATCAATATTCGATCGCACCCTTTAGACATATCATTCACTGAAAATATGTAAACCACAATTAAACATCAATAATCAATTCAGTAGTTCATTACTTTGACTTAGTACGATGTTGCGATCAATATTAGATCGCATCATTTAGACACATCAATAACTGTAAATGTGTAAACAACACTTAATCTTTAATAACCAATTCAATAATTCATTACGTTGACTTAATACAATGTTGCGATCAATATTCGATCGCACCCTTTAGACATATCATTCACTGAAAATGTGTAAACAACAATTAAACATCAATAATCAATTCAGTAGTGCATTACTTTGAGTTAATACGATGTTGCAATCAATATTCGATCGCACCCTTTAGACACATCAATAACTGTAAATGTGTAAATAACACTTAATCATGAATAACCAATTCAATAATTCATTACTTTAACTTAATACAATGTTGCGATCATTTGTCGATCGCACCCTTTAGACATATCAATCACTGATAATGTGTAAACAATAATGAATCTTCAATAACCAATTCAATAATTCATTTCATTAACTTAATACAATATTGCGATCAATATTCGATCACATCCTTTAGACATATCAATCACTGAAAATGTATAAACAACAATTATTCTTCAATAACCAATTCCATAATTAGTTACTTTGACTTAATAAAATGTTGCGATCAATATTCGATCGCATCCTTTAGACATATCAATCATTTAAAATGTGTGAACAACAATTAATCTTTAATAACCAATTCAATAATGCATTACTTTGACTTAATACAATGTTGCTATCAATATTCGGTCACAACTTTTAGACATATAAATCACTGTAAATGTGTAAACAACAATTAATCTTCATTACCCAATTCAATAATTCATTAGCTTAACTTAATACAATGTTGCGATCAATTGTCGATCGCACCCTTTAGACCTATCAATCACTGAAATGTGTAAACAACAATTAATCTTCAATAACGAATTCAATAATTCATTACTTTGACTTAATACAATGTTACGATCAATATTCGGTCGCACCATTTAGACATATCAATCAGTGTAAACAACAATTAAACATCAATAACCAATTCAATATTTAATTACTTTAACTTAATACAATGTTGCAATCAATTGTCGATCGCACCCTTTAGACATATCAATCAGTGAAAATGTGTAAACAACAATTATTCTTCAATAACCAATTCAATAATTCATTACTTTACTTTAATACAATGTTGCGATCCATATTCGATCGCACCCTTCAGACATGTCAATCACTAAAAATCTGTAATCAACAATTAAACATCAATAACGAATTCAATATTTCATTCCTTTAAATTAATACAATGTTGCGAATAATTTTCGATCGTCCCTTTAGACTTATCAATCACTGAAAATGTGTAAACAACAATTATTCTTCAATAACCAATTCAATAATTCATTACTTTGACTTAGTAGAATATTGCGATCAATATTCGATCGCACCCTTTAGACATATCAATCACTTAAAAATGTGTGAACAACAATTAATCTTCAATTACAAATTCAACAATTCATTACTTTAACTTAATACAATGTTGCTATCAATATTCGGTTGCAACCTTTAGACATATCAATCACTGTAAATGTGTAAACTACAATTTATCATCAATACCCAATTCAATAATTCATTAGCTTAACTTAATACAATGTTTCAATCAATTGTAGATCGCACCCTTTAGACATGTCAATCAATAAAAATGTGTAAACAGCAATTAATCTTTAATAATGAATTCAATAATTCATTACTTTGACTTAATACAATGTTGCGATCAATATTCGGTCACACCCTTTAGACATATCAATCACTTATAATGTGTAAACATTAATTAAACATCAATAACCAATTCAGTATTTCATTATTTTAACTTAATTCAATGTTGTGATCAATTTTGAATCGCACCCTTTAGATATATCAATCACTAAAAATGTGTAAACAACAATAAATCTTCAATAACCAATTCAATAATTCATTACTTTACTTTAATATAATATTGTGATCAATTATCGATCGCACCCTTTAGACATATCAATCACTTAAAATGTGTAAACAATATTTAAACATCAATAACCAATTCAATATTTCATTATTTTAACTTAATACAATGTTGCGATCAATTGTCGATCGCACCCTTTAGACATATCAATCACTGAAAATGTGTAAAAAACAATTAAACATCAATAACCAATTCAATAATTCATTACTTTAACTTAATACAATGTTGCGATCAATTGTGATCACACCCTTTAGACATATCAATCAGTAAAAATTGGTAAACAAGAATTAAACATCAATAACCAATTCAATACTTCATTAATTTAACTTAATAGAATGTTGAGATCGATTGTCGATTGCACCCTTTAGACATATCAATCACTGAAAATGTGTAAACAACAGTTAAACATCAATAACAAATTCAATAATTCATTACTTTGATTTAATAAAATTTTGGGATCAATTGACAATCGCACCCTTTAGACATATCACTGACTTAAAATGTGTAAACAATAATTAAACATCAATAACCAATTCAATATTTCATTATTTTAACTTAATACAATGTTGCGATCAATAGACGATCACACCGTTTAGACATATCAATCACTGAAAATGTGTAAACAATAATTAATCTTCAATAACCAATTCAATAATTCATTACTTTAACTTAATGAAATGTTGCAATCAAATGTCGATTGCACCTGTTAGACATATCAATTATTGAAAATGTGTGAACAACAATTAAACATCTATAACCAATTCAATAATTCATTACTTTAATTTAATACAATGTTGCGATCAATTGTCTATCGCACCCTGTAGACAAATCAATCACTAAAAATGTATAAACAACAATTTATTTTCAATAACTAATTCAATAATTCATTACTTTGACGTAATACTATGTTGCGATTAATTATCGATCGCATTCTTTAGACATATCAATCAGTGAAAATTGGTAAACAACAATTAAACATCAAAACCCAATGCAATAATTTATAAAGATAACTTAATACATTGTTGCATTCAATTGTCAATCGCACCCTTTAGAAATATCAATTAATGAAAATGTGTAACCAACCGTTAATCTTTAATAACCAATTCAATAATTCAATACATTGACTTAATACAATGTTGCGATCAATATTCGATCGCACCCTTTAGACATATTATCAACTGAAAATGTGTAAACAATAATTAGATAGCAATAATTAATTCAGTAATTCATTTCTTTGACTTAATACAATGTTGCGATCAATATTCGATCGCACCCTTTAGACACATAAAAAACTTTAAATGTGTAAACAACACTTAATATTCAATAACCAATTCAATAATTCATTACTTTGACTTAATACAATGTTGCGATCAATATGCGATTGCACCCTTTAGACATATCAATCACCGAAAAATGTGTAAACAACAATTAATCTTCAATAACAAATTCAATAACTCATAACTTTGACTTAATACAATGTTGCGATCAATTTTCGATCGCACCCTTTAGACATATCAATCAATAGAAATGTCTAAACAGCAACTAATCTTCAATAGCCAATTCAGTAATCCATTACTCTCACTTAATACAATGTTGCGATCAATTGTCGATCGCACCCATTAGACATATCAATCACTGAAAATATGTAAACAACAATTAATCTTAAATAACCAATTCAAGAATTCATTACTTTAACTTAATACAATGTTGCGATCAATATTCGATCTCACCCTTTATACATATCAATCACTGAAAATATGTAAACAACAATTAATCTTAAATAACCAACACAAGGATTTATTACTTTGACTTAATACAATGTTGCGATCAATATTCGATCGCACCCTTTAGACATATAAGTCACTGTAAATGTGTAAAAAACATTTAATCTTCAAAAACCAATTCAATAATTCATTACTTTAACTTAATACAATGTTTCGATCAATTGTTGATCGAACCCTTTAGATATATCAATCATTGAAAATATGTAAACAACAATTAATCATAAATAACCAATTTAAGAATTCATTGCTTTGATTTAATATAATGTTGCGATCAATATTAGATCGCACCCTTTAGACATATCAATCACTGAAAATGTCTATACAACAAATAATCTTCAATACCAATTCAACAATTCATTACTTTAACTTAATACCATGTTGCAAACAATTGTCGGTCGCACCCTTTAGACATATCAATCATTTAAAATGTGTAAACAACAATTAAACATTGATAACCAATTCAATGATTTATTACTTTAACTTAGTACAATGTTGCGATCGATTGTCGATCGCACCGTTTAGACATATCAATCACTGAAAATGTGTAAACAACAATAAATCTTCAATACCCAATTCAATAATTCGTTACTTTAACATAATACAATGTTGCGATCAATATTCGATCGCACCCTTTTGACATATCAATCACTTAAAATGTGTGAACAACAATTAATCTTCAATAACCAATTCAATAATTCATTACTTTGACTTAATACAATGTTGCTATCAATATTCGGTTGCAACCTTTAGACATATCAAACACTGTAAATGTGTAAACAACAATTAATCTTCATTACCCAATTCACTAATTCATTAACTTAACTTAATACAATATTGCGATCAATTGTCGATCGCACCCTTTAGACATATCAATCACTTAAAATGTGTAACCAACAATTAATCTTCAATAACCAATTCAATAATTCATTACCATGACTTACTACAGCGTTGGGATCAATATTCGATCGCACCCTTTAGACATATCATTTACTGAAAACGTGTAAAAAATAATAAAACATCAATAATCAATTCAGTAATTCATTACTTTAACTTAATACAAATGTTGCGATCAATTATCGATCGCACCCTTTAGACATATCAATCACTGTAAATGTATAAACAAAAATTTATCTTCAATACCCAATTCAATAATTCATTAATTAAACTTAATACAACGTTGGGATCAATATTCGATCTCACCCTTTAGACATATCAATCACCGAAAATGTGTAAACAACAATTAATCTTCAAAACCCAATTAATTATTTCATTACTTTGAATTAATACAATGTTGCGATCAATTGTCGATCGCACCCTTTAGACATATCAATCACTAAAAATGTGTAAACAACAAATAATCTTCAATAACCAATTCAATAATTCATTACTTTCACTTAATACAATGTTGCGTTCAATATTCGATCGCACCCTTTAGACATATCAATCACTTAAAATGTGTGAACAACAATTAATCTTCAATAACCAATTCAATAATTCATTACTTTGACTTGATACAATGTTTCTATATATATTCGGTCGCAATCTTTAGACATATCAATCAAAGTAAATGTGTAAACAACAATTTATCTTCAATACCCAATTCCATAATTCATTAGCTTAACTTAATACAATGTTGCGATCAATAGTCGATCGCACCCTTTAGACTTATTATTTACTGAAAATGAGTAAACAACAAATAATCTTCAATAACGAACAAAATAATTCATTACTTTGACTTAATACAATGTTGCGATCAATATTCAGTCGCACCCTTTAGACATATCAATCACTTAAAATGTGTAAACAATAATTGAACATCGATAACCAATTCAATATTTCATTACTTTAACTTAATACAATGTTGCGATCAATTGTCGATTGCACCCTATAGACATATCAATCACCGAGAATGTGTAAACAACAATTAAACATCAATAACCAATTCAATAATTCATTACTTTAACTTAATACAATGTTCGGATCAATTGTGATCACACCCTTTCGACATATCAATCATTAAAAATTGGTAAACAACAATTAAGCATCAATAACCAATTCAATACTTCATTACTTTCACTTAATATAATGTTGAGATCAATTGTCGATCGCACCCTTTAGACATATGAATCACTGAAAATGTGTAAACAACAATTAAACATCAATAACCAATTCAATAATTCATTACTTTAATTTAATAAAATGTTGCGATCAATTGTCGATCGCACCCTTTAGACATATCAATCACTGAAAATGTGTAATTAAAAATTAATCTTCAATAACCAATGCAATATTCATTACTTTAACTAACACAGTGTTGCGATCAATAGACGATCGCACCCTTTATACATATCATTCACTGAAAATGTGTAAACATCAAGTAATCTTCAATACCCAATTCAATAATTCATTACTTTGACTTAATACAATGTTGCGATCAATATTCAGTCGCACCCTTTCGACATATCAATTATTATAAATGTGTAAACAACAATTAATCTTCAATACCTTTTTTAAATAATTCATTAATAAAACTTAATAAAATGTTGCGATCAATTATCGATCGCACCCTTTAGACATATCAATCACTGTAAGTGTGTAAACAACAATTTATCTTCAATACCCAATTCAATAATTCATTAATTTAACTTAATACAATGTTCGGATCAATTGTGATCACACCCTTTCGACATATCAATCATTAAAAATTGGTAAACAACAATTAAGCATCAATAACCAATTCAATACTTCATTACTTTCACTTAATATAATGTTGAGATCAATTGTCGATCGCACCCTTTAGACATATGAATCACTGAAAATGTGTAAACAACAATTAAACATCAATAACCAATTCAATAATTCATTACTTTAATTTAATAAAATGTTGCGATCAATTGTCGATCGCACCCTTTAGACATATCAATCACTGAAAATGTGTAAACAACAATTAAACATCAATTACCAATTCAATAATTCATTACTTTGACTTAATACAATGTTTCTATCAATATTCGGTCACAACCTTTAGACATATCAATTACTGTAAATGTGTAAACAACAATTAATCTTCATTACCCAATTCAATAATTCATTAGCTTAACTTAATACAATGTTGCGATCAATTGTCGATTGCACCCTTTAGACATATCAATTATTGAAATTGTGTAAACAACAAATAATCTTCAATAACGAATTCAATAATTCATTACTTTGAATTAATACAATGTTGCGATCAATATTTGGTCGCACCCTTTAGACATATCAATCGCTTAAAATGTGTAAACAACAATTAAACTCAATAACCAATTCAATATTTCATTACTTAAACTTAATATAATGTTGCGATCAATTGTCGATCACAACCTATAGACATATCAATCACCGAAAATGTGTAAACAACAATTAAATATCAATAACCAATTCAATAATTCATTACTTTAACTTAATACAATGTTGCGATCAATTGTGATCACACTCTTTAGACATATCAATCAGTAAAAATTGGTAAACAACAATTAAACATGAATAACTAATTCAATACTTCATTACTTTAACTTAATACAATGTTGAGATCAATTGTCGATCGCAACTCTTAGACATATCAATCACAGAAAATGTGTTAACAATAATTACACATCAATAACCAATTCTATAATTCATTACTTTAACTTAATAAAATGTTGCGATCATTTGTCGATTACATCCTTGAGACATATCAATTATTGAAATAATGTAAACAATAATTAATCTTCAATAACCAATTCAATAATTCATTACTTTGACTCGATACAACGTTGCGTTCAATATTCGGTCGCACCCTTTAGACATATCAATCACTTAAAATGTGTAAACAACAATTAAACATCAATAACTAATTCAATATTTCATTACTTTTACTTAATACAATGTTGCGATCAATTGTTGATCGCACCCTATCGACATATCAATCACTGAAAATGTGTAAACAACAATTAAACATCAATAACAAATTCAATAATTCATTACTTTGACTTAATACAATAATTCTATCAATATTCGGTCGCAACCTTTAGACATATCAATCACTTTAAATGTGTAAACAATAATTAATCTTCAATACCCAATCCAATAATTCATTAGCTTAAGTTAATAAAATGTTGCGATCCATTGTCGATCGCACCCTTTAGACATATCAATTACTGAAAATGTGTAAAGAACAATTAAAAATCAATAACCAATTCAATAATTCATTACTTTATCTTAATACAATGTTAAGATCAATTGTCGATTGCACCCTTTAGACATGTCAATCACTTAAAATGTGTAAACAATAATTAAACATCAATAACAATTTCAATATTTCATTACTTTAACTTAATACAATGTTGCGATCAATAGTCGATACAATTTTGCGATCAATTGTCGATCGCACCCTTTAGACATATTGACCACTAAAAATGTGTAAACAACAATTAGTCTTTAATTACCAATTCAATAATTCATTACTTTGAATTGATACAATGTTGCAAACAATTGTCGATCGCACCCTTTAGACATATCAATCACTTAAAATGTTTAAACAACAATTAAACATCAATAACAAATTCAATAATTCATTACTTTAACTTAATACAATGTTGCGATCAATTGTCGATCGCACCCTTTAGACATATCAATCACTTAAAATGTGTAAACAACAATAAAACATCAATAACAAATTCAATATTTCATTACTTTAACTTAAAAAAATGTTGCAATCAATTGTCGATCGCACCCTTTAGACATATCAATCACTGAAAAAGTGTAAACAACAATTAATATTCAATAACCAATTAATAAATTCATTACTTTGACTTAATGTAATGTTGCACCCTTTAGACACATTAATCACTGAAAATGTGTTTACAACAATTAATCTTCAATAACCAATTCGATAATTCATTACTTAGACTTAATATAATGTTGCGATCAATATTCGATCGCACACTTTAGACATACAAATAACCGTAAATGTGTAAACAACAATTAATCTTCAATACCCAATTCAATAACTCATTACTTTAACTTAATACAATGTTGCGATCAATTATCGATTGCACCTTTTATACATATCAATCACTGAAAATGTGTAAACAACAATTAAACATCAATAACCAATTCAATAATTCATTGCTTTAACTTAATACAATGTTGCGATCAATTGTCGATCGCACCCTTTATGCTTATCATTCTGTGAAATTTGGTAAACAACAAATAAACATAAATAACCAATGAAGTAATTCATTACTTTAACTTAGTACAATGTTGCGATCAATTGTCGATCGCACCCTTTAGACATATCAATCACTGAAAATGTGTAAACAACCATTAAACATCAATTACCAATTCGATAATTCATTACTTTAACTTAATACAATGTTGCGATCAACTGTCGATCGCACCCTTTAGACATATCAATCACTGAAAATGTGTAAACAACAATTAAACATCAATAACCATTTCGATAATTCATTATTTTAACTTAATACAATGTTGCGATCAAATGTCGATCGCACCTTTTAGACATATCAATCACTGAAAATGTGTAAACAACAATTAGTCTTTAATAACCAATTCAATAATTCATTACTTTGAATTGATATAATGTTGCAAACAATTGTCGATCGCACCCTTTAGACATATCAATCACTTAAAATGTGTAAACAACAATTAAACATCAATAACAAATTCAATAATTCATTACTTTAACTTAATACAATGTTGCGATCAATTGTCGATCGCACCCTTTAGACATAACAACAAGCGAAAATTGGTAAACAACAATTAAACATCAATAACCAATGCAATAAATCATTAATTTAACTTATTACAATGTTGCGATCAAATTTCGATCGCACCCTTTAGACATATCAATCACTGAAAATGTGTAAACAACAATTAAACATCATTAACCAATTCAATAATTCATTACTTTAACTTAATTCAATGTTAAGATCAATTGTCGATCGCACCCTTTAGACATATCAATCACTTAAAATGTGTAAACAACATTTAAACATCAATGACCAATTCAATATATCATTACTTTAACTTAATACAATGTTGCGATCTATTGTCGATCGCACCCTTTAAACATATCAATCACTGAAAATGTGTAAACAACAATTTATCTTCAATAAGCAATTCAATAATTCATTACTTTAACTTAATACAGTATTGCGATCAATTGTCGATCACACCATTTAGACATATCAATTATTGAAAATGTGTAAAGAACAATTAAACATCATTAACCCATTCAATAATTCATTACTTTAACTTAATACAATGTTAAGATCAATTGTCGATCGCACCCTTTAGACATATGATAAGTCTAGAATTTACCTATGTTTTATCATATTTTATGAGCTTGAATGTAATGAAATTGAGCTTAAATGATAAGATATTAAATACATTTCTATTAATTTTAGACTATTATTGTGAGACAAGGACTTGGTTGAGAAGTTGTGGAAAAGAAGCTAAAATATGTAAATTCGGAAGAAAGAATTGTCAAATCGGAATTTCGTCCAAAGTCAGCAAACTGGCAAAATGATGTTTCTCAAAAAAGAATTCGCCTGAAGACCTCGCCATGATTTGGAGTGAAGGGCGATGCCACAGGCGACATAAAGAACATTTCGCCTCGAAGAGTAAGACATGGAAGGCGAATTAGAAATTTCTCGCCTTCATAAATCGACACCTTGGCTGAATCTAAGGCGATAAAAATTGAACTTCGCCTATCTTGAGGCGATGGTTAAGGCGATGAAGGAGAAATGTCGTCACATCAAAAGATAACAACAGGGGACATTTGATGAGACATCGCCTAAGAGGATCTTAACTGAAAGGATGTTTTGGCAAAATATGTTAACTCGCCCGAGCATCAGGCAACATTGAGGACATTTCGCCTAGAAAGAGTTGAAGCTTAGCGATTAAGTCGTTAGGTTCAGGCGAAGGAACATGCGACATAAATGGAGAAAATTTTACTTCGTCAATTTGTGTTTCTTTGTTGATTTTATTTCGAAATTGCCACTGAGCCAAACTCTATAAATAGGAGCTCAGATGAAGCAATTGGTGTGAAGTTTTTTAGAGAAAACAATTTTAGACGTTTGATTTTCACTCTTGACATTCTGTTATACTTTAAGAGAAATTCTAGATTATTCTATACGCTTTATTCAACATCTTCAGAGAAGTTTCTTGAAGAAGTTTTGTGCTATATTTCTGTTGATCATTGAGATTTAGGTTGAAGATTGTGAAGCAACAATTGTGACAGAGTCTAGCTTCAATCTTCCTCGGTAAGCTAAAAGCTCTGTTGATTTGTTGAATCTTTATGTTGATTATCACTTCAATTGTAAAGTTTATTGTTCAATTATAGCCAGATCTACTGGATTGCATGAGCTAATTGAATTACAATGATGACATTTACGTAATATTGTTAATCTGAGATTTGATTTAGACCAGAGATGGCGATTAGGTTTCAGATCTGAGAACAGAGGATCGTAGTACTAGAGATAGGCAACAGATCTATTTTTCTAAAGATTATGCTTATCGCTTGTATAGGTTGTAGTATAGAGATATATGCAACTATATCATTGAGATCAGTTGAATTGAATCGAGGGATATTTTAATAGATCACTGATGATGATCTAGAAGGTAAATCTATATTTTAAGATGAAACTTGCATGAGAAGTTAATTGACAACAGATCTAGCAAATCAGTTTATCCATTGTAGAGATCAATTGCAGAATAGAGTGCTGACTTGAGTTTTCATTGAATGAATGTCATGAGTCACTTTTACTTCACATCAACTCTATGATTTTATGATTCTATGATTCATTTTGTATACAGATTCTTTTAGCAATTTAGTTAAATCTTAGTCTCAATCATGCTTCTTAGCTTACAATCCCTGTGGAGAAGATATCTAAAATACTACAATCAGACATTTATAGGAATTTTGATTAAGTGCTGTGAATTTTAATATCAATCAAGTTTTGTCCCATCAATTTCTTCGCGCCGTTGCCAGGGATTGTTTTCTTTGAAGATTAAGATTTATTTGAACTGCGCTAACATGATTTATTAAATTCTTTTTCAGTTGTAAATTTGTTTATTCAAGTGTGTAATGTATGCAGACAAGATCTAAAGGTACTCAAGACTTGCAGTTTGGTCCTGAACCAGAAAGAATTGTTTGACAATCCAGATCACGAACAAGATCAGCAGCGAGAATTGAGTCAAGAAACACAATGTCTGGAGACCGCTTCAACATAAATAATGATAATGATGTACGAGGTGATCCTGAGAGGATGACTCTTCGTCAATATTCCATTCCACCAGTTGATGGCATGCCACAGGCCATCAACTTACCAGCAATCACAACTAAGAACTTGGAGTTGAGATCTGGACTCATCCAAATGGTTCAACATAACAAGTTTGGAGGATGAACTACTGAGGATCCTAATCAGCATCTAAACACCTTTCTGCATCTGTGCAGTACATTTCGACACAATGGAGTCTCAGAAGATGCAGTTAAACTTCGCTTATTTCCCTTTTCACTGAGTAACAAAGCTCACTCCTGGTTATACTCATTGCCACCAGGATGTATCAATAGCTGGGAAGATCTAGTTAAGAAGTTCTTAGCTCGCTATTTTCCTCCCATGAAGATGGTGAAACTGAGAAATATGATTTCTTCTTTTCAGTATGTGGATGGAGAGTCATTATATGAGAGCAGAGAGAGGTTTAAGGAGCTGATCAGAAGATGCCCTTACCATGGTATTGCATCTTGGAGCATTGTGATGACATTTTATAGTGCCATGTCTCCTCAGATCAAAATGCACATTGATTCCTCAGCTGGAGGATCAATAATGGAGAAGGAGCCGGATGATGCTCATGACTTCATTGAATAGCTGGCAAACAATGATTTTGGATGGAATGAAAGGGAAAAGGTTGCAAACAAAAAGCAGCGTGAAATTTATGAGTTGGAGTCTTTCAATGCATTATCTGCTCAAATAGCATTGTTGAATAAAAAGATGGACAATATGACAGTTAATAAGGGCCATCCTAAGAAGACTTCAGCAAATTCTGTTGAAAAACAGAATACCACTATGGCAGAATATGCTCAGGAAGCAGCACTTGCTGATGATGAAGATGAGCCAGAGGAGTCTGAACAAGTAAATTATGTGAATAATAATTATGGGAACCAGCAGAGGCCGTAATATCAATAGAGGAACCAACCCTATCAAAATCAGGGTTATTACCAAAGAAATCCTCAGCCTGGTTACCAACAGCAAGGACATACTCAGTATCAAATGGGACAGAAGAAGCCTAGTATGGAGGATCTTCTAATTAAATAAATGGAGAAGACTAATGTTGTTCTCACCAACCATACCACTTCAATTAAAAACCTAGAAACTCAGATGGGGCAGCTTATGCAAGTTCTAAACCAAATACCCCAAGGAGCACTTCCAAGTGACACTGTGCCCAACTCAAAGGGTAAAGATGAATCCAAGGAGGAAGCACAAGTGCATACTATTACATTGACAAGTGGGAAACAGCTGGAGAACTCTAAGGAAAAGAAAAGTTATTAACCTCCTGCATATAATAAGGAAAATGAAGAAATCAGCAAACCTTGTGCAAAAGAACAGGAGGCTGTGAAGATTTCCTTACCTTTTCGTCAAAGAGATAGTAGAAAGAAGCTGGATAAGCAGCTTAAAATATTTTTAGACATGATGAAGCAAATCCATGTCAACATCCCATTTATTGAAGCATTGAAACATATGCCTGTCTATGCAAAATTCATGAAGGAGCTGTTGTTAAATAGAAGGAATTTAGCTGATGTGGGATGCATTAATGTGAATGAGAGTGTGAGTCAACTTGTCAAGTACCAAATTCCTAGAAAAGAGAAGGATCCAGGCAAGTTCACCATACCTTTGACCATAGGTGATATATTCAAAGGGAGAGCTCTCTGTGACTTGGGAGCTAGCATAAACTTGATGCCTTTGGCCATCTATGAAAGGTTGGGAATAGAGCATTTCAGACCTGATAATATCTTGTTGCAACTTGCTGATAGGTCTTTCACTCATGTAAAGGGAGTTGTTACTAGGTTTGGTGATTAACTCTTGTGCAAACCTTGTGCAAAAGGCATGAATCTGTTTAATAACTTGGAAAATGGTGAACTAACAGTCAGAGTTAATGGAGAGGAAGCAAAATTTAGTCTTTTGGAGTCATTGAAATTTTCATACGATTTTGATGAAGTCAAGAGTATACAATTGGCAACTGATACAGAGTTGATGGATAAAATTCTTGCATTAAGAAGTTCTAATCCACTGAATAATGTTTTAATTAATGATGTGGATATGGATATACCGGAGGAGAGTGCTTACAGTGGTGAGCTGGAATGCATGACTTCTCATTTGAAAAGAATGAGTTAACATTTGAACAAGAGGAAAGCCTTCTCTAAGTGGTGAGGAAACACAAGAAAGCCACTGCGTGGATGATAGCAGATATTAAAGGAATCAACCCCACTTTGTGTACACACCAGATCATCTTGGAGGAAAAATATACACCCAAGATTCAACCTCAAGAAGATTGAATCCAACTATGAAGGAAGTTGTGAAGAAGGAAGTACTGAAACTCCTTGATGCAGGTATTATTTTTCTTATTTCAGATAGTGAATGGGTTTGTCTAGTGCAATGTGTGCCAAAGAAGGGAGAGATTACTGTGATTAAGAATGAAAAGAATGAGTTGATCCCTACTAGAACTGTTACAGGTTGGCATATGTGTATAGATTACAGAATTTTAAATGATGCCACTAGAAAGGATCATTTTCCCCTTCCCTTCATAGATGAGATGTTAGATAGGCTAGCAAGACACCCTTATTTTTGCTTTCTGGATGGTTATTTTAGATATAACCAAATTCCCATTGCTCCTGGTGATTAGCATAAAACAACTTTTACTTGTCCTTTTGGAACCTTTGCTTATAGTAGGATGCCATTTGGACTATCTAATGCACTAGGAACATTTCAAAGGTGTATGCTAGCCATCTTTACTGATTTCATAGGTAAGTTTTTAGAGGTCTTCATGGATGATTTTTCCATTATAGGAGACAGTTTTAACGATTGCTTGAATAATCTAAAGAAAGTGCTTAGAAGATGTGAGGAAACTAACCTAGTCCTCAACTGGGAAAAATGCCATTTTATGGTAAGAGAGGGTATTGTTTTAGGCCATAAGGTGTCTGCTAAGGGGTTAGAAGTAGACAGAGCAAAAATTGATGTGATAAGCAATTTACCTCATTCTGTCAATGTAAAAGGAATTAGAAGTTTCTTAGGACATGCTGGGTTCTACAGGCGCTTTATTAAGGATTTTTCAAAGATAGCTAGACCCTGTGTTTTGTTAGAAAAAGAAAAAAAGTTTGATTTTACTGATGAGTGTTTGAAAGCTTTTGTGCAGCTTAAAGAAAAGCTTATTTCAGCACCAGTCATAATTTCACCATATTGGAATTTTGAATTTGAAATCATGTGTGATGCATCTGATTTTGCTGTAGGTGTAGTGCTGGGAGAGAGAAAGGAGAGGCTATTCAGGGTCATTTATTATGCTAGTAAATCATTGGTGGAAGCTTAGAGAGATTACACCACCACTGAAAAAGAACTACTAGCAATAGTCTTTGCATTGGATAAGTTTAGATCATATATATTAGGATCTAAAATTATCATACATACTTATCATGCAGCATTGAGATACTTATTTGCTAAAAAGGAATCTAAGCCTAGGTTGATAAGATGGGTGCTCTTGTTGTAGGAGTTTGACATAGAAATCAAAGACAAAAAGGGCATTGAAAATGAAGTAGCTGACCACCTCTCAAGACTGCACATTAAGGATATGGAGGCTCAAGTTGACATCAATGAACAATTTCCAGATGAGCAACTTTTCCTTTGTAAGGTAACATTTTATCCCTGGTATGCTGATTGGGCTATCATTTAGAATGGGCTGAATAGCAAGGGATGTATGGCAAGGGATGTCAAGGGATGTCATTTACCAGTGGAGTTAAAGCATAAGTCATATTGGGCTATAAAGCTTCTAAATATGGACTATGAAAAAACAGGAAAGCAAAGGCTTCTACAACTTGATGAGATGGATGAATGGCGCTTAGAAGCTTATGAAAATCATGAGATATACAAGCAGAAGATGAAAAATTACCATGATAAGAAGATTGTCAAGCGAGAGTTCAAACCTGGACAATATGTATTGCTCTACAATACCAAACTTAGCTTATTTCTAGGAAAACTAAAGTCTAGATGGTCTGGACCATTTAGAATAAAGAGTGTTTCCCCTTATGGAGTTGTTGAATTTTTTGATAATAACTCTACTGACTCTTTTGTGGTGAATGGACAGAGACTCAAGCATTATGTGGGGGGAGATAACTACAGGACAAGAGATATCCTTTACATCTCAGATCCTGTAGATATAATGGAAAATCAATAGCAAACTTACCTTGGTCGATGCTAACGACCTTAAACAAAGCATACTCCTTACACAATTATTCTTTTTGAGAATTATGTTATCATCAATTAATTGTGTAAGTTTTTAACTAACCAAGTTCAGGTTGTGTAGAAGAATTATTATTTTCAGATGAACTTGAAGTTTAAAGAATAAGGCGAGATGTCACTTTTATCGCCAAAATAGTCGCCAGAGCTCTATATCAATTGGCGAGGATAAACTTCATTTCGCCTGAATAAGTATTCTGAAGATGGCGAATTGGGATTTCGCCATGTATGGTCGCCTGGGTGAAGGCGAGAAAGAAGAGTAATGCCAAAAACTTCGCCTACCTTTCTTTTGCAAAGGTGAGGAAGGACGAATCTCGCTTTGTTAGATCACCCAGTGACAAGAAGAGTGAGGCGAGAATTCAATACATTGCCATTTTATCTCGCCAACCAGGTATATTTTCTGGCGTTAAATTTTAATTGTGCCAAGATTCTTCGCCTGGCAACAAGTTGGCTTTGGCGAAGTGTCATTTATTTCGCTTGGAATATCGCCTGTTTTTGAAAAAATTTTGGCGAAGTAACTTCTTTTTGCCTTATTTAATTCTCCAGTAATTCTTATTGAAGGCGAAATAATCGATATGTCGCCACTTTATATCGCCAAGTGAGGTAATTTAAGGCGAGTTCATTCTTTCTTGCCTAGTTCTTAATTTTATCACACCTACACTTTAGGCGACATAAAATATTTCGCCACTTACATAGGTGCACGCAATTATTACCGTTGGATGACACGGGGCGAGGCAAAAACTTTACGCCTTCTGCCTAGATCTTTCATCATTGCACCTTTTTTCTGATATCTTATAAAACCTAATTCGATTTTACCGTTGCCATTACTTTGCTCTCTGAATTTTCAATTGTTCGAAAATCCTAAATCGTGAATCTCTCAGTTCGGTTTTTCTTTTCAATCGACTTTCATCACAGTAAATATACAAGGTATGTTACTTTTCGTCTCTCTCAGTTTATGCAAGCTGTTAGCTATTTTAAGTTTATCTGTGTTGATATGTTAGTCGAGATTGTTAGAATGTTAATGGTGCAATTATTTAACGGTAATAGTGTCGAAACTCTGTGGGTTTTACAATGAAAATGAACGATTTTAGTTGGGTGTTTCATTTCTGTGAATATAATTGATTGCATTGATTGATAGTATTTGTTAGTTTTTAAACTGTAAAACATGGTTTAAAGCTTTGATTGCTCAGTGTGCTTTGTAAATGCTGAACCCATGTTGCGACATATTGTCAGGCTGTTCAATGTTGTTAATGCTGTTGTTTTACTGAGTTTTAAGTCTGTCAATTTGATGTCTGATTATAACTGTTGAAATGCTGTATCAAATTACAGATAATGGCTAAAAGAAAGAGCGACAGCACTCCTAGCCCATCTAAGAAGGGCAAGAAAGCAAAGACTTCGGCCAAGCCAAAGATCTATGATGAGAAGAACTATCAAGTCCGAGTGATTCTTCCATCTTCTCCCAAGTCGCCCAAGCAAAAAGGAGTACAGATTGGCTCCACTAAAAAGAAGAGTGTTATTCCCAAGACCCCTTCTACTTCAATAACTGTTAAGGGGAGTAGTTCAGTTGATAAGATGGTTTTGACAAAAAAGCAAGCTATTGCAGAGTTGGGAATCAGTAAGAAAGAGAAAAAGGTGATGCACAGTTCACCTAAGAGCTCCAAGGTCAAGAGCCCTTCTAAAAAGGACAACTTGCAGTTTTGGCAAGAGAAGGGGATTTTACTAGATGATCTCGCAGATAGACGCTTAGGACATTACCTATGGGCTTGACAGATTGAACAGTTGGTGGAACAGCCCAAGAAGGTAAATGCCACTCTGGTGGAGGAGTTCGATGATAAGGCTCCTGAGGAGTTGGACACTCCATTTGAAATCAAAGGCCACCAAGTGGATATATCACCTGAGTCCATCTGCAGCTATTACGGACTGATGGAGGCCAACCATCAAGGTTATAGGGGAATGGAGGCCTCAGATCTAACTGAAGATGACTTAAGAGGATAGAGAAGATTTCAACATCCAACTCAAGGATATGAAAGAGATGTTTTAGCAAGTGAATTGGACATTTACACTGCCATTTGTTTAGTTTGGTTGAGAGATAATGTCATGCCTAGGAACAAGGGGAGCCATTTGACTGCTGATGAAAAGAAGTTCCTCGGAGATTTCAACCAGGGAAAATTCATTCATCTAGGTCAGTTGATCTTCTCATAATTGAAAAGAAGAATTTATAGTCTAAGGAAGGAGAAGTCCAGGAAGAGGACTTTGTACTTTCCATCTCTCTTTACAGGTCTCTTAGAGAAATATGAAGTCCAAAGCAGAAAGAAGGATGTGTGGTTGGCTGATTCAAAACCACACACTGGTGGATTAGAATTGAGACTCTAGGAGAGTAGGGGTGATAAAGAGACTACTTGTACTGAAGTAGTGGATAAGTTGAAGGAACTGAAGGCTTTGAGGGAGACCAAGAAGTCAAGTATTCAGAAAAATAGTCTCTTATCTCCTACTACAGTGAAAGCACCAGTTCAGAGACCATTTCTAGCTCCTACTCATAGCATCAGAGAGGAAAGTGAAAGGGCAGCTGAGCCCTCATCAAGAGAGCAGTTCGATACTTCGATATCTGATATGATTAATAAGAAGATTGAAGACAAACTTGCTGAATTCTTCAAATCCATCTCCACTCCACAAGATTTTATCAGAATGTATGAGATGTACAGGGCTAAGGAAAACATATCTCTAGTGGGTTTTGCTAGATTTTCGGCTAATAATTCAATTAGGGAAGCAGCAAGAGTGGCGGAGCCTATGGACAATTTAGAGAATCTACAGTCTGAGCAAGAAGATTTATTGGATAATCAGCCTGAGATTCCTGCAGAAACAGTTGAAGAAGTTGTTGTTCAACAAAGTTTAATTGAACAACTAGACTAAGCATCAGAGGAGGTAGTGCATCAAATTATGGAGGGTGATGAAAGACATGCTGACAGAGGGAAATCCATTATATTGGAATCTGCAATTGGTGATGATGAGAATGCTGATTCTTCAGATTGTGAAGAGATCGATACTGCAACAATCGAAGAGCAAAGCCAATTACTGGCTTATTATGCTGAAGCTGCAGGTTTACCAGTATCCAGTCATGAAGATGGTAAGGGGTCAAGTTCTCAGTTACAAGCTGATGATCACCAGAGTGAGGAGAAGCTATTAGAGATAAATGAAGATCAGACAACTCAAGTTCTATGTGTTTCAACTTGTCAGTTTCTTGATAATTTCAAGCTTTTGAGTTGTAAAACAGAGAGTCTGCCACAGCTAACTGATGAATATATTCCAAGACTCTATATTTTGCATCCTGAGGTTTAGAGAATGGTGAACCTGTCAAGAATGAGAATTTTCTCTCAGAGCCAATCTTGGGAACAAGCTGATAACTCTATAGCTATAGTACATTTCTATCCTACTGAGTCCATCAACCAGGTCATTGAAGACAATGGAAATGGTTTTGAAGCCGAATCCAATGAATGTTCTGCTTGCGGTTCTTTGGGTAGTGAAGACAATCTAATCACAGATGAAGAATATGCCCAAGAGATTGCTGAGAGAAAAAGTCGAAAATGGTCACATTTTTAGGCTCCAGTCTTTGTTGGGGATGACAGTGATGAAGAGGATGGCTCTGTCTTGGAAACTCTATCAACTGCAGTACCATTACATCTTCAGAATTCTACAGTAAAGATTAGTTCTATTTTCGTTTGGGATTTGAAGTCTTACAAATCTCCATGGGATAAGGATTCTGCTCTAGTGATACCAACTAAATTTAGAACTGAGTTTTTCCTGCAGGTTAGGGAATTCATCAACAGAACTTATATTACAGTGAATCCTCCCACAGTAGGATGAAAAAGGAAGATTCTTGCTTTGGAATCTGAGGAAATCAGTGAATATGAAGATTCCATGCTAGCTGTTAAAGAGAATCGGACTACTCCTTATTATCGCAAGAAAAGCAACAGAAAAATCTAGAAAGCTCTTCCCAGAGAGTCACTAGATCAAGAGCTACTAAAGTAACTGCTGCTGCTGAAGCTGAAGTCCGAGTTCCCATTCCAATGGCAAAGAAGTGGAGAATGACCACTAGATCTCCCCAGCAATCCAAGTCTTCTGATGATTCTTTAGATGATTTCTAGCTTTTATTTGTTACATATTTTTTATTCTTTTGTAATATTTAGGATTGGTTTTTATTTTGTCATTACAAGAGTAATGTGAATTTGTATGTCTTTGTCAATGAAAGAGTAATGTGTTTACTTGTGTCTTTATTTGTTAAACTTTGTTTTCTTTTTCAAGAGTAATGTGAATGATTTTTGTGTCTTTATTTTTCTTTTAAGTTTAAAAAAGTAATGTGATTGTTGATTTTAACTGTTATAGAGAGTTTTCCAACTTTAAGTTGGGGCTTCTTTTCCCCAAACAAAGTGAGTTGTATTTTTAGGAGGAAATACTGATTGTGTAATCAGTTCTCACTTTGGATTTTAAAGTTTACAGACCACTCTGTAAGGATTTTAATGCAACAGTATGTTGAGACGAGGTAAAATTCCAGTCTCCAGCAGTTTCGCCTTGATTATGGCGAGATTTCTATTTTTCGCCTGGTTGGTAAGTTCTTTTATATAGTACAGGCGACTGATTGGGACGACACATCCTTTATTTCGCCTACTTCTGGATTTCCTTTTTGGCTGGCGACATTCAGGTACTTTGCCTAACTCTCAGGTTATTTGTTTTATCCTTTTCCTTCTCTCCTTCTATTCATTTTTGTTCTCCTAAGCAGTGAGGACACTGCTTTCTTTTAAGTTAGGGGAGGGTAGCAATCACATTGCTGTTCTTTGTGTTTCTTCGTGTTTAGTTTTGTAGTTTGATTTTATTGCTGTTTAGTTTTGTAGTTTGATTTTATTGCTGTTTAGTTTTGTAGTTTGATTTTATTGCTTTTCTTTTTGTTTAGTTTTATAGTTTGATTTTATTTGTAGATTTTGTTTTAGTATTTTTCTTAAGATATTAGGTCTGAGTGCATGATTGAGCTTACATTGCTCATATTTCAAAGTGATTTATTTAGTTTTTTTTTTCATAAAATGAGTTTTCAAACAGTAAAACAAGTGTTCAAAACAAGCAGTTTTGATGAGCAATTTCTGATAAATTTATTTGAACACTAATGAAGATTCTGGTTAGTTTTGAATTGTGAATAAGTTGATGAGTTTTGATAAGGAAAGAGTGGAGAAAACCTTGGGTGGAATGTGAGGTTTTTAGCTTTATTTTGTGCCTTTTTCTTCAAGAGGGGTTATTTTTATCATCTTCCTTATTAAACACATTTATCTGAAAAAATTTCTTCTATAGAAATCAGAACCTTTATAGGTTTGCTTTGAATTTCTCATACATTCCTCAACTGTACAGAGCATTGGTCGGTAAAGTTCTGTCTGTAGTTTGCCAAGGAAAATGACCTGATTTGAGAGAGTGAGTGAAACTAATAAAAAGCCTCTGCCTGCTTGATATAATCAGACATTGATATATTGTAAGGTAAACCATTTTGTTTCCATTCTCATTGAAAACCTTTTCTTTAGTCCCTGATCCAGTCCAAACTATAAAGATAGAGATATAATCTCAATCCTACCCTTTGGACTTACCATTAAATTTGGGATTGAAAAGATGAGAAGTGAGGATTATCTTAAAGAGTGTTTCTGGAGTTCTAAAGCTGCTAAAAGCAGAATATTAGTTTAAAAAAAATGATGATGAAATGAATAATATATATATATAAATGAATGAATCTGAAGAAAATAATAGATACAAATAAGTGAATATAGACAGTGTTCATAAATAAAGTAGTATGTGAATAAAGCATCATTGAGTGGGGAAACACTAAAGAGTGAAAATGGAGGGATTAAGAAGAATTTAGTGGTATGTCCAAATTTTGATTCCTTGAAGAATTTCCTTTCTTTCACGAGCTAACTTGACCCCATTTTTCCTATATATACAAATAAGAGATTCTAAGGCAGATATAGAGGTAGTACTGAACTTAGGAACCTCTAAGTGCTATATAGTGTATGAGTGAAGTTCAATGTTCGTGAGGTTATTAAAATTTTCTTCAAACGTGCTTGTGAAACACTAGAATCACATTTGCCTTCGTACATAATTCTGATTCTTAAAGTGACTTGTAACGTCCCAATTTTGGGGCTAGACGTTTTCCGGTTTTTGAATTTTAAGTTGATTGTTGAACTGTTGAACTTTATTGTAACTCGTGAACATATCGATTATTGAAATGCTATTTAACTTCTTTGGATTGCTATGGGAGTGTCTATTGGTATTATAATGTTTATATTTCGAAAACCGAAGCGAAAACGAAGCAGAACGAATGAAGAAATGAAAGTGTGCAGCACTGGTCGCGCTGGCTACATAAGCCTTATGTAGTCAGGCTTGTCACCAGTGCTGGCGACAAGGAGCTATGTAACCAGCGAGCGAATTTTGGAATATTGAAGTGTTACTCTCGGTGCGCTTTGGCGACATAAGGCCTATGTCGCCTGCCATGTCGCCAACAACCGAAATCAAGTTTTTAAAACCTAAATTGGCCGAATCTTCTTCATTCACAACATCTCTCTCGAATTCTCTTGTCTCGCAAGCGATTGTTCCCTCATCTTCGTCGCTTTCTCTCCGTTTGGGTGTCTCCGGTAAGTCTCCTATCAACTCTAATCTCCTCCTTTTTGGATTTAAAGCATGAATGTCGATAGAATTGAGGATGATTGTTTATGGTTTAGGGTTGATTAGGTATTGGATTGGTTAGGGTTTTGTTAGAAACCCTAGGATTTGGGAAAGGTGGAAATTGAATGATCGACTTTGTAATCGGACTGGGTTTCGAGTAGTAACCGTTCGTATTATCGCTTCGTAGTCGTTAGATTGTTGTCTTTCACGATTGGACAAAGTTTTCTCTTTTCGCGTGTCACATGTTCGATCTATTTTCTAAACCAATATTGTTCATTCTTGTTGTTAGGCGAAGCGGCGGTGCCGAGGATTGTGTCGGCGACGCTTAGCTTAGCTTATCCTCGGAAGAAAGGTTAGCAACGTCGTTTTAAACTCTACATTGTTTTTTTTGTGTTTTATGATTGTGCATTAATACGGTTAAACAAGATAACCACATGAATGGTAATTGGTAAAGTTAGATAGTGATTGATAGGATGGATATTGATTATTGTTATTGTCGACAAATTGCTGCTTAGATCAAATGATAAGTCTATTGCATGTTAGACTCAGGCTTTGGTTAGTTAAAGTTAGAAATAAATGGATAAGGCACTAGTGAACTACCTGTCACATGTTGTTTGAAAGCCAATGAATTGCTATAACGAAATGACTGATTGTTAAATGGAAACTTGTATGTTTGATCACTTAACTCATTGATACGATTGCCCTGGTCATGGTTGAAAGTAGTGATGGAATGACATGTCATTAGGGGAACCCAAGATATCTCAACCTATTGAGCAAAATAGGACCTTTGGTTTAGCTAACAACATTGAAAAATTGAGTGACGACTCCTATTGGGTGTGACGGCACCACCGCCTGCGGGCATATTGTTATTGGTGGTCTTCAGACCTAATTGATGGGATTTTAAGGTAGTAGTCCGTCCGGAGGGGGAATAAGCGGCTCTACGGATCTCGGTCTTCGGACCATATTGGTGGCTTCGGCCTAATTGACCCCGTTTCATTATTGATCCTAGATTAGTGGCAGTCAAATAAATCTGGAATAAATAACTTGATTGATATTGTGATGATTGCTAGTGATTAGTTGATTGTTTGGGGGATTCTTAGACGAAATTTGACATCATAATTGGATATTTGATAATATTGAACACGTGTAATGAATGTAATTAGTTCTAGTGGACTATCTCACTTTATTGAACCGAAATGGCTTTAAACTTGGGTGGGATTGTATTCTCTTCCATTGATTGCTAGATTTAGGTGCATATGTGTGCCTCCTAATCATTGTATGTTTAAAAGGAGCACTATGTGTGTTTGTTAGAGTATGACTTGCTAAACAGACATCGATAGTCTGACATTGTTTTTCTTCCATTTTCCTGTCTACCTATTGAAATGTGAAACAGGTGATCGAGCAGATTGAAGGTCTCATTGCATTTTTGTTTCATGATTTTTGGAACAATACTGAGAGCTGTCTTTTTCTTGTATTTTGATTAGTTTTGAAAGACCTGTAAAACTTTTCTTTAGTATTTCAGTTTTTTATATTTAAGACAACTGTTATAGGATTATGTAATTGATTTTGAAACAGGATCAAGATGATTACTTTGTAATCTTCTATTTTAATATTTATGATTATAATTCTGCATCTTAAAGGATGAATGTATTGATTGTTACTGTGACGCTCTGCCTTCCGTTCGCGGCTCCGCCGTGGCCGGGGGTTGGACGTTACATTTGTTGGTATCAGAGCACCGGTTCTCGGTTGGTTATTGTCTGTGTTCTTGTATGCATTAGTGTATATGATCTGTTTTGTAAAATATTTTCAAAAGTCATGACATTGCATTCATATAATAAAGTCTAATGCTCGATCACTTGTGACTGTTTCAGATAGTATAACAATTCCGGATTATGGCCAGAACACGCCGTAACCCTAACGAAAACCCTTCTGGTTCTAGAGCTCTTGGAAGCAATAGAACTGTCGATAACGAAGAGCCATTGGATGCTAATGCGGCTCAAGCGCAGGCATTTGAGCATATTGTCCAGTTCATGGAAGCGTTTCATGGTGGTCAGTTTGGAGGACTAGCTAGGCAAGAAAGGCCAGTAGTGGAAAGGTTGCCCAAGAAGATGATTGAACTATTCAAGGGTACTAGTGCAGAAAGCTCTGAGATGACAGAGAACTGGTTGGAAGATATGGTTAGGGTTTGTGATGAGATCCACTGCACTGATGAGGAGAAATTGGAATGCTTGGTATCTCTGCTCAGAAGTGATGCTACCAGGTGGTGGGAGTCTATTGTTCTCACTAAGCCTGAGCAGGAAAGGACCTATGAATTCTTTCGCACTGAATTCCGGAAGAATTATGTGGTTCAGGTGTACTTGAAAAAGAGAATGATGGATTTCATTCACTTGAAGCAGAGGGACAAGACAGTGATGGATTATAAGCTGGAATTTGTGAAGCTCAGCCGCTATTGCCCAGAGTTAGTACCGAATCCTAAAGAATGGTGCCGCAAGTTTGAGGAGGGGTTGAATCTTGAACTCCACCAGGACTTGCTCACTCTTCGGACTGAGAACTTCAATGATTTGGTTGATGCTGCATTAAGGGCAGAGCAGCTTCATAAGCGATGTAAGGGCATCAGTCGAAAAGCTGGTGAGACGAAGAGTGCAGGGCCTTCGATTGGTAATACTCCAAATAAGAAGACGAAAACTCAGAGTCAAGGAGGCTATGGAGGTGGCGGTGATAGTTGGACACAGAATAACAATGTAGCGTCGAACCCCCGCCCCGGTTGAGAACGTGGCGGGTGCCCGAACCGCCACATTAACGATGCAGTTGCGACTTACCATTTAGGAACATTTCAAAAGTCGATTAGTTTATATGATATTTGTGCGGAAAACAAATAAAGGTGTTACTTTATTGAACATATGATACTTGGTTTAAATCATACATAGATGATATTTAGAAATTCCAAATGAATAAAACATCTTTTACAACTATACTTCAAATATATTATAAGCTCATTTACAAATATGATAAACTTCTAAAATACATGTATGGGTGATTACAACATTAGTGAACTTCACCATGAAAGCTCAAATACCACATGCCTTGCTCGATCGAACCTGAAACACAATTTACGGGGAAAAAGAAAAAGAAGAAAGGGTCAGGCACACGCCTGGTTTGCATCCCATGTCCCTAACAAGCACACGCAAATGGTCTTACCTTTCTGTCGATATGCAATGCTTTACACACAATGCAATTCTAATGTGAGCATCTCTAAGCTCACCTTAACTCATAGAAGTCAAACACAACCAATTCCTAGCAATCAATCATACTAGTGTATCATTCGAGGCATGCTATGTCACACATTCATGCTCATTCTATGGTTTACCAATCATTAAGATAATCTCATTTCTCCTTAACGTTAACCATATGTATCCATCAATCAATAATGCGATCAATACGACAATCAATACAATCGAGTCAATCAAGACAACCAATTTTCAATTGAGTCAATCGAGACAATCATTTCAATTAAGTCAATCAAGTCGATCAATTCGATTAAGTGAATCAATAAAATTATCTCATGACGACCAATCATTACAATAGACTTGTGAGCCAAACTCCGCTTAGTCCAAACACCTCGACTTAAGGAGATCACCAATCAATTCAACAATAGAAGATTTCAATCTTTAATCAATGGGGTTTAATCAAACCACGATTATATTCAATTTTTAAGGTTTTAAACACATTACCAAACTATGTCGAATTGCCTACCGATTTGTATATCGAATTACAATTCTGTAACACATGAAATGCAGCAGTACGCCCCTGACCGAATTCAATACCGAACTGTATGCCGAATTACAGTTCAGTGACTCTAATGCATGTCTCGAAATATCTCTGTCCGAGCTCACTACCAAATTGTATACCGAATTACAATTCGGTAACACACAATTGAAAGACAAACCCTCTGACCGAGCTACATACCGAGCTCCCTACCGAATTATAATTCGGTAACCCATGAAGATGACAAATATGCTCTCTAACCGAACTCGATACCGAACTAGACACCGAATTACAGTTTAGTGTCAAATAACAATTAAAAGATACAAGGTCATTTCTTGAACAAGAAGCAATCAACAAATTGTCCACATTGCAAGTTCTCATGTTACAAGACTTTATAGTTTTTAAATACCTTTAAAGATACTTCGTCGACAAGATATTCGATAACAAAATAACTTTTCAAAAATGGTCACAAGTAGGTGAGTTTACTAGCAGTTAAATATACTCGTGAAAGATTCAAAAAGTTTTGGAAACAATTCAATCAAGAGGTTTTTAATTCAAGAATTTCGATTCCTAAATATAGGATGTTTCGTACATTTAAAGAAGATTGAAATCCTTGCAATATCATTGATTTATTTCTATAATTTCAAAATATATAGCAATTAAAGGACATCATCACAAATTCATAGCAACAAATGGGACTCAATTTGGAGTCCGGATACAAAACTTATACTAGTTACACGTATTTTTCCAAAAGCTGAAATTTACAAACACTTGAAGGAGATTTAAAATCTGGATATAAATATGATCATATTTTCAAAATCTGAAGACATAGTTGAAAAATAGACTTAATGATAAATTCATAGCCGCAAATGGCACCTAAATCGAAGTTCGGATGAGGGAGAACGAAGACCGACAAGTTGGAAAGGTAATATTGTGGCGCTCCAGGAGTCCATCCGCGGGCAGCGTTGGCTGGCAGCGGACGAAGGAAAATTTGGCAGTGAATGACGCGGCGCTCGCTATCCTTGTTGGCTGCCACCATTCGCTGGCAGCGGGCAAGGAAAACATGGCAGCGAACGTGCCCTGTCTTGGGCAGAATAGTGACACTTCTCAGGTCACCATCTGAGTGATTTGCTCAGTTTCAAAACCCGACCAAACGACATCGGAATGCAACCAAATTTTAAACACATCATCTATGCATATCAAACAATACATACTTAAATGAAATATTTGTACAGCAGGTCCCTTTTCCGGTTGTGGCGGACAGGCCTGAGAGATTCCCTTTTGTATTATCTTTTTAGTCCTAGTTGTAGCCTTCGTGACTTAATTTAGTAGCGACGGGATGTAGATGTTGATTTTGGAGGTCGCGTACTTTAGCTATAATGCCTTTCCAACATCTGATAGAGTGAAAGAACCTCCAATAAAAGCCGATTTTCTCTCTAAAAGCATAACAGAAGGCTAGCGAAAGCCGAGACTTCGATTAGCTATAAGAAACAATCCATTTGTCAAGAGACCCAACCATTTGGGCGAACGAAACTGAACAAGTTGCCTATTTGGACAACTTGTTGTAGCAGCAACACAAGACAACAATTTCCAATTTTCAAGTTCCTACTTATTCCACCATTTCAATACCAATTCAAGTAAAACCAACATTTACCAACCAAGTTAACAACAAGTTGATTATTAGACATTCAATATGATTCCCCAATTCATAATTTAGCCAATTAAGCTAACAAAGACCCATTTAAACTTGACAAAAACATATTAGGATCACACCACTAGACAAGAGTATTGGACTAAGGGTTGGCTCACTAAACAAAAATTCCAAAGCATCCAGATTATGCACAAGACATGTCATGATCTCTTATTTAGTCAAGTTCATTAGTCATCTTGATTACCAAGCATGTTCATATGAATTCCAAATTTCCAATATCCATAACAATGTCATTTTGTTATGAAGTTCATTAGGAAGTCTTTCCTACTACCTAACCAAATTCCTCATTAAGTTATCATCAAGTTCAAGTTCAAGTTTAAGAACCTTTTCAAGTTCATTAGCAAGACAATATCAATACATCATCAAGATCATCATCAACGACATTTCAAGTTCAATATGAAGCAAGTTTAAAATATTGCAAGTTCTAAACAATTCAAGTTCCAAAACATTTGAAGTTTAACATTCAAGTTCAAACAATCCAAGTCGAAATATTTCTAGTTCAAAAATATTTGACAAGTTAAGTTTCCATAATATATGACCAACCAATTTCAAATACTCAACAATCAAGTTCAATAGACACATTACTCCATTTTTAAGTAATCGCCCTTAATTCTAGCTTGATTAGTGAAAACGGGACGTTAGGGCCGAAGCCATCGTTTTAGAGCCAGGCTCTCGTTGGGGTCCGAAGACCAATAATCCGTAGAGCCGATTTACTCTCCCTCGAGTCAGTCATCTACCTTTGGATTCGTTCATTAGGCCAAAAGGCTGTGGTGCCGTCATACCCGTTAGGAGTCGTCACTCAATTCATTCGTTTTTGGCCCCAATGCCAATTTATCGTTCATGTATACACATGTTGAGAATTCTCATTTTTCCCTATGGCATGCCACTATATTCGCTAACTAGCTATAATAAGGGCAATTATCCGTTTTAGTGATTCAACCACAATCACACATTTATCATTTCTTTTATAACTTTCGTTTGCACATTTGACCTCTTAGAGGTACCAAGACAACATTGTCTTTTGAAATCGTTTAGCCACAAGGCGACACATATGCACTTTCACATAGTCATAAATGCAATATGTTTATAATTATCAAGTCATGTAACAACCAACATGTCTTACCAAACACATGTCAACACCATTTCAAGCATCCACAATCAAGAGCAGAAAGATAAGTCTCTAACCTATGCCCTTCAATATCCGCAAACAATGTGGATTCAGTCCACCCAAAACTTCAATTCCCAAAGCAGCGCGTAGCATGATTCTACATGCATTACATACATGCTCTAGCGTATTAACATGCAAGTATGCTCATCATATCAACTTTTGGTTGGTTATCTTATTTAACCAATTTCATGGAATAATTACAAGTAAACAAATATTCAATGCATCAACCAATAACAAACAAGTGTGTAGGGCTAAAAACGGAAATACGAACCTCCCATCCGTCGATCCACGAGTTAGAAAGCCGCTCCCGTGAGGGTTTCCACTTTTTCTAAGTCATCACCAATATACAACTATCACACTACAACCGTAACATCATCACCATCATAATCACAAGACTCCAACACAATTCAATCATCACATAACATAGCTATTAAGGGCATTAACACAAATAGACGAGATTAGGGTTCTACAAATGGGTTGGAAATAATCCAAAATCATTTATTAACATCCTAGGATCATTATTTAACAATATTTGTGCAATAAAAATCATTTCTCCTCAAGCAATAACAAAACAACAATAGTGAAAATTAGGGCTTTTAACATCTAAACTCCAATGGAAGCTAGGGCATATGTTTAACACTTAAAATCAACTCAAAAACAATTTATAAGCATCATGAAACAAAACCCATACCATTAATTCAAAAACCATCAAGTGTAGAGAGAGAAGAGATTTTTACCCATGAAAAATATAGCTTTCAAAACTTCCAAATAGCATTCAATGACCTCCTTATATGTTGATGATGAAACTAATGTGAAAATTGGTGGTGGTTGGAGTGATTAAATGAGAGAAATAAAAGCTAGGGTTTTGGCCATGGAGAATAGAAGGATACATATGAGAAGGGGGAAGAAGAAGAATAGGGGAGAATGAGTGAGTGTGGTGGTGGGTGTGTGTTCTTATACACACATGTGGGCTTTAGTTTTAGATTGGGCCAAGTTTGGGCCCAATCCAATTCCGAGCCCGTTTTCCACCAAAACTCAATTCCGACTTTTATGTACTTCTCCAAAAATTTATTTTCAAGTTTTGAATTAAAAATCACCATCGATTTCAAAAATCTGAATTTTTCCGCTAAGAGGGGCAAAATTGTAATTTTGCTAAAATTTAACGTTTAGATTCAAAATTCATATTTTTTCCAAGTCCAAAATAATTTTGACTCCATGCTTCTAATTGAATCAAGTTTTATCTTAAAAGCCCAATTCTAATTTCAAAGTCCGTTTTTGAATATTTAATTTCAAATTAAATAAAGGTTTTTTTTTATCCTAGTATTTTCTCTTCAAAATAATTTTTCTAATCTCATCATTGCCCTTTATAGTATTTCAACTTATTCTGAAGTTGAATGTATCGAAAATCAAACATGTAAGAATTTCAAATTGGCCCTAACTTCTAGGCCCAATTTGCGGACGTTACAAACAATAGGGGACCTGGAAAGCAACCTATTGCATCTGTTGCTAGTGTTCCTTCTCGTGGTGGTTCTAATATGGATGCTCCATTGTGCAACTACTGTGGCAAGTTGCATAGGGGTGAGTGCAGGAAAGCTTGGGTGCTTGTCTTCTGTGTGGTGAACAGGGTCACTTTGTGAGGGATTGTCCCCTGAATTCCAGAGCACCACCAAAAGCTACTCCATCTGAAGCAGTGACCGTCCAGAAGAATGTCAGATCCGCTCCTACTGCTGCTCAGAGTGGTCATCGTGGTGGAGCACCATTTGGGAATGCGAATAGAAATTAACGGCGTGCTCCTGCGCGTACTTATGCATTGAGGGGACGTGATGATGTTGATACTCCTGATGCGATCACTAGTACATTTTCTATCCTTAATTCTCATGTTTTCAATTTAATTGATCCTGGTTCAACGCTGTTCTATATGTGTAGTAATGTATTGGCTGATAAGGGTTGGGAGACTTCTAAGATAGCTTTCGACATAGTTGATACCAATCCTTTAGGGAAAACAGTATGGTTGTTAACGGGGAGTATAGGGATGTGCCTTTAGTGATTCAGGGTAAGACTTTCTAGGGTCATTTATTGGAGATGAAAAGTCCGGATTTTGATGTAATATTGGGAATGGATTGGTTATCCTGTCATGGGGTAATATTGGATTGCCGAGCTAAATGGTTTACGTTACAATCTCCGGAAGGAACTATAACGGTATTGAGGGATCGTAGTGGAACGGTTAAAGGGGTTATCTCTGCAGCTTTGGCAGACAGATTGATGAGGCAAGGTTGTGAGGCTTATTTAGCTCACATAATTGATGGTAGTAAGAAGCGATCAGATGGGAAGTTTATTTCGACAGTTTCTGAATTCTTGGATGTATTTCCAGAAGAATTACCAGGTTTGCCTCTTGAGCGTGAAGTAGAGTTTTTCAGTAGAGCTCATTCCGGGAGCAGCTCCAGTGTCTATGGCTCCTTACCGCATGGCTCCAGCTGAATTAAAGGAGTTGAAGGTTCAATTGCAGGAATTACTCGATAAGGGTTACATCAAACCGAGTGTCTCTCCTTGGGGTGCTCCAGTTCTGTTTGTAAAGAAGAAGGACGGGTCATTCTGATTGTGTATTGACTATCGGCAGTTGAACTAGTTGACTGTGAAGAACAAGTACCCGCTTCCCAGAATTGATGATCTGTTTGACCAGTTGAGGGGAGCAGGTGTGTTCTCAAAAATTGATATGAGGTCGAGATATCACCTGTTGAGAATCAAGGATAGCGATATTCCTAAATCGACATTCACAACATGGTATGGGCATTATGAATTCGTAGTTATGTCTTTCGGATTAACTAATGCACCAGCAGTGTTTATGGACCTAATGAATCGGGTGTTCAAGGAGTATTTGGATCAGTTTGTTGTTGTCTTTATCGATGAGATTCTAGTTTACTCAAAGAATGAGGAAGAGCATGATAGGCATCTGCGGGTTGTGTTGCAGATTTTGAGGGAGAAACAACTATATGCAAAGCTCTTAAAATGTGAGTTCTGGATGACCGAAGTCGCATTTTTGGGACATGTTATAACGAAGGATGGGATCAGTGTGGACCCAAAGAAGATAGAGGCAGTATTGGCATGGCAATTGCCTAAAAATGCAACTAAAGTGAGGAGTTTTCTAGGACTAGCTGGTTATTACCGCCGGTTCATCAAGGGATTCTCTTCTATTGAAGGACCATTGACTAAACTGCTTCATAAGGGTGCCAAGTTTGAATGGACGGTCAAATGTCAGGAAAGGTTTGATAAGTTGAAGAAGTTATTGACGGAAGCACCAGTTTTTGTTCAGCCGGTTGAAGGGTTGGATTATGTGGTGTATAGTGATGCATCTCTGCAAGGTTAGGGATGTGTGTTGATACAAGAAGGAAAGGTGATTGTGCATATGCCTCAAGACAGCTTAAGTCGCATGAGTGTAATTACCGAACTCACGATCTTGAATTAGCGGCTATAGTGTTTGCCTTGAAGATTTGGAGACACTATCTGTATGGGGCTAAATGCTATGTGTACACGGATCATAAGAGTCTACAATATATGCCTACTCAGAATGAGTTGAATTAGAGACAACGAAGGTGGGTGGAGTTTCTGAAAGACTATGATCTGGTGATTGATTATCACCCTGGAAAGGCAAATGTAGTGGCCGATGCTTTGAGTCTGAAGTCAATGCATTCTTTGGCATGGATGATGGCTAGATTGGAGATTGTTGATGATGCGATTGTAGCCGAGTTGGTTGTGAAACCTACTTTGATTCCGCGTATTCTAGAAGCGCAATGGAAAGATGATAGATTGGTTGAATGGTTCCGTAAGATTGATGATGGTAGCGCCAGAGATTTCGTCAGGAAATCAAATGGTGGATTGTATTATCGGGACAGAATTTATGTACTAAACATTGATGGTGTTCGTGATGAGGTCTTGAATCGAGCGCATACCCATGTACTTATTATGCATCCGGGTGCCACAAAAATGTTCCAAGAATTGAGATTCATGTATTGGTGGCTAGGGATGAAGAAAAACATAGTTGAGTATGTCAGTAAGTATTTGATTTGTCAACAGGTAAAGGCAGAACATCAGGTTCCGTCTGGATTACTTCGGACTATTATGATTCCGGAATGGAAATGGGATCGGGTTACAATGGATTTCGTGGTCGGATTACCGTTAACCAAGGAGAAATTTGATGCTATTTGGGTGGTAGTTGACCGTTTGACGAAATCTGCCCATTTCATACCGATTCGGGTGGATTATTCGTTAGAACGGTTAGCAGAATTGTACATCAAGGAGATTGTGAGACTGCACGGGGTTTCTTTGTCGATCATTTCTGATCGGGATCCTAGATTCATGTCTCAGTTCTGGAAGAAGTTTCAGGAAGCAATGGGGTCGAAAACAAATTTCAGTACCGCTTTCGATCCACAAACGGACGGGCAATCCGAGAGGGTCATACAGGTTCTCGAAGATATGCTTCGTTGTTGTGTATTGGAGTTTAAGGGGTCATGGCTGAAGTACTTGCCACTGGTTGAATTTGCTTATAATAATAGCTACTAGACGAGTATTAAGATGGCGCCATATGAGGCTTTGTATGGGCGGAAATGTCGTACTCCTTTATGTTGGACGGAATTGAATGAGGCAAAATTGGTTGGTCCTGAATTGATTCATGAAGCGGAAGAACAGGTACGGTTTATCCAGGAGAAATTGAAGGAGGCTACGGACCGTCAAAAATCTTATGCCGACTTAAAACGAAAAGAGATTGAATTCGCCGTAGGCGATAAAGTGTTCTTAAAAGTTTCTCCATGGAAGAAGGTGTTATGTTTTGGGAAGAAGGGGAAATTGACGCCGCGTTTCGTTGGTCGTTATGAATTCCTGGAACGTATTGGACCGGTTGCTTATCGTTTAGCGTTACAACCGGAAATGGAGAAAATTCACAATGTTTTTCATGTCTATATGCTACGGCGATACCGGTCGGATCCTTCACATGTGATTGCCCGTGAAGAGATTGAGATTCGACCAGATTTGTCGTATGAAGAGGAACCTGTTCAGATTCTGGATAGGGAAGTTAAGGTATTGCGAAGGAAGTCTGTACCCCTGGTTAAAGTGCTGTGGGGAAACCATGCAGTTGAAGAAGCGACATGGGAAACGGAAGAGGTGATGCGAAAGCAATACCCTCATCTATTTGCTATAGGTAAAATTTCGAGGATGAAATTTCCTTTAGTGGGGTAGAACTGTAACGTCCCAATTTTGGGGCTAGACGTTTTCCGGTTTTCGAATTTTAAGTTGATTGCTGAACTGTTGAACTTTATTATAACTCGTGAACATATCGATTATTGAAATGCTATTAATCTTCTTTGGATTGTTATGGGAGTGTCTATAGGTATTATAATGTTTATATTTCGAAAATCGAAGCGAAAACGAAGCAGAACGAATGAAGGAATGATACCCTAGTCATGGTTGAAAGTAGTGATGGAATGACATGTCACTAGGGGTACCCGAGATATCTCAACCTATTGAGCAAAATAGGACTTTTGGTTTAGCTAACCACATTGAAAAATTAAGTGACGACTCCTATTGGGTGTGACGGTACCACCACCTGCGGGCATATTGTTATTGGTGGTCTTCGGACCTAATTGATGGGATTCTAAGGTAGTAGTCCATCCCGAGGGGGAATGAGCAGCTCTACGAATCTCGGTCTTCGGTTATGGTGGCTTCGGCCTTATTGACTCCGTTTCATTATTGATCCTAGATTAGTGGCAGTCAAATAAATTTGGAATAAATAACTTAATTGATATTGTGTGATGTTTGCTAGTGATTAGTTGATTGTTTGGGGAATTCTTAAACGAAATTTGACATAATAATTTGATATTTGATAATATTGAACACGTGTAATGAATGTAATTAGTTCTAGTGGACTATCTCACTTTATTGAACCGAAATGGCTTTAAACTTGGGTGGGATTGTATTCTCTTCCATTGATTGCTAGATTTAGGTGCATATGTGTGCCTCATAATCATTGTATGTTTAAAAGGAGCACTATGTGTGTTTGTTAGAGTATGACTTGCTAAACAGACATCGATCTGACATTGTTTTTCTTCCATTTTCCTGTCTACCTATTGAAATGTGAAACAGGTGATCGAGCAAATTGAAGGTCTCATTGCATTTTCGTTTCATGATTTTTGGAACAATACTGAGAGCTGTCTTTTTCTTGTATTTTGATTAGTTTTGAAAGACATATAAAACTTTTCTTTAGTATTTCAGTTTGTGATGTTTTAAGACAACTGTTATGGGATTTGTAAGTCTTTTTAAAGTACTTGAGTACTTAATATTTTCGGATATTTATTTGGAGATTGTGAACTACTATTTGAATATTGATATATTTGCGAACATGTTTATTTTGAATTGAATTATCTGGATTATGTAATTAATTTTGAAACAGGGTCAAGATGATTACTTTGTAATCTACTATTTTAATATTAATGATTATAATTCCGCATGTTAAAGAATGAATGTATTGATTGTTAATGTGACGCTCCGGCTTCCGTTCGCGGCTCCGCCGTGGCCGGGGGTTGGACGTTACATGACTAGTGTATTGTGAGAGTAACCATTAGGATTCTGAATAATCAAATACTCATGAGAGACTACAGTGAGGAAGTAGTTTCAAAGCACAAATACCTTGATCTTCTCGGATACTTTGCAACATGAAGAAAATGACCAGTTTTGAATTAGTTGATTTGGAATTTTGAAAGAAAAGCTGGTCACTATTTGGAAATTTTCAAAACATATCAGATAGATTGCTTTGAATTATGATATTAGTATACACTGATTGCTGTCTCAGTAGATTTTTAGTCAGTTTGCTTTAGGACAAGGAAAAGGCTAAGTTGGGGGTAATTGATAAGTCTAGAATTTACCAATGTTTTAGCATATTTTATGAGCTTGAATGTAATGAAATTAAGCTTAAATGATAAGATATTGAATACATTTATATTAATTCTAGACTATTACTATGAGACAGGGACTTGGATGAAAAGCTGTGGAAAAGAAGCTAAAATATGTAAATTCGGAAGAAAGAATGGTCAAATCAGAATTTTGTCCAAAGTCAGCAAACTGGCGAAATGATGTTACTCAGAAAATAATTCGCCTTAAGACCTCGCCATGAGTTGGAGTGAAGGGCGATGCCGCAGGCGGCATAAAGAACATTTCGTCTCGAAGAGTTAGACATGAAAGGCGAATCAAACATATCTCGCCTTCATAAATCGACACCTTGGCAGAATCTTAGGCGATAAAAATTGAACTTCGCCTATCTTGAGGTGATGGTTAACGCGATGAAGGAAAAATGTCGCCACATCAAAAGATAACAACAGGCGACATTTGATGAGACATCGCCTAAGAAGATCTTAACTGAAAGGATGTTTTGGCGAAATATGTTAACTCGTCTGAGCATCAGGCGACATATTATGGCAACATTGAGGACATTTTGCCTAGAAAGAGTTGAAGCTAGGCGATCAAGACAAGCGAGATGTAAAGAAGTCGTTAGGTTCAGGCGAAGGAACAGGCCACATAAATGGAGAAAAATGTTACTTCGCCAATTTGTGTTTCTTTGTTGATTTTATTTCGAAATTGCCATTGAGCCAAACTCTATAAATAGGAGCTCAGTTGAAGCAATTGGTGTGAAGTTTTTTAGAGAAAACAATTTAAGACGTTTGATTTTCACTCTTGACATTCTGTTATACTTTAAGAGAAATTCTAAATTCTTCTATACGCTTTATTGAACATCTTCAGAGAAGTTTCTTGAAGAAGTTTTGTACTCTGTTTCTGTTGATCATTGAGATTTAGCTTGAAGATTGTGAAGCAACAGCTGTGACAGAGTCTAGCTTTAATCTTCCTCGGAAAGATTTAGATCTTGAGCATGTCGATGATGATTTCCTGTACTTGATTGAATATGCTGAAGTAGATGCGTTAGCTAAAAGCTTGATTTATTGAATCTTGATGTTGATTATCACTTCAATTGCAAAGTTTCTTGTTCAATTATTGCCAGATCTACTGGATTTCATGAGCTAATTGAATTACAAGGACGAGAGTTACGTAATATTATTAATTTGAGATTTGATTTAGACCAGAGATGGCGATTCGGTTTCAGATCTGAGAACATAGGATCGTAGTACTAGAGATAGGCTACAGATCTATTTTTCTACAGATTATGCTTATCAGTTACATAGGTTGTAGTATAGAGATATATGTAACTATATAATTGAGATCTGTTAAATTGAATCGAGAGATCTTTTAATAGATCACTGATGATGATCTAGAAGGTAAATCTGTATTTTAAGATGAAACTTGCATGAGAAGTTAATTGACAACAGATTTAGCAAATCAGTTTATCCATTGTAAAGATCAATTGCAGAATAGAGTGCTGACTTGAGTTTTCATTGAATGAATGTCATGAGTCACTTTTACTTCACATCAACTCTATGATTTTATGATTCTATGATTCATTCTGCATATAGATTCTTTTAGCAATTTAGTTAAATCTTAGTCTCAATCATGCTTCTTAGCTTACAATCCTTGTGGAGACGATATCTAAAATACTACAACCAGACATTTGTAGGAATTTCGATTGAGTGTTATGAATTTTAATATCTGTCGAGTTTCGTCCCATCAACATATCAATCACTGAAAATGTATAAACATCAATTAAACATCAAAAACCAATTCAATAATTCATGACTTTAACTTAATACAATGTTGCGATCAATTGTCGATCGCACCCTTTAGACAAATCAATCACTGAAACTGTGTAAACACCAATTAATCGTCAATAAACCATTCAATAATTCATTATTTTAACTTAATACAATGTTGCGAACAATTGTCTATCGCAACCTTTAGACATATCAATCACTGAAAATATATAAACAAAAATTAATCTTATAACCATTCAATAATTCATTCATTTGACTTAATACAATGTTGCGATCAATTTTTGATCGCACCCAATAGACATATCAATCACTATACATGTGAAAAAAATAATTAATCTTCAATAACCAATTCAATAATTCATTATTTTGACTTAATACAATGTTGCGATAAATATTCCATCGCGCACATTAGACATATCAATCACTATAAATGGGTAAAGAACAATTAATCTTTAATACCCAATTCAATAATTCATTACTTTAACTTTATACAATGTTGCGATGAATTATCGATCGAACCCTTTAAACATATCAATCACTGTAAATGTGTAAACAACAATTAATCTTCAAAACCCAATTTTATAATTCATTACTTTTAGTTAATACATTGTTGCGATCAATTGTCGATCACACCGTTTAGACAAACCAATCACTGAAAATGTGTAAACAACAATAAATCTTCAATAACCAATTCAATAATTCAATACTTTGACTTAATACAATGTTGTGATCAATATTCCATCGCACCCTTTAGACATATCAATCACTGTAACTGGGTATACAACAATTAATCTTCAATACCCAATTCAATAATTAATTACTTTGACTTAATACAATGTTGGGATCAATTGTCAATTGCACCCTTTAGACATATCAATCACTGAAAATGTGTAAACAACAATTAATCTTCTATAACCAATTTAATATTTCATTACTTTGACTTAATACAATGTTGCGATCAATATTCGGTCGCACACTTTAGAAATATCAATCACTGAAAATGTGTAAACAACAATTAATCTTCAATAACCAATTCAATAATTCATTACTTTCACTTAATAAAATGTTACGATCCATATTCGATCGCACCCTTTAGATACATCAATCACTCTAAATGTATAAACAACAATTAATCTTTAATAACCAATTCAACAATTCATTACTTTGACTTAATACAATGTTGCGATCAATATTCGATCGCACACTTTAGACATATCACTCACTAAAACTCTATAAACACGAATTAAACTTCAATAAACAATTCAATAATTTATTACTTTAACTTAGTAAAATGTTGCGATTAATTGTCAATCGCACCCTGTAGACATATCAATCACTGAAAATGTGTAAACAACGATTAATCTTTAATACCCAATTCAATAATTCATTACTTTTACATAATACAATGTTGGGATCCATTGTCGATCGCACCCTTTAGACATATCAATCACTGAAAATGTGTAAAGAAGAATTAATCTTCAACAACCAATTAATTAATTCATTACTTTGACTTAATATAATGTTGCGATCAATATTCGATTGCACCCTTTAGACATATCATTCACTGAAAATGTGTAAACAACAATTATTCTTCAATAACCAATTCAATAATCCTTTACTTTAACTTAATATAATGTTGCGATCAATTGTCCATTGCACCCATTAGACATATAAATCACTGTAAATGGGTAAACAACAATTTATCTTGAATAACCAATTCAATAATTCATTACTTTGTCTTAATACAATGTTGCGATCAATATTCGATCGCACCCTTTAGACACATCATTCTGTGAAAATGTGTGAACAACATTAATCTTCAATAACCAATTCAATAATTCATTACTTTGACTTAATACAATGTTGTGATCAATTTTCGTTCGCACCCTTTAGACATCACTCACTAAAACTCTATAAACACGAATTAATAGTCAATAAACAATTCTATAATTTATTACTTTAACTTAATAAAATGTTGCGATCAATTGTTAATCGCACCTTGTAGACATATCAATCACTGAAAGTGTGTAAACAACGATTAATCTTTAATACCCAATTCAATAATTCATTACTTTAACATAATACAATGTTGGGATCCATTGTCGATCGCACCCTTTAGACATATCAATCACTGAAAATGTGTAAACAGTAATTAATCTTCAACAACCAATTAATTAATTCATTACTTTGAATTAATACAATGTTGCGATCAATATTCGATCGCACCCTTTAGACATATCAATCACCGAAAATGTGTGAACAACAATTAATCTTCAATAACCAATTCAATAATTCATTACTTTGACTTAATACAATGTTGCGATCAATATTCTATCACACCCTTTAGACATATCAATCACTGAAACTGTTAAAACAACAATTAATCTTCAATAACCAATTAAATAATTCATTACTTTGACTTAATACAATGTTGCGATCAATTGTCGATCGAACCCTTTAGACATATCAATCACTGTAATGTGTAAACAACAATTAATCTTCAATAAAAAAATTTCAGTAATACATTACTTTGACTTAATACGATGTTGCGATCAATATTTGATCGCACCCTTTAGACATATCAATCACTGAAAATGTGTAAACAATAATTAAATATCAATAACCAATTCAATACTTCATTACTTTAACTTAATACAATTTTGCGATCAATTGCCGATCGCACCCTTTAGACGTAGCATTCACTGAAAATGTGTAAACATTAATTAATCTTCAATAACCAATTCAATAATTCATTACTTTAACTAAACACAAGGTTGTGATCAAATTTTCAATCGCACCCTTTAGACATATCAATCAGAGAAAATGTGTAAACAACAATTAATCTTCAATAACCAATTTAATAATTCATAACTTTGACTTAATACAATGTTGCGATTAATATTCGATTGCACCCTTTAGACATATCCATCACTGAAAATGTGTAAACAACAATTAATCTTCAATAACCAATTCATTAATTCTTTACTTTGACTTAATACAATGTTGCGATCAATATTCGATCGCACCATTTAGACATATCAGTCACTGAAACTGTGTAAACAACAATTAAACTTCAATAACCAATTAAATAATTCATTAGTTTGACTTAATACAATGTTGCGATCAATTTTCGGTCGCACCCTTTAGACATATCAATCACGGAAAATGTGTAAACAACAATTAATCTTCATTACCTAATTCAATAATTCATTACTTTAACTTAATACAATGTTGCGATCAATTGTGGATCGAACCCTTTAGACATATCAATCACTGAAATTGTTTAAAAAATAATTAATCTTCAATAACAAATTCAATAATTCATTACTTTGACATAATCCAATGTTGTGATCAATATTCGATCGCACCCTTTAGACATATCAATCAAAGTAAATGTGTAAAAAATATTTAATCTTCAATACCCAATTCAATAATTCATTACTTTAACTTAATACAATGTTGCAACTAATTGTCGATCGCACCCTTTAGATATATCAATCAATGAAATTGTGTAAACAACAATTAATCTTCAATAACCAATTCAATAATACATTACTTTGACTTAATACAATGTTGATATCAATATTCGATCGCACCGTTTAGACATATCAATCACTGAAAATGTGTAAACAACAATTAAATATCAATAACCAATTCAATAATTCATTACTTTAACTTCATATAATGTTTCAATCAATATTTGATCGCACCCTTTAGACATTTCAATCACTGAAATTGTGTAAAAAACGATTAATCTTCTATAACTAATTCAATAATTCATTACTTTGAATTAATACAATGTTGCGATCAAAATTTGATCCACCGTTTAGACATATCAATCACTGAAAATGTGTAAACAACAATTAAATATCAATAACCAATTCCATAATTCATTACTTTAACTAAATTCATTGTTGCGATCAATTGTCGATCGCACCCTTTAGACATATCAATTACTAAAAAGTGTAAACAACAATTAATCTTCGAAAACCAATTCAATAATTAATTACTTTAACTTATTACAATGTTGCGATCAATTGTCGATCGCACCCTTTACATATATCAATCACTGAAAATGTGTAAACAACAATTAAATATCAATAACCCATTTTTTAATTCATTACTTTAATTTAATACAATGTTGCGATCCATTGTCGATCGCACCTTTTAGACAAATCAATCACTGAAATTGTGTAAACAACAATTAATCTTAAATACAAATTCAATAATTCATTACTTTGACTTAAAATAATGTTGGGATCAATATTCGATCGCACCCTTTAGACATATCAATCACTGTAAATGTGTAAAGAACAATTAATCTTGAATAAGCAATTCAATAAGTCATTACTGTGACTTTATACAATGTTGCGATCATTTGTCGATCGCAACCTTTAGACACATATCAATCACTTAAATGTGTAAAAACAATTAATCTTCAATAACCAATTCAGTAATTCATTACTTTGACGGAATACAATGTTGCGATCAATATTCGATCGCATCCTTTAGGCATATCAATCATTGAAAATGTGCAAACAACAATTTAATATCATTAACCAATTCAATAATTCATTACTTTAACATAATGCATTGTTGCGATCAATTGTCGAAAGCACCCTTTAGACATATCAATCAGTGTTAATGTGTAAACAACAATTAATCTTCAATAAGCAATTAAACAATTCATTATTGTCACTTTATACAATGTTGCGATCAATTGTCGATCGCACCCTTTAGACTTATCAATCACTGAAAATGTGTAAACAACAATTAAATATCAATAACGAATTTTATAATTCAATACTTTAATTTAGTACAATGTTGCGATCCATTGTCGATCGCACCTTTTAGACAAATCAATCACTGAAATTGTGAAAACAACAATTAATCTTAAAAAAACAAATTCAATAATTCATTACTTTGACGGAATACAATGCTGCGATCAATATTCGATCGCACCCTTTGGACATATCAGTCATTGAAAATGTGTAAACAACAATTAAATATCAATAACCAATTCAATAATTCATTACTTTGACGGAATAAAATGCTGCGATCAATATTCGATCGCACCCTTTGGACATATCAGTCATTGAAAATGTGTAAACAACAATTAAATATCAATAACCAATTCAATAATTCATTACTTTAACTAAAGACATTGTTGTGATCAATTGTCAATCGCACCTTTAGACATATCAATCACTTAAAAGTGTAAACAACAATTAATCTTCGAAAACCAATTCAATAATTAATTACTTTAACTTATTACAATGTTGCGATCAATTGTCGATCGCACCCTTTACACATATAAATCACCGAAAATGTGTAAACAACAATTAAATATCAATAACCAATTTTTTAATTCATTACTTCAATTTAGTACAATGTTGCGATCAATTGTTGATCGCAACTTTTAGACAAATCAATCACTGAAATTGCGTAAACAACAATTAATCTTAATTAACAAATTCAATAATTCATTACTTTGACTTAAAATACTGTTGCAATCAATATTCTATCGCACCCTTTAGACATATCAATAACTGTAAATGTGTAAAGAACAATTAATCTTGAATAAGCAATTCAATAATTCATTACTATGACTTAATACAATGTTGCGATCAATTGTCAATCGCACCCTTTAGACATATCAATCACTGAATATGTGTAAACAACAATTAAATATCAATAACCATTTTTATAATTCATTTCTTTAATTTACTACAATGTTGCGATCAATATTCGATCGCACCCTTTAGACATATCAATCACTGAAAATGTGTAAAGAACAATTAATCTTAAATAAGCAATTCAATAATTCATTACTGTGACTTAATACAATGTTGCGATCAATTGTCGATCGCACCCTTTAGACATATCAATCACCAAATATGTGTAAACAACAATTAAATATCAATTACCAATTTTATAATTCATTACTTTAATTTAGTACAATGTTGCGATCAATTGTCGATCGCACGCTTTAGACACATATCAATCACTAAAAATGTATAAAAAAAATTAATCTTCAATAACCAATTCAGTAATTCAATACTTTGACGGAATACAATGCTGCGATCAATATTCGATCGCACCCTTTAGACATATCAATCATTGAAAATGTGCAAACAACAATTAAATATCATTAACCAATTCAATAATTCATTACTTTAACTTAATGCTTTGTTGCGATCAATTGTCGAAAGCACCCTTTAGACATATCAATCAGTGTTAATGTGTAAACAACAATTAATCTTCAATAAGCAATTAAACAATTCATTATTGTCACTTTATACAATGTTACGATCAATTGTCGATCGCACCCTTTAGACTTATCAATCACTGAAAATGTGTAAACAACAATTAAATATCAATAACCAATTTTATAATTCATTACTTTAATTTAGTACCATGTTGCGATCCATTGTCGATCGCACCTTTTAGACAAATCAATCACTGAAATTGCGTAAACAACAATTAATCTTAAATAACAAATTCAATAATTCACTACTTTGACTTAAAATAATGTTACAATCAATATTCGATCGCACCCTTTAGACATATCAATCACTACAAATGTGTAAAGAACAATTAATCTTGAATAAGCAATTCAATAATTCATTACTGTGACTTAATACAATGTTGCGATCAATTGTCGATCGCACCCTTTAGTCATATCAATCACTGAATATGTGTAAACAACAATTAAATATCAATAACCAATTTTATAATTCCTTTCTTTAATTTAGTACAATGTTGCGATCAATTGTCGATCGCACCCTTTAGACATATCAATCACTGAAAATTTGTAAATAGCACTTAATCTTAAATAAGCAATTCAATAATTCATTACTATGACTAAATACAATGTCGCGATCAATTGTCGATCGCACCCTTTAGACATATCAATCGCTGAAAATGTGTAAACAACAATTAAATATCAATTACTAAATCAATAATTCATTACTTTGACTTAATACAATGTTGCGATCCATATTCGATCGCACCCTTTACATATATCAATCACTTTAAATGTGTAAACAACAATTAATCTTAAATAATCAATTCAATAATTCATTACTGTGACTTAATACAATGTTGCGATCAATTGTCGATCGCACCCTTTAGACATATCAATCACTAAAAAGTGTAAACACCAATTAATCTTCGAAAACCAATTCAATAATTCATTACTTTAACTTATTACAACGTTGAGATCAATTGTCGATCGCACCCTTTACACATATCAATCACTGAAAATGTGTAAACAACAATTAAATATCAATTACCAATTAAATAATTCATTACTGTGACTTAATACAATGTTGCGATCAATTGTCGATCGCACCCTTTAGACATATTAATCAATGAAAAGTGTAAACAACAATTAAATATCAATAACCAATTTTATAATTCATTTCTTTAATTTAGTACAATATTGCGATCAATTGTCGATCGCACCCTTTAGAGATATAAATCACTAAAATTGTGCAAAAAACAATTAATCTTCAATAACCAATTCAGTAATTCATTACTTTGACGGAATACCGCTGTGATCAATATTCGATCACACCCTTTAGCCATATCAATCATTGAAAATGTGTAAACAACAATTCAATATCAGTAACCAATTCAATAATTCATTACTTTAACTTAATACATTGTTGCGATCAATTGTCGATCGCACCCTTTAGACATATCAAATAACTAAAAAGTGTAAACAACAATTAATCTTCGAAAACCAATTCAACAATTAATTTCTTTAACATTTTACAATGTTGCGATTAATTGTCGATCGCACGCTTTAGACATACCAATCACTGAATATGTGTAAACAACAATTAAATATCAATAACCAATTTTATAATTCATTTCTTTAATTTAGTACAATAATGCGATCAATTGTCGATCGCACCCTTTAGACATATAAATCACTAAAATTGTGCAAAAAACAATTAATCTTCAATAACCAATTCAGTAATACATTACTTTGACGGAATACCGCTGTGATCAATATTCGATCACACCCTTTAGACATATCAATCATTGAAAATGTGTAAACAACAATTCAATATCAGTAACCAATTCAATAATTCATTACTTTAACTTAATACATTGTTGCGATCAATTGTCGATCGCACCCTTTAGATATCAAATAACTAAAAAGTGTAAACCACAATTAATCTTCGAAAACCAATTCAACAATTAATTACTTTAACTTATTACAATGTTGCGATCAATTGTCGATCGCACGCTTTAGACATATCAATCACTGAATATGTGTAAACAACAATTAAATATCAATAACCAATTTTATAATTCATTTCTTTAATTTAGTACAATATTGCGATCAATTGTCGATCGCACCCTGTAGACATGTAAATCACTAAAATTGTGCAAAAAACAATTAATCTTCAATAACCAATTCAGTAATTCATTACTTTGACGGAATACCGCTGTGATCAATATTCGATCACACCCTTTAGACATATCAATCATTGAAAATGTGTAAACAACATTTAAATATCAGTAACCAATTCAATAATTCATTACTTTAACTTAATACAATGTTGCGATCAATTGTCGATCGCACCCTTTAGACATATCAATCACTGAAATTATGTGAACAGCGAGTAATATTCAATAACCAATTCAATAATTCATTACTTTGACTTAATACAATGTTGCGATCAAAGTTGGATCGCACCCTTTAAACATATCAATCACTGAAAATGTGTAAATAACAATTAAATATCAATAACCAATTCAATAATTCATTACTTTAACTTCATACAATGTTGCAATCAATATTTGATCGCACACTTTAGACATATCAATCACTGTAAATGTGTTATAAACAATTCAATATCAATAACAAGTTTTATAATTCATTACTTTAACTTAATACAATGTTGCGATCAATTGTCGATCGCACCCTTTCGACATATCAATCACTGAAAATGTGTAAAAAACAATTAAATATCAATAACCAATTCAATAATTCATTACTTTGACGGAATAAAATGCTGCGATCAATATTCGATCGCACCCTTTACATATATCAATCACTTTAAATGTGTAAACAACAATTAATCTTCAATAACCAATTCAATAATTCATTACTGTGACTTAATACAATGTTGCGATCAATTGTCGATCGCACCCTTTAGACATATCAATCACTGAAAAGTGTAAACAACAAGTAATCTTTGAAAACCAATTCAATAATTCATTACTTAAATTTATTACAATGTTGAGATCAATTGTCGATCGCACCCTTTACACATATCAATCACTGAAAATGAGTAATAACAATTAAATATCAATTACCAATTAAATAATTCATTAATTTAACTTAATACATTGTTGCGATCAATTGTCGATCGCACCCTTTACACATATCAATCACTGTAAATGTGTAAAGAACAATTAATCTTCAATAAGCAATTCAATAATTCATTACTGTAACTTAATACAATGTTATGAGCAATTGTCGATCGCCCTTTAGACATATCAATCACAAAATATATGTAAACAACAATTAAATATCAATAACCAATTTTTATAATTCATTACTTTAATTTAGTACAATGTTGCGATCTATTGTCGATCGCACCCTTTAGACATATCAATCACTAAAAATGTGTAAACAACAATTAATCTTCATTAAGCAATTCAGTAATTCATTACTTTGACGAAATACAATGCTGCTATCAATATTCGATCGCACCCTTTAGACATATCAATCATTGAAAATGTGTAAACAACAATTAAAGTATCAATAACCAATTCAAATAATTCATTAATTTCACTTAATATATTGTTGCGATCAATTGTCGATCGCACCCTTTAGACATATCAATCACTAAAAAGTGTAAACAACAATTAATCTTCGAAAACCAATTCAATAATTAATTAATTTAACTTATTACAGTGTTGCGATAAATTATCAATCTCACCCTTTAGACATATCAATCACTGAAAATGTGTAAACAACAATTTAATATCAATAACCAATTTTATAATTCATTACTTTAATTTAGTACAATGTTGCGATCAATTGTCGATCGCACGCTTTAGACATATCAATCACTGAATATGTGTAAACAACAATTAAATATCAATAACCAATTTTATAATTCATTTCTTTAATTTAGTACAATATTGCGATCAATTGTCGATCGCACCCTGTAGACATGTAAATCACTAAAATTGTGCAAAAAACAATTAATCTTCAATAACCAATTCAGTAATTCATTACTTTGACGGAATACCGCTGTGATCAATATTCGATCACACCCTTTAGACATATCAATCATTGAAAATGTGTAAACAACATTTAAATATCAGTAACCAATTCAATAATTCATTACTTTAACTTAATACAATGTTGCGATCAATTGTCGATCGCACCCTTTAGACATATCAATCACTGAAATTATGTGAACAGCGAGTAATATTCAATAACCAATTCAATAATTCATTACTTTGACTTAATACAATGTTGCGATCAAAGTTGGATCGCACCCTTTAAACATATCAATCACTGAAAATGTGTAAATAACAATTAAATATCAATAACCAATTCAATAATTCATTACTTTAACTTCATACAATGTTGCAATCAATATTTGATCGCACAATTTAGACATATCAATCACTGTAAATGTGTTATAAACAATTCAATATCAATAACAAGTTTTATAATTCATTACTTTAACTTAATACAATGTTGCGATCAATTGTCGATCGCACCCTTTCGACATATCAATCACTGAAAATGTGTAAACAACAATTAAATATCAATAACCAATTCAATAATTCATTACTTTGACGGAATAAAATGCTGCGATCAATATTCGATCGCACCCTTTACATATATCAATCACTTTAAATGTGTAAACAACAATTAATCTTCAATAACCAATTCAATAATTCATTACTGTGACTTAATACAATGTTGCGATCAATTGTCGATCGCACCCTTTAGACATATCAATCACTGAAAAGTGTAAAAACAAGTAATCTTTGAAAACCAATTCAATAATTCATTACTTAAATTTATTACAATGTTGAGATCAATTGTCGATCGCACCCTTTACACATATCAATCACTGAAAATGAGTAAATAACAATTAAATATCAATTACCAATTAAAATAATTCATTAATTTAACTTAATACATTGTTGCGATCAATTGTCGATCGCACCCTTTACACATATCAATCACTGTAAATGTGTAAAGAACAATTAATCTTCAATAAGCAATTCAATAATTCATTACTGTAACTTAATACAATGTTATGAGCAATTGTCGATCGCACCCTTTAGACATATCAATCACAAAATATATGTAAACAACAATTAAATATCAATAACCAATTTTATAATTCATTACTTTAATTTAGTACAATGTTGCGATCTATTGTCGATCGCACCCTTTAGACATATCAATCACTAAAAATGTGTAAACAACAATTAATCTTCAATAACCAATTCAATAATTCATTACTGTGACTTAATACAATGTTGCGATCAATTGTCGATCGCACCCTTTAGACATATCAATCACTGAAAAGTGTAAACAACAAGTAATCTTTGAAAACCAATTCAATAATTCATTACTTAAATTTATTACAATGTTGAGATCAATTGTCGATCGCACCCTTTACACATATCAATCACTGAAAATGAGTAAATAACAATTAAATATCAATTACCAATTAAATAATTCATTAATTTAACTTAATACATTGTTGCGATCAATTGTCGATCGCACCCTTTACACATATCAATCACTGTAAATGTGTAAAGAACAATTAATCTTCAATAAGCAATTCAATAATTCATTACTGTAACTTAATACAATGTTATGAGCAATTGTCGATCGCACCCTTTAGACATATCAATCACAAAATATATGTAAACAACAATTAAATATCAATAACCAATTTTATAATTCATTACTTTAATTTAGTACAATGTTGCGATCTATTGTCGATCGCACCCTTTAGACATATCAATCACTAAAAATGTGTAAACAACAATTAATCTTCATTAAGCAATTCAGTAATTCATTACTTTGACGAAATACAATGCTGCTATCAATATTCGATCGCACCCTTTAGACATATCAATCATTGAAAATGTGTAAACAACAATTAAGTATCAATAACCAATTCAATAATTCATTAATTTCACTTAATATATTGTTGCGATCAATTGTCGATCGCACCCTTTAGACATATCAATCACTAAAAAGTGTAAACAACAATTAATCTTCGAAAACCAATTCAATAATTAATTAATTTAACTTATTACAGTGTTGCGATAAATTATCAATCTCACCCTTTAGACATATCAATCACTGAAAATGTGTAAACAACAATTTAATATCAATAACCAATTTTATAATTCATTACTTTAATTTAGTACAATGTTGCGATCAATTGTCGATCGCACACTTTTGACATATCAATCACTGAAATTGTTTAAACAACAATTAATCTTCAACAACCAATTCAATAATTCATTACCTTGACTTAATATAATGTTGCGATCAATATTCGATCACACCCTTTAGATATATCAATCATTGAAAATGTTTAAACAACAATTAAATATCAATAACCAATTCAATAATTCATTAATTTAACTTAATACAATGTTGCGAACAATTGTCGATCGCACCCTTTCGACATATCAATTACTGGAATTGTGTAAACGACAATTAATCTTTAATAACCAATTCAATAATTCATTACTTTGACTTAATTCAATGTTGCGATTAATATTCGATCACACCCTTTAGACATATCAATCATTGAAAATGTGTAAACAATAATTAAATATCAATAACCAATTCAATAATTTATTACTTTGACTTAGTACAATTTTGTGATCAATTGTCGATTGCATGCTTTAGACATATCAATCACTGTAAATGTGTAAACAAGAATTAATCTTCAATACTGAATTCAATAATTCATTACGTTAACTAAATACAATGTTGCGATCAATTGTCGATCGCACGCTTTAGACATATCAATCACTGAAATTGTGTAAACAATAATTAATCTTCAACAACCAATTCAATAAATCATTACTTTGACTAAATACAATGTGCGATCAATATTCGATCGCAGCCTTTAGACATTTCAATCACTGTAAGTGTGTAAGCAACAATTTAATATCAATAATCAATTTTATAATTCATTACTTTAACTTAATACAATGTTGCGACCAATAGTCGATCGCACCCTTCAGACATATCAATCACTGAAATTGTGTAAACAACAATTAATCTTCAATAACCAATTCAATAATTCTTTACTTTGACTTAATACAATGTTGCGATCAATATTTGATCGCACAATTTAGAAATATTTATCACTGAAATTGTGTAAACAACAATTAAATATCAATAACCAATTCAATAATTCATTACTTTGACTTAATACGATATTGCGATCAATATTGGATCGCACCCTTTAGACATATCTATCATTGAAAATGTTTAAACAACAAATAAATATCAATAATCAATTCAATAAATCATTACTTTAACTTAACAGAATGTTGCTAACAATTGTCGATCGCACCCTTTAGACATATCATTCACTAAAATTGTGTAAACGACAATTAATCTTTAATTTCGAATTCAATAATTCATTTCTTTTACTTAACACAATGTTGCGATCAATTGTCGATCGCACCTTTAAAACATTGCACTGAAAATGTGTAACCAACAATTAATCATCAAAAACCAATTTAATAATTCAATACTTTGACTTAATACAATGTTGCGATCAATATTCATTGCGCCCTTAATACATATCAATCACTGAAAATGTGTAAACAACAATTAATCTTCATTACCCAATTCAATAATTCATTACTTTAACTTAATACAATGCTGCGCTTAATTGTCGATCGCACCCTTTAGACATATCAATCACTGAAAATGTGTAAACAACATTTAATCTTCAATACCCAATTCAAAAATTCATTACTTTAACTTAATACAATGTTGCGCTTAATTGTCGATCGCACTCTTTAGACATATCAATCACTGAAAATGTGTTAACAACAATTTATCATCAATAACCAATTCAGTAATTCATTACTTTCACTTAATAAAATATTGTGATCAATATTAAATGGCACCTTTTAAACATATCTATCAATGTAAATGTGTAAACAACAATTAATCATCAATAACCAATTTAATTTTTCATTACTTTGACTTAATACAATGTTGCTATCAATATTCGATTGCACCCTTTAGACATATCAATCAATGAAAATGTGTAAACAACAATTAATCTTCAATAACTAATTAAATAATTCATTACTTTGACTTAATACAATGTTGCGATTAATATTCGATCACACCCTTTAGACATATCAATCGTTGAAAATGTATAAACAACAATTAAATATCAATAACCCATTCTATAATTTATTACTTTAACTTAGTACAATGTTGTGATCAATTATCCATTGTACCCTTTAAACATATCAATCACTGTAAATGTGTAAACAATAATTAATCTTTAATATTGAATTTAATAATTCATTACTTTAACTAAATAAAATGTTGCGATCAATTGTCGATCGCACGCTTTAGACATATCAATCAATGGAATTGTGTAAACAATAATTAATCTTCAACAACCAATTCAATAAATCATAACTTTGACTGAATACAATGTTGCGATCAATATTCGATCGCACCCTTTAGACATATCAATCACTGTAAGTGAGTAAACAGCAATTAAATATCAATAATCAATTTTATAATTCATTACTTTAAATTAATAAAATGTTGCGATCAATAGTCGATCGCACCCTTCAGATATATCAATCACTAAAATTGTGTAAACAACAATTAATCTTCAATAACCAATTCAATAATTCATTACTTTGACTTAATACAATGTTGCGATCAATATTTGATCGCACCCTTTAGACATATCAATCACTGAAATTGTGTAAACAACAATTAATTATCAATAACCAATTCAATAATTCATTACTTTGACTTTATACAATGTTACGATCAATATTCGATCGCACCTTTTAAACATATCAATCAATGAAAATGTGTAAACAACAATTAATCTTCAATAACCAATTCAATAATTCATTACTTTGACTTAATACAATGTTGCAATTAATATTCGATCACACCCTTTAGACATATCAATCGTTGAAAATTTGTAAACAACAATTAAATATCAATAACCAATTCAATAATTTATTACTTTAACTTAGTACAATGTTGTGATCAATTATCGATTGTACCCTTTAAACATATCAATCACTGTAAATGTGTAATAATAATTAATCTTCAATATTGAATTTAATAATTCATTACTTTAACTAAATACAATGTTGCGATCAATTATCGATCGCACGCTTTAGACATATCAATCACTGAAATTGTGTAAATAATAATTAATCTTCAACAACCAATTCAATAAATCATAACTTTGACTGAATACAATGTTGCAATCAATATTCGATCGCACCCTTTAGACATATCAATCACTGTAAGTGTGTATACAGCAATTAAATATCAATAATCAATTTTATAATTCATTACTTTAACTTAATAAAATGTTGCGATCAATAGTCGATCGCACCCTTCAGATATATCAATCACTAAAATTGTGTAAACAACAATTATTCTTCAATAACCAATTCAATAATTCATTACTTTGACTTAATACAATGTTGTGATCAATATTTGATCGCACCATTTAGACATATCAATCACTGAAATTGTGTAAACAACAATTAAATATCAATAACCAATTCAATAATTCATTACTTTTACTTTATACAATGTTGCGATCAATATTCGATCGCACCCTTTAGACATATCAATTATGACAAATGTGTAAACAACAATTAAATATCAATAACCAATTGAATAATTCATTACTTTGACTTAATACAATGTTGCGATCAATATTCGATCGCACCGTTTAGACATATCAATCACTGTAAATGTGTAAACAACAATTAATCTTCTTTAACCAATTCAATAATTAATTACGGTGACTTAATACAATGTTGCAATCCATTGTCGATCGCACCCTTTGGACATATCAATCACTGAAAATGTGTAAACAATTAATCTTCAATAACCAATTCAGTAATTAATTACTTTAACGGAATACAATGTTGCGATCAATATTCGATTGCACACTTTAGACTTATCAATCATTGAAAATGTGTAAACAACAATTAAATATCAATAACCAATTCAATAATTCATTACCTTAACTTAATACATTTTTGCGATCAATTATCGATCGCACCCTTTAGACATATCAATTACTGAAATTGTGTAAACAACAATTAATCTTCGAAAACCAATTCAATAATTAATTACTTTAAATTAATACAATGTTGCGATCAATTGTCGATCGCACCCTTTAGACAAATCAATCACTGAAATTGTGTAAACATCAATTAAACTTCGAAAACCAATTCAATAATTAATTACTTTATATTAATACAATGTTGCGATCAATTGTCGATCTCACCCTTTAGACATATCAATCTTTGAAAATGTGTAAACAACAATTAAATATCAATAACCAATTTTATAATATATTACTTTAATTTAATACAATGTTACGATCAAATGTCGATCGCACCCTATAGACATATCAATCACTGAAATTTTGTAAACAACAATTAATCTTCAATAACCAATTCAATAATTCATTACTTTGACTTAATACAATGTCGCGATCAAACTTGGATCGCACCCTTTAGACATATCAATCATTGAAAATGTGTAAAGAGCAAATAATCTTCAATAACCAATTCAATAATTCATTACTTTAACTAAATACAATGTTGCGATCAATTGTCAATCGCACCCTTTATACATATCAATCACTGAAATTGTGTAAAAAAAATTAATCTTCAATAACCAATTCAATAATTCATTACTTTGACTTAATACAATGTTGCGATCAATATTGGATCGCACCCTTAAGATATATTAATCACTGAAAATGAGGAAATAAAATCTAATCTTCAATAACCAATTCAATAATTAATTACATAAACTTAATACAATGTTGCGATCAATTGTCGATCGCACCCTTTAGACATATAAATCACTTAAAATGTATAAAGAACAATTAATCTTCAATAACAAATTCAATAATTCATTACTTTAACTAAATACAATGTTGCGATCAATTGTCGATCCCACCCTTTAGACATATCAATCACTGAAAATGTGTAAAAAACAATTAATCTTCAATACCCAATTCAATAATTCATTACTTTAACTTAATACAAGGTTGCGATCAATTGTCGATCGCACCCTTTAGACATATCAATCACAGAAAATGTGTAAACAACAATTAATCTTTAATAACCAATTTCGTAATTTATTACTATGACTTAATACAATGTTGAGTTCAATATTTGATCACACCATTTAGACAAATCAATCACTGAAAATGTGTAAACATTAATTAATCTTCAATAAGCAATTTTATAGTTAATTACTTTGACTTAATACAATGTTGCAATCAATATTCAATTGCACCCTTTAGACATATCAATCACTGTAAATATGTAAACAACAATTAATCTTCAATACCCAATTCAATAATTCATTACTTTAAGTTAATACAATGTTGTGATAAATTATCGATCGCATGCTTTAGACTTATCAATCACTGAAATTGTGTAAACAATAATTAACCTTTAATAACAAGTTTAATAATTCATTACTTTGACTTAATACAATGTTGCGATCAATTGTCAATTGCACACCCTATTGACATATCAATCACTATAAATGTGTAAACAACAATTAATCTTCAATACCCAATTCAATAATTTATTACTTCAACTTAATACAATGTTGCGATCAATTGTCGATCGCACCTTTTAGACATATCAAACACTGAAAATGTGTAAACAACAAATAATCTTCAATAACCAGATCAATAATTCATTACTTTGACTTAATACAATGTTGCGATCAATATTCAATCACATCATTTAGACATATCAATCATTGTAAATGTGTAAATAACAATTAATCTTCAATATACAATTCAGTAATTCATTACTTTAACTAAATACAATGTTGCGATCAATTGTCGATCGCACCCTTTAGACATGTCAATCACTAAAATTATGTAAACAACAATTAATCTTCAATAACCAATTCAATAATTCATTACTTTGACTAAATACAATGTTGCGATCAATATTCGATCCCACCCTTTAGAAATATCAATCACTGTAAATGTGTAAACAACAATTAGTCTTTCATACCCAATTCTATAACTCCTTACTTCAACTTTATACAATGTTGCGATCAATTGTCTTTCGCACCTTTAAGACCTTTCAATCACTGAAAATATGTAAAAAACAATTAATCTTCAATAACCTATTTAGTAATTTAATACTTTAACTTAATACAATTTTGCGATGAATGTCGATCGCACCCTTTAGACATATCAATCACTAAAATTGTGTAAACAATGATTAATCTTCAATAACTAATTCAATAATTCATTACTTTGACCAAATACAATGTTGCAGTCAATATTCGATCCTACCCTTTAGACATATCGATCACTGTAAATATGTAAACAACAATTAATCTTTAATACCCAATTCAATAATTCATTACTTCAACTTAATACAATGTTGTGATCAATTGTCAATCGCACCTTTTAGACATATCAATCAATGAAAAATGTGTAATCAACATTTAATCTTCAATTAACAATTCAGTGATTCATTAATTTAACTTAATACAATGTTGCAATCAATTCTCGATCGCATCCTTTAGACATATCAATCAATGAAAATGTGTAAACAACAATAAATCTTCAATAAGCAATTCAATAATTTATTACTTTAACTAAATATAATGTTGCAATCCAATTCTCGATCGCACCATTTAGACATATCAATCACTGAAAACGTGTAAACAACAATTAAATATCAATAACCAATTTAATAATTCATTAATTTGACTAAATACAACGTTGTGATCAATATTCGATCGCACCCATTAGACATATCAATCATTAAAAATGTATAAACAACAATTAATCTTCAATAACCAATTCAATAATTCATTACTTTGACTTAATACAATGTTGCAATCCATATTCGATCGCACCCTTTGGACATATAAATCACTGAAAATGTGTAAACAACAATTAAATATCAATAACTAATTCAACAATTCATTACTTTAACTTAATATAATGTTGCAATCAATTGTTGATCGCACCCTTTAGACATTGCACTGAAAATGTGTAAACAACAATTAATCTTCAATAACCACTTCAATAATTCATTACTTTTACTTAATACAAGGTTGCGATAAAAATTCAACGCACTCTTTAGATATATCACTCAATGAAAATGTGTAAACAACAATCAATCTTCAATAAGCAATTCAATAATTCATTACTTTAACTAAATATAATGTTGCAATCATTTGTCGATCGCATCCTTTAGACATTTCAATCACTGAAAATGTATAAACAACAATTAATCTTCAATAATCAATTTAATAATAAATTACTTTCACTTAATACAATGTTGCGATCAATATTCGATAGCACCCTTTAAACATATCAATAACTGTAAATGTGTAAACAACAATTAATCTTCAATACCCAATTCAATAATTCATTACTTTAACTTAATACAATGTTGCGATCAATTATCGATCGCACCCTTTCGACATATCAATCACTTAAATTGTGAAAACAACAATTAATCTTCAATAACCAGTTCAATAATTCATTACTTTAACTTAATACAGTGTTGCGATCAATATAAGATCGCATGCTTTAGATATATCATTCACTGAAAATGTGTAAACAACCAATTATATATCAAAAACCAATTCAATAATTCATTACATTAACTAAATACTGTTTTGCGATCAATTGTCAATTGCACCATTTAGACAAATCAATCACTAAAAATGTGTAAACAACTATTAATCTTTAATAACCAATTTAATAATTCATTACATTAACTATATAAAATGTTGCGATCAATTGTCTATCGCACCCTTAAGACATATCAATCACTGAAAATGTGTAAACAACAATTAATCTTCAATAACCAATTCAATAATTTATTACTTCAACTTAATACAATGTTGCAATCAATTGTCGATCGCACCTTTTAGACATATCAAACACTATAAATGTGTAAACAACAATTAATCTTCAATAACCAGTTCAATAATTCATTACTTTAACTTAATACAATGTTGCAATCAATTGTCCATCGCATTATTTAGACATATCAAACATTGAACATGTGTAAACAACAATTAATCTTCAATAACCAGTTCAATAATTCGTTACTTCAACTTAATACAATGTTGCGATCAATTGTCGATCGCACCTTTTAGACATATCAAACATTGAAAATGTGTAAACAACAATTAATCTTCAATAACCAATTCAATAAATCATTACTTTAACTTAATACAATGTTGCAATCAATTGTCAATCGCACCATTTAGGCATATCAATCACTGAAAATGTGTAAACAACATTTAAACAACATTTAGGCATAATTTATTACTTTGACTTATTATAATGTTGCGATCAATATTCGATCGCACCCTCTAGACACACAATCACTAAAAATGTATAAACAAAAATTAGTCTTCAATAACCAATTCAATAATTCGTTACTTTGACTTAATACAATGTTGCGATCAATATTCGATCGCACCCTTTAGACATATCAATCACTATAAATGTGTAAACAACAATTAATCTTCTATACCCAATTCAATAATTCAGTACTTAAACTTAATGTAATGTTGCGATCAATTGTCGATCACAACCTTTAGACAAATCAATCACTGAAAATGTGTAAACAACAATTAATCATCAATAATCAATTCAATAAATCATTACTTTGACTTAATACAATGTTGCGATCAATATTCGATCGCACCCTTTAGACATTTGAATCACTAAAAATTTGTAAACAACAATTAATCTTCAAAAACCAATTCAATACATCATTGCATTGACTTAATACAATGTTACGATCAATTGTCGATCGCACCCTTTAGACACACAATCACTGAAAATGTGTAAACAATAATTAATCTTCTATAACCAATTCAATAATTCACTACTTTGACATAAGACAATGTTGTGATCAATATTCGATCGCACCTTTTAGACACAGAATCACTGAAAATGTTTAAACAACAATTAATCTCCTATAACCAATTCAATAATTCATTACTTAGACTTAAGACAATTTTGTGATCAATATTCGATCGCACCCTTTAGACATATCAATCACTGTAAATGTGTAAAGAACAATTAATCTACAATACCCAATTCAATAATTCATTAGTTTGACTTAATATAATGTTGCGATCAATATTCGATCGCACCCTTTAGACATATCAATCACTGTAAATGTGTAAACAAAAATTTTATCTTCAATACACAATTCAATAATTCATCTTTTTAACTTATTACAATGTTGCAATCAATTGTCGATCGCACCATTTAGGCATATCAATCACTCAAAATGTGTAAACAACAATTAATCTTCAATAACCAATTTAATAATTCATTACTTTGACTTAATATAATGTTGCGATCAATATTCGATCGCACCCTCTAGACACACAATCACTGAAAATGTGTAAACAACAATTAATCTTCAATAACCAATTTCATAATTCGTTACTTTGAAAATAATAAAATGTTGCGATCAATATTCGATCGCACCATTTAGACAAATCGATCACTATAAATGTGGAAACAACAATTAATCATAAATACCCAATTTAATAATTCATTACTTTAACTTAATATAATATTACGATCAATTGTCGTTCACACCCTTTAGACAAATCAATCACTGAAAATGTGTAAACAACAATTATTGTTCAATAAAAAATTCTATAGTTCATTACTTTGACTTAATACAATGTTGTGAGCAATATTCGATCGCACCCTTTAGACATATTAATCACTGTAAAACGACAATTAAGTTTTAAAAACTACTTCTATAATTCATTACTTTGACTTAATACAATGTTGCGATAAATATTTTATCGCACCCTTTAGAAATATCAATCATTGTAAATGTGTACACAATAATTAATCTTCAATACACAATTTAATAATTCAATACTTTAACTGAATATATGTTGCATTTAATTCAATAATTTATAACTTTGACTTAATACAATGTTGCGATCAATATTCGATCGCATCCTTTAGACACAGAATAACTGAAAATGTGTAAACAACAAAAAATCTTCAATAACCAATTTAATAATTCGTTACTTTGACTTAATACTTTGTTGCGATCAACATTCGATTGCGCTCTTTAGACATATAAATCACTGTAAATGTGTAAACGAAAATTTAGTTTTAAAAGCTAATTCAGTAATTCATTACTTTGACTTAATACAATGTTGCGATCAATATTAGATCGCACCCTTTAGACATATCATTTACTGTAAATGTGTACACAACCATTAATCTTCAATACACAATTCAATATTTCATTACTTTAACTGAATACAATGTTGCAATCTATTGTCGATCGCACCCTTTAGGCATATCAATCACTGAAAAATGTGTAAACAAAAATTAATCTTTAATAACTAATTTAATAATTTATAACTTTGACTTAATACAATGTTGCGATCAATATTCGATCGCACCCTTTAGATACACAATCACTATTAATTTGTAAACAACAAAAAATCTTCAATAACCAATTCAATAATTCGTAACTTTGACTTAATACAATGTTGCGATCCATATTAAACATCAATATTCGATCGCACCCTTTAGACATATCAATCACTAAAAATGTGTAAACAACAATTAAATATCAATAACCAATTAAATTTTTCATTACTTTAACTTAATACAATGTTGCGATCAATTGTCGATCGCACCCTCTAGACATATCAATCACTAAAAATGTGTAAACAACAATAAAACTTCAATAACAAGTTCAATAATTCATTACTTTGACTTAATACAATGTTGCGATCCATATTCGAGCGCACACTTTAGACATATCAATAACAGTAAATGTGTAAACAACAATTAATCTTCAATAACCAATTCAATAATTCATTACTTTGACTTAATACAATGTTGTCATCAATATTCGATTGCACCATTTAGACATATCAATCACTGTAAATGTGTAAGCAACAATTAATCTCCAATACCCAATTCAATAATTCATTACTTTGACTTAATACAATGTTGCGATCAATATTCAATCGCACCCTTTAGACATATCAATCACTGTAAATGTGTAAACAATAATTAATATTCAATACACTATATAATAATTCATTATTTTAACTTAATACAATATTGCAATCAATTGTCGATCGCACCATTTAGGCATATCAATCACTGAAAATGTGTAAACAATAATTAATCTTCAATAACCAATTCAATAATTCACTACTTTGACTTAATATAATGTTGCGATCAATATTTGATCGCACCCTTTAGACACACAATCATTGAAAATGTGTAAAGAACAATTAATCTTTAATAACAAATTCATTAATACGTTACTTAGACTTAATACAATGTTGCGATCAATATTCGATCGCACCCTTTAGACATATCAATCAATATAAATGTGTAAACAACAATTAATCTTAAATACCCAATTCAATAATTCATTACTTAACTTAATATAATGTTACGATCAATTGTCTATCGCACCCTTTAGACAAATCAATCACTGAAAATGTGTAAACAACAATTAATGTTCAATAACGAATTCAATATTTCATTTATTTGACTTAATACAATGTTGCGATCAATATTCGATCGCACCCTTTAGACATATAAGTCACTTTAAATGTGTAAACGACAATTAAGTTTTAAAAACTAATTCAATAAGTCATTACTTTGACTTAATACAATGTTGAGATCAATATTTGATCGCACCCTTAAGACATATCAATCATCGTAAATGTGTAAACAACAATTAATCTTCAATACACAATTCAATAATTCATTACTTTAACTGAATACAATGTTGCAATCAATTTTGGATCGTACCCTTTAGGCATATCAATCATTGAAAATGTGTAAACAATAATTAATCTTAAATAACTAATTCAATAATTTATTACTTTGGCTTAGTACAATATTGCGATCAATATTCGATCGCACCCTTTAGACACACAATCACTGAAAATGTGTAAACAACAAAAAATCTTCAATAATCAAAATAATTCATTAATTTGACATAATACAATGTTGAGATCAATATTCGATCGCACTATTTAGACATATAAATTACTATAAATGTGTAAACAACAATAAATCTTCTATACCCAATTCAATAATTCATTACTTTAACTTAATATAATGTTGCGATCAATTGTCGATCACACCCGTTAGACAAATCAATCACTGAAAATGAGTAAACAACAATTAATATTCAATAACAAATTCAATAATATATTAAGGTGCTTCAAAATTTCATGGTAAGTGTGAATCATGAATTCCTTAGGCCATAGATAATGCTGCCAGGTTTGTAGAGCTCTCACCAATGCATACAACTCCTTATCGTAAGTTGAATAATTCAACTAAGCACCATTCAACTTCTCACTAAAGTAAGCAATAGGTCGCTTTCCCTACAACAAAACAGCACCAATACCTATACCAGAGCCATCACACTCTATTTCAAAAGAAGAAGAAAAATCAGGTAAACTCAAAATAGGAGCAGAACAAAGTTTATCTTTCAAAGTATTGAAAGCATGTTCCTGCGCCTCACCCCAAATAAAACCTACCTCCTTTTTAACAATCTCTGTCAATGGGGCTGCTATAACAAATCTCCTGTAAAAACTAGCAAGTCCATGAAAAGATCTTACCTGAGAAATACTTGTAGGTCGTGGCCACTCCTTGATTGCCTTTACCTTCTCTTGGTCCACCTCAACCCCATTAGAAGAAACAATATAACCAAGAAAAGTAACACGATCCATGCAAAATGTACACTTTTTCAACTTCGCATACAACTTTTCTGCCCTAAGTGCATCTAACACAGACTTGAGATGCTCAAAATGTTTATCAATGCTTTTGCTATAAATCAGTATGTCATTAAAATATACCACAACAAATCTACCAATAAAAGATCTCAACACATGATTCATCAGTCTCATGAAAGTGCTAGGGGCATTAGTTAACCCAAAAGGCATTACCATCCACTCATATAAACCATGTTTTGTTTTAAAAGCAGTTTTCCACTCATCACCAATTTTCATTCTAATCTGATGGTAACCACTCATTAAATCAATCTTGGTAAATACACAAGCACCATGCAATTCATCAAGCATATCTTCTAACCTAGGTATAGGATGACGATACTTTACCGTTATCTTATTAACAGCTCTACAATCTACACACATGCGCCAACTCCCATCCTTCTTAGGTACTAGAATAACCGGTACGGCACAAGGACTCAAACTTTCTCTTATGTGTTCCTTTTGCAGCAACTCTTGAACCTGCTTTTGGATTTCCTTAGTTTCTTCTGGGTTAGCTCTATAAGCTCCGGGCATGAAATCAATTTGATGCTCTATTCCCCTAATAGGTGGCAACTCCTTGGGCAGGTCCTCAGGAAAAAGGTCTCCATATTCCTGCAACAAAGAAACAACACAACTAGGCAAACTTGGGTCAAGATCAGATTCATTAAAGTAAGCTTCCTTGTATAAGAGTACAAATAAGCATCGACTTTCCTTATAAGCAACCCTTACATCTCTCATTTTTGCATAGAAGTTTTGTTTTTTTCTGCCTTCTCTCTCATTTGGGCCTTTTAATTGAATTTCTTTTGAGGCCTCTTTCCCTTCTTTTCTTCTCTCATTCTCTGCCTCACCGTCTCTCTTTTCTTTTATTTTCAATTTCTGCTCTCCTTTTGCAAGGCTCTCAGCCTTCCCCTCAATTTTCGTCAATTCTTGTTTTTCTTGAGTCTTTTCAGCCTTCCTTTGTTGCATTGCTTCCATACTTCTTTTCAATTGCATTTGGTCTTCATAGACCTCTTTTGGTAACAATGGAGCAAGAACATACTTCTGATCCCCCATGGAAAATGAGTACCTATTCTTAAATCCATCATGTAACACTCTCCTATCATATTGCCAAGGTCTACCAAGCAATAAATGACTTGCATGCATAGGTGCAACATCACAAAGAACTTGATTTGAATACTTACCAATGGAGAAATTCACAAGAACTTATTTATTCACCTTGATTTCTCCCATGTCATTCAACCATTGCAGCCTATACGGTCTTGGATGCCTCAAACAATCCAACCCCAGTTTTTCTACCATTATTGTGCTAGCTACATTAGTGAAACTTCCCCCATCAATTATCAGGCTACAAATTTTTTCATTCACTAGGCACCTAGAGTGAAAAATATTTTCTCTTTGCTCAAGTCCATCTTCCCTTGCTTGTGCATTCAAAACACGCCTAGTAACAAGTAATTCACCCCTGGGTGTATCCTCAACTTCCACATCTAAATAATCCTCCAATTCAGGCATTGAATCAGAATCATTTTCATCACTACCCTCATCTTCTGAAATAACTTCCCCACTTCTTACAATCATTGTTTTCTTATTCGGACATTGAGAAGCAATATGACCAACACCAAGACATTTAAAGCATTTAATAGATCTATGCTTTTCAGAATTGGAATGAGAAGAACTAGAAGTTTTTAAAGTACCTTTCAGATCTGTCTTGTTCTTCTCTTCTTTTGACTTATCCTTGTACTTCTCATCTTTCTTGGACCATTTGGAGTTCCAACTTGCTGTAGAGCTCGAATAAGAAGTCTTGCTGGGCCCTTTGTACTTGAGCTGCTTCTCTATCTTCATAGCCATGTTCACCATCTCCTCTAACTCAACGTAATGGTGCAGCTCAATGACGTTTGCTATGTCTTTATTTAAACCAGTCAAGAAATGTGCCATGGTTGCCTCCCTATCTTCTTCTACATTCGTCCTAATCATGGCTATCTCCATCTCCTTATGGTATTCTTCAACACTTCTAGTGCCTTGTCTCAAAGTTTGGAGCTTTTGATGTAGCTCCCTATAAAAGAAGCTAGGTACAAATCTTTTCTTCATTACCCTCTTCATCTCAGCCCAAGTCTCAATAGGATCCTCTCCATTCCTTCTTCTATTCAAAACAAGCTGATCCTACCAAACAAGCGCATAGTCATGGAATTCCACAGCAGCCAGCTTCACCTTCTTTTTTTCTGAGAAGTTATGACATTCAAAAATCATTTCTACCATTCTCTCCCATTCCAAATAAGTTTCTGGATCATTTTTGCCTTGGAAAGAGGGTATTTTCATCTTATTACTACCCAAGTTTCTATCAACATGTTCAACTCTATCTTCTCTCCTTGCATTAATTCGGCCCCTATAACCTCTTCCTCTATCATTTCTTGCTCCCGTTCTGTCAAATCTAGCCCTATTCCATTCTTCTTCATCCTTCCTATCTTCATATTCATCCTCATAGTCTGAAGGCACTGGAGTTAGTTCCCGTTCATTTCGCCTTCTTACTGCACCATTAGTTGGAGTCTCTCTTTGCAACTCTCTAATGGCCTGATCTTGCCTATCAAATTTATCACTAACATCTCTGAACATGTTCTCAATCCTTTGGAACTGTTGTTGCATTGCCTGTAATGTAAAGAATGTGGTTTGCTCAGCCTCACTATTCTTTTCCTCCTTGTCACTACTTTTAACTTCATTTGAAGCACTCATGATGTAAAACCTGCAGAAAAAAAAAATTAGAATAGTTCCTCACACACTCCCTCATGTGTTTCACTCTAAGTCAGAATGGATACCCTCGTGTTTCACTCAAAAATATGGCTTTTACCCTCAATGATCTCACCTACTCTTGCCTTTTCCCACTCTAGATTCAAGCACAGTTTTACTTGTCCAGATTGAGTACTACTAACCAATAAGCATAACAGCAACACAATTCAATAGAAGGAAAGAAAGAATACCTAAAGAAATGACGAAAGCACAAAACTAGATGCAATTTACTGTTAAGATGAAAAAATAAAAGAAAAGAAAAAAAAACTGTCAAAATATTAGTCACATACGAGATGAAGAAAATGTATGTGGACGATTTTTTTTTAAAGGAAATTGAGCCTGGAAGGAAATAATTCTAAGAGAGAATAAGACCAAACAAGAAGAAAGAGATTATGAATGGTTTAAACAATGTGAGTTTCTCTTCTGGTCTTCTTTTTTTTCAAATTTTATTTTCACTATTTTTCTTTTAGATTTTTTTTTCACGATTTTTTTTCTTTTTTTTTCAGAGTTCCACACTTTTTTTTTCCTCTGATTTTTTCCCACAAAATTTTTTTTTCTATATTTATAAACAGCTGAAATAACAATACCAGAAAAGAACTGACAGAAATTTAAAGAAAAAAAAGATTGAATTTAACCTAGGCTCTGATACCAAAAATGATACGGCAACAACTCAAGAACTAAGCATGAATCACCTCCGAATCAATAGATGTTCCCAAACCTAAATTCAATCAATCTACAAGAACCCTTCACCCCCAAAACAGCAAGGAATTGGTAACAAATAGTATAGAATGTGAAAGAATTGAATTAACGCCACAAGTCAATACTTACTTGATAAGTTGAATCAATCCTTAAAGTAAAATAGTCTGGAATCAAACCTTTCCACTCTCAAAATAATGTTTTAATCAAGTCCCCCACCAACGCACATAAAGAAGGGTTTAAATACCCTTTACAAATGAAACCCTAAAAATCTTAAAGGCTGGGCTATTAATCAGAGGCCCAACACTAATTAATTCATGCACATGACTTTTAAGTGAGGCACATGCATACTAAATACAGATCAGAATATTTTAAAGCCCAATATAATAAAATAAAAGAAGCCCAAATATTCATTTAAAGATAGTTAAGCCTAAGCCCATTTGATTAGACTTCTGCTTCAGATATTTGGCCAAGTGTTTAGCCTTCTAGACTTGGTTCCTCTAATGTGCATAAACACCTCGACATCTCTTTAAGTTCTTCCCCAAGCTTGATCATCATATCCTCTTGAAGTTCTTGTGAAATCAATGCTTGTACATAAATCTGAAGTCGTGCTTTGAGTTTAGAAGAAAGTGATCTTGTAATTAGACCTGCTGGCATCATCAAAACTTCATCATTGCTTTGGTGAGTTGCATCACAATCACTGAAAATGTGTAAACAATAATTAATCTTTAAAAACCAATTCAATAATTCGTTACATTGACTAAGACAATGTTGCGATCAATATTCGATCGCACACTTTAGACATATCAATCACTGAAAATGTGATAACAACAATTAAACATCAATAACCAATTCAATAATTCGTTACTTTGACTTAATTTAATGTTGCAATCAATATTTGATCGTATCCTTTAAACATATCAATCACTGTAAATGTGTAAACAACAATTACTCATTAAAACCCAATTCAATAATTCATTACTTTAACTTAATACAATGTTGCCATCAATTTTCGATCGCACCCTTTAGGCATATCAATCACTAAAAATGTGTAAACAATAACTAATCTTAAATAACTAATTCAATAATTTATTACTTTGACTTGATACAATATTGCGATCAATATTCGATTGCACCCTTTAGACACACAATCACTGAAAATGTGTAAACAACAAAAAATCTTCAATAATCAATTCAATAATTCGTTACTTTGACTTAATACAATGTTGCCATCAATATTCGATCGCACCCTTTAGTCATATCAATAACTAAATATGTGTAAACAATAATTAAATATCAATAACCAATTCAATTATTCATTACTTTAACTTAATACAATGTTGCGATCAATTGTCGATCGCACCCTCTAGACATATCAATCACTGAAAATGAGTAAACAACAATTAATCTTCAATAACCAATTCAATAATTCATTACTTTGACTTAATACAATGTTGCGATCCATATTCGATCGCACCATCTAGACATATGAATCACAGTAAATGTGTAAACAACAATTAATCTTCAATAACCAAATCAATAATACATTACTTTGACTTAATATAATGTTGCGATCAATTGTCAATCGCACCCTTTAGACACACAATCAATGAAAATGTGTAAACAACAATTAATCTTCAATAACCAATTCAATAATTAATTTCTATAACTTAATACATTGTTGCGATCAATATTTGATCGGACCCTTTAGACATATCAATCACTGAAAATGTGTAAAGAAAAATTAAATATCAATAACCAATTCAATAAGTCATTACTTTAACTTAATACAATGTTGGGATCAATTGTCGATCGCACCCTTTAGACATATAAATCACTGAAAATGTGTAAACAACAATTAAATATCAATAACCAATTCAATAATTTATTACTTTAACTTAATAAAATGTTGCGATTCATTATCGATCGCAACCTCTACACATATCAATCAATAAAAAATGTGTAAACAACAATTAAACTTAAATAACCAATTCAATAATTGATTACTTTGACTTAATACAATGTTCCGATCAATATACGATCGCACTCTTTGTACATATCAATCACTGTAAATGTGTAAACAATAATTAAATTTTTATAACCAATTCAATAATTTATTACTTTGACTTAATATAATGGTGCGATCAATATTCGAACGCACCCTTTAGACATATCAATCACTGAAAATCTGTAAACAACAATTAAACATCAATAACCAATTCAATAATTCATTACTTTGACTTAATACAATGTTGCGATCAATATTCGATATCACCCTTTAGACATATCAATCACTGTAAATGAGTTAACAACAATTAATCTTCAATAACCAATTCAATAATTCATTACTTTGACTTAATACAATGTTACGATCAATTGTCGATCGCACCCTTTAGACACACATCACTGAAAATGTGTAAACAACAATTAATCTTCTATAACCAATTCAATAATTCATTACTTTGACTTAATATAGTGTTGCGATCAATATTCGATCGCACCATTTAGACATATCAATCACTCTAAATGTGTAAACACCAATTAATCTTTAATATTCAATTCAATAATTCATTACTTTAACTTAATACAATGTTGCGATCAATATTCGATCGCACCCTTTACACATATCAATCAATGAAAATGTGTAAACAACAATTAATCATCAATAACCAATTCAACAATTTATTACTTTGACTTATGACAATGTTGCGATCAATTGTCGATCGCACCCTTAAGACATATCAATCTATGAAAATGAGTAAACAACAATTAATCATCAATAACCAATTCAATAATTCATAAGATTAACTTAATACAATATTGCGACCAATTGTCGATCGCACCCTTTGGACATGTCAATCACTGAATATGTGTAAACAACAATTAATCTTCAATAACGAATTCAAAAATTTATTACTTTGACTTAATACATTGTTCCGATCAATATTGGATCGCACCATTTAGACATATCAATCACTAAAATGTGTAAACAACAATTAAATATCAATAACAAATTCAAAAATTCATTACTTTAAATTAATACAATATAACGATCAATTGTCGATCCCACCCTTTAGACATATCAATCAATAAAAATTTGTAAACAACAATTAATCGTCAATAACCAATTCAATAATTCATTGCTTTTACTTAATACACTGTTGCGATCCATATTCGATCGCACCCTTTAGACATATCAATGACTGTAAATGTGTAAAGAACAATTAATCTTCAATTACTAATTCAATAATTTATTACTTTGACTTTATAAAATGTTGCGATCCATATTCGATCGCACCCTTTAGACTTATCAGTCACTGAAAATGTGTAAACAACAATTAAACATCAATAAACAATTCAATATGTCATTACTTTAACTTATTACAATGTTGCGATCAATTGTCTATCGCACCCTTTAGATATATCAATCTTTGAAAATGTGTAAACAACAATTAAATATCAATAACCAATTCAACAATTCATTACTTTAACTTAATACAATGTTGCGATGAATTGTCTATTGCACCCTCTAGACATATTAATCACTAAAAATGTGTAAACAACAATTAATCTTCAATAACCAATTCAATAATTCATTACTTTGACTTAATACAATGTTGCGATCCATATTCGATGGCTCCCTTTAGACATATCAATCACTGTAAATGTGTAAACAACAATTAATTACTTTAAATTAATACAATGTTGCGATCAATTGTCGATCGCACCCTCTAGACCTATCAATCACTAAAAATGTGGAAACAACAATTAATCTTCAAAAACCAAGTCAATAATTCATTACTTTAACTTAATACAATGTTGCGATAAATATTCGATCGCACCCTTTAGATATATCAATCACTGTAAATGTGTAAACAAAAATTAATCTTCAATAACCAATTTAATAATTCATTACTTTGACTTAATACAATGTTGTGATCAATATTCGATCGCACCCTTTAGACATATCAATCATTGAAAATGTGTAAACAACAATTATATATCAATAACCAATTCAATAATTCGTTACTTTGACTTAATACAATGTTGTGATCAATATTCGATCGCACCCTTTAGACATATCAATCACTGTAAATGTGTTAACATAATTAATCTTCAATAACCAATTTAATAATTCATTACGTTGACATAATACAATGTTGCGATCAATATTCGATAGCACCATTTAGACATAGCAATCACTGAAAATGTGTAAACAATATTTAAATATCAATTACCAATTCAATAATTCATTACTTTAATTTAATATAATGTTGCGATCAATTGTCAATCGTACCCTCTAGACATATCAATCACTAAATATGTGTAAACAACCATTACTCTTCAATACCCAATTCATTAATCCATTACTTTGACTTAATACAATGTTGCGCTCAATATTCGTTCGCACCCTTTAGACATATCAATCACTGTTAATCTGTAAACAAAAATTACTCTTTAAAACTCAATTCAATCATTCATTACTTTAACTTAATACAATGTTGCGTTTAATTGTCGATCGCACTCTTTAGACATATCAATAACTGAAAATGTGTTAACAACAATTTATCTTCAATAACCAATTCAATAATTCAATACTTTGACATAATAAAATGTTGCGATCAATGTTCGATCGCACCCTTTAAACATATAAATCACTATAAATGTGTAAACAACAATTAATCTTCAATAACCAATTTAATAGTTCATTACTTTGACTTAATACAATGTTGCGATCAATATTCCATCGCACCATTTAGACAAATCAATCACTGAAATGTGTAAACAACAATTAAATATCAATAACCAATTCAATAATTCGTTAGTTTGACTTAATACAATGTTGCGATCACTCTTCGATAGCTCCCTTTAGACATATCAATCATTATAAATGTGTTAAAAACAATTAATCTTCAATAACCAATTTAATAATTCATTACTTTGACTTAATACATTGTTGCGATCAATATTCAATCGCACCCTTTAGACATATCAATCACTGAAAATGTGTAAACGACAATTAAATATCAATAACCAATTCGATAATTTATTACTTTAACTTAATATAATGTTGCGATCAATTGTCGATCGCACTCTCTAGACATATCAATCACTAAAAATGTGTAAACAACAATTACTCTTCAATAAAAATTCAATAATTCATTACTTTGACTTAATAAAATATTGCGATCAATATTCGATCGAACCCTTTAGACATATCAATTTCTTTAAATTTGTAAACAACAATTAATCTTTAATTCCGAATTCAATAATTCATTACTTTTGACTTAATACAATGTTGCGATCAATATTCATTGCACCCTTTAGCCATATCAATCACTGAAAATGTGTAAACAACAATTAATCTTCAATACCCAATTCAATAATTCATTACTTTAACTTAATACAATGTTGCGCTTAATTGTCGATCGCACCATTTAGACATATCAATCACTAAAAATGTGTTAACAAAAATTTATCATCAATAACCAATTCAATAATTCAATACTTTGACTTAATAAAATGTTGCCATCAATATTTGATCGCACCCTTTAAACATATCAATCACTGTCAATGTGTAAAAAACAATTAATCATGAATAAACAATTTAATTATTCATTACTTTGACTTAATACACTATTGCGATTCATATTCAATCTCACCGTTTAGACATATCAATCACTGAAAATGTGTGAACAATAATTAAATATCAATAACCAATTCAATAATTCGTTACTTTGACTTAATACAATGTTGCGATCAAAATTCAATCGCACCCTTTAGACATATCAATTAGTGAAAGTGTGTAAACAACAATTAAATATCAATAACAAATTCGATAATTCATTACTTTAACTTAATATAATATTGCGATCAATTGTCGATCGCACTATGTAGACATATCAAACACTAAAAATGTGTAAACAACAATTACTCTTTAATAACCAATTCTATAATTCATTACATTGACTTAATAAAATGTTGCGATCAATATTCGATCACAGCCTTTAGACAAATCAATCACCGTAAATGTGTAAACAATTAATCTTTAATTCCGAATTCAATAATTCATTTTTTTTACTTAACAAAATATTGCGATCAATTGTCGATCGCACCTTTTAAAGATTGCACTGAAAATGTGTAACCAACAATTAATCATCAAAAACCAATTCAATAATTCATTACTTTGACTAAATACAATGTTGCCATCAATATTCATTGCACCCTTTAGACATATCAATCACTGGAAATGTGTAAACAACAATTAATCTTCAATACCCAATTCAATAATTCATTACTTTAACTTAATACAATGTTGCGCTTAACTGTCGATCACACCCTTTAGACATATCAATCACTGAAAATGTGTTAACAACAATTTATCATCAATAACCATTTCAATAATTCAATACTTTGACTTAATAAAATGTTGCAATCAATATTCAATGGCACCCTTTAAACATATCAATCAATGTAAATGTGTAAACAATAATTAATCACCAATAACCAATTTAATTATTCATTACTTTGACTTAATACAATGTTGCGATCAATATTCGATCGCACCCTTTAGACATATCAATCACTGAAAATGTGTAAACAACAATTAATCTTCAATAACCAATTCAATAATTCATTACTTTGACTTAATATAATGTTGCGATCAATATTCGATCGCACCCTTTAGACACACAATCATTGAAAATGTGTAAAGAACAATTAATCTTTAATAACCAATTCAATAATCCGTTACTTCGACTTAATACAATGCTGCGATCAATATTGGATCGCACCCTTTAGACATATCAATCACTGTTAATGTGTATACAACCATTAATCTTCAATACCCAATTCAATAATTAATTACTTAACTTTAATAAAATGTTGCAATCAATTGTCGATCGCACCCTTTAGACAAATCAATCACTGAAAATGTGTAAACAATAATTAATCTTCAATAAACAATTCAATAATTTATTACTTTGACTTAATACAATATTGCGATCAATATTCGATCGCACCCTTTAGGCACACAATCACTTAAAATTTGCCAACAATAATTAATCTTCAATAACCAATTCAATAATTCGTTACTTTGACTTAAGACAATGTTACGATCAATATTCTATCTCACCTGTTAGACATATCAATCAGTGTAAATGTGTAAACAACAGTTAATCTTCAATACCCAATTCAATAATTCATTACTTTAACTTAATACAATGTTGCGATCAATATTTGATCGCACCTTTTAGATATATCAGTCACTTAAAATTTGTAAACAACAATTAATATTCAATAACCAATTCAATAATTCATGATTTGACTTAAGACAATGTTGCGATCAATATTCGATCGCACTCATTAGATACATCAATCACTGAAAATGTGAAAACAACAATTAATCTTCAATAATAACTTCAATAATTCAATACCTTGACTTAATACAATGTTGCGATCAATATTCGATCGCACCCTTTAGGCACACAATCACTTAAAATTTGCAAACAACAATTAATCTTCAATAACCAATTCAATAATTCGTTACTTTGACTTAATACAATGTTACGATCAATATTCTATCTCACCTGTTAGACATATCAATCAGTGTAAATGTGTAAACAACAGTTAATCTTCAATACCCAATTCAATAATTCATTACTTTAACTTAATACAATGTTGCGATCAATATTTGATCGCACCTTTTAGATATATCAGTCACTTAAAATTTGTAAACAACAATTAATATTCAATAACCAATTCAATAATTCATGATTTGACTTAAGACAATGTTGCGATCAATATTCGATCACACTCATTAGATACATCAATCACAGAAAATGTGTAAACAACAATTAATCTTCAATAATAACTTCAATAATTCAATACCTTGACTTAATACAATGTTGCGATCAATATTCGATCGCACCCTTTAGGCACACAATCACTTAAAATTTGCAAACAACAATTAATCTTCAATAACCAATTCAATAATTCGTTACTTTGACTTAATACAATGTTACGATCAATATTCTATCGCACCTTTTAGACATATCAATCACTATAAATGTGTAAACAACAGTTAATCTTCAATACCAAATTCAATAATTCATTACTTTAACTGAATACAATGTTGCGATCAATATTTGATCGCACCTTTTAGACATATCATTCACTTAAAATGTGTAAACAACAATTATACATAAATAACCAATTCAATAATTCATTACTTTAACTTAATACAATGTTTCGACCAATTGTCGATCGCACCCTCTACACATATCAATCACTAAAAATGTGTAAACAATAATTATTGTTCAATAACCAATTTAACAATTCATTACTTTCGCTTAATACAATGTTGCGAGCAATATTCGATCGCACCCTTTAGACATATCAATCACAGTAAATTTGTAAACAACAATTAATCTTCAATAACCAATTCAATAATTAATTACTTTGACTTAATACAATGTTGCGATCAATATTCGATAGCACCCTTTAGACATATCAATCAATATAAATCTGTAAACAACAATTAATCTTCAATACCCAATTCAATAATTCATCACTTTCACTTAATACAATGTTGCGATCAATTGTCGATCGCACTTTTTAGACCTATCTATCACACAGAAAGTGTAAAAAACATTAAATCTTCAATAACCAATTCAATAATTGATTACTTTAATTGAATACAATGTTGTGATTAATTGTCGATCGCACCCTTTAGACATATAAAATACTGAAAATGTGTAAACAACAATTAATATTCAATAACCAATTCAATAATTCATTACTTTGACTTAATACAATGTTGGGATCAATATTCTATCGTACCCTTTAGACATATCAATCACTATAAATGTGTAAACAGCAAATAATCTTCAATACCCAATTTAATAACTAATTACTCTAACTTAATACAGTGTTGCGATCAATTGTCGATCGCACTCTTTAGACATATCAATCACTTTAAATGTGTAAACAACAATTAATCTTTAATACCATATTCAATAATTCATTACTTTAACTTAGTACAATATTGTGATCAGTTGTCGATCGCACTCTTTAGACATATGAATCACTGAAAATGTATAATCAACAATTAATATACAATAACCAATTTAGTTATTCATTTCTTTGACTTAATACAATATTGCGATCAATTGTCGATCTTACCCTTTAGACATATCAATCACTGAAAATGTGTAAACAACAATTAAACTTCAATACCCAATTCAATAATTCATCACTTTAACTTAATACAATGTTGCGATCAATTGTCGATCGCACCCTTTAGACATATCAATCACTTAAAATGTGTAAAAATATTTAATCTTCAATAACAAATTCAATAATTAATTACTTTAACTTAATACAATGTTGCGATCAATATTTGGTCGCACTCTTAAGACATATCGCTTACTGTAAATGTGTAAACAATAATTAATCTTCAATACCCAATTCAATAATTGATTACTTTAACTTAATACAATATTGCGATCAATTAACGACCACACCCTTTAGACATATCAATCAAAGAAAATGTGTAAACTACGATTATTCTTCAATAACCAACTCAATCATTCAATACTTTGACTTGGTACAATGTTGCGATCAATATTCAGTCGCACCCTTAAGACATATCAATCACTGTAAATGTGTAAACAAAAATTAATCTTGAATACCCAATTCAATATTTCATCACTTTAACTTAATACAATGTTGCGATCAATTGTCGAACGCACTCTTTAGACATATCAATCACACAAAAAGTGTAAAAAACATTTAATCTTCAATAACCAATTCAATAATTCATTACTTTGACTTAATAAAATGTTGCGATAAATATTTGTTCACCCTTTATACATATCAATCACTAAAAATGTGTAAAGAAAATAATTAATCTTCAATACCCAATTCAATAATTCATTACTTTAACTAAATACAATGTTGTGATTAATTGTCGGTCGCACCCTTTAGACATATAAAATACTAAAAATGTGTAAACAACAATTAATCTTCAATAACAAATTCAATAATTCATTACTTTGACTTAATATAATGTTGCGATCAATTTTCTACCGTACCCTTTAGACATATCAATCACTATAAATGTGTAAACAACAATTAATTTTCAATACCCAATTCAATAATTAATTACTTTAACTTAATACAGTGTTGCGATCAATTGTCGATCGCACCCTTTAGACTTATCAATCACTGTAAATGTTTAAACAACAATTAATCTTCAATACCATATTCAATAATTCATTATTTTAACTTTATATATAGTTGCGATCCATATTCGATCGCACCCTTTAGACATATCAATCACTACAAATGTGTAAACAACAATTAAATCTTCAATACCCAATTCAATAGTTCATTACTTTAACTTAATACAATGTTGTGGTCAATCTTCGATCGCACTCTTTATACATACCAATCACTCAAAATGTATAAACAACAATTAAACATCAATAACTAATTCAATAATTCATCACTTTAACTTAATACAGTGTAGCGATCAATTGTCGATTGCATCCTTTAGACATATCAATCACTGAAAATGTGTACATAACAATTAATCTTTAATATCCAATTCATTAATTCATTACATTAACTTAATACAATGTTGCGATCATTTGTCGATCGCATTCTTTAGACATACCAATCACTGAAAATGTGTAAACAAGGATTAATCTTGAATAACCAATTCAATAATTCATTACTTTAACTTATTACAATGTTGCGATCAATATTCGATTGCACCCTTTGGACACATCAATCATAGAAAATGTGTAAACAACAATAATTATTGAATAAGCAATTCAATAATTTATTACTTTAACTTAATACAATATTGCGATAAATATTCGATTGCACCCTTTAGAGACATCAATCACAGAAAATGTGTAAACAACAATTAATCTTAAATAACGAATTCAATAATTCATTACTTTGAATCTATACAATGATGCGATCAATATTCGATCGCACCCTTTAGACATATCAGTCATTGTAAATGTCTAAACAACAATTAATCTTTAATAACCAATTCAATAATTCATTAATTTGAATGAATATAATGTTGCAGTCAATATTCGATTGCACCCTTTAGATATATCAATAACTAAAAATATGTAAACAACAATTAATCTTCAATAACTAATTCAATATTTCATTACTTTGACATAATACAATGTTGTGATCAATTGTTGATCGCATTCTTTAGATATATCAATCACTCAAAAATGTGTAAACAATAATTAATCTTGAATAACCAATTCAATAATTCATTACTTCAACTTAATAGAATGTTGCGATCAATATTCGATCGCACCCTTTAGACATATCAATCACTGAAAAATGTGTAAACAACAATTAAACATCAATAACCAATTCAATAATTCATTACTTTGACTTAATACAATGTTGCGATCAATATTCGATCACATCCTTTAGACATATCAATCACTTAAAATGTGTAAACAACAATTAAACATCAATAACCAATTCAAAAATTCATTACTTTAACTTATTACAATGTTGCAATCACATGTCAATCGCACCCTTCAGACATAACAACCACTTAAAATGTGTAAACAACAATTAATCATCAATAACCAATTCAATAATTCAATACTTTGACTTAATACAATTCTGCGATCAATATTCAATCGCACCCTTTAGACATATGAATCACTTTAAATGTGTAAACAACAATTAATCTTCAATAACCAATTCAATAATTCATTACTTTGACTTAATACAACGTTGCGATCAATATTCGATCGCACTCTTTAGATATATCAATCACTTAAAATGTGTAAACAACAATTAATCTTCAATAACTAATATAATAATTCATTATTTCGACTTAATATAATGTTGCGATCAATATTCGATCGCACCCTTTAGACATAGCAATCATTTAAAATGTGTAAACAACAATTAAACATCAATAACCAATTCAAAAATTCATTACTTTAACTTAATACAACGTAGCAATCAATTTTCGATCGCACCCTTTAGACATACCAATCACTAAAAAAGTGTAAACAACAACTAATCTTCAATAACCAATTCAATAATTCATTACTTTAAATAAGTACAATGATGAGATCAATATTCAATCGCACAATTTAGATATATCAATTAATGAAAATGTGTAAATAGATATTACTCTTCAATAGCCAAATCAATAATTCATTACTTTCACTTAATACAATATTTCAATCAATATTCGATCGCACTTTTTTAGATATATCAATCACTGTAAATGCGTAAACAACCATTAGTCTTCAATACACAATTCAATAATTCATTACTTTAACTTAATACAATATTGCGATTAATAGTCGATCGCACACTTTAAAGATATCAATCACTAAAAATGTGTAAATATCTTCAATAACCAATTCAATAATTCATTTCTTTGACTTAATACAATGTTGTGATCAATACTCGATTGCACCTTTTAGATATATCAATTACTGGAAATGTGTAAACAACAATTAATCTTCAATAACCAATTCAATAATTCATTACTTTGACTTCATACAATGTTGCGATCAATATTCAATTGCACCCTTTGAACATATCAACCACTGTAAATGTGTAAACATCAATTAATCTTCAATAATTCATTATTTTGAATTAATACATTTCTTTGTCTTAATACAATCTTCCGATCAATATTCGATCGCACTTTTTAGACATATCAATCACTTAAAATGTGTAAACAAAAATTTATCTTCAATAACCAATTCAATAATTCATTACTTTGAATTAATTCAATGTTGCAATCAAAATTTTATCGCACCCTTTAGACATATCAATCAATGAAAATGTGTAAACAACAATTAATCTTCAATAACCAATTTAATAATTTATTATTTTCACTTAATACAATGTTACGATCAATATTGATCGCACCTTTAGATATATCAATCACAGAAAATGTGTAAACAACAATTTAACATCAATAACAGATTCAATAATTCATTATTTTAACTTATTACAATGTTGCGATCAATTGTCGATCGCACCCTTTAGACATATCAATCACTGAAAATGTGTAAACAATAATTAATCTTCAGTAACAAATTCAATAATTTATTACTTTAACTTAATACAATGTTGCGATCAATATTCGATTGCACCCTTTAGACATATCAATCACTGTAAATCTGTAAACAACAATTAATCTTCAATACCCAATTCAATAATTCATTACTTTAACTTAATACAATGTTGCGATCAATTGTTGACCGCACCATTTAGGCATATCAATCACTGTAAATCTGTAAACAATAATTAATCTTCAATAACTAATTCAATAAGTCATTACTTTGACTTAATACAATGTTACGATCAATATTCGATCGCACTCTTTAGATATATCAATCACTTAAAATGTGTAAACAACAATTAATCTTTAATAACCAATTCAATAATTCATTACTTTGACTTAATACAATGTTACGATCAATATTCGATCGCACCCTTTAGATATATCAATTACTAAAAATGTGTAAACAACAATTAAACACCAATAATAGATTCAATAATTCATTACTTGAACTTAATACAATGTTGCGATAAATTATCGACCGCACCATTTAGACATATCAATCACTAAAAATCTGTAAACAAAAATTAATCTTCAAAAACAAATTCAATAATTAATTACTTTAACTTAATACATTGTTGCGATCAATATTCAATCACAACCTTTAGACATATCAATCACTGTAAATGTGTAAACAACAATTAATCATCAATAACAATTTCTATAATTCACTACTTAGACTTTATACAATGTTGCGATCCATATTCGATCGCACCCTTTAGACAAATCAATCACTGTAAATGTGTAAACAACAATTAATCTTCAATAACCAATTCAATAATTCATTTCTTTGACTTAATACAATGTTGTGATCAATACTCGATTGCACCTTTTAGATATATCAATTACTGGAAATGTGTAAACAACAATTAATTTTCAATAACCAATTCAATAATTCATTACTTTGACTTCATACAATGTTGCGATCAATATTCAATTGCACCCTTTGAACATATCAACCACTGTAAATGTGTAAAACAATTAATCTTCAATAATTCATTATTTTGAATTAATACATTTCTTTGTCTTAATACAATGTTCCAATCAATATTCGATCGCACTTTTTAGACATATCAATCACTTAAAATGTGTAAACAAAAATTTATCTTCAATAACCAATTCAATAATTCATTACTTTGAATTAATACAATGTTGCGATCAAAATTTTATCGCACCCTTTAGACATATCAATCAATGAAAATGTGTAAACAACAATTAATCTTCAATAACCAATTTAATAATTCATTATTTTCACTTAATACAATGTTACGATCAATACTGATCGCACATTTAGATATATCAATCACAGAAAATGTGTAAACAACAATTTAACATCAATAACAGATTCAATAATTCATTATTTTAACTTATTACAATGTTGCGATCAATTGTCGATCGCACCCTTTAGACATATCAATCACTGAAAATATGTAAACAATAATTAATCTTCAATAACCAATTAAATAATTCATTACTTTAACTTAATACAATGTTGCGATCAATATTCGATTGCACCCTTTAGACATATCAATCACTGTAAATCTGTAAACAACAATTAATCTTCAATACCCAATTCAATAATTCATTACTTTAATTTAATACAATGTTGCGATCAATTGTTGATCGCACCATTTAGACATATCAATCACTGTAAATCTGTAAATAATAATTAATCTTCAATAACTAATTCAATAAGTCATTACTTTGACTTAATACACTGTTACGATCAATATTCGATCGCACTCTTTAGATATATCAATCACTTAAAATGTGTAAACAACAATTAATCTTTAATAACCAATTCAATAATTCATTACTTTGACTTAATACAATGTTACGATCAATATTCGATCGCACCCTTTAGATATATCAATTACTAAAAATGTGTAAACAACAATTAAACACCAATAATAGATTCAATAATTCATTACTTGAACTTAATACAATGTTGCGATAAATTATCGACCGCACCATTTAGACATATCAATCACTAAAAATCTGTAAACAAAAATAAATCTTCAATAACAAATTCAATAATTAATTACTTTAACTTAATACATTGTTGCGATCAATATTCGATCACAACCTTTAGACATATCAATCACTGTAAATGTGTAAGCAACAATTAATCATCAATAACCATTTCTATAATTCACTCTTTAGACTTTATACAATGTTTCGATCAATATTCGATCGCACCCTTTAGACAAATCAATCACTGTAAATGTGTAAACAATAATTAATCTTCAATAACCAATTCAATAATTCATTTCTTTGACTTAATACAATGTTGTGATCAATACTCGATTGCACCTTTTAGATATATCAATTACTGGAAATGTGTAAACAACAATTAATTTTCAATAACCAATTCAATAATTCATTACTTTGACTTCATACAATGTTGCGATCAATATTCAATTGCACCCTTTGAACATATCAACCACTGTAAATGTGTAAACATCAATTAATCTTCAATAATTCATTATTTTGAATTAATACATTTCTTTGTCTTAATACAATGTTCCAATCAATATTCGATCGCACTTTTTAGACATATCAATCACTTAAAATGTGTAAACAAAAATTTATCTTCAATAACCAATTCAATAATTCATTACTTTGAATTAATACAATGTTGCGATCAAAATTTTATCGCACCCTTTAGACATATCAATCAATGAAAATGTGTAAACAACAATTAATCTTCAATAACCAATTTAATAATTCATTATTTTCACTTAATACAATGTTACGATCAATACTGATCGCACATTTAGATATATCAATCACAGAAAATGTGTAAACAACAATTTAACATCAATAACAGATTCAATAATTCATTATTTTAACTTATTACAATGTTGCGATCAATTGTCGATCGCACCCTTTAGACATATCAATCACTGAAAATATGTAAACAATAATTAATCTTCAATAACCAATTAAATAATTCATTACTTTAACTTAATACAATGTTGCGATCAATATTCGATTGCACCCTTTAGACATATCAATCACTGTAAATCTGTAAACAACAATTAATCTTCAATACCCAATTCAATAATTCATTACTTTAATTTAATACAATGTTGCGATCAATTATTGATCGCACCATTTAGACATATCAATCACTGTAAATCTGTAAATAATAATTAATCTTCAATAACTAATTCAATAAGTCATTACTTTGACTTAATACACTGTTACGATCAATATTAGATCGCACTCTTTAGATATATCAATCACTTAAAATGTGTAAACAACAATTAATCTTTAATAACCAATTCAATAATTCATTACTTTGACTTAATACAATGTTACGATCAATATTCGATCGCACCCTTTAGATATATCAATTACTAAAAATGTGTAAACAACAATTAAACACCAATAATAGATTCAATAATTCATTACTTGAACTTAATACAATGTTGCGATAAATTATCGACCGCACCATTTAGACATATCAATCACTAAAAATCTGTAAACAAAAATAAATCTTCAATAACAAATTCAATAATTAATTACTTTAACTTAATACATTGTTGCGATCAATATTCGATCACAACCTTTAGACATATCAATCACTGTAAATGTGTAAGCAACAATTAATCATCAATAACCATTTCTATAATTCACTCTTTAGACTTTATACAATGTTTCGATCAATATTCGATCGCACCCTTTAGACAAATCAATCACTGTAAATGTGTAAACAATAATTAATCTTCAATAACCAATTCAATAATTCATTTCTTTGACTTAATACAATGTTGTGATCAATACTCGATTGCACCTTTTAGATATATCAATTACTGGAAATGTGTAAACAACAATTAATTTTCAATAACCAATTCAATAATTCATTACTTTGACTTCATACAATGTTGCGATCAATATTCAATTGCACCCTTTGAACATATCAACCACTGTAAATGTGTAAACATCAATTAATCTTCAATAATTCATTATTTTGAATTAATACATTTCTTTGTCTTAATACAATGTTCCAATCAATATTCGATCGCACTTTTTAGACATATCAATCACTTAAAATGTGTAAACAAAAATTTATCTTCAATAACCAATTCAATAATTCATTACTTTGAATTAATACAATGTTGCGATCAAAATTTTATCGCACCCTTTAGACATATCAATCAATGAAAATGTGTAAACAACAATTAATCTTCAATAACCAATTTAATAATTCATTATTTTCACTTAATACAATGTTACGATCAATACTGATCGCACATTTAGATATATCAATCACAGAAAATGTGTAAACAACAATTTAACATCAATAACAGATTCAATAATTCATTATTTTAACTTATTACAATGTTGCGATCAATTGTCGATCGCACCCTTTAGACATATCAATCACTGAAAATATGTAAACAATAATTAATCTTCAATAACCAATTAAATAATTCATTACTTTAACTTAATACAATGTTGCGATCAATATTCGATTGCACCCTTTAGACATATCAATCACTGTAAATCTGTAAACAACAATTAATCTTCAATACCCAATTCAATAATTCATTACTTTAATTTAATACAATGTTGCGATCAATTGTTGATCGCACCATTTAGACATATCAATCACTGTAAATCTGTAAATAATAATTAATCTTCAATAACTAATTCAATAAGTCATTACTTTGACTTAATACACTGTTACGATCAATATTCGATCGCACTCTTTAGATATATCAATCACTTAAAATGTGTAAACAACAATTAATCTTTAATAACCAATTCAATAATTCATTACTTTGACTTAATACAATGTTACGATCAATATTCGATCGCACCCTTTAGATATATCAATTACTAAAAATGTGTAACCAACAATTAAACAACAATAATAGATTCAATAATTCATTACTTGAACTTAATACAATGTGGCGATAAATTGTCGACCGCACCATTTAGACATATCAATAACTAAAAATCTGTAAACAAAAATTAATCTTCAATAACAAATTCAATAATTAATTACTTTAACTTAATACATTGTTGCGATCAATATTCGATCACAACCTTTAGACATATCAATCACTGTAAATGGGTAAACAACAATTAATCATCAATAACCATTTCTATAATTCACTATTTAGACTTTACACAATGTTGCGATCAATATTCGATCGCACCCTTTAGACAAATCAATCACTGTAAATGTGTAAACAATAATTAATCTTCAATAACCAATTCAATAATTCATTTCTTTGACTTAATACAATGTTGTGATCAATACACGATTGCACCTTTTAGATATATCAATTACTGGAAATGTGTAAACAACAATTAATCTTCAATAACCAATTCAATAATTCATTACTTTGACTTCATACAATGTTGCGATCAATATTATATCGCACCCTTTAGATATATCAAAAACTTAAAATGTGTAAACAAAAATTAATCTTCAATAACAAATTTAATAATTCATTACTTTGACTTAATACAATGTTGCGATCAATATTCGGTCGCACACTTTAGACATATCAATCACTGAAAATGTTTAAACAACAATTATCTTCAATAACCAATTCAATAATTCATTACTTTAACTTAATACAATATTGCGATAAATTGTCGATCGCACCCTTTAGACAAATTAATCACTGAAAATGTGTAAACAACAATTAATCTTCAATAACCAATTCAATAATTCATTTCTTTGACTTAATACAATGTTGCAATCAATATTCGATCGCACCCTTTAGATATATCAATCACTGAAAATGTGTAAACAACAATTAATCTTCAATAACCAATTCAATATTTTATTACTTTGACTTACTACAATGTTGCGATGAATATTCAATCGCACCTTTTAAACATATCAATCACAGTAAATTTGTAAACAACAAATAATCTTCAATAGCTAATTCAATAATTCAAAATTTTGACTTAATACAATATTGAGATCAATATTCGATCGCACCCTTTAGACATATCTATCACTTAAAATGTCTAAACAACAATTAATCTTCAATAACTAATTCAATAATTCATTACTTTGACTTAATACAATGTTGCGACCAATATTCAATCGCACCTTTAAGATATATTAATCCCTGAAATGTGTAAACAACAATTAATTTTCAAGAACCAATTAAATAATTCATAACTTTGACTTAATACAATGTTGCGAATAGTATTCAATCACACCATTTAGACATATCAATCAATGAAAATGTGTAAATAACAATTACTCTTTTGTAACAAATTCAATAATTCATTACTTGAACTTAATACAACGTTGCGATCAATTGTCTATCGCACCCTTTAGTCATATGAATCACTAAAAAAGTGTAAACAACAATTCATCTTCAATAACCAATTCAATAAATCATTAATTTAACTTAGTACAATGTTGCGATCAATATTCAATCGCACCAATTAGACATATCAATCACTTAAAATGTGTAAACAAAACTTAATCTTCAATAACCAATTCAGTAATTCATTACTTTAACTTAATACGATGTTGGGATCAATATTCCATCACAACCATTAGATATATCAATAACTATAAATGTGTAAACAACAAGTAATCATCAATAACCATTTCTATAATTCATTACTTTGACTTCAGACAATGTTGCGATCAATATTCGATCGCACCCTTTAGACATATCAATCATTGTAAATGTGTAAACAATAATTTATCTTCATTAACCAATTAAATTATTCATTTCTTTGACTTATACAATGTTGCGATCAATATTCGATCGCACCCTTTAGATATATCAATTACTGAAAATGTGTAAACTACAATTAATCTTCAAAAACCAATTCAATAATTCATTACTTTCACTTAATACAATGTTGCGATCAATATTCTATCGCACCCTTTAGATATATCAAAAACTTAAAATGTGTAAACAAAAATTAATCTTCAATAACCAATTCAAAAATTCATTACTATGACTTAATACAATATTGCGATCAATATTCAATCGCACCTTTTAGACATATTAATCACTGTAAATGTTTAAACAACAATTAATCTTCAATAACCAATTAAATAATTCATTACTTTGATTTTATACAATGTTGTGATCAATATTCAATCGTACCTTTTAGACACATCAATCACTGTAAATGTAAAAATAACAATTAATATTTAATAACCAATTCAATAATTCATTTCTTTACTTAATACAATGGTGCGATCAATATTAAATCGCATGATTTAGACATATAAATCAATGAAAATGTGTAAATAGCAATTACTCTTCAAAAACCAATTCAATAATTCATTACTTTAACTTAATACAACGTTGCGATCAATTGTCGATCGAACCCTTTAGACATATCAATAACTGTAAATGTGTAAACAATAATTAATCTTCAATAACCAATTCAATAATTCATTTTTTTGACTTATACAATGTTGCGATCAATACTCGACGGCACCCTTTAGATATTTCAATTACTGAAAATGTGTAAACAACAATTAATCTTCAATAACCAATTCAATAATTCATTACTTTCACTTATTACAATGTTGCGATCAATATTCTATCGCCCCCTTTAGATATATCAAAAACTTAAAATGTGTAAACAAAAATTAATCTTCAATAATTCATTACTTTGACTTAATACAATGTTGCGATCAATATTAGATCACACATTTTAGACATATTAATCACTGTAAATGTTAAAATAATTAATCTTCAATAACCAATTCAATAATTAATTACTTTGACTTTATACAATGTTGCGATCAATATTCAATCTTACCTTTTAGACAAATCAATCACTGTAAATAAATAATTAATAATTAATCTTTAATAACCAATTCAATAATTCATTTCTTTACTTAATACAATGGTGCAATCAATATTCAATCGCACCATTTAGACATATAAATGAAAATGTGTTAATAGCAATTACTCTTCAATAACAAATTCAATAATTCATTACTTTAACTTAATTCAACGTTGCGATCAATTGTCGATCGCACCCTTTAGACATATCAATCACTGTAAATGTGTAAACAATAATTAATCTTCAATAACCAATTCAATAATTCATTTTTTTGACTTATACAATGTTGCGATCAATACTCGACGGCACCCTTTAGATATATCAATTACTGGAAATGTGTAAACGACAATTAATCTTCAATAACCAATTCAATAATTCATTACTTTCACTTAATACAATGTTACGATCAATATTCTATCGCCCCCTTTAGATATATCAAAAACTTAAAATGAGTAAACAAAAATTAATCTTCAATAACCAATTCAATAATTCATTACTTTGACTTAATACAATGTTGCGATCAATATTCGATCACACCTTTTAGACATATTAATCACTATCAATGTGTAAACAACAATTAATCTTCAATAACCAATTCAATAATTCATTACTTTGACTTTATACAATGTTGCGATCAATATTTTATCGCACCTTTTGGACACATCAATCACTGTAAATGTATAAACAACAATAAATCTTTAATAACCAATTCAATAATTCATTTCTTTACTTAATACAATGGTGCGACCAATATTCAATCGCACCATTTAGACATATCAATCAATGAAAAAGTGTAAATAGCAATTACTCTTCAATAACCAATTCAATAATTCATTATTTTAACTTAATACAACGTTGCGATCAATTGTCGATCGCACCCTTTAGACAAATCAATCACTAAAAAAGTGTAAACAACAATTAATCTTCAATAACCAATTCAATAATTCATTACTTTAACTTAGTACAATGTTGCGATCAATATTCAATCGCACCATTTAGACATACCAATAACTGAAAATACGCAAACAAATCTTCAATAACCAATTCAATAATTCGTTACTTTGACTTAATACAATCTTGCGATCAATATTCGATCGCACCCTTTAGAAATATCAATAACTGAAAATGTGTAAACAACAATTAATCTTCAATAAACAATTCAATAACTCATTTATTGGACTTAATACAATGTTGCGATCAATATTCGATGCACCCTTTAGATATATCAATCACTGAAAATGTGTAAACAACAATTAATATTCAATAACCAATTTAATAATTCATTACTTTGTTTTAATACAATGTTGCATCAATATTCGATCGCATCCTTTAGACATATCTATCACTTTAAATGTGTAAACAAGAATTAATCTTCAATAACCAATTCAATAATTTATTACTTTGACTTAATACAATGTTGCGATCAATATTCAATCGCACCTTTTAGACATATCAATCAATGTAAATGTGTAAACAGCAATTAATCTTCAATCACCAATTCAATAATTCAATACTTTGATTTAAAACAATGTTGCGATCAATATTGGATCGCACCCTTTAGACATATCTATCACATAAAATGTGTAAACAACAAATAATCTTCAATAACCAATTCAATAATTCATTACTTTGACTTAATACAATGTTGCCATCAATATTCAATCGCACTTTTTAGACATATCGATCACTGTAAGTGTGTAAACAAAATTAATCTTCAATAATTCATTTCTTTGACTTGATACAATGTTGCAATCAATATTCAATCACACCATTTAGGCATATCAATCAATGAAAATGGGTAAATAGCAATTACTCTTCATTAACCAATTCAATAATTCATAACTTTAACTTAATATAACAGTGCGATCAATTGTCGATCGCACCCTTTTGACATATCAATCAATAAAAAAGTGTAAAATACAATTAATCTTCAATAACCAATTCAATAATTTATGACTTTGACTTTATACAGTGTTGCGATCAATATTCAATCGTACCTTTTAGACATATCAATCAGTGTAAATGTGTAAACAACAATTAATCTTTAATAACCAATTCAATAATCCAATACTTTGACTCAATACAATGTTGCGATCAATATTCAATCGAACCCTTTAGACATATCTATCACTAAAAATGTGTAGACAACAATTAATCTTCAATAACCAATTCAATAATTCAATACTTTGACTTAATACAATGTTGCGATCAATATTCAATTGAACCCTTTAGACATATCAATCACTGTAAATGTATAAAAAACAATTAATCTTCAATAACGAATTCAATAATTCATTACTTTAACTTAGTACAATGTTCCGATCAATATTCAATTGCACTATTTAGACATATCAATCACTGAAAAAGCGTAAACAATACTTAATCTTCAATAAACAATTCAATAATTCATTTCTTTGACTTAATACAATGTTGCGATCAGTATTCGATCGCACCCTTTAGATATATCAATCACTGAAAATGTGTAAACAACAATTAATCTTCAATAACCAATTCAATAATTCATTACTTTAACTTTATACAATGTTGCGATCAAAATTCTATCGCACCCTTTAGACATATCAATCACTTAAAATGTGTAAACCAAAATTAAATACCAATAACTAATTCAATAATTCATTACTCTAACTTAATACAATGTTGCGATCAATATTCGATCGCATCCTTTTGACATATCTATCACTTAAAATGTGTAAGCAACAATAAATCTTCAATAACCAATTAAATAATTTATTACTTTAACTTAATACAATGTTGCGATCAATATTGGATCGCACCCTTTAGACATATCAATCACTGTAAATGTGTAAACAACAATTAATCTTCAATAACCAATTCAATAATTCAATACTTTTACTTAATACAATGTTGCGATCAATATTGGATCGCACCCTTTAGACATATCAATCACTGTAAATGTGTAAACAACAATTAACCTTCAATAACCAATTCAATAATTCTTTACTTGGACTTCATACAATGTTGAGATCCATATTCGATCGCACCCTTAAGACAAATCAATCATTGAAAATGTATAAACAATAATTAAACATCAATAACAAATTCAATAATTCATTACATTAACTTAATACAATGTTGCGATTAAATGTCGATCGCACACTTTAGACATATCAATTACTAAAAATGACATATCAATTACTAAAAATGTGTAAACAACAATTAATCTTCAATAACCAATTCAATAATTATTTACATTGACTTCATACAATAATGCGATCAATATTCGATCACACCCTTTAGATATATCAATCACTGAAAAATGTGTAAACAACAATTAATCTTCCATAACCAATTCAATAATTCATTACTTTGACTTAATACAATGTTACGATCATTATTCGATCGCACCCTTTAGATATATCAATCACTGAAAAGATGTAAACAACAATTAAACATCAATAACAAATTCAATAATTCATTACTTTAACTTAATACAATTTTGCGATCAATTGTCGATTGCACCCTTTAGACATATCAATCACTGAAAATGTGTAAACAAAAATTAATCTTGAATAACCAATTGAATAGTTCAATACTTTGACTTAATACAATGTTGCGATCAATATTCGATCGCACCCTTTAGGCCTACCAATCACATAAAATGTGTAAACAACAATTAATCTTCAATAACCAATTCAATAATTCATTAGTTTAACTTAATACAATGTTGCGATCAATTGTCGATCGCACCCTATAGACATATCAATCAGTGAAAATGTGTAAACAATAATTAATCTTCACTAACCAAATCAATAACTCATAACTTTAACTTAATACAATATTGCGATCAATATTCAGTCGCACCATTAAGACATATTAATCACTGTAAATGTGTAAACAACAATTAATCTTCAATACCCATTTTAATAATTTATTACTTTAAAATAATACAATGTTGCGATCAATTGTCGATCGCACCTTTAAAACATATTAATCACTGAAAATGTGTAAACAATAATTAAACATCAATAACCAATTCTATATTCATTACTTTAAATTAAAACAATGTTGCGATCAATTGTCGATTGCTTCCTTTAGACATATCAATCACTGTAAATGTGTAAACAACAATTAATCTTCAATAACAAATTCAATAATTTATTACTTTAACTTAATACAATGTTGTGATCAATATTAGATCTCACCCTTTAAACATATCAATCACTGAAAATGTGTAAATAACAATTAATAATCAATACCCGATTCAATATCTCATTACTATAACTTAGTGCAATGTTTCGATCAATTGTCGATGGCACCCTTTTGACATATCAATAACTCTAAATGGGTAAACAACAATTAATCTTCAACAACCAATTCAATAATTCAATACTTTGACTTAATACAATGTTGAGTTCAATATTTGATCGCACCCTATAGACATATCAATCACTGTAAATGTGTAAAAAACAAATAATCTTCAATAAACTATTCAATAATTCATTACATTGACTTTATACAATGTTGCGATCAATATTCGATCGCACCCTTTCGACGTATCAATCACTTTAACTAAATACAATGTTGCATTCAGTTGTCGATAGCACACTTCATAAATATAAATCACTGAAAATGTGTAAACAACAATAAATCTTCAATAACCAACTCAACAATTCATTACTTTAACTTAATACAATGTTTAGATCAAATGTCGATTGCACTCTTTAGATATATCCATCACTGAAAAATTGTAGCCAACAACTGATATTCAATAACCAATTAAATAATTCATTACTTTGACTTAATACAATGTTGCGATCAATATTCAGTCGCACCCTTTAGACATATCAATCACTGTAAATGTGTAAACAACAATTAATCTTCAATACCCAATTCAATAATTCATTACTTTGACTCAACACAATGTTGCGATCAATATTAAATCGCACCCTTTAGACATATCAATCACTGAAAATGTTTAAACAACAATAAATCTTCAATTACTAATTCAGTAATTCCTTCATTTAACTTAATACAATGTTGCGATCAATTGTCGATCGCACCCTTGAGACATAACAATCTCTGAAAATGTGTAAACAATAATTAAACATCAACAACCAATTCAATAATTCATTACTTTAACTTAATACAATGTTGCGATCAATTGTCGATTGCACCCTTTAGATAATCACTAAAAATGTGTTAACAACAATAAATCTTCAACAACAAATTCAATAATTCATTACATTGACTAAATATTATGCTGCTATCAATATTCGATCGCACCCTTTAGACATATCAATCACTGTAAATGTGTAAACAACAGTTATTCTTCAATAACCGATTCAATAATTCATTACGTTGACTTTATACAATGTTGCGATCAATATTCGATCGCATTCTTTAGACATATGAATCACTGTAAATGTGTAAGCAACAATTAATCTTCAATACCCAATTCAATAATTCATTACTTTAACTAAATACAATGTTGCAATCAATTGTCGATCACACCCTTTAGACATATCAATCACTGAAAATTTGTAAACAACAAATAAACATCAATAACCAATTCAATAATTCATTACTTTAACTTAATACAATGTTTCGATGAATTCTCGATCGCTTCCTTTAGACATATCAATCACTGAAAATGTATAAGCAACAATTAATCTTCAATAACCAATCCAATAATTCATTACATTGACTTAATACAATATTGCAATTAATATTCGATTGCACCCTTCAGACATATTAATCGTTGTAAATGCGTAAAAAACAATTAATCTTCAATACCCAATGCAATAATTCATTACTTTAACATAGTACAATGTTGCGATCCATTGTCGATTGCACCCTTTAGATATATCTATCACAGAAAATGTGTAAACAATAATTAATCTTCAATTTTCAATTCAATAATACATTACTTTAACTTAATACAACGTTGCGATCAATTGTCGATCGCATCCTTTAGAGATATCAATCACTGAAATTGTGTAAACAATAATTAATCTTCAATTTCCAATTCAACAATTCATTACTTTGACTTAATACAATGTTGCGATCAATATTCAATTGCACCCTTTAGACATATCAATCACTGTAAATGTGTAAACAACAATTATTCTTCATCAACCAATTCACTAATTCATTACTTTAACTTTATACAATGTTGCGATCAATATTCGATCACACCCTTTAGACATATCAATCACTCTAAATGTGTAAACAACAATAAATTTTCAATAACAAATTCCATAATTCATTTATTTGACTTAATACAATGTTGCGATCAATATTTAATCGCACCCTTTAGACATATCAAGCACTAAAAATGTGTAAACAACAATTAAACACTAATAACCAATTCAATAATTCATTACTTTAACTTAATAAAATGTTGCGATCAATTGTCGATCACACCCTTTAGACATATCAATCACTGTAAATGTGTAAACAACAATTAATCTTCAATAACCAATTCAATAATTCACTACTTTAACTTAACACAATGTCGCGATCAATATTCGATAACACCATTTAGACATATCAATCACTGTAAATGTGTAAACAAAATAAATTTCAATAAAAAATTTAATAATTCATTACTTTGACTTAACACAATGTTGCGATCAATATTAAATCGCACCCTTTAGACATATCAATCATTGAAAATGTGTAAAAAACAATTAATCTTAAATTTCTAATTCAATAATTCAGTTCTTTTATTTAATACAATGTTGCGATCAATTGACGATCGCACCCTTGATACATAATAATCTCTGAAAATGTTTAAAATATAATTAAACATCTACAACCAATTCAATAATTCATTACTTTCACTTTATACAATGTTGCAATCAATTGTCGATTGCACCCTTTAGACATATTAGTCACTAAAAATGTGTTAACAACAATAAATCTTCAATAACCAATTCAATAATTCATTACTTTAACTAAATACAATGTTGGAATCAATATTCGATCGCACCCTTTAGACATATCAATCACTCTAAATGTGTAAACAAAAATTATTCTTCAATAACCGATTCAATAATTCATTACATTGACTTTATACAATGTTGCGATCTATATTCGATCGCACCCTTTAGACATATCAATCACTGTAAATGTGTAAACGACAATTAATCTTCAATACCTAATTCAATAATTCGTTACTTTAACTAAATACAATGTTGCAATCAATTGTCGATTGCACACTTTAGAAATATTAATCACTGAAAATTTGTAAACAACAAATAAACATCAATAACAAATTCAATAATTCATTACTTTAACTTAATACAATGTTTCGATGAATTGTCGATTGCACCCTTTAGACATATCAATCACTGAAAATGTATAAGCAACAATTAATCTTCAAAAACCAATTCAATAATTCATTACATTGTCTTAATACAATGTTGCAATCAATATTTGATTGCACCCTTCAGACATATTAATCACTGTAAATGTGTAAACAACAATTAATCTTCAATACTCAATTCAATATTTCATTACTTTAACTTAGTACAATGTTGCGATCAATTGTCGATGGCACCCTTTAGACATATCTATCATAGAAAATTTGTAAACAATAATTGATCTTCAATTACCAATTCAATAATCCATTACTTTAACTTAATACAATGTTGAGATCAATTGTCGGTCGCATCCTTTAGACATATCAATCACTGAAAATGTGTAAACAACAATTAATCTTCAATAACCAATTCCTTAATTCATTACTTTGACTTAGTACAATGTTGCGATCAATATTCAATCGCACCCTTTAGACATTTCAATCACTGAAAATGTGTAAACAACAATTAAACAATAATAACCAATTCAATAATTCATTACTTTAACTTAATACAATGTTGCGATGAAATTGTCGATCGCACCCTTTAGACATATCTATCACTGTAAAGGTGTAAAAAACAATTAATCTTCAATAACTAATTCAATAATTCATTACTTTAACATAATACAATGTTACGATCAAAATTCGATCACACCCTTTAGAAATATCAATCACTGTAAATGTGTAAACAACAATAAATTTTCAATAACAAATTCAATAATTCATTACTTTCACTTAATACAATGTTGCAATCAATATTCAATCGCACCCTTTAGACATATCAATCACTGAAAATGTGTAAACAACAATTTAACACTAATAACCAATTCAATAATTCATTACTTTAACTAAGTACAATGTTGCGATCAATTGTCGATGGCACCCTTTAGACATATCTATCACAGAAAATGTGTAAACAACAATTAATCTTTAATTACCAATTCAATAATCCATTACTTTAACTTAATACAATGTTGCGATCAATTGTCGATCGCATCCTTTAGACATATAAATCACTAAAAAAGTGTAAACAGCAATTAATCTTTAATAACCAATTCAAAAATTCATTACTTTGACTTTATACAATCTTGCGATCAATATTCGATTGCACCCTTTAGACATATCAATCACTGTAAATGTGTAAATAACAATTAATCTTCAATTACCAATTCAATAATTCATTACTTTAACTTAATACAATGTTGCGATCAATATTCGATCACACAATTTAGACATATCAATTACTTTAAATGTGTAAACAACAATTTATTTTCAATAACCAATTCAATAATTCATTACTTTGACTTAACACAATGTTGCGATCAATATTTAATCGCACCCTTTAGACATATCAATCACTGTAAATGTGTAAACAACAATTAATCTTCAATAACAATTCTTTAATTCATTACTTGAACTTAATACAACGTTGCGATCAATATTCGATCACACCCTTTAGACATATCAATCAATGAAAATGTGTAAAGAAAAATTAATCATCAATAATCAATTCAATAATTCATTACTCTAACTTAATACAATATTGCGATCAATTGTCAATCGCACCCTTTAGACATATCAGTCACTGAAAATGTGTAAACAACAATTAATCTTCAGTAACCAATTCAATAATTTATTACATTGACTTAATACAATGTTGCGATCAATATTCGATCGCATTCTTTAGACATATCAATCAGTGTAAACGTGTAAAAAATAATTAATCTTCAATACCCAATGCAATAATTCATTACTTTAACTTAGTACAATGTTGCGTTGAATTGTCGATGGCACCCTTTAGACAAATGAATCACTGTAAATGGGTAAACAACAATTAATCTTCAATAACCAATTCAATAATTCATTACTTTAACTTAATACAATGTTGGGATCAATATTCGATCGCACCCTTTAGACATATCAATCACTATAAATGTGTAAACAACAATTAATCTTCACTAACCAATTCAATAACTCATTACTTTAACTTAATACAATATTGCGATCAATATTCAATCGCACCATTAAGACGTATCAATCACTGTAAATGTGTAAACAACAATTAATCTTCAATACCCATTTTAATAATTCATTACTTTAAAATAATACAATGTTGCGATCAATTGTCGATCGCACCTTTAAAACATATTAATCACTGAAAATGTGTAAACAATAAATAAACATCAATAACCAATTCTATATTCATTACTTTAACTTAGAAAATTGTTGCGATCAATATTCTATCACAGAATTTAGACATATCAATCACTGAAAATGTGTAAACAACAATTAAAATTCAATAACAAATTCAACAATTCATTACTTTGACTTAATACAATGTTGCGATCAATATTCAATCGCACCCTTTAGACATATCAATCACTGAAAATGTGTAAACAACAATTAAACAATAATAACCAATTCAATAATTCATTACTTTAACTTAATACAATGTTGCAATCAATTGTCGATCGCACCCTTTAGACATATCTATCACTGTAAATGTGTAAAAAATAATTAATCTTCAATAACTAATTCAATAATTCATTACTTTAACAAAATACAATGTTACGATCAAAATTCGGTCACACCCTTTAGAAATATCAATCACTGTAAATGTGTAAACAACAATAAATTTTCAATAAAAAATTCAATAATTCATTACTTTCACTTAATACAATATTGCAATCAATATTCAATCGCACCCTTTAGACATATCAATCACTGAAAATGTGTAAACAACAATTTAACACTAATAACCAATTCAATAATTCATTACTTTAACTAAGTACAATGCTGCGATCAATATTCAATCGCACCATTAAGACGTATCAATCTCTGTAAATGTGTAAACAACAATTAATCTTCAATACCCATTTTAATAATTCATTACTTTAAAATAATACAATGTTGCGATCAATTGTCGATCGCACCTTTAAAACATATTAATCACTGAAAATGTGTAAACAATAAATAAACATCAATAACCAATTCTATATTCATTACTTTAACTTAGAAAATTGTTGCGATCAATTTTCGATTGCATCCTTTAGACAAATCAGTCACTAAAAATTTGTTAACAACAATTAATCTTTAATAACAGATTCAAAAATTCATTAATTTAACTTAATACAATGTTGCGATCAATTGTCGATCGCACCCTTTAGACATATCAATCACTGTAAATGTGTAATCAACAATTAATCTTCAATAACAAATTCAATAATTGATTACTTTAACTTAATACAATGATGTGACCAATATTCGATCGCACCCTTTAAACATATCAATCACTGAAAATGTGTAAATAACAATTAATCTTCAATACCCGATTCAATATCTCATTACTTTAACTTAGTACAATGTTTCGATGAAATTTCGATGGCACCCTTTAGACATATTAATCACTCTAAATTGGAAAGCAACAATTAATCTTCAACAACCAATTCAATAATTCAATACTTTGACTTAATACAATGTTGCGATCACTATTTGATCGCTCCCTTTAGACATATCAATCACTGTAAATGTGTAAACAACAATTAATCTTCAATAACCTATTCAATGATTCATTACATTGACTTTATACAATGTTGCGATCTATATTCGATTGCACCCTTTAGACATATCAATCACTGAAAATGTGTAAACAACAATTAAACAATAATAACCAATTCAATAATTGATTAGTTTAACTTAATACAATGTTGCGACCAATTGTCGATCGCACCCTTTAGACATATCTATCACTGTAAATGTGTAAAAAAATAATTAATCTTCAATAACTAATTAAATAATTCATTACTTTAACATAATACAATATTACGATCAAAATTCGGTCACACCCTTTAGAAATGTCAATCACTGTAAATGTGTAAACAACAATAAATTTTCAATAACAAATTCAATAACTCATTACTTTCACTTAATACAATGTTGCAATCAATATTCAATCGCACCCTTTAGACATATCAATCACTGAAAATGTGTAAACAACAATTTAACACTTTTAACCAATTCAATAATTCATTACTTTAACTAAGTACAATGTTGCGATCAATTGTCGATGGCACCCTTTAGACATATCTATCACAGAAAAAGTGTAAACAACAATTAATCTTCAATTACCAATTCAATAATACATTACTTTAACTTAATACAATGTTGCGATCAATTGTCGATCGCATCCTTTAGACAAATGAATCACTGTAAATGGGTAAACAACAATTAATCTTCAATAACCAATTCAATAATTCATTACTTTGACTTTATACAATGTTGCGATCAATATTCGATTGCACCCTTTAGACATATCAATCACTGTAAATGTGTAAATAACAATTAATCTTCAATTACCAATTCAATAATTCATTACTTGAACTTAATACAATGTTGCGATCAATATTCTATCACAGAATTTAGACATATCAATCACTGAAAATGTGTAAACAACAATTAAAATTCAATAACCAATTCAACAATTCATTACTTTGACTTAATACAATGTTGCGATCAATATTCAATCGCACCCTTTAGACATATCAATCACTGAAAATGTGTAAACAACAATTAAACAATAATAACCAATTCAATAATTCATTACTTTAACTTAATACAATGTTGCGATCAATTGTCGATCGCACCCTTTAGACATATCTATCACTGTAAATGTGTAAAAAACAATTAATCTTCTATAACTAATTCAATAATTCATTACTTTAACAAAATACAATGTTACGATCAAAATTCGGTCACACCCTTTAGAAATATCAATCACTGTAAATGCGTAAACAACAATAAATTTTCAATAACAAATTCAATAATTCATTACTTTCACTTAATACAATATTGCAATCAATATTCAATCGCACCATTTAGACATATCAATCACTGAAAATGTGTAAACAACAATTTAACACTAATAACCAATTCAATAATTCATTACTTTAACTAAGTACAATGCTGCGATCAATTGTCGATGGCACCCTTTAGACATATCTATCACAGAAAATGTGTAAACAACAATTAATCTTAAATTACCAATTCAATAATCCATTACTTTAACTTAATACAATGTTGCGATCAATTGTCGATGGCACCCTTTAGACAAATGAATCACTGTAAATGGGTAAACAACAATTAATCTTCAATAACCAATTCAATAATTCATTACTTTAACTTAATACAATGTTGCGATCAATATTCGATCGCACCGTTTAGACATATCAATCACTATAAATGTGTAAACAACAGTTAATTTTCATTAACCAATTCAATAACTCATTACTTTAACTTAATACAATATTGCGATCAATATTCAATTGCACCATTAAGACATATCAATCACTGTAAATGTATAAACAACAAATAATCTTCAATACCCATTTTAATAATTCATTACTTTAAAATAATACAATGTTGCAATCAATTGTCGATCGCACCTTTAAAACATATTAATCACTGAAAATGTGTAAACAATTGTTAAACATCAATAACCAATTCTATATTCATTACTTTAACTTAAAAAATTGTTGCGATCAATTGTCGATTGCATCCTTTAGACATATCAATCACTAAAAATTTGTTAACAACAATTAATCTTCAATAACAGATTCAAAAATTCATTAATTTAACTTAATACCATGTTGCGATCAATTGTCGATCGCACCCTTTAGACATATCAATCACTGTAAATGTGTAATCAACAATTAATCTTCAATAACAAATTCAATAATTGATTACTTTAACTTAATACAATGCTGTGATCAATATTCGATCGCACCTTTTAAACATATCAATCACTGAAAATGTGTAAATAATAATTAATCTTCAAAACCCGATTCAATATCTCATTACTTTAACTTAGTACAATGTTTCAATGAATTTTCGATGGCACCCTTTAGACATATCAATCAATCTTAATGGGTAAGCAACAATTAATCTTCAACTTCCAATTCAATAATTCAATACTTTGACTTAATACAATGTTGCGATCACTATTTGATCGTACCCTTTAGACATATCAAACACTGTAAATGTGTAAACAACAATTAATCTTCAATAACCTATTCAATGATTCATTACATTGACTTTATACAATGTTGAGATCAATATTCGATTGCACCCTTTAGACATATCAATCACTGAAAATGTGTAAACAACAATTAAACAATAATAACCAATTCAATAATTCATTACTTTAACTTAATATAATGTTGCGATCAATTGTCGATCGCACCCTTTAGACATATCTATCACTGTAAATGTGTAAAAAAGCAATTAATCTTCAATAACTAATTAAATAATTCATTACTTTAACATAATACAATGTTACGATCAAAATTCGGTCGCACCCTTTAGAAATATCAATCACTGTAAATGTCTAAACAACAATAAATTTTCAATAACAAATTCAATAACTCATTACTTTCACTTAATACAATGTTGCAATCAATATTCAATCGCACCCTTTAGACATATCAATCACTGAAAATGTGTAAACAACAATATAACACTAATAACCAATTCAATGGTTCATTACTTTAACTAAGTACAATGTTGCGATCAATTGTCGAAGGCACCCTTTAGACATATCTATCACAGAAAATGTGTAAACAACAATTAATCTTCAATTACCAATTCCATAATCCATTACTTTAACTTAATACAATGTTGCGATCAATTGTCGATGGCATCCTTTAGACATATCAATCACTGAAAAAGTGTAAACAACAATTAATCTTCAATAACCAATTCAAAAATTCATTACTTTGACTTTTTACAATATTGCGATCAATATTCGATGGCACCCTTTAGACATATCAATCACTGTAAATGTGTAAATAACAAATAATCTTCTATTACCAATTCAATAATTCATTACTTTAACTTTATACAATGTTGCGATCAATATTCGATCACACAATTTAGACATATCAATCACTTTGAATGTGTAAACAACAATTAATTTTCAATAACCAATTCAATAATTCATTACTTTGACTTAACACAATGTTGCGATCAATATTTAATCGCACCCTTTAGACATATCAATCACTGTAAATGTGTAAATAACAATTAATCTTCAATAACAAATTCTTTAATTCATTACTTGAACTTAATACAACGTTGCGATCAATATTCGATCACACCCTTTAGACATATCGATCACTGAAAATGCGTAAACAAAAATTAATCATCAATAATCAATTCAATAATTCATTACTCTAACTTAATACAATATTGTGATCAATTGTCAATCGCACCCTTTAGATATATCAGTCACTGAAAATGTGTAAACAACAATTAATCTTCAGTAACCAATTCAATAATTTATTACATTGACGTAATACAATGTTGCGATCAATATTTGATCGCATTCTTTAAACATATAAATCAGTGTAAACGTGTAAACAACAATTAATCTTCAATACCCAATTCAATAATTTGTTACTTTAACTTAGTACAATGTTGCGTTGAATTGTCGATGGCACCCTTTAGACATATGAATCACAGAAAATGTGTAACCAACAATTAATCTTCAACTACCAATTCAATAATTCATTACTTTAAGTTAATACAATGTTGCGATCAATTGTCGATCTCATCCTATAGACATACCAATCACCCAAAATGTGTAAACAAAAATTAATCTTCAATAACCAATTCAAAAATTCATTACTTTAGCTTAATACAATGTTGCAATCAATATTCGATTGCACCCTTTAGACATATGAATCACTGTAAATGGGTAAACAACAATTAATCTTCAATAACCATCTGAATAATTCATTACTTTAACTTAATAAAATGTTGCGATCAATATTCGATCGCACCCTTTAGACATATAAATCACTGTAAATGTGTAAACAACAATTAATCTTCACTAACCAATTCAATAACTCATTACTTTAACATAATACAATATTGCGATCAATATTCAGTCGCACTATTAAGACATATCAATCACTGTAAATGTGTAAACAACAATTAATCTTCAATACCCATTTTAATAATTCATTATTTTAATATAATACAATGTTGCGATCAATTGTCGATCGCACCTTTAAAACATTTTAATCACTTAAAATGTGTAAACAATAATTAAACATCAATAACCAATTCTATATTCATTACTTTAACTTAAAAATTTGTTGCGATCAATTGTCGATTGCATCCTTTTGACATATCAATCACAAAAAATTTGTTAACAACAATTAATCTTCAATAACAGATTCAAAAATTCATTAATTTAACTTAATACAATGTTGCGATCAATTGTCAATCGCACCCTTTAAACATATCAATCACTGAAAATGTGTAAATAACAATTAATCTTCAATACCCGATTCAATATCTCATTACTTTAACTAAGTACAATGTTTCGATCAATTTTCGATGGCACCCTTTAGACATATCAATCACTCTAAATGGGTAAGCAACAATTAATCTTCAACAACCAATTCAATAATTCAATACTTTGACTTAATACAATGTTGCGATCAATATTTGATCGCACCCTTTAGATATATCAATCACAGTAAATGTGTAAACAACAATTAATCTTCAATAACCTATTCAATGATTCATTACATTGACTTTATACAATGTTGCGATCAATATTCGATCGCACCCTTTAGACATATCAATCACTGAAAATGTGTAAACAACAATTAAACAATAATAACCAATTCAATAATTCAATACTTTAACTTAATACAATGTTGCGATCAATTGTCGATCGCACCCTTTAGACATATCTAACACTGTAAAGGTGTAAAAAAACAATTAATCTTCAATAACTAATAAAATAATTCATTACTTTAACATAATACAATGTTACGATCAAAATTCGGTCACACCCGTTAGAAATATCAATCACTGTAAATGTGTAAACAACAATAAATTTTCAATAACAAATTCAATAATTCATTACTTTCACTTAATACAATATTGCAATCAATATTCAATCGCACCCTTTAGACATATCAATCACTGAAAATGTGTAAATAAAAATTTAACCCTTATAACCGTTTCAATAATTCATTACTTTAACTAAGTACAATGTTGCGATTAATTGTCGATAGGAGCCTTTAGACATATCTATCACATAAAATGTGTACACAACAATTAATCTTCAATTACCAATTCAATAATCCATTACATTAACTTAATACAATGTTGCGATCAGTTGTCGATCGCATCCTTTAGACATATCAATCAATGAAAAAGTGTAAATAGCAATTAATCTTCAATAACCAATTCAAAAATTCATTACTTTTACTTTATACAATGTTGCGATCAATATTCGATTGCACCCTTTAGACATATCAATCACTATAAATGTGTAAATAACAATTAATCGTCAATTACCAATTCAATAATTCATTACTCTAACTTAATACAATATTGCGATCAATTGTCAATCGCACCCTTTCGACATATCAGTCACTGAAAATGTGTAAACAACAATTAATATTCAGTAACCAATTCAATAATTTATTACATTGACTTAATACAATGTTGCGATCAATATTCGATCGCATTCTTTAAACATATCAATTAGTGTAAACGTGTAAACAACAATTAATCTTCAATACCCAATTCAATAATTCATTACTTTAACTTAGTACAATGTTGCGTTAAATTCTCGATGGCACCCTTTAGACATATGAATCACAGAAAATGTGTAAACAACAATTAATCTTCACCTACAAATTCAATAATTCATTACTTTAACTTAATACAATGTTGCGATCAATTGTCGATCTCATCCTTTAGACATACCAATCACCCAAAATGTGTAAACAACAATTAATCTTCAATAACCAGTTCAACAATTCATTACTTTGACTTAATACATATGAATCACTGTAAATGGGTAAACAACAATTAATCTTCAATAACCATCTAAATAATTTAATACTTTAACTTAATACAATGTTGTGATCAATATTCGATCGCACTCTTTAGACATATAAATCACTGTATATGTGTAAACAACAATTAATCTTCAATACCCGATTCAATATCTCATTACTTTAACTAAGTACAATGTTTCGATCAATTTTCGATGGCACCCTTTAGACATATCAATCACTCTAAATGGGTAAGCAACAATTAATCTTCAACAACCAATTCAATAATTCAATACTTTGACTTAATACAATGTTGCGATCAATATTTGATCGCACCCTTTAGATATATCAATCACTGTAAATGTGTAAACAACAATTAATCTTCAATAACCTATTCAATGATTCATTACATTGACTTTATACAATGTTGCGATCAATATTCGATCGCACCCTTTAGACATATCAATCACTGAAAATGTGTAAACAACAATTAAACAATAATAACCAATTCAATAATTCAATACTTTAACTTAATACAATGTTGCGATCAATTGTCGATCGCACCCTTTAGACATATCTAACACTGTAAATGTGTAAAAAAACAATTAATCTTCAATAACTAATTAAATAATTCATTACTTTAACATAATACAATGTTACGATCAAAATTCGGTCACACCCGTTAGAAATATCAATCACTGTAAATGTGTAAACAACAATATATTTTCAATAACAAATTCAATAATTCATTACTTTCACTTAATACAATGTTGCAATCAATATTCAATCGCACCCTTTAGACATATCAATCAATGAAAATGTGTAAATAAAAATTTAACCCTAATAACCGTTTCAATAATTCATTACTTTAACTAAGTATAATGTTGCGATCAATTGTCGATAGGAGCCTTTAGACATATCTATCACATAAAATGTGTACACAACAATTAATCTTCAATTACCAATTCAATAATCCATTACATTAACTTAATACAATGTTGCGATCAGTTGTCGATCGCATCCTTTAGACATATCAATCAATGAAAAAGTGTAAATAGCAATTAATCTTCAATAACCAATTCAAAAATTCATTACTTTTACTTTATACAATGTTGCGATCAATATTCGATTGCACCCTTTAGACATATCAATCACTGTAAATGTGTAAATAACAATTAATCGTCAATTACCAATTCAATAATTCATTACTCTAACTTAATACAATATTGCGATCAATTGTCAATCGCACCCTTTCGACATATCAGTCACTGAAAATGTGTAAACAACAATTAATCTTCAGTAACAATTTTAATAATTTATTACATTGACTTAATACAATGTTGCGATCAATATTCGATCGTATTCTTTAAACATATCAATTAGTGTAAACGTGTAAACAACAATTAATCTTCAATGCCCAATTCAATAATTCATTACTTTAACTTAGTACAATGTTGCGTTAAATTCTCGATGGCACCCTTTAGACATATGAATCACAGAAAATGTGTAAACAACAATTAATCTTCACCTACAAATTCAATAATTCATTACTTTAACTTAATACAATGTTGCGATCAATTGTCGATCTCATCCTTTAGACATACCAATCACCCAAAATGTGTAAACAACAATTAATCTTCAATAACCAGTTCAACAATTCATTACTTTGACTTAATACATATGAATCACTGTAAATGGGTAAACAACAATTAATCTTCAATAACCATCTAAATAATTTAATACTTTAACTTAATACAATGTTGTGATCAATATTCGATCGCACTCTTTAGACATATAAATCACTGTAAATGTGTAAACAACAATTAATCTTCACTAACCAATTCAATAACTCATTACTTTTACTTAATACAATGTTGCGATCAATATTCAATCGCACCCTTTAGACATATCAATCACTATAAATGTGTAAACAACAATTAATCATCACTAACCAATTCAATAACTCATTACTTTAACTTAATACAATATTGCGATCAATATTCAGTCGCACCATTAAGACATATCAATCACTGTAAATGTGTAAACAACAATTAATCTTCAATACCCATTTTAATAATTCATTACTTTAAAATAATACAATGTTGCGATCAATTGTCGATCGCACCTTTAAAACATAATAATCACTGAAAATGTGTAAACAATAATTAAACATCAATAACCAATTCTATATTCATTACTTTAACTTAAAAAATTGTTGCGATCAAATTTCGATTGCATCCTTTAGACATATCAATCACTAAAAATTTGTTAACAACAATTAATCTTCAATAACAGATACAAAAATTCATTAATTTAACTTAATACAATGTTGCGATCAATTGTCAATCGCACCCATTAAACATATCAATCACTGAAAATGTGTAAATAACAATTAATCTTCAATACCCGATTCAATATCTTATTACTTTAACTTAGTACAATGTTTCGATGAATTTTCGATGGCACCCTTTAGACATATCAATCACTCTAAATGGGTAAGCAACAATTAATCTTCAACAACCAATTCAATAATTCAATACTTTGACTTAATACAATGTTGCGATCACTATTTGATCGCACCCTTTAGACATATCAATCATTGTAAATGTGTAAACAACAATTAATCTTCAATAACCTATTCAATGATTCATTACTTTGACTTAATACAATGTTGCAATCAATATTCGATTGCACCCGTTAGACATATGAATCACTGTAAATGGGTATACAACAATTAATCTTCAATAACCAATTCAAAAATTCATTACTTTAACTTAATACAATGTTGCGATCCATATTCGATAGCACCCTTTAAACATATCAATCACTGTAAATGTGTAAACAGCAATTAATTTTTCAATAACCAATTCAATAATTCATTACTTTGACTTAATACAATGTTGCGATTAATATTCAATCGCACCCTTTAGACATATCAATCAAGGAAAATGTTTAAACAACAATTAAACACCAAACACAAATTCAATAATTCATTACTTTAACTTAGTACAATGTTGCGATCAATTGTCGATTACACTCTTTAGACATATCAATCACTGTAAATGTGTAAAAAACAATTAATGTTCAATAACCAATTCAATAATTCATTACTTTATCTTAATACAATGTTGGGATCTATTGTCGATTGCACCCTTTAGACATATCAATCAGTAAAAATGTGTTTACAACAATTAATCTTCAATACCCATTTCAAAAATTCATTAATTTAACTTAATACGATGTTGCGATCAATTGTCGATCGCACACTTTAGACATATCAATCACAGTAAATGTGTAAACAACAATTAATCTTCAATAATAAATTCAATAATTCATTACTTTAACTTTATACAATGTTGCGATCAAAATTCGATCGCACCCTTTAGACATATCAATCACTGAAAATGTGTAAACCAAAATTAAATATCAATAACCAATTCAATAATTCATTACTTTAACTTAATACAATGTTGCGATCAACTGTCAATAGCACCCTTTAGACATATCAGTCTTTGAAAATGTGGAAATAATAGTTAATCTTAAATAACCAATTCAATAATTCATTCCATTGACTTAATACAGTGTTGCGATCGATATTCGATCGCACCCTTTAGATATATCAATCACTGCAAATGTGTAAACAACAATTAATCTTCAATAACCAATTCAATAATTCATTACCTTGACTTAATTCCATGTTGCGATTAATATTCCATCGCACCCTTTAGACATATCAATCACTGAGAATGTGTAAACAACAATTAATCTTCAATAACCAATTCAATAATTCAATACCTTGACTTAATACAATGGTGCGATCAATTGTCGATCGTACCCTTTAGACATATCAATCACTAAAAATGTATAAACAACAATTAATCTTCAATAACAAATTTAATAATTCATTACTTTCACTTAATACAATGTTGCGATCAATTGTCGATTGCACCCTTTAGATATATCAATCACTGAAAACGTGTAATCAACAATTTAACATAAATAACCAATTCAATAATTCATTACTTTAACTTACTACAATGTTGCAATCAATTGTCGATCGCTCCCTTTAGACATATCAATCACTGGAAATATGTAAACAACAAATAATCATCAATAACTAATTCAATAATTTATTAATTTAACTTAATACAATGTTGCGATCAATTATCGATCGCACCCTTTAGACATATCAATCACCCAAAATGTGTAAACACAATTAATCTTCAACAATCAATTCAATAATTCATTACTTTATTTGAATACAATATTGTGATCTATACTCGATCGCACCATTTAGACATATCAATCACTCTAAATGTGTAAACAACAAGTAAACTTCAATACCCAATTCAATAACTCATTACATTAACTTAATACAATGTTGCGATCAATTGTCGATCGCACCCTTTAGACATATCAATCACTCAAAATGTGATAACAACAATTTATCTTTAATAACAAATTCAATAATTCTTTACATTTACGTAATACAATGTTGTGATCAATATTCGATCGCACCCTTTAGACATATAAATCACTGTAAATCGGTAAACAGCAATTACTCTTCAATAACCAAATAAATAATTCATTACTTTGACTTAATACAATATTGTGATCAATATTCGATCACACCCTTTAGACATATCAATCACTGTAAATGGGTAAACAATGATTAATCTTCATAAACAAATTCAATAATTCATTAATTTGACTTAATACAAAGTCATTATTCGATCGCACCCTTTAGGCATTTCAATCACTGAAAATTTGCAAACAATAATTTATCTTCAATAACCAATTCAGTAATTCATTACTTTAACTTAATACAATGTTGCGATCAGTTGTCGATCTCACCCTTTAGACATATCCATCACTGAAAATGTGTAAATAACAATTAAACATCAATAACAAATTCAATAAATCAGAACTTTAACTTAATATAATGTTGCGATCAATTGTTGATTGCACCCTTTAGATATATCAATCACAGAAAATGCGTAAACAACAAATAATCTTCAATAACTAATTAAATAATTCATTACATTAACTTAATACAATGTTGCAATCAATTGTCGATCGCACCCATTAGACATATCAATCACTGAAAATGTGAAAACAACAATTAAACATCAATAACCAATTCTATAATTCATTACTTTAACTTAATACAATGTTGCGAAAAATATTCGATCGCACCCTTAGAAATATCAATCACTCCAAATATGGTAACCACAATTTATCTTCAATAACAAATTCAATAATTCATTACTTTAACTGAATACAATGTTGCGATCAATATTAGATCACACGCTTTAGACATATCAATCACTGTAAATGGGTAAACAACAATTAATCTTCACTAATCAATTCAATAATTTATTACTTTGACTTAATACAATGTTGCGATCAATAATCGATCGCACCCTTTAGACTTTTAATCACTGTAAATGGGTAAAAAAAGATAAATCTTCAATAACAAATTCAATAATTCTGTACTTAGATATAATACAATGTTGCGATCAATATTCGATCGCACCCTTTAGATATATCAATCACTGTAAATGTGTAAACAACAATTAATCTTCAATACCCGATTCAATAAGTCATTACTTTAACTTATACAATTTTGCGATTAATTGTCGATTGCATCCTTTAGACATATCAATCACTGAAAAATGTGTAAACAACAATTTATATTCAATATCTAATTCCATAATTCATCACTTTTACTTAATACAATGTTGCGATCAATTGTCGATCGCACCCTTTAGACATATCAATCACTGTAAATGTGTGAACAACAATTAATCTTCAATACCCGATTCAATAAATTATTACTTTAACTTATACAATTTTTCGATTAATTGTCGATCGCATCCTTTAGACATATCAAACACTGAAAAATGTGTAAACAAAAGTTTTATCTTCATTATCTAATTCCATAATTCATCACTTTAACTTAATACAATGTTGCGATCAATTGTCGATCGCACCCTTTAGACATATCAATCACTGAAAATGTTTAAACAATAATTAATCTTCAATAACCAATTCAATAGCTCATAACTTTTACTTAATACAATGTTGCGATAAATATTCTGTAGCGCCCTTTAGACATATCAATCACTGTAAATGTGTAAAGAACAATTATTCTTCAATACCCAATTCAATAATTCATTACTTTAACTTAATACAATGTTGCGATCAATTGTCGATCGCAGCCTTTATACATATCATTCACTTAAAATGAGAAAACAACAATTAATCTTGAATGACCAAATCAATGATTCATTATTTTGACTTAATACAATGTTGCGATCAGTAGTCGGTCGCACCCTTTAGACATATCAATCACTGTAAATGGGTAAACATCAATTAATCTTCAATTACCAATTCAATAATGCATTACTTTGACTTAATACAATGTTGCAATCAATATTTGATCGCACCCTTTAGAGATATCAATCACTGTAAATGGGTAAACAATGATTAATATTCAATAACAAATTCAATAATTCATTACTTTGACTTAATACAATGTTGCGATCAATATTCGATCGCACCCTTTAGACATATCAATCACTGAAAATGTGTAAAAAATAATTAATCTTCAATAACCAATTCAACAATTCATTACTTTAACTTAATACAATGTTGCGATCAATTGTCGATCGCACCCATTAGACATATCAATCACTGGAAATATGTAAACAACAATTAAACATCAATAACCAATTCAATAATTTATTACTTTAACTTAATACAATGTTTCGATCAATTGTCGATCGCACCCTTTAGACATATCAATCATCCAAAATGTATAAATACAATTAATCTTCAATAATCAATTAAATAATTCAATACTTTATTTTAATAAAATGTTGTGATCAATACTCGATCCCACCATTTAGACATATCAATCACTCTAAAAGTGTAAACAACAAGTAAACTTCAATACCCAATTCAATAACTCATTACATTAACTTAATACAATGTTGCGATCAATTGTCGATCGCACCCTTTAGACATATCAATCACTCAAAATGTGATAACAACAATTTATCTTTAATAACAAATTCAATAATTCTTTACTTTGACTTAAAACAAAATTGCGATCAATATTCGATCGCACCCTTTAGACATATAAATCAATGTAAACTGGTAAACAACAATTACTCTTCAGTATCCAATTCAATAATTCATTACTTTGACTTAATACAATGTTGCGATCAATATTCGATCGCACCCTTTAGACATATCAATCACTGTAAATGTGTAAATAACAATTAATCTTCAAAACCCAATATAATAATTCATTACTTTTACTTAATACAATGTTGTGATCAATATTCGATCGCACCCTTTAGACATATAAATCATTGTAAATCGGTAAACAGCAATTAATCTTCAATAACCAAATCAATAATTCATTACTTTGACTTAATACAATATTGCGATAAATATTCGATCGCACCCTTTAGACATATCAATCACTGTTAATGTGTAAACAACAATTAATAATCTATAACCAATTCAATAATTCATTACTTTGACTTATTACAATGTTGGGATCAATATTCTATCGTACCCATTAGACATATCAATCACTATAAATGTGTAAACAACAATTAATCTTCAATACCCAATTCAATAATTAATTACTTCAACTTAATACAATGTTATCCAAAAATTCATTACTTTAACTTGATACAATGTTGCATCAATTGTCGATCGCACCCTTTAGACATATCAATCACTGAAAATGTGTAAACAACAATTAATCTTTAATAACCGATTCAATAATTCATTACATTAACTTAATACAATGTTGCGATAAATATTCGATCGCACCCTTTAGACATATCAATCACTGTTAATGTGTAAACAACAATTAATATTCTATAACCAATTCAATAATTCATTACTTTGACTTAATACAATGTTGGGATCAATATTCTATCGTACCCATTAGACATATCAATCACTATAAATATGTAAACAACAATTAATATTCAATATCCAATTCAATAATTAATTACTTTAACTTAATACAATGTTATTCAATAATTCATTACTTTAACTTGATACAATGTTGCGATCAATTGTCGATCGCACCCTTTAGACATATCAATCACGAAAAATGTGTAAACAACAATTAATCTTCAATAACCAATTCAATAATTCATTATCTTAACTTAATACAATGTTGCGAAAAATATTCGATCGCACCCTTTACACATATCCATCACTTTTAATCTGTGAACAACAATTAAATGTCAATTACAAATTCAAAATTCATTACCTTGACTTACTAAAATGTTGCGATAAATATTCGATCGCACCCTTTAGACATATCAATCACTGTTAATGTTGCGATCAATTGTCAATCGCACCCTTTAGACATATCAATCACTGTAAATGTGTAAACAACAATTAATCTTCAATACCCGATTCAATAAATCATTACTTTAACTAATACAATTTTGCAATCAATTGTCGATCACATCCTTTAGAAATATCAATTACTAAAAAATGGGTAAACAACAATGTATCTTCAACATCCAATTCAATAATTCATTACTTTAACTTAATACAATGTTGTGATCAATATTCGATTGCACCCTTTAGACATATTAATCACTGTAAATGTGTAAACAACAATTAATCTTCAATAACCATTTCAATAATTCATAACTTTGACTTAATACAATGTTGCAATCAATATTCGATCGCACCCTTTAGATATATCAATCAGTATAATTGGGTAAACAACAATTAATCTTCAATAACCAATTCAATAATTCATTACTTTGACTTAATACAATGTTGCGATCAATATTCAGTCTCACGCATTAAACATATTAATCACTATAAATGGGTGAACAACAATTAATCTTCAATAACAAATTCAATAATTCATTACCTTGACTTAATAAAATGTTGCGATAAATATTCGATCGTACCCTTTAGACATATCAATCACTGTTAATGTGCTAACAACAATTTATCTTCAATACCCAATTCAATATTTCATTACTTTAACTTAATACAATATGGCGATAAATTGTCGATCGCACCCTTTAAACATATCAATCACTAAAAATTTGTAAAGAACGATAAATCTTCAATAACAAATTCAATAATTCATTACTTTGATATAATACAATGTTGCGATCAATAATCGATCGCACCCTTTAGACATATCAATCACTGTAAATGTGTAAACAACAATTAATCTTCAATACCCGATTCAATAAATCATTACTTTAACTAATACAATTTTGCAATCAATTGTCGATCACATCCTTTAGACATATCAATTACTAAAAAATGGGTAAACAACAATGTATCTTCAACATCCAATTCAATAATTCATTACTTTAACTTAATACAATGTTGTGATCAATATTCGATTCCACCCTTTAGACATATTAATCACTGTAAATGTGTAAACAACAATTAATCTTCAATAACCATTTCAAAATAATTCATAACTTTGACTTAATACAATGTTGCAATCAATATTCGATCGCACCCTTTAGATATATCAATCAGTATAATTGGGTAAACAACAATTAATCTTCAATAACCAATTCAATAATTCATTACTTTGACTTAATACAATGTTGCGATCAATTTTCGATCGCACCCTTTGGACATATCATTCACCGAAAATGTGTAAATAACAATTAAACATCAGTAATCAATTTAATAATTCATTACTTTAACTTAATACAATGTTGCGATTAATTCGCACCCTTTAGAAATATCAATCACTGAAAATGTGTAAACAACAATTAATATTCAATAACCAAGTCAATAATTCATTACTTTGACGTAATACAAAATTGCGATAAATATTTGGTTGCACCCTTTAGAAATATCAATCACTGTAAATGTGTAAACAATAATTAATCTTCAATACCCAATTCAATAATTCATCACTTTAACTTAATATAATGTTGCGATCAATTGTCAATCACACCCTTTAGAAATATTAATCACTGAAAATGTGTAAAAAACATTTAATCTTCCATAACCAATTCAGTAATTCATTACTTTGATTTAATACAATGTTGCAATCAATATTTGGTCGCACCCTTTAGACATATTGATCCCTGTAAATGTGTAAACAACAATTAATCTTCAATACCCAATTCAATAATTGATTACTTTAACTTAATACAATGTCGCGATCAATTGTCGAGCGCACCCTTTAGACATATCATTCACTGTAAATGTAAAAACAACAACTAATCGTCAACACCCAATTAAATAACTCATTACTTTAACTTATCACAATGTTGCGATCAATTGTCACTCGCACCCTTTAGACATATCAATCAATGTAAATGTGTAAACAACAATTAATCTTCAATAACCAATTCAATAATTCATTACTTTAACTTAATAAATATTGCGATAATTATTCGATCGCACCCTTTAGACATATCAATCACTGTTAATGTGTGATTAACAATTAAACTTCAATAACCAATTCAATAACACATTACTTTTACTTAATACAATGTTGCGATCAATCGTCGATCGCACCCTTTAGACATATCAATCACCCAAAATGTGTAAACAACAATTAATCTTCAATAACCAGTTTAATAATTCAATAATTTGACTTAATACAGTGTTGCGATCAATATTCGATCGCACCCTTTAGACATATAAATCAATGTAAATTGGTAAACAACCATTACTCTTCAATAACCAATTCAATATATCATTCACTGAAAATGTGTAAATAACAATTAAACATCAATAACCATTTCAATAATTGATTACTTTAACTTAATACAATTATGTGATCAATTGTCAATCGCACTCTTTAGACATATCAATCACTGAAAATGTGTAAACAACAATTAATATTCAATAACCAATTCAATAATTCATTACTTTGACTTAATAGAATGTTTTGATCAATTGTCGACCATACCTTTTAGACATATCAATCACAGAAAATGTGTAAACTATAATTATTCTTCAATAACCAATTCAATAATTCAGTAACTTGACTTAATACAATGTTGCGATCAATATTCGGTTGCACCCTTTAGACATATCAATCACGGAAAATGTGTAAACAACAATTAATCTTCAATACCCAATTCAATAATTCATCACTTTAACTTAATACAATGTTGCGATCAATTGTCGATCGCACCCTTTAGACATATCAATCACACAGAAAGTGTAAAAAACATTTAATCTTCAATAACCAATTCAATAATTCATTACTTTAATTGAATACAATGTTACGATTAATTGACGATCGCACTCTTTAAACATATCAATCACTGTAAATGTGTAAACAACAATTAATCTTTAATACCATATTCAATAATTCATTACTTTAACTTAGTACAATATTGCGATCAATTGTCGATCGCACCCTTTAGACATATCAATCACTTAAAATGTGTAAAAAACATTTAATCTTCAATAACAAAGTCAATAATTCATTACTTTAACTTAATACAATGTTGCGATCAATATTTGGTCGCACTCTTTAGACATATCTATCACTGTAAATGTGTAAACAACAATTAATCTTCAATACCCAATTCAATAATTGATTACTTTAACTAATTACAATGTTGCGATCAATTTTCGATCGCACCCTTTTGACATATCATTCACTGAAAATGTGTAAACAACAATTAAATATCAATAAACAATTCAATTATTCATTACTTTAACTTATTACAATTATGCGATCAATTGTCGATCCTAACCTTTAGACATATCAATCACTGAAAATGTATAAACAATAATTAATCTTCAATAACCAATTCAATAATTCATTACTTTGACGTAATACAATGTTGGGATAAATATTTGGTCGCACACTTTATACATATCAATCACTGTTAATGTGTAAACAACAATTAATCTTCAATACCGAATTCAATAATTCATAACTTTTACTTAATACCATGTTGCGATCAATTGTCGATCGCACCCTTTAGACAAATCATTCACTTAAAATGTGTAAACAACAATTAAACATCAATAACTAATTCAATAATTCCTTACTTTAACTTAATACATTGTTGCAATGAATTCACACCCTTTAGAAATATCAATCACTGAAAATGTGTAAACAACAATTAATCTTCAATAACCAATTCAATAATTCATTACTTTAATGTAATAAAATGTTGCGATAAATATTTGGTCGCACCCTTTAGACATATTATTCACTGAAAATGTGTAAACAACAATTAAACATTAATAACCAATTCAATAATTCATTACTTTCACTTAATACAATTATGCGATCAATTGTCGATCGCACCCTTTAGACATATCAATCACTGAAAATGCGTAAACAACAATTAATCTTCAATAACCAATTCAATAATTCATTACTTTGACTTAATACAATATTGTGTTCAATTGTCGACCACACCCTTTAAACATATCAATCACAAAAAATGTGTAAACAACAATTAATCTTCAATAACAAATTAAATAATTCTATACTTTGACTTAATACAATGTTACAATCAATATTCGGTCGCACCCTTTAGACATATCAATTACTGTAAATGTGCAAACAACAATTAATCTTCAATACCCCATTCAATAATTCATCACTTTAACTTAATACAATGTTGCGATCAATTGTCGATCGCACTCTTTTGACATATCAATCACACAAAAAGTGTAAAAAACATTTAATCTTCAATAACCAATTAAGTAATTCATTACTTTGACTTACTAAAATGTTGCGATAAATATTTGGTCACACCCTTTATACATATCAATCACTAAAAAAGTGTAAAAAAAACAATTCATCTTCAATACCCAATTGAATAATTCATTACTTTAACTAAATACAATGTTGTGATTAATTGTCGATCGCACCCTTTAGACATATAAAATACTGAAAATGTGTAAACAACAATTAATCTTCAATAACAAATTCAATAATTCATTACTTTGACTTAATACAATGTTGCGATCAATATTCTATCGTACCCTTTAGACATTACAATCACTATAAATGTGTAAACAACAATTAATCTTAATACCCAATTCAATAATTAATTACTTTAACTTTATACAATGTTGCGATCAATATTCGATCGCACCCCTTAGATATATCAATCACTACAAATGTGTAAACAACAATTAAATCTTCAATAACCAATTCAATAGTTCAATACTTTAACTTAATACAATGTTGTGGTCAATCTTCGATCGCACCCTTTATACATATCAATCATTGAAAATGTATAAACAACAATTAAACATCAATAACTAATTCAATAATTAATCACTTTAACTTAATATAGTGTTGCGATCAATTGCCAATTGCATCCTTTAGAAATATCAATCACTGAAAATGTGTAAACAACAATTAATCTTCAATAACCAATTCAATAATTCATTACTTTAACTTATTACAATGTTGCGATCTATATTCGATTGCACCCTTTAGACACATCAATCATAGAAAATGTGTAAACAACAATTAATCTTGAATAACCAATTCAATAATTCATTACTTTAACTTAATACAATATTGCGATAAATATTCGATTGCACCCTTTAGAGACATCAATCACAGAAAATGTGTAAACAACAATTAATCTTAAATAACAAATTCAATAATTCATTACTTTGACAAAATACAATGTTGCGATCAATTGTGGATCGCATTCTTTAGATATATCAATCACTCAAAAATGTGTAAACAATAATTAATCTTGAGAAACCAATTCAATAATTCATTACTTCAACTTTATACAATGTTGCGATCAATATTCGATCACATCCTTTAGACATATCAATCACTTAAAATGTCTAAACAACAATTAAACATCAATAACCAATTCAATAATTCATTACTTTAACTTATTACAAAGTTTCGATCACATGTCAATCGCACCCTTCAGACATACCAACCACTAAAAATGTGTAAACAACAATTAATCATCAATAACCATTTAAATAATTCAATACTTTGACTTAATACAATTCTGCGATCAATATTAAATCTCACCCTTTAGACATATGAATAAATTTAAAAGTGTAAAAAACAATTAATCTTCAATAACCAATTCAATAATTCATTTCTTTGACTTAATACAATATTGCGATCAATATTCGATCGCACTCTTTAGATATATCAATCACTTTAAATGTGTAAACAACAATTAATCTTCAATAACCAATATAATAATTCATTATTTAGACTTAATATAATGTTGCGATCAATATTCGATCGCACCCTTTAGACATAGCAATCATTTAAAATGTGTAAACAACAATTAAACATCAATAAGCAATTCAATAATTCATTACTTTAACTTAATACAACGTTGCAATCAATTTTCGATCGCACCCTTTAGACATACAAATCACTAAAAAAGTGTAAACAACAACTTATCTTCAATAACCAATTCAATAATTCATTACTTTAAATAAGTACAATGATGCGATCAATATTCAATCGCACCATTTAGATATATCAGTTAATAAAAATGTGTAAATAGCAATTAATCTTCAATAGCCAAATCAATAATTCATTACTTTCACTTAATACAATGTTTCGATCAATATTCGATCGCACTCTTTAGATATATCAATCACTGTAAATGCGTAAACAACAATTAGTCTTCAATACACAATTCAATAATTCATTACTTTAACTTAATACAATGTTGCGATCAATAGTCGATCGCACCCTTTAAAGATATCAATCACTGAAAATGTGTAAACATCTTCAATAACCAATTTAATAATTCACTACTTTGACTTAATACAATGTTGCGATCAATATTTGATCGCACCTTTAGACATATTAATCACTGTAAATGTGTAAACAACAATTAATCTTCAATAACCAATTCAATAATTCATTACTTTGACTTAATACAATGTTGCGATCAATATTCAATTGCACCCTTTGGACATATCAACCACTGTAAATGTGTAAACATCAATTAATCTTCAATAACCAATTCAATAATTCATTTCTTTGTCTTAATACAATTTTTCGATCAATATTCGATCGCACTTTTTAGATATATCAATCACTTAAAATGTGTAAACAAAAATTTATCTTCAATAACCAATTCAATAATTCATTACTTTGAATTAATATAATGTTGCGATCAAAATTTTATCACACCCTTTAGACTTATCAATCAATGAAAATGTGTAAACAACAATTAATCTTCAATAACCAATTCAATAATTCATTATTTTCACTTAATACAATGTTACCATCAATATTGATCACACCCTTTAGATATATCAATCACAGAAAATGTGTAAACAACAATTAAACATCAATAACAGATTCAATAATTCATTACTTTAACTTATTACAATGTTGCGATAAATTGTCGATCACACCCTTTAGACACATCAATCACTAAAAATGCATAAACAATAATTAATCTTCAATAACCAATTCAATAATTCTTTACTTTAACTTAATACAATATTGCGATCAATATTCGATCACAACCTTTAGACATATCAATCATTGTAAATGTGTAAACAACAATTAATCATCAATAACCATTTCTACAATTCACTACTTAGACTTCATACAATGTTGCGATCAATATTCGATAACACCCTTTAGACATATCAATCAATGTAAATGTGTAAACAATACTTAATCTTCAATAACCAATTCAATAATTCATTTCTTTGACTTAATACAATGTTGCGATCAATACTCGATTACATCTTTTAGATATATCAATTACTGGAAATGTGCAAAAAACAATTAATCTTCAATAACCAATTCAATAATTCATTACTTTGACTTCATACAATGTTGCGATCAATATTCTGTCGCACCCTTTAGATATATCAAAAACTTAAAATGTACAAACAAAAATTAATCTTCAATTACAAATTCAATAATTCATTACTTTGACTTAATACAATGTTGCGATCAATATTCGGTTGCACACTTTAGACATATCAATCACTGAAAATGTTTAAACAACAATTAAACATCAAAAACCAATTCAATAATTCATTACTTTAACTTAATACAATGTTGCGATCAATTGTCGATCGCACCCTTTAGACATATTAATCACTGAAAATGTGTAAACAACAATTAATCTTCAATAACCAAGTCAATAATTCATTTCTTTGACTTAATACAATGTTGCGATCCATATTCGATCGCACCCTTTAAATATATCAATCACTGAAAATGTGTTAACAAAAATTAATCTTCAATAACCAATTCAATAATTTATTACTTTGACTTACTACAATGTTGCGATGAATATTCAATCGCACCTTTTAAACATATCAATCACAGTAAATTTGTAAACAACAAATAATCTTCAATGACTAATTCAATAATTCAAAACTTTGACTTAATAGAATGTTACGATCAATATTCGATCGCACCCTTTAGACATATCTATCCCTTAAAATGTGTAAACAACAATTAATCTTCAATAACCAATTCAATAATTCATTACTTTGACTTAATACAATGTTGCGACCAATATTCAATTGCACCTTTTCGATATATTAATCACTATAAATGTATAAACAACAATTAATCTTCAAAAACCAATTCAATAATTCATTACTTTAACTTAATACAATGTTGCGATCAATATTCGATTGCACCCTTTAGACATATCAATCACTGTAAATCTGTAAACAACAATTAATCTTCAATACCCAATTCAATAATTCATTACTTTAACTTAAAACAATGTTGCGATCAATTGTCGATCGCACCCTTTAGACATATAAATCACTGTAAATCTGTAAACAATAATTTATCTTCAATAACTAATTCAATAAGTCATTACTTTGACTTAATACAATGTTGCGATCAATATTCGATCGCACTCTTTAGATATATCAATCACTTAAAATGTGTAAACAACAATTAATCTTCAATAACCAATTCAATAATTCATTACATTGACTTAATACAATGTTACGATCAATATTCGATCGTTCCCTTTAGATATATCAATCACTAAAAATGTGTAAACAACAATTAAACACCAATAACAGATTCGTTAATTCATTACTTGAACTTAATACAATGTTGCGATAAATTGTCGACCGCACCCTTTAGACATATTAATCATTGAAAATCTGTAAACAAAAATTAATCTTCAATAACAAATTCAATAATTAATTACTTTAACTTAATACAATATTGCGATCAATATTCGATCACAACCTTTAGACATATCAATCACTATAAATGTGTAAACAACAATTAATCATCAATAACCATTTCTATAATTCACTACCTTCATATAATGTTGTGATCAAAATTCGATAACACCCTTTAGACATATCAATCACTGTAAATATGTAAATAATACTTAATCTTCAATAACCAATTCAATAATTCATTTATTTGACTTATACAATGTTGCGATCAATACTGGATGGCACCCTTTAGATATATCAATTACTGGAAATGTGTAAACAACAATTAATCTTCAAAAACCAATTCAATAATTCATTGCTTTGACTTCATACAATGTTGCGATCAATATTCTATCGCACCCTTTAGATATATCAAAAACTTAAAATGTGTAAACAAAATTTAATCTTCAATAACAAATTCAATAATTCATTACTTTGACTTAATACAATGTTGCGATCAATATTCGATCGCACCCTTTAGATATAGCAATCATTGAAAATGTGTTAACAACAATTAATCTTCAATAACCAATTCAATAATTTATTACTTTGACTTACTACAATGTTGCGATGAATAATCAATCGCACCTTTTAAACATATCAATCAAAGTAAATTTGTAAACAACAAATAATCTTCAATAACTAATTCAATAATTCAAAACTTTGACTTAATACAATGTTGCGATCAATATTCGATCGCACCATTTAGACATATCTGTCACTTAAAATGTGTAAACAACAATTAATCTTCAATAACCAATTCAATAATTCATTACTTTGAATTAATACAATGTTGCGACCAATATTCAATCGCACATTTTAGATATATTAATCACTGTAAAAGTGTAAACAAAAATTAATTTTCAATAACCAATTAGATAATTCATAACTTTGACTTAATACAATGTTGCGATCAGTATTCAATCACACCATTTAGACATATCAATCACTAAAAAAGTGTAAACAACAATTAATCTTCAATAACCAATTCAATAAATCATTACTTTAACTTAGTACAATGTTGGGATCAATATTAAATCGCAGCATTTAGACATATCAATCACTTAAAATGTGTAAACAAAACTTAATCTTCAATAACCAATTCAATAATTCATTACTTTGACTTAATATAATGTTGTGATCAATATTCGATCACAACCTTTAGATATATTAATCACTGTAAATGTGTAAACAACAATTAATCATCAATAACCATTTCTATAATTCATTACTTTGACTTCAGACAATGTTGCGATCAATATTCGATCGCACCCTTTAGACATATCAATCATTGTAAATGTGTAAACAATAATTAATCTTCAATAACCGATTCAATAATTCATTTATTTGACTTATACAATGTTGCGATCAATACTGGATGGCACCCTTTAGATATATCAAATACTAGAAATGTGTAAACAACAATTAATCTTCAATAACCAATTCAATAAATCATTACTTTAACTTAGTACAATGTTGGGATCAATATTAAATCGCAGCATTTAGATATATCAATCACTCAAAATGTGTAAACAAAACTTAATCTTCAATAACAAATTCAATAATTCATTACTTTGACTTAATACAATGTTGCGATCAATATTCGATCACAACCATTAGATATATTAATCACTGTAAATGTGTAAACAACAATTAATCATCAATAACCATTTCTATACTTCATTACTTTGACTTCAGACAATGTTGCGATCAATATTCGATCGCACCCTTTAGACATATCAACCATTGTAAATGTGTAAACAATAATTAATCTTCAATAACCAATTCAATAATTCATTTATTTGACTTATACAATGTTACGATCAATACTGGATGGCACCCTTTAGATATATCAATTACTAGAAATGTGTAAACAACAATTAATCTTCAATAACCAATTCAATAATTCATTACTTTCACTTAATACAATGTTGCAATCAGTATTCTATCGCACCCTTTAGATATATCAAAAACTTAAAATGTGTAAACAAAAATTAATCTTCAATAACCAATTCAATAATTCGTTACTTTGACTTAATACAATGTTGCGATCAATATTCGATCGCACCTTTTAGACATATTAATCACTATAAATGCGTAAACAACAATTAATCTTCAATAACCAATTCAATAATTCATTACTTTGACTTTATACATTGTTGCGATCAATATTCAATCGCACCTTTTAGACACATCAATCACTGTAAATGTATAAACAACAATTAATTTTTAATAACCAATTCAATAATTCATTTCTTTACTTAATACAATGGTGCGATCAATATTCAATCGCACAATTTAGACATATCAATCAATGAAAAAGTGTAAATAGCAATTACTCTTCAATAACCAATTCAATAATTCATTACTTTAACTTAATACAACGTTGCGATCAATTGTCGATCACATTCTTTAGACATATCAATAACTAAAAAAGTGTAAACAATAATTAATCTTCAATAACTAATTCAATAATTCATTACTTTAACTTAGTACAATGTGGCGATCAATATTCAATCTCACCATTTAGACATATAAATCACTGAAAATGTGCAAACAATACTTAATCTTCAATAACCAATTAAATAATTCGTTACTTTGACTTAATACAATCTTGCGATCAATATTCAATCGCACCCTTTAGAAATATCAATAACTAAAAATGTGTAAATAACAATTAATCTTCAATAAACAATTCAATAACTCATTTATTGGACTTAATACAATGTTGAGATCAATATTCAATTGTACCTTTTAGACATATCAATCACTATAAATGTGTAACAACAATTAATCTTCAATAACCGATTCAATAATTCATTACTTTAACTTAATACAATGTTGCAATCAATATTCGATCACACCCTTTAGACATATCAATCACTGTAAATGTGTAAACAATAATAAATTTTCAATAAGAAATTCCATAATTCATTACTTTGACTTAATACAATGTTGCTATCAATATTCAATCGCACCCATTAGACATATCAATCACTGAAAATGTGTAAACAACAAATAAACAATAATAACCAATTCAATAATTCATTACTTTAACTTAATATAATGTTGCGATCAATTGACGATCGCACCCTTTAGCCATATCTATCACTGTAAATGTGTAAAAAACAATTAATCTTCAATAACTAATTCAATAATTCATTACTTTAACATAATACAATGTTATGATCAAAATTCGGTCACACCCTTTAGAAATATCAATCACTGTAAATGTGTAAACAACAATAAATTTTCCATAATAAATTCAATAATTCATTACTTTCACTTAATACAATGTTGCAATCAATATTCAATCGCACCCTTTAGACATATCTATCACAGAAAATGTGTAAACAACAATTAATCTTCAATTACCAATTCAATACTCCATTACTTTAACTTAATATAATGTTGCGATCAATTGTCGATCGCATCCTTAACACATTTCAATCACTGAAAAAGTGTAAACAGCAATTAATCTTCAATAACCAATTCAATAATTCATTACTTTGACTTAATACAATGTTGCGATCAATATTCGATCACACAATTTAGACATATCAATCATTTTAAATGTGTAAACAACAATAAATTTTCAATAACCAATTCAATAATACATTACTTTGACTTAACACAATGTTGCGATCAATATTTAATTGCACCCATTAGATATATCAATCACTGTAAATGTGTAAACAACAATTAATCTTCAATAACAAATTCATTATTTCATTACTTGAATTTAATACAACGTTGCGATCAATATTCGATCACACCCTTTAGACATATCAATCACTGAAAATGTGTAAACAAAAATTAAACATCAATAATCAATTCAATAATTCATTACTCTAACTTAGTACGATATTGCGATCAATTGTCAATCGCACCCTTTAGACATATCAGTCACTGAAAATGTGTAAACAACAATTAATCTTCAGTAACCAATTAAATAATTTATTACATTGACTTAATACAATGTTGCGATCAATATTTGATCGCATTCTTTAGGCATATCAATTAGTGTAAACGTGTAAACAACAATTGATCTTCAATACCCAATTCAATAATTCATTACTTTAACTTAGTACAATGTTGCGTTGAATTGTCGATGGCACCCTTTAGACATATGAATCACAGAAAATGTGTAAACAACAATTAATCTTCAACTACCAATTCAATAATTCATTACTTTAACTTAATACAATGTTGCGATCAATTGTCGATCTCATCCTTTAGACATACCAATCATCCAAAATGTGTAAACAACAATTAATCTTCAAAACCAATTCAACAATTCATTACTTTGACTTAATACAATGTTGCAATCAATATTCGATTGCACCCTTTAGACATATGAATCACTATAAATGGGTAAACAACAATTAATCTTCAATAACCAATTCAATAATTCATTACTTTAACTTAATACAATGTTGCGATCAATATTCGATAGCACCATTTAGACATATCAATCACTGTAAATGTGTAAACAACAATTAATTTTCAATAACCAATTCAATAATTCATTACTTTGACTTAATACAATGTTGCAATTAATATTCAATCGCACCCTTTAGATATATCAATCAAGGAAAATGTTTAAACAACAATTAAACACCAATAACCTATTCAATAATTCATTACTTTAACTTAGTACAATGTTGCGATCAATTGTCTATTGCACCCTTTAGACATATCAATCACTATATATGTGTAAAAAACAATTAATGTTCAATAACTCATTACTTTATCTTAATACAATGTTGGGATCTATTGTCGATTGCACCCTTTAGACATATCAATCAGTAAAAATGTGTTTACAACAATTAATCTTCAATAACCATTTCAATAATTCATTAATATAACTTAATACAATGTTGCGATCATTTGTCGATCGCACCCTTTAGACATATCAATCACTGTAAATGTGTAAACAACAATTAATCTTCAATAACCAATTCAATTATTCATTACTTTAACTTTATACCATATTGCGATAAAAATTCGATCGCACCCTTTAGACATATCAATCACTGAAAATGTGTAAACCAAAATTAAATATCAATAACCAATTCAATAATTCATTACTTTAATTTAATACTATGTTGATATCAACTGTCAATAGCACCCTTTAGACATATCAGTCACTGAAAATGTGTAAATAATAGTTAATCTTCAATAACCAATTCAATAATTCATTACATTGACTTAATACAATGTTGCGATCAATATTCGATCGCACCCTTTAGAAATATCAATCACTGCAAATGTGTAAACAACTATTAATCTTCAATACCCAATTCAATAATTTTTTACTTTGACTTAATACAATGTTGCGATTAATATTCGATCCCACCCTTTAGACATATCAATCACTGAGAATGTGTAAACAACAATTAATCTTCAATAACCAATTAAATAATTCATTACCTTGACTTAATACAATGGTGCGATCAATTTTCGATCGTACCCTTTAGACATATCAATCACTAAAGATGTATAAATAACAATTAATCTTCAATAAAAAATTTAATAATTCATTACTTTCACTTAATACAATGTTGCGATCAATTGTCGATCGCACCCTTTAGATATATCAATCACTGAAAACGTGTAAACAACAATTTAACATCAATAACCAATTCAATAATTCATTACTTTAACTTACTACAATGTTGCAATCAATTGTCGATCGCACCCTTTAGACATATCAATCACTGGAAATATGTAAACAACAATTAAACATCAGTAATCAATTTAATAATTTATTACTTTAACTTAATACAATGTTGCGATCAATTGTCGATCGCACCCTTTAGACATATCAATCACACAAAATGCGTAAACACAATATCTTCAATAATCAATTAAATAATTCATTTCTTTATTTTAATACAATGTTGTGATCTGTACTCGATCGCACCATTTAGACATATCAGTCACTGAAAATGTGTAAGGTATAGTTAATCTTCAATAACCAATTCAATAATTCATTACATTAACTTAATACAATGTTGCGATCAATATTCGATCGCCCCCTTTAGACATATCAATCACTGCAAATGTGTAAACAACAATTAATCGTCAATACTAAATTCAATAATTCATTACTTTGACTTAATACAATGTTGCGATTAATATTCGATCGCACCCTTTAGACATATCAATCACTGAGAATGTGTAAACAACAATTAATCTTCAATAACCAATTCAATAATTCATTACCTTGACTTAATACAATAGTGCGATCTATTGTCGATCGTACCCTTTAAACATATCAATCACTAAAAATGTATAAACAACAATTAATCTTCAATAACAAATTTAATCATTCATTACTTTCACTTAATACAATTTTGCGATCAATTCGATCGCACCCTTTAGATATATCAATCACTGAAAACGTGTAAACAAAAATTTAACATCAATAACCAATTCAATAGTTCATTACTTTAACTTACTACAATGTTGCAATCAATTGTCGAACGCACCCTTTAGACATATTAATCACTGGAAATATGTAAACAACAATTAAACATCAATAACCAATTCAATAATTTATTACTTTAACTTAATACAATGTTGCGATCAATTGTCGATCGCACCCTTTAGACATATCAATCACCCAAAATGTGTAAACACAATTAATCTTCAATAATCAATTCAATAATTCATTACTTTATTTTAATACAATGTTGTGATCTATACTCGATCGCACCATTTAGACATATCAATCACTCTAAATGTGTAAACAACAAATAAACTTCAATACCCAATTAAATAACTCATTACATTAACTTAATACAATGTTGCGATCAATTGTCGATCGCACCCTTTAGACATATCAATCACTCAAAATGTGATAACAACAATTTATCTTTAATAACAAATTCAATAATTCTTTACTTTGACTTAATACAATGTTGCAATCAATATTCGATCGCACCATTTAGACATATAAATCAATGTAAAGTGGTAAACAACAATTACTCTTCAGTAACCAATTCAATAATTCACTACTTTGACTTAATACAATGTTGCGATCAATATTCGTTCGCACCCTTTAGACATATCAATCACTATAAATGTGTAAATAACAATTAATCTTCAAAACCCAATATAATAATTCATTACTTTTACGTAATACAATGTTGTGATAAATTGTCGATCGCACCCTTTAGACATATCAATCACTCAAAATGTGATAACAACAATTTATCTTTAATAACAAATTCAATAACTATTTACTTTGACTTAATACAATGTTGCGATCAATATTCGATCGCACCCTTTAGACATATAAATCACTGTAAATCAGTAAACAGCAATTAATCATCAATAACCAAATCAATAATTCATTACTTGGACTTAATACAATATTGTGATCAATATTCGATCACACCCTTTAGACATATCAATCACTCTAAATGGGTAAACAACGATTAATCTTCAATAACAAATTCAATAATTCATTGATTTGACTTAATACAAAGTTGCGATCAATATTCGATCGCACCCTTTGGACATATCAATTACTAAAAATTTGTAAGAAATAATTTATCTTCAATAACCAATTCAGTAATTCATTACTTTAACTTAACACAATGTTGCGATTAGTTGTCAATCGCACCCGTTAAACATATCCATCACTGAAAATGTGTAAATAACAATTAAACATCAATAACAAATTCAATAATTCATAACTTTAACTTAATACAATGTTGCGATCAATTGTTGATTGCACCCTTTAGACATATCAATCACTGTAAATGTATAAACAACAATTAATCTTCAATAACTAATTAAATAATTCATTACTTTAACTTAATACAATGTTGCAATCAATTGTCGATCGCACCCATTAGACATATCAATCACTGAAAATTTGAAAACAACAATTAAACATCAATAACCAATTCTATAATTATTTACTTTAACTTAAAACAATGTTGCGATCAATTTTCTATCGCACCCTTAGACATATCAATCACTCCAAATATGGTAACAACAATTTATCTTCAATAACAAATTCAATAATTAACTACTTTGACTGAATACAATATTGCGATCAATTTTTGAAAACACGCTTTATACATATCAATCATTGTAAATGGGTAAACAACAATTAATCTTCACTAATCAATTCAATAATTTATTACTTTGACTTAATACAATGTTGCGACCAATATTCGATCGCACTCTTTAGACTTTCCAATCACCATAAAAGGGTAAACAACGATAAATCTTCAATAACAAATTCAATAATTCATTACTTTAATATAATACAATGTTGCGATCAATTCAATCGCACCCTTTAGACATATCAATCACCGTAAATGTGTAAACAACAATTAATGTTCAATACCCGATTCAATAAATCATTACTTTAACTTATACAATTTTGCGATTAATTGTCAATCGCATCCTTTAGACATATCAATCACTGAAAAATGTGTAAACAACAATTTATCTTCAATATCTAATTCCATAATTCATCACTTTAACTTAATACAATGTTGCGATCAATTATCGATCGCACCCTTTAGACATATCCTTCACTGATAATGTGTAAACAACAATTAATCTTCAGTAACAAATTAAATAATTCATTACTTGGACTTAATAAAATATTGCAATCAATTGTCGATCGCACCCTTTAGCCATATCAATCACTGTAAATGTGTAAACAATAATTAATCTTCAATACCCAATTCAATAATTCATTACTTTAACTAAATACAATAATGCGATCAATTGTGGATCGCACCCTTTAGACATATCAGTCACTGTAAATGTGTAAACAACAATTAATCTTCAATACCCAATTCAATAATTCATTACTTTTACGTAATACATTGTTGTGATCAATATTCGATCGCACCCTTTAGACATATTAACCACTATAAATGGGTAAACAACAATTAATCTTCAATACACAATTCAATAATTCATTACTTTGAATTTATACGATGTTGCGATTAAATGTCGATCGCACCCTTTAGACTTATCAATCACTAAAAATGTATAAACAACAATTAATCTTAAATAACCAATTCAATGCTCATTACTTTGACTTAATACAATGTTGCGATCAATATTCGATCGCACCCTTTAGACATATCAATCACTATAAATGTGTAAACAACAATTAATCTTCAAAACCCAATAAAATAATTCATTACTTTTACGTAATACAATGTTGTGATCAATATTAGATCGCACCCTTTAGACATATAAATAACTGTAAATCGGTAAACAGCAATTAATCTTCAATAACCAAATCAATAATTCATTACTTTGACTTAATACAATATTGTAATCAATATTCGATCACACCCTTTAGACATATCAATCACTCTAAATGGGTAAATAATGATTAATCTTCAATAACAAACTCAATAATTCATTAATTTAACTTAATACAAAGTTGCGATCAATATTCGATCGCACCCTTTGGACATATCAATCACTGAAAATTTGTAAACAATAATTTATCTTCAATAACCAATTCAGTAATTCATTACTTTAACTTAATACAATTTTGCGATCAGTTGTCGATCGCACCCTTTAGACATATCCATCACTGAAAATGTGTAAATAACAATTAAACATCAATAACAAATTCAGTAATTCATAACTTTAACTAAATACAATGTTGCGATCAATTGTTGATTGCACCCTTTAGGCATATCAATCACTGTAAATGGGTAAACAAAGGTAAATCTTCAATAACAAATTCAATAATTCATTACTTTGATATAATGCAATGTTGCGATCAATATTCGATCGCACCTTTAGACATATCAATCACTGTAAATGTGTAAACAACAATTAATCTTCAATACCCGATTCAATAAATCATTACTTTAACTTATACAATTTTGCGATTAATTGTCGATCGCATCCTTTAGACATGTCAATCACTGTTAATGTGTGAACAACAATTAAATTTCAATAACCAATTCAATAACACATTACTTTAACTTAGTACAATGTTCCTATCAATTGTCAATCGCACCCTTTAGACATATCAATCACTGAAAATGGTAAACAACAATTAATCTTTAATATTCAACTCAATAGTTCATTACTTTAACTTAATACAATGTTGCGATCAATATTCGATCGCACCGTTTTGACATATCAATCATTTTAAATGTGTAAACAACAATTCGCCTTCAATACCCAATTCAATAATTCATTACTTTAACTTAATCCAATATTTCAATCAATTGTCGATCGCACCCTTTGACATACCAATCACTGAAAATGTGTAAACAACAATAAATCTTCAATACAAATTCAATAATTCATTACTTTAACTTAATACAGTGTTGCGATCAAATGTCGATCGCACCCGTTAGACATATCAATCACTGAAAATTTGTAAACAACAATTAAACATCAATAAACAATTCAATAATTCATAAATTTTACTTACTACAATGTTGCGATCAATTGTCGATCGCTCCCTTTAGACATATCAATCACTGAAAATGTGTAAACAACAATTAATCTTCAATAACGAATTAAATATTGATTAATTTAACTTAATAAAATGTTGCGATAAATTGTCGATCGCACCCTTTCGACATATCAATCACTCTAAATGTGTTAACAATAATTAATCTTCAATACCCAATTCAATAATTCATTACTTTAACTTAATACAATAATACGATCAATTGTCGATCGCACCCTTTAGTCATATCAATCACTGTAAATGTAAAAACAACAACTAATCTTCAACACCCAATTAAAAAATTCATTACTTTAACTTATCACAATGTTGCGATCAATTGTCAATCGCACCCTTTTATCAATCACTGAAAATGTGTAAAACAAAAATTAATCATCAATAACTAATTCAATAATTCATTACTTTAACTTAATACAATGTTGCAATAAATATTCGATCGCACCCTTTAGACATATCAATCACTGTAAATGTATGAACAACAATTAAACTTCAATAACCAATTCAATAACACATTACTTTAACTTATTACAATGTTGCGATAAATTGTCGATCGCACCCTTTAGACATATCAATCACTCAAAATGTGTAAACAGCAATTAATCTTCAATAACCTGTTCATTAATTCGTTACTTTGACTAAATACAATGTAACAATCAATATTCGATCGCACCCTTTAGACATATCAATCACTGTAAATGTGTAAATAACAATTAATCTTCAATAACAAATTAAATAATTCATTACTTGGACTTAGTAAAATATTACAATCAATTGTCGATCGCACCCTTTAGACATATCAATCACTGTAAATGTGTAAACAACAATTAATCTTCAATACCCAATTCAATAATTCATTACTTTAACTTAATACAATAATGCGATCAATTGTGGATCGCACCCTTTAGACATATCAGTCACTGTAAATGTGTAAACAACAATTAATCTTCAATACCCAATTCAATAATTCATTACTTTTACGTAATACATTGTTGTGATCAATATTCGATCGCAACCTTTAGACATATTAATCACTGTAATTGGGTAAACAACAATTAATCTTCAATACACAATTCAATAATTCATTACTTTGAATTTATACGATGTTGCGATTAAATGTCGATCGCACCCTTTAGACTTATCAATCACTAAATAACCAAATCTATAGCTCATTACTTTGACTTAATACAATGTTGCGATAAATATTCGATCGCACCCTTTAGACATATCAATCATTGTAAATGTGTAAACAACAATTAATCTTCAATACCCAATTGAATAATTCATTACTTTGACTTAAAACAATGTTGCGATAAATATTCGATCGCACCCTTTAGACATATCAATCATTGTAAATGTGTAAACAACAATTAATCTTCAATACCCAATTCAATAATTCATTACTTTGACTAAATACAATGTTGTGATCAATATTCGATCGCACCCTTTAGACATATCAATCACAGTAAATGTGTACACAACAATTAATATTCAATACACAAATTTAATAACTCATTACTTTGACTTAATACAATGTTGCGATCCAATGTTGATCGCACCCTTTAGACAAATCAATCACTGAAAATTTGTAAACAAAAATTAAACATCAATAAACAATTCAATAATTCATAAATTTAACTTAATACAATGTTGAGATCAATTGTTCATCGCTCCCTTTAGACATATCAATCACTGAAAATGGGTAAACAACAATTAATCTTCAGTAACGAAATAAATATTCATTAATTTAATTTAATAAAATGTTGCGATCAGTTGTCGATCGCACCCTTTAGACATATCAATCACTGTAAATGTGTAAACAACAATTAATCTTCAATACCTAATTCAATAATTCATTACTTTAACTTTATACAATAATACGATCAATTGTCGATCGCACCGTTTAGACATATCAATCACTATAAATGTAAAAACAACAACTAATCGTCAACACCCAATTAAATAATTCATTACTTTAACTTATCACAATGTTGCGATCAATTGTCAATCGCACCCTTTAGACATATCGATCACTGAAAATGTGTAAACAAAAATTAATCATCAGTAACCAATTCAATTATTCATTACTTTAACTTAATACAATGTTGCGATAAATATTCGATCGCACCCTTTAGACATATCTATAACTGTAAATGTAAGAACAACAATTAAACTTCAATAACCAATTCAATAACACATTACTTTAACTTAATACAATGTTGCGATCAATTGTCGATCGCACCCTTTAGACATATCAATCACTTAAAATGTGTAAACAGCAATTGATCTTCAAAAACCTGTTCAATAGACATATCAATCACTGTAAATGTGTAAACAACAATTTATCTTCAATACCCAATTCAATAATTCCTTACTTTAACTTAATACAATGTTTCGATCAATATTCGATCGCACCCTTTAGACATATCAATCACTGTAAATGTGTAAACAACAATTAATCTTCAATAACTAGTTAAATAATTTATTACTTTGACTTAATACAATGTTCCGATCAATATTCGATCGCACCCTTTAGAGATATCAATCACTGTAAATGTGTAAACAACAATTAATCTTCAATAACCAACTAAATAATTCGTTACTTTAACTTAATACCTTGTAGCGATCAATTGTCAATCGCACCCTCTAGACATATCAATCACTTAAAATGTGTAAACAACAATTAATCTTCAATAACGAATTCAATAGTTCATTACTTTTAGTTAATACAATGTTGCGATCAATATTCGATCGCACCCTTTAAACATATAAATCACTGTAAATGTGTAAACAACAATTAATCTTCAATAACCAATTAAATATTCATTACTTTAACTTAATAAAATGTTGCGATCGATTGTCGATCGCACCCTTTAGACATATCAATCACTGTTAATGTGTAAACAATTATTAATCTTCAATGCCCAATTCAATACTTCACTACTTTAACTAGATACAACAATGCAATCAATTATTGATTGCACCATTTAGACATATCAATCACTGTAAATGTGTAAATAACAAATAATCGTCAACACCAAATTCAATAATTCATTACTTTAACTTAATACAATGTTATTCAATAATTCATTACTTTTAACTAATACAAGGTTGCGATCAATTGTCGATCGTACCCTTTAGACATATCAATCACTGAAAATGTGTAAACAACAATTAATCTTCAATAACCAATTCAATAATTCATTACTTTAACTTAATACAATGTTGCGATAAATATTCGATCGCACCCTTTAGACATATTAATCACTGTTAATGTGTGAACAACAATTAAACTTCAATAACAAATTCAAAATTCATTACCTTGACTTAATTAAATGTTGCGATAAATATTCGATTGCACCCTTTAGACATATCAATCACTGTTAATGTTGCGATCAATTGTCAATCGCACCCTTTAGACATATCAATCACTATAATGGGTAAGCAACAATTAATCTTCAATAACAAATTCAATAATTCATTACTTTGACTTAATACAATGTTGCGATCAATATTCGATCGCACGCTTTAGACATATCAATCACTGGAAATGGGTAAACAACAATTAAACTTCAATAACCAATTCAATAATTCATTACTTTGACTTAATACAATGTTGCGATCAATTTTCGATCGCACCCTTTAGACATATCATTCACCGAAAATGTGTAAACAACAATTAAACATCAAGAACAAATTCAATAATTCATTACTTTAACTTAATACAATGTTGCGATTAATTCGCACCCTTTAGAAATATTAATCACTGAAAATGTGTAAACAACAATTAATATTCAATAACCAAGTCAATAATTCATTACTTTGACGTAATACAATATTGCGATAAATATTTGGTTGCACCCTTTAGAAATATCAATCACTGTATATGTGTAAACAACCATTAATCTTCAATACCCAATTCAATAATTCATCACTTTAACTTAATACAATGTTGCGATCAATTGTCGACACCCTTTAGAAATATCAATCACTGAAAATGTGTAAAAAACATTTAATCTTCAATAGCCAATTCAGTAATTCATTACTTTGATTTAATACAATGTTGCGATCAATATTTTGTCGCACCCTTTAGACATATCGATCACTGTAAATGTGTAAACAACAATTAATCTTCAATACCCAATTCAATAATTGATTACTTTAACATAATACAATGTCGCGATCAATTGTCGATCGCACCCTTTAGACATATCATTCACTGAATATTTTTAAATAACAATTAAACATCAATAACCATTTCAATAATTCATTACTTTATCTTAATACAATTATACGATCAATTGTCAATCGCACCCTTTAGACATATCAATCACTGAAAATGTGTAAACAACAATTAATCTTCAATAACCAATTCAAAATTTCATTACTTTGACTTAATAGAATGTTTTGATCAATTGTCGACCATACCCTTTAGACATATCAATCACAGAAATGTGTAAACTGTAATTATTCTTCGAATAACCAATTCAATAATTCATTCTTTACAATGTTGCGATCAATTGTTGATCGCATTCTTTAGATATATCAATCACTCAAAAATGTGTAAACAATAATTAATCATGCATAACCAATTGAATAATTCATTACTTCAACTTTATACAATGTTGCGATCAATATTTTATCGCACCCTTTAGACAAATCAATCACTGAAAAATGTGTAAACAATAACTAAACATCAATAACCAATTCAATAATTCATTACTTTGACTTAGTACAATGTGGCGATCAATATTCGATCACATCCTTTATACAAACCAATCACTTAAAATGTGTAAACAACAATTAAACATCAATAACCAATTCAATAATTCATTACTTTAACTTATTACAATGTTGCGATCACATGTCAATCGCACCCTTCAGACATACCAACCACTAAAAACGTGTAAACAACAATTAATCATCAATAACCAATTTAATTCAATACTTTGACTTAATACAATTCTGCGATCAATATTCAATCGCACCCTTTAGACATATGAATCACTTTAAAAGTGTAAACAACAATTAATCTTCAATAACCAATTCAATAATTCATTTCTTTGACTTAATACAATGTTGCGATCAATATTCGATCGCACTCTTTAGATATATAAATCACTTAAAGTGTGTAAACAACAATTAATCTTCAATAACCAATATAATAATTCATTATTTCGACTTAATATAATGTTGCGATCAATATTCGATTGCACCCTTTAGACATAGAAATCATTTAAAATGTATAAACAACAATTAAAGATCAATAACCAATTCAAAAATTCATTACTTTAACTTAATACAACGTTGTAATCAATTTTCGATCGCACCCTTTAGACATACCAATCACTAAAAAAGTGTAAACAACAACTAATATTCAATAACCAATTCAATAATTCGTTACTTTAAATAAGTACAATGATGCGATCAATATTCAATAGCACCATTTAGATATATCAATTAATGAAAATGTGTTAATAGCAATTACTCTTCAATAGCCAAATAATTAATTCATTACTTTAATTAAATATTTCGATCAATATTCGATCGCACTCTTTAGATATATCAATCACTGTAAATGCGTAAACAACAATTAGTCTTCAATACACAATTCAATAATTCATTACTTTAACTTAATACAATGTTGCGATCAATAGTCGATCGCTCCCTTTAAAGATATCAATCACTGAAAATGTGTAAACATCTTCCATAACCAATTTAATAATTCACTACTTTGACTTAATATAATGCTGCGATCAATATTCGATCGCACCTTAAGACATATTAATCACTGTAAATGTGTAAACAACAATTAATCTTCAATAACCAATTCAATAATTCATTACTTTGACTTAATACAATGTTGCGATCAATATTCAATTGCACCATTTGGACATATCAACCACTGTAAATGTGTAAAAATCAATTTATCTTCAATAACCAATTCAATAATTCATTTCTTTGTCTTAATACAATGTTTCAATCAATATTCGATCGCACTTTTTAGATATATCAATCACTTAAAATGTGTAGACAAAAATTTATCTTTAATAACCAATTCAACAATTCATTTACTTTGTAATACAATGTTGATCAAAATTTTATCGCACCCTTTAGACATATCAATCAATGAAATTGTGTAAACAACAATTAATCTTCAATAACCAGTTCAATAATTCATTATTTTTCACTTAATACAATGTTACAATCAATATTGATTTCACCCTTTAGATATATCAATTACAGAAAATGTGTAAACAACAATTAAACATCAATAACAGATTCAATAATTCATTACTTTAACTTATTACAATGTTGCGATAAATTGTCGATCACACCCTTTAGGCATATCAATCACTGAAAATGTGTAAACAATAATTAATCTTCAATAACCAATTCAATAATTCATTACTTAAACTAAATACAATGTTGCGATCAATATTCAATTGCACCCTTTAAACATATCAATCACCGTAAATCTGTAATCAACAATTAATCTTCAATACCCAATTCAATTATACATTACTTTAGCTTAATATAATGTTGCGATCAAATGTCGATCGCACCCTTTAGACATATCAATCACTGTAAATCTGTAAACAATAATTAATCTTCAATAACTAATTCAATAAGTCATTACTTTGACTTAATACAATGTTGCGATCAATATTCGATCGCACTCTTTAGATATATCAATCACTTAAAATGTGTAAACAACAATTAATCTTCAATAACCAATTCAATAAGTCATTACTTTGACTTAATACAATGTTACGATCAATATTCGATCGCACCCTTTAGATATATCAATCATTAAAAATGTGTAAACAACAATTAAATACCAATAATAGTTTCAATAATTCATTACTTGAACTTAATACAATGTTGCGATAAATTGTCGACCGCACCCTTTAGACATATCAATCACTGAAAATCTGTAAACAAAAATTAATCTTTAATAACAAATTCAATAATTAATTACTTTAACTTAATACAATGTTGCGATCAATATTCGATAACACCCTTTAGACATATCAATCACTGTAAATGTGTAAACAATAATTTATCTTTAATAACCAATTCAATAATTCATTTCTTTGACTTAATACAATGTTGCGATCAATACTCGATTGCATCTTTTAGATATATCAAATACTGGAAATGTGTAAACAATTAATCTTCAATAACCAATTCAATAATTCGTTACTTTGACTTCGTACAATGTTGCGATCAATATTCTATCATACCCTTTAGATATATCAAAATTTTAAAATGTGTAAACAAAAATTAATCTTCAATAACAAATTCAATAATTCATTACTATGACTTAATACAATGTTGCGATCAATATTCGGTCGCACACTTTAGACATATCAATCACTGAAAATGTTTAAATAACAATTAAACATCAATAACAAATTCAATAATTCATTACTTTAACTTAATACAATGTTGCGATCAATTGTCGATCGCACCTTTTAGACATATTAATCACTGAAAATGTGTAAACAACAATTAATCTTCAATAACTAATTCAATAATTCATTTCTTTGACTTAATACAATATTGCGATCAATATTCGATCGCACCCTTTAGATATATCAATCACTGAAAATGTGTTAACAACAATAAATCTTCAATAACCAATTCAATAATATATTACTTTGACTTACTACAATATTGCGATGAATATTCAATCGCACCTTTTAAACATATCAATCACAGTAAATTTATAAACAACAAATAATCTTCAATAACTAATTCAATAATTCAAAACTTTGACTTAATACAATGTTGCGATCAATATTCGATCGCACCCTTTAGACATATCTATCACTTAAAATGTGTAAACAACAATTAATCTTCAATAACCAATTCAATAATTCATTACTTTGACTTAATACAATGTTGCGACAAATATTCAATCGCACCTTTTAGATATATTAATCACTGTAAATGTGTAAACATCAATTAATTTTCAATAACCAATTAAATAATTCATAACTTTGACTTAATACAATGTTGCGATCAGTATTCAATCACATCATTTAGACATATCAGTCAATGAAAATGTGTAAATAGCAATTACTCTTTAGTAACAAATTCAATAATTCATTACTTGAACTTAATACAACGTTGTGATCAATTGTCGATCACACCCTTTAGACATATCAATCACTGAAAAAGTGTAAACAACAATTAATCTTCAATAACCAAATCAATAAATCATTACTTTAACTTTGTACAATGTTGCGATCAATATTCAATCGCACCATTTTGACATATCAATCACTTCAAATGTGTAAACAAAGCTTAATCTTCAATAACCAATTCAATAATTCATAACTTTGACTTAATACAATGTTGCGATCAATATTCGATCACAACCTTTAGATATATCAATCACTGTAAATGTGTAAACAACAATTAATCATCAATAACAATTTCTATAATTCATTACTTTGACTTCAGACAATGTTGCAATCAATATTCGATCGCACCCTTTAGATATATCAATCACCGTAAATGTGTAAACAATAATAAATCTTCAATAACCAATTCAATAATTCATTTCTTTGACTTATACAATGTTGCGATCAATACTCGATGCCACCCTTTAGATATATCAATTATTGAAAATGTGTAAACAACAATTAATCTTCAATAACCAATTCAATAATTCATTACTTTCACTTAATACAATGTTGCGATCAATATTCTATCGCACCCTTTAGATATATCAAAAACTTAAAATGTGTAAACAAAAATTAATCTTCAATAATCAATTCAATAATTCATTACTTTGACTTAATACAATGTTGCGATCAATATTCGATCGCACCTTTTAGACATATTAATCACTGTAAATGTGTAAACAACAATTAATCTTCAATAACCAATTCAATAATTCATTACTTTGACTTTATACATTGTTGCGATCAATATTCAATCGTACCTTTTAGACACATCAATCACTGTAAATGTATAAACAACAATTAATCTTTAAAAACAAATTCAATAATTCATTTCGTTACTTAATACAATTGTGCGATCAATATTCAATCGCACCATTTAGACATATCAATCAATGAAAATGTGTAAATAACAATTACTCTTCAATAACCAATTCAATAATTCATTACTTTAACTTAATACAACGTTGCGATCAATTGTCGAGCACTAAAAAAGTGTAAACAACAATTAATCTTCAATAACTAATTCAATAATTCATTTCTTTGACTTAATACAGTGTTGCGAAGAATATTCAATCGCACTTTTTAGATATATCAATCAGTGTAAATGTGTAAACAATAATTAATCTTCAGTAACAAATTCAATAATTCAATACTTTGACTTGATACAATATTGCGATCAATATACGATCGCACCCTTTAGACATATCTATCACTTAAAATGTGTAAACAACAATTAATCTTCAATAACCAATTCAATAATTCATTTTTTTGACTTAATACAATGTTGCGATCAATATTCAATCGAACCATTTACACATATCAATCAATAAAAATGTGTAAATAGAAATTACTCTTCAATAACCAATTTAATAATTTATTTTTTTAACTTAATACAACGTTGCGATCAATTGTCGATCGCACCCTTTAGACATACCAATCACTAAAAAAATGTAAACAACAATTAATCTTCAAAAACCAATTCCATAATTCATTACTTTAACTAAGTACAATGTTGCGCTGAATATTCAATTGCACCATTTAGACATATCAATCACTGAAAATGTGTAAACAATACTTAATATTCAATAACCAATTCAATAATTCATTACTTTGACTTAATACAATGTTGCGATCAATATTCGATCGCACTATTTAGATATATCAATCACTGAAAATGTGTAAACAACAATTAATCTCCAATAACCAATTTAATAATTCATTTCTTTGAATTAATACAATATTGCGATCAATATTCGATCGCACCCTTTAGATTTATCAATCACTGAAAATGTGTAAACAACAATTATTATTCAATAACCAATTTAATAATTCATTACTTTGACTTAATACAATGTTGCGATCAATATTCGATCGCATCATTTAGACATATCTATTACTTAAAATGTGTAAGCAACAATTAATCTTCAATAACAAATTCAATAATTTATTACTTTGACTTAATACAGTGTTGCGATCAATATTCAATCGCACCTTTTAAACATATCAATCACTGTAAATGTGTAAACAACAATTAATCTTCAATAACCAATTCAATAATTCAATTTTTTGACTTAATACAATGTTGCGATCAATATTCAATCGCACCATTTACACATATCAATCAATGAATATGTGTAAATAGCAATTACTCTTCAATAACCAATTTAATAATTTATTTTTTTAACTTAATACAACGTTGCGATCAATTGTTGATCGCACCCTTTAGACATACCAATCACTAAAAAAATGTAAACAACAATTAATCTTCAATAACCAATTTAATAATTCATTACTTTAACTAAGTACAATGTTGCGGTCAATATTCAATCGCACCATTTAGACATATCAATCACTGAAAATGTGTAAACAATACTTAATCTTCAATAACCAATTCAATAATTCATTACTTTGACTTAATACAATGTTAAGATCAATATTCGATCGCACTATTTAGATATATCAATCACTGAAAATGTGTCAACAACAATTAATCTTCAATAACCAATTCAATAATTAATTTTTTGACTTAATACAATATTGCGATCAATATTCGATCGCACCCTTTAGATATATCAATCACTTAAAATGTGTAAACAACAATTATTATTCAATAACAAATTTAATAATTCATTACTTTGACTTAATACAATGTTGGGATCAATATTCGATCGCATCCTTTAGACATATCTATTACTTAAAATGTGTAAGCAACAATTAATCTTCAATAACAAATTCAATAATTTATTACTTTGACTTAATATAGTGTTGCGATCAATATTCAATCGCACCTTTTAGACATATCAATCACTGTAAATGTGTAAACAACAATTAATCTTCAATAACCAATTCAATAATTCAATACATTGAATTAATACAATGTTGTGATCAATATTCGATCGCACCCTTTAGACATATCTATCACTTTAAATGTGTAAACAACAATTAATCTTCAATAACAAATTCAATAATTCATTACTTTCACTTAATACAATGTTGCGATCAATATTCAATCACACCTTTTAGACATATCAATCACAGTAAATGTGTAAACAACAATTAATCTTCAATAACCAATTCAATAATTCATTTATTTGACTTAATTCAATGTTGCGATCAATATTCCAATAGCACCATTTAGACATATCAATCAATGAAAATGTGAAAATAGCAATTACTCTTCAATAACGAATTCAATAATTCATTACTTTAACTTAATACAACGTTGCGATCAATTGTTGATCGCACCCTTTAAACATATCGATCAATAAAAAAGTGTAAACAACAATTAATCTTCAATAACCAATTCAATAATTTATTACTTTGACTTAATACACTGTTGCGATCAATATTCAACGCACCTTTTAGACATATTTATCACTGTAAATATGTAAACAACAATTAATATTCAATAACCAATTCAATAATTCATTACTTTGACTTTATACAATGTTGAGATCAATATTCATTCGCAAAATTTAGACATATCAATCACTGAAAATGTGTAAACAACAATTAATCTTTAATAACCAATTCAATATTTCATTACTTTGACTTAATACAATGTTGCAATCAATATTCAATCGCATCTTTTAGACATATCAATCACTGTAAAAGTGTAAACAACAATTAATCTTCAATAACCAATTCAATAATTTATTACTTTGACTTAAAACAGTGTTGCGACCAATATTCAATCGCACCTTTTAAACATATCAATTAGTGTAAATGTGTAAACAACAGATAATCTTCAATAACCAATTCAATAATTCATTACTTTGATACAATGTTGCGATCAATATTCGTTCGCACCCTTTAGACATATCTATCACTTAAAATGTGTAAACCATAATTAATCTTCAATAACCAATTCAATAATTCATTACTTTGACTTAATACAATGTTGCTATCAATATTCAATCATACTTTTTAGACATATTAATCATTGTAAATATGTAAACAACAATTAATGTTCAATAACCAATTCAATAATTCATTACTTTGACTTTATACAATGTTGAGATCAATATTCATTCGCAACTTTTAGACATATGAATCACTGTAATTGTGTAAACAACAATTAATCTTCCACAACCAATTCAATAATTCATTTCTTTGACTTAATGCAATGTTACGATCAATATTCAATCGCACCATTTAGACATATCAATCAATAAAAATCTGTAAATAGCAATTACTCTTCAATAACCAATTTAATAATTTATTACTTTAACTGAATACAACGTTGCGATCAATTTTCGATCGCACCCTTTAGACATATCAATCACTAAAAAAGTGTAAACAACAATTAGTCTTCAATAACAAATTCAATAATTCTTTACTTTAACTTAGTACAATGTTGCGATGAATATTCAATCGCACCATTTAGACATATCAATCACTGAAAATGTGTAAACAATACATAATCTTCAATAACCAATTCAATTATTCATTACTTTGACTTAATAAAATGTTGCGATCAATATTCGATTGCACCATTTAAATATATCAATCACTGAAAATGTGTAAACAACAATTAATCTTCAATAACCAATTCAATAATTCATTTCTTTGACTTAATACAATGTTGCAATCAATATTCGATCGAACCATTTAGATATATCAATCACTGAAAATGTGTAAACAACAATTATTATTCAATAACCAATTTAATAATTCATTACTTTGTTTTAATACAATGTTGCGATCAATATTCGAACGCATCCTTTTGACATTTCTATCAGTTAAAAGGTGTAAGCAAAAATAAATCTTCAATAACCAATTCAATAATTTATTACTTTGACTTAATACAATGTTGCGATCAATATTAAATCGCACCTTTTAGACATATCAATCACTGTAAATGTGTAAACAAAAATTAATCTTCAATAACCAATTCAATATTTCATTACTTTCAATTAATACAATGTTGCGATCAATATTCAATCACACCTTTTAGACATATCAATCACTGTAAATGTGTAAACAACAATTAATCTTCAATAACCAATTCAATAATTCATTTCTTTGACTTAATACAATGTTGCGATCAATATTCAATCGCACCATTTAGACATATCAATCAATGAAAATGTGTAAATAACAATTACTCTTCAATAACCAATTCAATAATTCATTACTTTAACTTAATACAACATTGCGATCAATTGTCGATCGCTCCCTTTAGACATAACAAGCACTTCAAAAGTGTAAACAACAATTAATCTTCAATAACCAATTCAATAATTCATTACTTTAACATAGAACAATGTTGCGATCAATATTCGATCGCACCATTTAGACATAACAATCACTGAAAATGTACAAACGACAAGTAAACATCAGTAACCAATTCAATAATTCATAATTTTAACTTAATATAATGCTGCATTCCATTGTCGATCGCACCCTTGGGACACATTAATCAGTGAAAATATGTAAATAAAAATTTATCTTCAATATCCAATTCAATAATTCAGAACTTTGACTTAATACAATGTTGCGATCAATATTCGATCGCACCTTTAGACATATCAATCACACTAAATGTGTAAACAACAAATAATCTTCAACAACTAATTCAATAATTCATTACTTTGACTTAATACAATGTTGCGATCAATATTCAATCGCACCTTTTCGACATATCAATCATTATAAATGTGTAAACAACAAATAATCTTCAATAACCAATTCAATAATTCATTTATTTTACTTAATACAGTGTTGCGATCAATATTCAATCGCACCCTTTAGACATATCTATCACTTTAAATGTGTAAAAAACAATTAATCTTCAAATAACAATTCAATTATTCATTACTTTGACTTAATACAATGTTCCGATCAATATTTAATCGCACCTTTTAGACATATCAATCACTGTAAATGCGTAAACAAGAATTAATCTTCAATAATAAATTCAGTAATTCAATACTTTGACTTAATACAATGTTGCGATCAATATTGGATCACACCCATTAGACATATCAATCACTTTAAATGTGTAAACAACAATTAATCTTCAATACCCAACTCAATAATTCACTATATTAACTTAATACAATGCTGCAATCAATGTTGGATAGCACATAATCAATCATTGAAAATGTATAAACAACAATTAAACATAAATAACAATTCTATAATTTTTACTTTAACTTAATAAAGTGTTGCGATCAATTCTCGATCCCATCCTTTAGACACATAAATCACTAAAAAAGTGTAAACAACAATTAATCTTCAATAACCAATTCAATAATTTATTACTTTGACTTCATACAATGTTGCGATCATTATTCGATCTCACACTTTAGACATATCAATCACTCAAATGTGTAAACAACCATTAATCTTCAATAACCAATTCAATAATTCATTTTTTTGACTTAATACAGTATTGCGATCAATATTCTTCGCACCTTTTGATATAAAAATTAGTGAAAATGTGTAAACAACAATTAATCTGCAATAACCAATTTAATAATTCATTACTTTAACTTAATACATTGTTGCGATAATATTCGATCGCACCCTTTAGACATATCTATCACTTAAAATGAGTAAACAACAATTAATATTCAATAACCAATTGTATAATTCATTACTTTGACTTAATATAATGTTGTGATCAATATTTGATCACACCTTTAGACATATCAATCAGTGAAAATGTGTAAACAACAATTAAAAATCAATAACCAATTCAATAATTCATTACTTTAACTTAATATAATGTTGCGATTAATTGTCGATCGCACCCTTTAGACATATCAATCACTAAAAATGTATAAACAAAAATTAATCTTCAATAACCAATTTAATAATTCATTACTTTAACTTAATGCAAAGTTGCAATCAATATTCTATTGCACCCTTTAGAAATCAATCACTGTAAATGTGTAAACAACAATTAATCTTTAATACCTAATTCAATAATTCATTACTTTAACTTGATATAATGTTGCGATCAATTGTCAATCGCACCCATTAGACATATCAATCACAAAAAATGTGTAAACAACAATAAATCTTCAATAACCAATTCAATAATTCATTACTTTGACTTCATACAATGTTGCGATCAACATTCGATCGCACCCTTTAGACATATCAATCACTGTAAATGTGTAGACAACAATTAATCTTCAATAACCAATTCCATAATTCATTACTTTGACTTCATACAATGTTGAGATCAATATTCGATAGCACCCTTTAGATATATCAATCATTGAAAATGTGTAAACAATAATTAAACATCAATAACAAATTCAATAATTCATTACTTTAACTTAATACAATGTTGCGATCAAATGTCGATAGCACCCTTTAGACATATCAATTATTGAAAATGTGTAAACAACAATTAATCTTCAATAACCAATTTAATAATTATTTACTTTGACTTCATACAATAATGTGATCAATATTCGATCACGCCCTTTAGATATATCAATCACTGAAAAATGTGTAAACAACAAATAATCTTCCATAACCAATTCAATAATTCATTACTTTGACTTAATAAAATGTTACGATCATTATTCGATCGCACCCTTTAGATATATCAATCACCGATAAGGTGTAAACAACAATTAAACATCAATAACAAATTCAATAATTCATTACTTTAACTTAATACAATGTCGCGATCAATTGTCGATTGCACCCTTTAGACATATCAATCACTGAAAATGTGTAAACAAAAATTAATTTTCAATAACCAATTCAATAATTCATTACTTTAACTTAATACAATGTTGCGATCAATATTCGATCGCACCCTTAAGACATATTAATCACTCTATATGGGTAAACAACAACTCATGTTCAATAACCAATTGAATAGTTCAATACTTTGACTTAATACAATGTTGCGATCAATAGTCGATCGCACCATTTAGACATATCAATCACTGAAAATGTGTAAACAACAATTAAACATATTCAATTATTCATTACATTAACTTAATACAGTGTTGCGATTAATTCTCGATCGCATCCTTTAGACATATCAATCACTGAAAATGTGTATATAACAATTTATCTTCAAAAACCAATTCAATAATTCATTACTTTGACTTCATACAATGTTGCAATCAATGTTCGATCGCACCCTTTAGACATATCAATCACTGTAAATGTGTAAACAACAATTAATCTTCAATAACCAATTCAATAATTCATTACTTTAACATAATTCATTACTTTAACTTAGTACAATGTTTCGATCAATTGTCGATGGCACCCTTTAGACATATCAATCACACAAAAATGGGTAAACAACAATTAATCTTCAACAACCAATTCAATAATTCAATACTTTGACTTAATACAATGTTGCGATAAATATTCGATCGCACCCTTTAGACATATCAGTCACTGTAAATGTGTAAACAACAATTAATCTTCAATAACCGATTCAATAATTCATTACATTGACTTTATACAATGTTGCGATCAATATTCGATTGCACCCTTTAGACATATCAATCACTGTAAATGTGTTAATAAAATTTAATCTTTAATACCGAATTTAATAATTCATTACTTTAACTAAATACAATGTTGCAATCAATTATCGATAGACCACTTTATACATATATCAATAACCAACTCCACAATTCATTACTTTAACTTAATACAATGTTTCGATGAATTGTCGATCGCACCGTTTAGAGATATCAATCACTGAAAATGTGTAAACAATAATTAAGCATCAATAAACAATTCAATAATTCATTACTTTAACTTAATCCAATGTTTTGATCAATTGTCGATCCCACCCTTAAGACATATCAATCACTGAAAATGTGTAGCCAACAATTGATCTTAAGAGCCAATTCAATAATTCATTACTTTGACTTAATACAATGTTGCGATCAATATTCGGTCGCACCCTTTAGAAATATCAATCACTGTAAATGTGCAAACAACAACTAATCTTCAATACCCAATTCAATAATTCAATACTTTGACTCAACACAATGTTGCGATGAATATTAAATCGCACCCTTTAGACATATCAATCACTGAAAATGTGTAAACAACAATAAATCTTCAATTACTAATTCAGTAATTCCTTTATTTAACTTAATACAATGTTGCGATAAATTGTCGATCACACCCTTGAGACATAACAATCTCTGAAACTGTGTAAACAATAATTAAACATCAACAACCAATTCAATAATTCATTACTTTAACTTAATACAATGTTGCGATCAATTGTCGATTGCACCATTTAGACATATCAATCACTAAAAATGTGTTAACAACAATAAATCTTCATTAACCAATTCAATAATTTATTACATTGACTAAATATAATGTTGCTATCAATATTCGATCGCACCCTTTAGACATATCAATCTTTGTAAATGTGTAAGTAACAATTATTCTTCAATAACCGATTCAATAATTCATAACGTTGACATTATACAATGTTGCGATAAATATTCGATCGCACCCTTTAGACATATCAATCACTGTAAATGTGTAAACAACAATTAATCTTCAATACCCAATTCAATAATTCATTACTTTAACTAAATACAATGTTGCAATCAATTGTCGATCGCACCCTTTAGACATATCAATCATTGAAAATTTGTAAACAACAAATAAACATCAATAACCAATTCAATAATTCATTACTTTATCTTAATACAATTTTTCGATGAATTGTCGATCGCACACTTTAGACATATCAATCACTGAAAATGTATAAGTAACAATTAATCTTCAATAACAAATTCAATAATTCATTACATTGACTTATTACAATGTTGCAATTAATATTCGATGCACCCTTCAGACATATTAATCACAGTAAATGTGTAAAAACCAATAAATCTTCAATACCTAATTCAATAATTCATTACTTTAACTTAGGACAATGTTGCGATCCATTGTGGATTGCACCCTTTAGACATATCTATCACAGAAAATGTGTAAACAATAATTAATCTTCAATTACCAATTCAATAACACATTACTTTAAATTAATACAATGTTGCGATCAATTGTCGATTGCATCTTTTAGAGATATCAATCACTGAAATTGTGTAAACAACAATTGATCTTCAATTACCAATTCAACAATTCATTACTTTGACTTAATACAATAATGCGATCAATATTCGATTGCACCCTTTAGACATATCAATCACTGTAAATGTGTAAACAACAATTAATCTTCAAAACCCATTATAATAATTCATTACTTTTACGTAATACAATGTTGTGATCAATATTCGATCGCACCCTTTAGACATATAAATCACTGTAAATCAGTAAACAGAAATTAATCTTCAATACCCAATTCAATAATTCATTACTTTAACTTAGTACAATGTTGCGTTGAATTGTCGATGGCACCCTTTAGACATATGAATAAAAAAAATGTGTAAACAACAATTAATCTTCAACTACCAATTCAATAATTCATTACTTTAACTTAATACAATGTTGCGATCAATTGTCGATCTCATCGTTTAGACATACCATGCACCCAAAATGTGTAAACAACAATTAATCTTCAATAATCCATTCAACAATTCATTGCTTTGACTTAATACAATGTTGCAATCAATATTCGATTGCACCCTTAGACATATGAATCACTGTAAACGGGTAAACAACAATTAATCTTCAATAACCAATTCAATAATTCATTACTTTAACTTAATACAATGTTGCGATCAATATTCAATCGCACCCTTTAGACATATCAATCATGGAAAATGTTTAAACAATAATTAAACACCAATAACATATTCATTAATTCGTTACCTTAACTTAGTACAATATTGCAATCAATTGTCGATTGCACCCTTTAGACATATCAATCACTGTAAATGTGTAAAAAACAATTAATCTTCAATAACCAATTGAATAATTCATTACTTTATCTTAATACAATGTTGGGATCTATTGTAGATTGCATCCTTTAGACATATCAATCACTAAAAATGTGTTTACAACAATTAATCTTCAATAACCATTTCAAAAATTCATTAATTTAACTTAATACAATGTTGCGATCAATTGTCGATCGCACCCTTTAGACATATCAATCACTGTAAATGTGTAAACAACAATTAATCTTCAATAACCAATACAATAATTCATTATTTTAACTTAATACAATGTTGCGATCAACTGTCAATAGCACCCTTTAGACATATCAGTCACTGAAAATGTGTAAATAATAGTTAATCTTCAATAGCCAATTCAATAATTCATATCATTGACTTAATATAATGTTGCGATCAATATTCGATCGCACCCTTTAGACATATCAATCACTGCAAATGTGTAAACAAAAATTAATCTTCAACAACCAATTCAATAATTCATTACTTTGACTTAATACAATGTTGCGATTAATATTCAATCGCACCCTTTAGACATATCAGTCACTGAGAATGTGTAAACAACAATTAATCTTCAATAACCAATTCATTAATTCATTACCTTGACTTAATACAACGGGGCGATAAATGGTAGATCGTACCCTTTAAACATATCAATCACTAAAAATGTGTAAACAACAATTAATCTTCAATAATAAATTTAATAATTCATTACTTTCATTAATACAATGTTGCGATCAATAGTCGATCGCACCCTTTAGATATATCAATCACTGAAAATGTGGAAAAAACAATTAAACATCAATAACCAATTCAATAATTCATTACTTTAACTTACTACAATGTTGCAATCAATTGTCGATCACACCCTTTAGACATATCAATCACTGGAAATATGTAAACAACAATTAAACATCAATACCCAATTCAATAATTTATTACTTTAGCTTAATACAATGTTGAGATCAATTGTCGATCGCACCCTTTAGACATATCAATCACCCAAAATGTGTAAAGACAATTAATCTTCAATAATCAATTCAATAATTCATTACTTTATTTTAATACAAAGATTGTGATCTATACTCGATCGCACCATTTAGACCGATCAATCACTCTAAATGTGTAAACAACAAGTTAACTTCAATACCCAATTAAATAACTCATTACATTAACTTAATACAATGTTGTGATCAATTGTCGATCGCACCCTTTAGACATATCAATCACTCAAAATGTGATAACAACAATTTATCTTTAATAACCAATTCAATAATTCTTTACTTTCACTTAATACAATGTTGCGATCAATATTAGATCGCACCCTTTAGACATATAAACCAATGTAAATTGGTAAACAACAATTACTCTTCAATAACCAATTCAATAATTCATTACTTTGACTTAATACAATGTTGCGATCAATATTCGATCGCACCCTTTAGACATATCAATCACTGAAAATGTGTAAACAACAATTAATATTCAAAATCCAATATAATAATTCATTACTTTTACATAACACAATGTTGTGATCAATATTCGATCGCACCCTTTAGACATATAAATCACTGTAAATCAGTAAACAGCAATTAATCTTCAATAACCAAATCAATAATTTATTACTTTGACTTAATACAATATTGTGATCTATATTCGATCACACCCTTTAGACATATCAATCACTGTAAATGGGTAAACAACGATTAATCTTAAATAACAAATTAAATAATTAATTAATTTGACTTAATACAAAGTTGTGATCAATATTCGATCGCACCCTTTTGACATTTCAATCACTGAAAATTTGTAAACAATAATTTATCTTCAATAACCAATTCAGTAATTCATTACTTTAACTTAATACAATGTTACGATCAGTTGTCGATCGCACCCTTTAGACATATCCATCACTGAAAATGTGTAAATGACGATTAAACATCAATAACAAATTCAATAATTCATAACTTTAACTTAATACAATGTTGCGATCAATTGTTGATTGCACCCTTTAGACATATCAATCACAGAAAATTTATAAACAACAATTAATCTTCAATACCTAATTAAATAATTCATTACTTTAACTTAATACAATGTTGCAATCAATTGTCGATCGCACCCATTAGACATATCAATCACTGAAAATGTGAAAACAACAATTAATCATCAATAAACAATTCTATAATTCATTACTTTAACTTGATACAATGTTGCGATCAATTGTCGATCGCACCCTTTAGACATATCCATCACTGAAAATGTGTAAATGACAATTAAACATAAATAACTAATTCAATAATTCATAACTTTAACTTAATACAATGTTGCGATCAATTGTTGATTGCATCCTTTAGACATATCAATCACAGAAAATGTGTAAACAACAATTAATCTTCAATACCTAATTAAATAATTCATTACTTTAACTTAATACAATGTTGCAATCAATTGTCGATCGCACCCATTAGACATATCAATCACTGAAAATGTGAAAACAACAATTAAACATCAATAACCAATTCTATAATTCATTACTTTAACTTAATACAATATTGCGATCAATTTTCGATCGCACCTTAGACATATCAATCACTCCAAATATCGTAACAACAACTTATCTTCCATAACAAAATTCAATAATTCATTACTTTGACTGAATACAATGTTGTGATCAATATTAGATCACACACTTTAGACATATCAATCACTGTAAATGGGTAAACAACAATTAATCTTCACTAATCAATTCAATAATTTATTACTTTGACTTAATACAATGTTGCGATCAATATTTGATCGGACCCTTTAGACTTTTCAATCATTGTAAATGGGTAAACAACGATAAATCTTCAATAACAAATTCAATAATTCATTACTTTGATATAAGACAATGTTGCGATCCATATTCGATCGTACCCTTTAGACATATCAATCACTGTAAATGTGTAAACAACAATTAATCTTCAATAACCAATTAAATATTCATTACTTTAACTTAATAAAAATTAAACATCAATAATCAATTCAATAATTCATTACTCTAACTTAATACAATATTGCGATCAATTGTCAATCGCACCATTTAGACATATCAGTCTCTGAAAATGTGTAAACAACAATTACTCTTTAGTAACCAATTCAATAATTTATTACATTGACTTAATACAATGTTGCGATCAATATTCGATCGCACTCTTTAGACATATCAATCAGTGTAAACGTGTAAACAACAATTAATCTTTAATACCCAATTCAATAATTCATTACTTTAACTTAGTACAATGTTGCGTTGAATTGTTGATGGCACCCTTTAGACATATGAATCACAGAAAATGTGTAAACAACAATTAATCTTCAATAACCAATTAAATAATTCATTACTTTAACTTTATACCATGTAACGATCAATTGTCAATCGCACCCTTTAGACATATCAATCACTGAAAATGGTAAACAACAATTAATCTTCAATATTCAATTCAATAGTTCACTACTTTTACTTAATACAATGTTGCGATCAATATTCGATCGCACCCTTTTGACATACCAATCATTGTAAATGTGTAAACAACAATTCACCTTCAATATCCAATTCATTAATTCATTACTTTAACTTAATACAATATTTCGATCAATTGCCGATCACACCCTTTAGACATATCAATCACTGAAAATGTGTAAACAACAATTAATCTTCAATAACCAATTAAATATTCATTACTTTAACTTATTAAAATATTGTGATCGATTAACCATCGCACTATTTAGATATATCAATCAGTACATCTGTAAAAAATAATTAATCTTCAATGCCCAATTCAGTAATTCACTACTTTAACTTAATACAATAATGCGATCAATTGTCGATCGCACCCTTAAGACATATCAATCACTGTAAATGTGTAAACAAAAAATAATCGGCAACACCCAATTCAATAATTCATTACTTTAACTTAATACAATGTTATTCAATAATTCATTACTTTAACTTAATACAATGTTGCGATCAATTGTCGATCGCACCCTTTAGACATATCAATCACTGAAAAATGTGTAAACAACAAATTAATGTTCAATAACCAATTCAATAATTCATTACTTTAACTTTATACAATGTTGCGATAAATATTCGATCGCACCCTTTAGAGATACCAATCACTGTAAATGTGAGAACAACAATTAAACTTCAATACCCAATTCAATAACACATTACTTTAACTTAATACAATGTTGCGATCAATTGTCGATCGCACCCTTTAAACATATCAATCACTCAAAATGTGTAAACAACAATTAATTTTCAATAACCAATTCAATAATTCATTACTTTAGCTTAATACAATGTTGCGATCAATATTCGGTAGCACGCTTTAGACATATCATTCACTATAAATGGGTGAACAAGAATTAATCTTCAATAACAAATTCAATAATTCATTACTTTTACGTAATACAATGTTGCGATCAATATTCGATCGCACCCTTTAGACATATCAATCATTGAAAATGTGTAAACAACAATTAATCTTCAATAACCAATTAAATATTCATTACTTTAACTTAATAAAATGTTGGGATCGATTGTCGATCGCACCCTTTAGACATATCAAGCACTGTTAATGTGTAAACAATTATTAATCTTCAATGTCCAATTCAATAATTCACTACTTTAACTAGATACAATAATGCAATCTATTGTCGATCGCACCCTTTAGACATATCAATCACTGTAAATGTGTAAACAACAAATAATCGTCAACACCAAATTCATTAATTCATTACTTTAACTTAATATAATGTTATTCAATAATTCATTACTTTAACTTAATACAATGTTGCGATAAATATTCGATCGCACCCTTTAGACATATCAATCACTTTTAATGTGTGAACAACAATTAATCTTCAACAATCAATTCAATAAATCATTACTTTGACTTAATGCAATGTTGCGATCAATATTCAATCGCACTCTTTAGACATATCTCAATAACTGAAAATGTGTAAACAATAATTAAATATCAATAACCAATTCAATAATTCAATACTTTAGCTTAATACAATGTTGCGATCAATTGTCGAACGCACCCTTTAGACATATCAATCACTAAAAATGTTTAAACATCAATTAATCTTCATTGACCAATTCAATAATTCATTACTTTGACTTAATACAATGTTGCGATCAATTGTCGATCACACCCTTTAGACATATCAATCACTGAAAATGTGTAAACCTCAATTAATCTTCAATACCCAATTCAATAATTGATTACTTTAACTTAATACAATGTTGCGATTAACTGTAGATTCGAACCCTTTAGACATATCAATTATTGAAAATGTGTAAACAACAATTAATCTTCAATAACCAATTCAATAATTCATTACTTTGACTTAATACAATGTTGCGATCAATATTCGATCACACCTTTTAGATATATAAATCAATGAAAATTCGTAAACAACAATTAAACATCAATAACCAATTCAATAATTCATTACTTTAACTTAATACAAAGTTACGATCAATTGTCGATCGCACCGTTTAGACATATCAATCACTGAAAACTTGTAAACAATAGTTAATCTTCATTAATCAATTCAATAATTCATAACTTTGACTTAATACATTGTTGCAATAAATATTCAATCGCACCCTTAAGATATATCAATCACTAAAAATGTGTAAGCAACAATTAATCTTCAATAACCAATTCAATAATTTATTACATTGACTTAATTTAATGTTGCGATCAATATTCGATCGCACCCTTTAGACAAATCAATCACAAAAAAATGTGTAAACATAAATTAAACATCAATAACCAATTCAAAAACTCATTACTTTAATTTAATACAATGTTGCGATCAATTGTCGATCACACCCTTTAGACATATCAATCACTAAAAAGGTGTAAACAACATTTAATTATTAGTAACCAATTCAATAATTCATTATTTTGATTTAATACAATGTTGCGATCAATATTTGGTAGAACCCCTTAGACATATCAATCACTGTAAATGTGTAAACAACAATTAATATTTAATACCCAATTCAATAATTCATTACTTTAACATAATAAAATGTTGCGATCAATTGTCGATCGCACCCTTTAGACATATCATTCACTGAAAATGTGTAAACAACAATAAAACATCAATAACCAATTAAATAATTCATTACATTAACTTAATATAATCATGCGATCGATTGTCGATCACACCCTTTAGACGTATCAATTACTGAAAATATGTAAACAACAATTAATCTTCAATAACCATATCTACAATTCAGTACTTTGTCTTAATAAAATGTTGAGATCAATATTCGGTCGCACCCTTTAGACATATATAAATCACTATAAATGTGTGAACAACAATTTATCTTCAATATCAAATATAATAATTAATTACTTTGACTTAATACAATGTTGTGATTAATTGTCGACCACACCCTTTAGACATAACAATCACTGAAAATGTGTAAACAACAATTAATCTTCAATAATCAATTCAATAGTTCATTACTTTGACTTAATACAATATTGCGATCAATATTCGATCGCACCCTTTAGACATAACAATCACTGCAAATTTGTAAAAAACATTTAATCTTCAATAACAAATTCAATAATCCATTACTTTAACTTAATACAATATTGCGATCAATTTTTGGTCGCACTCTTAATACATATCTATCACTGTAAATGTGTAAACCACAATTAATCTTCAATACCCAATTCAATAATTTACTTTAACTTATTAAGTAAATATCAATAAACAATTCAATATCGATCGCACTCTTTAGACATATCATTCACTGAAAATGTGTAAATAACAATTAAATATCAATAAACAATTCAATAATTCATTACTTTAACTTAATACAATTATGCGATCAATTGTCGATCATAAACTTTAGACATATCAATCACTGAAAATGTGTAAACAACAATTAATCTTCAATAACCAATTCAATAATTCCTTACTTTGACGGAATACAATGTTGCGATATATATTTGGTCGCACCCTTTATACATATCAATCACTGTAAATGTGTAAACAACAATTAATCTTCAATACCCAATTCAATAATTCATCACTTTAACTTAATACAATGTTGCGATCAATTGTCGATCGCACCCTTTAGACAAATCATTCACTTAAAATGTGTAAACAACAATTAAACATCAATAACCAATTCAATAATTCATTACTTTAACTTAATACAATTATGAGATCAATTGTCCTTCGCACCCTTTAGACATATCAATCACTGAAAATGTGTAAACAACAATTAATCTTCAATAGCCAATTCAATAATTCATAACTTTGACTTAATGAATGTTCTGATCAATTGTCGATCATACCCTTTAGACATATCAATCACAGAAAATGTGTAAACTACAAATATTCTTCAATAACCAATTCAATAATTCAGTACTTTGACTTAATACAATGTAGCCATCAATATTCGGTCGCACCCTTTAGACATATCAATCACTGTAAATGTGTAATCAACAATTAATCTTCAATACCCAATTCAATAATTCATCACTTTAACTTAATACAATGTTGTGATCAATTGTCAATCGCACCCTTTAAACATATCAATCACACAGAAAATGTAAAAAAAACATTTAATCTTCAATAACCAATTCAATAATTCATTACTTTAATTGAATACAATGTTGCGATTAATTGTCGATCGCACCATTTAGACATATAAAATACTGAAAATGTGTAAACAACAATTAATATTCAATAACCAATTCAATAATTCATTACTTTGACTTAATACAATGTAGGGATCAATATTCTATCGTACCCTTTAGACATATCAATCATTATAAATGTGTAAACAACAATTAATCTTCAATACCCAATTTAATAATTAATTACTTTAACTTAATACAGTGTTGCGATCAATTGTCGATCGCACTCTTTAGACATATCAATCACTGTAAATATGTAAACAACAATTAATCTTTAATACCATATTCAATAATTCATTACTTTAACTTAGTACAATATTGCGATCAATTGTCGATCGCACCCTTTAGACATATCAATCACTGAAAATGTATAATCAACAATTAATATACAATAACCAATTTAATTATTCATTTCTTTGACTTAATACAATGTTGCGATCAATTATCGATCTTACCCTTTAGACATATCAATCACTGAAAATGTGTAAACAACAATTAAACTTCAATACCCAATTTAATAATTCATCACTTTCACTTAATACAATGTTGCGATCAATTGTCGATCGCACCCTTTAGACATATCAATCACTGAGAATGTATAATCAACAATTAATATACAATAACCAATTTAATTATTCATATCTTTGACTTAATACAATGTTGCGATCAATTGTCGATCTTACCCTTTAGACATATCAATCACTGAAAATGTGTAAACAACAATTAAACTTCAATACCCATTTCAATAATTCATCACTTTCACTTAATACAATGTTGCGATCAATTGTCGATCGCACCTTTTAGACATATCAATCACTTAAAATGTGTAAAAAACATTTAATCTTCAATAACAAATTCAATAATTCATTACTTTAACTTAATACAATATTGCGATCAATATTTGGTCGCACTCTTAATACATATTTATCACTGTAAATGTGTAAACCACAATTAATCTTCAATACCCAATTCAATAATTTACTTTAACTTATTAAGTAAATATCAATAAACAATTCAATATCGATCGCACTCTTTAGACATATCATTCACTGAAAATGTGTAAATAACAATTAAATATCAATAAACAATTCAATAATTCATTACTTTAACTTAATACAATTATGCGATCAATTGTCGATCATAAACTTTAGACATATCAATCACTGAAAATGTGTAAACAACAATTAATCTTCAATAACAAATTAAATAATTCATTACTTGCACTTAATAAAATATTGCAATCAATTGTCGATCACACCCTTTAGACATATCAATCACTGTAAATGTGTAAACAACAATTAATCTTTAATACCCAATTCAATAACTCATTACTTTAACTTAATACAATAATGCGATCAATTGTGGATCACACCCTTTAGACATATCAGTCACTGTAAATGTGTAAACAACAATTAATCTTCAATACCCAATTCAATAATTTATTACTTTTACGTAATACATTGTTGTGATCAATATTCGATCGCACCCTTTAGACATATTAATCACTGTAAATGGGTAAACAACAATTAATTTTCAATACACAATTCAATAATTCATTACTTTGAATTGATACAATGTTGCGATTAAATGTCGATCGCACCCTTTAGACTTATCAATCACTAAAAAAGTATAAACAACAATTAATCCTAAATAACCAATTCTATAGCTCATTACTTTGACTTAATACAATGTTGCGATAAATACTCGATCGAACCTTTTAGACATATCAATCATTGTAAATGTGTAAACAACAATTAATCTTCAATACCGAATTAAATAATTCATTACTTTGACTAAATACAATGTTGTGATCAATATTCGATCGCACCCTTTAGACATATCAATCACTGTAAATGTGTAAACAACAATTAATCTTCAATACACAATTCAATAATTCATTACTTTGACTTAATACGATGTTGCGATCAAATGTTGATCGCACCCTTTAGACATATCAATCACTAAAAATGTATGAACAACAGTTAATCTTCAATAACCAATTCAATAACTCATTACTTTGACTTAATACAATGTTACGATCAATATTCGATCGCACCCTTTAGACATATCAATCATTGTAAATATGTAAACAACAATTAATCTTCAATACCCAATTTTATAATTCATTACTTTTATGTAATACAATGTTGCGATAAATATTCGATCGCACGCTTTAGACATGTCAATCACTGTTAATGTGTGAACAACAATTAAATTTCAATAACCAATTCAATAACACATTACTTTAACTTAGTACAATGTTCCAATCAATTGTCAATCGCACCCTTTAGACATATCAATCACTGAAAATGGTAAACAACAATTAATCTTTAATATTCAACTCAATAGTTCATTACTTTAACTTAATACAATGTTGCGATCAATATTCGATCGCACCGTTTTGACATATCAATCATTTTAAATGTGTAAACAACAATTCGCCTTCAATACCCAATTCAATAATTCATTACTTTAACTTAATCCAATATTTCAATCAATTGTCGATCGCACCCTTTGACATATCAATCACTGAAAATGTGTAAACAACAATAAATCTTCAATACAATTTCAATAATTCATTACTTTACCTTAATACAGTGTTGCGATCAAATGTCGATCGCACCCGTTAGACATATCAATCACTGAAAATTTGTAAACAACAATTAAACATCAATAAACAATTCAATAATTCATAAATTTTACTTACTACAATGTTGCGATCAATTGTCGATCGCTCCCTTTAGACATATGAATCACTGAAAATGTGTAAACAACAATTAATCTTCAATAACGAATTAAATATTCATTAATTTAACTTAATAAAATGTTGCGATAAATTGTCGATCGCACCCTTTAGACATATCAATCACTGTAAATGTGTTAACAATAATTAATCTTCAATACCCAATTCAATAATTCATTACTTTAACTTAATACAATAATACGATCAATTGTCGATCGCACCCTTTAGACATATCAATCACTGTAAATGTAAAAACAACAACTAATCTTCAACACCCAATTAAAAAATTCATTACTTTAACTTATCAGAATGTTGCGATCAATTTTCAATCGCAACTTTTTATCAATCACTGAAAATGTGTAAACAAAAATTAATCATCAATAACTAATTCAATAATTCATTACTTTAACTTAATACAATGTTGCAATAAATATTCGATCGCACCCTTTAGACATATCAATCACTGTAAATGTATGAACAACAATTAAACTTCAATAACCAATTCAATAACACATTACTTTAACTTATTACAATGTTGCGATAAATTGTCGATCGCACCCTTTAGACATATCAATCACTCAAAATGTGTAAACAGCAATTAATCTTCAATAACCTGTTCATTAATTCGTTACTTTGACTAAATACAATGTTACAATCAATATTCGATCGCACCCTTTAGACATATCAATCACTGTAAATGTGTAAACAACAATTAATCTTCAATAACAAATTAAATAATTCATTACTTGGACTTAGTAAAATATTACAATCAATTGTCGATCGCACCCTTTAGACATATCAATCACTGTAAATGTGTAAACAACAATTAATCTTCAATACCCAATTCAATAATTCATTACTTTAACTTAATACAATAATGCGATCAATTGTGGATCGCACCCTTTAGACATATCAGTCACTGTAAATGTGTAAACAACAATTAATCTTCAATACCCAATTCAATAATTCATTACTTTTACGTAATACATTGTTGTGATCAATATTCGATCGCAACCTTTAGACATATTAATCACTGTAATTGGGTAAACAACAATTAATCTTCAATACACAATTCAATAATCCATTACTTTGAATTTATACGATGTTGCGATTAAATGTCGATCGCACCCTTTAGACTTATCAATCACTAAAAATGTATAAACAACAATTAATCTTAAATAACTAATTCTATAGCTCATTACTTTGACTTAATACAATGTTGCGATAAATATTCGATCGCACCCTTTAGACATATCAATCATTGTAAATGTGTAAACAACAATTAATCTTCAATACCCAATTCAATAATTCATTACTTTCACTAAATACAATGTTGTGATCAATATTCGATCGCACCCTTTAGACATATCAATCACTGTAAATGTGTACACAACAATTAATCTTCAATACACAAATTTAATAACTCATTACTTTGACTTAATACAATGTTGCGATCCAATGTCGATCGCACCCTTTAGACAAATCAATCACTGAAAATTTGTAAACAAAAATTAAACATCAATAAACAATTCAATATTTCATAAATTTAACTTAATACAATGTTGCGATCAATTGTCCATCGCTCCCTTTAGACATATCAATCACTGAAAATGGGTAAACAACAATTAATCTTCAGTAACGAATTAAATATTTATTAATTTAATTTAATAAAATGTTGCGATCAATTGTCGATCGCACCCTTTAGACATATCAATCACTGTAAATGTGTAAACAAAAATTAATCTTCAATACCTAATTCAATAATTCATTACTTTAACTTTATACAATAATACGATGAATTGTCGATCGCACCCTTTAGACATATCAATCACTATAAATGTAAAAACAACAACTAATCGTCAACACCCAATTAAATAATTCATTACTTTAACTTATCACAATGTTGCGATCAATTGTCAATCGCATCCTTTAGACATATCGATCACTGAAAATGTGTAAACAAAAATTAATCATCAGTAACCAATTCAATTATTCATTACATTAACTTAATACAATGTTGCGATAAATATTCGATCGCACCATTTAGACATATCAATCACTGTAAATGTAAGAACAACAATTAAACTTCAATAACCAATTCAATAACACATTACTTTAACTTAATACAATGTTGCGATCAATTGTCGATCGCACCCTTTAGACATATCAATCACTTAAAATGTGTAAACAGCAATTGATCTTCAAAAACCTGTTCAATAGACATATCAATCACTGTAAATGTGTAAACAACAATTTATCTTCAATACCCAATTCAATAATTCATTACTTTAACTTAATACAATGTTTCGATCAATTTTCGTTCGCACCCTTTAGACATATCAATCACTGTAAATGTGTAAACAACAATTAATCTTCAATAACCAGTTAAATAATTTATTACTTTGACTTAATACAATGTTTTGATCAATATTCGATCGCACCCTTTAGAGATATCAATCACTGTAAATGTGTAAACAACAATTAATCTTCAATAACCAACTAAATAATTCGTTACTTTAACTTAATACCTTGTAGCGATCAATTGTCAATCGCACCCTCTAGACATATCAATCACTTAAAATGTGTAAACAACAATTAATCTTCAATAACCAATTCAATAGTTCATTACTTTTAGTTAATACAATGTTGCGATCAATATTCGATCGCACTCTTTAAACATATAAATCACTGTAAATGTGTAAACAACAATTAATCTTCAATAACCAATTAAATATTCATTACTTTAACTTAATAAAATGTTGCGATCGATTGTCGATCGCACCCTTTAGACATATCAATCACTGTTAATGTGTAAACAATTATTAATCTTCAATGCCCAATTCAATACTTCACTACTTTAACTAGATACAACAGTGCAATCAATTATCGATCGCACCATTTAGACATATCAATCACTGTAAATGTGTAAACAACAAATAATCGTCAACACCAAATTCAATAATTCATTACTTTAACTTAATACAATGTTATTCAATAATTCATTACTTTTAACTAATACAAGGTTGCGATCAATTGTCGATCGTACCCTTTAGACATATCAATCACTGAAAATGTGTAAACAACAATAAATCTTCAATAACCAATTCAATAATTCATTACTTTAACTTAATACAATGTTGCGATAAATATTTGATCGCACCCTTTAGACATATTAATCACTGTTAATGTGTGAACAACAATTAAACTTCAATAACAAATTCAAAATTCATTACCTTGACTTAATAAAATGTTGCGATAAATATTCGATTGCACCCTTTAGACATATCAATCACTGTTAATGTTGCGATCAATTGTCAATCGCACCCTTTAGACATATCAATCACTGTAAATGGGTAAGCAACAATTAATCTTCAATAACAAATTCAATAATTCATTACTTTGACTTAATACAATGTTGCGATCAATATTCGATCGCACGCTTTAGACATATCAATCACTGGAAATGGGTAAACAACAATTAAACTTCAATAACCAATTCAATAATTCATTACTTTGACTTAATACAATGTTGCAATCAATTTTCGATCGCACCCTTTAGACATATCATTCACCGAAATTGTGTAAACAACAATTAAACATCAAGAACAAATTCAATAATTCATTACTTTAACTTAATACAATGTTGCGATTAATTCGCACCCTTTAGAAATATTAATCACTGAAAATGTGTAAACAGCAATTAATATTCAATAACCAAGTCAATAATTCATTACTTTGACGTAATACAATATTGCGATAAATATTTGGTTGCACCCTTTAGAAATATCAATCACTGTATATGTGTAAACAACCATTAATCTTCAATACCCAATTCAATAATTCATCACTTTAACTTAATACAATGTTGCGATCAATTGTCGATCACACCCTTTAGAAATATCAATCACTGAAAATGTGTAAAAAACATTTAATCTTCAATAGCCAATTCAGTAATTCATTACTTTGATTTAATACAATGTTGCGATCAATATTTTGTCGCACCCTTTAGACATATCGATCACTGTAAATGTGTAAACAACAATTAATCTTCAATACCCAATTCAATAATTGATTACTTTAACATAATACAATGTCGCGATCAATTGTCGATCGCACCCTTTAGACATATCATTCACTGAATATTTGTAAATAACAATTAAACATCAATAACCATTTCAATAATTCATTACTTTATCTTAATACAATTATGCGATCAATTGTCAATCGCACCCTTTAGACATATCAATCACTGAAAATGTGTAAACAACAATTAATCTTCAATAACCAATTCAAAATTTCATTACTTTGACTTAATAGAATGTTTTGATCAATTGTCGACCATACCCTTTAGACATATCAGTCACAGAAATGTGTAAACTGTAATTATTCTTCGAATAACCAATTCAATAATTCAATCTTTACAATGTTGCGATCAATTGTTGATCGCATTCTTTAGATATATCAATCACTCAAAAATGTGTAAGCAATAATTAATCATGAATAACCAATTGAATAATTCATTACTTCAACTTTATACAATGTTGCGATCAGTATTTTATCGCACCCTTTAGACAAATCAATCACTGAAAAATGTGTAACCAATAATTAAACATCAATAACCAATTCAATAATTCATTACTTTGACTTAGTACAATGTGGCGATCAATATTCGATCACATCCTTTAGACATACCAATCACTTAAAATGTGTAAACAACAATTAAACATCAATAGCCAATTCAATAATTCATTACTTTAACTTATTACAATATTGCGATCACATGTCAATCGCACCCTTCAGACATACCAACCACTAAAAATGTGTAAACAACAATTAATCATCAATAACCAATTTAATTCAATACTTTGACTTAATACAATTCTGCGATCAATATTCAATCGCACCCTTTAGACATATGAATCACTTTAAAAGTGTAAACAACAATTAATCTTCAATAACCAATTCAATAATTCATTTCTTTGAGTTAATACAATGTTGCGATCAATATTCGATCGCACTCTTTAGATATATAAATCACTTAAAGTGTGTAAACAACAATTAATCTTCAATAACCAATATAATAATTCATTATTTCGACTTAATATAATGTTGCGATCAATATTCGATTGCACCCTTTAGACATAGCAATCATTTAAAATGTATAAACAACAATTAAAGATCAATAACCAATTTAAAAATTCATTACTTTAACTTAATACAACGTTGTAATCAATTTTCGATCGCACCCTTTAGACATACCAATCACTAAAAAAGTGTAAACAACAACTAATCTTCAATAACCAATTCAATAATTCGTTACTTTAAATAAGTACAATGATGCGATCAATATTCAATAGCACCATTTAGATATATCAATTAATGAAAATGTGTTAATAGCAATTACTCTTCAATAGCCAAATAATTAATTCATTACTTTCACTTAATTAAATATTTCGATCAATATTCGATCGCACTCTTTAGATATATCAATCACTGTAAATGCGTAAACAACAATTAGTCTTCAATACACAATTCAATAATTCATTACTTTAACTTAATACAATGTTGCGATCAATAGTCGATCGCTCCCTTTAAAGATATCAATCACTGAAAATGTGTAAACATCTTCCATAACCAATTTAATAATTCACTACTTTGACTTAATACAATGCTGCGATCAATATTCGATCGCACCTTTAGACATATTAATCACTGTAAATGTGTAAACAACAATTAATCTTCAATAACCAATTAAATAATTCATTACTTTGACTTAATACAATGTTGCGATCAATATTCATTTGCATCCTTTGGACATATCAACCACTGTAAATGTGTAAAAATCAATTTATCTTCAATAACCAATTCAATAATTCATTTGTTTGTCTTAATACAATGTTTCAATCAATATTCGATCGCACTTTTTAGATATATCAATCACTTAAAATGTGTAGACAAAAATTTATCTTTAATAACCAATTCAATAATTCATTACATTAAATTAATACAATGTTGCGATCAAAATTTTATCGCACCCTTTAGACATATCAATCAATGAAATTGTGTAAACAACAATTAATCTTCAATAACCAGTTCAATAATTCATTATTTTTCACTTAATACAATGTTACAATCAATATTGATTTCACCCTTTAGATATATCAATTACAGAAAATGTGTAAACAACAATTAAACATCAATAACAGATTCAATAATTCATTACTTTAACTTATTACAATGTTGCGATAAATTGTCGATCACACCCTTTAGGCATATCAATCACTGAAAATGTGTAAACAATAATTAATCTTCAATAACCAATTCAATAATTCATTAATTAAACTAAATACACTGTTGCGATTAATATTCAATTGCACCCTTTAGACATATCAATCACTGTAAATCTGTAATCAACAATTAATCTTCAATACCCAATTCAATTATACATTACTTTAGCTTAATATAATGTTGCGATCAAATGTCGATCGCACCCTTTAGACATACCAATCACTGTAAATCTGTAAACAATAATTAATCTTCAATAACTAATTCAATAAGTCATTACTTTGACTTAATACAATGTTGCGATCAATATTCGATCGCACTCTTTAGATATATCAATCACTTAAAATGTGTAAACAACAATTAATCTTCAATAACCAATTCAATAAGTCATTACTTTGACTTAATACAATGTTACGATCAATATTCGATCGCACCCTTTAGATATATCAAACATTAAAAATGTGTAAACAACAATTAAATACCAATAATAGTTTCAATAATTCATTACTTGAACTTAATACAATATTGCGATAAATTGTCGACCGCACCCTTTAGACATATCAATCACTGAAAATCTGTAAACAAAAATTAATCTTTAATAACAAATTCAATAATTAATTACTTTAACTTAATACAATGTTGCGATCAATATTCGATAACACCCTTTAGACATATCAATCACTGTAAATGTGTAAACAATAATTTATCTTTAATAACCAATTCAATAATTCATTTCTTTGACTTAATACAATGTTGCGATCAATACTCGATTGCATCTTTTAGATATATCAAATACTGGAAATGTGTAAACAACAATTAATCTTCAATAACCAATTCAATAATTCGTTACTTTGACTTCGTACAATGTTGCGATCAATATTCTATCATACCCTTTAGATATATCAAAATTTTAAAATGTGTAAACAAAAATTAATCTTCAATAACAAATTCAATAATTCATTACTATGACTTAATACAATGTTGCGATCAATATTCGGTCGCACACTTTAGACATATCAATCACTGAAAATATTTAAATAACAATTAAACATCAATAACTAATTCAATAATTCATTACTTTAACTTAATACAATGTTGCGATCAATTGTCAATCGCACCTTTTAGACATATTAATCACTGAAAATGTGTAAACAACAATTAATCTTCAATAACTAATTCAATAATTCATTTCTTTGACTTAATACAATGTTGCGATCAATATTCGATCGCACCCTTTAAATATATCAATCACTGAAAATGTGTTAACAACAATAAATCTTCAATAACCAATTCAATAATATATTACTTTGACTTACTACAATGTTGCGATGAATATTCAATCGCACCTTTTAAACATATCAATCACAGTAAATTTGTAAACAACAAATAATCTTCAATAACTAATATAATAATTCAAAACTTTGACTTAATACAATGTTGCGATCAATATTCGATCGCACCCTTTAGACATACCTATCACTTAAAATGTGTAAACAACAATTAATCTTCAATAACCAATTCAATAATTCATTACTTTGACTTAATACAATGTTGCGACAAATATTCAATCGCACCTTTTAGATATATTAATCACTGTAAATGTGTAAACATCAATTAATTTTCAATAACAAATTAAATAATTCATAACTTTGACTTAATACAATGTTGCGATCAGTATTCAATCACATCATTAAGACATATCAGTCAATGAAAATGTGTAAATAGCAATTACTCTTCAGTAACAAATTCAATAATTCATTACTTGAACTTAATACAACGTTGCGATCAATTGTCGATCACACCCTTTAGACATATCAATCACTGAAAAAGTGTAAACAACAATTAATCTTCAATAACCAATTCAATAAATCATTACTTTAACTTTGTAGAATGTTGCGATCAATATTCAATCGCACCATTTTGACATATCAATCACTTCAAATGTGTAAACAAAGCTTAATCTTCAATAACCAATTCAATAATTCATAACTTTGACTTAATACAATGTTGCGATCAATATTCGATCACAACCTTTAGATATATCAATCACTGTAAATGTGTAAACAACAATTAATCATCAATAACAATTTTTATAATTCATTACTTTGACTTCAGACAATGTTGCAATCAATATTCGATCGCACCCTTTAGATATATCAATCACTGTAAATGTGTAAACAATAATAAATCTTCAATAACCAATTCAATAATTCATTTCTTTGACTTATACAATGTTGCGATCAATACTCGATGGCACCCTTTAGATATATCAATTACTGAAAATGTGTAAACAACAATTAATCTTCAATAACCAATTCAATAATTCATTACTTTCACTTAATATAATGTTGCGATCAATATTCTATCGCACCCTTTAGATATATCAAAAACTTAAAATGTGTAAACAAAAATTAATCTTCAATAATCAATTCAATAATTCATTACTTTGACTTAATACAATGTTGCGATCAATATTCGATCGCACCTTTTAGACATATTAATCACTGTAAATGTGTAAACAACAATTAATCTTCAATAACCAATTCAATAATTCATTACTTTGACTTTATACATTGTTGCGATCAATATTCAATCGTACCTTTTAGACACATCAATCACTATAAATGTATAAACAACAATTAATCTTTAAAAACCAATTCAATAATTCATTTCGTTACTTAATACAATTGTCGATCAATATTCAATCGCACCATTTAGACATATCAATCAATGAAAATGTGTAAATAGCAATTACTCTTCAATAACCAATTCAATAATTCATTACTTTAACTTAGTACAATGTTGCGTTGAATTGTTGATGGCACCCTTTAGACATATGAATCACAGAAAATGTGTAAACAACAATTAATCTTCAATAACCAATTAAATAATTCATTACTTTAACTTTATACCATGTAACGATCAATTGTCAATCGCACCCTTTAGACATATCAATCACTGAAAATGGTAAACAACAATTAATCTTCAATATTCAATTCAATAGTTCATTACTTTTACTTAATACAATGTTGCGATCAATATTCGATCGCACCCTTTTGACATACCAATCATTGTAAATGTGTAAACAACAATTCACCTTCAATATCCAATTCATTAATTAATTACTTTAACTTAATACAATATTTCGATCAATTGTCGATCACACCCTTTAGACATATCAATCACTGAAAATGTGTAAACAACAATTAATCTTCAATACCAATTCAATAATTCATTACTTAAAATTAATACAATGTTGCGATCAAATGTCGATCGCACCCTTTAGACATATCCATCACTGAAAATTTGTAAACAACAATTAAACATCAATAACCAATTCAATAATTCATAAATTTAACCTAATACAATGTTGCGATCAATTGTCGATCGCTCCCTTTAGACATATTTATCACTGAAAATGTGTAAACAACAATTAATCTTCAATAACCAATTAAATATTCATTACTTTAACTTATTAAAATATTGTGATCGATTAACCATCGCACTATTTAGAAATATCAATCAGTACATCTGTAAAAAATAATTAATCTTCAATGCCCGATTCAGTAATTCACTACTTTAACTTAATACAATAATGCGATCAATTGTCGATCGCACCCTTAAGACATATCAATCACTGTAAATGTGTAAACAAAAAATAATCGGCAACACCCAATTCAATAATTCATTACTTTAACTTAATACAATGTTATTCAATAATTCATTACTTTAACTTAATACAATGTTGCGATCAATTGTCGATCGCACCCTTTAGACATATCAATAACTGAAAAATGTGTAAACAACAAATTAATGTTCAATAACCAATTCAATAATTCATTACTTTAACTTTATACAATGTTGCGATAAATATTCGATCGCACGCTTTAGACATACCAATCACTGTAAATGTGAGAACAACAATTAAACTTCAATACCCAATTCAATAACACATTACTTTAACTTAATACAATGTAGCGATCAATTGTCGATCGCACCCTTTAAACATATAAACACTCAAAATGTGTAAACAACAATTAATTTTCAATAACCAATTCAATATTTCATTACTTTGATGTAATACAATGTTGCGTTAAATATTTGGTCGCACCCTTTAGACATATCAATCACTATAAATGTGTAAACAACAATTAATCTTTAGTACCCAATTCAATAATTCATCACTTTAACTTAATACAATGTTGCGATCAATTATCGATCGCACCCTTTAGAAATATCAATCACTGAAAATGTGTAAAAAATATTTAATCTTCAATAACCTATTCAATAATTCATTACTTTGATATAATACAATGTTGGGATCAATATTTGGTCGCACACATTAGACATATCGATCACTGTAAATGTGTAAACAATAATTAATCTTTAATACCCTATTAAATAATTGAGTATTTTAACTTAATACAATATCGCGATCAATCGTCGATCGCACCCTTTAGACATATCATTCACTGAAAATGTGTAAACAACAATTACACATTAATAACCAATTCAGTAATTTATTACTTTCACTTAATAAAATTAAGCGATCAATTGTCGATCGCACCCTTTAGACATATCAATCACTGAAAATGTGTAAACAACAATTAATCTTCAATAACCAATTCAATAATTCATTACTTTGACTTAATACAATATTGTGTTCAATTGTCGACCACACCCTTTAAACATATCAATCATAAAAAATGTGTAAACAACAATTAATCTTCAATAACAAATTCAATAATTCAGTACTTTGACTTAATACAATGTTATGATCAATATTCGGTCGCACCATTTAGACATATCAATCACTGTAAATGTGTAAACAACAATTAATCTTCAATACCCAATTCAATATTTCATCACTTTAACTTAATACAATGTTGCGATCAATTGTCGAACGCACTCTTTAGACATATCAATCACACAAAAAGTGTAAAAAACATTTAATCTTCAATAACAATTCAATAATTCATTACTTTGACTTAATAAAATGTTGCGATAAATATTTGTTCACCCTTTATACATATCAATCACTAAAAATGTTCAATAACAAATTCAATAATTCAGTACTTTGACTTAATACAATGTTATGATCAATATTCGGTCGCACCCTTTAGATATATCAATCACTGTAAATGTGTAAACAACAATTAATCTTCAATACCCAATTCAATATTTCATCACTTTAACTTAATACAATGTTGCGATCAATTGTCGAACGCACTCTTTAGACATATCAATCACACAAAAAGTGTAAAAAACATTTAATCTTCAATAACAATTCAATAATTCATTACTTTGACTTAATAAAATGTTGCGATAAATATTTGTTCATCCTTTATACATATCAATCACTAAAAATGTGTAACGATAACAATTAATCTTCAATACCCAATTCAATAATTCATTACTTGAACTAAATACAATGTTGTGATTAATTGTCAATCGCACCCTTTAGACATATAAAATACTAAAAATGTGTAAACAATAATTAATCTTCAATAACAAATTCAATAATTCATTACTTTCACTTAATATAATGTTGCGATCAATATTCTATCGTACCCTTTAGACATATCAATCACTATAAATGTGTAAACAACAATTAATCTTCAATACCTAATTCAAGCATTAATTACTTTAACTTAATACAGTGTTGCGATCAATTGTCGATCGCACCCTTTAGACATATCAATCACTGTAAATGTGTAAACAACAATTAATCTAAAATACCATATTCAATAATTCATTAATTTAACTTTATACAATGTTGCGATCCATATTCGATCGCAGCATTTAGACATATCAATCACTACAAATGTGTAAACAACAATTAAATCTTCAATACCCAATTCAATAGTTCATTACTTTAACTCAATCACTGAAAATGTATAAACAACATTTAAACATCAATAACTAATTCAATAATTCATCACTTTAACTTAATACAGTGTTGCGATCAATTGTCGATTGCATCCTTTAGACATATCAATCACTGAAAATGTGTACATAACAATTAATCTTCAATAACCAATTAATTAATTCATTACATTAACTTAATACAATGTTGCGATCATTTGTCGATCGCATTCTTTAGACATACCAATCACTGAAAATGTGTAAACAACAATTAATCTTGAATAACCAATTCAATAATTCATTACTTTAACTTATTACAATGTTGCAATCAATATTCGATTGCACCCTTTAGCCACATCAATCATAGAAAATGTGTAAACAACAATTAATCTTGAATAAGCAATTCAATAATTCATTACTTTAACTTAATACAATATTTCGATAAATATTCGATTGCACCCTTTAGAGACATCAATCACAGAAAATGTGTAAACAACAATTAATCTTAAATAACGAATTCAATAATTCATTACTTTGAATTTATACAATGATGCGATCAATATTCGATCGCACCCTTTAGACATATCAATCATTGTAAATGTCTAAACAACAAATAATCTTCAATAACCAATTCAATAATTCATTAATTTGACTGAATACAATGTTGCAGTCAATATTCGATCGCACCCTTTAAATATATCAATAACAAAAAATGTGTAAACAACAATTAATCTTCAATAACCAATTCAATATTTCATTACTTTGACATAATACAATGTTGCGATCAATTGTTTATCGCATTCTTTAGATATATCAATCACTCAAAAATGTGTAAACAATAGTTAATCTTGAATAACCAATTCAATAATTCATTACTTCAACTTAATACAATGTTGCGATCAATATTCGATTGCACCCTTTAGACATATCAATCACTGAAAAATGTGTAAACAACAATTAAACATCAATAACCAATTCAATAATTCATTACTTTGACTTAATACAATGTTGCGATCAATATTCGATCAGATCCTTTAGACATATCAATCACTTAAAATGTGTAAACAACAATTAAACATCAATAACCAATTCAATAATTCATTACTTTAACTTATTACAATGTTGCAATCACATGTCAATCGCACCCTTCAGACATACCAACCACTAAAAATGTGTAAACAACAATTAATCATCAATAACCAATTCAATAATTCAATACTTTGACTTAATAAAATTCTGCGATCAATATTCAATCGCACCCTTTAGACATATGAATCACTTTACATGTGTAAACAACAATTAATCTTTAATAAGCAATTCAATAATTCATTTCTTTAACTTAATACAATATTTCGATAAATATTCGATTGCACCCTTTAGAGACATCAATCACAAAAAATGTGTAAACAACAATTAATCTTAAATAACGAATTCAATAATTCATTACTTTGAATTTATACAATGATGCGATCAATATTCGATCGCACCCTTTAGACATATCAATCATTGTAAATGTCTAAACAACAAATAATCTTCAATAACCAATTCAATAATTCATTAATTTGACTGAATACAATGTTGCAGTCAATATTCGATCGCACCCTTTAGATATATCAATAACAAAAAATGTGTAAACAACAATTAATCTTCAATAACCAATTCAATATTTCATTACTTTGACATAATACAATGTTGCGATCAATTGTTTATCGCATTCTTTAGATATATCAATCACTCAAAAATGTGTAAACAATAGTTAATCTTGAATAACCAATTCAATAATTCATTACTTCAACTTAATACAATGTTGCGATCAATATTCGATTGCACCCTTTAGACATATCAATCACTGAAAAATGTGTAAACAACAATTAAACATCAATAACCAATTCAATAATTCATTACTTTGACTTAATACAATGTTGCGATCAATATTCGATCAGATCCTTTAGACATATCAATCACTTAAAATGTGTAAACAACAATTAAACATCAATAACCAATTCAATAATTCATTACTTTAACTTATTACAATGTTGCAATCACATGTCAATCGCACCCTTCAGACATACCAACCACTCAAAATGTGTAAACAACAATTAATCATCAATAACCAATTCAATAATTCAATACTTTGACTTAATACAATTCTGCGATCAATATTCAATCGCACCCTTTAGACATATGAATCACTTTACATGTGTAAACAACAATTAATCTTTAATAACCAATTCAATAATTCATTTTTTTAACTTAATACAATGTTGCGATCAATATTCGATCGCACTCTTTAGATATATCAATCACTTAAAATGTGTAAACAACAATTAATCTTCAATAACCAATATGATAATTCATTATTTCGACTTAATATAATGTTGCGATCAGTATTCGATCGCACCCTTTAGACATAGCAATCATTTAAAATGTAAACAACAATTAAACATCAATAACCAATTCAAAAATTCATTACTTTAACTTAATACAACGTAGCAATTAATTTGTCGATCGCACCCTTTAGACATACCAATCACTAAAAAAGTGTAAACAACAACTAATCTTCAATAACCAATTCAATAATTCATTACTTTAAATAAGTACAATGATGAGATCAATATTCAATCGCACCATTTAGATATATCAATTAATGAAAATGTGTAAATAGCAATTACTCTTCAATAGCCAAATCTATAATTCATTACTTTCACTTAATACAATGGTTCGATCAATATTCGATCGCACTATTAAGATATATCAATCACTGTAAATGCGTAAACAACAATTAGTCTTCAATACACAATTCAAAAATTCATTACTTTAACTTAATACAATATTGCGATCAATAGTCGATCGCACCCTTTAAAGATATCAATCACTGAAAATGTGTAAATATCTTCAATAACCAATTTAATAATTCACTACTTTGACTTAGTACAATGTTGCGATCAATATTCGATCGCACCTTTAGACATATTAATCACTGTAAATGCGTAAACAACAATTAATCTTCAATAACCAATTCAATAATTCATTACTTTGCCTTAATACAATGTTGCAATCAATATTCAATTGCACCCTTTGGACATATGAACCACTGTAAATGTGTAAACATAAATTAATCTTCAATAATTCATTATTTTGAATTAATACATTTCTTTGTCTTAATACAATGTTCCGATCAATATTCGATCGCACTTTTTAGATATATCAATCACTTAAAATGTGTAAACAAAAATTTATCTTCAATAACCAATTCAATAATTCATTACTTTGAATTAATACAATGTTGCAATCAAAATTTTAATGAACCCTTTAGACATATCAATCAATGAAAATGTGTAAACAACAATTAATCTTCAATAACCAATTCAATAATTCATTATTTTCACTAAGTACAATGTTACGATCAATTGTCGATCGCACCCTTTAGACATATCAATCACTGAAAATGTGTAAACAATAATTAATCTTCAATAACCAATTCAATAATTCATTACTTTCACTTAATACAATGTTGCGATCAATATTCGATTGCACCCTTAAGACATATCAATCACTGTAAATCTGTAAACAACAATTAATCTTCAATACCCAATTCAATAATTCATTACTTTAACTTTATACAATGTTGCGATCAATTGTCGATCGCACCATTTAGACATATCAATCACTGTAAATCTGTAAACAATAATTAATGTTCAATAACTAATTCAATAAGTCATTACTTTGACTTAATACAATGTTGCGATCAATATTCGATAGCACTCTTTAGATATATCAATCACTTAAAATGTGTAAACAACAATTAATCTTCAATAACCAATTCAATAATTCATTACTTTGACTTAATACAATGTTACGATCAATATTCGATCGCAACCTTTAGATATATCAATCACTAAAAATGTGTAAACAACAATTAAACACCAATAATAGATTCAATAATTCATTACTTGAACTTAATACAATGTTGCGATAAATTGTCGACCGCACCATTTAGACATATCAATCACTAAAAATCTGTAAACAAAAATTAATCTTCAATAACAAATTCAATAATTAATTACTTTAACTTAATACAATGTTGTGATCAATATTCGATCACAACCTTTAGACATATCAATCACTGTAAATGTGTAAACAACAATTAATCATGAATAACCATTTCTATAATTCGTTACTTTGACTTAATACAATGTTGCGATCAATATTCGGTCGCACACTTTAGACATATCAATCACTGAAAATGTTTAAACAACAATTAAACATCAATAACCAATTGAATAATTCATTACTCTAACTTAATACAATGTTGCGATAAATTGTCGATCGCACCCTTTAGACATATTAATCACTGAAAATGTGTAAACAACAATTAATCTTCAATAACCAATTCAATAATTCATTTCTTTTACTTAATACAATGTTGCAATCAATATTCGATTGCACCCTTTAGACACATCAATCACTGAAAATGTGTAAACAACAATTAATCTTCAATAACCAATTCAATAATTTATTACTTTGACTTACTACAATGTTGCGATGAATATTCAATTGCACCTTTTAAACATATCAATCACAGTAAATTTGTAAACAACAAATAAAATCTTCAATAACTAATTAAATAATTCATTACTTTGACTAAATACAATGTTGCGATCAATATTCGATCGCACACTTTAGACATATCAATCACTCAAAATGTTTAAACAACAATTAAACATCAATAACCAATTCAATAATTTATTACTTTAACTTAATACAATGTTGCGATCAATTGTCGATCGCACCCTTTAGACGTATTAATCACTGAAAATGTGTAAATAACAATTCATCTTCAATAACCAATTCAATAATTCATTTCTTTGACTTAATACATTGTTGCGATCAATATTCGATCGCACCCTTTAGATATATCAACCATTGAAAATGTGTAAACAACAATTAATTTTCAATAACCAATTCAATAATTTATTACTTTGACATACTACAATGTTGCGATGAATATTCAATCGCACCTTTTAAACATATCAATCACAGTAAATTTGTAAACAACAAATAATCTTCAATAACTAATTCAATAATTCAAAACTTTGACTTAATACAATGTTGAGATCAATTTTCGATCGCACCCTTTAGACATATCTATCACTATAATTGTGTAAAAAACAATTAATCTTCAATAACCAATTCAATAATTCATTACATTGACTTAATACAATGTTGTGACCAATATTCAATCGCACATTTTAGATATATTAATCCCTGTAAATGTGTAAACAACAATTAATTTTCAATAACCAATTAAATAATTCTTAACTTTTACTTAATACAATGTTGCGATCAGTATTCAATCATACCATTTAGACATATCAATCATCGAAAATGTGTAAATAGCAATTACTCTTCAGTAACAAATTCAATAATTCATTACTTGAACTTAATACAACGTTGCGATCAATTGTCGTTCGCACCTTTATACATATGAATCACTAAAAAAGTGTAAACAACAATTCATCTTCAATAACCAATTCAGTAAATCATTAATTTAACTTAGTACAATGTTGCGATAAATATTCAATTGCACCAATTAGACATATCAATCACATAAAATGTGTAAACAAAACTTAATCATCAATACCCAATTCAATAATTCATTACTTTGACTTAATACGATGTTGCGATCAATATTCGATCACAACCTTTAGATATATCAATCACTGTAAATGTGTAAACCACAATTAATCATCAATAACCATTTCTATAATTCATTACTTTGACTTCAGACAATGTTGCGATCAATATTCGATCGCACCCTTTAGACATATCAATCATTGTAAATGTGTAAACAATAATTAATCTTCATTAACCAATTAAATATTCATTTCTTTGACTTATACAATGTTGCGATCAATACTCGATGGCACCCTTTAGATATATCAATTACTGGAAATGTGTAAACTACAATTAATCTTCAATAACCAATTCAATAATTCATTACTTTCACTTAATACAATGTTGCGATCAATATTCTATCGCACCCTTTAGATATATCAAAAACTTAAAATGTGTAAACAAAAATTAATCTTCAATAACCAATTCAAAAATTCATTACTTTGACTTAATACAATGTTGCGATCAATATTCGATCGCACCTTTTAGACATATTAATCACTGTAAATGTTTAAACAACAATTAATCTTCAATAGCCAATTAAATAATTCATTACTTTGACTTTATACAATGTTGTGATCAATATTCAATCGCACCTTTTAAACACATCAATCACTGTAAATGTATAAATAACAATTAATCTTTAATAACCAATTCAATAATTCATTTCTTTGCTTAATACAATGGTGCGATGAATATTCAATCGCACCTTTTAGATATATTAATCCCTGTAAATGTGTAAACAACAATTAATTTTCAATAACCAATTAAATAATTCATAACTTTGACTTAATATAATGTTGCGATCAGTATTCAATCACACCATTTAGACATATCAATCATCGAAAATGTGTAAATAGCAATTACTCTTCAGTAACAAATTCAATAATTCATTACTTGAACTTAATACAACTTTGCGATCAATTGTCGATCGCACCCTTTAGACATATGAATCACTAAAAAAGTGTAAACAACAATTCATCTTCAATAACCAATTCAATAAATCATTAATTTAACTTAGTACAATGTTGCGATCAATATTCAATCGCACCAATTAGACATATCAATCACTTAAAATGTTTAAACAAAACTTAATCTTCAATACCCAATTCAATAATTCATTACTTTGACTTAATACGATGTTGCGATCAATATTCGATTACAACCTTTAGATATATCAATCACTGTAAATGTGTAAATTACAATTAATCATCAATAACCATTTCTATTATTCATTACTTTGACTTCAGACAATGTTGCGATAAATATTCGATCGCACCCTTTAGACATATCAATCATTGTAAATGTGTAAACAATAATTAATCTTCATTAACCAATTAAATATTCATTTCTTTGACTTATACAATGTTGCGATCAATATTCAATGGCACCCTTTAGATATATCAATTACTGGAAATGTGTAAACTACAATTAATCTTCATTAACCAATTCAATAATTCATTACTTTCACTTAATACAATAATGTGATCAATATTCTATCGCACCCTTTAGATATATCAAAAACTTAAAATGTGCAAACAAAAATTAATCTTCAATAACCAATTCAAAAATTCATTTCTCTGACTTAATACAATGTTTCGATCAATATTCGATCGCACCTTTTAGACATATTAATCATTGTAAATGTTTAAACAACAATTAATCTTCAATAACCAATTAAATAATTCATTACTTTGACTTTATACAATGTTGTGATCAATATTCAATCGCACCTTTAAGACACATCAATCACTGTAAATGTATAAATAACAATTAATCTTTAATAACCAATTCAATAATTCATTTCTTTACTTAATACAATGGTGCGATCAATATTCAATCGCATCATTTAGACATATAAATCAATGAAAATGTGTAAATAGCAATTACTCTTCAATAATTAATTCAATAATTCATTACTTTAACTTAATAGAACGTTGCGATCAATTATCGATCGTACCCTTTAGACATATCAATCACTGTAAATGTGTAAACAATAATTAATCTTCAATAATCAATTCAATAATTCATTTTTTTGACTTAAACAATGTTGCGATCAATACTCGACGACACCCTTTGGATATATCAATTACTGGAAATGTGTAAACAACAATTAATCTTCAATAACCAATTCAATAATTCATTACTTTCACTTAATACAATGTTGCGATCAATATTCTATCGCCCCCTTTAGAGATATCAAAAACTTAAAATGTGTAAACAAAAATTAATCTTCAATAACCAATTCAATAATTCATTACTTTGACTTAATACAATGTTGCGATCAATATTCGATCGCACCTTTTAGACATATTAATCACTGTAAATGTTTAAACAACAATTAATCTTCAATAACCAATTCAATAATTCATTACTTTGACTTTATACAATGTTGCGATCAGTATTCAATCGCAACCTTTAGATATATAAATCACTGTAAATGTGTAAACAACAATTAATCATCAATTACCATTTCTATAATTCATTACTTTGACTTCAGCCAATGTTGCGATCAATATTCGATCGCACCCTTTAGACATATCAATCATTGTAAATGTGTAAACAATAATTAATCTTCATTAACCAATTAAATATTCATTTCTTTGACTTATACAATGTTGCGATCAATACTCGATGGCACCCTTTAGATATATCAATAACTGGAAATGTGTAAACTACAATTAATCTTCAATAACCAATTCAATAATTCATTACTTTCACTTAATACAATGTTGCGATCAATATTCTATCGCACCCTTTAGATATATCAAAAACTTAAAATGTGTAAACGAAAATTAATCTTCAATAACCAATTCAAAAATTCATTACTTTGACTTAATACAATGTTGCGATCAATATTCGATCGCACCTTTTAGACATATTAATCACTGTAAATGTTTAAACAACAATTAATCTTCAATAGCCAATTAAATAATTAATTACTTTGACTTTATACAATGTTGTGATCAATATTCAATCGCACCTTTTAGACACATCAATCACTATAAATGTATAAATAACAATTAATCTTTAATAACCAATTCAATAATTCATTTCTTTGCTTAATACAATGGTGCGATCAATACTCAATCGCACCTTTTAGATATATTAATCCCTGTAAATGTGTAAACAACAATTAATTTTCAATAACCAATTAAATAATTCATAACTTTTACTTAATATAATGTTGCGATCAGTATTCAATCACACCATTTAGACATATCAATCATCGAAAATGTGTAAATAGCAATTACTCTTCAGTAACAAATACAATAATTCATTACTTGAACTTAATACAATGTTGCGATCAATTGTCGATCGCACCCTTTAGACATATGAATCACTAAAAAAGTGTAAACAACAATTCATCTTCAATAACCAATTCAATAAATCATTAATTTAACTTAGTGCAATGTTGCGATCAATATTCAATCGCACCAATTAGACATATCAATCACTTAAAATGTGTAAACAAAACTTAATCTTCAATACCCAATTCAATAATTCATTACTTTGACTTAATACGATGTTGCAATCAATATTCGATCACAACCTTTAGATATATCAATCACTGTAAATGTGTAAACAACAATTAATCATCAATAACCATTTCTATAATTCATTACTTTGACTTCAGACAATGTTGCGATCAATATTCGATCGCACCCTTTAGACATATCAATCATTGTAAATGTGTAAACAATAATTAATCTTCATTAACCAATTAAATATTCATTTCTTTGACTTATACAATGTTGCGATCAATACTCGATGGCACCCTTTAGATATATCAATTACTGGAAATGTGTAAACTACAATTAATCTTCAATAACCAATTCAATAATTCATTACTTTCACTTAATACAATGTTGTGATCAATATTCTATCGCACCCTTTAGATATATCAAAAACTTAAAATGTGTAAACAAAAACTAATCTTCAATAACCAATTCAATAATTCATTACTTTGACTTTATACAATGTTGCGATCAATATTCAATCGCACCTTTTAGACATATCAATCACTGTAAATTTATAAATAACAATTAATCTTTAATAACCAATTCAATAATTCATTTCTTTACTTAATATAATGGTGCGATCAATATTCAATCGCACCATTTAGACATATCAATCAATGAAAATGTGTAAATAGCAACTACTCTTCAATAACCAATTCAATAATTCATTACTTTAACTTAATACAACGTTGCGATCAATTGTCGATCGCACCCATTAGACATATCAATCACTGTAAATGTGTAAACAATAATTAATCTTCAATAACCAATTCAATAATTCATTTTTTTGACTTATACAATATTGCGATCAATACTCGACGGCACCCTTTAGATATATCAATTACTGGAAATGTGTAAACAACAATTAATCTTCATTAACCAAATAAATAATTCATTACTTTCACTTAATACAATGTTGCGATCAATATTCTATCGCCCCCTTTAGATATATCAAAAACTTAAAATGTGTAAACAAAAATTAATCTTCAATAACCAATTCAATAATTCATTACTTTGACTTAATACAATGTTGCGATCAATATTCGATCGTACCTTTTAGACATATTAATCAATGTAAATGTGTAAACAACAATTAATCTTCAATAACCAATTCAATAATTCATTACTTTGACTTTATACAATGTCGCGATCAATATTCAATCGCACCTTTTAGACACATCAATCACTGTAAATGTATAAACAACAATTAATCTTTAATAACCAATTCAATAATTCATTTCTTTACTTAATACAATGGTGCGATCAATATTCAATCGCACCATTTAGACATATCAGTCAATGAAAATGTGTAAATAGCAATTACTCTTCAATAACCAATTCAATAATTCATTACTTTAACTTAATACAATGTTGCGATCAATTTTCGATCGCACCCTTTAGACATATCAATCACTAAAAAAGTGTAAACAACAATTAATCTTCAATAACCAATTCAATAATTCATTACTTTAACTTAGTACAATGTTGCGATCAATATTCAATCGCACCATTTAGACATATCAATCACTGAAAATATGCAAATAAATCTTCAATAGCCAATTCAATAATTCGTTACTTTGACTTAATACAATCTTGCAATCAAAATTCGATCGCACCCTTTAGAAATATCAATAACTAAAAATGTGTAAACAACAATTAATCTTCAATAAACAATTCAATAACTCATTTATTGGACTTAATACAATGTTGCAATCAATATTCAATCGAACCTTTTAGATATATTAATCAATGTAAATGTGTAAACAACAATTAATCTTCAATCACCAATTCAATAATTCAATACTTTGACTTAATACAATGTTGCGATCAATATTCGATCGCACCCTTTAGACATATCTATCACATAAAATGTGTAAACAACAATTAATCTTCATAACCAATTCAATAATTCATTACTTTAACTTAATACAATGTTGCGATCAAATGTCGATCGCACACTTTAGACATATCAATTACTGAAAATGTACAAACAACAATTAATCTTCAATAACCAATTCAATAATTATTTACATTGACTTTATACAATAATGCGATCAATATTCGATCACACCCTTTAGATATATCAACCACTGAAAAATGTGTAAACAACAATTAAACATCAATGACAAATTCAATAATTCATTACTTTAACTTAATATAATGTTGCGATCAATTGTCGATTGCACCCTTTAGACATATCAATCACTGAAAATGTGTAAACAATAATTAATCTTCAATAACCAATTCAATAATTTATTACTTTAACTTAATACAATGTTGCGATCAATATTCGATTGCACCCTTTAGACATATCAATTGCTATAAATGTGTAAACAACAATTTATATTCAATAAACAATTCAATAATTCATTACTTTGACTTCATACAATGTTGTGATCAATATTCGATTGCACCATTTAGACATATCAATCACTGTAAATGTGTAAACAATAATTAATCTTCAATAACCAATTCAATAATTCATTTCTTTGACTTAATACAATGTTGCGATCCATATTCGATCGCACCCTTTAGATATATCAATCACTGAAAATGTGTAAAAAATAATGAAACATCAATAACCAATTCAATAATTCATCACTTTAACATAATACAATGTTGCCATCAATTGTAGATCGCACCTTTTAGACATATCAATCTCTGAAAAATGTGTTAAAAACAATTAATCTTTAATAATTGATTCAAAAATTCATTACTTTAACTTAATACAATGTTGCGATCAATTTTCGATCTCACCCTTTCGACATTAATCACTGTAAATGTGTTAACAAAATTAATCTTCGATAACCAATTCAATAATTCATTACTTTAACTTAATACAATGTTTCGATCAATATTCGATCGCACCCTTTAGAAATATCAATCACTCTATATGGATAAACAACAATTCATTTTCAATATCCAATTGAATAGTTCAATACTTTGACTTAATACAACGTTGCGATCAATATTCGATCGCACCCTTTAGACATATCAATAACATAAAATGTGTATACAACAATTAATCTTCAATAACCAATTCAATAATTTATTAGTTTAACTTAATACAATGTTGCGATCAACTGTCGATCGCACCCTTTAAACATTTCAATCAGTGAAAATGTGTAAACAACAATAAATCTTCACTAACCAATTCAATAACTCATTACTTTAACTTAATACAATATTGCGATAAATATTCAGTCGCACCATTAAGACATATCAATCACTGTAAATGTGTAAATAACAATTAATCTTCAATACCCATTTTAATAGTTCATTACTTTAAAATAATACAATGTTGCGATCAATTGTCGATCGCACTTTTAAAACATATTAATCACTGAAAATGTGTAAACAATAATTAAACATCAATAACCAATTCTATATTCATTACTTTAACTTAAAACAATGTTGCGATCATTAGTCGATTGCTTCCTTTAGACATATCAATCACTAAAAATTTGTTAACAACATTTAATCTTTAATAACAGATTCAAAAATTCATTAATTTAACTTAATACAATGTTGCGATCAATTGTCGATCGCACCCCTTAGACAATCAATCACTGTAAATGTGTAAACAACAATTAATCTTCAATAACAAATTCAATAATTTATTACTTTAACTTAATACAATGTTGTGATCAATATTCGATCGCACCCTTTAAACATATCAATCACTGAAAATGTGTAAATGACAATTAATCTTCAATACCCGATTCAATATCTCATTACTTTAACTTAGTGCAATGTTGCGTTGAATTGTCGATGGCACCCTTTAGACATATCAATAACTCTAAATGGGTAAACAATAATTAATCTTCAACAACCAATTCAATAATTCAATACTTTGACTTAATACAATGTTGCGATCAATATTTGATCGCACCCTAGTGACATATCAATCACTGTAAATGTGTAAACAACAATTAATATTCAGTAACCAATTCAATAATTCATTACTTTAACTTAATCCAATGTTTTGATCAATTGTCGATCGCAACATTTAGACATATCTATCACAGAAAATGTGTAAACAACAATTAATCTTCAATTACCAATTCAATAATCCATTACTTTAACTTAATACAATGTTGCGATCAATTGTTGATCGCATCATTTAGACATATCAATCACTGAAAAAGTGTAAACAGCAATTAATCTTCAATAACCAATTCAAAAATTCATTACTTTGACTTTATACAATGTTGCGATCAATATTCGATTGCACCCGTTAGACATATCAATCACTGTAAATGTGTAAATAACAATTAATCTTCAATTACCAATTCAATAATTCATTACTTTAACTTAATACAATAATGTGATCAATATTTGATCACACAATTTAGACATATCAATCACTGAAAATGTGTAAACAACAATTAATCTTCAATAACCAATTCAACAATTCATTACTTTGACTTAATACAATGTTGCGATCAATATTCAATCGCACCCTTTAGACATATCAATCACTAAAAATGTGTAAACAACAATTAAACAATAATAACCAATTCAATAATTCATTACTTTAACTTAATACAATGTTGCGATAAATTGTCGATCGCACCCTGTAGACATATCTGTCACTGTAAATGTGTAAAAAACAACTAATCTTCAATAACTAATTCAATAATTATTTACTTTAACATAATACAATGTTACGATCAAAATTCGGTCACACCCTTAAGAAATATCAATCACTGAAAATGTGTAAACAACAATAAATTTCCAATAACAAATTCAATAATTCATTACTTTCACTTAATACAATGTTGCAATCAATATTCAATCGCACCCTTTAGACATATCAATCACTGAAAATGTGTAAACAACAATTTAACACTAATAACCAATTCAATAATTAATTACTTTAACTAAGTACAATGTTGCGATCAATTGTCGATGGCACCCTTTAGACATATCTATCACAGAAAATGTGTTAACAAAAATTTATCTTCAATTACCAATTCAATAATCCATTACTTTAACTTAATACAATGTTGCGATCAATTGTCGATCGCATCTTTTAGACATATCAATCACTAAAAAAGTGTAAACAGCAATTAATCTTCAATAACCAATTCAATAATTCATTACTTTTACTTTATACAATGTTGCAATCAATATTCGATTGCACCCTTTAGACATATCAATCAATGTAAATGTGTAAATAACAATTAATCTTCAATTACCAATTTAATGATTCATTACTTGAACTTAATACAATGTTGCGATCAATATTCGATCACACAATTTAGACATATCAATCACTTTAAATGTGTAAACAACAATTAATTTTCAATAACCAATTCAATAATTCATTACTTTGAATCAACATAATGTTGCGATCAGTATTTAATCGCACCCTTTAGACATATCAATCACTGTAAATGTGTAAACAACAATTAATCTTCAAAAACAAATTCTTTAATTCATTACTTGAACTTACAACATTGCGATCAATATTCGATCACACCCTTTAGACATATCAATCACTGAAAATGTGTAAACAAAAATTAAACATCAACAATCAATTCAATCACTGTGAATGGGTAAACAACAATTAATCTTCAATAACCAATTCAATAATTCATTACTTTAACTTAATACAATGTTGCGATCAATATTCGATCGCACCCTTTAGACATATCAATCACTGTGAATGTGTAAACAACAAATAATTTTCAATAACCAATTCAATAATTCATTACTTTGACTTAATACAATGTTGCGATTAATATTCAATCGCACCCTTTAGACATATCAATCAAGGGAAATGTTTAAACAACAATTAAATACAAATAACCAATTTAATAATTCATTACTTTAGTACAATGTTGCGATCAGATGTCGATTGCACCCTTTAGACATATCAATCACTATAAATGTGTAAAAAATAATTAATGTTCAATAACCAATTCAATAATTCATTATTTTATCTTAATACAATGTTGGGATCAATTGTCGATTGCACCTTTAAACATATCAATCAGTAAAAATGTGTTTACAACAATTAATCTTCAATAACCATTTCAAAAATTCATTAATTTAACTTAATAGAATGTTGCGATCAATTGTCGATCGCACCCTTTAGACATATCAATCACTGTAAATGTGTAAACAACAATTGATCTTCAATAACCAATTCAATAATTCATTACTTTAACTTTATACAATGTTGCGATCAAAATTCGATCGCACCCTTAAGACATATCAATCACTGAAAATGTGTAAACCAAAATTAAATATCAATAACCAATTCAATAATTCATTACTTTAACTTAATACAATGTTGCGATCAACTGTCAATAGCACCCTTTAGACATATCAGACTTTGAAAATGTGGAAATAATAGTTAATCTTAAAAAACCAATTCAATAATTTATTACATTGACTTAATACAATGTTGCGATCAATATTCGATCGCACCCTTTAGACATATCAATCACTGCAAATGTGTAAACAACAATTATTCTTCAATAACCAATTCAATAATTCATTACCTTGACTTAATACAATGTTGCGATTAATATTCGATCGCACCCTTTAGACATATCAATCACTGAGAATGTTTAAACAACAATTAATCTTCAATAACCAATTCAATAATTCATTACCTTGACTTAATACAATGGTGCGATCAATTGTCGATCGTACCCTTTAGACATATCTATCACTAAAAATGTATAAACAACAAATAATCTTCAATAACAAATTTAATAATTCATTACTTTCACTTAATACAATGTTGCGATCAATTGTCGATCGCACCCTTTAGATATATCAATCACTAAAAACGTGTAAACAACAATTTATTATCAATAACCAATTCAATAATTCATTACTTTCACTTACTACAATGTTGCAATCAATTGTCGATCGCTCCCTTTAGACATATCAATCACTGGAAATATGTAAACAACAATTAAACATCAATAACCAATTCAATAATTTATTACTTTAACTTTATACAATGTTGCGATCAGTTGTCGATCGCACCCTTTAGACATATAAATCACTGTAAATCGGTAAACAACAATTAATCTTCAATAACCAAATCAATAATTCATTACTTTGACTTAATATAATATTGTGATCAATATTCGATAGCACCCTTTAGACATATCAATCACTCAAAATGTGATAACAACAATTTATCTTTAATAACAAATTCAATAATTCTTTACTTTGACTTAATACTATGTTGCGATCAATATTCGATCGCACCCTTTAGACATATAAATCAATGTAAATTGGTAAACAACAATTTCTCTTCAGTATCCAATTCAATAATTCATTACTTTGACTTAATACAATGTTGTGATCAATATTCGATCGCACCCTTTAGACATATAAATCACTGTAAATCGGTAAACAGCAATTAATCTTCAATAACCAAATCAATAATTCATTACTTTGACATAATACAATATTGTGATCAATATTCGATCACACCCTTTAGACATATCAATCACTTTAAATGGGTAAACAACGATTAATCTTCAAAAATAAATTCAATAATTCATTAATTACACTTAATACAGAGTTGCAATCAAAATTCGATCGCACCCTTTGGACATATCAATCACTGAAAATTTGTAAACAATAATTTATCTTCAATAACCAATTCAGTAATTCATTACTTTAACTTAATACAATGTTGCTATCAGTTGTCGATCGCACCCTTTAGACATATCCATCACTGAAAATGTGTAAATAACAATTTAACATCAATAACAAATTCAATAATTCATAACTTTAACTTAATACAATGTTGCGATCAATTGTTGATTGCACCCTTTAGACATATCAAACACAGAAAATGTGTAAACAACAATTAATCTTCAATAACTAATTAAATAATTCATTACTTTAACTTAATATAATGTTGCAATCAATTGTCGATCGCACCCATTATACATATCAATCACTGAAAATGTGAAAACAACAATTAAACATCAATAACCAATTCTATAATTCATTACTTTAACTTAATACAATGTTGCGATCAATTTTCGATCGCACCCTTAGAAATATCAATCACTCCAAATATGGTACCAACAATTTATCTTCAATAACAAATTCAATAATTTATTACTTTGACTGAATACAATGTTGCGATCAATATTTGATCACACGCTTTAGACATATCATTGTAAATGGGTAAACAACAATTAATCTTCACTAATCAATTCAATAATTTATTACTTTGACTTAATACAATGTTGCGATTAATATTCGATCGCACCCTTTAGACTTTTCAATCACTGTAAATGGGTAAAAAATGATAAATCTTCAATACCAAATTCAATAATTCATTACTTAGATATAATACAATGTTGCGATCAATATTCGATCGCACCCTTTAGACATATCAATCAATGTAAATGTGTAAACAACAATTAATATTCAATACCCAATTCAATAAATCATTACTTTAACTTATAAAATTTTGCGATTAATTGTCGATCGCATCCTTTAGACATATCAATCACTGAAAAATGTGTAAACAACAATTTATCTTCAATATCTAATTCCATAATTCATCACTTTAACTTAATACAATGTTGCGATCAATTGTCGATCGCACCATTTAGACATAACAATCACTGTAAATGTGTAAAAAACAATTAATCTTCAATACCCGATTCAATAAATCATTACTTTAACTTATACAATTTTGCGATTAATTGTTGATCGCATCCTTTAGACATATCAAGCACTGAAAAATGTGTAAACAACAATTTATCTTCAATATCTAATTCCATAATTCATCACTTTAACTTAATACAATGTTGCGATCAATTTTCGATCGCACCCTTTAGACTTTTCAATAACTGTAAATGGGTAAACAACGATAAATCTTCAGTAAGAAATTCAATAATTCATTACTTTGATATAATACAATGTTGCGATCAATATTCGATCGCACCCTTTAGACATATCAATCGCTGTAAATGTGTAAACAACAATTAATCTTCAATATTGATTCAATAAATCATTACTTTAACTTATACAACAATTAATCTTCAATAACAAATTAAATAATTCATTACTCACTGAAAATTTGTAAACAACAATTAATCTTCAATAACCAATTCAACAATTCATTAATTTGACTTAATACAATGTTGCGATCCATATTCGATTGCACCCTTTAGACATATCAATCACTATAAATGTGTAACAACAATTAATCTTCAATAACCGATTCAATAATTCATTACTTTAACTTAATACAATGTTGCGATCAATATTCGATCACACCCTTTAAACATATCAATCACTGTAAATGTGTAAACAACAATAAATTTTCAATAAGAAATTCCATAATTCATTACTTTGACTTAATACAATGTTGATATCAATATTCAATCGCACCCTTTAGACATATCAATCATTGAAAATGTGTAAACAACAAATAAACAATAATAACCAATTCAATAATTCATTACTTTAACTTAATACAATGTTGCGATCAATTGTTAATCGCACCATTTAGCCATATCTATCACTGTAAACGTGTAAAAAACAATTAATCTTTAATAACTAATTCAATAATTCATTACTTTAACATAATATAATGTTATGATCAAAATTCGTTCAAACCCTTTAGAAATATCAATCACTGTAAATGTGTAAACAATAATAAATTTTCCATAACAAATTCAATAATTCATTACTTTCACTTAATACAATGTTGCAATCAATATTCAATCGCACCCTTTAGACATATCAATCACTGAAAATGTGTAAACAACAATTTAACACTAATAACCAATTCAATAATTCATTAATTTTACTAAGTACAATGTTGCGATCAATTGTCGATGGCACCCTTTAGACATATTTATCAGAGAAAATGTGTGAACAACAATTTATCTTCAATTACCAATTCAATAATCCATTACTTTAACTTAATACAATGTTGCGATCAATTGTCGATCGCATCCTTTAGACATATCAATCACTGAAAAAGTGTAAACAGCAATTAATCTTCAATAACCAACACAATAATTCATTACTTTGACTTTATACAGGGTTGCGATCAATATTCGATTGCACCCTTTAGACATATCAATCACTGTAAATATGTAAATAACAATTAATCTTCAATTACCAATTCAATAATTCATTACTTTAACTTAATACAATGTTGCGATCAATATTTGATCCCACAATTTAGAAATATCAATCACTTTAAATGTGTAAACAACAATTATGTTTCAATAACCAATTCAATAATTCATTACTTTGACTTAACACAATGTTGAGATCAATATTTAATTGCACCCACTAGACATATCAATCACTGTAAATGTGTAAACAACAATTAATCTTCAATAACAAATTCATTAATTCATTACTTGAACTTAATACAACGTTGCGATCAATATTCGATCACACCCTTTAGACATATCAATCACTGAAAATGTGTAAACAAAAATTAAACATCAATATTCGATCGAATCCTTTGGACATATCTATCACTGAAAAATGTGTAAACAACAATTTATCTTCAATATCTTATTCCATAATTCATCACTTTAACTTAATACAATGTTAAGATCAATTGTCGATCACACCCTTTAGACATATCAATCACTGAAAATGTTTAAATAATAATTAATCTTCAATAACCAATTCAATAGCTCATTACTTTAACTTAATACAATGTTGCGATACATATTCTGTCGCGCCCTTTAGACATATCAATCACTGTAAATGTGTAAAGAACAATTAATCTTCAATACCCAATTCAATAATTAATTACTTTAACTTAATACAATGTTGCGAACAATTGTCTATCGCACCCTTTAGACATATAATTCACTTAAAATTAGTAAACAACAATTAATCTTCAATGACCAAATCAATAATTCATTATTTTAACTTAATACAATGGTGCGATCAGTAGTCGGTCGCACCCTTTAGACATATCACTCACTGTAAATGGGTAAACAATAATTAATCTTCAATTACCAATTCAATCATTCATTACTTTGACTTAATACAATGTTGCGATCAATATTTGATCGCATCCTTTAGAGATATCAATCACTGTAAATGGGTAAACAAAGATTAATATTCAATAACGAATTCAATAATTCATTACTTTGACTTAATACAATGTTGCGATCAATATTCGATCGCACCCTTTAGACATATCAATCGCTGAAAATGTGTAAAAAATAATTAATCTTCAATAACCAATTCAATAATTCATTACTTTAACTTAATACAATGTTGCGATCAATTGTCGATCGCACCCATTAGACATATCAATCACTGGAAATATGTAAACAACAATTAAACATCAATAACCTATTCAATTATTTATTACTTTAACTTAATACAATGTTGCGATCAATTGTCGATCGCACCCTTTAGACATATCAATCACAAAAAATGTATAAACACAATTAATCTTCAATAATCAATTCAATAATTTATTACTTTATTTTAATACAATGTTGCGATCTATACTCGATCGCAACATTTAGACATATCAATCACTCTAAATGTGTAAACAACAAGTAAACTTCAATACCCAATTCAATAACTCATTACATTAACTTAATACAATGTAGCGATCAATTGTCGATCGCACCCTTTAGACATATCAATCACTGAAAATGTGATAACAACAATTTATCTTTAATAATAAATTCAAAAATTCTTTACTTTGACTTAATACAATGTTTCGATCAATATTCGATCGCACCCTTTAGACATATAAATCAATGTAAATTTGTAAACAACAATTACTCTACAGTAACCAATTCAATAATTCATTACTTTGACTTAATACAATATTGTGATCAATATTCGATCACACCCTTTAAACATATCAATCACTCTAAATGGGTAAACAACGATTAATCTTCAATAATAAATTCAATAATTCATTAATTTGACTTAATACAAAGTTGCGATCAATATTCGATCGCACCCTTTGGACATATCAATTACTGAAAATTTGTAAACAATAATTTATCTTCAATAACCAATTCAGTAATTCATTACTTTAACTTAATACAATGTTGCGATCAGTTGTCGATCGCACCCTTTAAACATATCCATCACTGAAAATGCGTAAATAACAATTAAACATCAATAACAAATTCAATAATTCAAAACTTTAACTTAATACAATGTTGCGATCAATTGTTGATTGCACCCTTTAGACATATCAATCACAGAAAATGTGTAAACAAAAATTAATCTTTAATAACTAATTAAATTATTCATTACTTTAACTTAATACAATGTTGCAATCAATTGTCGATCGCACCCATTAGACATATCAATCACTGAAAATGTGAAAACAACAATTAAACATCAATAACCAATTCTGTAATTCATTACTTTAACTTAATACAATGTTGCGATCAATTTTGAATCGCACCGTTAGACGTATCAATCACTCCAAATATGGTAACAACAATTTATCTTCAATAACAAATTCAATAATTCATTAGTTTGACTGAATAAAATGTTGCGATCAATATTTGATCACACGCTTTAGACAAATCAATCACTGTAAATCGGTAAACAACAATTAATCTTCACTAATCAATTCAGTAATTTATTACTTTGGCTTAATGCAATGTTGCGATCAATATTCGATCGCAACCTTTAGACATATCAATCACTGTAAATGCGTAAACAACAATTAATCTTCAATACCCGATTCAATAAATCATTACTTTAACTTATACAATTTTGCGATTAATTGTCGATCACATCCCTTACACATATCATTCATTGAAAAATGTGTAAACAACAATTTATCTTCAATATCTAATTCCATAATTCATCACTTTAACTTTATACAATGTTGTGATCAATTATTGAACGCACCATTTAGACATATCCATCACTGAAAATGTGTAAACAACAATTAATCTTCAATAACAAATTAAATAATTCATTACTTGGACTTAATAAAATATTACAATCAATTGTCGATCGCACCCTTTCGAAATATCAATCACTGTAAATGTGTAAACAACAATTAATATTCAATACCCAATTCAATAATTCATTACTTTAACTTAATACAATAATGCGATCAATTGTGGATCGCACCCTTTGACATATCAATCACTGAAAATGTGTAAACAACAATAAATCTTCATTACCAATTCAATAATTCATTACTTTAACTTAATACAATGTTGCGATCAAATGTCTATCGCACCCTTTAGACATATCAATCACTTAAAATTTGTAAACAACAATTAAACATCAATAAACAATTCAATAATTCATAAATTTAACTTAATACAATGTTGCGATCAATTGTCGATCGCTCCCTTTAGACATATCAATCACAGAAAATGTGTAAACAACAATTAATCTTCAATAACGAATTAAATATTCATTAATTTAACTTAATAAAATGTTGCGATCAATTGTCGATCGCACCCTTTAGACATATCAATCACTGTAAATGTGTTAACAACAATTAATCTTCAATACCCAATTCAATAATTCATTACTTTAACTAAATACAATAATACGATCAATTGTCGATCGCACCCTTTAGACATATCAATCACTGTAAATGTAAAAACAACAACTAATCGTCAACACCCAATTAAATACTTCATTACTTTAACTTATCACAATGTTGCGATCAATTGTCAATCGCACCCTTTTATCAATCACTGATAATGTGTAATCAAAAATTAATCATCAATAACCAATTCAATAATTCATTACTTTAACTTAATACAATGTTGCAATAAATATTCGATCGCACCCTTTAGACATATCAATCACTGTAAATGTATGAACAACAATTAAACTTTAATAACCAATTCAATAACACATTACTTTAACTTAATACAATGTTGCGATCAATTGTCGATCGCACCCTTTAGACATATAAATCACTCAAAATGTGTAAACAGCAATTAATCTTCAATAACCTGATCAATAATTCATTACTTTGACTAAATACAATGTTACAATCAATATTCGATCGCACCCTTTAGACATATCAATCACTGAAAATGTGTAAACAACAATTAATCTTCAATAACAAAATAAATAATTCATTACTTGGACTTAATAAAATATTGCAATCAATTGTCTATCGCACCCTTTAGACATACCAATCACTGTAAATGTGTAAACAAAAATTAATCTTAAATACCCAATTCAATAATTCATTACTTTAACTTAATACAATAATGCGATCAATTGTGGATCGCACCCTTTAGACATATCAGTCACTGTAAATGAGTAAACAACAATTAATCTTCAATACCCAATTCAATAATTCATTACTTTTACGTAATACATTGTTATGATCAATATTCGATCGCACCCTTTAGACATAGTAATCACTGTAAATGGGTAAACAACAATTAATCTTCAATACACAATTCAATAATTCATTACTTTGAATTGATACGATGTTGTGATCAAATGTCGATTGCACCCTTTAGACTTATCAATCACTAAAAATGTATAAACAACAATTAATCTTCAATAACCAATTCAATAACTCATTACTTTGACTTAATACAATGTTGCGATCAAATGTCGATCGCACTCTTTATACAAATAAATCACTGAAAATTTGTAAACAACAATTAAACATCAATAAACAATTCAATAATTCATAAATTTAACTTAATACAATGTTGCGATCAATTGTTCATCGCTCCCTTTAGACATATCGATCTCTGAAAATGTGTAAACAACAATTAATCTTCAATAACAAAATAAATAATTCATTACTTGGACTTAATAAAATATTGCAATCAATTTTCGATCGCACCCTTTAGACATACCAATCACTGTAAATGTGTAAACAAAAATTAATCTTAAATACCCAATTCAATAATTCATTACTTTAACTTAATACAATAATGCGATCAATTGTGGATCGCACCCTTTAGACATATCAGTCACTGTAAATGTGTAAACAACAATTAATCTTCAATACCAATTCAATAATTCATTACTTTAACTTAATACAATGTTGCGATCAAATGTCGATCGCACCCTTTAGACATATCAATCACTTAAAATTTGTAAACAACAATTAAACATCAATAAACAATTCAATAATTCATAAATTTAACTTAATACAATGTTGCGATCAATTGTCGATCGCTCCCTTTAGACATATCAATCAATGAAAATGTGTAAACAACAATTAATCTTCAATAACGAACTAAATATTCATTAATTTAACTTAATAAAATGTTGCGATCAATTGTCGATCGCACCCTTTAGACATATCAATCACTGTAAATGTGTTAACAACAATTAATCTTCAATACCCAATTCAATAATTCATTACTTTAACTAAATACAATAATACGATCAATTGTCGATCGCACCCTTTAGACATATCAATCACTGTAAATATAAAAACAACAACTAATCGTCAACACCCAATTAAATACTTCATTACTTTAACTTATCATAATGTTGCGATCAATTGTCAATCGCACGCTTTTATCAATCACTGAAAATGTGTAAACAAAAATTAATCATCAATAACCAATTCAATAATTCATTACTTTAACTTAATACAATGTTGCAATAAATATTCGATCGCACCCTTTAGACATATTAATCACTGTAAATGTATGAACAACAATTAAACTTTAATAACCAATTCAATAACACATTACTTTAACTTAATACAATATTGCGATCAATTGTCGATCGCACCCTTTAGACATATCAATCACTCAAAATGTGTAAACAGCAATTAATCTTCAATAACCTGATCACTAATTCATTACTTTGACTAAATACAATGTTACAATCAATATTCGATCGCACCCTTTAGACATATCAATCACTGAAAATGTGTAAACAACAATTAATCTTCAATAACAAAATAAATAATTCATTACTTGGACTTAATAAAATATTGCAATCAATTATCGATCGCACCCTTTAGACATACCAATCACTGTAAATGTGTAAACAAAAATTAATCTTAAATACCCAATTCAATAATTCATTACTTTAACTTAATACAATAATGCGATCAATTGTGGATCGCACCCTTTAGACATATCAGTCACTGTAAATGTGTAAACAACAATTAATCTTCAATACCCAATTCAATAATTCATTACTTTTACGTAATACATTGTTATGATCAATATTCGATCGCACCCTTTAGACATATTAATCACTGTAAATGGGTAAACAACAATTAATCTTCAATACACAATTCAATAATTCATTACTTTGAATTGATACGATGTTGTGATCAAATGTCGATCGCACCCTTTAGACTTATCAATCACTAAAAATGTATAAACAACAATTAATCTTCAATAACCAATTCAATAACTCATTACTTTTACTTAATACAATGTTGCGATCAAATGTCGATCGCACTCTTTATACAAATCAATCACTGAAAATTTGTAAACAACAATTAAACATCAATAAACAATTCAATAATTCATAAATTTAACTTAATACAATGTTAGGATCAATTGTTCATCGCTCCCTTTAGACATATCAATCTCTGAAAATGGGTAAACAACAATTAATCTTCAATAACGAATTAAATATTCATTAATTTAATTTAATGATATGTTGCGATCAATTGTCGATCGCACCCTTTAGACATATCAATCACTGTAAATGTAAAAACAACGACTAATCGTCAACACCCAATTAAATAATTCATTAGTTTAACTTATCACAATGTTGGGATCAATTGTCAATCGCACCCTTTAGACATATCGATCACTGAAAATGTGTAAACAAAAATTAATCATCAATAACAAATTCAATAATTCATTACTTTAACTTAATACAATGTTGCGATAAATATTCGATCGCACCCTTTAGACATATCAATCACTGTAAATGTAAGAACAACAATTAAAATTCAATAACCAATTCAATAACACATTAATTTAACTTAATACAATGTTGCGATCAATTGTCGATCGCACCCTTTAGACATATCAATCACTTAAAATGTGTAAACAGCAATTAATCTTCAATAACCTGTTCACTAGACAAATCAATCACTGTAAATGTGTAAACAACAATTTATCTTCAATACCCAATTCAATAATTCATTACTTTAACTTAATACAATGTTTCGATCAATTTTCGATCGCACCCTTTAGACATTTCAATCACTGTAAATGTGTAAACAACAATTAATCTTCAATAACCAGTTTAATAATTTATTACTTTGACTTAATACAATGTTCCGATCAATATTCGATCGCACCCTTTAGACATATCAATCACTGTAAATGTGTAAACAACAATTAATCTTCAATAACCAACTAAATAACTCATTACTTTAACTTAATACCTTGTAGCGATCAATTGTCAATCGCACCCTTTAGACATATTAATCACTTAAAATGTGTAAACAACAATTAATCTTCAATAACCAATTCAATAGTTCATTACTTTTATTTAATATAATGTTGCGATCAATATTCGATCGCACCCTTTAAACATAATAATCACTGTAAATGTGCAAACAACAATTAATCTTCAATAACCAATTAAATATTCATTACTTTAACTTAATAAATTGTTGCGATCGATTGTCGATCGCACCCTTTAGACATATCAATCACTGTTAATGTGTAAACAATTATTAATCTTCAATGCCCAATTCAAAACTTCACTACTTTAACTAGATACAATAATGCAATCAATTATCGATCGCACCCTTTAGACATATCAATCACTGTAAATGTGTACACAACAAATAATCGTCAACACCAAATTCAATAATTCATTACTTTAACTTAATACAATGTTATTCAATAGTTCATTACTTTTAAATTAATACAAGGTAGCGATCAATTGTCGATCGCACCCTTTAGACATATCAATCACTGAAAATGTGTAAACAACAATTAATCTTCAATAACCAATTCAATAATTCATTACTTTAACTTAATACAATGTTGCGATAAATATTCGATCGCACCCTTTAGACATATCAATCACTGTTAATGTGTGAACAGCAATTAAACTTCAATAACAAATTCAAAATTCATTACCTTGACTTAATAAAATGTTGCGATAAATATTCGATCGCACCCATTAGACATATCAATCACTATTAATGTTGCGATCAATTGTCAATCGCACCCTTTAGACATATCAATCACTGTAAATGGGTAAGCAACAATTAATCTTCAAAAACTAATTCAATAATTCATTACTTTGACTAAATACAATGTTGCGTTCAATATTCGATCGCACGCTTTAGACATATCAATAACTGGAAATGGGTAAACAACAATTAATCTTCAATAACCAATTCAATAATTCATTACTTTGACTAAATACAATGTTGCGATCAATATTCGATTGCACGCTTTAGACATATCAATCACTGGAAATGGGTAAACAACAATTAATCTTCAATAACCAATTTAATAATTCATTACTTTGACTTAATACAATGTTGCGATCAATTTTCGATCGCACCCTTTACACATATCATTCACCGAAAATGTGTAAACAACAATTAATCTTCAATACCCAATTCAATATTTAATTACTTTAACTTAATACAGTGTTGCGATCAATTGTCGATCGCACTCTTTAGACATATCAATCACTGTAAATGTGTAAACAACAATTAATCTTTAATACCATATTCAATAATTCATTACTTTAACATAGTACAATATTGCGATCAATTGTCCATCGCACCCTTAAGACATATCAATCACTGAAAATGTATAAACAACAATTAATATACAATAACCAATTTAATTATTCATTTCTATGATTTAATACAATGTTGCGGTCAATTGTCGATCTTACCCTTTAGACGTATCAATCAATGAAAATGTGTAAACAACAATTAAACATCAATACCCAATTCAATAATTCATCACTTTCACATAATACAATGTTGCGATCAATTTTTGATCGCACCCTTTAGACATATCAATCACTTAAAATGTGTAAAAAACATTTAATCTTCAATAACAAATTCAATAATTCGTTAACTTAATACAATGTTGCGATCAATATTTGGTCGCACTCTTTAGACATATCGATCACTGTAAATGTGTAAACAATAATTAATCTTCAATACCCAATTCAATAATTGGTTACTTTAACTTATTACAATGTTGCGATCAATTTTCGATCGCACTCTTTAGACATATCATTCACTGAAAATGTGTAAACAATAATTAAATATCAATAAACAATTTAACAATTCATTACATTAACTTAATACAATGTTGCGATCAATTGTCGATCGTAACCTTTAGACATATCAATCACTGTAAATGTGTAAACAACAATTAATCTTCAATACCCAATTCAATAATTCATCATTTTAACTTAATACAATGTTGCGATCAATTGTCGATCGCACCCTTTAGACAAATCATTAACTTAAATTGTTTAAACAACAATTAAACATCAATAACCAATTCAATAATTCATTACTTTAATTTAATACAATGTTGCGATGAATTCGCACCCTTTAGAAAAATCAATCACTGAAAATGTGTAAACAACAATTAAACTTTAATAACCAATTCAATAATTCATTACTTTGATGTAATACAATGTTGCGATAAATATTAGGTCGCACCCTTTAGACATATCAATCACTGTAAATGTGTAAACAACAATTAATCTTTAGTACCCAATTCAATAATTCATAACTTTAACTTAATACAACGTTGCGATCAATTGTCGATCGCACCTTTTAGAAGTATTAATCACTGAAAATGTGTAAAAAATATTAATCTTCAATAACCAATTCAATAATTCATTACTTTGATTTAATACAATGTTGGGATCAATATTTGGTCGCACCCTTTAGACATATCGATCACTGTAAATGTGTAAACAATAATTAATCTTTAATACCCTATTAAATAATTGAGTACTTTAACTTAATACAATGTCGCGATCAATTGTCGATCGCACCCTTTAGACATATCATTCACTGAAAATGTGTAAACAACAATTAAACATTAATAACCAATTCAATAATTAATTACTTTCACTTAATACAATTATGCGATCAATTGTCGATCGCACCCTTTAGACATATCAATCACTGAAAATGTGTAAACAACAATTAATCTTCTATAACCAATTCAATAATTCATTACTTTGACTTAATACAATATTATGTTCAATTGTCGACCACACCCTTTAAACATATCAATCACAAAAAATGTGTAAAGAACAATTAATCGTCAATAACAAATTCAATAATTCAGTACTTTGACTTAATACAATGTTACGATCAATATTCGGTCGCACCCTTTAGACATATCAATCACTGTAAATGTGCAAACAACAATTAATCTTCAATACCCCATTCAATAATTCATTACTTTAACTTAATACAATGTTGCGATCAATTGTCGATCGCACTCTTTAGACATATCAATCAAACAAAAAGTGTAAAAAACATTTAATCTTCAATAACCAATTCAATAATTCATTACTTTGACTTAATAAAATGTTGCGATAAATATTTGGTCACACCCTTTATACATATCAATCACTAAAAATGTGTAAAAAAAAAAAAATTAATCTTCAATACCCAATTCAATAATTCATTACTTTAACTAAATACAATGTTGTGATTTATTGTCGACCGCACCCTTTAGACATATAAAATACTGAAAATGTGTAAACAACAATTAATCTTCAATAACAAATTCAATAATTCATTGCTTTGACTTAATATAATGTTGTGATCAATATTCTATCGTACCCTTTAGACAATAAAATCACTATAAATGTGTAAACAACAATTAATCTTCAATACCCAATTCAATAATTCAATACTTTAACTTTATACAGTTTTGCGATCAATTATCGATCGCACCCTTTAGACTTATCAATCACTGTAAATGTGTAAACAACAATTAATTTTCAATAACCAATTAAATAATTTATTACTTTAACTTTATATAATGTTGCGATCTATATTCGATCGCACCCCTTAGACATATCAATCACTACAAATGTGTAAACAACAATTAAATCTTCAATACCCAATTCAATAGTTCATTACTTAAACTTAATACAATGTTGTGGTCAATCTTCGATCGCACCCTTTATACATATCAATCACTGAAAATGTATAAACAACAATTAAACATCAATAACTTATTCAATAATTCATCACTTTAACTTAATACATGTTGCGATCAAGTGTCGATGCATCCTTTAGAATATCAATCACTGAAAATGTGTACATAATAATTAATCTTCAGTAACCAATTCATTAATTCATTACATTAACTTAATACAATGTTGCGATCAATTGTCGATCGCATTCTTTAGACATACCAATCACTGAAAATGTTTAAACAACAATTAATCTTGAATAACCAATTCAATAATTTATTACTTTAACTTATTACAATGTTGCGATAAATATTCGATTGCACCCTTTAAAGACATCAATCACAGAAAATGTGTAAACAACAATTAATCTTAAATAATGAATTCAATAATTCATTACTTTGAATTTATACAATGATGCGATCAATATTCGATCGCACCCTTTAGACATATCAACCATTGTAAATGTGTAAATAACAATTAATCTTCAATAACCAATTCAATAATTCATTTATTTGACTGAATACAATGTTCGTCAATATTCGATCGCACCCTTTAGATATATCAAAACGTAATATTCGTACCCTTTAATTAATGTGTAATTAATTTTCATTACTTTCATACAAGTGGCAATAATTGTTTCGCATTCTTTAGATATATCAATCACTCAAAAATGTGTAAACAATAATTAATCTTGAAAAACCAATTCAATAATTCATTACTTCAACATTATACAATGTTGCGATCAATATTTGATCGCACCCTTTAGACATATCAATCACTGAAAAATGTGTAAACAATAATTAAACATCAATAACCAATTCAATAATTCATTACATTGACTTAATACAATGTGGCGATCAGTATTCGATCACATCCTTTAGACATACCAATCACTTAAAATGTGTAAACAACAATTAAACATCAATAACCAATTCAATAATTCATTACCATAACTTATTACAATGTTGCGATCACATGTCAATCGCACCCTTCAGACATACCAACCACTAAATATGTGTAAACAACAATTAATCATCAATAACCAATTTAATTCAATACTTTGACTTAATACAATTCTGCGATCAATATTCAATCGCACCCTTTAGACATATAAATCACTTTAAAAATATAAACAACAATTAATCTTCAATAACCAATTCAATAATTCATTTCTTTGACTTAATACAATGTTGCGATCAATATTCGATCGCACTCTTTAGATATATCAATCACTTAAAATGTGTAAACAACAATTAATCTTCAATAACCAATCTAATAATTCATTATTTCGACTTAATATAATGTTGCGATCAATATTTGATCGCACCCTTTAGACATAGTAATCATTTAAAATGTGTAAACAACAATTAAACATCAATAACTAATTCAAAAATTCGTTACTTTAACTTAATACAACGCTTGCAATCAATTTTCGATCGCACGTTTTAGACATACCAATCACTAAAAAAAGTGTAAACAATAACTAATCTTCAATAACCAATTCAATAATTCATTACTTTAAATAAGTACAATGATGCGATCAATATTCAATCGCACCATTTAGATATATCAATTAATGAAAATGTGTAAATAGAAATTACTCTTCAATAGCCAAATCAATAATTCATTACTTTCACTTAATACAATATTTCGATCAATATTCGATCGCACTCTTTTGATATATCAATCACTGTAAATGCGTAAACATTAATTAGTCTTCAATACACAATTCAATAATTCATTACTTTAACTTAATACAATGTTGCGATCAATAGTCGATCGCACCCTTTAAAGATATCAATCACTGAAAATGTGTAAACATCTTCCATAACCAATTTAATAATTCACTACTTTGACTTAATACAATGCTGCGATCAATATTCGATCGCACCTTTAGATATATTAATCACTGTAAATGTGTAAATAACAATTAATCTTCAAAAACCAATTCAATAATTCATTACTTTGACTTAATACAATGATGCGATCAATATTCATTTGCACCCTTTGGACATATCAACCATTGTAAATGTGTAAACATCAATTAATCTTCAATAACCAATTCAATAACTAATTTCTTTGTCTTAATACAATGTTTCGATCAATATTCGATCGCACTTTTTAGATATATCAATCACTGAAAATGTGTAAACAAAAATTTATCTTCAATAACCAATTCAATAATTCATTACTTTGAATTAATACAATGTTGCGATAAAATTTTATCGCACCCTTTAGACATATCAATCAATGAAAATGTGTAAACAACTATTAATCTTCAATAACCAATTCAATAATTCATTATTTTCACTTAATACAATGTTACGATCAATATTGATTGCACCCTTTAGATATATCAATTACAGAAAATGTGTAAACAACAATTAAACATCAATAACAGATTCAATAATTCATTACTTTAACTTATTACAATGTTGCAATCACTTGTCGATCACACTCTTTAGGCATATCAATCACTGAAAATGTGTAAACAATAATTAATCTTCAATAACCAATTCAATAATTCATTACTTTGACTTAATACAATGTTGCGATCAATATTCGATTGCACCCTTTAGACATATCAATCACTGTAAATCTGTAAACAACAATTAATCTTCAATACCTAATTCAATAATTCATTACTTTAACTTAATACAATGTTGCGATCAAATGTCGATCGCACCCTTTAGACATATCAATCACTGTAAATCTGTAAACAATAATTACAATTAATCTTCAATACCCAATTCAATAATTATTACTTTAACTTAATACAATGTTGCGATCAAATGTTGATCGCACCCTTTAGACATATCAATCACTGTAAATCTGTAAACAATAATTAATCTTCAATAACCAATTCAATAATTCATTACTTTAACTTAATACAATGTTGCGATCAATATTCGATTGCACCCTTTAGACATATCAATCCCTGTAAATCTGTAAACAACAATTAATCTTCAATACCCAATTCAATAATTCATTACTTTAACTTAATACAATGTTGCGATCAAATGTCGATTGCACCCTTTAGACATATCAATCGCTGTAAATCTGTAAACAATAATTAATCTTCAATAACTAATTCAATAAGTCATTACTTTGACTTAATACAATGTTGCGATCAATATTCGATTGCACTCTTTAGATATATCAATCACTTAAAATGTGTAAACAAAAATTACTCTTCAATAACCAATTCAATAATTCATTACTTTGACTTAATACAATGTTACGATCAATATTCGATCGCACCCTTTAGATATATCAATCACTAAAAATGTGTAAACAACAATTAAACACCAATATCAGATTCAATAATTCATTACTTGAACTAAATACAATGTTGCTATAAATTGTCGACCGCACCCTTTAGACATATCAATCACTGAAAATCTGTAAACAAAAATAAATCTTCAATAACAAATTCAATAATTAATTACTTTAACTTAATACAATGTTGCGATCAATATTCGATCACAACCTTTAGACATATCAATCACTGTATATGCGTAAACAACAATTAACCATTAATAACAATTTCTATAATTCACTACTTAGACTTCATACAATGTTGCGATCAATATTCGATAACAGCCTTTAGACATATCAATCACTGTAAATGTGTAAACAATAATTTATCTTCAATAACCAATTCAATAATTCATTTCTTCGACTTAAAACAATGTTGCGATCAATACTCGGTTGCACACTTTAGACATATAAATCACTAAAAATGTTTAAACAACAATTAAACATCAATAACCAATTCAATAATTCATTACTTTAACTTAATAAAATGTTGTGATCAATTGTCGATCGCACCCTTTAGACATATTAATAATTGAAAATGTGTAAACAACAATTAATCTTCAATAACCAATTCAATAATTCATTTCTTTGACTTAATACAATGTTGCGATCAATATTCGATCGCACCCTTTAGATATATCAATCACTGAAAATGTGTTCACAACAATTAATCTTCAATAACCAATTCAATAATTTATTACTTTGACATACTACAATGTTGCGATCAAAATTCAATCACACCATTTAGACATATCAATCAATGAAAATGTGTAAATAGCAATTACTATTCAGTAAACAATTCAATAATTCATTACTTGAACTTAATACAACGTTGCGATCAATTGTCGATCACACCCTTTAGACATATCAATCACTAAAAAGCGTAAACAACAATTAATATTCAATAACCAATTCAATAAATCATTACTTTAACTTAGTACAATGTTGCTATCAATATTCAATCGCACCATTTAGACATATCAATCACTTAAAATGTGTAAACAAAACTTAATCTTCAATTACCAATTCAATAATTCATTACTTTGACTTAATACAATGTTGCGATCAATATTCGATCACAACCTTTAGATATATCAATCACTGTAAATGTGTAAACAATAATTAATCATCAATAACTATTTCTATAATTCATTACTTTGACTTCAGACAAAGTTGCGATCAATATTCGATCGCACCCTTTAGACATATCAATCACTGTAAATGTGTAAACAATAATTATTCTTCAATAACCAATTCAATAATTCATTTCTTTGACTTATACAATGTTGTGATCAATACTCGATGGCACCCTTTAGATATATCAATTACAGGAAATGTGTAAACAACAATTAATCATTAATAACCAATTCAATAATTCATTACTTTCACATAATACAATGTTGCGATCAATATTCAATCGCACCCTTTAGATATATCAAAAACTTAAAATGTGTAAACAAAAATTAATCTTCAATAAACAATTCAATAATTCATTACTTTGACTTAATACAATGTTGCGATCAGTATTCGATCGCACCTTTTAGACATATTAATCACTGTAAATGTGTAAACAACAATTAATCTTCAATAACCAATTCAATAATTCATTACTTTGACTTTATACATTGTTGCGATCAATATTCAATCGCACCTTTTAGACACATCAATCACTGTAAATGTATAAACAACAATTAATCTTTAAAAACCAATTCAATAATTCATTTCTTTACTTAATACAATTGTGCGATCAATATTCAATCGCACAATTTAGACATATTAATCAATGAAAATGTGTAAATAGCAATTACTCTTCAATAACCAATTCAATAATTCATTACTTTAACTTAATACAATGTTGCGATCAATATTCGATCGCACCCTTTAGACATATCAGTCACTATAAATGTGTAAACAATAATTAATTTTCAATAACCAATTCAATAATTCATTTCTTTGACTTATACAATGTTGTGATCAATACTCGATGGCACCCTTTAGATATATCAATTACGGGAAATGTGTAAACAACAATTAATCTTTAATAACCAATTCAATAATTCATTACTTTCACATAATACAATGTTGCGATCAATATTCTATCGCACCCTTTAGATATATCAAAAACTTAAAATGTGTAAACAAAAATTAATCTTCAATAAACAATTCAATAATTCATTACTTTGACTTAATACAATGTTGTGATCAGTATTCGATCGCACCTTTTAGACATATTAATCACTGTAAATGTGTAAACAACAATTAATCTTCAATAACCAATTCAATAATTCATTACTTTGACTTTATACATTGTTGCGATCAATATTCAATCGCACCTTTGACACATCAATCACTGTAAATGTATAAACAACAATTAATCTTTAAAAACCAATTCAATAATTCATTTCTTTACTTAATACAATTGTGCGATCAATATTCAATCGCACAATTTCGACATATCAATCAATGAAAATGTGTAAATAGCAATTACTCTTCAATAACCAATTCAATAATTTATTACTTTAACTTAATACAACGTTGCGATCAATTGTCGATCGCACCCTTTAGACATATCAATCACTAAAAAAGTGTAAACAACAATTAATCTTCAATAACTAATTCAATAATTCATTACTTTAACTTAGTACAATGTTGCGATCAATATTCAATCGCACCATTTAGACATATCAATCACTAAAAATGAGCAAACAATACTTAATCTTCAATAACCAATTCAATAATTTGTTACTTTGACTTAATACAATCTTCAATAACCAATTCAATAATACATTACTTTATCTTAATACAATATTGCGATAAATATTCGATCGCACCCTTTAGAAATATCAATAACTGAAAATGTGTAAACAACAATTAATCTTCAATAAACAATTCAATAACTCATTTATTGGACTTAATTCAATGTCGCGATCAATAATCGATCGCACCCTTTAGATATATCAATCACTGAAACTGTGTTAACAACAATTAATATTCAATAACCAATTTAATAATTCATTACTTTGTTTTAATACAATGTTGCGATCAATATTCGATCGCATCCTTTAGACATATATATATCACTTAAAATGTGTAAGCAACAATTAATCTTCAATAACCAATTAAATAATTTATACTTTGACTTAATACAATGTTGCGTTCAATATTCAATCGCACCTTTTAGACATATCAATCAATGTAAATGTGTAAACAACAATTAATGTTCAATAACCAATTCAATAATTCAATACTTTGACTTAATACAATGTTGCGATCAATATTCGATCGCACCCTCTAGACATATTTATCACATAAAATGTGTAAACAACAATTAATCTTCAATAACCAATTCAATAATTCATTACTTTGACTAAATACAAAGTTGCCATCAATACTCAATTGCACTTTTTAGACATATCAATCACTGTAAGTGTGTAAACAACAATTAATCTTCAATAATTCAATTCTTTGACTTAATACAATGTTGCGTGATATATTCAATCGCACCATTTAGGCATATCAATCAATGAAAATGTGTAAATATCAGTTACTTTTCAATAACAAATTCAATAATTAATTACTTTAACTTAATACAACAGTGCGATCAATTGTCGATCGCACCTTTTTGACATATCAATCAATAAAAAAGTGTAAACAACAATTCATTTTCAATAATCAATTCAATAATTTATGACTTTGACTTAATACAGTGTTGCGATCAATATTCAATCGCACCTTTTAGACATATCAATCAGTGTAAATGTGTAAACATCAATTAATCTTCAATAACCAATTCAATAATTCAATACTTTTACTCAATAAAATGTTGCGATCAATATTCGATCGCACCCTTTAGACATATCTATCACTAAAAATGTGTAAACAACAATTAATCTTCAATAACCAATTCAATAATTCATTACTTTGACTTAATACAATGTTGCGATCAATATTCAATCGCACCATTTAGGCATATCAATCAATGAAAATGTGTAAACAATAATTAATCTTCAATAACCAATTCAATAATTCATTACTTTGACTTAATACAATGTTGCGATCAATATTCGATCGCACCCTTTAGACATATCTATCCCTTAAAATGTGTAGACAACAATTAATCTTCAATAACCAATTAAATAATTCATTACTTTCACTGAATACAATGTTGCGATCAATATTCAATCACACCTTTTAGACATATCAATCACTATAAATGTGTAAACAACAATTAATCATCAGTAACCAATTTAACAATTTATTTCTTTGACTTAATAGAATGTTGCGATCAATATTCAATCGGCACCATTTAGACATATCAATCAATGAAAATGTGTAAATAGCAATTACTCTTCAATAACCAATTCAATAATTCATTACTTTAACTTAATACAACGTTGCGATCAATTGTCGATCGCACCCTTTAGACATATCAATCAATAAAAGAGTGTAAACAACAATTAATCTTCAATAACAAATTCAATAATTTATTACTTTGACTTAATACAGTGTTGCGATCAATATACAATCACACTTTTTAGACATATCAATCAGTGTAAATGTGTAAGCAACAATTAATCTTTAGTAACAAATTCAATAATTCAATACTTTGACTTAATACAATGTTGCGATCAATATACGATCGCACCCTGAAGACATATCTATCACTTAAAATGTGTAAACAACAATTAATCTTCAATAACCAATTCAATAATTCATTACTTTGACTTAATACAATGTTGCGATCAATATTCAATCGCACCATTTAGGCATATCAATCAATGAAAATGCGTAAACAACAATTAATCTCCAATAACATATTCAATAATTCATTTTTTTGACTTAATACAATGTTGCGATCAATATTCAATCGCACCATTTACACATATCAATCAATGAAAATGTGTAAATAGCAATTACTCTTCAATAACAATTTTAATACAACGTTGCAATCAATTGTCGATCGCACCCTTTAGATATATCAATCACTGAAAATGTGTAAACAACAATTATTATTCAATAACCAATTTAATAATTCAATACTTTGACTTAATACAATGTTGCGATCAATATTCGATCGCATCATTTAGACATATCTATTACTTAAAATGTGTAAGCAACAATTAATCTTCAATAACAAATTCAATAATTTATTACTTTGACTTAATACAGTGTTGCGATCAATATTCAAACCTTTTAGACATATCAATCACTGTAAATGTGTAAACAACAATAAATCTTCAATAACCAATTCAATAATTCAATACTTTGAATTAATACAATGTTGCGATCAATATTAGATCGCACCCTTTAGATATATCTAGCACTTTAAATGTGTAAAAAACAATTAATCTTCAATAACAAATTCAATAATTCATTACTTTCACTTAATACAATGTTGCGATCAATATTCAATCACACCTTTTAGGCATATCAATCACAGTAAATGTGTAAACAACAATTAATCTTCAATAACCAATTTAATATTTCATTTATTTGACTTAATACAATGTTGCGATCAATTTTCAATAGCACCATTTAGACATATCAATCAATGAAAATGTGAAAATAGCAATTACTCTTTAATAACCAATTCAATAATTCATTACTTTAACTTAATACAACGTTGCGATTAATTGTTGATCGCACCCTTTAGACATATCAATCAGTAAAAAAGTGTAAACAACAATTAATCTTCAATAACCAATTAAATAATTTATTACTTTGACTTAATACACTGTTGCGATCAATATTCAATCGCACCTTTTAGACATATTAATTAGTGTAAATGTGTAAACAACGATTAATCTTCAATAACCAACTCAATAATTCAATACTTTGAATTAATACAATGTTGTGATCAATATTAGATCGCACCCTTTAGATATATCTATCAATTTAAATGTGTAAACAACAATTAATCTTCAATAACAAATTCAATAATTCATTACTTTCACTTAATACAATGTTGCGATCAATATTCAATCGCACCTTTTAGACATATCAATCACAGTAAATGTGTAAACAGCAATTAATCTTCAATAACCAATTCAATAATTCATTTATTTGACTTAATACAATGTTGCGATCAATATTCAATAGCAATATTTAGACATATCAATCATTGAAAATGTGAAAATAGCAATTACTCTTCAATAACCAATTCAATAATTCATTACTTTAACTTAATACAACAGTGTGATCAATTGTTGATCGCACCCTTTAGACATATCAATCAATAAAAAAGAGTAAACAACAATTAATCTTCAATAACCAATTAAATAATTTATTACTTTGACTTAATACACTATTGCGATCAATATTCAATCGCACCTTTTAGACATATTAATTAGTGTAAATGTGTAAACAACAATTTATCTTCAATAACCAATTCAATAATTCAATACTTTCATACAATGTTGCGATCAATATTTGATCGCACCCTTTAGACATATCTATCACTTAAAATGTGTAAACAACAATAAATCTTCAATAACCAATTCAATAATTCATTACTTTGACTTAATACAATGTTGCGATCAATAATCAATCGCACCTTTTAGACATATTTGTCACTGTAAATATGTAAACAAAAATTAATGTTCAATAACCAATTCAATAATTCATTACTTTGACTTTATACAATGTTGAGATCAATATTCATTCGCACAATTTAGACATATCAATCACTGAAAATGTGTAAACAACAATTAATCTTCAATAACCAATTCAATATTTCATTACTTTGACTTAATACAATGTTGCGATCAATACTCAATCGCATCTTTTAGACAGATCAATCACTGTAAAAGTGTAAACAACAATTAATCTTCAATAACCAATTCAATAATTTATTACTTTGACTTAATACAGTATTGCGATCAACATTCAATCGCACCTTTTAAACATATCAATTAGTGTAAATGTGTAAACAACAGATATACTTCAATAACCAATTCAATAATTCAATACTTTGATACAATGTTGCGATCAATATTCGTTCGCACCCTTTAGACATATCTATCACTTAAAATGTGTAAACTATAATTAATCTTCAATAACCAATTCAATAATTCATTACTTTGACTTAATACAATGTTGCTATCAATATTCAATCGCACTTTTTAGACATATTAATCATTGTAAATATGTAAACAACAATTAATGTTCAATAACAAATTCAATAATTCATTACTTTGACTTTATACAATGTTGAAATCAATATTCATTCGCACCTTTTAGACATATCAATCACTGTAATTGTGTAAACAACAATTAATCTTCCATAACCAATTCAATAATTCATTTCTTTGACTTAATGCAATGTTGCGATCAATATTCAATCGCACCATTTAGACATATTAATCAATAAAAATGTGTAAATAGCAATTACTCTTCAAAAAAAATTTAATAATTTATTACTTTAACTAAATACAACGTTGCGATCAATTGTCAATCGCACCCTTTAGACATATCAATCACTAAAAAAGTGTAAACAACATTTAGTCTTCAATAACCAATTCAATAATTCTTTACTTTAACTAAGTACAATGTTTCGATCAATATTCAATCGCACTATTTAGACATATCAATCACTGAAAATGTGTAAACAATACATAATCTTCAATAACCAATTCAATAATTCATTACTTTGACTTAATAAAATATTGCGATCAATATTCGATCGCACCATTTAGATAAATCAATCACTGAAATTGTAAACAACAATTATTATTCAAAAACCAATTTAATAATTCATTACTTTGACTTAATACAATGTTGCGATCAATATTCGATCTCATCCTTTTGACATATCTATCACTTAAAAGGTGTAAGAAAAAATAAATCTTCAATAACCAATTTAATAATTTATTACTTTGACTTAATACAATGTTGCGATCAATATTAAATCGCACCTTTTAGACATATCAATCACTGTAAAGGTGTAAACAACAATTAATCTACAATAACCAATTAAATAATTCAATACTTTGACTTAATACAATGTTGCGATCAATATTCGATCGCACCCTATAGACATATCTATCACTAAAAATGTGTAAACAATAATTAATCTTCAATAACCAATTCAATATTTCATTACTTTTACTTAATACAATGTTGCAATCAATATTCAATCACACCTTTTAGACATATCAATCACTATAAATGTGTGAACAACAATTAATCTTCAATAACCAATTCAATAATTCATTTCTTTGACTTAATACAATGTTGCGATCAATATTCAATCGCACCATTTAGACATATCAGTCAATGAAAATGTGTAAAAAACAATTACCCTTCAATAACCAATTCAATAATTCATTACTTTAACTTAATACAACGTTGCGATCAATTGTCGATCGCTCCCTTTAGACATAACAATTAATCTTCAATAACCAATTCAATAATTCATTACTTTAACATAGAACAATGCTGCGATCAATATTCAATCGCACCATTTAGACATATCAATCACTGAAAATGTGTAAACAAAACTTAATCTTCAATAACCAATTTAATAATTCATTACTTTTACTTAAACAATTTTGCGCTGAATATTCGATCGCACCCTTTAGACATATCAATCACTGAAAATGTGCAAACGACAAGTAAACATCAATAACCAATTCATAATTTTAACTTAATACAATGTTGCATTCCATTGTCGATCGCACCCTTGGACACATCAATCAGTGAAAATATGTAAATAAAAATTATCTTCAATATTCAATTCAATAATTCAGAACTTTGACTTAATACAATGTTGCGATCAATATTCGATCGCACCTTTAGACATATGAATCACAGTAAATGTGTAAACAACAATTAATCTTCAACAACCAATTCAATAATTCATTACTTTGACTTAATACAATTTTGCGATCAATATTCAATCGCACCTTTTCGACATATCAATCACTGTAAATGTGTAAACAACAAATAATCTTTAATAACCAATTGAATAATTCATTTATTTTATACTTAATACAGTGTTGCGATCAATATTCGATCGCACCCTTTAGACATATCTATCACTTTAAATGTGTAAACAACAATTAATCTTCAAATAACAATTCAATTATTAATTACTTTGACTTAATACAATGTTGCGATCAATATTCAATCGCACCTTTTAGACATATCAATCACTGTAAATGCGTAAACAAGAATTAATCTTCAATAACAAATTCAGTAATTCAATACTTTGACTTAATACAATGTTGCGATCAATATTGGATCGCATCCATTAGACATATCAATTACTTTAAATGTGTAAACAACAATTAATCTTTAATGCCCAACTCAATAATTCACTATATTAACGTAATACAATGTTGCTATCAATGTTCGATCGCACCTTATAAATCATTGAAAATGTATAAACAACAATTAAAGATAAATAACAATTTAATAATTTTAACTTTAACTTAATACAATGTTGCGATAAATTCTCGATCCCATCCTTTAGACATATCAATCACTAAAAAAGTGTAAACAACAATTAATCTTCAATAACCAATTCAATAATTTATTATTTTGACTTCATACAATGTTGCGATCATTATTCGATCTCACACTTTAGACATATCAATCACTAAAATGTGTAAACAACCATTAATCTTCAATAACCAATTCAATAATTCATTTTGACTTAATACAATGTTGAGATCAATATTCTTCGCACCTTTTGACATAAAAATTAGTGAAAATGTGTAAACAACAATTAATCTGCAATAACCAATTTAATAATTCATTACTTTGACTTAATACATTATTGCGATCAATATTCGATCGCACCCTTTAGACATATCTATCACTTAAAATGAGTAAACAACAATTAATATTCAATAACCAATAATATAATTCATTACTTTGACTTAATATAATGTTGCGATCAATATTCGATCACACCTTTAGACATATCAATAAGTTAAAATGTGTAAACAACAATTAAACATCAATAACCAATACATTAATTCATTACTTTAACTTAATATAATGTTGCGATCAATTGTCGATCGCACCCTTTAGACATATCAATCACTAAAAATGAATAAACAAAAATTAATCTTCAATAACTAATTTAATAATTCATTACTTTAACTTAATGCAAAGTTGCAATCAATATTGTATTGCACCCTTTAGACATCAATCACTGTATATGTGTAAACAACAATTAATCTTTAATACCCAATTCAATAATTCATTACTTTAACTTGATATAATGTTGCGATCAATTGTCGATCGCACCCTTTAGACATATTAATCACTGAAAATGTGTAAACAACAATTAATCTTCAATAACCAATTCAATAATTCATTACTTTGACTTAATACAATGTTGGGATCAATATTCGGTCGTACCCTTTAGACATATCAATCACTGTAAATGTGTAAACAACAACTAATCTTCAATACCCAATTCAATAATTCATTACTTTGACTCAACACAATGTTACGATCAATATTAAATCGCACCCTTTAGACATATCAATCATTGAAAATGTGTAAACAACAATAAATCTTCAATTACTAATTCAGTAATTCCTTTATTTAACTTAATACAATGTTGCGATAAATTGTCGATCGCACCCTTGAGACATAACAATCTCTGAAAATGTGTAAACAATAATTTAACATCAACAACCAATTCAATAATTCATTACTTTAACTTAATACAATGTTGCGATCAATTGTCGATTGCACCATTTAGACATATCAATCACTAAAAATGTGTTAACAACAATAAATCTTCATTAACCAATTCAATAATTTATTGCATTGACTAAATAAATGTTGCTATCAATATTCGATCGCACGCTTTAGACATATCAATCTTTCTAAATGTGTAAGCAACAATTATTCTTCAATAACCGATTCAATAATTCATTACGTTGACATTATACAATGTTGCGATCAATATTCGATCGCACCCTTTAGACATATCAATCACTGTAAATGTGTAAACAACAATTAATCTTCAATACCTAATTCAATAATTCATTACTTTAACTAAATACAATGTTGCAATCAATTGTCGATCGCACCCTTTAAACATATCAATCACTGAAAATTTGTAAACAACAAATAAACATCAATAACCAATTCAATAATTCATTACTTTAACTTAATACAATGTTTCGATGAATTGTCGATCGCACCCTTTAGACTTATCAATCACTGAAAATGTATAAGTAACAATTAATCTTCAATAACCAATTCAATAATTCATTACATTGACTTATTACAATGTTGCAATTAATATTCGATGCACCCGTCAGACATATTAATCACTGTAAATGTGTAAAAAACAATTAATCTTTAATACCCAATTCAATTATTCATTACTTTAACTTAGTACAATGTTGAGATCCATTGTCGATTGCACCCTTTAGACATATCTATCACAGAAAATGTGTAAACAATAATTAATCTTCAAATACCAATTCAATAACACATTACTTTAACTTAATACAATGTTGCGATAAATTGTCGATCGCATCCTTTAGAGATATCAATCACTGAAAATTTGTAAACAACAATTAATCTTCAATTTCTAATTCAATAATTAATTTCTTTTATTTAATACAATGTTGCGATCAATTGTCGATCGCACCCTTGAGACATAATAATCTCTGAAAATGTGTAAAAAATAATTAAACATGAACAACCAATTCAATAATTCATTACTTTCACTTAATACAATGTTGCGATCAATTGTCGATTGCACCCTTTAGACATATCAATCACTAAAAATGTGTTAACAACAATAAATCTTCAAAAACCAATTCAATAATTCATTACTTTAACTAAATACAATGTTGCAATCAATATTCGATCGCACCCTTTAGACATATCTATCACTGTAAATGTGTAAACAAAAATTATTCTTCAATAAACGATTCAATAATTCGTTACATTGACTTTATACAATGTTGCGATCAATATTCGATCGCACCCTTTAGACATATCAATCACTGTAAATGTGTAAATAACAATGAATCTTCAATACCCAATTAAACTTTAACTAAATCCAATGTTGCAATCAATTGTCGATCGCACCCTTTAAACATATCAATCACTGAAAATTTGTAAACAACAAATAAACATCAATAACCAATTCAATAATTCATTACTTTAACTTAATACAATGTTTCGATGATATGTTTATTGCACCCTTTAGACATATCAATCACTGAAAATGTATAAGTAACAATTAATCTTCAAAAACCAATTCAATAATTCATTATATTGACTGAATACAATGTTGCAATCAATATTCGATTGCACCCTTTAGACATATTAATCACTGTAAATGTGTAAACAACATTTAATCTTCAATACCCAATTCAATAATTCATTACTTTAATTTAGTACAATGTTGCAATCAATTGTCGATGACACCCTTTAGACATATCTATCATAGAAAAATTTGTAAACAATAATTGATCTTCAATTACCAATTCAATAATCTATTACTTTAACTTAATACAATGTTGCGATCAATTGTTGATCGCATCCTTTAGACATATCAATCACTAAAAATGTGTAAACAACAATTAATCTTCAATAACCAATTCAACAATTCATTAATTTGACTTAATACAATGTTGCGATCAATATTCGACTGCACCCTTTCGACATATCAATCACTATAAATGTGTAACAACAATTAATCTTCAATAACCGATTTAATAATTCATTACTTTAACTTAATACAATGTTGCGATCAATATTCGATCACACCCTTTAGACATATCAATCACAGTAAATGTGTTAACAACAAAAAATATTCAATAAGAAATTCCATAATTCATTACTTTGACTTAATACAATGTTGCGATCAATATTCAATCGCACCCTTTAGACATATCAATCACTGAAAATGTATAAGTAACAATTAATCTTCAAAAACCAATTCAATAATTCATTATATTGACTGAATACAATGTTGCAATCAATATTCGATTGCACCCTTTAGACATATTAATCACTGTAAATGTGTAAACAACATTTAATCTTCAATACCCAATTCAATAATTCATTACTTTAATTTAGTACAATGTTGCAATCAATTGTCGATGACACCCTTTAGACATATCTATCATAGAAAAATTTGTAAACAATAATTGATCATCAATTACCAATTCAATAATCTATTACTTTAACTTAATACAATGTTGCGATCAATTGTTGATCGCATCCTTTAGACATATCAATCACTAAAAATGTGTAAACAACAATTAATCTTCAATAACCAATTCAACAATTCATTAATTTGACTTAATACAATGTTGCGATCAATATTCGACTGCACCCTTTCGACATATCAATCACTATAAATGTGTAACAACAATTAATCTTCAATAACCGATTTAATAATTCATTACTTTAACTTAATACAATGTTGCGATCAATATTCGATCACACCCTTTAGACAAATCAATCACAGTAAATGTGTAAACAACAAAAAATATTCAATAAGAAATTCCATAATTCATTACTTTGACTTAATACAATGTTGCGATCAATATTCAATAGCACCCTTTAGACATATCAATCACTGAAAATGTGTAAACAACAATTAAACACTAATAACCAATTCAATAATTCATTACTTTAACTTAATACAATGTTGCGATCAATTGTCGATCGCACCCTTTAGACATATCTATCACTGTAAATGTGTAAAAAATAATTAATCTTCAATAACTAATTCAATAATTCATTACTTTAACTAAATACAATGTTACGATCAAAATTCAGTCACACCCTTTAGAAATATCAATCACTGTAAATGTGTAAACAACAATAAATTTTCAATAACAAATTCAATAATTCATTACTTTCACTTATTACAATGTTGCAATCAATATTCAATCGCATCCTTTAGACATATCAATCACTGAAAATGTGTAAACAGCAATTAAACACTAATAACCAATTCAATAAATGATTACTTTAATTAAGTACAATATTGCGGTCAATTGTCGATGGCACCCTTTTGACATATCTATCACAGAAAATGTGTAAACAACAATTAATCTTCAATTACCAATTCAATAATCCAATACTTTAACTTAATACAATGTTGCGATTAATTGTCGATCGCATCCTTTAGACATATCAATCACTGAAAAAGTGTAAACAACAATTAATCTTCAATACCCAATTTAATAATTCATTACTTTGACCTTATACAATGTTGCGATCAATATTAGATTGCACCCTTTAGACATATCAATCACTGTAAATGTGTAAATAACAATTAATCTTCAATTACCAATTCAATAATTCATTACTTTAACTTAATACAATGTTGCTATCAATATTCGATCAGATAATTTAGACATATCAATCACTCTAAATGTGTAAACAACAATTAATTTTCAATAAACAATTCAATAATTCATTACTTTGACTTAACACAATGTTGCGATCAATATTAAATCGCACCATTTAGACATATCAATCACTGTAAATGTGTAAACAACAATTAATCTTCAATAATAAAATTCATTAATTCATTACTTGAACTTAATACAACGTTGCGATCAATATTTAATCACACCCTTTATACATATCAATCACTGAAAATGTGTAAACAAAAATTAAACATCAATAATCAATTCAATAATTCATTACTCTAACTTAATACAATATTCCGATCAATTGTCAATCGCACCCTTTAGACATATCAGTCACAGAAAATGTGTAAACAACAATTAATCTTCAGTAACCAATTCAATAATTTATTACATTGACTTAATACAATGTTGCGATCAATATTCAGTTGCACTCTTTAGACATATCAATCAGTGTAAACGTGTAAACAATAATTAATCTTCAATACCCAATTCAATAATTCATTACTTTAACTTAGTACAATGTTGCCTTGAATTGTCGATGGCGCCTATTAGTCATATGAATCACAGAAAATGTGTAAACAACAATTAATCTTCAACTACCAATTCAATAATTCATTGCTTTAACTTAATACAATCTTGCTATCAATATTCGATCACACAATTTAGACATATCAATCACTCTAAATGTGTAAACAACAATTAATTTTCAATAACCAATTCAATAATTCATTACTTTGACTTAACACAATGTTGCGATCAATATTAAATCGCACCGTTTAGACATATCAATCACTGTAAATGTGTAAACAACAATTAATCTTCAATAAAAAATTCATTAATTCATTACTTGAACTTAATACAACGTTGCGATCAATATTCAATCACACCCTTTATACATATCAATCACTGAAAATGTGTAAACAAAAATTAAACATCAATAATCAATTCAATAATTCATTACTCTAACTTAATACAATATTCCGATCAATTGTCAATCGCACCCTTTAGACATATCAGTCACTGAAAATGTGTAAACAACAATTAATCTTCAGTAACCAATTCAATAATTTATTATATTGACTTAATACAATGTTGCGATCAATATTCGGTTGCACTCTTTAGACATATCAATCAGTGTAAACGTGTAAACAACAATTAATCTTCAATACCCAATTCAATAATTCATTACATTAACTTAGTACAATGTTGCGTTGAATTGTCGATGGCGCCCTTTAGACATATGAATCACAGAAAATGTGTAAACAACAATTAATCTTCAACTACCAATTCAATAATTCATTACTTTAACTTAATACAATGTTGCCATCAATTGTCGATCTCATCCTTTAGACATGCCATTCACCCAAAATGTGTAAACAACAATTAATCTTCAATAACCAATTCAACAATTCATTACTTTGACTTAATACAATGTTGCAATCAATATTCGATCGCACCCTTTAGACATATCAATCAAGGAAAATGTTTAAACAACAATTAAACACCAATAACCAATTCAATAATTCATTACTTTAACTAAGTACAATGTTGCGATCAATTGTCGATTGCACCCTTTAGACATATCAATAAGTGTAAATGTGTAAAAAACAATTAATCTTCAATAACCAATTGAATAATTCATTACTTTATCTTAATACAATGTTGGGATCTATTGTCGATTGCATCCTTTAGACATATCAATCACTAAAAATGTGTTTACAACAATTAATCTTCAATAACCATTTCAAAAATTCATTAATTTAACTTAATACAATGTTGCGATCAATTGTCGATCGCACCCTTTAGACATATCAATCACTGTAAATGTGTAAACAACAATTAATCATCAATAACCAATTCAAAAATTCATTATTTTAACTTAATACAATGTTGCGATCAACTGTCAATAGCACCCTTTAGACATATCAGTCACTGAAAATGTGTAAATAATAGTTAATCTTCAATAGCCAATTCAATAATTCATTACATTGACTTAATATAATGTTGCGATCAATATTCGATCGCACCCTTTAGACATTTCAATCACTACAAATGTGTAAACAACAAATAATCTTCAATACCCAATTCAATAATTCATTACTTTAACTTAATACAATGTTGCAATCAATTGTCGATCGCACCATTTAGACATATCAAACATTGAATATGTGTAAACAACAATTAATCTTCAATAACAAATTTAATAAATCATTACTTTCATTAATAAAATAATGCAATCAATTGTCGATCGCACCCTTTAGATATATCAATCACAGAAAATGTTTAAACAACAATTTAACATCAATAACCAATTCAATAATTCATTACTTTAACTTACTACAATGTTGCAATCAATTGTCGATAACACCCTTTAGACATATTAATGACTGGAATTATGTAAACAACAATAAAACATCAATAACCAATTCAATAATTTATTACTTTAACTTAGTACAATGTTGCGATCAATTATCGATCGCACCCTTTAGACATATCAATCACCCGAAATGTGTAAATACAATTAATCTTCAATAATCAATTCAATAGTTCATTACTTTATTTTAATACAATATTGTGATCTATAATCGATCGCACCATTTAGAGATATCAATCACTCTAACTGTGTAAACAACAAGTAAACTTCAATACCCAATTAAGTAACTCATTACATTAACTTAATACAATGTTGTGATCAATTGTTGATCGCACCCTTTAGATATATCAATCACTCAAAATGTGATAACAACAATTTATCTTTAAAAACCAATTCAATAATTCTTTACTTTGACTTAATACAATCAAAGTAAAATATTAGATCGCACCCTTTAGACATATATATCAATGTAAATTGGTAAACAACAATTACTCTTCAATAACCAAATTAATAATTCATTACTTTGACTTAATACAATATTGCGATAAATATTCGATCGCACCCTTTAGACATATCAATCACTGTAAATGTGTAAACAACAATTAATCTTCAAAACCCAATATAATAATTCATTATTTTTACGTAATACAATATTGTGATCAATATTCGATCGCACCCTTTAGACATATAAATCACTGTAAATCGGTAAACAGCAATTAATCTTCAATAACCAAATCAATAATTCATTACTTTCACTTAATACAATATTGTCATCAATATTCGATCACACCCTTTAGACATATCAATCACTGTAAATGGGTAAACAATGATTAATCTTCAATACCAAATTCAATAATTAATTAATTTGACTTAATACAAAGTTGCGATCAATATTCGATCGCACCCTTTTGACATTTCAGTCACTGAAAATGTGTAAACAATAATTAATCTTCAATAACGAATAAAATATTCATTAATTTAACTTCTTAAAATGTTGCGATCAATTGTCGATCGCACCCTTTAGACATATTAATCACTGTAAATGTGTTAACAACAATTAATTTTCAATACCCAATTCAATAATTCATTACTTTAACTTAATACAATAATACGATCAATTGTCGATTACACCCTTTAGACATATCAATCACTGTAAATGTGTAAAAAATAATTAATCTTCAATGCCTAATTCAAAAATTCACTACTTTAACTTAATACAATAATGCGATCAATTGTCGATCGCACCGTTAAGACATATCAATCACTGTAAATGTGTAAACAAAAAATAATCGTCAACACCCAATTCAATAATAAAACTTTAATTATTACAATTTATTCAATAATTCATTACTTTAACTTAACACAATGTTGCGATCAATTGTCGATCGCACCCTTTAGACATATCAATCTCTGAAAATGTGTAAACAACAATTAATCTTCAATAACCAATTCAATAATTCATTACTTTAACTTAATACAATGTTGCGATAAATATTCGATCGCACCCTTTAGACATATCAATCACTGTAAATATGTGAACAACAATTAAACTTCAATAACAAATTCAATAATTCATTACCTTGACTAAATAAAATGTTGTGATAAATATTCTATCGCACCCTTTAGACATATCAATCACTGTTAATGTTGCGATCAATTGTCAATCGCACTATTTAGACATATCAATCACTGTAAATGGGTAAGCAACAATTAATCTTCAATAACCAATTCAATAATTCATTACTTTGACTTAATACAATGTTGCAATCAATATTCGATCGCACCCTTTAGACATATCAATCACTTTAAATGGGTAAACAACAATTAATCTTTAATAACCTATTCAATACTTAATACAATGTTGCGATCAATATTCGATTGCACCCTTTAGACATATAAATCACTGTAAATGGGTAAGCAACAATTAATCTTCAATAACCAATTCAATATTCATTACTTTGACTTAATATAATGTTGCAATCAATATTCAATCGCACCCTTTAGACAAATCAATCACTGTAAATGGGTAAGCAACAATTAATCTTCAATAACCAATTCAATAATTCATTACTTTGACATAATACAATGTTTCGATTAATATTCGGTAGCAGGCTTTAGACATATAAATCACTATAAATGGGTGAACAACAATTAATCTTCAAGAACAAATTCAATAATTCATTACCTTGACTTAATAAAATGTTGCGATAAATATTCGATCGCACCCTTTAGACATATCAATCACTGTTAATGTGTTAACAACAATTTATCATCAATACCCAATTCAATAATTCATTACTTTCACTTAATACAATATTGCGATATATTGTCGATCGCACCCTTTAGACATATCAATCACTGAAAATTTGTAAACAACGATAAATCTTCAATAACAAATTCAATAATTCATTACTTTGATATAATATAATGTTGTGATCAATATTCGATCGCACCCTTTAGACATATCAATCACTGAAAATTTGTAAACAACAATTAATCTTCAATAACAATTCAATAAATCATTACTTTAACTAATACAATTTGCGATCAATTGTCAATCACTGAAAAATGGGTAAACAACAATGTATCTTCAATATCCAATTCAATAATTCATTACTTCGACTTTATACAATGTTGCGATAAATATTTGTTCGCACCCTTTAGACATATCAATCACTGTAAATGTGTAAACAAAATTATCTTCAATAACAATTTCAATAATTCATTACTTTAACTTAATACAATGTAGCTATCAATTGTCGATCGCACCCTTTTGACATATCAATCACTGAAAATGTGTGAACAACAATTAATCTTCAATAACCAATTCAATAATTCATTACTTTGACTTATTACAATGTTGCAATCAATATTCGATCGCACCCTTTAGACATATCAATCAGTGTAAATGGGTAAACAACAATTAATCTTCAATAACCAATTCAATAATTCATTACTTTGACTTAATACAATGTTGCGATCAATATTCGATTGCACGCTTTAGACATATCAATCACTGGAAATGGGTAAACAACAATTAATCTTCAATAACAAATTCAATAATTCATTACTTAGACTTAATAAAATGTTGCGATCAATATTGGATCGCACCCTTTAGACATATCAGTCACTGTAAATGTGTAAACAACAATTTATCTTCAATACCCAATTCAATAATTCATTACTTTAACTGAATACAATGTTGTGATCCAATTGTTAATCGCACCCTTTAGACATATCAATCACTGAAAATGTGTAACAACAATTAATCCTTAATACCAATTCAATAATTTATTACTTTAACTTAATACAATGTTGCGATAAATTGTCGATCGCACCCTTTGGACATATCAATCTCTGAAAATTTGTAAACAACAATTAAATATCAATAAACAATTAAATAATTCATTATTTTAACTTAATACAATGTTGCGATCAATTGTCGATCGCTCCCTTTAGACATATCAATCATTGAAAATATGTAAACAACAATTTATCATCAATAACCAATTAAATATTCATTACTTTAACTTAAAAAAAATATTGTGATCAACTGTCGATCGCACCCTTTAGACATATCAATCACTGTAAATGTGTAAAGAACAATTAATCTTCAATAACCAATTTAATAATTCATTACTTAAACTTAATACAATGTTGCGATCAATTGTTGATCACACCCTTTAGACATATCAATCACAGTAAATGTGTAAACAACAATTAATCTTCAATACCAATTCAACAATTCATTATTTTTTCTTAATAAAATATTGCGATCCATTGTCCATCGCACCCTTTAGACATATCAATCATTGAAAATATGTAAACAATAATTTATCTTCAATAACCATTTAAATAATTCATTAACTTGACTTAATATAATGTTGCGATCAATATTAGATCGCACTCTTTAGACATATCAATCACTGTAAATGTGTAAACAATAATTAATCTTCAATAACCAATTAAATATTCATTACTTTAAATTAATAAAATGTTGCGATCAATATTCGATCCCACCCTTTAGACATATCAATCACTATAAATGTGTAAACAACAATTTATCTTCCATACCCAATTCAATAATTCATTACTTTTACTTAATACAATGTTTCGATTAATTTTCTATCGCACCCTCTAGACATATGAATTGGTAAATGTGCAAACAACAATTAATCTTCAATACCTATTCAACAATTCATTACTTTAACTTAATAAAATATTGCGATCAATTGTCGATTGCACCCTTTAGACATATCAATCACTGAAAATGTGTAAAGAACAATTAATCTTCAATACCAATTCAGTAATTCATTATATTAACTTAATACAATGTTACGATCAATTGTCGATCACACCCTGTAGACATATCAATCACTGAAAATTTGTAAAAAACAATTAAACATCAATAACAAATTAATTAATTCATAAATTTTACTTAATACAATGTTGCGATCCATTGTCGATCGCTCCCTTTAGACATATCAATCACTAAAAATGTGTAAACAACAAATAATCTTCATTAACCTATTAAATATTCATTACTTTACCTTAATAAAATATTGTGATTGTTTGTCGATCGCACCCTTTAGACATATCAATAACTGTAAATATGTAAACAACAATTAATCTTCAATGCCAAATTCAACAATTCACTACTTTAACTTAATACAATAATGCGATCAATTGTCGATCGCACCCTTTAGACATATCAATCACTGTAATTGTCTTAAACAACAAATAATCGTCAACACCCAATTCAATAATTCATTACTTTAACTTAATACAAAGTTATTCAATAATTCATTACTTTAACTTAATACAATGTTGGGATCAATTGTCGATCGCACCCTTTAGACATATCAATCACTGAAAATGTGTAAACAACAATTAATCTTGAATAACCAATTCAATAATTCATTACTTTAACTTAATACAATGTTGCGATAAATATTCGATCGCACCCTTTAGACATATCAATCACTATAAATGTGTGAATAACAAAAAAAACTTCAAGTACCAATTCAATAACACATTGCTTTAACTTAATACAATGTTGCGATCAATTGTCGGTCGCACCCTTTAGATATATCAATCAATCAAAATGTGTAAACAACAATTAATCTTTAATAACCAGTTCACTAATTCATTACTTTGACTAAATACAATGTTGCAATCAATATTCGATCGCACCCTTTAGACATATCAATCACTGTAAATGGGTAAACAACAATTAATCTTCAATAACAAATTCAATAATTCATTACTTTGACTTAATACAATCAAAGTAAATGTTCAATTCAACAATTCATTACTTTATCTTAATAAAATATTGCGATCTATTGTCGATTGCACCCTTTAGACATATCAATCACTGTAAATGTGTAAACAACAATTAATCTCAATAACCAATTAAATAATTCATTACTTTGACTTAATATAATGTTGCGATCCATATTCCATCGCACCCTTTAGACATATCAATCATTGTAAATGTGTAAACAACAATTTATATTCAATGACCAATTAAATATTCATTACTTTAACTTAACAAAATGTTGCGATCAATATTCGATCGCACCCTTTAGACTTATCAATCACTGTAAATGTGTAAACAACAATTTATCTTCAATACCCAATTCAATAATTCATTACTTTAACTTAATAATATGTTTCGAATAATTTTCTATCGCACCGTTTAGACATATCAACCACTGTAAATATTCAAACAACAATTAATCTTCAATACCAATTCAACAATTAATTACTTTAACATAATACAATGTTGCGATCAATTGTCGATCGCACCCTTTAAACATATCAATCATTAAAAATTTGTAAACAACAATTAAACATCAATAACCAATTCAATAATTCATTACTTTAACGTAATGCAATGTTGCGATCAATTGTCAATCGCTCCCTTTGGACATTTCAATCACTAGAAATATGTAAACAACAATTAATCTTCAATAACCAATTAAATATTCAATACTTTCAATTAATAAAATGTTGCGATTAATATTCGATCGCACCCTTTAGACATATCAATCATGGTAAATGTGTAAACAACAATTTATCTTTTATACCCAATTCAATAATTCATTACTTTAACTTAATATAATGTTTCGATCAATTTTTGATCGCACCCTTTAGACATATAAATCACTGTAAATGTGTAAACTACAATTAATCTTCAATACCAATTCAATAATTCATTACTTTAACTTAATACAATATTGCGATCAATTGTCGATCGCACCCTTTAGACATATCAATCACTCAAAATTTGTAAACAACAATTAAACATCAAGAACCAATTCGATAATTCATTACGTTAACTTAATACAATGTAGCGATCAATATCCGATCGCTCCCTTTAGACATATCAATCATTGAAAATATGTAAACAACAATTAATCTTCAATAACCAATTAAATATTCAATACTTTAACTTAATAAAATATTGCGATCAATTGTCGATCTCACCCATTAGACATATCAACCACTCTAAGTGGGTAAACAACAATTAATCTTTAATAACGAATTCAATAATTCAATAGTTTTACTTAATAAAATGTTGCGATCAATATTTGATCGCACCCTTTTGGACATATCAATCACTGTAAATGTGTAAACAACAATTTATCTTTAATACATAATTCAATAATTCATCACTTTAACTTAATACAATGTTACGATCAATTGTCAATTGCACCCTTTAGACATATATATCACGAAAAATGTATAAACAACAATTAATCTTCAATACCAATTCAATAATTCATTACTTTAACTTAATACAATGTTGCGACTAATATTCGATCCCACCCTTTAGACATATCAATCACTAAAAATTTATAAACGACAATTTAACATCAATTACCAATTCTATAATTCATTACTTTAACTTAATACAATGTTGCGATCAATTTTCGATCGCTCCTTTAGACATATCAATCATTGAAAATATGTAAACAACAATTAATCTTCAATAACAAATTAAATATTCATTACTTGAACTTAATAAAATTTTGCGATCAATTGTCGATCGCACCCTTTACACCTATCAATCACTGTAAATGTGTAAACAACAATTAATCTTGAATAACCAATTAAATAATTCATTACTTAGACTTAATACAATGTTGCGATCAATATTCGATCGCGCCCTTTAGACATATCAATCACGGTAAATGTGTAAACAACAATTAATCTTCATTAACCAATTCAATAATTCATTACTTTGACTTAATACAATGTTGCGATAAATATTTAGTCGTACCCTTTAGACATATCAATCACTGAAAATTTATAAACAACAATTAATCTTCATTAACCAATTTAATAATTCATTACTTTGACTTAATACAATATTCCGATCAATATTCGAACGCACCCTTTAGACATATCAATCACGGTAAAAGTGTAAACAACAATTAATCTTAAATAACTAATTCAATAATTCATTACTTTAACTTAATACAATGTTGCGATCAATTGTCGATCACACCTTTAGACATATCAATCACTGAAAATGTGTAAACAATAATTAATCTTCAATAACTAATTCAATAATTCATTACTTTGACTTAATACAGTGTTGCGATGAATATTCGATCGCACCCTTTAGTAATATCAATCACTGTAAATGTGTAAGCAACAATTAATCTTCAATAACCATTTCAATAATTCATTACTATGACTTAATACAATGTTGCGATCAATATTCGATCGCACCTATTAGCTATATCAATCACTGTAAATGTGTAAACAACAATTAATCTTCAATAACCAATTCAATAATTCATTACTTTGACTTAATACAATGTTCCGATCAATATTTGATCGCACTCTTTAGACATATCAATCACTGTAAATGTGTCAACAACAATTAATCTTCAATAACCAATTAAATAATTCATTACTTTAACTTAATACCATGTTGCGATCAATTGTCAATCGCACCATTTAGAAATAACAATCACTGAAAACGTGTAAACAACAATTAATTTTCAATAACCATCTCAATAGTTCATTACTTTTACTTAATACAATGTCGCGATCAGTATTCGATCGCACCCTTTAGACATATCAATCACTGTAAATGGGTAAACAACAATGAATCTTCAATAACCAATTTAATAATTCATTACTATGAGTTAACACAATGTTGCGATTAATATTCGATCGCACGCTTTAGACATTACAATCACTGTAAATGGGTAAACAAAAATTAATCTTTAACAATAAATTCAATAATTCATTACTTTGACTTAATAAAATGTTGCGATCAATATTCGATCACACCCTTTAAACATATAAATTAATGTAAATATGTAAACAACAATTTATCTTCAATACCCTATTCAATAATTCATTACTTTAACGTAATACAATGTTGCGATCAATTGTCGATCGCACCCATTAGACATATCAATCACTAAAAATGTATAAACAATAATTAATCTTCAATACCAATTCAATAATTGATTACTTTAACTTAATACAATGTTGCGATCAATTGTCGATCGCACCCTCTAGACATATCAATCACTGAAAATTTGTAAACAAAAATTAAACATCAATAACCAATTCAATAATTCATTACTTTAACTTAATACAATGTTGCGATCAATTATCGATCGCTCCATTTGACATATCAATCACTGAAAATATATAAACAACAATTAATCTTCAATGACCAATTAAATATTCATTACTTTAACATCATAAAATATTGTGATCAATTGTCTATCTCACTCTTTAGACATATCAATCACTGTAAATGTGTAAACAACAATTAATCTTCAATAACCAATTAATCTTCATTAAGCAATTCAGTAATTCATTACTTTGACGGAATACAATGCTGCTATCAATATTCGATCGCACCCTTTAGACATATCAATCATTGAAAATGTGTGAACAACAATTAAATATCAATAACCAATTCAATAATTCATTAATTTAACTTAATACATTGTTGCGATCAATTGTCGATCGCACCCTTTAGACATATCAATCACTAAAAAGTGTTAACAACAATTAATCTTCGAAAACCAATTCAATAATTAATTAATTTAACTTATTACAGCGTTGCGATAAATTATCGATCGCACCCTTTAGACATATCAATCACTGAAAATGTGTAAATAACAATTAAATATCAATAACCAATTTTATAATTCATAACTTTAATTTAGTACAATGTTGCGATCAATTGTCGATCGCACCCTTTTAACATATCAATCACTGAAATTGTTTAAACAACAATTAATCTTCAACAACCAATTCAATAATTCATTACCTTGACTTAATATAATGTTGCGATCAATATTCGATCGCACCCTTTAGATATATCAATCATTGAAAATGTTTAAACAACAATTAAATGTCAATAACCAATTCAATAATTCATTAATTTAACTTAATACAATGTTGCGAACAATTGTCGATCGCACCCTTTCGACATATCAATTACTGAAATTGTGTAAACGACAATTAATCTTTAATCACCAATTCAATAATTCATTACTTTTACTTATCACAATGTTGCGATTAATATTCGAACACACCCTTTAGACATATCAATCATTGAAAATGTGTAAACAATAATTAAATATCAATAACAAATTCAATAATTTATTACTTTAACTTAGTACAATGTTGTGATCAATTGTCGATTGCATGCTTTAGACATATCAATCACTGTAAATGTGTAAACAAGAATTAATCTTCAATACTGAATTCAATAATTCATTACGTTAACTAAATACAATGTTGCGATCAATTGTCGATCGCATGCTTTAGACATATCAATCACTGAAATTGTGTAAACAATAATTAATCTTCAACAACCAATTCAATAAATCATTACTTTGACTGAATACAATGTTGCGATCAATATTCGATAGAACCCTTTAGACAAATCAATCACTGTAAGTGTGTAAACAACAATTTAATATCAATAATCAATTTTATAATTCATTACTTTAACTTAATACAATGTTGCGATCAATAGTCGATCGCACCCTTAAAACATATCAATCACTGAAATTGTGTAAACAACAATTAATCTTCAATAACCAATTCAATAATTCTTTACTTTGACTTAATACAATGTTGCGATCAATATTTGATCGCACAATTTATAAATATTTATCAATGAAATTGTGTAAACATCAATTAAATATCAATAACCAATTCAATAATTTATTACTTTGACTTAATAAAATTTTGCGATCAATTGTCGATCGCACCCTTTACACCTATCAATCACTGTAAATGTGTAAACAACAATTAATCTTCAATAACCAATTAAATAATTCATTACTTAGACTTAATACAATGTTGCGATCAATATTCGATCGCACCCTTTAGACATAGCAATCATTGTAAATGTGTAAAAAACAATTAATCTTCAATACCCACTTCAATAATTCATTACATTAACTTAATACAACGTTGCGACTAATTGCCGTTCGCAACCTTTAGACATATTAATCTTTAAAATTGTGTAAACAACAATTAATCTTCAATAACAAATTCAATAATTCATTACTTTGACTTAATACGATGTTGCGATCAATATTGGATCGCACCCTTTAGACATATCTATCATTGAAAATGTTTAAACAACAAATAAATATCAATAACCAATTCAATAAATCATTACTTTAACTTAACACAATATTGCCAACAATTGTCGATCGCACCCTTTAGATATATCATTCACTAAATTTGTGTAAACGACAATTAATCTCTAATTCCGAATTCAATAATTCATTTCTTTTACTTAACACAATGTTGCGATCAATTGTCGATCGCAACTTTAAAACATTGCACTGAAAATGTGTAACCAACAATTAATCATCAAAAACCAATTTAATAATTCATTACTTTGACTTAATACAACGTTGCGATCAATATTCATTGCGCCCTTTATACATATCAATCACTGAAAATGTGTAAACAACAATTAATCTTCAATACCCAATTCAATAATTCATTACTTTAACTTAATACAATGTTGCGCTTAATTGTCGATCGCACCCATTAGACATATCAATCACTGAAAATGTGTAAACAACAATTAATCTTCAATACCCAATTCAATAATTCATTACTTTAACTTAATACAATCTTGCGCTTAATTGTCGATCGCACCCTTTAGACATATCAATCACTGAAAATGTGTTAACAAGAATTTATCATAAATAACCAATTCAATAATTCAATACTATGACTTAATAAAATGTTGCGATCAATATTAAATGGCACCCTTTAAACATATCTATCAATGTAAATGTGTAAACAACAATTAATCATCAATAACCAATTTAATTTTTCATTACTTTGACTTAATACAATGTTGCTATCAATATTCGATTGCACCCTTTAGACATATCAATCAATGAAAATGTGTAAACAACAATTAATCTTCAATACCCAATTCAATAATTCATTACTTTGACTTAATACAATGTTGCGATTAATATTCGATCACACCCTTTAGACATATCAATCGTTGAAAATGTGTAAACAACAATTAAATATCAATAACAAATTCAATAATTTATTACTTTAACTTAGTACAATGTTGTGATCAATTATCGATTGTACCCTTTAAACATATCAATCACTGTAAATCTGTAAACAATAATTAATCTTCAATATTGAATTTAATAATTCATTACTTTAACTAAATACAATGTTGCAATCAATTGTCGATCGCACGCTTTAGACATATCAATCACTGTAACTGTGTAAACAGCAATTAAATATCAATAATCAATTTTATAATTCATTACCGTAACTAAATAAAATGTTGCGATCAATAGTCGATCGCACCCTTCAGATATATCAATCACTAAAATAGTGTAAACAACAATTAATCTTCTATAACCAATTCAATAATTCATTTCTTTGACTTAATACAATGTTGCGATCAATATTTGATCGCACCCTTTAGACATATCAATCACGACAAATGTGTAAACAACAATTTAATATCAAAAAGCAATTCAATAATTCATTGCTTTGACTTAATACAATGTTGCGATCAATATTCGATCGCACCCTTTAGACATATCAATCACTCAAAATGTGTAAACAACAATTAATCTTCTTTAACAAATTCAATAATTAATTACGGTGACTTAATACAATGTTGCGATCAATTGTCGATCGCACCCTTTAGACATATCAATCACTGAAAATGTGTAAACAATAAATCTTCAATAACCAATTCAGTAATTAATTACTTTAACAGAATACAATGTTGCGATCAATATTCGATTGCACACTTTAGACTTATCAATCATTGAAAATGTGTAAACAACAATTAAATATCAATAAGCAATTCAATAATTCATTACTTTAACTTAATTCATTTTTGCTATCAATTGTCGATCGCACCCTTTAGACATATCAATTACTGAAATTGTGTAAACAATAATTAATCTTCGAAAACCAATTCAATAGTTAATTACTTTAAATTAATACAATGTTGCGATCAATTGTAGATCGCACCCTTTAGACATATCTATCAGTGAAATTGTGTAAACAACAATTAATCTTCAATAACCAATTCAATAATTCATTACTTTGACTTAATACAATATCGCGATCAATTACGGTGACTTAATACAATGTTGCGATCAATTCTCGATCGCACCCTTTAGACATATCAATCACTCAAATTGTGTAAACAACAATTAATCTTCAATAAGCAATTCAATAATTCATTACTTTAACTAAATATAATGTTGCAATCATTTGTCGATCGAATCCTTTAGACATTTCAATCACAGAAAATGTATAAAAAAAATTAATATCAATAACCAATTCAATTGTCAATCGCACCCTTTAGACATATCAATCACAGAAATTGTGTGAACAACAATTAATCTTCAATAACAAATTTTATAATTCATTACTTTGACTAAATACAATTTTGCGATCAATATTCGATCCCACCCTTTTGACATATCAATCACTGTAAATGTGTAAACAATAATTAATCTTCAATACCAGTTCAATAATTTATTACTTTGACTTAATACAATGTTGCAATCAATATTCGATCGCACCATTTAGACATATCAATCACTGAAAACGTGTAAACAATAATTAAATATCAATAACCAATTTAATAATTCATTAATTTGTCTAAATACAATGTTGTGATCAATATTCGATCGCACCCATTAGACATATTAATCATTAAAAATGTATAAACAACAATTAATCTTCAATAACCAATTCAATAATTCATTACTTTGACTTAATACAATGTTGCAATCCATATTCGATCGCACCCTTTGGACATATAAATCACTGAAAATGTGTAAACAACAATTAAATATCAATAACTAATTCAACAATTCATTACTTTAACTTAATATAATGTTGCAATCAATTGTTGATCGCACCCTTTAGACATTGCACTGAAAATGTGTAAACAACAATTAATCTTCAATAAGCAATTCAATAATTCATTACTTTAACTAAATATAATGTTGCAATCATTTGTCGATCGCATCCTTTAGACATTTCAATCACTGAAAATGTATAAACAACAATTAATCTTCAATAATCAATTTAACAATTAATTACTTTCACTTAATACAATGTTGCGATCAATATTCGATAGCACCCTTTAAACGTATCAATCACTGTAAATGTGTAAACAACAACTTCAATACCCAATTCAATAATTCATTACTTTAACTTAATACAATGTTGCAATCAATTGTCGATCGCACCCTTTCGATATATCAATCACTGAAATTGTGAAAACAACAATTAATCTTCAGTAACCAGTTCAATAATTCATTACTTTAACTTAATACAATGTTGCGATCAATATAAGATCGCATGCTTTAGATATATCATTCACTGAAAATGTGTAAACAACCAATTATATATATCAATAACCAATTCAATAATTCATTACATTAACTAAATACTATTTTGCGATCAATTGTCAATTGCACCATTTAGACATATCAATCACGAAAAATGTGTAAACAACAATTAATCTTTAATAACCAATTCAATAATTCATTACATTAACTATATACAATGTTGCTATCAATTGTCTATCGCACCCTTAAGACATATCAATCACTGAAAATTTGTAAACAACAATTAATCTTCAATAACCAATTCAATAATTTATTACTTCAACTTAATACAATGTTGCGATCAATTGTCGATCGTACCTTTTAGACATATCAAACACTGAAAATGTGTGAACAACAATTAATCTTCAATAACTTGTTCAATAATTCATTACTTTAACTTAATACAATGTTGCAATCAATTGTCGATCGCACCATTTAGACATATCAAACATTGAATATGTGTAAACAACAATTAATTTTTAATAACCAGTTTAATAATTCGTTACTTTGACTTAATACAATGTTACGATCAATATTCGATCGCACCCTTTAGACATATCAATCACTCTAAATGTGTAAACAACAATTAATCTTCCATACACAATAAAATAAATCATTACTTTAACTTAATACAATGTTGCGATCAACTGTCGATCGCACCCTTTAGACATATCAATGATTGAAACTGTGTAAACAACAATTAATCTTCAATAACCAATTCAATAATTCATTACTTTGACTATATACAATGTTGCGAACAATATTCGATCGAACCCTTTAGACATATCTATCACTTTAAATGTGTAAACAAAAATTAATCTTCCATACCAAATTCAATAATTCATTACTTCAACTTAATACAATGTTGCGATCAATTGTCTATCGCACCTTATAGACATATCAATCACTGAAAATGTGTAAAAAACAATTAATCTTCAATAACTAATTCAGTAATTTGTTACTTAAACTTAATACAATGTTGCGATCAATTGTCGATCACACCCTATAGACATATCTATCACTGAAAATGTGTAAATAACAATTAATCATCAATAACCAATTCAATACTTCATTACTTTAACATAATACAATGTTGCGATCAATATTAGATCGCACACTTTAGACATATAAATCACTGAAAATGTGTAAACTACAATTAAATATCAATAACCAATTCAATTGTCAATCGTACCCTTTAGACATTTCAATCACGGAAATTGTGTGAACAACAACTAATCTTCAATAACAAATTTTATAATTCATTACTTTGACTAAATACAATTTTGCGATCAATATTCGATCCCACCCTTTTGTTATATCAATCACTGTAAATGTGTAAACAATAATTAATCTTCAATACCAAGTTCAATAATTCATTACTTTGACTTAATACAATGTTGTGATCAATATTCGATCGCACCATTTAGACATATCAATCACTGAAAACGTGTAAACAACAATTAAATATCAATAACCAATTTAATAATTCATTAATTTGACTAAATACAATGTTGTGATCAATATTCGATCGCACCCATTAGACATATCAATCATTAAAAATGTATAAACAACAATTAATCTTCAATAACCAATTCAATAATTCATTACTTTGACTTAATACAATGTTGCAATCCATATTCGATCGCACCCTTTGGACATATAAATCACTGAAAATGTGTAAACAACAATTAAATATCAATAACTAATTCAACAATTCATTACTTTAACTTAATATAATGTTGCAATCAATTGTTAATCGCACGCTTTAGACATTGCAGTGAGAATGTGTAAACAACAATTAATCTTCAATAACCACTTCAATAATTCATTACTTTAACTTAATACAAGGTTGCGATAAAAATTCAACGCACCCTTTAGATATATCAATCAATGAAAATGTGTAAACAACAATTAATCTTCAACAACCAATTCAATAATTCGTTACTTTGACTTAATACAATGTTACGAACAATAAACGATGGCATCCTTTAGACATATCAATCACTGTAAATGTGTAAACAGCAATTAATCTTCAATACCCAATTCAATAATTCATTACTTTGACTAAATACAATGTTGCGATCAATATTCAACGCACCATTTAGACATATCGGTCACTGAAAATGTGTAAACAACAATTAATCTTCAATAACCAATTCAATAATTCATTACTTTGACTTAATACAATGTTGCAATCCATATTCGATCGCACCCTTTTGGACATATAAATCACTGAAAATGTGTAAACAACAATTAAATATCAATAACTAATTCAACAATTCATTAATTTAACTTAATATAATGTTGCGATCAATTGTTGATCGCACCCTTTAGACATTGCACTGAGAATGTGTAAACAACAATTAATCTTCAATAACCACTTCAATAATTCATTACTTTAACTTAATACAAGGTTGCGATCAATATTCAACGCACCCTTTAGATATATCAATCAATGAAAATGTGTAAACAACAATTGATCTTCAACAACCAATTCAATAATTCGTTACTTTGACTTAATACAATGTTGCGAACAATATACGATGGCACCCTTTAGACATATCAATCACTGTAAATGTGTAAACAACAATTAATTGTCGATAAACAATTCAATAATTCATTACTTTAACTTAATACAATGTTGAAATCAATTGTCGATCGCACCCTTTACACATATTAATCACTGAAAATGTGTAAACAATAATTATTCTTCAATAACCAATTCAATAATTCATTACGTTGACTAAATACAATGTTGCGATTGAACCCTTTAAACACACAATCAATGAAATTGTGTAAACAAAAATTAATCTTCAATAACCAATTAAATAATTTGTTACTTTGACTTAATACAATATTGCGATCAAGACTCGATCGCACCCTTTAGACATATCAATCACTATAAATGTGTAAACAACAATTAATCTTGAATACCTAATTCAATAATTTATTATTTTAACTTAATATAATGTTGCGATCAATTGTCGATCGCACCCTTTAGAAAAATTAATAACTAAAAATGTGTAAACAACAATTAATCTTCAATAACCAATTCAGTAATTCATTACTTCGACTTAATACAATGTGCGATCTATATTCAATCGCATCCTTTGGACAAACATTCAATGAAAATGTGTAAACAACAATTAATCTTCAAAAACCAATTCAATAATTCGTTACTTTGACATAAACAAAGTTGCTATAAATATTCGATCGCATCCTTTAGACATATTAATTACTTTAAATGTATAAACAACAATTAAACATCAATAACCAATTCAATAAGTCATTACTTTAACTTAATACAATGTTTCGATCAATTGTCGATCGCACCCTTTAGACATATCAATCACTCAAAATGTGTAAACAACAATTTATCATCAATAACCAATGAAATAATTCATAAGTTTAACTTAATACAATGTGGCGATCAAATATCGATCGTACCCTTTAGACATATCAATCTCTGAAAATGTGTAAACATCAATTAATCTTCAATAACCAATTCAATAATTCATTACTTTGACTTAATACAATATTGCGATAAATTTTCGATCGCACCCTTTAGACATATCAATCACTATAAATGTGTAAAAAACAATTAATCTTCAATACTCAATTCAATAATTTAACTTAATACAATGTTGCGATCAATTGTCGATTGCACCCTTTAGACATTTGACTTAAAATGTGTAAAAAACAATTAATCTTCAATAACTAATTCAATAATTCGTTACTTTAACTTAATACAATGTTGTGATCAATATTCAACGCACCATTTAGACGTATCGGTAAATGAAAATGTGTAACAATTAATCTTCAACAACCAATTCAATAATTGGTTACTTTGACTTAATACAATGTTGCGAACAATATACGATCGCACCGTTTAGATATGTCAATCACTGTAAATGTGTAAACAACAATTATTCTTCAATACCCAATTCAATAATTCATTACTTTAAGTTAATACAATGTTGCGATCAATTGTCGATCGCACGCTTTAGACATATCAATCACTTAAAATTTGTAAACAACAATTAATCTTCAATAACCAATTCAATTATTTATTACTTTGACTTAATACAATGTTGCGATCAATATTCGATCGCACCCTTTAATCATATCAATCACTGTAAATGTGTAAACAAAAATTAATCTTCAATATCCAATTCAATAATTCCTTACTTTAACTTAATACAATGTTGCGATCAATTGACGATCGCACCCTTTAGACATATCAATCACTAAAAATGTGTAAACAACAATTAATCTTCAATAACCAATTCAATAATTCATTACTTTGACTTAATACAATGTTGCGATTAATATTCGATCGCCCCCTTTAGACAAATTAATCACTGTAAATTTGTAAACAACATTTAAGTTTTTATAACCAATTCAATAATTCATTACTTGAACTTAATACAATGTTGCTATCAATATTCGATCGCACCCTTTAGACATATCAATCTCTATAAATTTGTAAACAACAATTAGTCTTCAATACATAATTCAATAATTCATTACTTTAACTTAATACAATAATGCAATCAATTGGCGATCGCACCCTTTAGACATATCAATCACTGAAAATGTGTAAACAACAATTAATCTTCAATAACCAATTCAATAATTCGTAACTTTGACTTAATACAATGTTGCGATCAATATTCGATCGCACCCTTTAAACATATAAATCACTATAAATGTGTAAACAACAATTAATCTTCTTTACCCAATTCAATAATTCATTACTTTAACATAATGTAATGTTGCGATCAATTGTCGATCACACCCTTTAGACAAATCAATCAATGAAAATGTGTAAACAACAATTAATCATCAATAATCAATTCAATAAATCATTACTTTGACTTAATACAATGTTGCGATCAATATTCGATCGCACCCTTTAGACATTTGAATCACTGTAAATTTGTAAACAACAATTAATCTTCAAAAACCAATTCAATACATCATTGCATTTACTTAATACAATGTTGCGATCAATTGTCGATCGCACCCTTTAGACACACAATCACTGAAAATGTGTAAACAATAATTAATCTTCTATAACCAATTCAATAATTCATTACTTTGACTTAAGACAATGTTGTGATCAATATTCGATCGCACCTTTTAGACACAGAATCACTGAAAATGTTTAAACAACAATTAATCTTCTATAACAAATTCAATAATTAATTACTTAGACTTAAGACAGTGTTGTGATCAATATTCGATCGCACCCTTTAGACATATCAATCACTGTAAATGTGTAAACAACAATTAATCTTCAATACCCAATTCAATAATTCATTAGTTTGACTAAATACAATGTTGCGATCAATATTCAATCGCACCCTTTACACATATTAATCACTGTAAATGTGTAAACAACAATTTATCTTCAATACACAATTCAATAATTCATTACTTTAACTTATTACAATATGCAATCAATTGTCGATCGCACCCTCTAGACACACAATCACTGAAAATGTGTAAACAACAATTAATCTTCAATAACCAATTCAATAATTCGTTACTTTGAAAATAATAAAATGTTGCGATCAATATTCGATCGCACTATTTAGACAAATCGATCACTATAAAAGTGGAAACAACAATTAATAAAAAATATCCAATTTAATAATTCATTACTTTAACTTAATATAATATTACGATCAATTGTCGATCGCAACCTTTAGACAAATCAATCACAGAAAATGTGTAAACAACAATTAATGTTCAATAAAAAATTCTATAGTTCATTACTTTGACTTAATACAATGTTGCGAGCAATATTCGATCGCACCCTTTAGACATATTAATCACTGTAAATGTGTAAACGACAATTTAGTTTTAAAAACTACTTCAATAATTCATTACTTTGACTTAATACAATGTTGTGATCAATATTTTATCGCACCCTTTAGAAATATCAATCATTGTAAATGTGTACACAATAATTAATCTTCAATACGCAATTCAATAATTCAATACTTTAACTGAATATATGTTGCATTTAATTATCGATCGCACCCTTTAGGCATATCAATCACTGAAAATGTGTAAACAACAATTAATCTTCAATAGCTAATTCAATAATTTATAACTTTGACTTAATACAATGTTGCGATCAATATTCGATCGCATCCTTTAGACACAGAATCACTGAAAATGTGTAAACAACAAAAATCTTCAATAACCAATTTAATAATTCGTTACTTTGACTTAATACTATGTTGCGATCAATATTCGATTGCGCTCTTTAGACATATAATCACTGTAAATGTGTAAACGAAAATTAAGTTTTAAAAGCTAATTCAGTAATTCATTACTTTGAATTAATACAATGTTGCAATCAAAATTAGATCGCACCCTTTAGAAATATCATTTACTGTAAATGTGTAAACAACCATTAATCTTCAATACACAATTCAGTATTTCATTACTTTAACTGAATACAATGTTGCAATCTATTGTCGATCGCACCCTTTAGGCATATCAATCACTGAAAAATGTGTAAACAAAAATTAATCTTTAATAACTAATTTAATAATTTATAACTTTGACTTAATACAATATTGCGATCAATATTCGATCGCACCCTTTAGATACACAATCACTATTAATGTGTAAACAACAAAAAATCTTCAATAACCAATTCAATAATTCGTAACTTTGACTTAATACAATGTTGCGATCCATATTCGATCACACCCTTTAGAAATATCAATCACTATAAATGTGTAAACAAAAAATGAATCTTCAATATCTAATTTAATTATTTATTACTTTGACTTAATACAATGTTGCGATCAGTATTCGATCGCACACTTTAGACATATCAATCACTGTAAATGTGTAAACAACAATTAAGATTCTATAACCAATTCAAAAATTCATTACTTTGACTTAATACAATGTTGCGATCAATATTCGATCGCACCCTTTAGACATATCAATCACTGTAAATGTGTAAACAACAATTAATCTTCAATACACAATTCAATAATTCATTACTTAACTTAATACAATGTTGCAATTAATTGTCGATCGCACCCTTTAGACATATCAATCACTTAAAATGTATAAACAACAATTAAACATCAATAACTTATTCAATAAGTCATTACTTTAACTTAATACAATGTTTCGATCAATTGTCAATCGCACCCTATAGACATATCAATCACTTAAAATGTGTAAACAACAATTTAGTATCAATAACCAATTCAATAATTCATAAGTTTAACTTAATACAATGTGGCGATCAATTATCGATCGTACACTTTAGACATATCAATCTCTGAAAATGTGTAAACAACAATTAATCTTCAATAACCAATTCAATAATTCATTACTTTGACTTAATACAATGTTGCGATCAATATTCGATCGCACCCTTTATACATATCAGTCACTAAAAATGTGTAAACAACAATTAAATATCAATAACCAATTCAATTTTTCATTACTTTAACTTAATACAATGTTGCGATCAATTGTCGATCGCACCCTCTAGACATATCAATCACAAAAAATGTGTAAACAACAATTAATCTTCAATAACCAGTTCAATAATTCATTACTTTGACTTAATACAATGTTGCGATCCATATTCCAGCGCACCCTTTAGACATATCAATAACAGTAAATTTGTAAACAACAATTAATCTTCAATAACCAATTCAATAATTCATTGCATTGACTTAATACAAAGTTGCCATCAATATTCGATTGCACCATTTAGACATATCAATCAATGTAAATGTGTAAACAACAATTAATCTCCAATACCCAATTCAATAATTCATTATTTTGACTTAATACAGTGTTGCGATGAATATTAAATCGCACCCTTTAGACATAATAATCACTGTAAATGTGTAAACAATAATTAATATTCAATACACTATATAATAATTCATTATTTTAACTGAATACAATATTGCAATCAATTTTCGATCATACCATTTAGGCATATCAATCACTGAAAATGTGTAAACAATAATTAATCTTCAATAACCAATTCAATAATTCACTACTTTGACTTAATATAATGTTGCGATCAATATTTGATCGCACCCTTTAGACACACAATCATTGAAAATGTGTAAAGAACAATTAATCTTTAATAACCAATTCAATAATCCATTACTTTGACTTAATACAATTTTGCGATCAATATTCTATCGCACCCTTTAGACATATCAGTCACTATAAATGTGTAAACAACAATTAATCTTAAATACCCAATTCAATAATTCATTACTTAACTTAATATAATGTTACGATCAATTGTCTATCGCACCCTTTAGACAAATCAATCACTGAAAATGTGTAAACAACAATTAATGTTCAATAACCCATTCAATAATTCATTTCTTTGACATAATACATTGTTGCGATCAATATTCGATCGCACCTTTTAGACATATAAGTCACTTTAAATGTGTAAACGACAATTAAGTTTTAAAAACTAATTTAATAAGTCATTACTTTGACTTAATACAATGTAGAGATCAATGTTTGATCGCACCCTTAAGACATATAAATCATTGTAAATGTGTAAACAACAATTAATCTTCAATACACAATTCAATAATTCATTACTTTAACTGAATACAATGTTGCAATCAATTATGGATCGCACCCTTTAGGCATATCAATAACTGAAAATGTGTAAACAATAATTACAATATTGCGATCAATATTCGATCGCACCCTTTAGACACACAATCACTGAAAATGTGTAAACAACAAAAAATCTTCAATAATCAATTTAATAATTCGTTACTTTGACATAAAACAATGCTGAGATCAATATTCGATCGTACTATTTAGACATATAAATTACTATAAATGTGTAAACAACAATTAATCTTCTATACCCAATTCAATAATTCATTACTTTAACTTAATATAATGTTGTGATCAATTGTCGATCCCACCCGTTAGACAAATCAATCACTGAAAATGTGTAAACAACAATTAATATTCAATAACAAATTCAATAATTCATTACTTTGACTTAAAACAATGTTGCAAGCAATATTCGATCGCACCCTTTAGACATATAAATCACTGTAAATGTGTACACGACAATTAAGTTTTAAAAACTACTTCAATAATTCATTACTTTCACTTAATACAATGTTGCGATCAATATTTTATCGTACCCTTTCGAAATATTAATCATTGTAAATGTGTAAACAACAATTAATCTTCAATACACAATTCAATAATTCAATACATTAATTAAATACAAAGTTGCATTCAATTGTCGATCGCACCCTCTAGACATATCAATCACTGAAAATGTGTAAACAACAATTAATCTTCAATAAAAAATTCAATAACTCGTTACTTTGACTTAATACAATGTTGCGATCAATATTCGATCGCACCCTTTAGACATATCAATCACTATAAATGTGGAAACAACAATTAATCTTAAATACCCGATTTAATAATTCATTACTTTAACTTAATATAATGTTACGATCAATTGTCGATCGCACGCTTTAGACAAATCAATCACTGAAAATGTGTAAACAACAATTATTGTTCAATAACAAATTCAATAATTCATTACTTTGACTTAATACAATGTTGCGAGCAATATTCGATCATACCATTTAGACATATAAATCACTGTAAATGTAAATGTGTAAACGACAATTAAGTTTTAAAAACTACTTCAATAATTCATTACTTTGACTTAATACAATGTTGCGATCAATATTTTATCGCACCCTTTAGAAATATCAATCATTGTAAATGTGTAAACAACAATTAATCTTCAATACACAATTCAATAATTCAATTACTTTGACTTAATACAATGTTGCGATCAATATTCGATCGCACCCTTTAGACATATCAATGTTGCATTCAATTGTCGATCGCACCCTTTAGGCATATGAATCACTGAAAATATGTAAACAACAATTAATCTTTAATAACTAATTCAATAATTTATTACTTTGACTTAATACAATGTTGCGATCAATATTCGATCGCACCCTTTAGACACACAATCACTGAAAATGTGTAAACAACAAGAAATCTTCAATAGGGCTGCAAACGAGCCGAGTCGAGTCGAGTATATGAGGTGCTGTTTCGGCTCGTTTGTCAAATCGAGCTCGAGCCGAGCTCGAGCTCGACGAGTTTTATAAATGTTTGTTCAAGCTCAGCTCGATAATTTTTTTCTATCTTCGAACTCGGCTCGTTTAAGCTCGTTTAAGTTAATCGAGCTCAGCTCGTTTAAGTTAATCGAGCTCAGCTCGTTTAAGTTAATCGAGCTCACCTCATTTAGTAGCTCGTTTAAGTTAATCGAGCTCAGCTCGTTTAGGAGCTCGATTAAGCTCATTTAGCTGCTTGTTTAGTAGCTCGTTTGAGCTCGTTTAGTAAAATTAAAACAAAAATAAATTGAATTTAAATTAAACATCAACTAAAATTAAATCAAACAATGAGTTCAATTCTTCTTGTTAAAAATATTAATAAAAATAATACTAATAGTATCACACAAATCTAAGTTCAAAATACAATTTAAAAGAGTGTTCATAATTCATTCGAGTTGAACAAATATAAAGTCATTAACCATGAAATTTTGATATAATCTAAGTTATATTAAACAATGAAATTTCGAATTATTAGACTTAATCAACAAACAATCCAAGTGAAATCTATATAAAGACAAATAAAGAAGAAAAATAAAAAAGATAAAAAAAAGTAATTTAACTCACTAAGTGGTAGAGAAGCAAGTTGGATTGGACGCAAATTTCTGAGCAAAGGCTAAAGAGAGTGAAATTACTTTACGCTTGATGACAAAAAAGTAGACAGAGAGATGCGGCGGTGGTAGAAATGTGTGGTGGAATTACTTGAGGGCTTGATGACCACAAAATAGAGACAAAGAAGGGGTAATAATAGAGATGAGTAGTGACTATCTTGACAAACTATACGTCATAAGAAAACTAAACCTTAGATTAGATAAATTATTTTAAATATTTTTTTTGATATATTTTTTTAATTTCAGCATCTATTTTAATTTGGATCTTTTTTTAATTTAGACTTTTTTATATCCATTAAAAATTTGTCTATTTATTTTTATTTCAACAAATATATTAAACGAGTTATAAATGAGCTCGTTTGCGAACACAAACGAGTTTTAATCGAACATAAACGAGCTATTAATGAGTTTGTTCATGAACATAAACAAGCCGAACAAGGGTTTGTTTGAGCTGGGCTCGTTTATTAAACGAGCTATAAAATTTTGTTCGTGATTGTTCAATTAAGTGTTAAACGTGTTTTGACCGAGTTTTGACCGAACCGTTCACGAATCGTCCACGAGTGCTCGTGTTCGTTTGCACCCCTAATCTTCAATAACCAATTTAATAATTCGTTACTTTGACTTAATACTATGTTGCGATCAATATTCGATCGCGCTCTTTAGACATACAAATCACTGTAAATGTGTAAACGACAATTAAGTTTTAAAAGCTAATTCAGTAATTCATTACTTTGACTTAATACAATGTTGCGATCAATATTAGATCGCACCCTTTAGACATATCATTTACCATGAATGTGTAAACAACGATTAATCTTCAATACACAATTCAATAATTCATTACTTTAACTGAATACAATGTTGCAATCAATTGTCGATCGCACCCTTTAGACATATCAATCACTATAAATGTGTAAACAAAAATTAATCGTCAATTCAATTTAATAATTCATTACTTTAACTTCATATAATGTTACGATCAATTGTCGATCGCACCCTTTAGACAAATCAATCACTGAAAATGTGTGAACAACAATTAATGTTCAATAACCAATTCAATGATTTATTACTTTGACATAATACAATGTTGTGATCAATATTCGATCGCACCCTTTGACATATCAATCACTATAAATGTGTAAACAACAATTAAAATTTTATAACCAATTGAATAATTCATTACTTTAACTTAATACGATGTTGCTATCATTATTCGATAGCACCCTTTACACATATCAATCACTGTAAATGTGTAAACAACAATTAATCTTCAATACACAATTCAATAATTCATTACTTCGACTTAATATAATGTTGCGATCAATATTCGATCGCACCCTCTAGACACACAATCACTAAAAATGTGAAAAGAACAATTAATCTTCAATAACCAATTCAATAATTCGTTACTTTGACTTAATACAATGTTGTGATCAATATTCGATCGCACCCTTTAGACATATCAATCACTATAAATGTGTAAACAACAATTAATCTTAAATGCCCAATTCAATAATTCATTACTTTAACTTAATATAATGTTACGATCAATTGTCGATCGCACCCTTTAGACAAATCTATCTATCACTGAAAATGCGTAAACAACAATTAATGTTCAATAACCAATTTAATAATTCATTTATTTGACATAACACAATATTGCAATCAATATTCGATCGCACCCTTTAGACATATAAATCACTGTAAATGTGTAAACGACAATTAAGTTTAAAAAACTAATTCAATAATTCATTACATTGACTTAATACAAGGTTGCGATCAATTAATCTTCAATAACCAATTCAATAATTTATTACTTTGACTTAATACAATGTTGCGATCAATATTCGATTGCACCCTTTAGACACAAAATCACTGAAAATGTGTAAACAACAATTAATGTTAAATAACCAATTAAATAATTCATTATTTTGACTTAATACAATATTGCGATCAATATTCGATCGCACCCTTTAGACATATCAATCACTGTAAATGTGTAAACAACAATTAAGTTTTTATAACCAATTCAATAATTCATTACTTTGACTTAATACAATATTGCGATCAATATTCGATCGCACCGTTTAGACATATCAATCACCGAAAATGTGTTGACAACAATTAATCTTCAATACACAATTCAATAATTCATTCCTTAACTTAATACAATGTATCAATTAATTGTCGATCGCACCCTTTAGACATATCAATATTTGAAAATGTATAAACAACAATTAATCTTTAATAACCAATTCAATAATTCATTACTTCGACTTAATACAATGTTGCGATCAATATTCAATCGCACCCTTTGGACAAACAATCACTGAATATGTGTAAACAACAATTAATCTTCAAAAACCAATTCAAAATTTCGTTACTTTGACTTAAACAATGTTGCTATCAATATTCGATCGCACACTTTATACATATCATACACTTTAAATGTGTAAACAACAATTAAACATCAATAACCAATTCAATAAGTCATTACTTTAACTTAATACAATATTTCGATCCATTGTCGATCGCACCCTTTAGACATATCGATTACTCAAAATGTGTAAACAAAAATTTATCATCAATAACCAATTCAATAATTCATAAGTTTAACTTAATACAATTTGGCAATCAATTGTCGATCGTACCCTTTAGACATATCAATCTCTGAAAATGTGTAAACAACAATTAATCTTCAATAACCAATTTAATAATTCATTACTTTGACTTAATACAATGTTTCGATCAATATTCGATCGCACCCTTTAGACATATCAATCACTAAAAATGTGTAAACAACAATTAAATATCTATCACCAATTCAATTTTTCATTACTTTAACTTAATACAATGTTGCGATCAATTATCGATCGCACCCTCTAGACATATCAATCACTAAAAATGTATAAACAACAATTAATCTTCAATAACCAATTCAATAATTCATTACTTTGACTTAATACAATGTTGCGATCCATATTCGATCGCACCCTTTAGACATATCAATAACATTAAATGTGTAAACAACAATTAATCTTCAATAACCAATTCAATAATTTATTACTTTGACTTAATACAATGTTGCGATCAATATTCGATCGCACCCTTTAGACATATCAATCACTGTAAATGTGTAAACAACAATTAATCTTCAATACTCAATTCAATAATTCATTACTTTGACTTAATACAATGTTGCGATCAATATTCGATCGCACCCTTTAGACATATCAATCACTGTAAATATGTAAACAACAATTAATCTTCAATACACTATACAATAATTCATTACTTTAACCTAATACAATGTTGCAATCAATTGTCGATCGCACCATTTAGGCATATCAATCACTGAAATTGTGTATACAACAATTAATCTTCAACAACCAATTCAATAATTCATTTCTTTGACTTAATATAATGTTGCGATCAATATTCGATCGCACCCTTTAAACACATAATCATTGAAAATGAGTAAAGAACAATTAATCTTCAATAACCAATTCAATAATTCGTTTCTTTGACTTAATACAATGTTGCGATCAATATTCGATCGCACCCTTTAAACACACAATCACTGAAAATGTGTAAACAACAAATAATGTTCAATAACCAATTCAATAAATCATTACTTTGACTTAATACAATGTTGCGATCAATATTCGATCGCACCCTTTAGACATATCAATCACTGTAAATGTATAAACAACAATTAAGTTTTTATAACCAATTCAATAATTCATTACTTTGACTTAATACAATGTTGCGATCTATATTCTATCGCACCCTTTAGACATATCAATCACTAAAAATGTGTTAACAACAATTAATCTTCAATATACAATTCAATAATTCATTACTTAACTTAATACAATGTTGCAATTAATTGTCGATCGCACCCTTTAGACATATCAATCACTGAAAATGTATAAACAACAATTAATCTTTAATAACCAATTCAATAATTCATTACTTCGACTTAATACAATGTTGCGATCAATATTCGATCGCACCCTTTGGAACCACAATAATTGAATATGTGTAAACAACAATTAATCTTCAAAAACCAATTTAAAATTTATTTACTTTGACTTAAACAATGTTGCTATCAATATTCGATCGCACCCTTTGGACATATCAAACACTTTAAATGTGTAAACAACAATTAAACATCAATAACCAATTCAATAAGTCATTACTTTAACTTAATACAATATTTCTATCCATTGTCGATCGCACCCTTTAGACATATCAATCACACAAAATGTGTAAACAACAATTTATCATCACTAACCAATTCAATATTTCATAAGTTTAACTTAATACAATTTGGCGTTCAATTATCGATCGTACCCTATAGACATATCAATCTCTGAAAATGTGTAAACAATAATTAATCTTCAATAACCAATTCAATAATTCATTACTTTGACTTAATACAATGTTGCGATCAATATTCGATCGCACCCTTTAGACAAATCAATCACTAAAAATGTGTAAACAACAATTAAATATCTATCACAAATTCAATTTTTCATTACTTTAACTTAATACAATGTTGCGATCAATTATCGATCGCACCCTCTATACATATCAATCACTAAAACTGTGTAAACAACAATTGAAATAACCAATTTAATAATTCATTACTTTGACTTAATACAATGTTGCGATTCATATTCGATCGCACCCTTTAGACATATCAATCACTGTAAATGTGTAAACAACAATTAATCTTCAATACCCAATTCAATAATTATTACTTTGTCTTAATACAACGTTGCGATCAATATTCGATCGCGCCCTTTAGACATATCAATCACTGTAAATGTGTAAACAACAATTAATCTTCAATACACTATACAATAATTCATTACTTTAACTTAATACAATGTTGCAATCAATTGTCGATCGCACCATTTAGGCATATCAATCACTGAAAATGTGTAAACAACAATTAATCTTCAACGACCAATTCAATAATTCATTTCTTTGACTTAATATAATGTTGCGAATAATATTCTACCGCACCCTTTAAACACACAATCATTGAAAATGTGTAAAGAACAATTAATCTTCAACAACCAATTCAATAATTCATTACTTTGACTTAATACAATGTTGCGATCAATATTCGATCGCATCCTTTGGACATATCAATCACTATAAATGTGTAAACAACAATTAATCTTAAATACCCAATAATAATTCAATAATTTTAACGATCAATTGTCGATCGCACCCTTTAGACAAATCAATCACTGAAAATGTGTAAACAATAGTTAATGTTCAATAACCAATTCAATAATTCATTAATTTGACTTAATACAATGTTGCGATCAATATTCGATCGCACCCTTTAGACATATAAATCACTGTAAATGTGTGAACGACAATTAAGTTTGAAAAACTAATTCAATAATTCAATACTTTGACTTAATACAATGTTGAGATTAATATTTGATCGCTCCCTTAAGACATATCAATCACTGTAAATGTGTAAAAAACAATTAATCTTCAATACACAATTCAATAATTCATTACTTTAACTGAATACAATGTTGCCATCAATTTTCGATCGCACCCTTTAGGCATATCAATCACTTAAAATGTGTAAACAATTATTAATCTTAAATAACTAATTCAATAACTTATTACTTTGACTTGATACAATGTTGCGATCAATATTCGATTGCACCCTTTAGACACACAATCACTGAAAATGTGTAAACAACAATGAATCTTCAATAACCAATTCAATAATTCATTACTTTGACTTAATACAATGTTGCGATCAATATTCGATCGCACGCTTTAGACATATCAATCACTATAAATGTGTAAACAACAATTAATCTTCAATACCCAATTCAATAATTCATTACTTTAACTTACCTAAATGTTACAATCAATTGTCGATCGCACCCTTTAGACAAATCAATCACTGAAAATGTGTAAACAACAATTAATGTTCAATAACCAATTCAATAATTCATTACTTTGATTTAATACAATGTTGCGATCAATATTCGATCGTACCCTTTAGACGTATCAATCACTGTAAATGTGTAAACAATAATTAAGTTTTATAACCAATTCAATAATTCATTACTTTGACTTAATACAATGTTGCGATAAATATTCGATCGCACACTTTAGACATATAAATCACTGTCAATGTGTAAACAACAATTAATCTTCAATACACAATTCAATAATACAATGTTGCAATTAATTGTCGATCATACCCTTTAGACATATCTATCATTGAAGATGTGTAAACAACAATTAATCTTCTATAACCAATTCAGTAATTCCTTACTTCGACTTAATACAATGTTGCGATAAACATTCGATCGCACCCTTTAGACACACAATCACTGAAAATGTGTAAACAATAATTAATCTTCAAAAACCAATTCAATAATTTGTTACTTTGACTTATGACAATGTTGGGATCAATATTCGATTGCACCCTTTAGACATATAAATCACTTAAAATGTGTAAACAGCAATTACTCTTCTATAACCAATTCAGTAATTCATTACTTTAACTTAATACAATGTTGCGATCAATATTGGATCGCACCCTTTAGACACACAATCTGATACGGCAACAACTCAAGAACTAAGTATGAATCACCTCCGAATCAATAGATGTTCCCAAACCTAAATTCAATCAATCTACAAGAACCCTTCACCCCCAAAACAGCAAGGAATTGGTAACAAAGAGTATAGAATGTGAAAGAATTGAATTAACGCCACAAGTCAATACTTACTTGATAAGTTGAATCAATCCTTAAAGTAAAATAGTCTGGAATCAAACCTTTCCACTCTCAAAATAATGTTTTAATCAAGTCCTCCACCAACGCACATAAAGAAGGGTTTAAATACCCTTTACAAATGAAACCCTAAAAATCTTAAAGGCTGGGCTATTAATCAGAGGCCCAACACTAATTAATTCATGCACATGACTTTTAAGTGAGGCACATGCATATTAAATACAGATCAGAATATTTTAAAGCCCAACATAATAAAATAAAAGAAGCCCAGATATTCATTTAAAGATAGTTAAGCCTAAGCCCATTTGAATAGACTTCTGCTTCAGATATTTGGCCAAGTGTTTAGCCTTCTAGACTTGGTTACTCTAATGCGCATAAACACCTCGGCATCTCTTTAAGTTCTTCCCCAAGCTTGATCATCATATCCTCTTGAAGTTCTTGTGAAATCAATGCTTGTACATAAATCTGAACTCGTGCTTTGAGTTTAGAAGAGCGTGATCTTGTAATTGGACCTGCTGGCATCATCAAGACTTCATCATTGCTTTGGTGAGTTGCATCATTCCCTCCCTCTTCAAAAGGATTCGACCTCGAATTAGAACCTACATTGATAAAAGGAGACAAATCAGAAACATTGAAAGTAGCACTAACACCATACTCACCTGGTAAATCCACCCTATAGGCATTATCATTTATGCGCTCAAGTACTTGGAAAGGACCATCGCCTCTAGGATCGAGCTTCGACTTTCTTTGCTTAGGAAATCTTTCCTTCCGGAAATGTGCCCAAACCCAATCTCCAGGTTCAAACTTCATCACCCTACGCCCTTGGTTGGCCTTTTGAGCATACTTCTTGTTCTTGTCCTCAATGTGCTGACTAGCTTTCTCATGTATTGTTTTAACCACTTTTACTCTTTACTGCCCATCTATATTAACAATCTCATTCAATGGTAAAGGCATTAAATCCAATGGAGTTAATGGGTTAAAACCATAAACAATCTCAAATGGAGAATAACCTGTAGAAGAATGTATGCTCCTATTGTAAGCAAACTCTATCAGAGGTAAACAATCTTCCCAAGTTTTAAAATTTTTACCCACAACAGCATGCAATAAAGAGCCTAAAGTTTGATTAACCACTTCAGTTTGGCCATCAGTTTGAGGATGACAAGTAGTAGAAAATAACAACTTAGTCCCCAATTTACCCCATAAAACACGCCAAAAGTGGCTTAAGAATTTAGAATCTCTGTCAGAAACAATTGTTTTAGGAATGCCATGCAATCTAACCACATCCCTAAAGAACAAATCAGCAATATGTGTAGCATCATCAGATTTATGACATGCAATAAAATGAGCCATTTTACTAAATCTATCCACTACAACAAATATGCTATCACAACCTTTCCTGGTCCTAGGTAATCCTAACACAAAATCCATAGAGATATCAACCCAAGGACTATTAGGAACAGGTAGAGGGGTGTACAACCCGTGAGGCTTCACCTTGGATTTGGCTTGCCTACATGCTATACAACTAGAGCAAACTCTCTCAACATCCTTTTTCATGTTAGGCCAATAAAAATGCTCTTGTAATATATCAAGTGTTTTAGCAATACCAAAATGTCCCATCAAACCACCATTATGAGACTCCTTAACAAGCAATTCACACATAGAACATGTAGGAATACAAAGCTTGTTATCTTTAAATAAATACCCATCATTCCTATAAAACTTCTTAAAGGCAACTTCTTCGCATGCATCATACACATTGGCAAAATCAGAATCTAATTTATACAATTCTTTTATATACTCAAATCCAATCAGCTTAGACTAAGAGAAGAGATCAGAGCATACCTTCTAGATAATGCATCAGCAATCACATTTTCTTTACCTTGTTTGTATTGCACAACATATGGGAAAGTCTCTATGAACTCTAGCCACTTAGCATGCCTTTTATTCAACTTACCTTGGCCTTTAAGGTGCTTCAAACTTTCATGGTCAGTGTGAATCACGAATTTCTTAGGCCATAGATAATGCTGCCAGGTTTGTAGAGCTCTCACCAATGCATACAACTTCTTATCGTAAGTTGAATAATTCAACTAAGCACCATTCAACTTCTCACTAAAGTAAGCAATAGGTCGCTTTCCCTACAACAAAACAGCACCAATACCTATACCAGAGGCATCACACTCTATTTCAAAAGAAGAAGAAAAATCAGGTAAACTCAAAATAGGAGTAGAACAAAGTTTATCTTTCAAAGTATTGAAAGCATGTTCCTGCGCCTCACCCCAAATAAACCTACCTCCTTTTTAACAATCTCTGTCAATGGGGCTGCTATAGAGCTAAAATCCTTGACAAATCTCCTGTAAAAACTAGCAAGTCCATGAAAAGATCTTACCTGAGAAATACTTGTAGGTCGTGGCCACTCCTTGATTGCCTTGACCTTCTCTTGGTCCACCTCAACCCCATTAGAAGAAACAACATAACCAAGAAAAGTAACACGATCCATGCAAAATGTACACTTTTTCAACTTCGCATACAACTTTTCTGCCCTAAGTGCATCTAACACAGACTTAAGATGCTCAAAATGTTCATCAATGCTTTTGCTATAAATCAGTATGTCATCAAAATATACCACAACAAATCTACCAATAAAAGATCTCAACACATGATTCATCAATCTCATGAAAGTGCTAGGGGCATTAGTTAACCCAAAAGGCATTACCATCCACTCATATAAACCATGTTTTGTTTTAAAAGCAGTTTTCCACTCATCACCAATTTTCATTCTAATCTGATGGTAACCACTCATTAAATCAATCTTGGTAAATACACAAGCACCATGTAATTCATCAAGCATATCTTCTAACCTAGGTATAGGATGACGATACTTTACCGTCATCTTATTAACAGCTCTGCAATCTACACACATGCGCCAACTCCCATCCTTCTTAGGTACTAGAATAACCGGTACGGCACAAGGACTCAAACTTTCTCTTATGTGTCCCTTTTGCAACAACTCTTGAACCTGCTTTTGGATTTCCTTAGTTTCTTCTGGGTTAGCTCTATAAGCTGGTCTGTTTGGAATTTGTGCTCCGGGCATGAAATCAATTTGATGCTCTATTCCCCTAATAGGTGGCAACTCCTTGGGCAGGTCCTCAGGAAAAAGGTCTCCATATTCCTGCAACAAAGAAACAACACAACTAGGCAAACTTGGGTCAAGGTCAGATTCATTAAAGTAAGCTTCCTTGTATAAGAGTACAAACAAGCATCGACTTTCCTTATAAGCAACCCTTACATCTCTCATTTTTGCATAGAAGTTTTGTTTTTTTCTGCCTTCTCTCTCATTTGGGCCTATTAATTGAATTTCTTTTTAGGCCTCTTTCCCCTCTTTTCTTCTCTCATTCTCTGCCTCACCGTCTCTCTTTTCTTTTATTTTCAATTTCTGCTCTCCTTTTGCAAGGCTCTCAGCCTTCCCCTCAATTTTCGTCAATTATTGTTTTTCTTGAGTCTTTTCAGCCTTCCTTTGTTGCATTGCTTCCATACTTCTTTTCAATTGCATTTGGTCTTCATAGACCTCTTTTGGTAACAATGGTGCAAGAACATACTTCTGATCCCCCATGGAAAATGAGTACCTATTCTTAATCCATCATGTAACACTCTCCTATCATATTGCCAAGGTCTACCAAGCAATAAATGACTTGCATGCATAGGTACAACATCACAAAGAACTTGATCAGAATACTTACCAATGGAGAAATTCACAAGAACTTGTTTATTCACCTTGATTTCTCCCATGTCATTCAACCATTGCAGCCTATACGGTCTTGGATGCCTCAAACAATCCAACCCCAGTTTTTCTACCATCATTGTGCTAGCTACATTAGTGCAACTTCCCCCATCAATTATCAGGCTACAAATTTTTTCATTCACTAGGCACCTAGAGTGAAAAATATTTTCTCTTTGCTCAAATCCATCTTCCCTTGCTTGTGCATTCAAAACACGCCTAGTAACAAGTAATTCACCCCTGGGTGTATCCTCAACTTCCACATCTAAATAATCCTCCAATTCAGGCATTGAATCAGAATCATTTTCATCACTACCCTCATCTTCTGAAATAACTTCCCCAGTTCTTACAATCATTGTTTTCTTATTCGGACATTGAGAAGCAATATGACCAACACCAAGACATTTAAAGCATTTAATAGATCTATGCTTTACAGAATTGGAATGAGAAGAACTAGAAGTTTTTAAAGTACCTTTCAGATCTGTCTTGTTCTTCTCTTCTTTTGACTTATCCTTGTACTTCTCATCTTTCTTGGACCATTTGGAGTTCCAACTTGCTGTAGAGCTTGAATAAGAAGTCTTGCTGGGCCCTTTGTACTTGAGCTGCTTCTCTATCTTCATAGCCATGTTCACCATCTCCTCTAACTCAACGTAATGGTGTAGCTCAATGACGTTTGCTATGTCTTTATTTAAACCAGTCAAGAAATGTGCCATGGTTGCCTCCCTATCTTCTTCTACATTCGCCCTAATCATGGCTATCTCCATCTCCTTATGGTATTCTTCAACACTTCTAGTGCCTTGTCTCAAAGTTTGGAGCTTTTGATGTAGCTCCCTATAAAAGAAGCTAGGTACAAATCTTTTCTTCATTACCCTCTTCATCTCAGCCCAAGTCTCAATAGGATCCTCTCCATTCCTTCTTCTATTCAAAACAAGCTGATCCCACCAAACAAGTGCATAGTTATGGAATTCCACAGCAGCCAGCTTCACCTTCTTTCTTCTGAGAAGTTATGACATTCAAAAATCATTTCTACCATTCTCTCCCATTCCAAATAAGTTTCTGGATCATTTTTGCCTTGGAAAGAGGGTATTTTCATCTTAATACTACCCAAGTTTCTATCAACATGTTCAACTCTATCTTCTCTCCTTGCATTAATTCGACCCCTATAACCTCTTCCTCTTCCTCTATCATTTCTTGCTCCCGTTCTGTCAAATCTAGCCCTATTCCATTCTTCTTCATCCCTCCTATCTTCATATTCATCCTCATAGTCTGAAGGCACTAGAGTTAGTTCCCGTTCATTTCGCCTTCTTACTGCACCATTAGTTGGAGTCTCTCTTTGCAACCTCTAATGGCCTGATCTTGCCTATCAAATTTATCACTAACATCTCTGAACATGTTCTCAATCCTTTGGAACTGTTGTTGCATTGCCTGCAATGTAAAGAATGTGGTTTGCTTAGCCTCACTATTCTTTTCCTCCTTGTCACTACTTTTAACTTCATTTGAAGCACTCATGATGTAAAACCTGCAGGAAAAAAAATTATAATAGTTCCTCACACACTCACTCACGTGTTTCACTCCAAGTCAGAATGGATACCCTCGTGTTTCACTCAAAAATATGGCTTTTACCCTCAATGAGCTCACCTACTCTTGCCTTTTCCCACTCTAGATTCAAGCACAGTTTTACTTGTCCAGATTGAGTTCTACTAACCAATAAGCATAACAGCAACACAATTCAATAGAAGGAAAGAAAGAATACCTAAAGAAATGAAGAAAGCACAAAACTAGATGCAATTTACTGTTAAGATGAAAAAAATAAAAGAAAAGAAAAAAAACTGTCAAAATATTAGTCACATACGAGATGAAGAAAATGTATGTGGACGATTTTTTTTTAAAGGAAATTGAGCCTGGAATGAAATAATTCTAAGAGAGAATAAGAACAAACAAGAAGAAAGAGATTATGAATGGTTTAAACAATGTGAGTTTCTCTTCTGGTCTTCTTTTTTTTTCAATTTTTTTTTCACTATTTTTCTTTTAGATTTTTTTTTTCACGTTTTTTTTTCTTTTTTTTTTCAGAGTTCCACACTTTTTTTTTCCTCTGATTTTTTCCCACGAATTTTTTTTCTTTCTTTTTTTTTTCTTTATTTATAAACAGCTGAAATAACAATACCAGAAAATAACTGATAGAAATTTAAAGAAAAAAAAGATTGAATTTAACCTAGGCTCTGATACCAAAAATGATACGGCAACAACTCAAGAACTAAGCATGAATCACCTCCGAATCAATAGATGTTCCCAAACCTAAATTCAATCAATCTACAAGAACCCTTCACCCCCAAAACAGCAAGGAATTGGTAACAAAGAGTATAGAATGTGAAAGAATTGAATTAACGCCACAAGTCAATACTTACTTGATAAGTTGAATCAATCCTTAAAGTAAAATAGTCTGGAATCAAACCTTTCCACTCTCAAAATAATGTTTTAATCAAGTCCCCCACCAACACATAAAGAAGGGTTTAAATACCCTTTACAAATGAAACCCTAAAAATCTTAAAGGCTGGGCTATTAATCAGAGGCCCAACACTAATTAATTCATGCACATGACTTTTAAGTGAGGCACATGCATATTAAATATAGATCAAAATATTTTAAAGCCCAACATAATAAAATAAAAGAAGCCCAGATATTCATTTAAAGATAGTTAAGCCTAAGCCCATTTGATTAGACTTCTGCTTCAGATATTTGGCCAAGTGTTTAGCCTTCTAGACTTGGTTCCTCTAATGTGCATAAACACCTCGGCATCTCTTTAAGTTCTTTTCCAAGCTTGATCATCATATCCTCTTGAAGTTCTTGTGAAATCAATACTTGTACATAAATCTGAACTCGTGCTTTGAGTTTAGAAGAGCGTGATCTTGTAATTGGACCTGCTGGCATCATCAAGACTTCATCATTGCTTTGGTGAGTTGCATCACAATCACTGAAAAATGTGTAAACAATAATTAATCTTCAAAAACCAATTCAATAATTCGTTACGTTGACTTAAGACAATGTTGCGATCAATATTCGATCGCACCCTTTAGACATATCAATCACTGAAAATGTGATAACAACAATTAAACATCAATAACCAATTAAATAATTCGTTACTTTGACTTAATTTAATATTGCGATCAATATTTGATTGCACCCTTTAAAAATATCAATCACTGTAAATGTGTAAACAACAATTACTCATTAAAACCCAATTCAATAATTCATTACTTTAACTTAATACAATTTTGCCATCAATTTTTGATCGCACCCTTTAGGCATATCAATCACTAAAAATGTGTAAACAATAATTAATCTTAAATAACTAATTCAATAATTTATTACTTTGACTTGATACAATGTTGCGATCAATATTCGATTGCACCCTTTAGACACACAATCATTAAAAATGTGTAAACAACAAAAAATCTTCAATAATCAATTAAATAATTCGTTACTTTGACTTAATACAATGTTGCGATCAATATTCGATCGCACCCTTTAGTCATATCAATAACTAAATATGTGTAAACAATAATTAAATATCAATAACCAATTCAATTATTCATTACTTTAACTTAATACATTGTTGCGATCAATTGTCGATCGCACCCTCTAGACATATCAATCACTGAAAATGTGTAAACAAAAATTAATCTTCAATAGCCAATTCAATAATTCATTACTTTGACTTTATACAATGTTGCGATCCATATTCGATCGCACCATCTAGACATATCAATCACAGTATATGTGTAAACAACAATTAATCTTCAATAACCAAATCAATAATTCATTACTTTGACTTAATACAATGTTGCGATCAATTGTCAATCGCACCCTTTAGACACACAATCAATGAAAATGTGTAAACAACAATTAATCTTCAATAACCAATTCAATAATTCATTTTTATAACTTAATACATTGTTGCGATCAATATTTGATCTCACCCTTTAGACATATCAATCACTGAAAATGTGTAAAGAAAAATTAAAAATCAATAACCAATTCAATAAGTCATTACTTTAACTTAATACAATTTTGGGATCAATTGTCGATCGCACCCTTTAGACATATAAATCACTGAAAATAACAACAATTAAATATCAATAACCAATTCAATAATTCATTACTTTAACTTAAGACACTATTGCGATTCATTATCGATAGCAACCTCTAGACATATCAATCAATAAAAAATGTGTAAACAACAATTAAACTTCAATAACCAATTCAATAATTCATTACTTTGACTTAATACAATGTTCCGATCAATATTCGATCGCACTCTTCGTACATATCAATCACTTTAAAATGTAAACAATAATTAAATTTTTATAACCAATTAAATAATTCATTACTTTGACTTAATATAATGATGCGATCAATATTCGAACGCACCCTTTAGACATATCAATCACTGAAAATCTGTAAACCACAATTAAACATCAATAACCAATTCAATAATTCATTACTTTGACTTAATACAATGTTGCGATCAATATTCGATATCACCCTTTAGACATATAAATCACTGTAAATGAGTTTACAACAATTAATCCTCAATAACCAATTCAATAATTCATTACTTTGACTAAATACAATGTTACGATCAATTGTCGATCGCACCCTTTAGACACACATCACTGAAAATGTGTAAACAACAATTAATCTTCTATAACCAATTCAATAATTCATTACTTTGACTTAATACAGTGTTGCGATCAATATTCGATCGCACCCTTTAGACATATCAATCACTCTAAATGTGTAAACACCAATTAATCTTTAATACCCAATTCAATAATTCATTACTTTAACTTAATACAATGTTGCGATCAATATTCGATCGCACCCTTTAGACATATCAATCAATAAAAATGTGTAAACAACAATTAATCTTCAATAACCAATTCAACAATTCATTTATTTGACTTAATACAATGTTGCGATCAATATTCGATTGCACCCTTTAGACATATCAATCACTATAAATGTGTAACAACAATTAATCTTCAATAACCGATTCAATAATTCATTACTTTAACTTAATACAATGTTGCGATCAATATTCGATCACACCCTTTAAACATAGCAATCACTGTAAATGTGTAAACAACAATAAATTTTAAATAAGAAATTCCATAATTCATTACTTTGACTTAATACAATGTTGATATCAATATTCAATCGCACCCTTTAGACATATCAATCATTGAAAATGTGTAAACAACAAATAAACAATAATAACCACTTCAATAATTCATTACTTTAACATAATACAATGTTGCGATCAATTGTTAATCGCACCATTTAGCCATATCTATCACTGTAAACGTGTAAAAAACAATTAATCTTTAATAACTAATTCAATAATTCATTACTTTAACATAATATAATGTTATGATCAAAATTCGTTCAAACCCTTTAGAAATATCAATCACTGTAAATGTGTAAACAATAATAAATTTTCCATAACATATTCAATAATTCGTTACTTTCACTTAATACAATGTTGCAATCAATATTCAATCGCACTCTTTAGACATATCAATCACTGAAAATGTGTAAACAACAATTTAACACTAATAACCAATTCAATAATTCATTAATTTTACTAAGTACAATGTTGCGATCAATTGTCGATGGCACCCTTTAGACATATCTATCAGAGAAAATGTGTGAACAACAATTTATCTTCAATTACCAATTCAATAATCCATTACTTTAACTTAATACAATGTTGCGATCAATTGTCGATCGCATCCTTTAGACATATCAATCACTGAAAAAGTGTAAACAGCAATTAATCTTCAATAACCAACTCAATAATTCATTACTTTGACTTTATACAGGGTTGCGATCAATATTCGATTGCACCCTTTAGACATATCAATCACTGTAAATATGTAAATAACAATTAATCTTCAATTACCAATTCAATAATTCATTACTTTAACTTAATACAATGTTGCGATCAATATTTGATCACACAATTTAGAAATATCAATCACTTTAAATGTGTAAACAACAATTATGTTTCAATAACCAATTCAATAATTCATTACTTTGACTTAACACAATGTTGAGATCAATATTTAATTGCACCCACTAGACATATCAATCACTGTAAATGTGTAAACAACAATTAATCTTCAATAACAAATTCATTAATTCATTACTTGAACTTAATACAACGTTGCGATCAATATTCGATCACACCCTTTAGACATATCAATCACTGAAAATGTGTAAACAAAAATTAAACATCAATAATCAATTCAATAATTCATTACTCTAACTTAATACAATATTGCAATCAATTGTCAATCGCACCCTTTAGACATTTCAGTCACTGAAAATGTTTAAACAACAATTAATCTTCAGTAACCAATTCAATAATTTATTACATTGACTTAATACAATGTTGCGATTCTCTTCTCCAATCAATCTAAACTAAACAACAATTAATCTTCAATAACCAATTCAATAATTCATTACTTTCACTTAATACAATGTTGCGATCAATTGTCGATCTCATCCTTTAGACATACCAATCACCCAAAATGTGTAAACAACAATTAATCTTCAATAACCAATTCAACAATTCATTACTTTGACTTAATACAATGTTGCAATCAATATTCGATTGCACCCTTTAGACATATGAATCACTGTAAATGGGTAAACAACAATTAATCTTAAATAACCAATTCAATAGTTCATTACTTTAACTTAATACAATATTGCGATCAATATTCGATAGCACCCTTTAGACATATCAATCACTGTAAATGTGTAAACAACAATTAATTTTCAATAACCAATTCAATAATTCATTACTTTGAATTAATACAATGTTGCGATTAATATTCAATCGCACCATTTAGATATATCAATCAAGGAAAATGTTTAAACAACAATTAAACACCAATAACCAATTCCATAATTCATTACTTTAACTTAGTACAATGTTGCGATCAATTGTCGATTGCACCCTTTAGACATATCAATCACTATAAATGTGTAAAAAACAATTAATGTTCAATAATTCATTACTTTATCTTAATACAATGTTGGGATCTATTGTCGATTGCACCCTTTAGACATATCAATCAGTAAAAATGTGTTTACAACAATTAATCTTCAATAACCATTTCAAAAATTCATTAATTTAACTTAATCCAATGTTGCGATAAATTGTCGATCGCACCCTTTAGACATATCAATCACTGTAAATGTGTAAACAACAATTAATCTTTAATAACCAATTCAATTATTCATTACATTAACTTTATACAATGTTGCGATCAAAATTCGATCGCACCCTTTAGACATATCAATCACTAAAAAAGTGTAAACAACAATTAATCTTCAATAACAAATTCAATAAATCATTACTTTTACTTAGTACTATGCTGAGATCAATATTCAATCCCAGCATTTAGACATATCAATCACTTAAAATGTGTAAACAAAACTTAATCTTCAATAACCAATTCAATAATTCATTACTTTGACTTAATACAATGTTGCGATCAATATTCGATCACAACCTTTAGATATATCAATCACACTAAATGTGTAAACAACAATTAATCATCAATAACCATTTCTATAATTCATTACTTTGACTTCAGACAATGTTGCGATCAATATTCGATCGCACCCTTTAGACATATCAATCATTGTAAATGTGTAAACAATAATTAATCTTCAATAACAAATTCAATAATTCATTTATTTGACTTATACAATGTTGCGATCAATACTCGATAGCGACCTTTAGATATATCAATTACTGGAAATGTGTAAACAACAATTAATCTTCAATAATCAATTCAATAATTCATTACTTTCACTTAATACAATGTTGCAATCAATATTCTATCGCACCCTTTAGATATATCAAAAACTTATAATGTGTAAACAAAAATTAATCTTCAATAACCAATTCAATAATTCATTACTTTGACTTAATACAATGTTGCGATCAATATTCGATCGCACCTTTTACACATATTAATCACTGTAAATGTGTAAACAACAATTAATCTTCAATAACCAATTCAATAATTCATTACTTTAACTTTATACATTGTTGCGATCAATATTCAATCGCACCTTTTAGACACATCAATCACTGTAAATGTATAAACAACAATTAATCTTTAATAACCAATTCAATAATTAATTTCTATACTTAATACAAAGGTGCGATCAATATTCAATCGCACCATTTAGACATATCAATCAATGAAAATGTGTAAATAGAAATTACTCTTCAATAACCAATTCAATAATTCATTGCTTTAACTTAATACAACGTTGCGATCAATTGTCGATCGCACCCTTTAGATATATCAATGACTAAAAAAGTGTAAACAACAATTAATCTTCAATAACTAATTCAATAATTCATTACTTTAACTTAGTAAAATGTTGCGATCAATATTCAATCGCACCATTTAGACATATCAATCACTGAAAATGTGCAAGCAATACTTAATCTTCAATAACCAATTCAATAATTCGTTACTTTGACTTAATACAATCTTGCGATCAATATTCGATCGCACCCCTTAGAAATATCAATAACTAAAAATGTGTAAACAACAATTAATCTTCAATAAACAATTCAATAACTCATTTATTGGACTTAATACAATGTTGCGATCAATATTCGATCACACCCTTTAGATATATCAATCACTGAAAATGTGTAAACAACAATTAATGTTCAATAACCAATTCAATAATTCAATACTTTGACTTAATACAATGTTGCGATCAATATTCGATCGCACCCTTTAGACATATCTATGACATAAAATGTGTAAACAACAATTAATCTTTAATAATAATTCAATAATTCATTACTTTAACTTAGTACAATGTTGCGATCAATTGTTGATGGCACCCTTAAGACATATCTATCACAGAAAATTTTTAAAACAATAATTGATCTTCAATTACCAATTCAATATTCCATTACTTTAACTTAATACAATGTTGCGATCAATTGTCGATCGCATCCTTTAGACATATCAATCACTGAAAATGTGTAAACAACAATTAATCTTCAATAACCAATTCAACAATTCATTAATTTGACTTAATACAATGTTGCGATCAATATTCGATTGCACCCTTTAGACATATCAATCACTATAAATGTGTAACAACAATTAATCTTCAATAACCGATTCAATAATTCATTACTTTAACTTAATACAATGTTGCGATCAATATTCGATCACACCCTTTAAACATATCAATCACTGTAAATGTGTAAACAACAATAAATTCAATAAGAATTCCATAATTCATTACTCTGACTTAATACAATGTTGATATCAATATTTAATCGCACCCTTTAGACATATCAATCATTGAAAATGTGTAAACAACAAATAAACAATAATAACCAATTCAATAATTCATTACTTTAACTTAATACAATGTTGCGATCAATTGTTAATCGCACCATTTAGCCATATCTATCACTGTAATTGTGTAAAAAACAATTAATCTTTAATAACTAATTCAATAATTCATTACTTTAACATAATATAATGTTATGATCAAAATTCGTTCAAACCCTTTAGAAATATCAATCACTGTAAATGTGTAAACAATAATAAATTTTCCATAACAAATTCAATAATTCATTACTTTCACTTAATACAATGTTGCAATCAATATTCAATCGCACCCTTTAGACATATCAATCACTGAAAATGTGTAAACAACAATTTAACACTAATAACCAATTCAATAATTCATTAATTTTACTAAGTACATTTCAGCGGTCAATTGTCGATGGCACCCTTTAGACATATCTATCAGAGAAAATGTGTGAACAACAATTTATCTTCAATTACCAATTCAATAATCCATTACTTTAACTTAATACAATGTTGCGATCAATTGTCGATCGCATCCTTTAGACATATCAATCACTGAAAAAGTGTAAACAGCAATTAATCTTCAATAACCAATTCAATAATTCATTACTTTGACTTTATACAGGGTTGCGATCAATATTCAATTGCACCCTTTAGACATATCAATCACTGTAAATATGTAAATAACAATTAATCTTCAATTACCAATTCAATAATTCATTACTTTAACTTAATACAATGTTGCGATCAATATTTGATCACACAATTTAGAAATATCAATCACTTTAAATGTGTAAACAACAATTAAGTTTCAATAACCAATTCAATAATTCATTTCTTAGACTTAACACAATGTTGAGATCAATATTTAATTGCACCCACTAGACATATCAATCACTGTAAATGTGTAAACAACAATTAATCTTCAATAACAAATTCATTAATTCATTACTTGAACTTAATACAACGTTGCGATCAATATTCGATCACACCCTTTAGACATATCAATCACTGAAAATGTGTAAACAAAAATTAAACATCAATAATCAATTCAATAATTCATTACTCTAACTTAATACAATATTGCAATCAATTGTCAATCGCACCCTTTAGACATTTCAGTCACTGAAAATGTTTAAACAACAATTAATCTTCAGTAACCAATTCAATAATTTATTACATTGACTTAATACAATGTTGCGATCAATATTCGATCGCGTTCTTTAGACATATCAATCTTTGTAAACGTGTAAACAACAATTAATCTTCAGTACCCAATTCAATAACTCATTACTTAAACTTAGTACAATGTTGCGTTGAATTGTTCGATCATTGTCGACAGATAGACATCAATTGAAAAATGTGTAAAAAAAATTAATCTTCAACTACCAATTCAATAATTCATTACTTTAACTTAATACAATGTTGCGATCAATTGTCGATCTCATCCTTTAGACATACCAATCACACAAAATGTGTAAACAACAATTAATCTTCAATAACCAATTCAATAGTTCATTATTTTAACTTAATACAATGTTGCGATCAATATTCGATAGCACCCTTTAGACATATCAATCACTGTAAATGTGTAAACAACAATTAATTTTCAATAACCAATTCAATAATTCATTACTTTGACTTAATACAATGTTGCGATTAATATTCAATCGCACCCTTTAGATATATCAATCAAGGAAAATGTTTAAACAACAATTAAACACCAATAACCAATTCCATAATTCATTACTTTAACTTAGTACAATGTTGCGATCAATTGTCGATTGCACCCTTTAGACATATCAATCACTATAAATGTGTAAAAAACAATTAATGTTCAATAATTCATTACTTTATCTTAATACAATGTTGGATCTATTGTCGATTGCACCCTTTAGACATATCAATCAGTAAAAATGTGTACAACAATTAATCTTCAATAACCATTTCAAAAATTCATTAATTTAACTTAATACAATGTTGCGATCAATTGTCGATCGCACCCTTTAGACATAGCAATCACTGTAAATGTGTAAACAACAATTAATCTTTAATAACCAATTCAATTATTCATTACTTTAACTTTATACAATGTTGCGATCAAAATTCGATCGCACCCTTTAGACATATCAATCACTGAAAATGTGTAAACCAAAATTAAATATCAATAACCAATTCAATAATTCATTACTTTAACTTAATACAATGTTGCGATCAACTGTCAATAGCACCTTTTAGACATATCAGTCACTGAAAATGTGTAAATAATAGTTAATCTTCAATAACTTATTCAATAATTCATTAAATTGACTTAATACAATGTTGCGATCAATATTCGATCGCACCCTTTAGAAATATCAATCATTGCAAATGTGTAAACAACTATTAATCTTCAATACCCAATTCAATAATTCATTACTTTGACTTAATACAATGTTGCGATTAATATTCGATCCCACCCTTTAGACATATTAATCACTGAGAATGTGTAAACAACAATTAATCTTCAATAACCAATTAAATAATTCATTACATTGACTTAATACAATGGTGTGATCAATTGTCGATCGTACATTTTAGACATATCAATCACTAAAAATGTGTAAACAACAATTAATCTTCAATAAAAAATTTAATAATTCATTACTTTCACTTAATACAATGTTGCGATCAATTGTCGATCGCACCCTTTAGATATATCAATCACTGAAAACGTGTAAAGCACAATTTAACATCAATAACCAATTCAATAATTCATTACTTTAACTTACTACAATGTTGCAATCAATTGTCGAACGCACTCTTTAGACAAATCAATCGTTGGAAATATGTAAACAACAATTAAACATCAATAACCAATTCAATAATTTATTACTTTAACTTAATACAATGTTGTGATCAGTTGTCGATCGAACCCTTTAGACATATCAATCACCCAAAATGTGTAAAGACAATTAATCTTCAATAATCAATTCAATAATTCATTACTTTATTTTAATACAATGTTGTGATCTATACTCGATCGCACCATTTAGACATATCAATCACTCTAAATGTGTAAACAACAAGTAAACTTCAATACCCAATTCAATAACTCATTACATTAACTTAATACAATGTTGCGATCAATTGTCGATCGCACCCTTTAGACATATCAATCACTCAAAATGTGATAACAACAATTTATCTTTAATAACCAATTCAATAATTCTTTACTTGGACTTAATACAATGTTGCGATCAATATTCGATCGCGCCCTTTAGACATATAAATCAATGTAAATTGGTAAACAACAATTACTCTTCAATAACCAATTCAATAATTCATTATTTTGACTTAATACAATTTTGCGATCAATATTCGATCGCACCCTTTAGACATATTAATCACTGTAAATATGTAAACAAGAATTAATCTTCAAAACCCAATAAAATAATTCATTACTTTTACGTAATCCAATGTTGTGATCAATATTCGATCACACCCTTTAGACATATAAATCACTGTAAATCTGTAAACAGCAATTAATCTTCAATAACCAAATCAATAATTAATTACTTTGACTTAATACAATATTGTGATCAATATTCGATCACACCCTTTAGACATGTCAATCACTGTAAATGGGTAAACAACGATTAATCTTCAATAACAAATTCAATAATTCATTAATTTGACTTAATACAAAGTTGCGATCAATATTTGATCGCACCCTTTGGACATTTCAATCATTTAAATTTGTAAACAATAATTAATCTTCAATAACTAATTCAGTAATTCATTACTTTCACTTAATACAATGTTGCGATCAGTTGTCGACCTCACCCTTTAGACATATCCATCACTGAAAATGTGTAAATAACAATTAAACATCAATAACAAATTAAATAATTCATAACTTTAACTTAATACAATGTTGCGATCAATTGTTGATTGCACCCTTTAGACATATCAATCACAGAAAATGTGTAAACAACAATTAATCTTTAATAACTAATTAAGTAATTCGTTACTTTAACTTAATGCAATGTTGCAATCAATTGTCGATCGCACCCATTAGACATATCAATCATTGAAAATGTGAAAACAACAATTAAACATCAATAACCAATTCTATAATTCATTACTTTAACTAAATACAATGTTGCGATCAATTTTCGATCGCACCCTTAGACATATCAATCACTCCAAATATGGTAACAACAATTTATCTTCAATAACAAATTCAATAATTCATTACTTTGACTGAATACAATGTTGCGATCAATATTTGATCACACGCTTTAGACATATCAATCACTGTAAATGGGTAAACAACAATTAATCTTCACTAATCAATTCAATAATTTATTACTTTGACTTAATACAATGTTGCGATCAATATTCGATCGCACCCTTTAGACTTTTCAATCACTGTAAATGGTAAAAACGATAAATCTTAAAAAAAAAATTCAATAATTCATTACTTTGATATAATACAAAGTTGCGATCATATTCGATCGCACCTTTAGACATATCAATCACTGTAAATGTGTAAATAACAATTAATCTTCAATACCCGATTCAATAAATCATAACTTTAACTTATACAATTTTGCGATTAATTGTCGATCGAATCCTTTAGATATATCTATCACTGAAAAATGTGTAAACAACAATTTATCTTCAATATCTTATTCCATAATTTATCACTTTAACTTAATACAATGTTAAGATCAATTGTCGATCGCACCCTTTAGACATATCAATCACTGAAAATGTTTAAATAATAATTAATCTTCAATAACCAATTCAATAGCTCATTACTTTAACTTAATACAATGTTGCGATACATATTCTGTCGCGCCCTTTAGACATATCAATCACTGTAAATGTGTAAAGAACAATTAATCTTCAATACCCAATTCAATAATTCATTACTTTAACTTAATACAATGTTGCGAACAATTGTCTATCGCACCCTTTAGACATATAATTCACTTAAAATGAGTAAACAACAATTAATCTTCAATGACCAAATCAATAATTCATTATTTTAACTTAATACAATGGTGCGATCAGTAGTCGGTCGCACCCTTTAGACATATCACTCACTGTAAATGGGTAAACAATAATTAATCTTCAATTACCAATTCAATCATTCATTACTTTGACTTAATACAATGTTGCGATCAATATTTGATCGCACCCTTTAGAGATATCAATCACTGTAAATGGGTAAACAAAGATTAATATTCAATAACGAATTCAATAATTCATTACTTTGACTTAATACAATGTTGCGATCAATATTCGATCGCACCCTTTAGACATATCAATCGCTGAAAATGTGTAAAAAATAATTAATCTTCAATAACCAATTCAATAATTCATTACTTTAACTTAATACAATGTTGCGATCAATTGTCGATCGCACCCATTAGACATATCAATCACTGGAAATATGTAAACAACAATTAAACATCAATAACCCATTCAATTATTTATTACTTTAACTTAATACAATGTTGCGATCAATTGTCGATCGCACCCTTTAGACATATCAATCACCAAAAATGTATAAACACAATTAATCTCAATAATCAATTCAATAATTTATTACTTTATTTTAATACAATGTTGTGATCTATACTCGATCGCAACATTTAGACATATCAATCACTCTAAATGTGTAAACAACAAGTAAACTTCAATACCCAATTCAATAACTCATTACATTAACTTAATACAATGTAGCGATCAATTGTCGATCGCACCCTTTAGACATATCAATCACTGAAAATGTGATAACAACAATTTATCTTTAATAACAAATTCAAAAATTCTTTACTTTGACTTAATACAATGTTTCGATCAATATTCTATCGCACCCTTTAGGACATATAAATCAAATGTAAATTGTAAACAACAATTACTCTTCAGTAACCAATTCAATAATTCATTACTTTGACTTAATACAATATTGTGATCAATATTCGATCACACCCCTTTAAACATATCAATCACTCTAAATGGTAAACAACGATTAATCTTCAATAACAAATTCAATAATTTCATTAATTTGACTTAATACAAAGTTGCGATCAATATTCGATCGCACCCTTTGACATATCAATACTGAAAATTTGTAAACAATAATTATCTTCAATAACCAATTCAGTAATTTCATTACTTTAACTTAATACAATGTTGCGATCAGTTGTCGATCGCCCTTTAAACATATCCATCACTGAAAATGTGTAAAACAATTAAACATCAATAACAAATTCAATAATTCAAAACTTTAACTTAATACAATGTTGCGATCAATTGTTGATGCACTCTTTAGACATATCAATCACAGAAAATGTGTAAACAACAATTAATCTTTAATAACTAATTAAATTATTCATTACTTTAACTTAATACAATTTTGCAATCAATTATCGATCGCACCCATTAGACATATCAATCACTGAAAATGTGAAAAAACAATTAAACATCAATAACCAATTCTATAATTCATTACTTTACTTAATACAATGTTGCGATCAATTGAATCGCACCCTTAGACATATCAATCACTCCAAATATGGTAACAACAATTTATCTTCAATAACAAATTCAATAATTCATTAGTTTGACTGAATAAAATGTTGCGATCAATATTTGATCACACGCTTTAGACAAATCAATCACTGTAAATGGGTAAACAACAATTAATCTTCACTAATCAATTCACTAATTTATTACTTTGGCTTAATGCAATGTTACGATCAATATTCGATCGCACCCTTTAGACATATCTATCACTAAAAATGTGTAAACAACAATTAATCTTCAATAACCAATTCAATAATTCATTACTTTGACTTAATACAATGTTGCGATCAATATTCAATCGCACCATTTAGGCATATCAATCAATGAAAATGTGTAAACAACAATTAATCTTCAATAACCAATTCAATAATTCATTACTTTGACTTAATACAATGTTGCGATCAATATTCGATTGCACCCTTTAGACATATCAATCACTGTAAATGTATAAACAAAAATTAATCTTCAATAACGAATTCAATAATTCATTACTTTAACTTAGTACAATGTTCCGATCAATATTCAATCGCACCCTTTAGACATATCTATCCCTTAAAATGCGTAGACAACAATTAATCTTCAATAACCAATTAAATAATTCATTACTTTCAATGAATACAATGTTGCGATCAATATTCAATCACACCTTTTAGACATATCAATCACTATAAATGTGTAAACAACAATTAATCATTAGTAACCAATTTAATAATTTATTTCTTTGACTTAATAGAATGTTGCGATCAATATTCAATCGGCACCATTTAGACATATCAATCAATGAAAATGTGTAAATAGCAATTACTCTTTAATAACCAATTCAATAATTCATTACTTTAACTTAATACAACGTTGCGATCAATTGTCGATCGCACCCTTTAGACATATCAATCAATAAAAGAGTGTAAACAACTATTAATCTTCAATAACAAATTCAATAATTTATTACTTTGACTTAATACAGTGTTGCGATCAATATACAATCACACTTTTTAGACATATCAATCAGTGTAAATGTGTAAACAACAATTAATCTTTAGTAACAAATTCAATAATTCAATACTTTGACTTAATACAATGTTGCGATCAATATACGATCGCACCCTTAAGACATATCTATCACTTAAAATGTGTAAATAACAATTAATCTTCAATAACCAATTCAATAATTCATTACTTTGACTTAATACAATGTTGCGATCAATATTCAATCGCACCATTTAGGCATATCAATCAATGAAAATGCGTAAACAACAATTAATCTTCAATAACATATTCAATAATTCATTTTTTTTACTTAATACAATGTTGCGATCAATATTCAATCGCACCATTTACACATATCAATCAATGAAAATGTGTAAATAGCAATTACTCTTCAATAACCAATTTAATACAACGTTGCGATCAATTGTCGATCGCACCCTTTAGACATTTCAATCACTAAAAAAATGTAAACAACAATTAATCTTCAATAACCAATTCAATAATTCATTACTTTAACTAAGTACAATGTTGCGATTAATATTCAATCGCACCATTTAGACATATCAATCACTGAAAATGTGTAAACAATACTTAATCTTCAATAACCAATTCAATAATTCATTACTTTGACTTAATACAATGTTGCGAGCAATATTCGATCGCACTATTTAGATATATCAATCACTGAAAATGGGTAAACAACAATTAATCTTCAATAACCAATTCAATAATTCATTTCTTTGACTTAATACAATATTGCGATCAATATTCGATCGCACCCTTTAGATATATCAATCACTGAAAATGTGTAAACAACAATTATTATTCAATAACCAATTTAATAATTCATTACTTTGACTTAATACAATGTTGCGATCAATATTCGATCGCATCATTTAGAAATATCTATTACTTAAAATGTGTAAGCAACAATTAATCTTCAATAACAAATTCAATAATTTATTACTTTGACTTAATACAGTATTGCGATCAATATTCAAACCTTTTAGACATATCAATCACTGTAAATGTGTAAACAACAATTAATCTTCAATAACCAATTCAATAATTCAATACTTTGAATTAATACAATGTTGCGATCAATATTAGATCGCACCCTTTAGATATATCTATCAGTTTAAATGTGTAAAAAACAACTAATCTTCAATAACCAATTCAATAATTCAATACTTTGAATTAATACAATGTTGCGATCAATATTCAATCGCACCTTTTAGACATATCAATCACAGTAAATGTGTAAACAGCAATTAATCTTCAATAACCAATTCAATAATTCATTTATTTGACTTAATACAATGTTGCGATCAATATTCAATAGCACTATTTAGACATATCAATCATTGAAAATGTGAAAATAGCAATTACTCTTCAATAACCAATTCAATAATTCATTACTTTAACTTAATACAACAGTGTGATCAATTGTTGATCGCACCCTTTAGACATATCAATCAATAAAAAAGAGTAAACAACAATTAATCTTCAATAACCAATTAAATAATTTATTACTTTGACTTAATACACTGTTGCGATCAATATTTAATCGCACCTTTAGACATATAATTAGTGTAAATGTGTAAACAACAATTATCTTCAATAACCAATTCAATAATTCAATACTTTGATACAATGTTGCGATCAATATTTGATCGCACCCTTTAGACATATCTATCACTTAAAATGTGTAAACAACAATAAATCTTCAATAACCAATTCAATAATTCATTACTTTGACTTAATACAATGTTGCGATCAATATTCAATCGCACCTTTTAGACATATTTGTCACTGTAAATATGTAAACAAAAATTAATGTTCAATAACCAATTCAATAATTCATTACTTTGACTTTATACAATGTTGAGATCAATATTCATTCGCACAATTTAGACATATCAATCACTGAAAATGTGTAAACAACAATTAATCTTCAATAACCAATTCAATATTTCATTACTTTGACTTAATACAATGTGGCGATCAATATTCAATCGCATCTTTTAGACAGATCAATCACTGTAAAAGTGTAAACAACAATTAATCTTCAATAACCAATTCAATAATTTATTACTTTGACTTAATACAGTATTGCGATCAACATTCAATCGCACCTTTTAAACATATCAGTTAGTGTAAATGTGTAAACAACAGATAATCTTCAATAACCAATTCAATAATTCAATACTTTGATACAATGTTGCGATCAATATTCGTTCGCACCCTTTAGACATATCTATCACTTAAAATGTGTAAACTATAATTAATCTTCAATAACCAATTCAATAATTCATTACTTTGACTTAATACAATGTTGCTATCAATATTCAATCGCACTTTTTAGACATATTAATCATTGTAAATATGTAAACAACAATTAATGTTCAATAACAAATTCAATATTTCATTACTTTGACTTTATACAATGTTGAGATCAATATTCATTCGCACCTTTTAGACATATCAATCACTGTAATTGTGTAAACAACAATTAATCTTCCATAACCAATTCAATAATTCATTTCTTTGACTTAATGCAATGTTGCGATCAATATTCAATCGCGCCATTTAGACATATTAATCAATAAAAATGTGTAAATAGCAATTACTCTTCAAAAAAAAATTTAATAATTTATTACTTTAACTGAATACAACGTTGCGATCAATATTCAATCGCACCCTTTAGACATATCAATCACTAAAAAAGTGTAAACAACATTTAGTCTTCAATAACCAATTCAATAATTCTTTACTTTAACTAAGTACAATGTTGCGATCAATATTCAATCGCACCATTTAGACATATCAATCACTGAAAATGTGTAAACAATACATAATCTTCAATAACCAATTCAATAATTCATTACTTTGACTTAATAAAATGTTGCGATCAATATTCGATCGCACCATTTAGATAAATCAATCACTGAAAATGTGTAAACAACAATTATTATTCAAAAACCAATTTAATAATTCATTACTTTGACTTAATACAATGTTGCGATCAATATTCGATCTCATCCTTTTGACATATCTATCACTTAAAAGGTGTAAGAAAAAATAAATCTTCAATAACCAATTTAATAATTTATTACTTTGACTTAATACAATGTTGCGATCAATATTAAATCACACCTTTTAGACATATCAATCACTGTAAAGGTGTAAACAACAATTAATCTTCAATAACCAATTAAATAATTCAATACTTTGACTTAATACAATGTTGCGATCAATTCGATCGCACCTATAGACATATCTATCACTAAAAATGTGTAAACAATAATTAATCTTCAATAACCAATTCAATATTTCATTACTTTTACTTAATACAATGTTGCGATCAATATTCAATCACACCTTTTAGACATATCAATCACTATAAATGTGTGAACAACAATTAATCTTCAATAACCAATTCAATAATTCATTTCTTTGACTTAATACAATGTTGCGATCAATATTCAATCGCACCATTTAGACATATCAGTCAATGAAAATGTGTAAATAAAAATTACCCTTCAATAACCAATTCAATAATTCATTACTTTAACTTAATAACGTTGCGATCAATTGTCGATCGCTCCCTTTAGACATAAAAAATCTTCAATAACCAATTCAATAATTCATTACTTTAACATAGAACAATGCTGCGATCAATATTCAATCGCACCATTTAGACATATCAATCACTGAAAATGTGTAAACAAAACTTAATCTTCAATAACCAATTTAATAATTCATTACTTTTACTTAAACAATTTTGCGCTGAATATTCGATCGCACCCTTTAGACATATCAATCACTGAAAATGTGCAAACGACAAGTAAACATCAATAACCAATTCATAATTTTAACTTAATACAATGTTGCATTCCATTGTCGATCGCACCCTTGGGACACATCAATCAGTGAAAATATGTAAATAAAAATTTATCTTCAATATTCAATTCAATAATTCAGAACTTTGACTTAATACAATGTTGCGATCAATATTCGATCGCACCTTTAGACATATGAATCACAGTAAATGTGTAAACAACAATTAATCTTCAACAACCAATTCAATAATTCATTACTTTGACTTAATACAATTTTGCGATCAATATTCAATCGCACCTTTTCGACATATCAATCACTGTAAATGTGTAAACAACAAATAATCTTCAATAACCAATTGAATAATTCATTTATTTTATACTTAATACAGTGTTGCGATCAATATTCGATCGCAACCTTTAGACATATCTATCACTTTAAATGTGTAAACAACAATTAATCTTCAAATAACAATTCAATTATTCATTACTTTGACTTAATACAATGTTGCGATCAATATTCAATCGCACCTTTTAGACATATCAATCACTGTAAATGCGTAAACAAGAATTAATCTTCAATAACAAATTCAGTAATTCAATACTTTGACTTAATACAATGTTGCGATCAATATTGGATCGCATCCATTAGACATATCAATTACTTTAAATGTGTAAACAACAATTAATCTTTAATACCCAACTCAATAATTCACTATATTAACTTAATACAATGTTGCGATCAATGTTCGATCGCACCTTATAAATCATTGAAAATGTATAAACAACAATTAAAGATAAATAATAATTTAATAATTTTTACTTTAACTTAATACAATGTTGCGATCAATTCTCGATCCCATCATTTAGACATATCAATCACTAAAAAAGTGTAAACAACAATTAATCTTCAATAACCAATTCAATAATTTATTATTTTGACTTCATACAATGTTGCGATCATTATTCGATCTCACACTTTAGACATATCAATCACTAAAATGTGTAAACAACCATTAATCTTCAATAACCAATTCAATAATTCATTTTTTTGACTTAATACAATGTTGAGATCAATATTCTTCGCACCTTTTGACATAAAAATTAGTGAAAATGTGTAAACAACAATTAATCTGCAATAACCAATTTAATAATTCATTACTTTGACTTAATACATTGTTGCGATCAATATTCGATCGCACCCTTTAGACATATCTATCACTTAAAATGAGTAAACAACAATTAATATTCAATAACCAATTATATAATTCATTACTTTGACTTAATATAATGTTGCGATCAATATTCGATCACACCTTTAGACATATCAATCAGTTAAAATGTGTAAACAACAATTAAACATCAATAACCAATACATTAATTCATTACTTTAACTTAATATAATGTTGCGATCAATTGTCGATCGCACCCTTTAGACATATCAATCACTAAAAATGAATTAACAAAAATTAATCTTCAATAACTAATTTAATAATTCATTACTTTAACTTAAAGCAAAGTTGCAATCAATATTGTATTGCACCCTTTAGACATCAATCACTGTAAATGTGTAAACAACAATTAATCTTTAATACCCAATTCAATAATTCATTACTTTAACTTGATATAATGTTGCGATCAATTCTCGATCGCACCCTTTAGACATATCAATCACTGAAAATGTGTAAACAACAATTAATCTTCAATAACCAATTCAATAATTCATTACTTTGACTTAATACAATGTTGCGATCAATATTCGGTCGTACCCTTTAGACATATCAATCACTGTAAATGTGTAAACAACAACTAATCTTCAATACCCAATTCAATAATTCATTACTTTGACTCAACACAATGTTACGATCAATATTAAATCGCACCCTTTAGACATATCAATCATTGAAAATGTGTAAACAACAATAAATCTTCAATTACTAATTCAGTAATTCCTTTATTTAACTTAATACAATGTTGCGATAAATTGTCGATCGCACCCTTGAGACATAACAATCTCTGAAAATGTGTAAACAATAATTAAACATCAACAACCAATTCAATAATTCATTACTTTAACTTAATACAATGTTGCGATCAATTGTCGATTGCACCATTTAGACATATCAATCACTAAAAATGTGTTAACAACAATAAATCTTCATTAACCAATTCAATAATTTATTACATTGACTAAATATAATGTTGCTATCAATATTCGATCGCACGCTTTAGACATATCAATCTTTGTAAATGTGTAAGCAACAATTATTCTTCAATAACCGATTCAATAATTCATTACGTTGACATTATACAATGTTGCAATCAATATTCGATCGCACCCTTTAGACATATCAATCACTGTAAATGTGTAAACAACAATTAATCTTCAATACCTAATTCAATAATTCATTACTTTAACTAAATACAATGTTGCAATCAATTGTCGATCGCACCCTTTAGACATATCAATCACTGAAAATTTGTAAACAACAAATAAACATCAATAACCAATTCAATAATTCATTACTTTAACTTAATACAATGTTTCGATGAATTGTCGATCGCACCCTTTAGACTATCAATCACTGAAAATGTATAAGTAACAATTAATCTTCAATAACCAATTCAATAATCATTACATTGACTTATTACAATGTTGCAATTAATATTCGATGCACCCGTCAGACATATTAATCACTGTAAATTTGTAAAAAACAATTAATCTTCAATACCCAATTCAATAATTCATTACTTTAACTTAGTACAATGTTGAGATCCATTGTCGATTGCACCCTTTAGACATATCTATCACAGAAAATGTGTAAACAATAATTAATCTTCAATTACCAATTCAATAACACATTACTTTATCTTAATAAAATGTTGCGATAAATTGTCGATCGCATCCTTTAGAGATATCAATCACTGAAAATTTGTAAACAACAATTAATCTTCAATTTCTAATTCAATAATTAATTTCTTTTATTTAATACAATGTTGCGATCAATTGTCGATCGCACCCTTGAGACATAATAATCTCTGAAAATGTGTAAAAAATAATTAAACATGAACAACCAATTCAATAATTCATTACTTTCACTTAATACAATGTTGCGATCAATTGTCGATTGCACCCTTTAGACATATCAATCACTAAAAATGTGTTAACAACAATAAATCTTCAAAAACCAATTCAATAATTCAATACTTTAACTAAATACAATGTTGCAATCAATATTCGATCGCACCCTTTAGACTTATCTATCACTGTAAATGTGTAAACAAAAATTATTCTTCAATAAACGATTCAATAATTCGTTACATTGACTTTATACAATGTTGCGATCAATATTCGATCGCACCCTTTAGACATATCAATCACTGTAAATGTGTAAATAACAATGAATCTTCAATACCCAATTCAACTTTAACTAAATCCAATGTTGCAATCAATTGTCGATCGCACCCTTTAAACATATCAATCACTGAAAATTTGTAAACAACAAATAAACATCAATAACCAATTCAATAATTCATTACTTTAACTTAATACAATGTTTCGATGATATGTTTATGCACCCTTTAGACATATCAATCACTGAAAATGTAAGTAACAATTAATCTTCAAAAACCAATTCAATAATTCATTATATTGACTAATACAATGTTGCAATCAATATTCGATTGCACCCTTTAGACATTAATCACTGTAAATGTGTAAACAACATTAATCTTCAATACCAATTCAATAATTCATTACTTTAATTTAGTACAATGTTGCAATCAATTGTCGATGACACCCTTTAGACATATCAATCATAGAAAAATTTGTAAACAATAATTGATCTTCAATTACCAATTCAATAATCTATTACTTTAACTTAATACAATGTTGCGATCAATGTTGATCGCATCCTTTAGACATATCAATCACTGAAAATGTGTAAACAACAACTAATCTTCAATAACCAATTCAACAATTCATTAATTTGACTTAATACAATGTTGCGATCAATATTCGACTGCACCCTTTCGACATATCAATCACTATAAATGTGTAACAACAATTAATTCAATAACCGATTAATAATTCATTACTTTAACTTAATACAATGTTGCGATCAATATTCGATCACACCCTTTAGACATATCAATCACAGTAAATGTGTAAACAACAAAAAATATTCAATAAGAAATTCCATAATTCATTACTTTGACTTAATACAATGTTGCGATCAATTTTCAATCGCACCCTTTAGACATATCAATCACTGAAAATGTGTAAACAACAATTAAACACTAATAACCAATTCAATAATTCATTACTTTAACTTAATACAATGTTGCGATCAATTGTCGATCGCACCCTTTAGACATATCTATCACTGTAAATGTGTAAAAAATAATTAATCTTCAATCACTAATTCAATAATTCATTACTTTAACTAAATACAATGTTACGATGAAAATTCAGTCACACCCTTTAGAAATATCAATCACGGTAAATGTGTAAACAACAATAAATTTTCAATAACAAATTCAATAATTCATTACTTTCACTTATTACAATGATGCAATCAATATTCAATCGCATCCTTTAGACATATCAATCACTGAAAATGTGTAAACAGCAATTAAACACTAATAACCAATTCAATAAATGATTACTTTAACTAAGTACAATATTTCGGTCAATTGTCGATGGCACCCTTTAGACATATCTATCACAGAAAATGTGTAAACAACAATTAATCTTCAATTACCAATTCAATAATCCAATACTTTAACTTAATACAATGTTGCAATCAATTGTCGATCGCACCCTTTAGACATATCAATCACTGAAAAAGTGTAAACAACAATTAATCTTCAATAACCAATTTAATAATTCATTACTTTGACCTTATACAATGTTGCGATCAATATTAGATTGCACCCTTTAGACATATCAATCACTGTAAATGTGTAAATAACAATTAATATTCAATTACCAATTCAATAATTCATTACTTTAGCTTAATACAATGTTGCTATCAATATTCGATCAGACAATTTAGACATATCAATCACTCTAAATGTGTAAACAACAATTAATTTTCAATAAACAATTCAATAATTCATTACTTTGACTTAACACAATGTTGCGATCAATATTAAATCGCACCATTTAGATATATCAATCACTGTAAATGTGTAAACAACAATTAATCTTCAATAATAAAATTCATTAATTCATTACTTGAACTTAATACAACGTTGCGATCAATATTTAATCACACCCTTTATACATATCAATCACTGAAAATGTGTAAACAAAAATTAAACATCAATAATCAATTCAATAATTCATTACTCTAACTTAATACAATATTCCGATCAATTGTCAATCGCACCCTTTAGACATATCAGTCACAGAAAATGTGTAAACAACAATTAATCTTCAGTAACCAATTCAATAATTTATTACATTGACTTAATACAATGTTGCGATCAATATTCGGTTGCACTCTTTAGACATATCAATCAGTGTAAACGTGTAAACAATAATTAATCTTCAATACCCAATTCAATAATTCATTACTTTAACTTAGTACAATGTTGCCTTGAATTGTCGATGGCGCCTATTAGTCATATGAATCACAGAAAATGTGTAAACAACAATTAATCTTCAACTACCAATTCAATAATTCATTGCTTTAACTTAATACAATGTTGCTATCAATATTCGATCACACAATTTAGATATATCAATCACTCTAAATGTGTAAACAACAATTAATTTTCAATAACCAATTCAATAATTCATTACTTTGGCTTAACACAATGTTGCGATCAATATTAAATCGCACCGTTTAGACATATCAATCACTGTAAATGTGTAAACAACAATTAATCTTCAATAAAAAATTCATTAATTCATTACTTGAACTTAATACAACGTTGCGATCAATCTTCAATCACACCCTTTATACATATCAATCACAGAAAATGTGTAAACAAAAATTAAACATCAATAATCAATTCAATAATTCATTACTCTAACTTAGTACAATATTCCGATCAATTGTCAATCGCACCCTTTAGACATATCAGTCACAAAAAATGTGTAAACAACAATTAATCTTAGTAACCAATTCAATAATTTATTATATTGACTTAATACAATGTTGCGATCAATATTCGGTTGCACTCTTTAGACATATCAATCAGTGTAAACGTGTAAACAACAATTAATCTTCAATACCCAATTCAATAATTCATTACATTAACTTAGTACAATGTTGCGTTGAATTGTCGATGGCGCCCTTTAGACATATGAATCACAGAAAATGTGTAAACAACAATTAATCTTCAACTACCAATTCAATAATTCATTACTTTAACTTAATACAATGTTGCGATCAATTGTTGATCTCATCCTTTAGACATTCCATTCACCCAAAATGTGTAAACAACAATTAATCTTCAATAACCAATTCAACAATTCATTACTTTGACTTAATACAATGTTGCAATCAATATTCGATTGCACCCTTTAGACATATGAATCACTGTAAATGGGTAAACAATAATTAATCTTCAATAACCAATTCAATAATTCATTACTTTAACTTAATACAATGTTGCGATCAATATTCGATCGCACCCTTTAGACATATCAATCACTGTAAATGTGTAAACAACAATTAATTTTCAATAACCAATTCAATAATTCATTACTTTGACTTAATACAATGTTGCGATTAATATTCAATCGCACCCTTTAGACATATCAATCAAGGAAAATGTTTAAACAACAATTAAACACCAATTAAACAACAATTACTCTTCAATAACCAATTCAATAATTCATTACTTTGACTTAATACAATATTGCGATAAATATTCGATCGCACCCTTTAGACATATCAATCACTGTAAATGTGTAAACAACAATTAATCTTCAAAACCCAATATAATAATTCATTACTTTTACGTAATACAATATTGTGATCAATATTCGATCGCACCCTTTAGACATATAAATCACTGTAAATCGGTAAACAGCAATTAATCTTCAATAACCAAATCAATAATTCATTACTTTCACTTAATACAATATTGTGATCAATATTCGATCACACCCTTTAGACATATCAATCACTGTAAATGGGTAAACAATGATTAATCTTCAATACCAAATTCAATAATTAATTAATTTGACTTAATACAAAGTTGCGATCAATATTCGATCGCATCCTTTTGACATTTCAATCACTGAAAATGTATAAACAATAATTAATCTTCAATAACGAATAAAATATTCATTAATTTAACTTCTTAAAATGTTGCGATCAATTGTCGATCGCACCCTTTAGACATATTAATCACTGTAAATGTGTTAACAACAATTAATTTTCAATACCCAATTCAATAATTCATTACTTTAACTTAATACAATAATACGATCAATTGTTGATCGCACCCTTTAGACATATCAATCACTGTAAATGTATAAAAAATAATTAATCTTCAATGCCTAATTAAAAAATTGACTACTTTAACTTAATACAATAATGCGATCAATTGTCGATCGCACCGTTAAGACATATCAATCACTGTAAATGTGTAAACAAAAAATAATCGTCAACACCCAATTCAATAATTCATTACTTTAACTTAATACAATGTTATTCAAAAATTCATTACTTTAACTTAACACAATGTTGCGATCAATTGTCGATCGCACCCTTTAGACATATCAATCTCTGAAAATGTGTAAAAAACAATTAATCTTCAATAACCAATTCAATAATTCATTACTTTAACTTAATACAATGTTGCGATAAATATTCGATCGCACCCTTTAGACATATCAATCACTGTAAATATGTGAACAACAATTAAACTTCAATAACAAATTCAATAATTCATTACCTTGACTTAATAGAATGTTGTGATAAATATTCTATCGCACCCTTTAGACATATCAATCACTATTAATGTTGCGATCAATTGTCAATCGCACTATTTAGACCTATCAATCACTGTAAATGGGTAAGCAACAATTAATCTTCAATAACCAATTCAATAATTCATTACTTTGACTTAATACAATGTTGCAATCAATATTCGATCGCACCCTTTAGACATATCAATCACTTTAAATGGGTAAACAACAATTAATCTTTAATAACCAATTCAATACTTAATACAATGTTGCGATCAATATTCGATTGCACCCTTTAGACATATAAATCACTGTAAATGGGTAAGCAACAATTAATCTTCAATAACCAATTCAATATTTCATTACTTTGACTTAATATAATGTTGCAATCAATATTCAATCGCACCCTTTAGACAAATCAATCACTGTAAATGGGTAAGCAACAATTAATCTTCAATAACCAATTTAATAATTCATTACTTTGACATAGTACAATGTTTCGATCAATATTCGGTAGCAGGCTTTAGACATATCAATCACTATAAATGGGTGAACAACAATTAATCTTCAAGAACAAATTCAATAATTCATTACCTTGACTTAATAAAATGTTGCGATAAATATTCGATCGCACCCTTTAGACATATCAATCACTGTTAATGTGTTAACAACAATTTATCATCAATACCCAATTCAATAATTCATTACTTTCACTTAATACAATATTGCGATATATTGTCGATCGCACCCTTTAGACATATCAATCACTGAAAATTTGTAAACAACGATAAATCTTCAATAACAAATTCAATAATTCATTACTTTGATATAATATAATGTTGTGATCAATATTCGATCGCACCCTTTAGACATATCAATCACTGTAAATGTGTAAACAACAATTAATCTTCAATACCCCATTCAATAAATCATTACTTTAACTAATACAATTTTGCGATCAATTGTCAATCACTGAAAAATGGGTAAACAACAATGTATCTTCAATATCCAATTCAATAATTCATTACTTCGACTTTATACAATGTTGCGATAAATATTTGTTCGCACCCTTTAGACATATCAATCACTGTAAATGTGTAAATGAAAATTATTCTTCAATAACAATTTCAATAATTCATTACTTTAACTTAATACAATGTAGCTATCAATTGTCGATCGCACCCTTTTGACATATCAATCACTGAAAATGTGTAAACAACAATTAATCTTCAATAACCAATTCAATAATTCATTACTTTGACTTATTACAATGTTGCAATCAATATTCGATCGCACCCTTTAGACATATCAATCAGTGTAAATGGGTAAACAACAATTAATCTTCAATAACCAATTCAATAATTCATTACTTTGACTTAATACAATGTTGCGATCAATATTGGATCGCACCCTTTAGACATATCAGTCACTGTAAAAGTGTAAACAACAATTTATCTTCAATACCCAATTCAATAATTCATTACTTTAACTGAATACAATGTTGTGATCCAATTGTTAATCGCACCCTTTAGACATATCAATCACTGAAAATGTGTAAACAACAATTAATCCTTAATACCAATTCAATAATTTATTACTTTAACTTAATATAATGTTGCGATAAATTGTCGATCGCACCCTTTGGACATATCAATCTCTGAAAATTTGTAAACAACAATTAAATATCAATAAACAATTAAATAATTCATTATTTTAACTTAATACAATGTTGCGATCAATTGTCGATCGCTCCCTTTCGACATATCAATCATTGAAAATATGTAAACAACAATTTATCATCAATAACCAATTAAATATTCATTACTTTAACTTAAAAAAAATATTGTGATCAACTGTCGATCGCACCCTTTAGACATATCAATCACTGTAAATGTGTAAAGAACAATTAATCTTCAATAACCAATTTAATAATTCATTACTTAAACTTAATACAATGTTGCGATCAATTGTTGATCGCACCCTTTAGACATATCAATCATAGTAAATGTGTAAACAACAATTAATCTTCAATACCAATTCAACAATTCATTATTTTATCTTAATAAAATATTGCGATCCATTGTCCATCGCACCCTTTAGACATATCAATCATTGAAAATATGTAAACAATAATTTATCTTCAATAACCATTTAAATAATTCATTAACTTGACTTAATATAATGTTGCTATCAATATTAGATCGCACTCTTTAGACATATCAATCACTGTAAATGTGTAAACAATAATTAATCTTCAATAACCAATTAAATATTCATTACTTTAAATTAATAAAATGTTGCGATCAATATTCGATCCCACCCTTTAGACATATCAATCACTATAAATGTGTAAACAACAATTTATCTTCCATACCCAATTCAATAATTCATTACTTTTACTTAATACAATGTTTCGATTAATTTTCTATCGCACCCTCTAGACATATGAATCACTGTAAATGTGCAAACAACAATTAATCTTCAATACCTATTCAACAATTCATTACTTAACTTAATAAAATATTGCGATCAATTGTCGATTGCACCCTTTAGACATATCAATCACTGAAAATGTGTAAAGAACAATTAATCTTCAATACCAATTCAATAATTCATTACATTAACTTAATACAATGTTACGATCAATTGTCGATCACACCCTTTAGACATATCAATCACTGAAAATTTGTAAACAATAATTAAACATCAATAACAAATTAATTAATTCATAAATTTTACTTAATACAATGTTGCGATCCATTGTCGATCGCTCCCTTTAGAAATATCAATCACTAAAAATGTGTAAACAACAAATAATCTTCATTAACCTATTAAATATTCATTACTTTACCTTAAAAAAATATTGGGATTGTTTGTCGATCGCACCCTTTAGACATATAAATCACTGTAAATATGTAAACAACAATTAATCTTCAATGCCAAATTCAACAATTCACTACTTTAACTTAATACAATAATGCGATCAATTGTCGATCGCACCCTTTAGACATATCAATCACTGTAATTGTCTAAACAACAAATAATCGTCAACACCCAATTCAATAATTCATTACTTTAACTTAATACAAAGTTATTCAATAATTCATTACTTTAACTTAATACAATGTTGGGATCAATTGTCGATCGCACCCTTTAGACATATCAATCACAGAAAATGTGTAAACAACAATTAATCTTGAATAACCAATTCAATAATTCATTACTTTAATTTAATACAATGTTGTGATAAATATTCGATCGCACCCTTTAGACATATCAATCACTATAAATGTGTGAATAACAATTAAACTTCAAGTACCAATTCAATAACACATTGCTTTAACTTAATACAATGTTGCGATCAATTGTCGGTCGCACCCTTTAGATATATCAATCAATCAAAATGTGTAAACAACAATTAATCTTCAATAACCAGTTCACTAATTCATTACTTTGACTAAATACAATGTTGCAATCAATATTCGATCGCACCCTTTAGACATATCAATCACTGTAAATGGGTAAACAACAATTAATCTTCAATAACAAATTCAATAATTCATTACTTTGACTTAATACAATCAAAGTAAATGTTCAATTCAACAATTCATTACTTTATCTTAATAAAATATTGCGATCTATTGTCGATTGCACCCTTTAGACATATCAATCACTGTAAATGTGTAAACAACAATTAATCTTCAATAACCAATTAAATAATTCATTACTTTGACTTAATATAATGTTGCGATCCATATTCCATCGCACCGTTTAGACATATCAATCATTGTAAATGTGTAAACAACAATTTATATTCAATGACCAATTAAATATTCATTACTTTAACTTAACAAAATGTTGCGATCAATATTCGATCGCACCCTTTAGACTTATCAATCACTGTAAATGTGTAAACAACAATTTATCTTCAATACCCAATTCAATAATTCATTACTTTAACTTAATAATATGTTTCGAATAATTTTCGATCGCACCGTTTAGACATATCAACCACTGTAAATATTCAAACAACAATTAATCTTCAGTACCAATTCAACAATTAATTACTTTAACATAATACAATGTTGCGATCAATTGTCGATCGCACCCTTTAAACATATCAATCATTAAAAATTTGTAAACAACAATTAAACATCAATAACCAATTCAATAATTCATTACTTTAGCGTAATGCAATGTTGCGATCAATTGTCAATCGCTCCCTTTGGACATTTCAATCACTAGAAATATGTAAACAACAATTAATCTTCAATAACCAATTAAATATTCAATACTCTCAATTAATAAAATGTTGCGATTAATATTCGATCGCACCCTTTAGACATATCAATCATGGTAAATGTGTAAACAACAATTTATCTTCTATACCCAATTCAATAATTCATTACTTTAACTTAATATAATGTTTCGATCAATTTTTGATCGCACCCTTTAGACATATAAATCACTGTAAATGTGTAAACTACAATTAATCTTCAATACCAATTCAATAATTCATTACTTTAACTTAATACAATATTGCGATCAATTGTCGATCGCACCCTTTAGACATATCAATCACTCAAAATTTGTAAACAACAATTAAACATCAAGAACCAATTCGATAATTCGTTACTTTAACTTAATACAATGTAGCGATCAATATCCGATCGCTCCCTTTAGACATATCAATCATTGAAAATATGTAAACAATAATTAATCTTCAATAACCAATTAAATATTCAATACTTTAACTTAATAAAATATTGCGATCAATTGTCGATCTCACCCATTTGACATATCAACCACTCTAAGTGGGTAAACAACAATTAATCTTTAATAACGAATTCAATAATTCAATAGTTTTACTTAATAAATGTTGCGATCAATATTTGATCGCACCCTTTTGGACATATCAATCACTGTAAATGTGTAAACAACAATTTATCTTTAATACATAATTCAATAATTCATCACTTTAACTTAATACAATGTTACGATCAATTGTCAATTGCACCCTTTAGACATATATATCACGAAAAATGTATAAACAACAATTAATCTTCAATACCAATTCAATAATTCATTACTTTAACTTAATACAATGTTGCGACTAATATTCGATCCCACCCTTTAGACATATCAATCACTAAAAATTTATAAACGACAATTTAACATCAATTACCAATTCTATAATTCATTACATTCACTTAATACAATGTTGCGATCAATTTTCGATCGCTCCTTTAGACATATCAATCATTGAAAATATGTAAACAACAATTAATCTTCAATAACAAATTAAATATTCATTACTTGAACTTAATAAAATTTTGCGATCAATTGTCGATCGCACCCTTTACACCTATCAATCACTGTAAATGTGTAAACAACAATTAATCTTGAATAACCAATTAAATAATTCATTACTTAGACTTAATACAATGTTGCGATCAATATTCGATCGCGCCCTTTAGACATATCAATCACGGTAAATGTGTAAACAACAATTAATCTTCATTAACCAATTCAATAATTCATTACTTTGACTTAATACAATGTTGAAATAAATATTTAGTCGTACCCTTTAGACATATCAATCACTGAAAATTTATAAACAACAATTAATCTTCATTAACCAATTTAATAATTCATTACTTTGACTTAATACAATATTCCGATCAATATTCGAACGCACCCTTTAGACATATCAATCACGGTAAAAGTGTAAACAACAATTAATCTTAAATAACCAATTCAATAATTCATTACTTTAACTTAATACAATGTTGCAATCAATTGTCGATCACACCTTTAGACATATCAATCACTGAAAATGTGTAAACAATAATTAATCTTCAATAACTAATTCAATAATTCATTACTTTGACTTAATACAGTGTTGCGATGAATATTCGATCGCACCCTTTAGTAATATCAATCACTGTAAATGTGTAAGCAACAATTAATCTTCAATAACCATTTCAATAATTCATTACTTTGACTTAATACAATGTTGCGATCAATATTCGATCGCACCTATTAGCTATATCAATCACTGTAAATGTGTAAACAACAATTAATCTTCAATAACCAATTCAATAATTCATTACTTTGACTTAATACAATGTTCCGATCAATATTTGATCGCACTCTTTAGACATATCAATCACTGTAAATGTGTAAACAACAATTAATCTTCAATAACCAATTAAATAATTCATTACTTTAACTTAATACCATGTTGCGATCAATTGTCAATCGCACCATTTAGAAATAACAATCACTGAAAACGTGTAAACAACAATTAATTTTCAATAACCATCTCAATAGTTCATTACTTTTACTTAATACAATGTCGCGATCAGTATTCGATCGCACCCTTTAGACATATCAATCACTGTAAATGGGTAAACAACAATTAATATTCAATAACCAATTTAATAATTCATTACTATGAGTTAATACAATGTTGCGATTAATATTCGATCGCACGCTTTAGACATTACAATCACTGTAAATGGGTAAACAAAAATTAATCTTCAACAATAAATTCAATAATTCATTACTTTGACTTAATAAAATGTTGCGATCAATATTCGATCACACCCTTTAAACATATAAATTAATGTAAATATGTAAACAACAATTTATCTTCAATACCCTATTCAATAATTCATTACTTTAACGTAATACAATGTTGCGATCAATTGTCGATCGCACCCATTAGATATATCAATCACTGAAAATGTATAAACAACAATTAATCTTCAATACCAATTCAATAATTGATTACTTTAACTTAATACAATGTTGCGATCAATTGTCGATCGCACCCTCTAGACATATCAATCATTGAAAATTTGTAAACAAAAATTAAACATCAATAACCAATTCAATAATTCATTACTTTAACTTAATACAATGTTGCGATCAATTATCGATCGCTCCATTTGACATATCAATCACTGAAAATATATAAACAACAATTAATCTTCAATGACCAATTAAATATTCATTACTTTAACATCATAAAATATTGTGATCAATTGTCTATCTCACTCTTTAGACATATCAATCACTGTAAATGTGTAAACAACAATTAATCGTCAATAACCAATTAATCTTCATTAAGCAATTCAGTAATTCATTACTTTGACGGAATACAATGCTGCTATCAATATTCGATCGCACCCTTTAGACATATCAATCATTGAAAATGTGTGAACAACAATTAAATATCAATAATCAATTCAATAATTCATTAATTTAACTTAATACATTGTTGCGATCAATTGTCGATCGCACCCTTTAGACATATCAATCACTAAAAAGTGTTAACAACAATTAATCTTCGAAAACCAATTCAATAATTAATTAATTTAACTTATTACAGTGTTGCGATAAATTATCGATCGCACCCTTTAGACATATCAATCACTGAAAATGTGTAAACAACAATTAAATATCAATAACCAATTTTATAATTCATTACTTTAGTTTAGTACAATGTTGCGATCAATTGTCGATCGCACCCTTTTGACATATCAATCACTGAAATTGTTTAAACAACAATTAATCTTCAACAACCAATTCAATAATTCATTACCTTGACTTAATATAATGTTGCGATCAATATTCGATCGCACCCTTTAGATATATCAATCATTGAAAATGTTTAAACAACAATTAAATGTCAATAACCAATTCAATAATTCATTAATTTAACTTAATACAATGTTGCGAACAATTGTCGATCGCACCCTTTCGACATATCAATTACTGAAATTGTGTAAACGACAATTAATCTTTAATAACCAATTCAATAATTCATTACATTTACTTATCACAATGTTGCGATTAATATTCGATCACACCCTTTAGACATATAAGTCATTGAAAATGTGTAAACAATAATTAAATATCAATAACAAATTCAATAATTTATTACTTTAACTTAGTACAATGTTGTGATCAATTGTCGATTGCATGCTTTAGACATATCAATCACTGTAAATGTGTAAACAAGAATTAATCTTCAATACTGAATTCAATAATTCATTACGTTAACTAAATACAATGTTGCGATCAATTGTCGATCGCATGCTTTAGACATATCAATCACTGAAATTGTGTAAACAATAATTAATCTTCAACAACCAATTCAATAAATCATTACTTTGACTGAATACAATGTTGCGATCAATATTCGATCGAACCCTTTAGACAAATCAATCACTGTAAGTGTGTAAACAACAATTTAATATCAATAATCAATTTTATAATTCATTACTTTAACTTAATACAATGTTGCGATCAATAGTCGATCGCACCCTTCAGACATATCAATCACTGAAATTGTGTAAACAACAATTAATCTTCAATAATCAATTCAATAATTCTTTACTTTGACTTAATACAATGTTGCGATCAATATTTGATCGCACAATTTATAAATATTTATCAATGAAATTGTGTAAACAACAATTAAATATCAATAACCAATTTAATAATTTATTACTTTGACTTAATAAAATTTTGCGATCAATTGTCGATCGCACCCTTTACACCTATCAATCACTGTAAATGTGTAAACAACAATTAATCTTCAATAACCAGTTAAATAATTCATTACTTAGACTTAATACAATGTTGCGATCAATATTCGATCGCACCCTTTAGACATAGCAATCACTGTAAATGTGTAAAAAACAATTAATCTTCAATACCCACTTCAATAATTCATTACTTTAACTTAATACAACGTTGCGACTAATTGCCGTTCGCAACCTTTAGACATATTAATCTTTAAAATTGTGTAAACAACAATTAATCTTCAATAACCAATTCAATAATTCATTACTTTGACTTAATACGATGTTGCGATCAATATTGGATCGCACCCTTTAGACATATCTATCATTGAAAATGTTTAAACAACAAATAAATATCAATAACCAATTCAATAAATCATTACTTTAACTTAACACAATGTTGCGAACAATTGTCGATCGCACCCTTTAGATATATCATTCACTAAATTTGTGTAAACGACAATTAATCTCTAATTCCGAATTCAATAATTCATTTCTTTTACTTAACACAATGTTGCGATCAATTGTCGATCGCAACTTTAAAACATTGCACTGAAAATGTGTAAGCAACAATTAATCATCAAAAACCAATTTAATAATTCATTACTTTGACTTAATACAACGTTGCGATCAATATTCATTGCGCCCTTTATACATTTCAATCACTGAAAATGTGTAAACAACAATTAATCTTCAATACCCAATTCAATAATTCATTACTTTAACTTAGTACAATGTTGCGCTTAATTGTCGATCGCACCCATTAGACATATCAATCACTGAAAATATGTAAACAACAATTAATCTTCAATACCCAATTCAATAATTCATTACTTTAACTTAATACAATCTTGCGCTTAATTGTCGATCGCACCCTTTAGACATATCAATCACTGAAAATGTGTTAACAAGAATTTATCATCAATAACCAATTCAATAATTCAATACTTTGACTTAATAAAATGTTGCGATCAATATTAAATGGCACCCTTTAAACATATCTATCAATGTAAATGTGTAAACAACAATTAATCATCAATAACCAATTTAAATTTTCATTACTTTGACTTAATACAATGTTGCTATCAATATTCGATTGCACCCTTTAGACATATCAATCAATGAAAATGTGTAAACAACAATTAATCTTCAATACCCAATTCAATAATTCATTACTTTGACTTAATACAATGTTGCGATTAATATTTGATCACACCCTTTAGACATATCAATCGTTGAAAATGTGTAAACAACAATTAAATATCAATAACAAATTCAATAATTTATTACTTTAACTTAGTACAATGTTGTGATCAATTATCGATTGTACCCTTTAAACATATCAATCACTGTAAATGTGTAAACAATAATTAATCTTCAATATTGAATTTAATAATTCATTACTTTAACTAAATACAATGTTGCGATCAATTGTCGATCACACGCTTTAGACATATCAATCACTGTAACTATGTAAACAGCAATTAAATATCAATAATCAATTTTATAATTCATTACCGTAACTAAATAAAATGTTGCGATCAATAGTCGATCGCACCCTTCAGATATATCAATCACTAAAATTGTGTAAACAACAATTAATCTTCTATAACCAATTCAATAATTCATTTCTTTGACTTAATACAATGTTGCGATCAATATTTGATCGCACCCTTTAGACATATCAATCACGACAAATGTGTAAACAACAATTTAATATCAATAAGCAATTCAATAATTCATTACTTTGACTTAATACAATGTTGCCATCAATATTCGATCGCACCCTTTAGACATATCAATCACTCAAAATGTGTAAACAACAATTAAGCTTCTTTAACAAATTCAATAATTAATTACGGTGACTTAATACAATGTTGCGATCAATTGTCGATCGCACCCTTTAGACATATCAATCACTGAAAATGTGTAAACAATTAATCTTCAATAACCAATTCAGTAATTAATTACTTTAACAGAATACAATGTTGCGATCAATATTCGATTGCACACTTTAGACTTATCAATCATTGAAAATGTGTAAACAACAATTAAATATCAATAAGCAATTCAATAATTCATTACTTTAATTTAATACATTTTTGCGATCAATTGTCGATCGCAACCTTTAGACATATCAATTACTGAAATTGTGTAAACAATAATTAATCTTCGAAAACCAATTCAATAGTTAATTACTTTAAATTAATACAATGTTGCGATCAATTGTAGATCGCACCCTTTAGACATATCAATCATTGAAAATTTGTAAAGAGCAAATAATCTTCAATAACCAATTCAATAATGCGATCAAACTTGGATCGCACCCTTTAGACATATCAATCATTGAAAATTTGTAAAGAGCAAATAATCTTCAATAACCAATTCAATAATTCATTACTTTAACTAAATACAATATTGCGATCAATTTTCAATCGCACCCTTTATACATATCAATCACTGAAATTTGTGTGTAAAAAATTAATCTTCAATAACCAATTCAATAATTCATTACTTTGACTTAATACAATGTTGCGATCAATATTGAATCGCACCCTTAAGACATATTAATCACTGAAAATGAGGAAATAAAAATTAATCTTCAATAACCAATTCAATAATTAATTAGTTAAACTTAATACAATGTTGCGATCAATTGTCGATGGCACCCTTTAGACATATAAATCACTTAAAATGTATAAAGAACAATTAATCTTCAATAACAAATTTAATAATTCATTACTTTAACTAAATACAATGTTGCGATCAATTGTCGATCACACCCTTTAGACATATCAATCACTGAAAATGTGTAAAAAACAATTAATCTCATTACCCAATTCAATAATTCATTACTTTAACTTAATACAAGGTTGCGATCAATTGTCGATCGCACCCTTTAGACATATCAATCACAGAAAATGTGTAAACAACAATTAATCTTCAATAACCAATTTCGTAATTTATTACTATGACTTAATACAATGTTGCGTTCAATATTTGATCACACCATTTAGACAAATCAATCACTGAAAATGTGGTAACATTAAATAATCTTCAATAACTTATTTTATAATTAGTTACTTTGACTTAATACAATGTTGCAATCAATATTCAATTTCACCCTTTAGACATATCAATCACAATAAATGTGTAAACAACAATTAATCTTCAATACCCAATTCAATAATTCATTACTTTAACTTAATACAATGTTGTGATAAATTATCGATCGCATGCTTTAGACATATCAATCACTGAAATTGTGTAAACAAAAATTAATCTTTAATAACAAGTTCAATAATTCATTACTTTGACTTAATACAATGTTGCGATCAATTGTCAATTGCACACCCTATTGACATATCAATCACTATAAATGTGTAAAGAACAATTAATCTTCAATACCCAATTCAATAATTTATTACTTCAACTTAATACAATGTTGCGATCAATTGTCGATCGCACCTTTTAGACATATCAAACACTGAAAATGTGTAAACAACAAATAATCTTCAACAACCAGTTCAATAATTCATTACTTTGACTTAATACAATGTTGCGATCAATATTCAATCGCATCATTTAGACATATCAATCATTGTAAATGTGTAAATAACAATTAATCTTAAATACACAATTCAATAATTCAATACTTTAACTAAATACAATGTTGCGATCAATTGTCGATCACACCCTTTAGACATGTCATCACTAAAAAATATGTAAACAACAATTAATCTTCAATAACCAATTCAATAATTCAATACTTTGACTAAATACAATGTTGCGATCAATATTCGATCCCACCCTTTAGAAATATCAATCACTGTAAATGTGTAAACAACAATTAGTCTTCATACCAATTCTATAACTCCTTACTTCAACTTAATACAATGTTGCGACCAATTGTCTTTTGCACCTTTAAGACCTTTCAATCACTGAAAATGTGTAAAAAACAATTAATCTTCAATAACCTATTTAGTAATTTATTACTTTAACTTAATACAATTTTGCGATGAATGTCGATCGCACCCTTTAGACATATCAATCACTAAAATTGTGTAAACAATGATTAATCTTCAATAACTAATTCAATAATTCATTACTTCAACTTAATACAATGTTGCGATCAATTGTCTATCGCACCTTATAGACATATCAATCACTAAAAATGTGTAAAAAACAATTAATCTTCAATATCTAATTCAGTAATTTGTTACTTAAACTTAATACAATGTTGCGATCAATTGTCGATCTCACCCTTTAGACATATCTATCACTGAAAATATGTAAACAACCTTTAATCTTCAATAACAAATTCAATATTTCATTACTTTAACTAAATACAATGTTGCGATCAATTGTCGATCGCACTCATTAGAAATATCAATCACTGAAAATGTGTAAATAACAATTAATCATCAATAACCAATTCAATACTTCATTACTTTAACATAATACAATGTTGCGATCAATATTAGATCGTACACTTTAGACATATCAGTCACTGAAAATGTGTAAACTACAATTAAATATCAATAACCAATTCAATTGTCAATCGCACCCTTTAGACATATCAATCACGGAAATTGTGTGAACAACAACTAATCTTCAATAACAAATTTTATAATTCATTACTTTGACTTAATACAATGTTGTGATCAATATTCGATCATACCATTTAGACATATCAATCACTGAAAACGTGTAAACAACAATTAAATATCAATAACCAATTTAATAATTCATTAATTTGACTAAATACAATGTTGTGATCAATATTCGATCGCACCCATTAGACATATCAATCATTAAAAATGTATAAACAACAATTAATCTTCAATAACCAATTCAATAATTCATTACTTTGACTTAATACAATGTTGCAATCCATATTCGATCGCACCCTTTGGACATATAAATCACTGAAAATGTGTAAACAACAATTAAATATCAATAACTAATTCAACAATTCATTACTTTAACTTAATATAATGTTGCAATCAATTGTTAATCGCACCCTTTAGACATTGCACTAAAAATGTGTAAACAACAATTAATCTTCAATAACAACTTCAATAATTCATTACTTTTACTTAATACAAGGTTGCGATAAAAATTCAACGCACCCTTTAGATATATCAATCAATGAAAATGTGTAAACAACAATTAATCTTCAACAACCAATTCAATAATTCGTTACTTTGACTTAATACAATGTTTCGAACAATATACGATGGCACCCTTTAGACATATCAATCACTGTAAATGTGTAAACAGCAATTAATCTTCAATACCCAATTCAATAATTCATTACATTGACTAAATACAATGTTGCGATCAATATTCAACGCACCATTTAGACATAGTAAACAACAATTAATCTTCAATAACCAATTCAATAATTCATTACTTTGACTTAATACAATGTTGCAATCCATATTCGATCGCACCCTTTTGGACATATAAATCACTGAAAATGTGTAAACAACAATTAAATATCAATAACTAATTCAACAATTCATTAATTTAACTTAATATAATGTTGCGATCAATTGTTGATCGCACCCTTTAGACATTGCACTGAGAATGTGTAAACAATAATTAATCTTCAATAACCACTTCAATAATTCATTACTTTAACTTAATACAAGGTTGCGATCAATATTCAACGCACCCTTTAGATATATCAATCAATGAAAATGTGTAAACAACAATTGATCTTCAACAACCAATTCAATAATTCCATACTTTGACTTAATACAATGTTGCGAACAATATACGATGGCACCCTTTAGACATATCAATCACCGTAAATGTGTAAACATAAATTATTCTTCAATACCCAATTCAATAATTCATTACTTTCAGTTAATACAATGTTGCGATCAATTGTCGATCACACGCTTTAGACATATCAATCACTTAAAATTTGTAAACAACAATTAATCTTCAATAACTAATTCAATAATTCATTACTTTGACTTAATACAATGTTACGATCAATATTCGATCGCAGCCTTTAGACATATCAATCACTGTAAATGTGTAAACAACAAAATAATTCATTACTTTGACTTAATACAATGTTACGATTAATATTTGGTCGCACCCTTTAGACATATCAATCACTGTAAATGTGTAAACAACAATTAATCGTCGATAAACAATTCAATAATTCATTACTTTAACTTAATACAATGTTGAAATCAAATGTCGATCGCACCCTTTAGACATATTAATCACTGAAAATGTGTAAACAATAATTATTCTTCAATAACCAATTCAATAATTCATTACGTTGACTAAATACAATGTTGCGATTGAACCCTTTAAACACACAATCAATGAAATTGTGTAAACAAAAATTAATCTTCAATAACCAATTAAATAATTTTTTACTTTGACTTAATACAATATTGCGATCAAGACTCGATCGCACCCTTTAGACATATCAATCATTATAAATGTGTAAACAACAATTAATCTTGAATACCTAATTCAATAATTTATTATTTTAACTTAATATAATGTTGCGATCAATTGTCGATCGCACCCTTTAGAAAAATTAATAACTAAAAATGTGTAAACAACAATTAATCTTCAATAACAAATTCAGTAATTCATTACTTCGACTTAATACAATGTGCGATCAATATTCAATCGCATCCTTTGGACAACCATTCAATGAAAATGTGTAAACAACAATTAATCTTCAAAAACCAATTCAATAATTCGTTACTTTGACATAAACAAAGTTGCTATAAATATTCGATCGCATCCTTTAGACATATTAATTACTTTAAATGTATAAACAACAATTAAACATCAATAACCAATTCAATAAGTCATTAATTTAACTTAATACAATGTTTCGATCAATTGTCGATCGCACCCTTTAGACATATCAATCACTCAAAATGTGTAAACAACAATTTATCATTAATAACCAATTAAATAATTCATAAGTTTAACTTAATACAATGTGGCGATCAAATATCGATCGTACCCTTTAGACATATCAATCTCTGAAAATGTGTAAACATCAATTAATCTTCAATAACCAATTCAATAATTCATTACTTTGACTTAATACAATGTTGCGATAAATTTTCGATCGCACCCTTTAGACATATCAATCACTATAAATGTGTAAAAAACAATTAATCTTCAATACTCAATTCAATAATTTAACTTAATACAATGTTGCGATCAATTGTCGATTGCACCCTTTAGACATTTGACTTAAAATGTGTAAAAAACAATTAATCTTCAATAACTAATTCAATAATTCGTTACTTTAACTTAATACAATGTTGTGATCAATATTCAACGCACCATTTAGACATATCGGTCAATGAAAATGTGTAAGTAACAATTAATCTTCAACAACCAATTCAATAATTGGTTACTTTGACTTAATACAATGTTGCGAACAATATACGATCGCACCCTTTAGATATGTCAATCACTGTAAATGTGTAAACAACAATTATTCTTCAATACCCAATTCAATAATTCATTACTTTAAGTTAATACAATGTTGCGATCAATTGTCGATCGCACGCTTTAGACATATCAATCACTTAAAATTTGTAAACAACAATTAATCTTCAATAACCAATTCAATAATTTATTACTTTGACTTAATACAATGTTGCGATCAATATTCGATCGCACCCTTTAATCATATCAATCACTGTAAATGTGTAAACAAAAATTAATCTTCAATATCCAATTCAATAATTCCTTACTTTAACTTAATACAATGTTGCGATCAATTGACGATCGCACCCTTTAGACATATCAATCACTAAAAATGTGTAAACAACAATTAATCTTCAATAACCAATTCAATAATTCATTACTTTGACTTAATACAATGTTGCGATCAATATTCGATCGCCCCCTTTAGACAAATTAATCACTGTAAATGTGTAAACAACATTTAAGTTTTTATAACCAATTCAATAATTCATTACTTGAACTTAATACAATGTTGCTATCAATATTCGATCGCACACTTTAGACATATCAATCTCTATAAATGTGTAAACAATAATTAGTCTTCAATACATAATTCAATAATTCATTACTTTAACTTAATAAAATAATGCAATCAATTGTCGATCGCACCCTTTAGACATATCAATCACTGAAAATGTGTAAACAACAATTAATCTTCTATAACCAATTCAATAATTCGTAACTTTGACTTAATACAATGTTGCGATCAATATTCGATCGCACCCTTTAAACATATAAATCACTATAAATGTGTAAACAACAATTAATCTTCTATACCCAATTCAATAATTCATTACTTTAACATAATGTAATGTTGCGATCAATTGTCGATCACACCCTTTAGACAAATCAATCACTGAAAATGTGTAAACAACAATTAATCATCAATAATCAATTCAATAAATCATTACTTTGACTTAATACAATGTTGCGATCAATATTCGATCGCACCCTTTAGACATTTGAATCACTGTAAATTTGTAAACAACTATTAATCTTCAAAAACCAATTCAATACATCATTGCATTTACTTAATACAATGTTGCGATCAATTGTCGATCGCACCCTTTAGACACACAATCACTGAAAATGTGTAAACAATAATTAATCTTCTATAACCAATTCAATAATTCATTACTTTGACTTAAGACAATGTTGTGATCAATATTCGATCGCACCTTTTGGACACAAAATATCTGAAAATGTTTAAACAACATTTAATCTTCTATAACAAATTCAATAATTCATTACTTAGACTAAAGACAATGTTGTGATCAATATTCGATCGCACCCTTTAGACATATCAATCACTGTAAATGTGTAAACAACAATTAATCTTCAATACCCAATTCAATAATTCATTAGTTTGACTAAATACAATGTTGCGATCAATATTCAATCGCACCCTTTAGACATATCAATCACTGTAAATGTGTAAACAACAATATATCTTCAATACACAATTCAATAATTCATTACTTTAACTTATTACAATATGCAATCAATTGTCGATCGCATCCTCTAGACACACAATCACTTAAAATGTGTAAACAACAATTAATCTTCAATAACCAATTCAATAATTCGTTACTTTGAAAATAATAAAATGTTGCGATCAATATTCGATCGCACCATTTAGACAAATCGATCACTATAAATGTGGAAACAACAATTAATAAAAAATACCCAATTTAATAATTCATTACTTTAACTTAATATAATATTACGATCAATTGTCGATCGCAACCTTTAGACAAATCAATCACAGAAAATGTGTAAACAACAATTAATGTTCAATAAAAAATTCAATAGTTCATTACTTTGACTTAATACAATGTTGCGAGCAATATTCAATCGCACCCTTTAGACATATTAATCACTGTAAATGTGTAAACGACAATTTAGTTTTAAAAACTACTTCAATAATTCATTACTTTGACTTAATACAATGTTGTGATCAATATTTTATCGCACCCTTTAGAAATATCAATCATTGTAAATGTGTACACAATAATTAATCTTCAATACGCAATTCAATAATTCAATACTTTAACTGAATATATGTTGCATTTAATTGTCGATCGCACCCTTTAGGCATATCAATCACTGAAAATGTGTAAACAACAATTAATCTTCAATAGCTAATTCAATAATTTATAACTTTGACTTAATACAATGTTGCGATCAATATTCGATCGCATCCTTTAGACACAGAATCACTGAAAATGTGTAAACAACAAAAAATCTTCAATAACCAATTTAATAATTCGTTACTTTGACTTAATACTATGTTGCGATCAATATTCGATTGCGCTCTTTAGACATATAAATCACTGTAAATGTGTAAACGAAAATTAAGTTTTAAAAGCTAATTCAGTAATTCATTACTTTGAATTAATACAATGTTGCAATCAATATTAGATCGCACCCTTTAGAAATATCATTTACTGTAAATGTGTAAACAACCATTAATCTTCAATACACAATTCAGTATTTCATAACTTTAACTGAATACAATGTTGCAATCTATTGTCGATCGCACCCTTTAGGCATATCAATCACTGAAAAATGTGTAAACAAAAATTAATCTTTAATAACTAATTTAATAATTTATAACTTTGACTTAATACAATATTGCGATCAATATTCGATCGCACCCTTTAGATACACAATCACTATTAATGTGTAAACAACAAAAAATCTTCAATAACCAATTCAATAATTCGTAACTTTGACTTAATACAATGTTGCGATCCATATTCGATCACACCCTTTAGACATATCAATCACTATAAATGTGTAAACAAAAAATGAATCTTCAATATCTAATTTAATTATTTATTACTTTGACTTAATACAATGTTGCGATCAGTATTCGATCGCACACTTTAGACATATCAATCACTGTAAATGTGTAAACAACAATTAAGTTTCTATAACCAATTCAAAAATTCATTACTTTGACTTAATACAATGTTGCGATCAATATTCGATCGCACCCTTTAGACATATCAATCACTGTAAATGTGTAAACAACAATTAATCTTCAATACACAATTCAATAATTCATTACTTAATTTAATACAATGTTGCAATTAATTGTCGATCGCACCCTTTAGACATATCAATCACTTAAAATGTATAAACAACAATTAAAATCAATAACTTATTCAATAAGTCATTACTTTAACTTAATACAATGTTTCGATCAATTGTCGATCGCACCCTATTGACATATCAATCACTTAATTGTGTAAACAACAATTTTGTATCAATAACCAATTCAATAATTCATAAGTTTAACTTAATACAATGTGGCGATCAATTATCGATCGTACCCTTTAGACATATCAATCTCTGAAAATGTGTAAACAACAATTAATCTTCAATAACCAATTCAATAATTCATTACTTTGACTTAATACAATGTTGCGATCAATATTCGATCGCACCCTTTATACATATCAATCACTAAAAATGTGTAAACAACAATTAAATATCAATAACCAATTCAATTTTTCATTACTTTAACTTAATACAATGTTGCGATCAATTGTCGATCGCACCCTCTAGACATATTAATCACAAAAAATGTGTAAACAATAATTAATCTTCAATAACCAGTTCAATAATTCATTACTTTGACTTAATACAATGTTGCGATCCATATTCGAGCGCACCCTTTAGACATATCAATAACAGTAAATGTGTAAACAACAATTAATCTTCAATAACCAATTCAATAATTCATTACTTTGACTTAATACAAAGTTGCCATCAATATTCGATTGCACCATTTAGACATATCAATCAATGTAAATGTGTAAACAACAATTAATCTCCAATACCCAATTCAATAATTCATTATTTTGACTTAATACAGTGTTGCGATCAATATTAAATCGCACCCTTTAGACATATTAATCACTGCAAATGTGTAAACAATAATTAATATCCAATACACTATATAATAATTCATTATTTTAACTGAATACAATATTGCAATCAATTTTCGATCGTACCATTTAGGCATATCAATCACTGAAAATGTGTAAACAATAATTAATCTTCAATAACCAATTCAATAATTCACTACTTTGACTTAATATAATGTTGTGATCAATATTTGATCGCACCTTTTAGACACACAATCATTGAAAATGTGTAAAGAACAATTAATCTTTAATAACCAATTCAATAATCCATTACTTTGACTTAATACAATGTTGCGATCAATATTCTATCGCACCCTTTAGACATATCAGTCACTATAAATGTGTAAACAACAATTAATCTTAAATACCCAATTCAATAATTCATTACTTAACTTAATATAATGTTACGATCAATTGTCTATCGCACCCTTTAGACAAATCAATCACTGAAAATGTGTAAACAACAATTAATGTTCAATAACCCATTCAATAATTCATTTCTTTGACTTAATACATTGTTGCGATCAATATTCGATCGCACCTTTTAGACATATAAGTCACTTTAAATGTGTAAACGACAATTAAGTTTTAAAAACTAATTCAATAAGTCATTACTTTGACTCAATACAATGTAGAGATCAATATTTGATCGCACCCTTAAGACATATCAATCATTGTAAATGTGTAAACAACAATTAATCTTCAATACACAATTCAATAATTCATTACTTTAACTGAATACAATGTTGCAATCAATTATGGATCGCACCCTTTAGGCATATCAATAACTTAAAATGTGTAAACAATAATTACAATATTGCGATCAATATTCGATCGCACCCTTTAGACACACAATCACTGAAAATGTGTAAACAACAAAAAATCTTCAATAATCAATTTAATAATTCGTTACTTTGACATAATACAATGTTGAGATCAATATTCGATCGCACTATTTAGACATATAAATTACTATAAATATGTAAACAACAATTAATCTTCTATACCCAATTCAATAATTCATTACTTTAACTTAATATAATATTGTGATCAATTGTCGATCCCACCCGTTAGACAAATCAATCACTGAAAATGTGTAAACAACAATTAATATTCAATAACAAATTCAATAATTCATTACTTTGACTTAATACAATGTTGCAAGCAATATTCGATCGCACCCTTTAGACATATAAATCACTGTAAATGTGTACACGACAAGTAAGTTTTAAAAACTACTTCAATAATTCATTACTTTCACTTAATACAATGTTGCGATCAATATTTTATCGTACCCTTTCGAAATATTAATCATTGTAAATGTGTAAACAACAATTAATCTTCAATACACAATTCAATAATTCAATACATTAATTGAATACAAAGTTGCATTCAATTGTCGATCGCACCCTCTAGACATATCAATCACTGAAAATGTGTAAACAAGAATTAATCTTCAATAAAAAATTCAATAACTCGTTACTTTGACTTAATACAATGTTGCGATCAATATTCGATCGCACCTTTTAGACATATCAATCACTATAAATGTGGAAACAACAATTAATCTTAAATACCCGATTTAATAATTCATTACTTTAACTTAATATAATGTTACGATCAATTGTCGATCGCACGCTTTAGACAAATCAATCACTGAAAATGTGTAAACAACAATTATTGTTAATAACAAATTCAATAATTCATTACTTTGACTTAATACAATGTTGCGAGCAATATTCGATCACACCATTTAGACATATAAATCACTGTAAATGTAAATGTGTAAACGACAATTAAGTTTTAAAAACTACTTCAATAATTCATTACTTTGACTTAATACAATGTTGCGATCAATATTTTATCGCACCCTTTAGAAATATCAATCATTGTAAATGTGTAAACAACAATTAATCTTCAATACACAATTCAATAATTCAATTACTTTGACTTAATACAATGTTGCGATCAATATTCGATCGCACCCTTTAGACATATCAATGTTGCATTCAATTGTCGATCGCACCCTTTAGGCATATGAATCATTGAAAATATGTAAACAACAATTAATCTTTAATAACTAATTCAATAATTTATTACTTTGACTTAATACAATGTTGCGATCAATATTCGATCGCACCCTTTAGACACACAATCACTGAAAATGTGTAAACAACAAGAAATCTTCAATAGGGCTGCAAACGAGCCGAGTCTAGTCGAGTATATGAGGTGCTCGTGTTCGGCTCGTTTGTCAAATATCGAGCTCGAGCCGAGCTCGAGCTCGACGAGTTTTATAAATGTTTGTTCAAGCTCAGCTCGATAATTTTTTTCTATCTTCGAACTCGGCTCGTTTAAGCTCGTTTAAGTTAATCGAGCTCAGCTCGTTTAAGTTAATCGAGCTCAGGTCGTTTAAGTTAATCGAGCTCACCTCATTTAGTAGCTCGTTTAAGTTAATCGAGCTCAGCTCGTTTAGGAGCTCGATTAAGCTCATTTAGCTGCTTGTTTAGTAGCTCGTTTGAGCTCGTTTAGTAAAATTAAAACAAAAATAAATTGAATTTAAATTAAACATCAACTAAAATTAAATCAAACAATGAGTTCAATTCTTCTTGTTAAAAATATTAATAAAAATAATACTAATAGTATCACACAAATCTAAGTTCAAAATACAATTTAAAAGAGTGTTCATAATTCATTTGAGTTGAACAAATATAAAGTCATTAACCATGAAATTTTGATATAATCTAAGTTATATTAAACAATGAAATTTCGAATTATTAGACTTAATCAACAAACAATCCAAGTGAAATCTATATAAAGACAAATAAAGAAGAAAAATAAAAAAGATAAAAAAAAGTAATTTAACTCACTAAGTGGTAGAGAAGCAAGTTGGATTGGACGCAAATTTCTGAGCAAAGGCTAAAGAGAGTGAAATTACTTTACGCTTGATGACAAAAAAGTAGACAGAGAGATGCGGCGGTGGTAGAAATGTGTGGTGGAATTACTTGAGGGCTTGATGACCACAAAATAGAGACAAAGAAGGGGTAATAATAGGGATGAGTAGTGACTATCTTGACAAACTATACGTCATAAGAAAACTAAACCTTAGATTAGATAAATTATTTTAAATATTTTTTTGATATATTTTTTTAATTTCAGCATCTATTTTAATTTGGATCTTTTTTTAATTAGACTTTTTTATATCCATTAAAAATTTGTCTATTTATTTTTATTTAAACAAATATATTAAACGAGTTATAAATGAGCTCGTTTGCGAACACAAACGAGTTTTAATCGAACATAAACGAGCTATTAATGAGTTTGTTCATGAACATAAACAAGCCGAACAAGGGTTTGTTTGAGCTCGGCTCGTTTATTAAACGAGCTATAAAATTTTGTTCGTGATTGTTCAATTAAGTGTTAAACGTTTTTGACCGAGTTTTGACCGAACCGTTCACGAATCGTCCACGAGTGCTCGTGTTCGTTTGCACCCCTAATCTTCAATAACCAATTTAATAATTCGTTACTTTGACTTAATACTATGTTGCGATCAATATTCGATCGCGCTCTTTAGACATACAAATCACTGTAAATGTGTAAACGACAATTAAGTTTTAAAAGCTAATTCAGTAATTCATTACTTTGACTTAATACAATGTTGCGATCAATATTAGATCGCACCCTTTAGACATATCATTTACCATAAATGTGTAAACAACGATTAATCTTCAATACACAATTCAATAATTCATTACTTTAACTGAATACAATGTTGCAATCTATTGTCGGTCGCACCCTTTAGACATATCAATCACTATAAATGTGTAAACAAAAATTAATCGTCAATATTCAATTTAATAATTCATTACTTTAACTTCATATAATGTTACGATCAATTGTCGATCGCACCCTTTAGACAAATCAATCACTGAAAATGTGTGAACAACAATTAATGTTCAATAACCAATTCAATGATTTATTACTTTGACATAATACAATGTTGTGATCAATATTCGATCGCACCCTTTGACATATCAATCACTATAAATGTGTAAACAACAATTAAAATTTTATAACCAATTGAATAATTCATTACTTTAACTTAATACGATGTTGCTATCATTATTCGATAGCACCCTTTACACATATCAATCACTGTAAATGTGTAAACAACAATTAATCTTCAATACACAATTCAATAATTCATTACTTCGACTTAATATAATGTTGCGATCAATATTCGATCGCACCCTCTAGACACACAATCACTAAAAATGTGAAAAGAACAATTAATCTTCAATAACCAATTCAATAATTCGTTACTTTGACTTAATACAATGTTGTGATCAATATTCGATCGCACCTTTAGACATATCAATCACTATAAATGTGTAAACAACAATTAATCTTAAATGCCCAATTCAATAATTCATTACTTTAACTTAATATAATGTTACGATCAATTGTCGATCGCACCCTTTAGACAAATCTATCTATCACTGAAATGCGTAAACAACAATTAATGTTCAATAACCAATTTAATAATTCATTTATTTGACATAACACAATATTGCAATCAATATTCGATCGCACCCTTTAGACATATAAATCACTGTAAATGTGTAAACGACAATTAAGTTTAAAAAACTAATTCAATAATTCATTACATTGACTTAATACAAGGTTGCGATCAATTAATCTTCAATAACCAATTCAATAATTTATTACTTTGACTTAATACAATGTTGCGATCAATATTCGATTGCACCCTTTAGACACAAAATCACTGAAAATGTGTAAACAACAATTAATGTTAAATAACCAATTCAATAATTCATTATTTTGACTTAATACAATGTTGCGATCAATATTCGATCGCACCCTTTAGACATATCAATCACTGTAAATGTGTAAACAACAATTAAGTTTTTATAACCAATTCAATAATTCATTACTTTGACTTAATACAATATTGCGATCAATATTCGATCGCACCGTTTAGACATATCAATCACCGAAAATGTGTTGACAACAATTAATCTTCAATACACAATTCAATAATTCATTCCTTAACTTAATACAATGTATCAATTAATTGTCGATCGCACCATTTAGACATATCAATCACTGAAAATGTATAAACAACAATTAATCTTTAATAACCAATTCAATAATTCATTACTTCGACTTAATACAATGTTGCGATCAATATTCAATCGCACCCTTTGGACAAACAATCACTGAATATGTGTAAACAACAATTAATCTTCAAAAACCAATTCAAAATTTCGTTACTTTGACTTAAACAATGTTGCTATCAATATTCGATCGCACACTTTATACATATCAAACACTTTAAATGTGTAAACAACAATTAAACATCAATAACCAATTCAATAAGTCATTACTTTAACTTAATACAATATTTCGATCCATTGTCGATCGCACCCTTTAGACATATCGATTACTCAAAATGTGTAAACAAAAATTTATCATCAATAACCAATTCAATAATTCATAAGTTTAACTTAATACAATTTGGCAATCAATTGTCGATCGTACCCTTTAGACATATCAATCTCTGAAAATGTGTAAACAACAATTAATCTTCAATAACCAATTTAATAATTCATTACTTTGACTTAATACAATGTTTCGATCAATATTCGATCGCACCCTTTAGACATATCAATCACTAAAAATGTGTAAACAACAATTAAATATCTATCACCAATTCAATTTTTCATTACTTTAACTTAATACAATGTTGCGATCAATTATCGATCGCACCATCTAGACATATCAATCACTAAAAATGTATAAACAACAATTAATCTTCAATAACCAATTCAATAATTCATTACTTTGACTTAATACAATGTTGCGATCCATATTCGATCGCACCCTTTAGACATATCAATAACATTAAATGTGTAAACAACAATTAATCTTCAATAACCAATTCAATAATTTATTACTTTGACTTAATACAATGTTGCGATCAATATTCGATCGAACCCTTTAGACATATCAATCACTGTAAATGTGTAAACAATAATTAATCTTCAATACTCAATTCAATAATTCATTACTTTGACTTAATACAATGTTGCGATCAATATTCGATCGCACCCTTTAGACATATCAATCACTGTAAATGTGTAAACAACAATTAATCTTCAATACACAATACAATAATTCTTTACTTTAACTTAATACAATGTTGCAATCAATTGTCGATCGCACCATTTAGGCATATCAATCACTGAAATTGTGTAAACAACAATTAATCTTCAACAACCAATTCAATAATTCATTTCTTTGACTTAATATAATGTTGCGATCAATATTCGATCGCACCCTTTAAACACACAATCATTGAAAATGAGTAAAGAACAATTAATCTTCAATAACCAATTCAATAATTCGTTTCTTTGACTTAATACAATGTTGCGATCAATATTCGATCGCACCCTTTAAACACACAATCACTGAAAATGTAAACAACAAATAATGTTCAATAACCAATTCAATAAATCATTACTTTGACTTAATATAATGTTGCGATCAATATTCGATCGCACCCTTTAGACATATCAATCACTGTAAATATATAAACAACAATTAAGTTTTTATAACCAATTCAATAATTCATTACTTTGACTTAATACAATGTTGCGATCTATATTCTATCGCACCCTTTAGACATATCAATCACTGAAAATGTGTTAACAACAATTAATCTTCAATATACAATTCAATAATTCATTACTTAACTTAATACAATGTTGCAATTAATTGTCGATCGCACCCTTTAGACATATCAATCACTGAAAATGTATAAACAACAATTAATCTTTAATAACCAATTCAATAATTCATTACTTCGACTTAATACAATGTTGCGATTAATATTCGATCGCACCCTTTGGAACCACAATCACTGAATATATGTAAACAACAATTAATCTTCAAAAACCAATTTAAAATTTCGTTACTTTGACTTAAACAATGTTGCTATCAATATTCGATCGCACCCTTTAGACATATCAAACACTTTAAATGTGTAAACAACAATTAAACATCAATAACCAATTCAATAAGTCATTACTTTAACTTAATACAATATTTCGATCCATTGTCGATCGCACCCTTTAGACATATCAATCACTCAAAATGTGTAAACAACAATTTATCATCAATAACCAATTCAATAATTCATAAGTTTAACTTAATACAATTTGGCGTTCAATTATCGATCGTACCCTATAGACATATCAATCTCTGAAAATGTGTAAACAATAATTAATCTTCAATAACCAATTCAATAATTCATTACTTTGACTTAATACAATGTTGCGATCAATATTCGATCGCACCCTTTAGACAAATCAATCACTAAAAATGTGTAAACAACAATTAAATATCTATCACAAATTCAATTTTTCATTACTTTAACTTAATACAATGTTGCGATTAATTATCGATCGCACCTTCTAGACATATCAATCACTAAAACTGTGTAAACAACAATTGAAATAACCAATTCAATAATTCATTACTTTGACTTAATACAATGTTGCGATCCATATTCGATCGCACCCTTTAGACATATCAATAACAGTAAATGTGTAAACAACAATTAATCTTCAATAACCAATTTAATAACTTATTACTTTGACTTAATACAATGTTGCGATCAATATTCGATCGCACCCTTTAGACATATCAATCACTGTAAATGTGTAAACAACAATTAATCTTCAATACCCAATTCAATAATTATTACTTTGACTTAATACAACATTGCGATCAATATTCGATCGCGCCCTTTAGACATATCAATCACTGTAAATGTGTAAACAACAATTAATCTTCAATACACTATACAATAATTCATTACTTTAACTTAATACAATGTTGCAATCAATTGTCGATCGCACCATTTAGGCATATCAATCACTGAAAATGTGTAAACAACAATTAATCTTCAACGACCAATTCAATAATTCATTTCTTTGACTTAATATAATGTTGCGAATAATATTCTACCGCACCCTTTAAACACACAATCATTGAAAATGTGTAAAGAACAATTAATCTTCAATAACCAATTCAATAATTCATTACTTTGACTTAATACAATGTTGCGATCAATATTCGATCGCATCCTTTGGACATATCAATCACTATAAATGTGTAAACAACAATTAATCTTAAATACCCAATAATAATTCAATAATTTTAACGATCAATTGTCGATCGCACCCTTTAGACAAATCAATCACTGAAAATGTGTAAACAATAGTTAATGTTCAATAACCAATTCAATAATTCATTAATTTGACTTAATACAATGTTGCGATCAATATTCGATCGCACCCTTTAGACATATAAATCACTGTAAATGTGTGAACGACAATTAAGTTTGAAAAACTAATTCAATAATTCAATACTTTGACTTAATACAATGTTGAGATTAATATTTGATCGCTCCCTTAAGACATATCAATCACTGTAAATGTGTAAAAAACAATTAATCTTCAATACACAATTCAATAATTCATTACTTTAACTGAATACAATGTTGCCATCAATTTTCGATCGCACCCTTTAGGCATATCAATCACTTAAAATGTGTAAACAATTATTAATCTTAAATAACTAATTCAATAATTTATTACTTTGACTTGATACAATGTTGCAATCAATATTCGATTGCACCCTTTAGACACACAATCACTGAAAATGTGTAAACAACAATGAATCTTCAATAACCAATTCAATAATTCATTACTTTGACTTAATACAATGTTGCGATCAATATTCGATCGCACGCTTTAGACATATCAATCACTATAAATGTGTAAACAACAATTAATCTTCAATACCCAATTCAATAATTCATTACTTTAACTTACTAAAATGTTACAATCAATTGTCGATCGCACCCTTTAGACAAATCAATCACTGAAAATGTGTAAACAACAATTAATGTTCAATAACCAATTCAATAATTCATTACTTTGATTTAATACAATGTTGCGATCAATATTCGATCGTACCCTTTAGACGTATCAATCACTGTAAATGTGTAAACAATAATTAAGTTTTATAACCAATTCAATAATTCATTACTTTGACTTAATACAATGTTGCGATAAATATTCGATCGCACACTTTAGACATATAAATCACTGTCAATGTGTAAACAACAATTAATCTTCAATACACAATTGAATAATACAATGTTGCAATTAATTGTCGATCGCACCCTTTAAACATATCTATCATTGAAAATGTGTAAACAACAATTAATCTTCTATAACCAATTCAGTAATTCCTTACTTCGACTTAATACAATGTTGCGATAAACATTCGATCGCACCCTTTAGACACACAATCACTGAAAATGTGTAAACAATAATTAATCTTCAAAAACCAATTCAATAATTTGTTACTTTGACTTATGACAATGTTGCGATCAATATTCGATTGCACCCTTTAGACATATAAATCACTTAAAATGTGTAAACAGCAATTACTCTTCTTTAACCAATTCAGTAATTCATTACTTTAACTTAATACAATGTTGCGATCAATATTGGATCGCACCCTTTAGACACACAATCTGATACGGCAACAACTCAAGAAGTAAGTATGAATCACCTCCGAATCAATAGATGTTCCCAAACCTAAATTCAATCAATCTACAAGAACCCTTCACCCCCAAAACAGCAAGGAATTGGTAACAAAGAGTATAAAATGTGAAAGAATTGAATTAACGCCACAAGTCAATACTTACTTGATAAGTTGAATCAATCCTTAAAGTAAAATAGTCTGGAATCAAACCTTTCCACTCTCAAAATAATGTTTTAATCAAGTCCCCCACCAACGCACATAAAGAAGGGTTTAAATACCCTTTACAAATGAAACCCTAAAAATCTTAAAGGCTGGGCTATTAATCAGAGGCCCAACACTAATTAATTCATGCATATGACTTTTAAGTGAGGCACATGCATATTAAATACAGATCAGAATATTTTAAAGCCCAACATAATAAAATAAAAGAAGCCCAGATATTCATTTAAAGATAGTTAAGCCTAAGCCCATTTGAATAGACTTCTGCTTCAGATATTTGGCCAAGTGTTTAGCCTTCTAGACTTGGTTCCTCTAATGCGCATAAACACCTCGGCATCTCTTTATGTTCTTCCCCAAGCTTGATCATCATATCCTCTTGAAGTTCTTGTGAAATCAATGCTTGTACATAAATCTGAACTCGTGCTTTGAGTTTAGAAGAGCGTGATCTTGTAATTGGACCTACTGGCATCATCAAGACTTCATCATTGCTTTGGTGAGTTGCATCATTCCCTCCCTCTTCAAAAGGATTCGACCTCGAATTAGAACCTACATTGATAAAAGGAGACAAATCAGAAACATTGAAAGTAGCACTAACACCATACTCACCTGGTAAATCCACACTATAGGCATTATCATTTATGCGCTCAAGTACTTGGAAAGGACCATCGCCTCTAGGATCGAGCTTCGACTTTCTTTGCTTAGGAAATCTTTCCTTCCGGAAATGTACCCAAACCCAATCTCCAGGTTCAAACTTCATCACCCTACGCCCTTGGTTGGCCTTTTGAGCATACTTCTTGTTCTTGTCCTCAATGTGCTGACTAGCTTTCTCATGTATTGTTTTAACCACTTCTGCTCTTTACTGCCCATCTATATTAACAATCTCATTCAATGGTAAAGGCATTAAATCCAATGGAGTTAATGGGTTAAAACCATAAACAATCTCAAATGGAGAATAACCTGTAGAAGAATGTATGCTCCTATTGTAAGCAAACTCTATCAGAGGTAAACAATCTTCCCAAGTTTTAAAATTTTTACCCACAACAGCACGCAATAAAGAGCCTAAAGTTTGATTAACCACTTCAGTTTGGCCATCAGTTTGAGGATGACAAGTAGTAGAAAATAACAACTTAGTCCCCAATTTACCCCATAAAACACGCCAAAAGTGGCTTAAGAATTTAGAATCTCTGTCAGAAACAATTGTTTTAGGAATGCCATGCAATCTAACCACATCCCTAAAGAACAAATCAGCAATATGTGTAGCATCATCAGATTTATGACATGCAATAAAATGAGCCATTTTACTAAATCTATCCACTACAATAAATATGCTATCACAACCTTTCCTGGTCCTAAGTAATCCTAACACAAAATCCATAGAGATATCAACCCAAGGACTATTAGGAACAGGTAGAGGGGTGTACAACCCGTGAGGCTTCACCTTGGATTTGGCTTGCCTACATGCTATACAACTAGAGTAAACTCTCTCAACATCCTTTTTCATGTTAGGCCAATAAAAATGCTCTTGTAATATATCAAGTGTTTTAGCAATACCAAAATGTCCCATCAAACCACCATTATGAGACTCCTTAACAAGCAATTCACACATAGAACATGTAGGAATACAAAGCTTGTTATCTCTAAATAAATACTATCATTCCTATAAAACTTCTTAAAGGCAACTTCTTCGCATGCATCATACACATTGGCAAAAGCAGAATCTAATTTATACAATTCTTTTATATACTCAAATCCAATCAGCTTAGACTAAGAGAAGAGATCAGAGCATACCTTCTAGATAATGCATCAGCAATCACATTTTCTTTACCTTGTTTGTATTGCACAACATATGGGAAAGTCTCTATGAACTCTAGCCACTTAGCATGCCTTTATTCAACTTACCTTGGCCTTTAAGGTGCTTCAAACTTTCATGGTCAGTGTGAATCACGAATTTTCTTAGGCCATAGATAATGCTGCCAGGTTTGTAGAGCTCTCACCAATGCATACAACTTCTTATCGTAAGTTGAAATTCAACTAAGCACCATTCAACTTCTCACTAAAGTAAGCAATAGGTCGCTTTCCCTACAACAAAACAGCACCAATACCTATACCAGAGGCATCACACTCTATTTCAAAAGAAGAAGAAAAATCAGGTAAACTCAAAATAGGAGTAGAACAAAGTTTATCTTTCAAAGTATTGAAAGCATGTTCCTGCGCCTCACCCCAAATAAACCTACCTCCTTTTTAACAATCTCTGTCAATGGGGCTGCTATAGAGCTAAAATCCTTGACAAATCTCCTGTAAAAACTAGCAAGTCCATGAAAAGATCTTACCTGAGAAATACTTGTAGGTCGTGGCCACTCCTTGATTGCCTTGACCTTCTCTTGGTCCACCTCAAACCCATTAGAAGAAACAACATAACCAAGAAAAGTAACACGACCCATGCAAAATGTACACTTTTTCAACTTCGCATACAACTTTTCTGCCCTAAGTGCATCTAACACAGACTTAAGATGCTCAAAATGTTCATCAATGCTTTTGCTATAAATCAGTATGTCATCAAAATATACCACAACAAATCTACCAATAAGATCTCAACACATGATTCATCAATCTCATGAAAGTGCTAGGGGCATTAGTTAACCCAAAAGGCATTACCATCCACTCATATAAACCATGTTTTGTTTTAAAAGCAGTTTTCTACTCATCACCAATTTTCATTCTAATCTGATGGTAACCACTCATTAAATCAATCTTGGTAAATACACAAGCACCATGCAATTCATCAAGCATATCTTCTAACCTAGGTATAGGATGACGATACTTTACCGTCATCTTATTAACAGCTCTGCAATCTACACACACATGCGCCAACTCCCATCCTTCTTAGGTACTAGAATAACCGGTACGGCACAAGGACTCAACTTTCTCTTATGTGTCCCTTTTGCAACAACTCTTGAACCTGCTTTTGGATTTCCTTAGTTTCTTCTGGGTTAGCTCTATAAGCTGGTCTGTTGGAATTTGTGCTCCGGGCATGAAATCAATTTGATGCTCTATTCCCCTAATAGGTGGCAACTCCTTGGGCAGGTCCTCAGGAAAAGGTCTCCATATTCCTGCAACAAAGAAACAACACAACTAGGCAAACTTGGGTCAAGGTCAGATTCATTAAAGTAAGCTTCCTTGTATAAGAGTACAAACAAGCATCGACTTTCCTTATAAGCAACCCTTACATCTCTCATTTTTGCATAGAAGTTTTGTTTTTTTTCTGCCTTCTTTCTCATTTGGGCCTTTTAATTGAATTTCTTTTGAGGCCTCTTTCCCCTATTTTCTTCTCTCATTCTCTGCCTCACCGTCTCTCTTTTCTTTTATTTTCAATTTCTGCTCTCCTTTTGCAAGGCTCTCAGCCTTCCCCTCAATTTTCGTCAATTCTTGTTTTCTTGAGTCTTTTCAGCCTTCCTTTGTTGCATTGCTTCCATACTTCTTTTCAATTGCATTTGGTCTTCATAGACCTCTTTTGGTAACAATGGAGCAAGAACATACTTCTGATCCCCCATGGAAAATGAGTACCTATTCTTAAATCCATCATGTAACACTCTCCTATCATATTACCAAGGTCTACCAAGCAATAAATGACTTGCATGCATAGGTACAACATCACAAAGAACTTGATCAGAATACTTACCAATGGAGAAATTCACAAGAACTTGTTTATTCACCTTGATTTCTCCCATGTCATTCAACCATTGCAGCCTATACGGTCTTGGATGCCTCAAACAATCCAACCCCAGTTTTTCTACCATCATTGTGCTAGCTACATTAGTGCAACTTCCCCCATCAATTATCAGGCTACAAATTTTTTCATTCACTAGGCACCTAGAGTGAAAAATATTTTCTCTTTGCTCAAATCCATCTTCCCTTGCTTGTGCATTCAAAACACGCCTAGTAACAAGTAATTCACCCCTGGGTGTATCCTCAACTTCCACATCTAAATAATCCTCCAATTCAGGCATTGAATCAGAATCATTTTCATCACTACCCTCATCTTCTGAAATAACTTCCCCACTTCTTACAATCATTGTTTTCTTATTCGGACATTGAGAAGCAATATGACCAACACCAAGACATTTAAAGCATTTAATAGATCTATGCTTTACAGAATTGGAATAAGAAGAACTAGAAGTTTTTAAAGTACCTTTCAGATCTGTCTTGTTCTTCTCTTCTTTTGACTTATCCTTGTACTTCTCATCTTTCTTGGACCATTTGGAGTTCCAACTTGCTGTAGAGCTCGAATAAGAAGTCTTGCTGGGCCCTTTGTACTTGAGCTGTTTCTCTATCTTCATAGCCATGTTCACCATCTCCTCTAACTCAACGTAATGGTGTAGCTCAATGTTTGCTATGTCTTTATTTAAACCAGTCAAGAAATGTGCCATGGTTGCCTCCCTATCTTCTTCTACATTCGCCCTAATCATGGCTATCTCCATCTCCTTATGGTATTCTTAACACTTCTAGTGCCTTGTCTCAAAGTTTGGAGCTTTTGATGTAGCTCCCTATAAAAGAAGCTAGGTACAAATCTTTTCTTCATTACCCTCTTCATCTCAGCCCAAGTCTCAATAGGATCCTCTCCATTCCTTCTTCTATTCAAAACAAGATGATCCCACCAAACAAGTGCATAGTTATGGAATTCCACAGCAGCCAGCTTCACCTTCTTTTCTTCTGAGAAGTTATGACATTCAAAAATCATTTCTACCATTCTCTCCCATTCCAAATAAGTTTCTGGATCATTTTTGCCTTGGAAAGAGGGTATTTTCATCTTAATACTACCCAAGTTTCTATCAACATGTTCAACTCTATCTTCTCTCCTTGCATTAATTTCGACCCCTATAACCTCTTCCTCTTCCTCTATCATTTCTTGCTCCCGTTCTGTCAAATCTAGCCCTATTCCATTCTTCTTCATCCCTCCTATCTTCATATTCATCCTCATAGTCTGAAGGCACTAGAGTTAGTTCCCGTTCATTTTCGCCTTCTTACTGCACCATTAGTTGGAGTCTCTCTTTGCAACTCTCTAATGGCCTGATCTTGCCTATCAAATTTATCACTAACATCTCTGAACATGTTCTCAATCCTTTGGAACTGTTGTTGCATTGCCTGCAATGTAAAGAATGTGGTTTGCTTAGCCTCACTATTCTTTTCCTCCTTGTCACTACTTTTAACTTCATTTGAAGCACTCATGATGTAAAACCTGCAGGAAAAAAAATTAGAATAGTTCCTCACACACTCCCTCACGTGTTTCACTCCAAGTCAGAATGGATACCCTCGTGTTTCACTCAAATATGGCTTTTACCCTCAATGAGCTCACCTACTCTTGCCTTTTCCCACTCTAGATTCAAGCACAGTTTTACTTGTCCAGATTGAGTTCTACTAACCAATAAGCATAACAGCAATACAATTCAATAGAATGAAAGAAAGAATACCTAAAGAAATGAAGAAAGCACAAAACTAGATGCAATTTACTGTTAAGATGAAAAAAATAAAAGAAAAGAAAAAAAAAACTGTCAAAATATTAGTCACATACGAGATGAAGAAAATGTATGTGGACGATTTTTTTTTTAAAGGAAATTGAGCCTGGAAGGAAATAATTCTAAGAGAGAATAAGAACAAACAAGAAGAAAGAGATTATGAATGGTTTAAATAATGTGAGTTTCTCTTCTGGTCTTCTTTTTTTTTCAAATTTTTTTTTCACTATTTTTCTTTTAGATTTTTTTTTCACGATTTTTTTTTCTTTTTTTTTTCAGAGTTCCACACTTTTTTTTCCTCTGATTTTTTCCCACGAATTTTTTTTCTTTCTTTTTTTTTTCTTTATTTATAAACAGCTGAAATAACAATACCAGAAAAGAACTGATAGAAATTTAAAGAAAAAAAAGATTGAATTTAACCTAGGCTCTGATACCAAAAATGATACGGCAACAACTCAATAACTAAACATGAATCACCTCCGAATCAATAGATGTTCCCAAACCTAAATTCAATCAATCTACAAGAACCCTTCACCCCCAAAACAGCAAGGAATTGGTAACAAAGAGTATAGAATGTGAAAGAATTGAATTAACGCCACAAGTCAATACTTACTTGATAAGTTGAATCAATCCTTAAAGTAAAATAGTCTGGAATCAAACCTTTCCACTCTCAAAATAATGTTTTAATCAAGTCCCCCACCAACGCACATAAAGAAGGGTTTAAACCCTTTACAAATGAAACCCTAAAAATCTTAAAGGCTGGGCTATTAATCAGAGGCCCAACACTAATTAATTCATGCACATGACTTTTAAGTGAGGCACATGCATATTAAATATAGATCAGAATATTTTAAAGCCCAACATAATAAAATAAAAGAAGCCCAGATATTCATTTAAAGATAGTTAAGCCTAAGCCCATTTGATTAGACTTCTGCTTCAGATATTTGGCCAAGTGTTTAGCCTTCTAGACTTGGTTCCTCTAATGTGCATAAACACCTCGGCATCTCTTTAAGTTCTTTTCAAAGCTTGATCATCATATCCTCTTGAAGTTCTTGTGAAATCAATACTTGTACATAAATCTGAACTCGTGCTTTGAGTTTAGAAGAGCGTGATCTTGTAATTGGACCTGCTGGCATCATCAAGACTTCATCATTGCTTTGGTGAGTTGCATCACAATCACTGGAAATGTGTAAACAATAATTAATCTTCAAAAACCAATTCAATAATTCGTTACGTTGACTTAAGACAATGTTGCGATCAATATTCGATCGCACCCTTTAGACATATCAATCACTGAAAATGTGATAACAACAATTAAACATCAATAACCAATTAAATAATTCGTTACTTTGACTTAATTTAATGTTGCGATCAATATTTGATTGCACCCTTTAAAAATATCAATCACTGTAAATGTGTAAACAACAATTACTCATTAAAACCCAATTCAATAATTCATTACTTTAACTTATTACAATTTTGCCATCAATTTTTGATCGCACCCTTTAGGCATATCAATCACTAAAAATGTGTAAACAATAATTAATCTTAAATAACTAATTCAATAATTTATTACTTTGACTTGATACAATGTTGCGATCAATATTCGATTGCACCCTTTAGACACACAATCATTAAAAATGTGTAAACAACAAAAAATCTTCAATAATCAATTCAATAATTCGTTACTTTGACTTAATACAATGTTGCGATCAATATTCGATCGCACCCTTTAGTCATATCAATAACTAAATATGTGTAAACAATAATTAAATATCAATAACCAATTCAATTATTCATTACTTTAACTTAATACAATGTTGCGATCAATTGTCGATCGCACCCTCTAGACATATCAATCACTGAAAATGTGTAAACAAAAATTAATCTTCAATAGCCAATTCAATAATTCATTACTTTGAACTTTATACAATGTTGCGATCCATATTCGATCGCACCATCTAGACATATCAATCACAGTATATGTGTAAACAACAATTAATCTTCAATAACCAAATCAATAATTCATTACTTTGACTTAATATAATGTTGCGATCAATTGTCAATCGCACCCTTTAGACACACAATCAATGAAAATGTGTAAACAACAATTAATCTTCAATAACCAATTCAATAATTCTTTTTATAACTTAATACATTGTTGCGATCAATATTTGATCTCACCCTTTAGACATATCAATCACTGAAAATGTGTAAAGAAAAATTAAAAATCAATAACCAATTCAATAAGTCATTACTTTAACTTAATACAATGTTGGGATCAATTGTCGATCGCACCCTTTAGACATATAAATCACTGAAAATAACAACAATTAAATATCAATAACCAATTCAATAATTCATTACTTTAACTTAAGACACTATTGCGATTCATTATCGATAGCAACCTCTATACATATCAATCAATAAAAAATGTGTAAACAACAATTAAACTTCAATAACCAATTCAATAATTCATTACTTTGACTTAATAAAATGTTCCGATCAATATTCGATCGCACTCTTCGTACATATCAATCACTTTAAAATGTAAACAATAAATAAATTTTTATAACCAATTCAATAATTCATTACTTTGACTTAATATAATGATGCGATCAATATTTGAACGCACCCTTTAGACATATCAATCACTGAAAATCTGTAAACCACAATTAAACATCAATAACCAATTCAATAATTCATTACTTTGACTTAATACAATGTTGCGATCAATATTCGATATCACCCTTTAGACATATCAATCACTGTAAATGAGTTTACAACAATTAATCTTCAATAACCAATTCAATAATTCATTACTTTGACTTAATACAATGTTACGATCAATTGTCGATCGCACCCTTTAGACACACATCACTGAAAATGTGTAAACAACAATTAATCTTCTATAACCAATTCAATAATTCATTACTTTGACTTAATACAATGTTCCGATCAATATTCGATCGCACCCTTTAGACATATCAATCACTCTAAATGTGTAAACACCAATTAATCTTTAATACCCAATTCAATAATTCATTACTTTAACTTAATACAATGTTGCGATCAATATTCGATCGCACCCTTTAGACATATCAATCAATAAAAATGTGTAAACAACAATTAATCATCAATAACCAATTCAACAATTTATTACTTTGACTTATGACAATGTTGCGATCAATTGTCGATCGTTCCCTTAGGACATATCAATCTATGAAAATGTGTAAACAACAATTAATCATCAATAACCAATTCAATAATTCATAAGATTAACTTAATACAATGTTGCGACCAATTGTCGATCGCACCCTTTGGACATGTCAATCACTGAATATGTGTAAACAACAATTAATCTTCAATAACGAATTCAAAAATTCATTACTTTGACTTAATACATTGTTTCGATCAAAATTCGATCGCACCATTTAGACATATCAATCACTAAAATGTGTAAACAACAATTAAATATCAATAACAAATTCAAAAATTCATTACTATAAATTAATACAATATAACGATCAATTGTCGAATCCACCCTTTAGACATATCAATCAATAAAAATTTGTAAACAACAATTAATCTTCAATAACCAATTCAATAATTCATTGCTTTTACTTAATACACTGTTGCGATCCATATTCGATCGCTCCCTTTAGACATATCAATCAATGTAAATGTGTAAACAACAATTAAATATCAACAATTAATTACTTAAAATTAATACAATGTTGCGATCAATTGTCGATCGCACCCTCTAGACCTATCAATCACTAAAAATGTGTAAACAAAAATTAATCTTCAATAAACAATTTAATAATTCATTACTTTGACTTAATACAATGTTGTGATCAATATTCGATCGCACCCTTTAGACATATCAATCATTGAAACTGTGTAAACAACAATTATATATCAATAACCAATTCAATAATTCGTTACTTTGACTTAATACAATGTTGCGATCAATATTCGATCGCACCCTTTAGACATATCAATCACTGTAAATGTGTTAACACAATTAATCTTCAATAACCAATTTAATAATTAATTACTTTGACATAATACAATGTTGCGATCAATATTCAATAGCACCATTTAGACTTATCAATCACTGAAAATGTGTAAACAATATTTAAATATCAATAACCAATTCAATAATTCATTACTTTAATTTAATATAATGTTGCGATCAGCTGTCAATCGTACCCTCTAGACATATCAATCACTAAATATGTGTAAACAACCATTACTCTACAATACCCAATTCAATAATCCATTACTTTGACTTAATACAATGTTACGATCAATACTCGTTCGCACCCTTTAGACATATCAATCACAGTAAATCTATAAACAAAAATTACTCTTTAAAACCCAATTCAATAATTCATTACTTTAACTTAATACAATGTTGCGAATAATTGTCGATCGCACCCTTTAAACATATCAATTACAAAAAATGTGTAAACAACAATTAATCTTCTATAACCAATTCAATAATTCATTACTTTAACTTAATACAATGTTGCGATCAATATTACATCGCACCCTTAGGACATATCAGTTACTGTAAATGTGTAACCAAAAATTAAACTTTAATACCCAATTCAATAATTCATTACTTTAACTTAATACAATGTTGTGATCAACTGTCACTCACCCTTTAGGCATTGCACTAAAAATTTGTTAACAACAATTAATCTACAAAAACCAATTCAATAATTCATTACATTGACTTAATACCATGTTGCGATCAATATTCAACGCACCCTTTAGACATATCAATCACTTAAAATGTGTAAACAACAATAAATCTTCAACAACCAAATCAATAATTTGTTTCTTTGACTTAATACAATGTTGCGATCAATATTCGATCGCACCCTTTACACATATCAATCACTATAAATGTGTAAACAACAATTACTCTTTAAAACCCAATTCAATAATTCATTACTTTAACTTAATACAATGTTGCGATTAATTGTCGATCGCACCCTTTAGATATATCAATCACTGAAAATGTGTAAACAACAATTAAATAACAATAACCAGTTCAATAATTCGTTACTTTCAGTAAGTTTAATGTTGCGATCACTTTAAATGTGTAAACAACAATTACTCTTTAAAACCCAATTCAATAATTCATTACTTTATCTTAATACAATGTTGCGATTAATTGTCTATCATAACCTTTAGACATAACAATCACTGAAAATGTGTAGATAATAATTAAATATCAATAACCAGTTCAATAATTCGTTACTTTTACTTAGTTTAATGTTGCGATCAATATTTGATCGCACTCTTTAGACATATCAATCACTCTAAATGTGTAAACAACAATTACTATTTAAAACTCAATTCAATCATTCATTACTTTAACTTAATACAATGTTGCGTTTAATTGTCGATCGCACACTTTAGACATATCAATAACTGAAAATGTGTTAACAACAATTAATCTTCAATACCCAATTCAATAATTCATTACTTTAACTTAATACAATGTTGCGATTAATTGTCGATCGCACCCTTTAGACATATCAATCACTGAAAATGTGTAAACAATAATAAATCTTCAACAACCAAATCAATAATTCGTTTCTTTGACTTAATACAATGTTGCGATCAATATTCGATCGCACCCTTTACACATATCATTCACTATAAATGTGTGAACAACAATTACTGTTTAAAACCCAATTCTATAATTCATTACTTTAACTTAATACAATGTTGCGATTAATTGTCGATCGCACCCTTTAGACATATCAATCACTGAAAATGTGTAAACAACAATTAAATAACAATAACTAGTTCAATAATTCGTTACTTTGACTTAGTTTAATGTTGCGATCACTTTAAATGTGTAAACAACAATTACTCTTTAAAACCCAATTCAATAATTCATTACTTTAACTTAATACAATGTTGCAATATAATTGTCGATCGCACCCTTTAGACATAACAATCACAGAAAATGTAGAGACAACAATTAAATATCAATAACCAGTTCAATAATTCGTTACTTTTACTTAGTTTAATGTTGCGATCAATATTCGATCGCACCCCTTAGACATATCGATCACTTTAAATGTGTAAACAACAATTACTCTTTAAAACCCAATTCAATAATTCATTACTTTAACTTAATACAATGTTGCGATTAATTGTCGAGCACACCCTTTAAATATATCAATCACTGAAAATGTGTAGACAACAATTAAATATCAATAACCAGTTCAATAATTTGTTACTTTGACTTAATTTAATGTTGCGATCAATATTTGATTGCACCCTTTAGACATATTAATCACTCTAAATGTGTAAACAACAATTACTCTTTAAAACTCAATTCAATCATTCATTCCTTTAACTTAATACAATATTGCATTTAATTGTCGATCGCACTCTTTAGACATATCAATTACTGAAAACGTGTTAACAACAATTTATCTTCAATAACCAATTCAATAATTCAATACTTTGACTTAATCCAATGTTGCGATCAATATTCGATCGCACCCTTTAAACATATATATCACTATAAATGTGTAAACAACAATTAATCTTCAATAACCAATTTAATAATTCATTACTTTGACTTAATACAATGTTGCGATCAATATTCCATCGCACCCTTTAGACATATCAATCACTGAAATGTGTAAACAACAATTAAATATCAATAACCAATTCAATAATTCGTTAGTTTGACTCAATATAATGTTGCGATCACTATTCGATCGCTCCCTTTAGACATATCAATCACTATAAATGTGTTAACAACAATTAATCTTCATAACCAATTTAATAATTCATTACTTTGACTTAATACAATGTTGCGATCAATATTCAATCGCACCCTTTAGACATATCAATCACTGAAAATGTGTAAACAACAATTTAATATCACTAACCAATTCGATAATTTATTACTTTAACTTAATATAATGTTGCGATCAATTGTCGATCGCACTCTCTAGACATATCAATCACTAAAAATGTGTAAACAACCATTACTCTTCAATAACCAATTCAATAATTCATTACTTTGACTTAATGCAATGTTGCGCTTAATTGTCGATCGCACCCTTTAGACATATTAATCACTGAAAATGTGTTAACAACAATTTATCATCAATAACCAATTAAATAATTCAATACTTTGATTTAATAAAATGTTGCCATCAATATTCGATCGCACCCTTTAAACATATCAATCACTGTCAATATGTAAAAAAACAATGAATCATCAATAAACAATTTAATTATTCATTACTTTGACTTAATACACTATTGCGATCCATATTCGATCGCACCGTTTAGACATATCAATCACTGAAAATGTGTAAACAACAAATAAATATCAATAACCAATTCAATAATTCATTACTTTGACTTAATACAATGTTGCGATCAAAATTCAATCGCACCCTTTACACATATCAATCAGTGAAAATGTGTAAACAACAATTAAATATCAATAACAAATTCGATAATTCATTACTTTAACTTAATATAATGTTGCGATCAATTGTCGATCGCACTATGTAGACATATCAATCACTAAAAATGTGTAAACAACAATTACTCTTCAATAACCAATTCTATAATTCATTACATTAAATTAATAAAATGTTGCGATCAATATTCCATCGCACCTTTTTGACATATCAATCACCGTAAATGTGTAAACAACAATTAATCTTTAATTCCGAATTCAATAATTCATTTCTTTTACTTAACACAATATTGCGATAAATTGTCGATCGCACCTTTTAAATATTGAACTGAAAATGTGTAACCAACAATTAGTCATAAAAAACCAATTCAATAATTCATTACTTTGACTTAATACAATGTTGCGATCAATATTCATTGCGCCCTTTATATATATCAATCACTGAAAATGTGTAAACAACAATTAATCTTCAATACACAATTCAATAATTCATTACTTTAACTCAATACAATGTTGCGCTTAATTGACGATCGTACCCTTTAGACATATCAATCACTGAAAATGTGTTAACCAAAATTTATCATCAATAACCAATTCAATAATTCAATACTTTGACTTAATAAAATGTTGCGATCAATATTCAATGGCACCCTTTAAACATACCAATCACTGTAAATGTGTAAACAACAATTAATCATCAATAACCAATTTAATTATTCAATACTTTGAGTTAATACAACGTTGCGATCAATATTCGATCGCACCCTTTAGACATATCAATCACTGAAAATGTGTAAACAACAATTAATGTTCAATAACCAATTCAATAATTCATTACTTTGACTTAATATAATGTTGCGATCAATATTCGATCGCACCCTTTAGACACACAATCAGTGAAAATGTGTAAAGAACAATTAATCTTTAATAACCAATTCAATAATCCATTACTTAGACTTAATACAATGTTGCGATCAATATTCGATCGCACCCATTAGACATATCAATCACTGAAAATGTGTAAACAACAAGAAACCTTCAACAACCAATTTTCAATAATTCGTTCTTTGACTTAATACAATGTTGCGATCAATATTCGATCGCACCCTTTAAACATGTCAATCACTATAAATGTGTAAACAACAATTACTCTTTCAAACCCAATTCAATAATTCATTACTTTAACTTAATACAATGTTGCGATCTATTGTCGATCACACCTTTTAAAGATTGCACTGAAAATGTACAACCAACAATTAATCATCAAAAACCAATTCAATAATTCATTACTTTGACTTAATACAATGTTGCGATCAATATTCATTGCACCCTTTAGACATATCAATCACTAAAAATGTGTAAACAACAATTAATCTTCAATACCCAATTCAATAATTCATTACTTTAACTTAATACAATGTTGCGCTTAATTGTCGATCGCACCCTTTAGACATATCAATCAATGAAAATGTGTTAACAAAAATTTATCATCAATAACCAATATAATAATTCAATACTTTGACTTAATAAAATGTTGCGATCAATATTCAATGGCACCCTTTAAACATATCAATCACTGTAAATGTGTAAACAACAATTAATCATCAATAACCAATTTAATTATTCAATACTTTGACTTAATACAACGTTGCGATCAATATTAGATCGCACCCTTTAGACATATCAATCACAGAAAATGTGTAAACACCAATTAATCTTCAATAACCAATTCAATAATTCGTTACTTTGACTTAATATAATGTTGCGATCAATATTCGATCGCACCCTTTAGACACACGATCATTGAAAATGTGTAAAGAACAATTAATCTTCAATAACCAATTCAATAATCCGTTACTTTGACTTAATACAATGTTGCGATCAATATTCGATCGCACCCATTAGACATATCAATCACTGAAAATGTGTAAACAACAATAAATCTTCAACGACCAATTCAATAATTCGTTTCTTTGACTTAATACAATGTTGCGATCAATATTCGATCGCACCCTTTACACATATCAATCACTATAAATGTGTAAACAACAATTACTCTTTAAAACCCAATTCAATAATTCATTACTTTAACTTAATACAATGTTGCGATCAATTATCGATCACACCTTTTAAAGATTGCACTGAAAATGTGTAACCAACAATTAATCATCAAAAACCAATTCAATAATTCATTACTTTGACTAAATACATTGTTGCGATCAATATTCATTGCACCCTTTAGACATATCAATCACTGAAAATGTGTAAACAACATTAATCTTCAATACCCAAGTCAATAATTCATTACTTTGACTTTATAATGTTGCGATCAATATTCGATCGCACCCTTTAGACACACGATCATTGAAAATGTGTAAAGAACAATTAATCTTCAATAACCAATTCAATAATCCGTTACTTTGACTTAATACAATGTTGCGATCAATATTCGATCGCACCCATTAGACATATCAATCACTGAAAATGTGTAAACAACAATAAATCTTCAACGACCAATTCAATAATTCGTTTCTTTGACTTAATACAATGTTGCGATCAATATTCGATCGCACCCTTTACACATATCAATCACTATAAATGTGTAAACAACAATTACTCTTTAAAACCCAATTCAATAATTCATTACTTTAACGTAATACAATGTTGCGATCAATTATCGATCACACCTTTTAAAGATTGCACTGAAAATGTGTAACCAACAATTAATCATCAAAAACCAATTCAATAATTCATTACTTTGACTAAATACATTGTTGCGATCAATATTCATTGCACCCTTTAGACATATCAATCACTGAAAATGTGTAAACAACATTAATCTTCAATACCCAAGTCAATAATTCATTACTTTGACTTAATATAATGTTGCGATCAATATTCGATCGCACCCTTTAGACACACGATCATTGAAAATGTGTAAAGAACAATTAATCTTCAATAACCAATTCAATAATCCGTTACTTTGACTTAATACAATGTTGCGATCAATATTCGATCGCACCCATTAGACATATCAATCACTGAAAATATGTAAACAACAATAAATCTTCAACAACCAATTCAATAATACGTTTCTTTGACTTAATACAATGTTGCGATCAATATTCGATCGCACCCATTAGACATATCAATCACTGAAAATGTGTAACCAACAATAAATCTTCAACGACCAATTCAATAATTCGTTTCTTTGACTTAATACAATGTTGCGATCAATATTCGATCGCACCCTTTACACATATCAATCACTATAAATGTGTAAACAACAATTACTCTTTAAAACCCAATTCAATAATTCATTACTTTAACGTAATACAATGTTGCGATCAATTATCGATCATACCTTTTAAAGATTGCACTGAAAATGTGTAACCAACAATTAATCATCAAAAACCAATTCAATAATTCATTACTTTGACTAAATACATTGTTGCGATCAATATTCATTGCACCCTTTAGACATATCAATCACTGAAAATGTGTAAACAACATTAATCTTCAATACCCAAGTCAATAATTTATTACTTTGACTTAATATAATGTTGCGATCAATATTCGATCGCACCCTTTAGATACACGATCATTGAAAATGTGTAAAGAACAATTAATCTTCAATAACCAATTCAATAATTCGTTACTTTGACTTAATACAATGTTGCGATCAATATTCGATCGCACCCATTAGACATATCAATCACTGAAAATGTGTAAACAACAATAAATCTTCAACAACCAATTCAATAATACGTTTCTTTGACTTAATACAATGTTGCGATCAATATTCGATCGCACCCTATACACATATCAATCACTATAAATGTGTAAACAACAATTACTCTTTCAAACCCAATTCAATAATTCATTACTTTAACTTAATACAATGTTGCGATCAATTGTCGATCACACCTTTTAAAGATTGCACTGAAAATGTGTAACCAACAATTAATCATTAAAAACCAATTCAATAATTCATTACTTTGACTAAATACAATGTTGCGATCAATATTCATTGCACCCTTTAGACATATCAATCACTGAAAATGTGTAAACAACAATTAATCTTCAATACCCAATTCAATAATTCATTACTTTAACTTAATACAATTTTGCGCTTGATTGTCGATCACACCCTTTAGACATATCAATCACTGAAAATGTGTTAACAACAATTTATCATCAATAACCATTTCAATAATTCAATACTTTGACTTAATAAAATGTTGCGATCAATATTCAATGGCACCCTTTAAACATATCAATCACTGTAAATGTGTAAACAATAATTAATCACCAATAACCAATTTAATTATTCATTACTTTGACTTTATACAATGTTGCGATCAATATTCGATCGCACCCTTTAGACATCTCAATCATTGAAAATGTGTAAACAACAAGTAATCTTCAATAACCAATTCAATAATTCATTACTTTGACTTAATATAATGTTGCGATCAATATTCGATCGCACCCTTTAGACATCTCAATCACAAAAAATGTGTAAACAACAATTAATCTTCAATAACCAATTCAATAATCCGTTACTTCAACTTAATACAATGTTGCGATCAATATTCGATCGCACCTTTTAGACATATCAATCACTGTTAATGTGTAAACAACAATTAATCTTCAATACCCAATTCAATAATTCATTACTTGACTTTAATAAAATGTTGCAATCAATTGTCGATCGCACCCTTTAGACAAATCAATCACTGAAAATGTGTAAACAATAATTAATCTTCAATAAACAATTCAATAATTTATAACCTTGACTTAATACAATGTTGCGATCAATATTTGATCGCAACCTTTAGGCACACAATCACTTAAAATTTGCAAACAATAATTAATCTTCAATAACCAATTCAATAATTCGTTACTTTGACTTAATACAATGTTACGATCAATATTCTATCTCACCTTTTAGACATATCAATCACTGTAAATGTGTAAACAACAGTTAATCTTCAATACCCAATTCAATAATTCATTACTTTAACTTAATACAATGTTGCGATCAATATTTGATCGCACCCTTTAGATATATCAGTCACTTAAAATTTGTAAACAACAATTAATCTTCAATAACCAATTCAATAATTCATTATTTAACTTAATACAATGTTGCAATCAATATTCGATCGCACCCATTAGACATATCAATCACTGAAAATGTGTAAACAACAATTAATCTTCAATAATCAATTCATTAATTCAATACCTTGACTTAATACAATGTTGCGATCAATATTCGATCGCACCCTTTAGGCACAGCATCACTTAAAATTTGCAAACAACAATTAATATTCAATAACCAATTCAATTATTCGTTACTTTGACTTAATACAATGTTACGGTCAATATTCTATCGCACCTTTTAGACATATCAATCACTATAAATGTGTAAACAACAGTTATTCTTCAATACCAAATTCAATAATTCATTACTTTAACTGAATACAATGTTGCGGTCAATATTTGATCGCACCTTTTAGACATATCATTCACTTAAAATGTGTAAACAACAATTAAACATAAATAACCAATTCAATAATTCATTACTTTAACTTAATACAATGTTTCGACCAATTGTCGATCCCACCCTCTACACATATCAATCACTAAAAATGTGTAAACAACAATTAATCTTCAATAACCAATTTAACAATTCATTACTTTCACTTAATACAATGACGCGATCAATATTCGAACACACCCTTTAGACATATCAATCACAGTAAATTTGTAAACAACAATTAATCTTCAATAACCAATTCAATAATTCATTACTTTGACTTAATACAATGTTACGATCAATATTCGATAGCACCCTTTAGACATATCAATCAATATCAATCTGTAAACAACAATTAATCTTCAATATCCAATTCAATAATTCATCACTTTCACTTCATACAATGTTGCGATTAATTGTCGATCGCACATTTTACACATATCAATCACAGAAAATGTGTATACAACAATTAAACATCAATAACAGATTCAATAATTTATTACTTTAACTTAATACAATGTTGCAATCAATTGTCGATCGCACCCTTTAGACATATCAATCACTGAAAATGTGTAAACAACAATTAATCTTCAATAACCAATTCAATAATTCAGAACTTTGACTTAATACAATGTTGCGATCAATGTTCGGTCGCACCATTTAGACATATCAATTAATGTAAATATGTTAACAACAATTATTCTTCAATACCCAATTCAATAATTCGTCACTTTAACTTAATACAATGTGGCGATCAATTGTCGATCGCACCCTTTAGACATATCAATCACTGAAAATCTATAAACAACAATTAATCTTCAATAACAAATTCAATATTCATTACTTTCACTTAATACTATGTTGCGAAAAATATTTGGTCGCACCCTTTAGACATATCAATCACTGTAAATGTGTAAACAACAATTAATCTTCAATACCCAATTCATTACTTTAACTTAATACAATGTTGCGATTTATTGGCGATCGCATCCTTTAGACATATCATTCACTGAAAATGTGTAAACAACAATTAAACATCAATAACAAATTCAATAATTTATTACTTTAACTTAATACAATGTTACGATCATTTGTCAATCGCAGCCTTTAGACAAATCAATCAATAAAAATGAGTAAACAACAATTAATCTTCAATACCCAATTCAATAATTCATTACTTTGACTTAATACAATGTTGCGATTAATATGCGATCGCACCCTTTAGACATATCAATCACTGAAAATGTTTAAAAATAAATTAAACATCAATAACCAATTCAATTATTCATTAGTTAAACTTAATACAATGTTGCGATCAATTGTCGATCGCACCCATTAGACATATCAATCACAGAAATTGTGTAAAAAACAATTAATCTTGAATAACCAATTCCATAATTCATTACTTTGACTTAATACAATGTTGCGATCAATATTCGGTCGCACCCTTTAGACATATCAATCAATGCAAATCTGTAAACAACAATTAATCTGTAATACCCAATTTAATAATTCATCACTTTAACTTAATACAATGTTGCGATCAATTGTCGATCGCACCTTTTAGACAAATCAATCATTGAAAATGCGTAAACAACAATTAATCTTCAATAACAATTCAATAATTCATTACTTTGACTTAATACAATGTTGCGATAAATATTCGATCGCACCCTTTAGACATATCAATCACTGAAAATGTGTAAACATAAATTGAACATCAATAACCAATTCAATAATTCATTACTTTAACTGAATACAATGTTGCGATCAATTGTCGATCGAACCCTTTAGACATATCAATCACTGAAAATGTGTAACCAACAATTAATCTTCAATAACCAATTAAATAATTCAGTACTTTGACTTAATACAATGATGCGATCAATATTCGATCGCACCCTTTAGACATATCAATCAATGTAAATATGTAAACAACAATTAATTTTCAACAGCCAATTCAATAATTCATCACTTTAACTTAATACAATGTTGCGATGAATTGTCAATCGCACCCTTTAGACATATCATTCACTGAAAATGTATAAACAACAATTAATCTTCAATAACAAATTCAATAATTCATTACTTTGACTTAATACAATGTTGCGATAAATATTTGGTCGCACCCTTTAGACATATCAATCACTTTAAATGTGTTAACAACAATTAATCTTCAATACTCAATTCATTACTTTAATTTAATACAATGTTGCGATCTATTGTCGATCGCACTCTTTAGACTTATCATTCACTAAAAATGTGTAAACAACAATTAGACATCAATAAAAAATTTCAATAATTCATTACTTTAACTTAATGCAATTAATCTTCAATACCCAATTCAATAATTCATCACTTTAACTTAATACAGTTTTGCGATCAATTGTCGATCGCACCCTTTAGATATAGCAATCACTGAAAATGTGTAAACAACAATTAATCTTCAACAATCAATTCCATAATTCATTACTTTGACTAAATACAATGTTGCGATCAATATTCGGTTGCACACTTTAGACATATCAATCAATGTTAATGTGTAAACAACAATTAATCTTCAATACCCAATTCAATAATTCATCACTTTAACTTAATACAATGTTGCGATCAATTGTCGATCGCACCCTTTACACATATTAATCACTGAAATTGTGTAAACAACAATTAAACATCAATAACCAATTCAATAATTTATTACTTTAACTTAATATAATGTTGCGATCAATTATCGAATGCACCCTTTATACAAATAAATCACTGAAAATGTGTAAACAACAATTAATCTTCAATAATCAATTCGATAATTCATCACTTTGACTTAATACAATGTTGCGATAAATATTCGATCGAACCCTTTAGACATATCAATCACTAAAAATATGTAAACAAAAATTAAACATCAATAACAAATTAAAAAATTCATTAGTTTAACTTAATACAATGTTGCTATCAATTGTCGATCGCACGATTTAGATATATCAATCACTAAAAATGTGTAAACAACAATTAATCTTCAATAACCAATTGAATAATTCAATACTTTGACTTAATACAATATTGCGGTCAATATTCGGTCGCAACCTTTAGACATATCAATCAATGCAAATCTGTAAACAACAATTAATCTTCAATACCCAATTCAATAATTCATCACTTTAACTTCATACAATTTTGCGATCTATTGTCGATCGCACCCTTTAGATATAGCAATCACTGAAAATGTGTAAACAACAATTAATCTTCAATAATCAATTCCATAATTCATTACTTTGACTAAATACAATGTTGCGATCAATATTCGGTTGCACACTTTAGACATATCAATCAATGTTAATGTGTAAACAACAATTAATCTTCAATACCCAATTCAATAATTCATCACTTTAAATTAATACAATGTTGCGATCAATTGTCGATCACACACTTTACACATATCAATAACAGAAAATGTGTAAACAACAATTAAACATCAATAACCAATTCAATAATTTATTACTTTAACTTAATACAATGTTGCGATCAATTGTCGATCGCACCCTTTAGACAAATAAATCACTGAAAATGTGTAAACAACAATTAATCTTCAATAATCAATTCAATAATTCATTACTTTAACTTAATACAATGTTGTGATAAATATTCGATCGCACCCTTTAGACATATCAATCACTGAAAATGTGTAAACATAAATTGAACATCAATAACTTATTCAATAATTCATTACTTTAACTTAATACAATGTTGCGATCAATTGTCTATCGCACCCTTTAGACATATCAATTACTGAAAATGTGTAAACAACAATTAATCTTCATTAATTAATTCAATAATTCAGTACTTTGACTTAATACAATGTTGCGATCAATATTCGGTCGCACCCTTTAGACATATCAATTAATGTAAATCTGTAAAGAACAATTAATCTTCAATACCCAATTCAATAATTCATCACTTTAATTTCATACAATGTGGCTATCAATTGTCGATCGCACCCATTAGACATATCAATCACTGAAAATGTATAAACAACAATTAATCTTCAAAAACAATTTTAATAATTCATTACTTTGACTTAATACAATGTTGCGATATATATTTGGTCGCACCCTTTAGACATACCAATCACTGTAAATGTGTAAACAACAATTAATCTTCAATACATAATTCAATAATTCATTACTTTAAATTATTACAATGTTGCGATGGATTAACGATCGCACCCTTTAGATATATCATTCACTGAAAATGTGTAAACAACAATTAAACATCAATAACAAATTCAATAATTCATTACTTTAACTTAATACAATGTTGCGATGGATTAACGATCGCACCGTTGAGAAATATCAATCACTGAAAATGTATAAACAACAATAAATCTTCAATAACTAATTCAATAATTTATTACTTTGACTTAAAACGATGTCGCGATCAATATTCGATCGCACTCTTTATACATATGTTAATAACTGAAAATGTGTAAACAACAATTAAATATCAATAACCAATTCAATAATTCATTACGTTAACTTCATACAATGTTGCGATCAAATCGATCCCTTTAGTCATATCAATCACTGAAAATGTGTAAACAACAATTAATCTTCTTTGACCATTTCAATTTCATTACAATCTTCCATACATTTCAAATTAATCAATCAATCAATTGAATAATTCATTACTTTGACAATGTTGTGATTAACAATGTTGATTCGACCCTTTGGACATATCAATTATTAAAAATGAGTAAACAACAATTAATCTTCAATAACCAATTCAATAATTCATTACTTTGACTTAATACATTGTTGCGATCAATATTCGATCACACCCTTTAGACATATCAATCACTGAAAATGTTTAAACAACAATTAAACATCAATAAACAATTCAATAATTCATTACTTTACTTAATACAAAGTTACGATCAATTGTCGATCGCACCCTTTAGACATATCAATCACTGAAAATTTGTAAACAATAGTTAATCTTCAATAATCAATTCAATAATTCTTAAATTTGACTTAATACATTGTTGCAATCAATATTCAATCGCACCCTTAAGATATATCAATCGCTTAAAATGTGTAAACAACACTTAATCTTCAATAACCAATTCAATAATTTATAACATTAACTTAATACAGTGTAGCGATCAATATTCGGTTGCACCTTTTAGAAATATAAGTAACTGTAAACGTGTAAACAACAATTAATCTTCAATAGCCAATTCACTAATTTATTACTTTGACTTAATTTAATGTTGCGATCAATATTCGATCGCACCCTTTAGACATATCAATCACAGAAAATGTGTAAACAACAATTAAACCTCAATAACCACTTCAATAATTTATTACTTTAACTTAATACAATGTTGCGATCAATTGTCGATCGCACCCTTTACACATATCAATCACAGAAAAAGTGTAAACAACAATTAAACATCAATAACAAATTCAATAATTTATTACTTTAACTTAATACAATGTTGCGATCAATTGTCGATCGCACCCTTTAGACAAATCAATCACTGAAAATTCATAAACAACAATTAATCTTCAATAATCCATGCAATAATTCAGTACTTTGACTTAATATAATGTTGCGATCAATACTCGGTCGCACCTTTTAGACATATCAATCAATGCAAATCTGTAAACAACAATTAATCTTCAATACCCAATTCAATAATTCATCACTTTAACTTAATACAATTTTGCGATCAATTGTCGATCGCACCCTTTAGATATAGCAATCACTGAAAATGTGTAAACAACAATTAATCTTCAATAATCAATTCAATAATTCATTACTTTGACTAAATACAATGTTGCGATCAATATTCGGTTGCACACTTTAGACATATCAATCAATGTTAATGTGTAAACAACAATTAATCTTCAATACCCAATTCAATAATTCATCACTTTAACTTAATACAATGTTGCGATCAATTGTCGATCACACCCTTTACACATATCAATCACATAAAATGTGTAAACAACAATTAAACATCAATAACCAATTCAATAAGTTATTACTTTATCTTAATACAATGTTGCGATCAATTGTCGATCGCACCCTTTAGACAAATAAATCACTGAAAATGTATAAACAACAATTAATCTTCAATAATCAATTCAATAATTCATTACTTTGACTTAATACAATGTTGCGATAAATATTCGATCGCAACCTATAGACATATCAATCACTGAAAATGTGTAAACATAAATTGAACATCAATAACCAATTCAATAATTCATTACTTTAACTTAATAAAATGTTGCGATCAATTATCGATCGCACCCTTTAGACATATCAATTACTGAAAATATGTAAACAATAATTAATCTTCATTAACCAATTCAATAATTCAGTACTTTGACTTAATACAATGTTGCGATCAATATTCGGTCGCACCCTTTAGACATATCAATTAATGTAAATCTGTAAAGAACAATTAATCTTCAATCAATAATTCATCACTTTAACTTCATACAATGTGGAGATCAATTGTCGATCGCACCTATTAGACATATCAATCACTGAAAATGTATAAACAACAATTAATCTTTAAAAACAAATTCAATAATTCATTACTTTGACTTAATACAATGTTGCGATAAATATTTGGTCGCACCCTTTAGACATATCAATCACTGTAAATGTGTAAACAACAATTAATCTTCAATACCCAATTCAATAATTCATTACTTTAACTTAATACAATGTTGCGATGGATTAACGATCGCACCCTTTAGCTATATCATTCACTGAAAATATGTAAACAACAATTAAACATCAATAACAAATTCAATAATTCATTACTTTAACTTAATACAATGTTGCGATGGATAAACGATCGCACCGTTGAGAAATATCAATCACTGAAAATGTATAAACAATAATAATTCCTCAATAACCAATTCAATGATTTATTACTTTGACTTAATACGATGTTGCGATCAATATTCGATCGCACTCTTTATACATATCTTAATAACTGAAAATGTGTAAACAACAATTAAATATCAATAACCAATTCAATAATTCATTACTTTAACTTAATATTAGTTGCGATAAATATTTGGTCGCACCCATTAGACATATCAATCACTGAAAATGTATAAACAACAATTAATCTTCAAAAACAAATTCAATAATTCATTACTTTGACTTAATACAATGTTGCGATAAATATTTGGTCGCACCCTTTGGACATATCAATCACTGAAAATTTGTAAACAATAGTTAATCTTAAATAATCAATTCATTAATTCATAACATTGACTTAATACATTGTTGCAATCAATATTCAATCGCACCCTTAAGATATATCAATTACTTAAAATGTGTAAACAACAATTAATCTTCAATAACCAATTCAATAATTTATTATATTGACTTAATACATTGTTGCGATCAATATTCGATCACATCCTTTAGACATATCAATCACTGAAAATGTGTAAACAACAATTAAAAATCAATAACCAATTCAATAATTCATTACTTTAACTTAATACAAAGTTACGATCAATTGTCGATCGCACCCTTTAGACATATCAATCACTGAAAATTTGTAAACAGTAGTTAATCTTCAATAATCAATTCAATAATTCTTAACTTTGACTTAATACATTGTTGCAATCAATATTCCATCGCACCCTTAAGATATATCAATCACTTAAAATGTGTAAACAACAATTAATCTTCAATAACAAATTCAATAATTTATAACATTGACTTAATACAGTGTAGCGATCAATATTCGGTCGCACCCTTTAGAAATATAAATAACTGTAAACGTGTAAACAACAATTAATCTTCAATAGCCAATTCACTAATTTATTACTTTGACTTTATTTAATATTGCGATCAATATTCGATCGCACCCTTTAGACATAACAATCACAGAAAATGTGTAAACAACAATTAAACATCAATAACCAATTCAATAATTTATAACTTTAACTTAATACAATATTGCGATCAATTGTCGTTCGCACCCTTTACACATATCAATCACAGAAAATGTGTAAACAACAATTAAACATCAATAACCAATTCAATAATTTATTACTTTGACTTAATACAATATTGCGATCAATTATCGATCGCACCCTTTAGACATATCAATCACTGAAAATGCATAAACAACAATTAATCTTCAATAATCAATTTAATAATTTATTACTTTGACTTAATACAATGTTACGATTAATATTCGATCGCACCATTTAGACATATCAATCACTTAAAATGTGTAAACAACAATTAAACATCGATAGCCAATTCAATAATACACTACATTTACTTAATACGATTTTGCGATCAATTGTCGATCGCACCCTTTTGACATATGAATCACTGAAAATGTGTAAACAATAATTAATCTGCAATAACCAATTCAATAATTCAGTACTTTGACTTAATACAATGTTGTGATCAATATTCGGTCGCACCCTTTAGACATATCGAGCAATGTAAATCTGTAAAAACAATTAATCTTCAATACCTAATTCAATAATTCATCACTTTAACTTAATACAATGTGGCTATCAATTGTCAATTGCACCCTTTAGACATATCAATCACTGAAAATTTATAAACAACAATTAATCATCAATAACAAATTCAATAATTCATTACTTTGACTTAATACAATGTTGCGATCAATATTCGATATCACCCTTTAGACATATCAATCACTGTAAATGAGTTAACAACAATTAATCTTCAATAACCAATTCACCCTTTAGACATATCAATCAATGTTGTGAAGATTTCCTTACCTTTTCGTCAAAAAGATAGTAGAAAGAAGCTGGATAAGCAGCTTAAAATGTTTTTAGACATGATGAAGCAAATCCATGTCAACATCCCATTTATTGAAGCATTGAAACATATGCCTGTTTATACAAAATTCATGAAGGAGCTGTTGTTAAATAGAAGGAATTTAGCTGATGTGGGATGCATTAATGTGAATGAGAGTGTGAGTCAACTTGTCAAGTACCAAATTCCTAGAAAAGAGAAGGATCCAGGCAAGTTCACCATACCTTTGACCATAGGTGATATATTCAAAGGGAGAGCTCTCTGTGACTTGGGAGCTAGCATAAACTTGATGCCTTTGGCCATCTATGAAAGGTAGGGAATAGAGCATTTCAGACCTGATAATATCTTGTTGCAACTTGCTGATAGGTCTTTCACTCATGCAAAGGGAGTTGTTACTAGGTTTGGTGATTAACTCTTATGCAAACCTTATGCAAAAGGCATGAATCTGTTTAATAACTTGGAAAATGGTGAACTAACAGTCAGAGTTAATGGAGAGGAAGCAAAATTTAGTCTTTTGGAGTCATTGAAATTTTCATACGATTTTGATGAAGTCAATGGTATACAATTGGCAACTGATACAGAGTTGATGGATAAAATTCTTGCATTAAGAAGTTCTAATCCACTGAATAATGTTTTAATTAATGATGTGGATATGGATATACCGGAGGAGAGTGCTTACAGTGGTGAGCTGGAATGCATGACTTCTCATTTGAAAAGAATGAGTTAACATTTGAACAAGAGGAAAGCCTTCTCTAAGTGGTGAGGAAACACAAGAAAGCCACTACGTGGATGATAGCAGATATTAAAGGAATCAACCCCACTTTGTGTACACACAAGATCATCTTGGAGGAAAAACATACACCCAAGATTCAACCTCAAGAAGATTGAATCCAACTATGAAGGAGGTTGTGAATAAGGAAGTACTGAAACTCCTTGATGCAGGTATTATTTTTCTTATTTCAGATAGTGAATGGGTTTGTCTAGTGCAATGTGTGCCAAAGAAGAGAGAGATTACTATGATTAAGAATGAAAAGAATGAGTTGATCCCTACTAGAACTGTTACAGGTTGGCATATGTGTATAGATTACAGAATTTTAAATGATGCCACTAGAAAGGATCATTTTCCCCTTCCCTTCATAGATGAGATGTTAGATAGGCTAGCAAGACACCCTTATTTTTGCTTTCTGGATGGTTATTTTAGATATAACCAAATTCCCATTGCTCCTGGTGATTAGCATAAAACAACTTTTACTTGTCCTTTTGGAACCTTTGCTTATAGTAGGATGCCATTTGGACTATCTAATGCACTAGGAACATTTCAAAGGTGTATGCTAGCCATCTTTACTGATTTCATAGGTAAGTTTTTAGAGGTCTTCATGGATGATTTTTCCATTATAGGAGACAGTTTTAACGATTGCTTGAATAATCTAAAGAAAGTGCTTAGAAGATGTGAGGAAACTAACCTAGTCCTCAACTGGGAAAAATGCCATTTTATGGTAAGAGAGGGTATTATTTTAGGCCATAAGGTGTCTGCTAAGGGGTTAGAAGTAGACAGAGCAAAAATTGATGTGATAAGCAATTTACCTCATTCTGTCAATGTAAAAGGAATTAGAAGTTTCTTAGGACATGCTGGGTTCTACAGGCGCTTTATTAAGGATTTTTCAAAGATAGCTAGACCCTGTGTTTTGTTAGAAAAAGAAAAGAAGTTTGATTTTACTGATGAGTGTTTGAAAGCTTTTGTGCAGCTTAAAGAAAAGCTTATTTCAGCATCAGTCATAATTTCACCATATTGGAATTTTGAATTTGAAATCATGTGTGATGCATCTGATTTTGTTGTAGGTGTAGTGCTGGGAGAGAGAAAGGAGAGGCTATTCAGGGTCATTTATTATGCTAGTAAATCATTGGTGGAAGCTCAGAGAGATTACACCACCACTGAAAAAGAACTACTAGCAATAGTCTTTGCATTGGATAAGTTTAGATCATATATATTAGGATCTAAAATTATCATACATACTTATCATGCAGCATTGAGATACTTATTTGCTAAAAAGGAATCTAAGCCTAGGTTGATAAGATGGGTGCTCTTGTTGTAGGAGTTTGACATAGAAATCAAAGACAAAAAGGGCATTGAAAATGAAGTAGCTGACCACCTCTCAAGACTGCACATTAAGGATATGGAGGCTCAAGTTGACATCAATGAACAATTTCCAGATGAGCAACTTTTCCTTTGTGAGGTAACATTTTATCCCTGGTATGCTGATTGGGCTATCATTTAGAATGGGCTGAATAGCAAGGGATGTATGGCAAGGGATGTCAAGGGATGTCATTTACCAGTGGAGTTAAAGCATAAGTCATATTGGGCTATAAAGCTTCTAAATATGGACTATGAAAAAACAGGAAAGCAAAGGCTTCTACAACTTGATGAGATGGATGAATGGCGCTTAGAAGCTTATGAAAATCATGAGATATACAAGCAGAAGATGAAAAATTACCATGATAAGAAGATTGTCAAGCGAGAGTTCAAACCTGGACAATATGTATTGCTCTACAATACCAAACTTAGCTTATTTCTAGGAAAACTAAAGTCTAGATGGTCTGGACCATTTAGAATAAAGAGTGTCTCCCCTTATGGAGTTGTTGAATTTTTTGATAATAACTCTACTGACTCTTTTGTTGTGAATGGACAGAGACTCAAGCATTATGTGGGAAACTGTAGATATAATGGAAAATCAATAGCAAACTTACCTTGGTCGATGCTAACGATCTTAAACAAAGCATACTCCTTACACAATTATTCTTTTTGAGAATTATGCTATCATCAATTAATTGTGTAAGTTTTTAACTAACCAAGTTCAGGTTGTGTAGAAGAATTATTATTTTCAGATGAACTTGAAGTTTAAAGAATAAGGCGAGATGTCACTTTTATCGCCAAAATAGTCGCCAGAGCTCTATATCAATTGGCGAGGATAAACTTCATTTCGCCTGAATAAGTATTCTGAAGATGGCGAATTGTGGGATTTCGCCATGTATGGTCGCCTGGGTGAAGGCGAGAAAGAAGAGTCATGCCAAAAACTTCGCCTACCTTTCTTTTGCAAAGGTGAGGAAGGACGAATCTCGCTTTGTTAGATCACCCAGTGACAAGAAGAGTGAGGCGAGAATTCAATACATTGCCATTTTATCTCGCCAACCAGGTATATTTTCTGGCGTTAAATTTTAATTGTGCCAAGATTCTTCGCGTGGCAACAAGTTGGCTTTGGCGAAGTGTCATTTATTTCGCTTGGAATATCGCCTGTTTTTGAAAAAATTTTGGCGAAGTAACTTCTTTTTGCCTCATTTAATTCTCCACTAATTCTTATTGAAGGCGAAATAATCGATATGTCGCCACTTTATATCGCCAAGTGAGGTAATTTAAGGCGAGTTCATTCTTTCTTGCCTAGTTCTTAATTTTATCACACCTACACTTTAGGCGACATAAAATATTTCGCCACTTACATAGGTGCACGCAATTATTACCGTTGGATGACACGGGGCGAGGCAAAAACTTTACGCCTTCTGCCTAGATCTTTCATCATTGCAACTTTTTTCTGATATCTTATAAAACCTAATTCGATTTTACCGTTGCCATTACTTTGCTCTCTGAATTTTCAATTGTTCGAAAACCCTAAATCGTGAATCTCTCAGTTCGGTTTTTCTTTTCAATCGACTTTCATCACAGTAAATATACAAGGTATGTTACTTTTCGTCTCTCTCAGTTTATGCAAGCTGTTAGCTATTTTAAGTTTATCTGTGTTGATATGTTAGTCGAGATTGTTAGGATGTTAATGGAGCAATTATTTAACGGTAATAGTGTCGAAACTCTGTGGGTTTTACAATGAAAATGAACGATTTTAGTTGGGTGTTTCATTTCTGTGAATATAATTGATTGCATTGATTGATAGTATTTGTTAGTTTTTAAACTGTAAAACATGGTTTAAAGCTTTGATTGCTCAGTGTGCTTTGTAAATGCTGAACCCATGTTGCGACATATTGTCAGGCTGTTCAATGTTGTTAATGTTGTTGTTTTACTGAGTTTTAAGTCTGTCAATTTGATGTCTGATTATAACTGTTGAAATGCTGTATCAAATTGCAGATAATGGCTAAAAGAAAGAGCGACAGCACTCCTAGCCCTTCTAAGAAGGGCAAGAAAGCAAAGACCTCGGCCAAGCCAAAGATCTATGATGAGAAGAACTATCAAGTCCGAGTGATTCTTCCATCTTCTCCCAAGTCGCCCAAGCAAAAAGGAGTACAGATTGGCTCCAGTAAAAAGAAGAGTGTTATTCCCAAGACCCCTTCTACTTCAATAACTGTTAAGGGGAGTAGTTCAGTTGATAAGATGGTTTTGACCAAAAAGCAAGCTACAGTAGAGTTGGGAATCAGTAAGAAAGAGAAAAAGGTGAAGCACAGTTCACCTAAGAGCTCCAAGGTCAAGAGCCCTTCTAAAAAGGACAACTTGCAGTTTTGGCAAGAGAAGGGGATTTTACTAGATGATCTCGCAGATAGACGCTTAGGACATTACCTATGGGCTTGACAGATTGAACAGTTGGTGGAACAGCCCAAGAAGGTAAATGCCACTCTGGTGGAGGAGTTCTATGATAAGGCTCCTTAGGAGTTGGAAACTCCATTTGAAATCAAAGGCCACCAAGTGGATATATCACCTGAGTCCATCTGCAGCTATTACGGACTGATGGAGGCCAACCATCAAGGTTATAGGGGAATGGAGGCCTCAGATCTAACTGAAGATGACTTAAGAGGATTGAGAAGATTTCAACATCCAACTCAAGGATATGAAAGAGATGTTTTAGCAAGTGAATTGGACATTTACACTGCCATTTGTTTAGTTTGGTTGAGAGATAATGTCATGCCTAGGAACAAGGGGAGCCATTTTACTGCTGATGAAAAGAAGTTCCTCAGAGATTTCAACTAGGGAAAATTCATTCATCTAGGTCAGTTGATCTTCTCAGAATTGAAAAGAAGAATTTATAGTCTAAGGAAGGAGAAGTCCAGGAAGAGGACTTTGTACTTCCCATCTCTCTTTACAGGTCTCTTAGAGAAATATAAAGTCCAAAGCAGAAAGAAGGATGTGTGGTTGGCTGATTCAAAACCACACACTGGTGGATAAGAATTGAGGCTCTAGGAGAGTAGGGGTGGTAAAGAGACTACTTGTACTGAAGTAGTGGATAAGTTGAAGGAACTGAAGGCTTTGAGGGAGACCAAGAAGTCAAGTATTCAGAAAAATAGTCTCTTATCTCCTACTACAGTGAAAGCACCAGTTCAGAGACCATTTCTAGCTCCTACTCATAGCATCAGAGAGGAAAGTGAAAGGGCAGCTGAGCCCTCATCAAGAGAGCAGTTCGATACTTCGATATCTGATATGATTAATAAGAAGATTGAAGACAAACTTGCTGAATTCTTCAAATCCATCTCCACTCCACAAGATTTTATCAGAATGTATGAGATGTACAGGGCTAAGGAAAACATATCTCTAGTGGGTTTTGCTAGATTTTCGGCTAATAATTCAATTAGGGAAGCACCAAGAGTGGCAGAGCCTATGGACAATTTAGAGAATCTACAGTCTGAGCAAGAAGATTTATTGGATAATCAGCCTGAGATGCCTGCAGAAACAGTTGAAGAAGTTGTTGTTCAACAAAGTTTAATTGAACAACTAGACTAAGCATCAGAGGAGGTAGTGCATCAAATTGTGGAGGGTGATGAAAGACATGCTGACAGAGGGAAATCCATTATATTGGAATCTGCAATTGGTGATGATGAGAATGCTGATTCTTCAGATTGTGAAGAGATCGATACTGCAACAATCGAAGAGCAAAGCCAATTACTGGCTTATTATGCTGAAGCTGCAGGTTTACCAGTATCCAGTCATGAAGATGGTAAGGGGTCAAGTTCTCAATTACAAGCTGATGATCACCAGAGTGAGGAGAAGCTGTTAGAGATAAATGAAGATCAGACAACTCAAGTTCTATGTGTTTCAACTTGTCAGTTTCTTGATAATTTCAAGCTTTTGAGTTGTAAAATAGAGAGTCTGCCACAGCTAACTGATGAATATATTCCAAGACTCTATATTTTGCATCCTGAGGTTCAGAGAATGGTGAACCTGTCAAGAATGAGAATTTTCTCTCAGAGCCAATCTTGGGAACAAGCTGATAACTCTATAGCTATAGTACCTTTCTATCCTACTGAGTCTATCAACCAGGTCATTGAAGACAATGGAAATGGTTTTGAAGCCGAATCCAATGAATGTTCTGCTTGCGGTTCTTTGGGTAGTGAAGACAATCTAATCACAGATGAAGAATATGCCCAAGAGATTGCTGAGAGAAAAAGTCGAAAATGGTCACATTTTTAGGCTCCAGTCTTTGTTGGGGATGACAGTGATGAAGAGGACGGCTCTGTCTTGGAAACTCTATCAACTGCAGTACCATTACATCTTCAGAATTCTACAGTAAAGATTAGTTCTATTTTCGTTTGGGATTTGAAGTCTTACAAATCTCCATGGGATAAGGATTCTGCTCTAGTGATACCAACTAAATTTAGAACTGAGTTTTTCCTGCAGGTTAGGGAATTCATCAACAGAACCTATATTCTAGTGAATCCTCCCACAGTAGGATGAAAAAGGAAGATTCTTGCTTTGGAATCTGAGGAAATCAGTGAAGATGAAGATTCCATGCTAGCTGTTAAAGAGAATCGGACTACTCCTTATTATCGCAAGAAAAGCAACAGAAAAATCTAGAAAGCTCTTCCCAGAGAGTCACTAGATCAAGAGCTACTAAAGTAACTGCTGCTGCTGAAGCTGAAGTCCGAGTTCCCATTCCAATGGCAAAGAAGTGGAGAATGACCACTAGATCTCCCCAGCAGTCCAAGTCTTCTGATGATTCTTTAGATGATTTCTAGCTTTTATTTGTTACATATTTTTTATTCTTTTGTAATATTTAGGATTGGTTTTTATTTTGTCATTACAAGAGTAATGTGAATTTGTATGTCTTTGTCAATGAAAGAGTAATGTGTTTACTTGTGTCTTTATTTGTTAAACTTTTTTTTCTTTTTCAAGAGTAATGTGAATGATTTTTGTGTCTTTATTTTTCTTTTAAGTTGAAAAAAGTAATGTGATTGTTGATTTTAACTGTTATAGAGAGTTTTCCAACTTTAAGTAGGGGCTTCTTTTCCCCAAACAAAGTGAGTTGTATTTTTAGGAGGAAATACTGATTGTGTAATCAGTTCTCACTTTGGATTTTAAAGTTTACAGACCACTCTGTAAGGATTTTAATGCAACAGTATGTTGAGGCGAGGTAAAATTCCAGTCGCCAGCAGTTTTGCCTTGATTATGGCGAGATTTCTATTTTTCGCCTGGTTGGTAAGTTCTTTTATATAGTACAGGCGACTGATTGGGACGACACATCCTTTATTTCGCCTACTTCTGGATTTCCTTTTTGGCTGGCGACATTCAGGTACTTTGCCTAACTCTCAGGTTATTTGTTTTATCCTTTTCGTTCTCTCCTTCTATTCATTTTTGTTCTCCTAAGCAGTGAGGACACTGCTTTCTTTTAAGTTAGGGGAGGGTAGCAATCACATTGCTGTTCTTTGTGTTTCTTCGTGTTTAGTTTTGTAGTTTGATTTTATTGCTGTTTAGTTTTGTAGTTTGATTTTATTGCTGTTTAGTTTTGTAGTTTGATTTTATTGCTTTTCTTTTTGTTTAGTTTTATAGTTTGATTTTATTTGTAGATTTTGTTTTAGTATTTTTCTTAAGATATTAGGTCTGAGTGCATGATTGAGCTTACATTGCTCATATTTCAAAGTGATTTAGTTTTTTTTTCATAAAATGAGTTTTCAAACAGTAAAACAAGTGTTCAAAACAAGCAGTTTTGATGAGCAATTTCTGATAAATTTATTTGAACACTAATGAAGATTCTGGTTAGTTTTGAATTGTGAATAAGTTGATGAGTTTTGATAAGGAAAGAGTGGAGAAAACCTTGGGTGGAATGTGAGGTTTTTAGCTTTATTTTGTGCCTTTTTCTTCATGAGGGGTTATTTTTATCATCTTCCTTATTAAACACATTTATCTGAAAAAATTTCTTCTACAGAAATCAGAACCTTCATAGGTTTGCTTTGAAATTCTCATACATTCCTCAACTGTACTGAGCATTGGTCGGTAAAGTTCTGTCTGTAGTTTGCAAAGGAAAATGACCTGATTTGAGAGAGTGAGTGAAACTAATAAAAAGCCTCTGCCTGCTTGATATAATCAGACCTTGATATATTGTGAGGTAAACCATTTTGTTTCCATTCTCATTGAAAACCTTTTCTTTAGTCCCTGATCCAGTCCAAACTATAAAGATAGAGATATAATCTCAATCTTACCCTTTGGACTTACCATTAAATTTGGGATTGAAAAGATGAGAAGTGAGGATTATCTTAAAGAGTGTTTCTGGAGTTCTAAAGCTGCTAAAAGCAGAATATTAGTTTAAAAAAAATGATGATGAAATGAATAATATATATATATATAAATGAATGAATCTGAAGAAAATAATAGATACAAATAAGTGAATATAGACAGTGTTCATAAATAAAGTAGTATGTGAATAAAGCATCATTGAGTGGGGAAACACTAAAGAGTGAAAATGGAGGGATTAAGAAGAATTTAGTGGTATGTCCAAATTTTGATTCCTTGAAGAATTTCCTTTCTTTCACGAGCTAACTTGACCCCATTTTTCCTATATATACAAATCAGATATTCTAAGGCAGATAAAGAGGTAGTACTGAACTTAGGAACCTCTAAGTGCTATATAGTGTATGAGTGAAGTTCAATGTTCGTGAGGTTATTAAAATTTTCTTCAAACGTGCTTGTGAAACACTAGAATCACATTTGCCTTCGTACATAATTCTGATTCTTAAAGTGACTTGTAACGTCCCAATTTTGGGGCTAGACGTTTTCCGGTTTTCGAATTTTAAGTTGATTGTTGAACTGTTGAACTTTATTGTAACTCGTGAACATATCGATTATTGAAATGCTATTTAACTTCTTTAGATTGCTATGGGAGTGTCTATTGGTATTATAATGTTTATATTTCGAAAACCGAAGCGAAAACGAAGCAGAACGAATGAAGAAATGAAAGTGTGCAGCACTGGCCGCGCTGGCTACATAAGCCTTATGTAGCCAGGCTTGTCACCAGTGCTGGCGACAAGGAGCTATGTAACCAGCGAGCGAATTTTGGAATATTGAAGTGTTAATCTCGGTGCGCTTTGGCGACATAAGGCCTATGTCGCCTGCCATGTCGCCAACAACCGAAATCAAGTTTTTAAAACCTAAATTGGCCGAATCTTCTTCATTCACAACATCTCTCTCGAATTCTCTTGTCTCGCAAGCGATTGTTCCCCCATCTTCGTCGCTTTCTCTCCGTTTGGGTGTCTCCGGTAAGTCTCCTATCAACTCTAATCTCCTCCTTTTTGGATTTCAAGCATGAATGTCGATAGAATTGAGGATGATTGTTGATGGTTTAGGGTTGATTAGGTATTGGATTGGTTAGGGTTTTGTTAGAAACCCTAGGATTTGGGAAAGGTGGAAATTGAATGATCGACTTTGTAATCGGACTGGGTTTCGAGTAGTAACCGTTCGTATTATCGCTTCGTAGTCGTTAGATTGTTGTCTTTCACGATTGAACAAAGTTTTCGCTTTTCGCGTGTCACATGTTCGACCTATTTTCTAAACCAATATTGTTCATTCTTGTTGTTAGGCGAAGCGGCGGTGCCGAGGATTGTGTCGGCGACGCTTAGCTTAGCTTATCCTCGGAAGAAAGGTTAGCAACGTCGTTTTAAACTCTACATTGGTTGTTTTGTGTTTTATGATTGTGCATTAATACGGTTAAACAAGATAACCACATGAATGGTAATTGGTAAAGTTAGATAGTGATTGATAGGATGGATATTGATTGTTGTTATTGTCGACAAATTGCTGCTTAGATCAAATGATAAGTCTATTGCATGTTAGACTCAGGCTTTGGTTAGTTAAAGTTAGAAATAAATGGATAAGGCACTAGTGAACTACCTGTCACATGTTGTTTGAAAGCCAATGAATTGCTATAACGAAATGACTGATTGTTAAATGGAAACTTGTATGTTTGATCACTTAACTCATTGATACGATTGCCCTGGTCATGGTTGAAAGTAGTGATGGAATGACATGTCATTAGGGGAACCCAAGATATCTCAACCTATTGAGCAAAATAGAACCTTTGGTTTAGCTAACAACATTGAAAAATTGAGTGACGACTCCTATTGGGTGTGACGGCACCACCGCCTGCGGGCATATTGTTATTGGTGGTCTTCAGACCTAATTGATGGGATTTTAAGGTAGTAGTCCGTCCGGAGGGGGAATAAGCGGCTCTACGGATCTCGGTCTTCGGACCATATTGGTGGCTTCGGCCTAATTGACCCCGTTTCATTATTGATCCTAGATTAGTGGCAGTCAAATAAATCTGGAATAAATAACTTGATTGATATTGTGTGATGATTGCTAGTGATTAGTTGATTGTTTGGGGGATTCTTAGACGAAATTTGACATCATAATTGGATATTTGATAATATTGAACACGTGTAATGAATGTAATTAGTTCTAGTGGACTATCTCACTTTATTGAACCGAAATGGCTTTAAACTTGGGTGGGATTGTATTCTCTTCCATTGATTGCTAGATTTAGGTGCATATGTGTGCCTCCTAATCATTGTATGTTTAAAAGGAGCACTATGTGTGTTTGTTAGAGTATGACTTGCTAAACAGACATCGATAGTCTGACATTGTTTTTCTTCCATTTTCCTGTCTACCTATTGAAATGTGAAACAGGTGATCGAGCAGATTGAAGGTCTCATTGCATTTTTGTTTCATGATTTTTGGAACAATACTGAGAGCTGTCTTTTTCTTGTATTTTGATTAGTTTTGAAAGACCTGTAAAACTTTTCTTTAGTATTTCAGTTTTTTATATTTAAGACAACTGTTATGGGATTTGTAAGTCTTTTTAAAGTACTTGAGTACTTAATATTTTCGGATAATTATTTGGAGATTGTGAACTACTATTTGAATATTGATATATTTGGCGAACAAGTTTATGTTGAATTGAATTATCAGGATTATGTAATTGATTTTGAAACAGGATCAAGATGATTACTTTGTAATCTTCTATTTTAATATTTATGATTATAATTCTGCATCTTAAAGGATGAATGTATTGATTGTTACTGTGACGCTCTGCCTTCCGTTCGCGGCTCCGCCGTGGCCGGGGGTTGGACGTTACATTTGTTGGTATCAGAGCACCGGTTCTCGGTTGGTCATTGTCTGTGTTCTTGTATGCATTAGTGTATATGATCTGTTTTGTAAAATATTTTCAAAAGTCATGACATTGCATTCATATAATAAAGTCTAATGCTCGATCACTTGTGACTGTTTCAGATAGTAGAACAATTCCGGATTATGGCCAGAACACGCCGTAACCCTAACGAAAACCCTTCTGGTTCTAGAGCTCTTGGAAGCGATAGAACTGTCGATAACGAAGAGCCATTGGATGCTAATGCGGCTCAAGCGCAGGCATTTGAGCATATTGTCCAGTTCATGGAAGCGTTTCATGGTGGTCAGTTTGGAGGACTAGCTAGGCAAGAAAGGCCGGTAGTGGAAAGGTTGCCCAAGAAGAAGATTGAACTATTCAAGGGTACTAGTGCAGAAAGCTCTGAGATGACAGAGAACTGGTTGGAAGATATGGTTAGGGTTTGTGATGAGATCCACTGCACTGATGAGGAGAAATTGGAATGCTTGGTATCTCTGCTCAGAAGTGATGCTACCAGGTGGTGGGAGTCTATTGTTCTCACTAAGCCTGAGCAGGAAAGGACCTATGAATTCTTTCGCACTGAATTCCGGAAGAATTATGTGGTTCAGGTGTACTTGAAAAAGAGAATGAAGGATTTCATTCACTTGAAGCAGAGGGACAAGACAGTGATGGATTATAAGCTGGAATTTGTGAAGCTCAGCCGCTATTGCCCAGAGTTAGTACCGAATCCTAAAGAATGGTGCCGCAAGTTTGAGGAGGGGTTGAATCTTGAACTCCACCGGGACTTGCTCACTCTTCGGACTGAGAACTTCAATGATTTGGTTGATGCTGCATTGAGGGCAGAGCAGCTTCATAAGCGATTTAAGGGCATCAGTCGAAAAGCTGGTGAGACGAAGAGTGCAGGGCCTTCGATTGGTAATACTCCGAATAAGAAGACGAAAACTCAGAGTCAAGGAGGCTATGGAGGTGGCGGTGATAGTTGGACAAATAATAACAATGTAGCGTCGAACCCCCGCCCCGGTTGAAAACGTGGCGGGTGCCCGAACCGCCACATTAACGATGCAGTTGCGACTTACCATTTAGGAACATTTCAAAAGTCGATTAGTTTATATGATATTTGTGCGAAAAACAAATAAAGGTGTTACTTTATTGAACATATGATACTTGGTTTAAATCATACATAGATGATATTTAGAAATTCCAAATGAATAAAACATCTTTTACAACTATACTTCAAATATATTATAAGCTCATTTACAAATATGATAAAATTCTAAAATACATGTATGGGTGATTACAACATTAGTGAACTTCACCATGAAAGCTCAAATACCACATGCCTTGCTCGATCGAACCTGAAACACAATTTACGGGGAAAAAGAAAAAGAAGAAAGGGTCAGGCACACGCCTGGTTTGCATCCCATGTCCTAAACAAGCACACGCAAATGGTCTTACCTTTCTGTCGATATGCAATGCTTTACACACAATGCAATTCTAATGTGAGCATCTCTAAGCTCACCTTAACTCATAGAAGTCAAACACAACCAATTCCTAGCAATCAATCATACTAGTGTATCATTCGAGGCATGCTATGTCACACATTCATGCTCATTCTTTGGCTTACCAATCATTAAGATAATCTCATTTCTCCTTAACGTTAACCATATGTATCCATCAATCAACAATGCGATCAATACGACAATCAATACAATCGAGTCAATCAAGACAACCAATTTTCAATTGAGTCAATCGAGACAATCATTTCAATTAAGTCAATCAAGTCGATCAATTCGATTAAGTGAATCAATAAAATTATCTCATGACGACCAATCATTACAATAGACTTGTGAGCCAAACTCCGCTTAGTCCAAACACCTCGACTTAAGGAGATCACCAATCAATTCAACAATAGAAGATTTCAATCTTTAATCAATGGGGTTTAATCAAACCACGATTATATTCAATTTTTAAGGTTTTAAACACATTACCAAACTATGTCGAATTGCCTACCGATTTGTATATCGAATTACAATTCGGTAACACATGAAATGCAGCAGTACGCCCCTGACCGAATTCAATACCGAACTGTATGCCGAATTACAGTTCAGTGACTCTAATGCATGTCTCGAAATACCTCTGTCCGAGCTCACTACCAAATTGTATACCGAATTACAATTCGGTAACACACAATTGAAAGACAAACCCTCTGACCGAGCTACATACCGAGCTCCCTACCGAATTATAATTCGGTAACCCATGAAGATGACAAATATGCTCTCTAACCGAACTCGATACCGAACTAGACACCGAATTACAGTTCAGTGTCAAATAACAATTAAAAGATACAAGGTCATTTCTTGAACAAGAAGCAATCAACAAATTGTCCACATTGCAAGTTCTCATGTTACAAGACTTTATAGTTTTTAAATACCTTTAAAGATACTTCGTCGACAAGATATTCGATAACAAAATAAATTTTCAAAAATGGTCACAAGTAGGTGAGTTTACTAGCAGTTAAATATACTCGTGAAAGATTCAAAAAGTTTTGGAAACAATTTAATCAAGAGGTTTTTAATTCAAGAATTTCGATTCCTAAATATAGGATGTTTTGTACATTTAAAGAAGATTGAAATCCTTGCAATATCATTGATTTATTTCTATAATTTCAAAATATATAGCATATAAAGGACATCATCACAAATTCATAGCAACAAATGGGACTCAATTTGGAGTCCGAATACAAAACTTATACTAGTTACACGTATTTTTCCAAAAGCTGAAATTTACGAACACTTGAAGGAGATTTAAAATCTGGATATAAATATGATCATATTTTCAAAATCTGAAGACATAGTTGAAAAATAGACTTAATGATAAATTCATAGCCGCAAATGGCACCTAAATCGAAGTTCGGATGAGGGAGAACGAAGACCGACAAGTTGGAAAGGTAATATTGTGGCGCTCCAGGAGTCCATCCGCGGGCAGCGTTGGCTGGCAGCGGACGAAGGAAAATTTGGCAGTGAATGACGCGGCGCTCGCTATCCTTGTTGGCTGCCACCATTCGCTGGCAGCGGGCAAGGAAAACTTGGCAGCGAACGTGCCCTGTCTTGGGCAGAATAGTGACACTTCTCAGGTCACCATCTGAGTGATTTGCTCAGTTTCAAAACCCGACCAAACGACATCGGAATGCAACCAAATTTTAAACACATCATCTATGCATATCAAACAATACATACTTAAATGAAATATTTGTACAGCAGGTCCCTTTTCCGGTTGTGGCGGACAGGCCTGAGAGATTCCCTTTTGTATTATCTTTTTATTCCCAGTTGTAGCCTTCGTGACTTAATTTAGTAGCGACGGGATGTAGATGTTGATTTTGGAGGTCGCGTACTTTAGCTATAATGCCTTTCCAACATCTGATAGAGTGAAAGAACCTCCAATAAAAGCCGATTTTCTCTCTAAAAGCAGAACAGAAGGCTAGCGAAAGCCGAGACTTCGATTAGCTATAAGAAACAATCCATTTGTCAAGAGACCCAACCATTTGGGCGAACGAAACTGAACAAGTTGCCTATTTGGACAACTTGTTGTAGCACACAACACAACAATTTCCAATTTTCAAGTTCCTACTTATTCCACCATTTCAATACCAATTCAAGTAAAACCAACATTTACCAACCAAGTTAACAACAAGTTGATTATTAGACATTCAATATGATTCCCCAATTCATAATTTAGCCAATTAAGCTAACAAAGACCCATTTAAACTTGACAAAAACATATTAGGATCACACCACTAGACAAGAGTATTGGACTAAGGGTTGGCTCACTAAACAAAAATTCCAAAGCATCCAGATTATGCACAAGACATGTCATGATCTCTTATTTAGTCAAGTTCATTAGTCATCTTGATTACCAAGCATGTTCATATGAATTCCAAATTTCAAATATCCATAACAATGTCATTTTGTTATGAAGTTCATTAGGAAGTCTTTCCTACTACCTAACCAAATTCCTCATTAAGTTATCATCAAGTTCAAGTTCAAGTTTAAGAATCTTTTCAAGTTCATTAGCAAGACAATATCAATACATCATCAAGATCATCATCAACGACATTTCAAGTTCAATATGAAGCAAGTTTAAAATATTGCAAGTTCTAAACAATTCAAGTTCCAAAACATTTGAAGTTCAACATTCAAGTTCAAACAATCCAAGTCGAAATATTTCTAGTTCAAAAATATTTGACAAGTTAAGTTTCCATAATATATGACCAACCAATTTCAAATACTCAACAATCAAGTTCAATAGACACATTACTCCATTTTTAAGTAATCGCCCTTAATTCTAGCTTGATTAGTGAAAACGGGACGTTAGGGCCGAAGCCATCGTTTTAGAGCCAGGCTCTCGTTGGGGTCCGAAGACCAATAATCCGTAGAGCCGATTTACTCTCCCTCGAGTCAGTCATCTACCTTTGGATTCGTTCATTAGGCCAAAAGGCTGTGGTGCCGTCATACCCGTTAGGAGTCGTCACTCAATTCATTCGTTTTTTGCCCCAATGCCAATTTATTGTTCATGTATACACATGTTGAGAATTCTCATTTTTCCCTATGGCATGCCACTATATTTGCTAACTAGCTATAATAAGGGCAATTATCCGTTTTAGTGATTCAACCACAATCACATATTTATCATTTCTTTTATAACTTTCGTTTGCACATTTGACCTCTTAGAGGTACCAAGACAACATTGTCTTTTGAAATCGTTTAGCCACAAGGCGAACACATATGCACTTTCACATAGTCATAAATGCAATATGTTTATAATTATCAAGTCATGTAACAACCAACATGTCTTACCAAACACATGTCAACACCATTTCAAGCATCCACAATCAAGAGCGGAAAGATAAGTCTCTAACCTATGCCCTTCAATATCCGCAAACAATGTGGACTTAGTCCACCCAAAACTTCAATTCCCAAAGCAGCGCGTAGCATGATTCTACATGCATTACATACATGCTCTAGCGTATTAACATGCAAGTATGCTCATCATATCAACTTTTGGTTGGTTATCTTATTTAACCAATTTCATGGAATAATTACAAGTAAACAAATATTCAATGCATCAACCAATAACAAACAAGTGTGTAGGGCTAAAAACGGAAATACGAACCTCCCATCCGTCGATCCACGAGTTAGAAAGCCGCTCCCGTGAGGGTTTCCACTTTTTCTAAGTCATCACCAATATACAACTATCACACTACAACCGTAACATCATCACCATCATAATCACAAGACTCCAACACAATTCAATCATCACATAACATAGCTATTAAGGCATTAACACAAATAGACGAGATTAGGGTTCTACAAATGGGTTGGAAATAATCCAAAATCATTTATTAACATCCTAGGATCATTATTTAACAATATTTGTGCAATAAAAATCATTTCTCCTCAAGCAATAACAAAACAACAATAGTGAAAATTAGGGCTTTTAACATCTAAACTCTAATGGAAGCTAGGGCATATGTTTAACACTTAAAATCAACTCAAAAATAATTTATAAGCATCATGAAACAAAACCCATACCATTAATTCAAAACCATCAAGTGTAGAGAGAGAAGAGATTTTTACCCATGAAAAATATAGCTTTCAAAACTTCCAAATAGCATTCAATGACCTCCTTATATATTGATGATGAAACTAATGTGAAAATTGGTGGTGGTTGGAGTGATTAAATGAGAGAAATAAAAGCTAGGGTTTTGGCCATGGAGTATAGAAGGATACATATGAGAAGGGGGAAGAAGAAGAATAGGGGAGAATGAGTGAGTGTGGTGGTGGGTGTGTGTTCTTATACACACATGTGGCCTTTAGTTTTAGATTGGGCCAAGTTTGGGCCCAATCCAATTCCGAGCCCGTTTTCCACCAAAACTCAATTCCGAATTTTATGTACTTCTCCAAAAATTTATTTTCAAGTTTTGAATTAAAAATCACCATCGATTTCAAAAATCTGAATTTTTCCACTAAGAGGGGCAAAATTGTAATTTTGCTAAAATTTGACGTTTAGATTCAAAATTCATATTTTTTCCAAGTCCAAAATAATTTTGACTCCATGCTTCCAATTGAATCAAGTTTTATTTTAAAAGCCCAATTCTAATTTCAAAGTCCGTTTTTGAATATTTAATTTCAAATTAAATAAAGGTTTTTTTGATCCTAGTATTTTCTCTTCAAAATAATGTTTCTAATCTCATCATTGCCCTTTATAGTATTTCAACTTATTCTGAAGTTGAATGTATCGAAAATCAAACATGTAAGAATTTCAAATTGGCCCTAACTTCTAGGCCCAATTTGCGGACGTTACAAACAATAGGGGACCTGGAAAGCAACCTATTGCATCTGTTGCTAGTGTTCCTTCTCGTGGTGGTTCTAATATGGATGCTCCATTGTGCAACTACTGTGGCAAGTTGCATAGGGGTGAGTGCAGGAAAGCTTTGGGTGCTTGTCTTCTGTGTGGTGAACAGGGTCACTTTGTGAGGGATTGTCCCCTGAATTCCAGAGCACCACCAAAAGCTACTCCATCTGAAGCAGTGACCGTCCAGAAGAATGTCAGATCCGCTCCTACTGCTACTCAGAGTGGTCATCGTGGTGGAGCACCATTTGGGAATGCGAATAGAAATGAAGGGCGTGCTCCTGCGCGTACTTATGGATTGAGGGGACGTGATGATATTGATACTCCTGATGCGATCACTAGTACATTTTCTATCCTTAATGCTCATGTTTTCAATTTAATTGATCCTGGTTCAACGCTGTTCTATATGTGTAGTAATGTATTGGCTGATAAGGGTTGGGAGACTTCTAAGATAGCTTTCGACATAGTTGATACCAATCCTTTAGGGAAAACAGTATGGTTGTTAACGGGGAGTATAGGGATGTGCCTTTAGTGATTCAGGGTAAGACTTTCTAGGGTCATTTATTGGAGATGAAAAGTCCGGATTTTGATGTAATATTGGGAATGGATTGGTTATCTTGTCATGGGGTAATATTGGATTGCCGAGCTAAATGGTTTACGTTACAGTCTCCGGAAGGAACTATAACGGTATTGAGGGATCGTAGTGGAACGGTTAAAGGGGTTATCTCTGCAGCTTTGGCAGACAGATTGATGAGGCAAGGTTGTGAGGCTTATTTAGCTCACATAATTGATGGTAGTAAGAAGCGATCAGATGGGAAGTTTATTTCGATAGTTTCTGAATTCTTGGATGTATTTCCAGAAGAATTACCACGTTTGCCTCTTGAGCGTGAAGTAGAGTTTTTCAGTAGAGCTCATTCCGGGAGCAGCTCCAGTGTCTATGGCTCCTTACCGCATGGCTCCAGCTGAATTAAAGGAGTTGAAGGTTCAATTGTAGGAATTACTCGATAAGGGTTACATCAGACCGAGTGTCTCTCCTTGGGGTGCTCCAGTTCTGGTTGTAAAGAAGAAGGACGGGTCATTCTGATTGTGTATTGACTATCGGCAGTTGAACTAGTTGACTGTGAAGAACAAGTACCCGCTTCCCAGAATTGATGATCTGTTTGACCAGTTGAGGGGAGCAGGTGTGTTCTCAAAAATTGATATGAGGTCAAGATATCACCCGTTGAGAATCAAGGATAGCGATATTCCTAAATCGGCATTCACAACATGGTATGGGCATTATGAATTCGTAGTTATGTCTTTCGGATTAACTAATGCACCAGCAGTGTTTATGGACCTAATGAATCGGGTGTTCAAGGAGTATTTGGATCAGTTTGTTGTTGTCTTTATCGATGACATTCTAGTTTACTCAAAGAATGAGGAAGAGCATGATAGGCATCTGCGGGTTGTGTTGCAGATTTTGAGGGAGAAACAACTATATGCAAAGCTCTCAAAATGTGAGTTCCGGATGACCGAAGTCGCATTTTTGGGACATGTTATAACGAAGGATGGGATCAGTGTGGACCCTAAGAAGATAGAGGCAGTATTGGCATGGCAATTGCCTAAAAAAGCAACTAAAGTGAGGAGTTTTCTAGGACTAGCTGGTTATTACCGCCGGTTCATCAAGGGATTCTCTTCTATTGCAGGACCATTGACTAAACTGCTTCATAAGGGTGCCAAGTTTGAATGGACGGTCAAATGTCAGGAAAGGTTTGATAAGTTGAAGAAGTTATTGACGGAAGCACCAGTTTTTGTTCAGCCGGTTGAAGGGTTGGATTATGTGGTGTATAGTGATGCATCTCTGCAAGGTTAGGGATGTGTATTGATACAAGAAGGAAAGGTGATTGTGCATATGCCTCAAGACAGCTTAAGTCGCATGAGTGTAATTACCGAACTCACGATCTTGAATTAGCGGCTATTGTGTTTGCCTTGAAGATTTTAAGACACTATCTGTATGGGGCTAAATGCTATGTGTACACGGATCGTAAGAGTCTACAATATATGCCTACTCAGAATGAGTTGAATTAGAGACAACGAAGGTGGGTGGAGTTTCTGAAAGACTATGATCTGGTGATTGATTATCACCCTGGAAAGGCAAATGTAGTGGCCGATGCTTTGAGTCTGAAGTCAATGCATTCTTTGGCATGGATGATGGCTAGATTGGAGATTGTTGATGATGCGATTGTAGCCGAGTTGGTTGTGAAACCTACTTTGATTCCGCGTATTCTAGAAGCGCAATGGAAAGATGATAGATTGGTTGAATGGTTCCGTAAGATTGATGATGGTAGCACCAGAGATTTCGTCAGGAAATCAAATGGTGGATTGTATTATCGGGACAGAATTTATGTACTGAACATTGATGGTGTTCGTGATGAGGTCTTGAATCGAGCGCATACCCATGTACTTATTATGCATCCGGGTGCCACAAAAATGTTCCAAGAATTGAGATTCATGTATTGGTGGCTAGGGATGAAGAAAAACATAGTTGAGTATGTCGGTAAGTGTTTGATTTGTCAACAGGTAAAGGCAAAACATCAGGTTCCGTCTGGATTACTTCGGACTATTGTGATTCCGTAATGGAAATGGGATCGGGTTACAATGGATTTCGTGGTCGGATTACCGTTAACCAAGGAGAAATTTGATGCTATTTGGGTGGTAGTTGACCGTTTGACGAAATCTGCCGATTTCATACCGATTCGGGTGGATTATTCGTTAGAACGGTTAGCAGAATTGTACATCAAGGAGATTGTGAGACTGCACGGGGTTTCTTTGTCGATCATTTCTGATCGGGATCCTAGATTCATGTCTCAGTTCTAGAAGAAGTTTCAGGAAGCAATGGGGTCGAAAACAAATTTCAGTACCGCTTTCGATCCACAAACGGACGGGCAATCCGAGAGGGTCATACAGGTTCTCGAAGATATGCTTCGTTGTTGTGTATTGGAGTTTAAGGGGTCATGGCTGAAGTACTTGCCACTGGTTGAATTTGCTTATAATAATAGCTACTAGACGAGTATTAAGATGGCGCCATATGAGGCTTTGTATGGGCGGAAATGTCGTACTCCTTTATGTTGGACGGAATTGAATGAGGCAAAATTGGTTGGTCCTGAATTGATTTATGAAGCGGAAGAACAGGTACGGTTTATCCAGGAGAAATTGAAGGAGGCTACGGACCGTCAAAAGTCTTATGCCGACTTGAAACGAAAAGAGATTGAATTCGCCGTAGGCGATAAAGTGTTCTTAAAAGTTTCTCCATGGAAGAAGGTGTTATGTTTTGGGAAGAAGGGGAAATTGACGCCGCGTTTCGTTGGTCGTTATGAAGTGCTGGAACGTATTGGACCGGTTGCTTATCGTTTAGCGTTACAACCGGAAATGGAGAAAATTCACAATGTTTTTCATGTCTATATGCTACGGCGATACCGGTCGGATCCTTCACATGTGATTGCCCGTGAAGAGATTGAGATTCGACCAGATTTGTCGTATGAAGAGGAACCTGTTCAGATTCTGGATAGGGAAGTTAAGGTATTGCGAAGGAAGTCTGTACCCCTGGTTAAAGTGCTGTGGGGAAACCATGCAGTTGAAGAAGCGACATGGGAAACGGAAGAGGCGATGCGAAAGCAATACCCTCATCTATTTGCTATAGGTAAAATTTCGAGGATGAAATTTCCTTTAGTGGGGTAGAACTGTAACGTCCCAATTTTGGGGCTAGACGTTTTCCGGTTTTCGAATTTTAAGTTGATTGCTGAACTGTTGAACTTTATTATAACTCGTGATCTTCTTTGGATTGTTATGGGAGTGTCTATAGGTATTATAATGTTTATATTTCGAAAATCGAAGCGAAAACGAAGCAGAACGAATGAAGGAATGAAAGTGCGCAGCACTGGCCGCGCTGGCTACATAAGCCTTATATAGCCAGGCTTGTCGCCAGCGCTGGAAACAAGGGGCTATGTCGCCAGCCTTGTCTCCAGCGAGCAAATTCTGCAATATTGAAGTGTTACTCTCGGTGCGCTTTGGCGACATAAGGCCTATGTTGCCAGCCTTGTCGCCAACAACCGAAATCAAGTTTTTAAAACCTAAATTGGCCGAATCTTCTTTACTCGCAACATCTCTCTCGAATTCTCTCGTCTCGCAAGCGATTATTCCCTCATCTTCGTCGCTTTCTCTCCATTAGGGTGTCTCCGGTAAGTCTCCTATCAACCCTAATCTCCTCCTTTCTGGATTTCAAGCATGAATGTCGATAGAATTGAGGATGATTGTTGATGGTTTAGGGTTGATTAGGTATTGGATTGGTTAGGGTTTTGTTAGAAACCCTAGGATTTAGGAAAGGTGGAAATTGAATGATCGACTTTGTAATCGGACTTGGTTTCGAGTAGGAACCATTCGTATTATCGTTTCGTAGTCGTTAGATTGTTGTCTTTCACGATTGGACAAAGTTTTCGCTTTTCGCACGTCACATGTTCGACCTATTGTCTAAACCAATATTGTTCATTCTTGTTGTTAGGCGAAGCGGTCGGTGCCGAGGATCGTGTCGGCGACGCTTAGCTTAGCTTATCGTCGGAAGAAAGGTAAGCAACGTCATTTTAAACTCTACACTGGTTGTTATGTGTTTTATGATTGTGCATTAATATAGTTAAACAAGATAACCACATGAATGGTAATTGGTAAAGTTAGATAGTGATTGATAGGATGGATATTGATTGTTGTTATTGTTGACATATTGCTGCTTAGATCAAATGATAAGTCTATTGCATGTTAGACTTAGGCTTTAGTTAGTTAGAGCTCGAAATAAATGGATAAGGCACAAGTAAAGTACCTATCACATGTTGTTTGAAAGCCAATGAATTGCTATAACGAAATGACTATTTGTTAAATGGAAACTTGTATGTTTGATCACTTAACTCATTGATACGATTGCCCTAGTCATGGTTGAAAGTAGTGATGGAATGACATGTCACTAGGGGTACCCGAGATATCTCTACCTATTGAGCAAAATAGGACCTTTGGTTTAGCTAACCACATTGAAAAATTAAGTGACGACTCCTATTGGGTGTGACGGTACCACCACCTGCGGGCATATTGTTATTGGTGGTCTTCGGACCTAATTGATGGGATTCTAAGGTAGTAGTCCATCCCGAGGGGGAATGAGCAGCTCTACGAATCTCGGTCTTCGGACAATATTGGTGGCTTCGGCCTAATTGACTCCGTTTCATTATTGATCCTAGATTAGTGGCAGTCAAATAAATCTGGAATAAATAACTTAATTGATATTGTGTGATGTTTGCTAGTGATTAGTTGATTGTTTGAGGAATTCTTAAACGAAATTTGACATAATAATTTGATATTTGATAATATTGAACACGTGTAATGAATGTAATTAGTTCTAGTGGACTATCTCACTTTATTGAACCGAAATGGCTTTAAACTTGGGTGGGATTGTATTCTCTTCCATTGATTGCTAGATTTAGGTGCATATGTGTGCCTCCTAATCATTGTATGTTTAAAAGGAGCACTATGTGTGTTTGTTAGAGTATGACTTGCTAAACAGACATCGATAGTCTGACATTGTTTTTCTTCCATTTTCCTGTCTACCTATTGAAATGTGAAACAGGTGATCGAGCAAATTGAAGGTCTCATTGCATTTTCGTGTCATGATTTTTGGAACAATACTGAGAGCTGTCTTTTTCTTGTATTTTGATTAGTTTTGAAAGACATATAAAACTTTTCTTTAGTATTTCAGTTTGTGATGTTTTAAGACAACTGTTATGGGATTTGTAAGTCTTTTTAAAGTACTTGAGTACTTAATATTTTCGGATATTTATTTGGAGATTGTGAACTACTATTTGAATATTGATATATTTGCGAACATGTTTATTTTGAATTGAATTATCTGGATTATGTAATTAATTTTGAAACAGGGTCAAGATGATTACTTTGTAATCTACTATTTTAATATTAATGATTATAATTCCGCATGTTAAAGAATAAATGTATTGATTGTTAATGTGACGCTCCGGCTTCCGTTCGCGGCTCCGCCGTGGCCGGGGGTTGGACGTTACATGACTAGTGTATTGTGAGAGTAACCATTAGGATTCTGAATAATCAAATACTCATGAGAGACTACAGTGAGGAAGTAGTTTCAAAGCACAAATACCTTGATCTTCTCGGATACTTTGCAACATGAAGAAAATGACCAGTTTTGAATTAGTTGATTTGGAATTTTGAAAGAAAAGCTGGTCACTATTTGGAAATTTTCAAAACATATCAGATAGATTGCTTTGAATTATGATATTAGTATACACTGATTGCTGTCTCAGTAGATTTTTAGTCAGTTTGCTTTAGGACAAGGAAAAGGCTAAGTTGGGGGTAATTGATAAGTCTAGAATTTACCAATGTTTTAGCATATTTTATGAGCTTGAATGTAATGAAATTGAGCTTAAATGATAAGATATTGAATACATTTATATTAATTCTAGACTATTATTGTGAGAAAGGGACTTGGATGAAAAGCTGTGGAAAAGAAGCTAAAATATGTAAATTCGGAAGAAAGAATGGTCAAATCAGAATTTTGTCCAAAGTCAGCAAACTGGCGAAATGTTGTTACTCAGAAAATAATTCGCCTTAAGACTTTGCCATGAGTTGGAGTGAAGGGCGATGCCGCAGGCGGCATAAAGAACATTTCGTCTCGAAGAGTTAGACATGAAAGGCGAATCAAACATATCTCGCCTTCATAAATCGACACCTTGGCAGAATCTTAGGCGATAAAAATTGAACTTCGCCTATCTTGAGGTGATGGTTAACGCGATGAAGGAGAAATGTCGCCACATCAAAAGATAACAACAGGCGACATTTGATGAGACATCGCCTAAGAAGATCTTAACTGAAAGGAAGTTTTGGCGAAATATGTTAACTCGTCTGAGCATCAGGCGACATATTATGGCAACATTGAGGACATTTTGCCTAGAAAGAGTTGAAGCTAGGCGATCAAGACAAGCGAGATGTGAAGAAGTCGTTAGGTTCAGGCGAAGGAACAGGCCACATAAATGGAGAAAAATGTTACTTCGCCAATTTGTGTTTCTTTGTTGATTTTATTTCGAAATTGCCATTGAGCTTAACTCTATAAATAGGAGCTCAGTTGAAGCAATTGGTGTGAAGTTTTTTAGAGAAAACAATTTAAGACGTTTGATTTTCACTCTTGACATTCTGTTATACTTTAAGAGAAATTCTAGATTCTTCTATACGCTTTATTCAAAATCTTCAGAGAAGTTTCTTGAAGAAGTTTTGTACTCTGTTTCTGTTGATCATTGAGATTTAGCTTGAAGATTGTGAAGCAACAGCTGTGACAGAGTCTAGCTTTAATCTTCCTCGGAAAGATTTAGATCTTGAGCATGTCGATGATGATTTCCTGTACTTGATTGAATATGCTGAAGTAGATGCGTTAGCTAAAAGCTTGATTTATTGAATCTTGATGTTGATTATCACTTCAATTGCAAAGTTTCTTGTTCAATTATTGCCAGATCTACTGGATTTCATGAGCTAATTGAATTACAAGGACGAGAGTTACGTAATATTATTAATTTGAGATTTGATTTAGACCAGAGATGGCGATTCGGTTTCAGATCTGAGAACATAGGATCGTAGTACTAGAGATATGCTACAGATCTATTTTTCTACAGATTATGCTTATCAGTTACATAGGTTGTAGTATAGAGATATATGTAACTATATAATTGAGATCTGTTAAATTGAATCGAGAGATCTTTTAATAGATCACTGATGATGATCTAGAAGGTAAATCTGTATTTTAAGATGAAACTTGCATGAGAAGTTAATTGACAACAGATTTAGCAAATCAGTTTATCCATTGTAAAGATCAATTGCAGAATAGAGTGCTGACTTGAGTTTTCATTGAATGAATAACATGAGTCACTTTTACTTCACATCAACTCTATGATTTTATGATTCTATGATTCATTCTGCATATAGATTCTTTAAGCAATTTAGTTAAATCTTAGTCTCAATCATGCTTCTTAGCTTACAATCCTTGTGGAGACGATATCTAAAATACTACAATCAGACATTTGTAGGAATTTCGATTGAGTGCTATGAATTTTAATATCTGTCGAGTTTCGTCCCATCAACATATCAATCACTGAAAATGTATAAACATCAATTAAACATCAAAAACCAATTCAATAATTCATGACTTTAACTTAATACAATGTTGCGATCAATTGTCGATCGCACCCTTTAGACAAATCAATCACTGAAACTGTGTAAACACCAATTAATCGTCAATAAACCATTCAATAATTCAGTATTTTAACTTAATACAATGTTGCGATCAATTGTCTATCGCAACCTTTAGACATATCAATCACTGAAAATATATAAACAAAAATTAATCTTATAACCATTCAATAATTCATTCATTTGACTTAATACAATGTTGCGATTTTGATCGCACCCAATAGACATATCAATCACTATACATGTGAAAAAATAATTAATCTTCAATAACCAATTCAATAATTCATTATTTTGACTTAATACAATGTTGCGATAAATATTCCATCGCGCACATTAGACATATCAATCACTGTAAATGGGTAAAGAACAATTAATCTTTAATACCCAATTCAATAATTCATTACTTTAACTTTATACAATGTTGCGATGAATTATCGATCGAACCCTTTAAACATATCAATCACTGTAAATGTGTAAACAACAATTAATCTTCAAAACCCAATTTTATAATTCATTACTTTTAGTTAATACATTGTTGCGATCAATTGTCGATCACACCGTTTAGACAAATCAATCACTGAAAATGTGTAAACAACAATAAATCTTCAATAACCAATTCAATAATTCAATACTTTGACTTAATACAATGTTGCGATCAATATTCCATCGCACCCTTTAGACATATCAATCACTGTAACTGGGTATACAACAATTAATCTTCAATACCCAATTAAATAATTAATTACTTTGACTTAATACAATGTTGGGATCAATTGTCGATTGCACCCTTTAGACATATCAATCACTGAAAATGTGTAAACAACAATTAATCTTCTATAACCAATTTAATATTTCATTACTTTGACTTAATACAATGTTGCGATCAATATTCGGTCGCACACTTTAGAAATATCAATCACTGAAAATGTGTAAACAACAATTAATCTTCAATAACCAATTCAATAATTCATTACTTTCACTTAATAAAATGTTACGATCCATATTCGATCGCACCCTTTAGACACATCAATCACTCTAAATGTATAAACAACAATTAATCTTTAATAACCAATTCAACAATTCATTACTTTGACTTAATACAATGTTGCGATCAATATTCGATCGCACCCTTTAGACATATCACTCACTAAAATTCTATAAACACGAATTAATCTTCAATAAACAATTCAATAATTTATTACTTTAACTTAGTAAAATGTTACGATTAATTGTCAATCGCACCCTGTAGACGTATCAATCACTGAAAATGTGTAAACAACGATTAATCTTTAATACCCAATTCAATAACTCATTACTTTTACATAATACAATGTTGGGATCCATTGTCGATCGCACCCTTTAGACATATCAATCACTGAAAATGTGTAAACAAGAATTAATCTTCAACAACCAATTAATTAATTCATTACTTTGACTTAATATAATGTTGCGATCAATATTCGATTGCACCCTTTAGACATATCATTCACTGAAAATGTGTAAACAACAATTATTCTTCAAAAACCAATTCAATAATCCTTTACTTTAACTTAATATAATGTTGCGATCAATTGTCCATCGCACCCATTAGACATATAAATCACTGTAAATGGGTAAACAACAATTTATCTTGAATAACCAATTCAATAATTCATTACTTTGACTTAATACAATGTTGCGATCAATATTCGATCGCACCCTTTAGACACATCATTCTGTGAAAATGTGTGAACAACAATTAATCTTCAATAACCAATTCAATAATTCATTACTTTGACTTAATACAATGTTGTGATCAATTTTCGTTCGCACCCTTTAGACATATCACTCACTAAAACTCTATAAACACGAATTAATAGTCAATAAACAATTCAATAATTTATTACTTTAACTTAATAAAATGTTGCGATCAATTGTTAGTCGCACCATGTAGACATATCAATTACTGAAAGTGTGTAAACAACGATTAATCTTTAATACCCAATTCAATAATTCATTACTTTAACATAATACAATGTTGGGATCCATTGTCGATCGCACCCTTTAGACATATCAATCACTGAAAATGTGTAAACAGTAATCAATCTTCAACAACCAATTAATTAATTCATTACTTTGACTTAATACAATGTTGCGATTAATATTCGATCGCACCCTTTAGACATATCAATCACCGAAAATGTGTGAAAAACAATTAATCTTCAATAACCAATTCAATAATTCATTACTTTGACTTAATACAATGTTGCGATCAATATTCTATCACACCCTTTAGACATATCAATCACTGAAACTGTTAAAACAACAATTAATCTTCAATAACCAATTAAATAATTCATTACTTTGACTTAATACAATGTTGCGATCAATTGTCGATCGAACCCTTTAGACATATCAATCACTGTAATGTGTAAACAACAATTAATCTTCAATAAAAAAATTTCAGTAATACATTACTTTGACTTAATACGTTGTTGCGATCAATATTTGATCGCACCCTTTAGACATATCAATCACTGAAAATGTGTAAACAATAATTAAATATCAATAACCAATTCAATACTTCATTACTTTAACTTAATACAATTTTGCGATCAATTTCCGATCGCACCCTTTAGACGTAGCATTCACTGAAAATGTGTAAACAACAATTAATCTTCAATAACCAATTCCATAATTCATTACTTTCACTTAATGCAACGTTGCGATCAATTGTCGATCGCACCATTTAGACACATCAATCACAGAATATGTGTAAACAACAATTAATCTTTAATAATCAATTTAATAATTCATTACTTTGACTTAATACATTGTTGCGATCAATATTCGGTTGCACTCTTTAGACATATCAATCACTGAAAATGAGTAAACAACAAATAGTCTTCCATAACCAATTCAATAATTCATTACTTTGATTTAATAAAATTTTACGATCAATTGCCGATCGCACCCTTTAGACGTAGCATTCACTGAAAATGTGTAAACAACAATTAATCTTCAATAACCAATTCAATAATTCATTACTTTAACTAAACACAAGGTTGTGATCAAATTTTCAATCGCACCCTTTAGACATATCAATCAGAGAAAATGTGTCAACAACAATTAATCTTCAATAACCAATTTAATAATTCATAACTTTGACTTAATACAATGTTGCGATTAATATTCGATTGCACCCTTTAGACATATCCATCACTGAAAATGTGTAAACAACAATTAATCTTCAATAACCAATTCATAACTTCTTTACTTTGACTTAACACAATGTTGCGATCAATATTCGATCGCACCATTTAGACATATCAGTCACTGAAACTGTGTAAACAACAATTAAACTTCAATAACCAATTAAATAATTCATTAGTTTGACTTAATACAATGTTGCGATCAATTTTCGGTCGCACCCTTTAGACATATCAATCATGGAAAATGTGTAAACAACAATTAATCTTCATTACCTAATTCAATAATTCATTACTTTAACTTAATACAATGTTGCGATCAATTGTGGAACGAACCCTTTAGACATATCAATCACTGAAATTGTTTAAAAAATAATTAATCTTCAATAACAAATTCAATAATTCATTACTTTGACATAATCCAATGTTGTGATCAATATTCGATCGCACCCTTTAGACATATCAATCAAAGTAAATGTGTAAAAAATAATTAATCTTCAATACCCAATTCAATAATTCATTACTTTAACTTAATACAATGTTGCAACTAATTGTCGATCGCACCCTTTAGATATATCAATCAATGAAATTGTGTAAACAACAATTAATCTTCAATAACCAATTCAATAATACATTACTTTGACTTAATACAATGTTGATATCAATATTCGATCGCACCGTTTAGACATATCAATCACTGAAAATGTGTAAACAACAATTAAATATCAATAACCAATTCAATAATTCATTACTTTAACTTCATACAATGTTTCGATCAATATTTGATCGCACCCTTTAGACATTTCAATCACTGAAATTGTGTAAAAAACGATTAATCTTCCAAAACTAATTCAATAATTCATAACTTTGAATTAATACAATGTTGCGATCAAAATTTGATCACACCGTTTAGACATATCAATCACTGAAAATGTGTAAACAACAATTAAATATCAATAACCAATTCCATAATTCATTACTTTAACTAAATTCATTGTTGCGATCAATTGTCGATCGCATTCTTTAGACATATCAATTACTAAAAAGTGTAAACAACAATTAATCTTCGAAAACCAATTCAATAATTAATTACTTTAACTTATTACAATGTTGCGATCAATTGTCGATCGCACCCTTTACATATATCAATCACTGAAAATGTGTAAACAACAATTAAATATCAATAACCCATTTTTTAATTCATTACTTTAATTTAATACAATGTTGCGATCCATTGTCGATCGCACCTTTTAGACAAATCAATCACTGAAATTTTGTAAACAACAATTAATCTTAAATAACAAATTCAATAATTCATTACTTTGACTTAAAATAATGTTGGGATCAATGTTCGATCGCACCCTTTAGACATATCAATCACTGTAAATGTGTAAAGAACAATTAATCTTGAATAAGCAATTCAATAAGTCATTACTGTGACTTAATACAATGTTGCGATCATTTGTCGATCGCAACCTTTAGACACATATCAATCACTAAAATGTGTAAAAACAATTAATCTTCAATAACCAATTCAGTAATTCATTACTTTGACGGAATACAATGCTGCGATCAATATTCGATCGCACCCTTTAGACATATCAATCATTGAAAATGTGCAAACAACAATTAAATATCATTAACCAATTCAATAATTCATTACTTTCACATAATGCATTATTCAATCAATTGTCGAAAGCACCCTTTAGACATATCAATCAGTGTTAATGTGTAAACAACAATTAATCTTCAATAAGCAATTAAACAATTCATTATTGTCACTTTATACAATGTTGCGATCAATTGTCGATCGCACCCTTTAGACTTATCAATCACTGAAAATGTGTAAACAACAATTAAATATCAATAACCAATTTTATAATTCATTACTTTAATTTAGTACAATGTTGCGATCCATTGTCGATCGCACCTTTTAGACAAATCAATCACTGAAATTGTGTAAACAACAATTAATCTTAAAAAACAAATTCAATAATTCATTACTTTGGCGGAATACAATGCTGCGATCAATATTCGATCGCACCCTTTGGACATATCAGTCATTGAAAATGTGTAAACAACAATTAAATATCAATAACCAATTCAATAATTCATTACTTTGACGGAATAAAATGCTGCGATCAATATTCGATCGCACCCTTTGGACATATCAGTCATTGAAAATGTGTAAACAACAATTAAATATCAATAACCAATTCAATAATTCATTACTTTAATTAAATACATTGTTGTGATCAATTGCCAATCGCACCTTTAGACATATCAGTCACTTAAAAGTGTAAACAACAATTAATCTTCGAAAACTAATTCAATAATTAATTACTTTAACTTATTACAATGTTGCGATCAATTGTCGATTGCACCCTTTACACGTATAAATCACTGAAAATGTGTAAACAACAATTAAATATCAATAACCAATTTTTTAATTCATTACTTTAATTTAGTACAATGTTGCGATCAATTGTTGATCGCAACTTTTAGACAAATCAAACACTGAAATTGCATAAACAACAATTAATCTTAATTAACAAATTCAATAATTCATTACTTTGACTTAAAATATTGTTGCAATCAATATTCTATCGCACCCTTTAGACATATCAATCACTGTAAATGTGTAAAGAACAATTAATCTTGAATAAGCAATTCAATAATTCATTACTGTGACTTAATACAATGTTGCGATCAATTGTCGATCGCACCCTTTAGACATATCAATCACTGAATATGTGTAAACAACAATTAAATATCAATAACCATTTTTATAATTCATTTCTTTAATTTAGTACAATGTTGCGATCAATATTCGATCGCACTCTTTAGACATATCAATCACTGAAAATGTGTAAAGAACAATTAATCTTAAATAAGCAATTCAATAATTCATTACTGTGACTTAATACAATGTTGCGATCAATTGTCGATCGCACCCTTTAGACATATCAATCACCAAATATGTGTAAACAACAATTAAATATCAATTACCAATTTTATAATTCATTACTTTAATTTAGTACAATGTTGCGATCAATTGTCGATCGCACGCTTTAGACACATATCAATCACTAAAAATGTGTAAAAAATATTAATCTTCAATAACCAATTCAGTAACTCAATACTTTAACGGAATACAATGCTGCGATCAATATTCGATCGCACCCTTTAGACATATCAATCATTGAAAATGTGCAAACAACAATTAAATATCATTAACCAATTCAATAATTCATTACTTTAACTTAATGCTTTGTTGCGATCAATTGTCGAAAGCACCCTTTAGACATATCAATCAGTGTTAATGTGTAAACAACAATTAATCTTCAATAAGCAATTAAACAATTCATTATTGTCACTTTATACAATGTTACGATCAATTGTCGATCGTACCCTTTAGACTTATCAATCACTGAAAATGTGTAAACAACAATTAAATATCAATAACCAATTTTATAATTCATTACTTTAATTTAGTACCATGTTGCGATCCATTGTCGATCGCACCTTTTGGACAAATCAATCACTTAAATTGTGTAAACAACAATTAATCTTAAATAACAAATTCAATAATTCACTACTTTGACTTAAAATAATGATGGAAACAATATTCAATCGCACCCTTTAGACATATCAATCACTACAAATGTGTAAAGAACAATTAATCTTGAATAAGCAATTCAAAAATTCATTACTGTGACTTAATACAATGTTGCGATCAATTGTCGATCGCACCCTTTAGTCATATCAATCATTGAATATGTGTAAACAACAATTAAATATCAATAACCAATTTTATAATTCCTTTCTTTAATTTAGTACAATGTTGCGATCAATTGTCGATCGCACCCTTTAGACATATCAATCACTGAAAATTTGTAAAGAGCAATTAATCTTAAATAAGCAATTCAATAATTCATTACTATGACTAAATACAATGTCGCGATCAATTGTCGATCGCACCCTTTAGACAGATCAATCGCTGAAAATGTGTAAACAACAATTAAATATCAATTACTAAATCAATAATTCATTACTTTGACTTAATACAATGTTGCGATCCATATTCCATCGCACCCTTTACATATATCAATCACTTTAAATGTGTAAACAACAATTAATCTTCAATAACCAATTCAATAATTCATTACTTTGACTTAATACAATGTTGCGATCAATTGTCGATCGCACCCTTTAGACATATCAATAACTAAAAAGTGTAAACAACAATTAATCTTCGAAAACCAATTCAATAATTCATTACTTTAACTTATTACAATGTTGATATCAATTGTCGATCGCACCCTTTACACATATCAATCACTGAAAATTTGTAAACAACAATTAAATATCAATTACCAAGTAAATAATTCATTACTGTGACTTAATACAATGTTGCGATCAATTGTCGATCGCACCCTTTAGACATATCAATCACTGAAAAGTGTAAACAACAAGTAATCTTCGAAAACCAATTCAACAATTAATTACTTTAACTTATTACAATGCTGCGATCAATTGTCGATCGCACGTTTTAGACATATCAATCACTGAATATGTGTAAACAACAATTAAATATCAATAACCAATTTTATAATTCATTTCTTTAATTTAGTACAATATTGCGATCAATTGTCGATCGCACCCTTTAGAGATATAAATCACTAAAATTGTGCAAAAAACAATTAATCTTCAATAACCAATTCAGTAATTCATTACTTTGACGGAATACCGCTGTGATCAATATTCGATCACACCCTTTAGACATATCAATCATTGAAAATGTGTAAACAACAATTCAATATCAGTAACCAATTCAATAATTCATTACTTTAACTTAATACATTGTTGCGATCAATTGTCGATCGCACCCTTTAGACATATCAAATAACTAAAAAGTGTAAACCACAATTAATCTTCGAAAACCAATTCAACAATTAATTACTTTAACTTATTACAATGTTGCGATCAATTGTCGATCGCACGCTTTAGACATATCAATCACTGAATATGTGTAAACAACAATTAAATATCAATAACCAATTTTATAATTCATTTCTTTAATTTAGTACAATATTGCGATCAATTGTCGATCGCACCCTGTAGACATATAAATCACTAAAATTGTGCAAAAAACAATTAATCTTCAATAACCAATTCAGTAATTCATTACTTTGACGGAATACCGCTGTGATCAATATTCGATCACACCCTTTAGACATATCAATAATTGAAAATGTGTAAACAACATTTAAATATCAGTAACCAATTCAATAATTCATTACTTTAACTTAATACAATGTTGCGATCAATTGTCGATCGCACCCTTTAGACATATCAATCACTGAAATTATGTGAACAGCGAGTAATATTCAATAACCAATTCAATAATTCATTACTTTGACTTAATACAATATTGCGATCAAAGTTGGATCGCACCCTTTAAACATATCAATCACTGAAAATGTGTAAATAACAATTAAATATCAATAACCAATTCAATAATTCATTACTTTAACTTCATACAATGTTGCAATCAATATTTGATCGCACCCTTTAGTCATATCAATCACTGAATATGTGTAAACAACAATTAAATATCAATAACCAATTTTATAATTCATTACTTTAATTTAGTACAATGTTGCGATCAATTGTCGATCGCACCCTTTAGACATATCAATCACTTAAAATGTGTAAACAACAATTAATCTTCATTAAGCAATTCAGTAATTCATTACTTTGACGAAATACAATGCTGCTATCAATATTCGATCGTACCCTTTAGACATATCAATCATTGAAAATGTGTAAACAACAATTAAGTATCAATAACCAATTCAATAATTCATTAATTTCACTTAATACATTGTTGCAATCAATTGTCGATCGCACCCTTTAGACATATCAATCACTAAAAAGTGTAAACAACAATTAATCTTCGAAAACCAATTCAATAATTAATTAATTTAACTTATTACAGTGTTGCGATAAATTATCGATCTCACCCTTTAGACATATCAATCACTGAAAATGTGTAAACAACAATTAAATATCAATAACCAATTTTATAATTCATTACTTTAATTTAGTACAATGTTGCGATCAATTGTCGATCTCACCCTTTTGACATATCAATCACTGAAATTGTTTAAACAATAATTAATCTTCAACAACCAATTCAATAATTCATTACCTTGACTTAATATAATGTTGCGATCAATATTCGATCACACCCTTTAGATATATCAATCATTGAAAATGTTTAAACAACAATTAAATATCAATAACCAATTCAATAATTCATTAATTTAACTTAATACAATGTTGCGAACAATTGTCGATCGCACCCTTTCGACATATCAATTACTGAAATTGTGTAAACGACAATTAATCTTTAATAACCAATTCAATAATTCATTACTTTGACTTAATTCAATGTTGCGATTAATATTCAATCACACCCTTTAGACATATCAATCATTGAAAATGTGTAAACAATAATTAAATATCAATAACCAATTCAATAATTTATTACTTTGACTTAGTACAATTTTGTGATCAATTGTCGATTGCATGCTTTAGACATATCAATCACTGTAAATGTGTAAACAAGAATTAATCTTCAATACTGAATTCAATAATTCATTACGTTAACTAAATACAATGTTGCGATCAATTGTCGATCGCACGCTTTAGACATATCAATCACTGAAATTGTGTAAACAATAATTAATCTTCAACAACCAATTCAATAAATCATTATTTTGACTAAATACAATGTGCGATCAATATTCGATCGCAGCCTTTAGATATATCAATCACTGTAAGTGTGTAAACAACAATTTAATATCAATAATCAATTTTATAATTCATTACTTTAACTTAATACAATGTTGCGACCAATAGTCGATCGCACCCTTCAGACATATCAATCACTGAAATTGTGTAAACAACAATTAATCTTCAATAACCAATTCAATAATTCTTTACTTTGACTTAATACAATGTTGCGATCAATATTTGATCGCACAATTTAGAAATATTTATCACTGAAATTGTGTAAACAACAATTAAATATAAATAACCAATTCAATAATTCATTACTTTGACTTTATAAAATGTTGCGATCAATATTCGATCGCACCCTTTAGACATAGCAATCACTGTAAATGTGTAAAAAATAATTAATCTTCAATACCCACTTCTATAATTCATTACTTTAACTTAATACAATGTTGCGACTAATTGTCGATCGCAACCTTTAGACATATTAATCATAAAAATTGTGTAAACAACAATTAATCTTCAATAACCAATTCAATAATTCATTACTTTGACTTAATACGATGTTGCGATCAATATTGGATCGCACTCTTTAGACATATCTATCATTGAAAATGTTTAAACAACAAATAAATATCAATAACCAATTTAATAAATCATTACTTTAACTTAACACAATGTTGCGAACAATTGTCGATCGCACCCTTTAGACATATCATTCACTAAAATTGTGTAAACGACAATTAATCTTTAATTTCGAATTCAATAATTCATTTCTTTTACTTAACACAATGTTGCGATCAATTGTCGATCGCACCTTTAAAACATTGCACTGAAAATGTGTAACCAACAATTAATCATCAAAAACCAATTTAATAATTCAATACTTTGACTTAATACAATGTTGCGATCAATATTCATTGCGCCCTTAATACATATCAATCACTGAAAATGTGTAAAGAACAATTAATCTTCAATACCCAATTCAATAATTCATTACTTTAACTTAATACAATGTTGCGCTTAATTGTCGATCGCACCCTTTAGACATATCAATCACTGAAAATGTGTAAACAACATTTAATCTTCAATACCCAATTCAATAATTCATTTCTTTAACTTAATACAATGTTGCGCTTAATTGTCGATCGCACCCTTTAGACATATCAATCACTGAAAATGTGTTAACAACAATTTATCATCAATAACCAATTCAATAATTCAATACTTTCACTTAATAAAATGTTGCGATCAATATTAAATGGCACCCTTTAAAAATATCTATCAATGTAAATGTGTAAACAACAATTAAATATCAATAACCAATTCAATAATTCATTACTTTGACTTTATACAATGTTACGATCAATATTCGATGGCACCCTTTAGACATATCAATCAATGAAAATGTGTAAACAACAATTAATCTTCAATAACCAATTCAATAATTCATTACTTTGACTTAATACAATGTTGCAATTAATATTCGATCACACCCTTTAGACATATCAATCGTTGAAAATTTGTAAACAACAATTAAATATCAATAACCAATTCAATAATTTATTACTTTAACTTAGTAAAATGTTGTGATCAATTATCGATTGTACCCTTTAAACATATCAATCACTGTAAATGTGTAAACAATAATTAATCTTCAATATTGAATTTAATAATTAATTACTTTAACTAAATACAATGTTGCGATCAATTGTCGATCGCACGCTTTAGACATATCAATCACTGAAATTGTGTAAACAATAATTAATCTTCAACAACCAATTCAATAAATCATAACTTTGACTGAATACAATGTTGCGATCAATATTCGATCACACCCTTCAGACATATCAATCACTGTAAGTGTGTAAACAGTAATTAAATATCAATAATCAATTTTATAATTCATTACTTTAACTTAATAAAATGTTGCGATCAATAGTCGATCGCACCCTTCAGATATATCAATCACTAAAATTGTGTAAACAACAATTATTCTTCAATAACCAATTCAATAATTCATTACTTTGACTTAATACAATGTTGCGATCAATATTTGATCGCACCCTTTAGACATATCAATCACTGAAATTGTGTAAACAACAATTAAATATCAATAACCAATTCAATAATTCATTACTTTGACTTTATACAATGTTGCGATCAATATTCGATTGCACCCTTTAGACATATCAATTACGACAAATGTGTAAACAACAATTAAATATCAATAACCAATTGAATAATTCATTAATTTGACTTAATACAATGTTGCGATCAATATTCGATCGCACCGTTTAGACATATCAATCACTGTAAATGTGTAAACAACAATTAATCTTCTTTAACCAATTCAATAATTAATTACGGTGACTTAATACAATGTTGCGATCCATTGTCGATCGCACCCTTTAGACATATCAATCATTGAAAATGTGTAAACAATTAATCTTCAATAACCAATTCAGTAATTAATTACTTTAACGAAATACAATGTTGCGATCAATATTCGATTGCACACTTTAGACTTATCAATCATTGAAAATGTGTAAACAACAATTAAATATCAATAACCAATTTAATAATTCATTACTTTAACTTAATACATTTTTGCGATCAATTATCAATCGCACCCTTTAGACATATCAATTACTGAAATTGTGTAAACAACAATTAATCTTCGAAAACCAATTCAATAATTAATTACTTTAAATTAATACAATGTTGCGATCAATTGTCGATCGCACCCTTTAAACATATCAATCACTGAAATTGTGTAAACAACAATTAAACTTCGAAAACCAATTCAATAATTAATTACTTTATATTAATACAATGTTGCGATCAATTGTCGATCGCACCCTTTAGACATATCAATCTTTGAAAATGTGTAAACAACAATTAAATATCAATAACCAATTTTATAATATATTACTTTAATTTAATACAATGTTACGATCAAATGTCGATCGCACCCTATAGACATATCAATCACTGAAATTGTGTAAACAACAATTAATCTTCAATAACCAATTCAATAATTCATTACTTTGACTTAATACAATGTCGCGATCAAACTTGGATCGCACCCTTTAGACATATCAATCATTGAAAATGTGTAAAGAGCAAATAATCTTCAATAACCAATTCAATAATTCATTACTTTAACTAAATACAATGTTGCGATCAATTGTCAATCGCACCCTTTATACATATCAATCACTGAAATTGTGTAAAAAAAATTAATCTTCAATAACCAATTCAATAATTCATTACTTTGACTTAATACAATGTTGCGATCAATATTGGATCGCACCCTTAAGACATATTAATCACTGAAAATGAGGAAATAAAAATTAATCTTCAATAACCAATTCAATAATTAATTACCTAAACTTAATACAATGTTGCGATCAATTGTCGATCGCACCCTTTAGACATGTAAATCACTTAAAATGTATAAAGAACAATTAATCTTTAATAACAAATTCAACAATTCATTACTTTAACTAAATACAATGTTGCGATCAATTGTCGATCGCACCCTTTAGACATATCAATCACTAAAAATGTGTAAAAAACAATTAATCTTCAATACCCAATTCAATAATTCATTACTTTAACTTAATACAAGGTTGCGATCAATTGTCGATCGCACCCTTTAGACATATCAATCACAGAAAATGTGTAAACAACAATTAATCTTCAATAACCAATTTCGTAATTTATTACTATGACTTAATACAATGTTGCGTTCAATATTTGATCACACCATTTAGACAAATCAATCACTGAAAATGTGTAAACATTAATTAATCTTCAATAACCAATTTTATAATTAATTACTTTGACTTAATACAATGTTGCGATCAATATTCAATTGCACCCTTTAGACATATCAATCACTGTAAATGTGTAAACAACAATTAATCTTCAATACCCAATTCAATAATTCAATACTTTAAGTTAATACAATGTTGTGATAAATTATCGATCGCATGCTTTAGACTTATCAATCACTGAAATTGTGTAAACAATAATTAACCTTTAATAACAAGTTTAATAATTCATTACTTTGACTTATTACAATGTTGCGATCAATTGTCAATTGCACACCCTATTGACATATCAATCACTATAAATATGTAAACAACAATTAATCTTCAATACCCAATTCAATAATTTATTACTTCAACTTAATACAATGTTGCGATCAATTGTCGATCGCACCCTTTAGACATGTCAATCACTAAAATTATGTAAACAACAATTAATCTTCAATAACTAATTCAATAATTCATTACATTGACTAAATACAATGTTGCAGTCAATATTCGATCCTTTCCTTTAGACATATCGATCACTGTAAATATGTAAACAACAATTAATCTTTAATACCCAATTCAATAATTCATTACTTCAACTTAATACAATGTTGTGATCAATTGTCGATCGCACCTTTTAGACATATCAATCAATGAAAAATGTGTAATCAACATTTAATCTTCAATAAGCAATTCAATAATTCATTACTTTAACTAAATATAATGTTGCAATCATTTGTCGATCGCATCCTTTAGACATTTCAATCATAGAAAATGTATAAACAACAATTAATATCAATAACCAATTCAATTGTCAATCGCACCCTTTAGACATATCAATCACGGAAATTGTGTTAACAACAATTAATCTTCAATAACAAATTTTATAATTCATTACTTTGACTAAATACAATTTTGCGATCAATATTCGATCCCAACCTTTTGACATATCAATAACTGTAAATGTGTAAACAATAATTATTCTTCAATACCAAGTTCAATAATTCATTACTTTGACTTAATACAATGTTGCGATCAATATTCGATCGCACCATTTAGACATATCAATCACTGAAAACGTGTAAACAACAATTAAATATCAATAACCAATTTAATAATTCATTAATTTGACTAAATACAATGTTGTGATCAATATTCGATCGCACCCATTAGACATATCAATCATTAAAAATGTATAAACAACAATTAATCTTCAATAACCAATTCAATAATTCATTACTTTGACTTAATACAATGTTGCAATCCATATTCGATCGCACCCTTTGGACATATAAATCACTGAAAATGTGTAAACAACAATTAAATATCAATAACTAATTCAACAATTCATTACTTTAACTTAATATAATGTTGGAATCAATTGTTGATCGCACCCTTTAAACATTGCACTGAAAATGTGTAAACAACAATTAATCTTCAATAACCACTTCAATAATTCATTACTTTTACTTAATACAAGGTTGCGATAAAAATTCAACGCACTCTTTAGATATATCACTCAATGAAAATGTGTAAACAACAATCAATCTTCAATAAGCAATTCAATAATTCATTACTTTAACTAAATATTATGTTGCAATCATTTGTCGATCGCATCCTTTAGACATTTCAATCACTGAAAATGTATAAACAACAATTAATCTTCAATAATCAATTTAATAATTAATTACTTTCACTTAATACAATGTTGCGATCAATATTCGATAGCACCCTTTAAACATATCAATAACTGTAAATGTGTAAACAACAATTAATCTTCAATACCCAATTCAATAATTCATTACTTTAACTTAATACAATATTGCGATCAATTGTCGATCGCACCCTTTCGACATATCAATCACTGAAATTGTGAAAACAACAATTAATCTTCAGTAACCAGTTCAATAATTCATTACTTTAACTTAATAGTGTTGCGATCAATATAAGATCGCATGCTTTAGATATATCATTCACTGAAAATGTGTAAACAACCAATTATATATCAAAAACCAATTCAATAATTCATTACATTAACTAAATACTGTTTTGCGATCAATTGTCAATTGCACCATTTAGACATATCAATCACTAAAAATGTGTAAACAACAATTAATCTTTAATAACCAATTTAATAATTCATTACATTAACTATATAAAATGTTGCGATCAATTGTCTATCGCACCCTTAAGACATATCAATCACTGAAAATGTGTAAACAACAATTAATCTTCAATAACGAATTCAATTATTATTACTTCAACTTAATACAATGTTGCAATCAATTGTCGATCGCACCTTTTAGACATATCAAACACTGTAAATGTGTAAACAACAATTAATTTTCAATAACCAGTTCAATAATTCATTACTTTAACTTAATACAATGTTGCAATCAATTGTCCATCGCATTATTTAGACATATCAAACATTGAACATGTGTAAACAACAATTAATCTTCAATAACCAGTTCAATAATTCGTTACTTTGACTTAATACAATGTTGCGATCAATATTCGATCGCACCATTTAGACATATCAATCACTCTAAATGTGTAAACAACAATTAATCTTCCATACACAATTAAATAAATCATTACTTTAACTTAATACAATGTTGCGATCAATTGTCGATCGCACCCTTTAGACATATAAATGACTGAAATTGTGTAAACAACAATTAATCTTCAATAACAAGTTCAATAATTCATTACTTTGACTATATACAATGTTGCGAACAATATTCGATCGAACCCTTTAGACATATCAATCACTTTAAATGTGTAAACAAAAATTAATCTTCCATACCAAATTCAATAATTCATTACTTTAACTTAATACAATGTTGCGATCAATTGTCTATCGCACCTTATAGACATATCAATCACTGAAAATGTGTAAAAAACAATAAATCTTCAATAACTAATTCAGTAATTTGTTACTTAAACTTAATACAATGTTGCGATCAATTGTCGATCTCACCCTTTAGACATATCTATCACCGAAAATATGTAAACAACCTTTAATCTTTAATAACAAATTCAATAATTCATTACTTTAACTAAATACAATGTTGCGATCAATTGTCGATCACACTCATTAGAAATATCAATCACTGAAAATGTGTAAATAACAATTAATCGTCAATAACCAATTCAATACTTCATTACTTTGGCATAATACAATGTTGCGATCAATATTTGATCGCACACTTTAGACATATCAATCACTGTAAATGTGTAAACAATAATTAATCTTCAATACCCAGTTCAATAATTCATTACTTTGACTTAATACAATGTTGCGATCAATATTCGATCGCACCATTTAGACATATCAATCACTGAAAACGTGTAAACAACAATTAAATATCAATAACCAATTTAATAATTCATTAATTTGACTAAATACAATGTTGTGATCAATATTCGATCGCACCCATTAGACATATCAATCATTAAATGTATAAACAACAATTAATCTTCAATAACCAATTCAATAATTCATTACTTTGACTTAATACAATGTTGCAATCAATATTCGATCGCACCATTTAGACATATCAATCACTGAAAACGTGTAAACAACAATTAAATATCAATAACCAATTTAATAATTCATTAATTTGACTAAATACAATGTTGTGATCAATATTCGATCGCACCCATTAGACATATCAATCATTAAAAATGTATAAACAACAATTAATCTTCAATAACCAATTCAATAATTCATTACTTTGACTTAATACAATGTTGCAATCCATATTCGATCGCACCCTTTGGACATATAAATCACTGAAAATGTGTAAACAACAATTAAATATCAATAACTAATTCAACAATTCATTACTTTAACTTAATATAATGTTGGAATCAATTGTTGATCGCACCCTTTAGACATTGCACTGAAAATGTGTAGACAAATTTTTAATCTTCAATAACCACTTCAATAATTCATTACTTTGACTATATACAATGTTGCGAACAATATTCGATCGAACCCTTTACACATATCAATCACTTTAAATGTGTAAACAAAAATTAATCTTCCATACCAAATTCAATAATTCATTACTTCAACTTAATACAATGTTGCGATAAATTGTCTATCGCACCTTATAGACATATCAATCACTGAAAATGTGTAAAAAACAATAAATCTTCAATAACTAATTCACTAATTTGTTACTTAAACTTAATACAATGTTGCGATCAATTGTCGATCTCACCCTTTAGACATATCTATCACTGAAAATATGTAAACAACCTTTAATCTTTAATAACAAATTCAATATTTCATTACTTTAACTAAATACAATGTTGCGATCAATTGTCGATCACACTCATTAGAAATATCAATCACTCAAAATGTGTAAATAACAATTAATTGTCAATAACCAATTCAATACTTCATTACTTTGGCATAATACAATGTTGCGATCAATATTTGATCGCACACTTTAGACATATCAATCACTGAAAATGTGTAAAAAACAATAAATCTTCAATAACTAATTCAGTAATTTGTTACTTAAACTTAATACAATGTTGCGATCAATTGTCGATCTCACCCTTTAGACATATCTATCACCGAAAATATGTAAACAACCTTTAATCTTTAATAACAAATTCAATAATTCATTACTTTAACTAAATACAATGTTGCGATCAATTGTCGATCACACTCATTAGAAATATCAATCACTGAAAATGTGTAAATAACAATTAATCGTCAATAACCAATTCAATACTTCATTACTTTGGCATAATACAATGTTGCGATCAATATTTGATCGCACACTTTAGACATATCAATCACTGTAAATGTGTAAACAATAATTAATCTTCAATACCCAGTTCAATAATTCATTACTTTGACTTAATACAATGTTGCGATCAATATTCGATCGCACCATTTAGACATATCAATCACTGAAAACGTGTAAACAACAATTAAATATCAATAACCAATTTAATAATTCATTAATTTGACTAAATACAATGTTGTGATCAATATTCGATCGCACCCATTAGACATATCAATCATTAAAAATGTATAAAACAACAATTAATCTTCAATAACCAATTCAATAATTCATTACTTTGACTTAATACAATGTTGCAATCAATATTCGATCGCACCATTTAGACATATCAATCACTGAAAACGTGTAAACAACAATTAAATATCAATAACCAATTTAATAATTCATTAATTTGACTAAATACAATGTTGTGATCAATATTCGATCGCACCCATTAGACATATCAATCATTAAAAATGTATAAACAACAATTAATCTTCAATAACCAATTCAATAATTCATTACTTTGACTTAATACAATGTTGCAATCCATATTCGATCGCACCCTTTGGACATATAAATCACTGAAAATGTGTAAACAACAATTAAATATCAATAACTAATTCAACAATTCATTACTTTAACTTAATATAAAGTTGGAATCAATTGTTGATCGCACCCTTTAGACATTGCACTGAAAATGTGTAGACAAATTTTTAATCTTCAATAACCACTTCAATAATTCATTACTTTGACTATATACAATGTTGCGAACAATATTCGATCGAACCCTTTACACATATCAATCACTTTAAATGTGTAAACAAAAATTAATCTTCCATACCAAATTCAATAATTCATTACTTCAACTTAATACAATGTTGCGATAAAATTGTCTATCGCACCTTATAGACATATCAATCACTGAAAATGTGTAAAAAACAATAAATCTTCAATAACTAATTCACTAATTTGTTACTTAAACTTAATACAATGTTGCGATCAATTGTCGATCTCACCCTTTAGACATATCTATCACTGAAAATATGTAAACAACCTTTAATCTTTAATAACAAATTCAATATTTCATTACTTTAACTACAATGTTGCGATCAATTGTCGATCACACTCATTAGAAATATCAATCACTCAAATGTGTAAATAACAATTAATTGTCAATAACCAATTCAATACTTCATTACTTTGGCATAATACAATGTTGCGATCAATATTTGATCGCACACTTTAGACATATCAATCACTGAAAATGTGTAAATTACAATTAAATATCAATAACCAATTCAATTGTCAATCGCACCCTTTGACATATCAATCACGGCAATTGTGTGAACAACAACTAATCTTCAATAACAAATTTTATAATTCATTACTTTGACTAAATACAATTTTGCGATCAATATTCGATCCCACCCTTTTGACATATCAATCACTGTAAATGTGTAAACAATAATTAATCTTCAATACCCAGTTCAATAATTCATTACTTTGACTTAATACAATGTTGCGATCAATATTCGATCGCACCATTTAGACATATCAATCACTGAAAACGTGTAAACAACAATTAAATATCAATAACCAATTTAATAATTCATTAATTTGACTAAATACAATGTTGTGATCAATATTCGATCGCACCCATTAGACATATCAATCATTAAAAATGTATAAACAACAATTAATCCTCAATAACCAATTCAATAATTCATTACTTTGACTTAATACAATGTTGCAATCCATATTCGATCGCACCCTTTGGACATATAAATCACTGAAAATGTGTAAACAACAATTAAATATCAATAACTAATTCAACAATTCATTACTTTAACTTAATATAATGTTGGAATCAATTGTTGATCGCACCCTTTAGACATTGCACTGAAAATGTGTAAACAACAATTAATCTTCAATAACCACTTCAATAATTCATTACTTTTACTTAATACAAGGTTGCGATAAAAATTCAACGCACTCTTTAGATATATCACTCAATGAAAATGTGTAAACAACAATCAATCTTCAATAAGCAATTCAATAATTCATTTCTTTAACTAAATATTATGTTGCAATCATTTGTCGATCGCATCCTTTAGACATTTCAATCACTGAAAATGTATAAACAACAATTAATCTTCAATAATCAATTTAATAATTAATTACTTTCACTTAATACAATGTTGCGATCAATATTCGATAGCACCCTTTATACATATCAATAACTGTAAATGTGTAAACAACAATTAATCTTCAATACCCAATTCAATAATTCATTACTTTAACTTAATACAATATTGCGATCAATTGTCGATCGCACCCTTTCGACATATCAATCACTGAAATTGTGAAAACAACAATTAATCTTCAGTAACCAGTTCAATAATTCATTACTTTAACTTAATACAGTGTTGCGATCAATATAAGATCGCATGCTTTAGATATATCATTCACTGAAAATGTGTAAACAACCAATTATATATCAAAAACCAATTCAATAATTCATTACATTAACTAAATACTGTTTTGCGATCAATTGTCAATTGCACCATTAGACATATCAATCACTAAAAATGTGTAAACAACAATTAATCTTTAATAACCAATTTAATAATTCATTACATTAACTATATAAAATGTTGCGATCAATTGTCTATCGCACCCTTAAGACATATCAATCACTGAAAATGTGTAAACAACAATTAATCTTCAATAACGAATTCAATTATTTATTACTTCAACTTAATACAATGTTGCAATCAATTGTCGATCGCACCTTTTAGACATATCAAACACTGTAAATGTGTAAACAACAATTAATTTTCAATAACCAGTTCAATAATTCATTACTTTAACTTAATACAATGTTGCAATCAATTGTCCATCGCATTATTTAGACATATCAAACATTGAACATGTGTAAACAACAATTAATCTTCAATAACCAGTTCAATAATTCGTTACTTTGACTTAATACAATGTTGCGATCAATATTCGATCGCACCATTTAGACATATCAATCACTCTAAATGTGTAAACAACAATTAATCTTCCATACACAATTAAATAAATCATTACTTTAACTTAATACAATGTTGCGATCAATTGTCGATCGCACCCTTTAGACATATAAATGACTGAAATTGTGTAAACAACAATTAATCTTCAATAACAAGTTCAATAATTCATTACTTTGACTATATACAATGTTGCGAACAATATTCGATCGAACCCTTTAGACATATCAATCACTTTAAATGTGTAACAAAAATTAATCTTCCATACCAAATTCAATAATTCATTACTTTAACTTAATACAATGTTGCGATCAATTGTCTATCGCACCTTATAGACATATCAATCACTGAAAATGTGTAAAAAACAATAAATCTTCAATAACTAATTCAGTAATTTGTTACTTAAACTTAATACAATGTTGCGATCAATTGTCGATCTCACCCTTTAGACATATCTATCACCGAAAATATGTAAACAACCTTTAATCTTTAATAACAAATTCAATAATTCATTACTTTAACTAAATACAATGTTGCGATCAATTGTCGATCACACTCATTAGAAATATCAATCACTGAAAATGTGTAAATAACAATTAATCGTCAATAACCAATTCAATACTTCATTACTTTGGCATAATACAATGTTGCGATCAATATTTGATCGCACACTTTAGACATATCAATCACTGTAAATGTGTAAACAATAATTAATCTTCAATACCCAGTTCAATAATTCATTACTTTGACTTAATACAATGTTGCGATCAATATTCGATCGCACAATTTAGACATATCAATCACTGAAAACGTGTAAACAACAATTAAATATCAATAACCAATTTAATAATTCATTAATTTGACTAAATACAATGTTGTGATCAATATTCGATCGCACCCATTAGACATATCAATCATTAAAAATGTATAAACAACAATTAATCTTCAATAACCAATTCAATAATTCATTACTTTGACTTAATACAATGTTGCAATCAATATTCGATCGCACCATTTAGACATATCAATCACTGAAAACGTGTAAACAACAATTAAATATCAATAACCAATTTAATAATTCATTAATTTGACTAAATACAATGTTGTGATCAATATTCGATCGCACCCATTAGACATATCAATCATTAAAAATGTATAAACAACAATTAATCTTCAATAACCAATTCAATAATTCATTACTTTGACTTAATACAATGTTGCAATCCATATTCGATCGCACCCTTTGGACATATAAATCACTGAAAATGTGTAAACAACAATTAAATATCAATAACTAATTCAACAATTCATTACTTTAACTTAATATAATGTTGGAATCAATTGTTGATCGCACCCTTTAGACATTGCACTGAAAATGTGTAGACAAATTTTTAATCTTCAATAACCACTTCAATAATTCATTACTTTGACTATATACAATGTTGCGAACAATATTCGATCGAACCCTTTACACATATCAATCACTTTAAATGTGTAAACAAAAATTAATCTTCCATACCAAATTCAATAATTCATTACTTCAACTTAATACAATGTTGCGATAAATTGTCTATCGCACCTTATAGACATATCAATCACTGAAAATGTGTAAAAAACAATAAATCTTCAATAACTAATTCACTAATTTGTTACTTAAACTTAATACAATGTTGCGATCAATTGTCGATCTCACCCTTTAGACATATCTATCACTGAAAATATGTAAACAACCTTTAATCTTTAATAACAAATTCAATATTTCATTACTTTAACTAAATACAATGTTGCGATCAATTGTCGATCACACTCATTAGAAATATCAATCACTCAAAATGTGTAAATAACAATTAATTGTCAATAACCAATTCAATACTTCATTACTTTGGCATAATACAATGTTGCGATCAATATTTGATCGCACACTTTAGACATATCAATCACTGAAAATGTGTAAATTACAATTAAATATCAATAACCAATTCAATTGTCAATCGCACCCTTTGACATATCAATCACGGCAATTGTGTGAACAACAACTAATCTTCAATAACAAATTTTATAATTCATTACTTTGACTAAATACAATTTTGCGATCAATATTCGATCCCACCCTTTTGACATATCAATCAATGTAAATGTGTAAACAATAATTAATCTTCAATACCCAGTTCAATAATTCATTACTTTGACTTAATACAATGTTGCGATCAATATTCGATCGCACCATTTAGACATATCAATCATTGAAAACGTGTAAACAACAATTAAATATCAATAACCAATTTAATAATTCATTAATTTGACTAAATACAATGTTGTGATCAATATTCGATCGCACCCATTAGACATATCAATCATTAAAAATGTATAAACAACAATTAATCCTCAATAACCAATTCAATAATTCATTACTTTGACTTAATACAATGTTGCAATCCATATTCGATCGCACCCTTTGGACATATAAATCACTGAAAATGTGTAAACAACAATTAAATATCAATAACTAATTCAACAATTCATTACTTTAACTTAATATAATGTTGGAATCAATTGTTGATCGCACCCTTTAGACATTGCACTGAAAATGTGTAGACAAATTTTTAATCTTCAATAACCACTTCAATAATTCATTACTTTTACTTAATATAAGGTTGCGATAAAAATTCAACGCACCCTTTAGATATATCAATCAATGAAAATGTGTAAACAACAATTAATCTTCAACAACCAATTCACTAATTCGTTACTTTGACTTAATACAATGTTGCGAACAATATACGATGGCACCCTTTAAACATATCAATCACTGTAAATGTGTAAACAACAATTAATCTTCAATACCCAATTCAATAATTCATTACTTTAACTAAATACAATGTTGCGATCAATTGTCAATCGAACCCTTAAGACATATCAATCACTGAAAATGTGTAAACAACAATTAATCTTCAATAACCAATTCAATAATTTATTACTTCAACTTAATACAATGTTGCGATCAATTGTCGATCGCACCTTTTAGACATATCAAACATTGAAAATGTGTAAACAACAATTAATCTTCAATAACCAATTCAATAATTCATTACATTAACTTAATACAATGTTGCGATCAACTTATTACTTTGACTTATTATAATGTTGCGATCACTGAAAATGTGTAAACAACATTTAATCTTCAATAACCGATTCAATAATTTATTACTTTGACTTATTATAATGTTGCGATCAATATTCGATCGCGCCCTCTAGACACACAATCACTAAAAATGTATAAACAAAAATTAGTCTTCAATAACCAATTCAATAATTCGTTACTTTGACTTAGTACAATGTTGCGATCAATATTTGATCGCACTCTTTAGACATATCAATCACTGAAAATGTGTAAACAACAATTAATCATCAATAATCAATTCAATAAATCATTTCTTTGACTTAATACAATGTTGCGATCAATATTCGATCGCACCCTTTAGACATTTGAATCACTGTAAATTTGTAAACAACAATTAATCTTCAAAAACCAATTCAATACATCATTGCATTGACTTAATACAATGCTGCGATCAATTGTCGATCGCACCCTTTAGACACACAATCACTGAAAATGTGTAAACAATAATTAATCTTCTATAACCAATTCAATAATTCATTACTTTGACATAAGACAATGTTGTGATCAATATTCGATCGCACCTTTTAGACACAGAATCACTGAAAATGTTTAAACAACAATTAATCTCCTATAACCAATTCAATTATTCATTACTTAGACTTAAGACAATATTGTGATCAATATTCGATCGCACCCTTTAGACATATCAATCACTGTAAATGTGTAAAGAACAATTAATCTTCAATACCCAATTCAATAATTCATTAGTTTGACATAATACAATGTTGCGATCAATATTCGATCGCAACCTTTAGACATATCAATCACTGTAAATGTGTAAACAACAATTTATCTTCAATACACAATTCAATAATTCATCTTTTTAACTTATTACAATGTTGCAATCAATTGTCGATCGCACCATTTAGGCATATCAATCACTGAAAATGATTAAACAACAATTAATCTTCAATAACCAATTTAATAATTCATTACTTTGACTTAATATAATGTTGCGATCAATATTCGATCGCACCCTCTAGACACACAATCACTAAAAATGTGTAAACAACAATTAATCTTCAATAACCAATTTAATAATTCGTTACTTTGAAAATAATAAAATGTTGCGATCAATATTCGATCGCACCATTTAGACAAATCGATCACTATAAATGTGGAAACAACAATTAATCATAAATACCCAATTTAATAATTCATTACTTTAACTTAATATAATATTACGATCAATTGTCGATCGCACCTTTTAGACAAATCAATCGCTGAAAATGTGTTAACAACAATTAATGTTCAATAAAAAATTCTATAGTTCATTACTTTGACTTAATACAATGTTGCGAGCAATATTCGATCGCACCCTTTAGACATATTAATCACTGTAAATGTGTAAACGACAATTAAGTTTTAAAAACTACTTCTATAATTCATTACTTTGACTTAATACAATGTTGCGATAAATATTTTATCGCACCCTTTAGAAATATCAATCATTGTAAATGTGTACACAATAATTAATCTTCAATACACAATTTAATAATTCAATACTTTAACTGAATATATGTTGCATTTAATTGTCGATCGCACCCTTTAGGCATATCAATCACAGAAAATGTGTAAACAATAATTAATCTTCAATAGCTAATTCAATAATTTATAACTTTGACTTAATACAATGTTGCGATCAATATTCGATCGCATCCTTTAGACACAGAATAACTGAAAATGTGTAAACAACAAAAAATCTTCAATAACCAATTTAATAATTCGTTACTTTGACTTAATACTATGTTGCGATCAACATTCGATTGCGCTCTTTAGACATATAAATCACTGTAAATGTGTAAAGAAAATTAAGTTTTAAAAGCTAATTCAGTAATTCATTACTTTGACTTAATACAATGTTGCGATCAATATTAGATCGCACCCTTTAGACATATCATTAACTGTAAATGTGTAAACAACCATAAATCTTCAATACACAATTCAGTATTTCATTACTTTAACTGAATACAATGTTGCAATCTATTGTCGATCGCACCCTTTAGGCATATCAATCACTGAAAAATGTGTAAACAAAAATTAATCTTTATTAACTAATTTAATAATTTATAACTTTTACTTAATACAATGTTGCGATCAATATTCGATCGCACCCTTTAGATACACAATCACTAATAATTTGTAAACAACAAAAAATCTTCAATAACCAATTCAATAATTCGTAACTTTGACTTAATACAATGTTGCGATCCATATTAAACATCAATATTCGATCGCACCCTTTAGACTTATCAATCACTAAAAATGTGTAAACAACAATTAAATGTCAATAACCAATTCAATTTTTCATTACTTTAACTTAATACAATGTTGCGATCAATTGTCGATCGCACCCTCTGACATATCAATAACAGTAAATGTGTAAACAACAATTAATCTTCAATAACCAATTCAATAATTCATTACTTTGACTTAATACAATGTTGTCATCAATATTCGATTGCACCATTTAGACATATCAATCACTGTAAATGTGTAAGCAACAATTAATCTCCAATACCCAATTCAATAATTCATTACTTTGACTTAATACAATGTTGTCATCAATATTCAATCGCACCCTTTAGACATATCAATCACTGTAAATGTGTAAACAATAATTAATATTCAATACACTATATAATAATTCATTATTTTAACTTAATACAATATTGCAATCAATTGTCGATCGCACCATTTAGGCATATCAATCACTGAAAATGTATAAACAATAATTAATCTTCAATAACCAATTCAATAATTCACTACTTTGACTTAATATAATGTTGCGATCAATATTTGATCGCACCCTTTAGACACACAATCATTGAAAATGTGTAAAGAACAATTAATCTTTAATAACAAATTCATTAATACGTTACTTTGACTTAATACAATGTTGCGATCAATATTCGATCGCACCCTTTAGACATATCAATCAATATAAATGTGTAAACAACAATTAATCTTAAATACCCAATTCAATAATTCATTACTTAACTTAATATAATGTTACGATCAATTGTCTATCGCACCCTTTAGACAAATCAATCACTGAAAATGTGTAAACAACAATTAATGTTCAATAACGAATTCAATATTTCATTTCTTTGACTTAATACAATGTTGCGATCAATATTCGATCGCACCCTTTAGACATATAAGTCACTTTAAATGTGTAAACGACAATTAAGTTTTAAAAACTAATTCAATAAGTCATTACTTTGACTTAATACAATGTTGAGATCAATATTTGATCGCACCCTTAAGGCATATCAATCATCGTAAATGTGTAAACAACAATTAATCTTCAATACACAATTCAATAATTCATTACTTTAACTGAATAGAATGTTGCAATCAATTTTGGATCGCACCCTTTAGGCATATCAATCACTGAAAATGTGTAAACAATAATTAATCTTAAATAACTAATTCAATAATTTATTACTTTGGCTTAGTACAATATTGCGATCAATATTCGATCGCACCCTTTAGACACACAATCACTGAAAATGTGTAAACAACAAAAAATCTTCAATAATCAAAATAATTCGTTAATTTGACATAATACAATGTTGAGATCAATATTCGATCGCACTATTTAGACATATAAATTACTATAAATGTGTAAACAACAATTAATCTTCTATACCCAATTCAATAATTCATTACTTTAACTTAATATAATGTTGCGATCAATTGTCGATCCCACCCGTTAGACAAATCAATCACTGAAAATGTGTAAACAACAATTAATATTCAATAACAAATTCAATAATTCATTAAGGTGCTTCAAACTTTCATGGTCAGTGTGAATCATGAATTCCTTAGGCCATAGATAATGTTGCCAGGTTTGTAGAGCTCTCACCAATGCATACAACTCCTTATCGTAAGTTGAATAATTCAACTAAGCACCATTCAACTTCTCACTAAAGTAAGCAATAGGTCGCTTTCCCTACAACAAAACAGCACCAATACCTATACCAGAGGCATCACACTCTATTTCAAAAGAAGAAGAAAAATCAGGTAAACTCAAAATAGGAGCAGAACAAAGTTTATCTTTCAAAGTATTGAAACCATGTTCCTGCGCCTCACCCCAAATAAAACCTACCTCCTTTTTAACAATCTGTCAATGGGGCTGCTATAGAGCTAAAATCCTTGACAAATCTCCTGTAAAAACTAGCAAGTCCATGAAAAGATCTTACCTGAGAAATACTTGTAGTGGCCACTCCTTGATTGCCTTGACCTTCTCTTGGTCCACCTCAACCCCATTAGAAGAAACAATATAACCAAGAAAAGTAACACGATCCATGCAAAATGTACACTTTTTCAACTTCGCATACAACTTTTCTGCCCTAAGTGCATCTAACACAGACTTAAGATGCTCAAAATGTTCATCAATGCTTTTGCTATAAATCAGTATGTCATTAAAATATACCACAACAAATCTACCAATAAAAGATCTCAACACATGATTCATCAGTCTCATGAAAGTGCTAGGGGCATTAGTTAACCCAAAAGGCATTACCATCCACTCATATAAACCATGTTTTGTTTTAAAAGCAGTTTTCCACTCATCACCAATTTTCATTCTAATATGATGGTAACCACTCATTAAATCAATCTTGGTAAATACACAAGCACCATGCAATTCATCAAGCATATCTTCTAACCTAGGTATAGGATGACGATACTTTACCGTTATCTTATTAACAGCTCTGCAATCTACACACATGCGCCAACTCCCATCCTTCTTAGGTACTAGAATAACCGGTACGGCACAAGGACTCAAACTTTCTCTTATGTGTTACTTTTGCAGCAACTCTTGAACCTGCTTTTGGATTTCCTTAGTTTCTTCTGGGTTAGCTCTATAAGCTGGTCTGTTTGGAATTTGTGCTCCGGGCATGAAATCAATTTGATGCTCTATTCTCCTAATAGGTGGCAACTCCTTGGGCAGGTCCTCAGGAAAAATGTCTCCATATTCCTGCAACAAAGAAACAACACAACTAGGCAAACTTTGGTCAAGGTCAGATTCATTAAAGTAAGCTTCCTTGTACAAGAGTACAAATAAGCATCGACTTTCCTTATAAGCAACCCTTACATCTCTCATTTTTGCATAGAAGTTTTGTTTTTTTCTGCCTTCTCTCTCATTTGGGCCTTTTAATTGAATTTCTTTTGAGGCCTCTTTCCCTTCTTTTCTTCTCTCATTCTCTGCCTCACCGTCTCTCTTTTCTTTTATTTTCAATTTCTGCTCTCCTTTTGCAAGGCTCTCAGCCTTCCCCTCAATTTTCGTCAATTCTTGTTTTTCTTGAGTCTTTTCAGCCTTCCTTTGTTGCATTGCTTCCATACTTCTTTTCAATTGCATTTGGTCTTCATATACCTCTTTTGGTAACAATGGAGCAAGAACATACTTCTGATCCCCCATGGAAAATGAGTACCTATTCTTAAATCCATCATGTAACACTCTCCTATCATATTGCCAAGGTCTACCAAGCAATAAATGACTTGCATGCATAGGTACAACATCACAAAGAACTTGATTTGAATACTTACCAATGGAGAAATTCACAAGAAATTCACCTTGATTTCTCCCATGTCATTCAACCATTGCAGCCTATACGGTCTTGGATGCCTCAAACAATCCAACCCCAGTTTTTCTACCATTATTGTGCTAGCTACATTTGTGCAACTTCCCCCATCAATTATCAGGCTACAAATTTTTTCATTCACTAGGCACCTAGAGTGAAAAATATTTTCTCTTTGCTCAAGTCCATCTTCCCTTGCTTGTGCATTCAAAACACGCCTAGTAACAAGTAATTCACCCTTGGGTGTATCCTCAACTTCCACATCTAAATAATCCTCCAATTCAGGCATTGAATCAGAATCATTTTCATCACTACCCTCATCTTCTGAAATAACTTCCCCACTTCTTACAATCATTGTTTTCTTATTCGGACATTGAGAAGCAATATGACCAACACCAAGACATTTAAAGCATTTAATAGATCTATGCTTTTCAGAATTGGAATGAGAAGAACTAGAAGTTTTTAAAGTACCTTTCAGATCTGTCTTATTCTTCTCTTCTTTTGACTTATCCTTGTACTTCTCATCTTTCTTGGACCATTTGGAGTTCCAACTTGCTGTAGAGCTCGAATAAGAAGTCTTGCTAGGCCCTTTGTACTTGAGCTGCTTCTATATCTTCATAGCCATGTTCACCATCTCCTCTAACTCAACGTAATAGTGCAACTCAATGACGTTTGCTATGTCTTTATTTAAACCAGTCAAGAAATGTGCCATGGTTGCCTCCCTATCTTCTTCTACATTCGCCCTAATCATGGCTATCTCCATCTCCTTATGGTATTCTTCAACACTTCTAGTGCCTTGTCTCAAAGTTTGGAGCTTTTGATGTAGCTCCCTATAAAAGAAGCTAGGTACAAATCTTTTCTTCATTACCCTCTTCATCTCAGCCCAAGTCTCAATAGGATCCTCTTCATTCCTTCTTCTATTCAAAACAAGCTGATCCCACCAAACAAGCGCATAGTCATGGAATTCCACAGCAGCCAGCTTCACCTTCTTTTTTTCTGAGAAGTTATGACATTCAAAAATCATTTCTACCATTCTCTCCCATTCCAAATAAGTTTCTGGATCATTTTTGCCTTGGAAAGAGGGTATTTTCATCTTAATACTACCCAAGTTTCTATCAACATGTTCAACTCTATCTTCTCTCCTTGCATTAATTCGGCCCCTATAACCTCTTCCTCTATCATTTCTTGCTCCCGTTCTGTCAAATCTAGCCCTATTCAATTCTTCTTCATCCCTCCTATCTTCATATTCATCCTCATAGTCTGAAGGCACTGGAGTTAGTTCCCGTTCATTTCGCCTTCTTACTGCACCATTAGTTGGAGTCTCTCTTTGCAACTCTCTAATGGCCTGATCTTGCCTATCAAATTTATCACTAACATCTCTGAACATGTTCTCAATCCTTTGGAACTGTTGTTGCATTGCCTGTAATGTAAAGAATGTGGTTTGCTCAGCCTCACTATTCTTTTCCTCCTTGTCACTACTTTTAACTTCATTTGAAGCACTCATGATGTAAAACCTGCAGGAAAAAAAATTAGAATAGTTCCTCACACACTCCCTCACGTGTTTCACTCCAAGTCAGAATGGATACCCTCGTGTTTCACTCAAAAATATGGCTTTTACCCTCAATGATCTCACCTACTCTTGCCTTTTCCCACTCTAGATTCAAGCACAGTTTTACTTGTCCAGATTGAGTACTACTAACCAATAAGCATAACAGCAACACAATTCAATAGAAGGAAAGAAAGAATACCTAAAGAAATGACGAAAGCACAAAACTAGATGCAATTTACTGTTAAGATGAAAAAAATAAAATAAAAGAAAAAAAAACTGTCAAAATATTAGTCACATACGAGATGAAGAAAATGTATGTGGACGATTTTTTTTAAAGGAAATTGAGCCTGGAAGGAAATAATTCTAAGAGAGAATAAGAACAAACAAGAAGAAAGAGATTATGAATGGTTTAAACAATGTGAGTTTCTCTTCTGGTCTTCTTTTTTTTCAAATTTTTTTTTCACTATTTTTCTTTTAGATTTTTTTTTCACAATTTTTTTTCTTTTTTTTTTTTCAGAGTTCCACACTTTTTTTTTCCTCTGATTTTTTCCCACTAAATTTTTTTTTCTTTATTTATAAACAGCTGAAATAACAATACCAGAAAAGAACTGACAGAAATTTAAAGAAAAAAAAGATTGAATTTAACCTAGGCTCTGATACCAAAAATGATACGGCAAAAACTCAAGAACTAAGCATGAATCACCTCCGAATCAATTGATGTTCCCAGACCTAAATTCAATCAATCTACAAGAACCCTTCACCCCCAAAACAGCAAGGAATTGGTAACAAATAGTATAGAATGTGAAAGAATTGAATTAACGCCACAAGTCAATACTTACTTGATAAGTTGAATCAATCCTTAAAGTAAAATAGTCTGGAATCAAACCTTTCCACTCTCAAAATAATGTTTTAATCAAGTCCCCCACCAACGCACATAAAGAAGGGTTTAAATACCCTTTACAAATGAAACCTTAAAAATCTTAAAGGCTGGGCTATTAATTAGAGGCCCAACACTAATTAATTCATGCACATGACTTTTAAGTGAGGCACATGCATACTAAATACAGATCAGAATATTTTAAAGCCCAACATAATAAAATAAAAGAAGCCCAGATATTCATTTAAAGATAGTTAAGCCTAAGCCCATTTGATTAGACTTCTGCTTCAGATATTTGGCCAAGTGTTTAGCCTTCTGGACTTGGTTCCTCTAATGTGCATAAACACCTCGACATCTCTTTAAGTTCTTCCCCAAGCTTGATCATCATATCCTCTTGAAGTTCTTGTGAAATCAATGCTTGTACATAAATCTGAAGTCGTGCTTTGAGTTTAGAAGAACGTGATCTTGTAATTAGACCTGCTGGTATCATCAAGACTTCATCATTGCTTTGGTGAGTTGCATCACAATCACTGAAAATGTGTAAACAATAATTAATCTTCAAAAACCAATTCAATAATTCGTTACATTGACTAAGACAATGTTGCGATCAATATTCGATCGCACACTTTAGACATATCAATCACTGAAAATGTGATAACAACAATTAAACATCAATAACCAATTCAATAATTCGTTACTTTGACTTAATTTAATGTTGCAATCAATATTTGATCGCACCCTTTAAACATATCAATCACTGTAAATGTATAAACAACAATTACTCATTAAAACCCAATTCAATAATTCATTACTTTAACTTAATACAATGTTGCCATCAATTTTCGATCGCACCCTTTAGGCATATCAATCACTGAAAATGTGTAAACAATAACTAATCTTAAATAACTAATTCAATAATTTATTACTTTGACTTGATACAATGTTGAGATCAATATTCGATTGCACCCTTTAGACACACAATCACTGAAAATGTGTAAACAACAAAAAATCTTCAATAATCAATTCAATAATTCGTTACTTTGACTTAATACAATGTTGCGATCAATATTCGATCGCACCCTTTAGTCATATCAATAACTAAATATGTATAAACAATAATTAAATATCAATAACCAATTCAATTATTCATTACTTTAACTTAATACAATGTTGCGATCAATTGTCGATCACACCCTCTAGACATATCAATCACTGAAAATGTGTAAACAACAATTAATCTTCAATAACCAATTCAATAATTCATTACTTTGACTTAATACAATGTTGCGATCCATATTCGATCGCACCATCTAGACATATCAATCACAGTAAATGTGTAAACAACAATTAATCTTCAATAACCAAATCAATAATTCATTACTTTGACTTAATATAATGTTGCGATCAATAGTCAATCGCACCCTTTAGACACACAATCAATGAAAATGTGTAAACAACAATTAATCTTCAATAACCAATTCAATAATTAATTTCTATAACTTAATACATTGTTGCGATCAATATTTGATCGCACCCTTTAGACATATCAATCACTGAAAATGTGTAAAGAAAAATTAAATATTAATAACCAATTCAATAAGTCATTACTTTAACTTAATACAATGTTGGGATCAATTGTCGATCGCACCCTTTAGACATATAAATCACTGAAAATGTGTAAACAACAATTAAATATCAATAACCAATTCAATAATTCATTACTTTAACTTAATACAATGTTGCGATTCATTATCGATCGCAACCTCTAGACATATCAATCAATAAAAAATGTATAAACAACAATTAAACTTCAATAACCAATTCAATAATTCATTACTTTGACTTAATACAATGTTCCGATCAATATACGATCGCACTCTTTGTACATATCAATCACTGTAAATGTGTAAACAATAATTAAATTTTTATAACCAATTCAATAATTAATTACTTTGACTTAATATAATGGTGCGATCAATATTCGAACGCACCCTTTAGACATATCAATCACTGAAAATCTGTAAACAACAATTAAACATCAATAACCAATTCAATAATTCATTACTTTGACTTAATACAATGTTGCGATCAATATTCGATATCACCCTTTAGACATATCAATCACTGTAAATGAGTTAACAACAGTTAATCTTCAATAACCAATTCAATAATTCATTACTTTGACTTAATACAATGTTACGATCAATTGTCGATCGCACCCTTTAGACACACATCATTGAAAATGTGTAAACGACAATTATATATCAATTACCAATTCAATAATTCGTTACTTTGACATAATACAATGTTGCGATCAATATTCGATCGCACCCTTTAGACATATTAATCACTGTAAATGTGTTAACACAATTAATCTTCAATAACCAATTTAATAATTCATTACTTTGACATAATACAATGTTGCGATCAATATTCGATAGCACCATTAAGACATAGCAATCACTGAAAATGTGTAAACAATATTTAAATATCAATAACCAATTCAATAATTCATTACTTTAATTTAATATAATGTTGCGATCAATTGTCAATCGTACCCTCTAGACATATCAATCACTAAATATGTGTAAACAACCATTACTCTTCAATACCCAATTCATTAATCCATTACTTTGACTTCATACAATGTTGCGCTCAATATTCGTTCGCACCCTTTAGACATATCAATCACTGTAAATCTGTAAACAAAAATTACTCTTTAAAACTCAATTCAATCATTCATTACTTTAACTTAATACAATGTTGCGTTTAATTGTCGATCGCACTCTTTAGACATATCAATAACTGAAAATGTGTTAACAACAATTTATCTTCAATAACCAATTCAATAATTCAATACTTTGACTTAATACAATGTTGCGATCAATATTCGATCGCACCCTTTAAACATATAAATCACTATAAATGTGTAAACAACAATTAATCTTCAATAACCAATTTATAGTTCATTACTTTGACTTAATACAATGTTGCGATCAATATTCCATCGCACCATTTAGACATATCAATCACTGAAATGTGTAAACAACAATTAAATATCAATAACCAATTCAATAATTCGTTAGTTTGACTTAATACAATGTTGCGATCACTATTCGATCGCTCCCTTTAGACATATCAATCACTATAAATGTGTTAAAAACAATTAATCTTCAATAACCAATTTAATAATTCATTACTTTGACTTAATACATTGTTGCGATCAATATTCAATCGCACCCTTTAGACATATCAATCACTGAAAATGTGTAAACGACAATTAAATATCAATAACCAATTCGATAATTTATTACTTTAACTTAATATAATTATGCGATCAATTGTCGATCGCACTCTCTAGACATATCAATCACTAAAAATGTGTAAACAACAATTACTCTTCAATAACAAATTCAATAATTCATTACTTTGACTTAATAAAATATTGCGATCAATATTCGATCGAACCCTTTAGACATATCAATTTCTGTAAATTTGTAAACAACAATTAATCTTTAATTCCGAATTCAATAATTCATTTCTTTTACTTAATACAATGTTGCGATCAATTGTCGATAACACCTTTTAAAGATTGCACTGAAAATGTGTAACCAACAATTAATCATCAAAAACCAATTCAATAATTCATTACTTTGACATAATACAATGTTGCGATCAATATTCATTGCACCCTTTAGACATATCAATCACTGAAAATGTGTAAACAACAATTAATCTTCAATACCCAATTCAATAATTCATTACTTTAACTTAATACAATGTTGCGCTTAATTGTCGATCGCACCCTTTAGACATATCAATCACTGAAAATGTGTTAACAAAAATTTATCATCAATAACCAATTCAATAATTCAATACTTTGACTTAATAAAATGTTGCAATCAATATTCAATGGCACCCTTTAAACATATCAATCACTGTAAATGTGTAAACAACAATTAATCATCAATAACCAATTTAATTATTCAATACTTTGACTTAATACAACGTTGCGATCAATATTCGATCGCACCCTTTAGACATATCAATCACTGAAAAAGTGTAAACAACAATTAATCTTCAATAACCAATTCAATAATTCATTACTTTGACTTAATATAATGTTGCGATCAATATTAGATCGCACCCTTTAGACACACGATCATTGAAAATGTGCAAAGAACAATTAATCTTCAATAACCAATTCAATAATCCGTTACTTTGACTTAATACAATGTTGCGATCAATATTCGATCGCACCCATTAGACATATCAATCATTGAAAATGTCAAACAATAATAAATCTTCAACAACTAATTCAATAATTCGTTTCTTTGACTTAATACAATGTTGCGATCAATATTCGATCGCACCGTTTGCACATATCAATCACTATAAATGTGTAAACAAAAATTACTCTTTAAAACCCAATTCAATAATTCATTACTTTAACTTAATACAATGTTGCGATCAATTGTCGATCACACCTTTTAAAGATTGCACTGAAAATGTGTAACCAACAATTAATCATCAAAAACCAATTCAATAATTCATTACTTTGACTAAATACAATGTTGCGATCAATATTCATTGCACCCTTTAGACATATCAATCACTGGAAATGTGTAAACAACAATTAATCTTCAATACCCAATTCAATCATTCATTACTTTAACTTAATACAATGTTGCGCTTAACTGTCGATCACGCCCTTTAGACATATCAATCACTAAAAATGTGTTAACAACAATTTATCATCAATATTCATTTCAATAATTCAATACTTTGACTTAATAAAATGTTGCGATCAATATTCAATGGCACCCTTTAAACATATCAATCACTGTAAATGTGTAAACTATAATTAATCACCAATAACCAATTTAATTATTCATTACTTTGACTTAATACAATGTTGCGATCAATATTCGATCGCACCCTTTAGACATATCAATCACTGAAAATGTGTAAACAACAATTAATCTTCAATAACCAATTCAATAATTCATTACATTGACTTAATATAATGTTGCGATCAATATTCGATCGCACCCTTTAGACACACAATCATTGAAAATGTGTAAAGAACAATTAATCTTCAATAACCAATTCAATAATCCGTTACTTCGACTTAATACAATGTTGCGATCAATATTCGATCGCACCCTTTAGACATATCAATCACTGTTAATGTGTAAACAACCATTAATCTTCAATACCCAATTCAATAATTCATTACTTAACTTTAATAAAATGTTGCACTCAATTGTCGATCGCACCCTTTAGACAAATCAATCACTGAAAATGTGTAAACAATAATTAATCTTCAATAAACAATTCAATAATTTATTACCTTTACTTAATACAATATTGCGATCAATATTCGATCGCACCCTTTAGGCACACAATCACTTAAAATTTGCAAACAATAATTAATCTTCAATAACCAATTTAATAATTCGTTACTTTGACTTAAAACAATGTTACGATCAATATTCTATCTCACCGTTTAGACATATCAATCACTGTAAATGTGTAAACAACAGTTAATCTTCAATACCCAATTCAATAATTCATTACTTTAACTTAATACAATGTTGCGATCAATATTTGATCGCACCCTTTAGATATGTCAGTCACTTAAAATTTATAAACAACAATTAATATTCAATAACCAATTCAATAATTCATTATTTGACTTAATACAATGTTGCGATCAATATTCGATCGCACCCATTAGATACATCAATCACAGAAAATGTGTAAACAACAATTAATCTTCAATAATAACTTCAATAATTCAATACCTTGACTTAATACAATGTTGCGATCAATATTCGATCGCACCCTTTAGGCACACAATCACTTAAAATTTGCAAACAACAATTAATCTTCAATAACCAATTCAATAATTCGTTACTTTGACATAATACAATGTTACGATCAATATTCTATCGCACCTTTTAGACATATCAATCACTATAAATGTGTAAACAACAGTTAATCTTCAATACCAAATTCAATAATTCATTACTTTAACTGAATACAATGTTGCGATCAATATTTGATCGCACCTTTTAGACATATCATTCACTTAAAATGTGTAAACAACAATTATACATAAGTAACAATTTCAATAATTCATTACTTTAACTTAATACAATGTTTCGACCAATTGTCGATCGCACCCTCCACACATATCAATCACTAAAAATGTGTAAACAACAATTAATGTTCAATAACCAATTTAACAATTCATTACTTTCGCTTAATACAATGTTGCGATCAATATTCGATAGCACCCTTTAGACATATCAATCACTGAGAATGTGTAAACAACAATTAATCTTCAATACCCAATTCAATAATTCATCACTTTAACTTAATACAATGTGGCGATCAATTGTCGATCGCACCCTTTAGACATATCAATCACTGAAAATCTATAAACAACAATTAATCTTCAATAACAAATTCAATATTCATTACTTTGACTTAATACTATGTTGCGAGAAATATTTGGTTGCACCCTTTAGACATATCAATCACTGTAAATGTGTAAACAACAATTAATCTTCAATATCCAATTCATTACTTTAACTTAATACAATGTTGCAATCTATTGGCGATCGCACCCTTTAGACATATCATTCACTGAAAATGTGTAAACAACAATTAAACATCAATAAGAAATTCAATAATTTATTACTTTAATTTAATACAATGTTACGATCATTTGTCAATCGCAACCTTTAGACAAATCAATCACTAAAAATGTGTAAATAACAATTAATCTTCAATACCCAATTCAATAATTCATTACTTAAACTTAATACAATGTTGCGATCAATTGTCGATCGCACCCATTAGACATATCAATCACAGAAATTGTGTAAAAAATAATTAATCTTGAATAACCGATTCCATAATTCATTACTTTGACTTAATACAATGTTGCGATCAATATTCGGTCGCACCCTTTAGACATATCAATCAATGCAAATCTGTAAACAACAATTAATCTATAATACCCAATTTAATAATTCATCACTTTAACTTAATACAATATTGCGATCAATTGTCGATCTCACCTTTTAGACAAATCAATCACTGAAAATGCGTAAACAACAATTAATCTTCAATAATCAATTTAATAATTCATTACTTTGACTTTAAACAATGTTGCGATAAATATTCGTTCGCACCCTTTAGACATATCAATCACTGAAAATGTGTAAACATAAATTGAACATCAATAACCAATTCAATAATTAATTACTTTAACTAAATACAATGTTGCGATCAATTGTCGATCTAACCTTTTAGACATATCAATCACTGAAAATGTGTAACAAACAATTAATCTTCAATAACCAATTCAATAATTCAGTACTTTGACTTAATACAATGATGCGATCAATATTCGGTCGAACCCTTTAGACATATCAATCAATGTAAATATGTAATCAACAATTAATCTTCAATAGCCAATTCAATAATTCATCACTTTAACTTAATACAATGTTGCGATGAATTGTCAATCGCACCCTTTAGACATATCATTCACTGAAAATGTATAAACAACAATTAATCTTCAATAACAAATTCAATAATTCATTACTTTGACTTAATACAATGTTGCGATAAATATTTGGTCGCACCCTTTAGACATATCAATCACTTTAAATGTGTTAACAACAATTAATCTTCAATACTCAATTCATTACTTTAATTAAATACAATGTTGCGATCTATTGTCGATCGCACTCTTTAGACTTATCATTCACTAAAAATGTGTAAACAACAATTAGACATCAATAAAAAAATTCAGTAATTCATTACTTTAACTTAATACAATTAATCTTCAATACCCAATTCAATATTTCATCACTTTAACTTAATACAATGTTGCGATCAATTGTCGATCAATTGTCGATCGCACCCTTTACACATATAAATCACAGAAAATGTGTAAACAACAATTAAACATCAATAACCAATTCAATAATTTATTACTTTAACTTAATACAATGTTGCGATCAATTGCCGAACGCACCCTTTAGACAAATAAATCACTGAAAATGTGTAAACAACAATTCATCTTCAATAATCAATTCGATAATTCATCACTTTGACTTAATACAATGTTGCGATAAATATTCGATCGCACCCTTTAGACATATCAATCACTGTAAATGTGTAAACATAAATTAAGCATCAATAACCAATTAAAAAATTCATTAGTTTAACTTAATACAATGTTGCTATCAATTGTCGATCGCACCATTTAGACATATCAATCACTAAAAATGTGTAAACAACAATTAATCTTCAATAACCAATTGAATAATTCAATACTTTGACTTAATACAATGTTGCGATCAATATTCGGTCGCACCCTTTAGACATATCAATCAATGCAAATCTGTAAACAACAATTAATCTTCAATACCCAATTCAATAATTCATCACTTTAACTTCATACAATAAGGCGATCAATTGTCGATCGCACCCATTAGACATATCAATCACTGAAAATGTATAAACAAAAATTAATCTTCTATAACAAATTCAATAATTCATTACTTTGACTTAATACAATGTTGCGATAAATATTTGATCGCACCCTTTAGACATATCAATCACTGTAAATGTGTAAACAACAATTAAACATCAATAACAAATTCAATAATTCATTACTTTAACTTAATACAATGTTGCGATGGATTAACGATCGCACCATTAAGAAATATAAATCACTGAAAATGTATAAACAAAAATAAATCTTCAATAACCAATTCAATAATTTATTACTTTGACTTAATACGATGTCGCGATCAATGTTCGATCGCACTCTTTATACATATGTTAATAACTGAAAATGTGTAAACAACAATTAAATATCAATAACCAATTCAATAATTCATTACGTTAACTTCATACAATGTTGCGATCAATTATCGATCGCACCCTTTAGTCATATCAATCACTGAAAATGTGTAAACAACAATTAATCTTCATTGCCCAATTCAATAATTCATTACTTTCACTTAATACAATGTTGCGATCAATTGTCCATCACACCCTTTAGACAGATCAATCACTGAAAATGTGTAAACCTCAATAAATCTTCAATACCCAATTGAATAATTCATTACTTTAACTTAATACAATGTTGCGATTAACTGTCGATTCGACCCTTTAGACATATCAATTATTGAAAATGAGTAAACAACAATTAATCATCAATAACCAATTCAATAATTCATTACTTTAACTTAATATATTGTTGCGATCAATATTCGATCACACCCTTTAGACATAGCAATCACTGAAAATGTGTAAACAATAATTAAACATCAATAACCAATTCAATAATTCATTACTTTTACTTAATACAAAGTTACGATCAATTGTCGATCGCACCTTTAGACATATCAATCACTGAAAATTTGTAAACAATAGTTAATCTTAAATAATCAATTCAATAATTCATAACATTGACTTAATACATTGTTGCAATCAATATTCAATCGCACCCTTAAGATATATCAATCACTTAAAATGTGTAAACAACAATTAATCTTCAATAACCAATTCAATAATTTATTACATTGACTTAATACATTGTTGCGATCAATATTCGATCACACCCTTTAGACATATCAATCACTGAAAATGTGTAAACAACAATTAATCATCAATAACCAATTCAATATTTCATTACTTTAACTTAATACAAAGTTACGATCAATTGTTGATCGCACCTTTTTGACATATCAATCACTGAAAATTTGTAAACAATAGTTAATCTTCAATAATCAATTCAATAATTCTTAACTTTGACTTAATACATTGTTGCAATCAATATTCAATCGCACCCTTAAGATATATCAATCGCTTAAAATGTGTAAACAACAATTAATCTTCAATAACCAATTCAATAATTTATAACATTAACTTAATACAGTGTAGCGATCAATATTCGGTCGCACCCTTTAGACATATCAATTATTGAAAATGAGTAAACAACAATTAATCTTCAATAGCCAATTCACTAATTTATTACTTTGACTTAATTTAATGTTGCGATCAATATTCGATCGCACCCTTTAGACATAACAATCACAGAAAATGTGTAAACAACAATTAAACATCAATAACCAATTCAATAATTTATATTTTAACTTAATACAATGTTGCGATCAATTGTCGATCGCACCCTTTACACATATCAATCACAGAAAAAGTGTAAACAACAATTAAACATCAATAACCAATTCAATAATTTATTACTTAAACTTAAAACAATGTTGCGATCAATTGTCGATCGCACCCTTTAGACAAATCAATCACTAAAAATGCATAAACAACAATTAATCTTGAATAATCAATGCAATAATTCAGTACTTTGACTTAATATAATGTTGCGATCAATATTCGCTCGCACCCTTTAGACATATCAATCAATGCAAATCTATAAACAACAATTAATCTTCAATACCCAATTCATTAATTCATCACTTTAACTTAATACAATTTTGCGATCAATTGTCGATCGCACCGTTTAGATATAGCAAACACTGAAAATGTGTAAACAACAATTAATCTTCAATAATCAATTCCATAATTCATTACTTTGACTAAATACAATGTTGCGATCAATATTCGGTTGCACACTTTAGACATATCAATCAATGTTAATGTGTAAACAACAATTAATCTTCAATACCCAATTCAATAATTCATCACTTTAACTTAATACAATGTTGCGATCAATTGTCGATCACACCCTTTACACATATCAATAACAGAAAATGTGTAAAAAACAATTAAAAATCAATAACCAATTCAATAATTTATTACTTTAACTTAATACAATGTTGCGATCAATTGTCGATCGCACCCTTTAGACAAATAAATCACTGAAAATGTGTAAACAACAATTAATCTTCAATAATCAATTCAATAATTCATTACTTTGACTTAATACAATGTTACGATAAATATTCGATCGCACCCTATAGACATATCAATCACTGAAAATGTGTAAACATAAATTGAACATCAATAACCAATTCAATAATTCCTTACTTTAACTTAATAAAATTTTACGATCAATTGTCGATCGCACCCTTTAGACATATTTATTACTGAAAATATGTAAACAATAATTAATCTTCATTAATCAATTCAATAATTCAGTACTTTGACTTAATACAATGTTGCGATCAATATTCGCTCGCATCCTTTAGACATATCAATCAATGCAAATCTATAAACAACAATTAATCTTCAATACCCAATTCATTAATTCATCACTTTAACTTAATACAATTTTGCGATCAATTGTCGATCGCACCGTTTAGATATAGCAAACACTGAAAATGTGTAAACAACAATTAATCTTCAATAATCAATTCCATAATTCATTACTTTGACTTAATACAATGTTGCGATAAATATTTTGTCGCACCCTTTAGACATATCAATCACTTTAAATGTGTTAACAACAATTAATCTTCAATACTCAATTCATTACTTTAATTTAATACAATGTTGCGATCTATTGTCGATCGCACTCTTTAGACTTATCATTCACTAAAAATGTGTAAACAACAATTACACATCAATAAAAAAATTCAATAATTCATTACTTTAACTTAATACAATTAATCTTCAATACCCAATTCAATAATTCATCACTTTAACTTAATACAATTTTGCGATCAATTGTCGATCGCACCCTTTAGATATAGCAATCACTGAAAATGTGTAAACAACAATTTATCTTCAACAATCAATTCCATAATTCATTACTTTGACTAAATACAATGTTGCGATCAATATTCGGTTGCACACTTTAGACATATCAATCAATGTTAATGTGTAAACAACAATTAATCTTCAATACCCAATTCAATAATTCATCACTTTAACTTAATACAATGTTGCGATCAATTGTCGATCGCACCCTTTACACATATTAATCACTGAAATTGTGTAAACAACAATTAAACATCAATAACCAATTCAATAATTTATTACTTTAACTTAATACAATGTTGCGATCAATTATCGAACGCACCCTTTATACAAATAAATCACTGAAAATGTGTAAACAACAATTAATCTTCAATAATCAATTCGATAATTCATCACTTTGACTTAATACAATGTTGCGATAAATATTCGATCGCACCCTTTAGACATATCAATCACTGAAAATATGTAAACATAAATTAAACATCAATAACAAATTAAAAAATTCATTAGTTTAACTTAATACAATTTTGCTATCAATTGTCGATCGCACCATTTAGACATATCAATCACTAAAAATGTGTAAACAACAATTAATCTTCAATAACCAATTGAATAATTCAATACTTTGACTTAATACAATGTTGCGGTCAATATTCGGTCGGAACCTTTAGAGATATCAATCAATGCAAATCTATAAACAACAATTAATCTTCAATACCCAATTCAATAATTCATCACTTTAACTTCATACAATTTTGCGATCTATTGTCGATCGCACCCTTTAGATATAGCAATCACTGAAAATGTGTAAACAACAATTAATCTTCAATAATCAATTCCATAATTCATTACTTTGACTAAATACAATATTGCGATCAATATTCGGTTGCACACTTTAGACATATCAATCAATGTTAATGTGTAAACAACAATTAATCTTCAATACCCAATTCAATAATTCATCACTTTAACTTAATACAATGTTGCGATCAATTGTCGATCACACCCTTTACACATATCAATCACAGAAAATGTGTAAAAAACAATTAAACATCAATAACCAATTCAATAATTTATTCCTTTAACTTAATACAATGTTGCGATCAATTGTCGATCGCACCCTTTAGACAAATAAATCACTGAAAATGTGTAAACAACAATTAATCTTCAATAATCAATTCAATAATTCATTACTTTGACTTAATACAATGTTACGATAAATATTCGATCGCACCCTATAGACATATCAATCACTGAAAATTTGTAAACATAAATTGAACATCAATAACCAATTCAATAATTCATTACTTTAACTTAATAAAATTTTGCGATCAATTGTCGATCGCACCCTTTAGACATATTTATTACTGAAAATATGTAAACAATAATTAATCTTCATTAATCAATTCAATAATTCAGTACTTTGACTTAATACAATGTTGCGATCAATATTCGGTCGCACCCTTTAGACATATCAATCAATGTAAATCTGTAAAAAACAATTAATCTTCAATACCCAATTCAATAATTCATCACTTTAACTTCATACAATGTGGAGATCAATTGTCGATCGCACCCATTAGACATATCAATCACTGAAAATATATAAACAACATTTAATCTTAAAAAACCAATTCAATAATTCATTACTTTGACTTAATACAATGTTGCGATAAATATTTGGTCGCACCCTTTAGACATATCAATCACTGTTAATGTGTAAACAACAATTAATCTGCAATACATAATTCAATAATTCATTACTTTAAATTAATACAATGTTGCGATGGATTAACGATCGCACCCTTTAGATATATCATTCACTGAAAATGTGTAAACAACAATTAAACATCAATAACAAATTCAATAATTCATTACTTTAACTTAATACAATGTTACGATGGATTAACGATTGCACCGTTGAGAAATATCAATCACTGAAAATGTATAAATAACAATAATTCTTCAATAACCAATTCAATAATTTATTACTTTGACTTAATACGATGTTGCGATCAATATTCGATCGCACTCTTTGTACATATCTTAATAACTGAAAATGTGTAAACAACAATTAAATATCAATAACCAATTCAATAATTAATTACTTTAACTTAATACAAAGTTGCGATAAATATTTGGTCGCACCCATTAGACATATCAATCACTGAAAATGTATAAACAACAATTAATCTTCAAAAACAAATTCAATAATTCATTACTTTGACTTAGTACAATGTTGTGATAAATATTTGGTCGCACCCTTTAGACATATCAATCACTGAAAATTTGTAAACAATAGTTAATCTTAAATAATCAATTCAATAATTCATAACATTGACTTAATACATTGTTGCAATCAATATTCAATCGCACCCTTAAGATATATCAATCACTTAAAATGTGTAAACAACAATTAATCTTCAATAACCAATTCAATAATTTATTACATTGACTTAATACATTGTTGCGATCAATATTCGATCACACCCTTTAGACATATCAATCACTTAAAATGTGTAAACAACAATTAAACATTAATAACCAATTCAATAATTCATTACTTTAACTTAATACAAAGTTACGATCAATTGTCGATCGCACCCTTTAGACATATCAATCACTGAAAATTTGTAAACAGTAGTTAATCTTCAATAATCAATTCAAAAATTCTTAACTTTGACTTAATACATTGTTGCAATCAATATTCCATCGCACCCTTAAGATATATCAATCACTTAAAATGTGTAAACATCAATTAATCTTCGATAACCAATACAATAATTTATAACATTGACTTAATACAGTGTAGCGATCAATATTCGGTCGCACCCTTTAGAAATATAAATAACTGTAAACGTGTAAACAACAATTAATCTTCAATAGCCAATTCACTAATTTATTACTTTGACTTAATAAAATGTTGCGATCAATATTCGATCGCACCCTTTAGACATATCAATCGATGCAAATGTGTAAAGAACAATTAACTTCAATACTCAATTCAATAATTCATTACTTTTAACTTAATACAATATTGCGATCAATTGTCGATCGCACCCTTAAGACATATCAATTACAAATAAATGTGTAAACAACAATTAAACATCAATAACCGATTCAATAATTTATAACTTTAACTTAATACAATGTTGCGATCAATTGTCGATCGCACACTTTAGACAAATCAATCACTGAAAATGCGTAAACAACAATTAATCTTCAATAATCATTTCAAAAATTCTTCACTTTGCTTAATACAATGTTGTGATTAATATTCGATCGCACTCTTCAGACATATCAATCACTGAAAATGTGTAAACATCAATTAAACATCAATAACCAATTCAAAAATTTATTACTTTAATTTAATACAATGCTGCGATCAATTGTCGATCGCACCCTTTAGACATACCAATCACTGAAAATGTGTAAACAACATTTAATTATTAGTAACCAATTCAATAATTCATTACTTTGATTTAATACAATGTTGCGATCAATATTTGGTAGCACCCCTTAGACATATCAATCACTGTAAATGTGTAAACAACAATTAATCTTCAATACCCAATTCAATAATTCATTACTTTAACTTAATACAATGTTGCGATCTATTGTCGATCGCACCTTTTAGACATATCATTCACTGAAAATGTGTAAACAACAATAAAACATCAATAACCAATTCAATAATTCATTAATTTAACTTAATACAATTATGCGATCGATCGTCGATCGCACCCTTTAGACGTATCAATCACTGAAAATGTGTAAACAACAATAATCTTCAATAACCATATCTACAATTCAGTACTTTGACTTAATAAAATGTTGCGATCAATATTCGGTCGCACCCTTTAGACATATAAATCACTATAAATGTGTGAACAACAATTTATCTTCAATACAAATATAATAATTCATTACTTTGACTTAATACAATATTGTTATTAATTGTCGACCGCACCCTTTAGACATATTAATCACTGAAAATGTGTAAACAACAATTAATCTTCAATAATCAATCCAATAGTTCGTTACTTTGACTTAATACAATGTTGCGATCAATATTAGATTGCACCCTTTAGACATATTAATCACTGTAAATTTGTAAACAACAATTAAACATCAATAACCTACTCAATAATATGTAAACAACAATTAATCTTCAATAACGAATTCAATAATTCAGTACTTTGACTTAATCCAATGTTGCGATCAATATTGGATCGCACCCTTTAGACATATCAATCACTGAAAATGTGTAAACAAAAATTAAACATAAATAACTAATTCAATAATTTATTACTTTAACTTAATACAATGTTGCGATCAATTGTTGATCGCAACCTTTAGACATATCAATAACTGAAAATGTGTAAAAAACAATTAATCTACGATAACCAATTCAATAATTCATTTCTTTGACTTAATTCAATGTTGCGATCAATTGTCGATCTCACCCTTTAGACATATCAATCACTGAAAATATGTAAACAACAATAAATCTTCAATAATAAATTCAATAATTCATTACTTTAACTAAATACTATGTTGCGATCAATTGCCGATCGCACCCTTTAGAAATATGATTCACTAAAAATGTGTAAACAATAATTAATCTTCAATAACCAATTCAATAATTCATTACTTTGACTTAATAAAATGTTGCAATCAATATTCGATCACACCCTTTAGACATATCAATCGATACAAATGTGTAAACAACAATTAACTTCAATACTCAATTCAATAATTCATTACTTTTAACTTAATACAATGTTGCGATCAATTGTCGATCGCACCCTTTAGACATATCAATCACTGAAAATGTATAAATTACAAATTAACATCAATAGGTAATTCAATCCTTTATTACCTTAACTTAATACAGTGTTGCGATCAATTGTCGATCGTATCCTTTACACATATCAATCACTGAAAATGTGTAAACAACAATTAATATTCAATAATCAATTCAATAATTCATTACTTTGACTTAATCCAATGTTGTGATCAATATTGGATCGCACCCTTTAGACATATCAATCGCTGAAAATGTGTAAACAAAAATTAAACATCAATACCCAATTCAATAATTCATTACTTTAACTTAATACAATGTTGCGATCAATTGTCGATCGCACCTTTAGACATATCAATCACTGAAAATGTGTAACCCACAATTAATCTTTAATAACAAATTTTATAATTCAGTACTTTGACTTAATACAATGTTGGGATCAATATTCGATCGCACCCTTTAGACATATCAATCACTGTAAATGTGTAAACAACAATTAATCTTCAATATCAAATATAATAATTCATTACTTTAACTTAATACAATCTTGCGATCAATTGTCGATCGTACCCTTTAGACATATCAATCACTGAAAATGTGTAAACAACAATTAATCTTCAATAATTCATTACTTTGACGTAATACAATGTTGCGATAAATATTTGGTCGCACCCGTTATACATATCAATCACTGTAAATGTGTAAAGAACAATTAATCTTCAATACCCAATTCAATAATTCATTACTTTAACTTAAGACAATGTGGCGATCAATTGTCGATCGCACCCTTTAGACATATCATTCACTGAAAATGTGTAAACAACAATTATACATCAATAACAAATTCAATAATTCATTACATTAACTTAATACAATGTTGCGACAAATTCGCACCCTTTAGAAATATCAATCACTGAAAATGTGTAAACAACAATTAATCTTCAATAACCAATTCAATAATTCATTACTTTTACATAATACAATGTTGCGATAAATATTTGGTCGCACCCTTTAGACATATCAATCACTGTAAATGTGTTAACAACAATTAATTGTCAAAACCCAATTCAATAATTCATCACTTTAACTTAACACAATGTTGCGATCAATTGTCAATCGCACCCTTTAGAAATATCAATCACTTAAAATGTGTAAAAAACATTTAATCTTCAATAACCAATTAAATAATTCATTACTTTGATTTAATACAATGTTGCGATCAAAATTTGATCGCACCCTTTAGACATATTGATCAGTGTAATGTGTAAACAACAATTAATCTTCAATACCCAATTCAATAATTGATTACTTTAACTTTATAAAATATCGCGATCAATTGTCGATCGCACCCTTTAGACATATCATTCACTGAAAATGTGTAAATAACAATTAAACATCAATTACCATATCAATAATTCATTACTTTAACTTAAAACAATTATGCGATTAATTGTCAATGGCACCCTTTAGATATATAAAAAACTTAAAATGTGTAAACAAAAATTAATCTTTAATAACCAATTCAATAATTCATTACTTTGACTTAATACAATGTTGCGATCAATATTCGATCACACCTTTTAGACATATTAATCACTATAAATGTGTAAACAATAATTAATCTTCAATACCCAATTCAATAATTCATTACTTTGACTTAATACAATGTTGTGATCAATTGTCGACCACACCCTATAGACATAGCAATCACAGAAAATGTGTAAACTACAATTATTCTTCAATAACCAATTCGATAATTCAGTACTTTGACTTAATACAATGTTGCGATCAATATTCGGTCGCACCCTTTAGACATATCAATCACTGAAAATGTGTAAACAACAATTAATCTTCAATACCCAATTCAATAATTCATCACTTTAACTTAATACAATGTTGCGATCAATCGTCGATCGCACTCTTTAGACATATCAATCACACAAAATGTGTAAAAAACATTTAATCTTCAATAACCAATTCAATAATTCATTACTTTAAGTGAATACAATGTTGTAATTAATTGTCGATCGCAGCCTTTAGACTTATAAAATACTGAAAATGTGTAAACAACAATTAATCTTCTATAAACAATTCAATAATTCATTACTTTAACTTAATACAATGTTGGGATCAATATTCTATCGTACCCTTTAGACATATCTATCACTATAAATGTGTAAACAACAATTAATATTAAATAATCAATTTAATAATTCATTACTTTGACTTAATCCAATGTTGTGATCAATATTGGATCGCACCCTTTAGACATATCAATCGATGAAAATGTGTAAACAAAAATTAAACATCAATAACCAATTCAAAAATTCATTACTTTCACTTAATATAATGTTGCGATCAATTGTCGATCGCACCCTTTAGACATATCAATCACTATAAATGTGTTAACAACAATTAATCTTCAATAACAAATTCAATAATTCAGTACTTTGACTTAATACAATGTTGGGATCAATATTCGGTTGCACCCTTAAGACATATTAATCACTGTAAATGTGTAAACAACAATTAATTTTCAATAACCAATTCAATAATTCATTACTTTGACTTAATACAATGTTGTGATCAATTGTCGACCACACCCTTTAGACATATCAATCACAGAAAATGTGTAAACTACAATTATTCTTTAATAACCAATTCAATCATTCAATACTTTGACTTGGTACAATGTTGCGATCAATATTCAGTCTCACCTTTTAGACATATCAATCACTGTAAATGTGTAAACAACAATAAATCTTCAATACCCAATTCAATAATTCATCACTTTCACTTAATACAATGTTGCGATCAATTGTCGATCGCACCCTTTAGACATATCAATCACTGAAAATGTGTAAGAAACGTTGAATCTACAATAATAAATTCAATAATTCATTACTTTAACTAAATACAATGTTGCGATCAATATTTGGTCGCACCATTGAGACATATCGATCACTGTAAATGTGTAAACAACAATTAATCTTCTATACCCATTTCAATAATTGATTACTTTAACTTAATACAATGTTGCAACCAATTGTCGATCGCACCCTTTAGACATATCATTCACTGAAAATGTGTAAACAACAATTAAACATCAATAACAAATTAAATAATTCATTACTTTAACTTAATACAATGTTGCAATGGATTAACGATCGCACCGTTGAGAAATATCAATCACTGAAAATGTATAAACAATAATAAATCTTCAATAACCAATTCAATAATTTATTACTTTGACTTAATACGATCTCACGATCAATATTCGATCGCACTCTTTATACAATTAGATAATCTTCAACATTTAATCTTAATAATCTTCAACATTGAAAATGTATACATATCTTAATAACTGAAAATGTGTAAACAACATTTAATCTTCAATAAAAAATTCAATAATTCATTACTTTAACTTAATACAATGTTGCGATCAATATTCGGTTGCACCCTTTAGACATATCGATCACTGTAAATGTGTTAACAACCATTAATCTTCAATACCCAATTCAATAATTGATTACTTTAACTTAATACAATATTGCGATTAATTGTCGACCACACCCTTTAGACATATCAATCACAGAAAATGTGTAAACTACGATTATTCTTCAATAACCAATTCAATCATTCAATACTTTGACTTGGTACAATGTTGCGATCAATATTCAGTCGCACCTTTTAGACATATCAATCACTGTAAATGTGTAAACAACAATTAATCTTTAATACCCAATTCAATAATTCATTACTTTAACTTAATACAATGTGGCGATCAATTGTCGATCGCACCCTTTAGACATATATCATTCACTGAAAATGTGTAAACAATAATTAAACATCAATAACCAATTCAATAATTCATTACTTTAACTTAATACAATTATGCGATCAATTATCGATTGTAACCTTTAGACATATCAATCACTGAAAAATGTGTAAACAACAATTAATCTTCAATAACCGATTCAATAATTCAATACTTTGATGTAATTCAATATTGCAATAAATATTTGGTCGCACCCTTAATACATATTAGTCACTGTAAATGTGTAAACAACAATTAATCTTCAATACCCAATTCAACAATTCATTACTTTTACTTAATACAAAATTGCGATCAATTTTCGATCGCACCCTTTAGACATATCATTCACTGAAAATGTGTAAACAACAATTAAACATCAATAACCAATTCAACACATTACTTTAACTTAATACAATGTTGCGATTAATTCGCACCCTTTAGAAATATCAATCACTGAAAATGTGTAAACAACAATTAATATTCAATAACCAATTCAATAATTCATTACTTTGACGTAATACAACGTTGCGATAAATATTTGGTCGCACCCTTTAGACATATCAATCAGTGAAAATGTGTAAAAAACATTTAATCTTCAATAACCAATTCAATAATTCATTACTTTGATTTAATACAATGATGCGATCAATATTGGGTCACACCCTTTAGACATATCGATCACCGTAAATGTGTAAACAACAATTAATCTTCAATACCCAATTCAATAATTGATTACTTTAACTTAATACAATGTCGCGATCAATTGTCGATCGCACCCTTTAGACATATCATTCACTGAAAATGTGTAAATAACAATTAAACAACAATAAGCATTTCAATAATTCATTACTTTAACTTAATACAATTATGAGATCAATTGTCAATCGCACCCTTTAGACATATCAATCACTGAAAATTTGTAAACAACAATTAATCTTCAATAACCAATTCAATAATTCATTACTTTGACATAATAGAATGTTTTGATCAATTGTCGACCATACCCTTTAGACATATCAATCACAGAAAATGTGTAAACTACAATTATTCTTCAATAACCAATTCAATAATTCAGTACTTTGACTTAATACAATGTAGCAATCAATATTCGGTCGCACCCTTTAGACATATCAATCACTGTAAATGTGTAATCAATAATTAATCTTCAATACCCAATTCAATAATTCATCACTTTAACTTAATACAATGTAACGATCAATTGTCGATCGCACATTTTAGACCTATCTATCACACAGAAAGTGTAAAAAACATTAAATCTTCAATAACCAATTCAATAATTCATTACTTTAATTGAATACAATGTTGTGATTAGTTGTCGATCGCACCCTTTAGACATATAAAATACTGAAAATGTGTAAACAACAATTAATATTCAATAACCAATTCAATAAATCATTACTTTGACTTAATACAATGTTGGGATCAATATTCTATCGTACCCTTTAGACATATCAATCACTATAAATGTGTAAACAACAATTAATCTTCAATACCCAATTTAATAATTAATTACTCTAACTTAATACAGTGTTGCGATCAATTGTCGATCGCACCCTTTAGACATATCAATCACTGAAAATGTATAATCAACAATTAATATACAATAACCAATTTAGTTATTTATTTCTTTGACTTAATACAATGTTGCGATCAATTGTCGATCTTACCCTTTAGACATATCAATCACTGAAAATGTGTAAACAACAATTAAACTTCAATACCCAATTCAATAATTCATCACTTTCACTTAATACAATGTTGCGATCAATTGTCGATCGCACCCTTTAGACATATCAATCACATAAAATGTGTAAACTACGATTATTCTTCAATAACCAACTCAATCATTCAATACTTTGACTTGGTACAATGTTGCGATCAATATTCAGTCGCACCCTTAAGACATATCAATCACTGTAAATGTGTAAACAAAAATTAATCTTGAATACCCAATTCAATATTTCATCACTTTAACTTAATACAATGTTGCGATCAATTGTCGAACGCACTCTTTAGACATATCAATCACACAAAAAGTGTAAAAAACATTTAATCTTCAATAACCAATTCAATAATTCATTACTTTGACTTAATAAAATGTTGCGATAAATATTTGTTCACCCTTTATACATATCAATCACTAAAAATGTGTAAAGAAAATAATTAATCTTCAATACCCAATTCAATAATTCATTACTTTAACTAAATACAATGTTGTGATTAATTGTCGGTCGCACCCTTTAGACATATAAAATACTGAAAATGTGTAAACAACAATTAATCTTCAATAACAAATTCAATAATTCATTACTTTGACTTAATATAATGTTGCGATCAATTTTCTATCGTACCCTTTAGACATATCAATCACTATAAATGTGTAAACAACAATTAATCTTCAATACCCAATTCAATAAATAATTACTTTAACTTAATACAGTGTTGCGATCAATTGTCGATCGCACCCTTTAGACATATCAATCACTGTAAATGTGTAAACAACAATTAATCTTCAATACCATATTTAATAATTCATTACTTTAACTTTATATAATGTTGCGATCCATATTCGATCGCACACTTTAGACATATCAATCACTACAAATGTGTAAACAACAATTAAATCTTCAATACCCAATTCAATAGTTCATTACTTTAACTTAATACAATGTTGTGGTCAATCTTCGATCGCACTCTTTATACATACCAATCACTGAAAATGTATAAACAACAATTAAACATCAATAACTAATTCAATAATTCATCACTTTAACTTAATACAGTGTTGCGATCAATTCTCGATTGCATCCTTTAGACATATCAATCACTGAAAATGTGTACATAACAATTAATCTTCAATATCAAATTCATTAATTCATTACATTAACTTAATACAATGTTGCGATCATTTGTCGATCGCATTCTTTAGACATACCAATCACTGAAAATGTGTAAACAAGGATTAATCTTGAATAACCAATTCAATAATTCATTACTTTAACTTATTACAATGTTGCGATCAATATTCGATTGCACCCTTTGGACACATCAATCCTAGAAAATGTGTAAACAACAATTAATATTGAATAAGCAATTCAATAATTCATTACTTTAACTTAATACAATATTGCGATAAATATTCGATTGCACCCTTTAGAGACATCAATCATAGAAAATGTGTAAACAACAATTAATCTTAAATAATGAATTCAATACTTCATTACTTTGAATCTATACAATGATGCGATCAATATTCGATCGCACCCTTTAGACATATCAGTCATTGTAAATGTCTTAACAACAATTAATCTTCAATAACCAATTCAATAATTCATTAATTTGACTGAATATAATGTTGCAGTCAATATTCGATTGCACCCTTTAGATATATCAATAACTAAAAATATGTAGACAACAATTAATCTTCAATAACTAATTCAATATTTCTTTACTTTGACATAATACAATGTTGCGATCAATTGTTGAGCGCATTCTTTAGATATATCAATCACTCAAAAATGTGTAAACAATAATTAATCTTGAATAACCAATTCAATAATTCATTACTTCAACTTAATAGAATGTTGCGATCAATATTCGATCGCACCCTTTAGACATATCAATCACTGAAAAATGAGTAAACAACAATTAAACATCAATAACCAATTCAATAATTCATTACTTTGACTTAATACAATGTTGCGATCAATATTCGATCACATCCTTTAGACATATCAATCACTTAAAATGTATAAACAACAATTAAACATCAATAACCAATTCAAAAATTCATTACTTTAACTTATTCCAATGTTGCAATCACATGTCAATCGCACCCTTCAGACATAACAACCACTAAAAATGTGTAAACAACAATTAATCATCAATAACCAATTCAATAATTCAATACTTTGACTTAATACAATTCTGCGATCAATATTCAATCGCACCCTTTAGACATATGAATCACTTTAAATGTGTAAACAACAATTAATCTTCAATAACCAATTCAATAATTCATTTCTTTGACTTAATATAACGTTGCGATCAATATTTGATCGCACTCTTTAGATATATCAATCACTTAAAATGTGTAAACAACAATTAATCTTCAATAACCAATATAATAATTCATTATTTCGACTTAATATAATGTTGCGATCAATATTCGATCGCACCCTTTAGACATAGCAATCATTGAAAATGTGTAAACAACAATTAAACATCAATAACCAATTCAAAAATCCATTACTTTAACTTAATACAACGTAGCAATCAATTTTCGATCGCACCCTTTAGACATACCAATCACTAAAAAAGTGTAAACAATAACTAATCTTCAATAACCAATTCAATAATTCATTACTTTAAATAAGTACAATGATGAGATCAATATTCAATCGCACAATTTAGATATATCAATTACTGAAAATGTGTAAATAGCAATTACTCTTCAATAGCCAAATCAATAATTCATTACTTTCACTTAATACAATATTTCAATCAATATTCAATCGCACTTTTTTAGATATATCAATCACTGTAAATGCGTAAACAACCATTAGTCTTCAATACACAATTCAATAATTCATTACTTTAACTTAGTACAATATTGCGATTAATAGTCGATCGCACCCTTTAAAGATATCAATCACTGAAAATGTGTAAATATCTTCAATAACCAATTCAATAATTCATTTCTTAGACGTAATACAATGTTGTGATCAATACTCGATTGCACCTTTTAGATATATCAATTACTGGAAATGTGTAAACAACAATTAATCTTCAATAACCAATTCAATAATTCATTACTTTGACTTCATATAATGTTGCGATCAATATTCAATTGCACCCTTTGAACATATCAACCACTGTAAATGTGTAAACATCAATTAATCTTCAATAATTCATTATTTTGAATTAATACATTTCTTTGTCTTAATACAATGTTCCGATCAATATTCGATCGCACTTTTTAGACATATCAATCACTTAAAATGTGTAAACAAAAATTTATCTTCAATAACCAATTCAATAATTCATTACTTTGAATTAATACAATGTTGCGATCAAAATTTTATCGCACCCTTTAGACATATCAATCAATGAAAATGTGTAAACAACAATTAATCTTCAATAACCAATTTAATAATTCATTATTTTTCACTTAATACAATGTTTACGATCAATATTGATCGCACCTTTAGATATATCAATCACAGAAAATGTGTAAACAACAATTTAACATCAATAACAGATTCAATAATTCATTATTTTAACTTATTACAATGTTGCGATCAATTGTCGATCGCACCCTTTAGACATATCAATCACTGAAAATGTGTAAACAATAATTAATCTTCAATAACCAATTCAATAATTCATTACTTTAACTTAATACAATGTTGCGATCAATATTCGATTGCACCCTTTAGACATATCAATCACTGTAAATCTGTAAACAACAATTAATCTTCAATACCCAATTCAATAATTCATTACTTTAACTTAATACAATGTTGCGATCAATTGTTGATCGCACCATTTAGACATATCAATCACTGTAAATCTGTAAATAATAATTAATCTTCAATAACTAATTCAATAAGTCATTACTTTGACTTAATACAATGTTACGATCAATATTCGATCGCACTCTTTAGATATATCAATCACTTAAAATGTGTAAACAACAATTAATCTTTAATAACCAATTCAATAATTCATTACTTTGACTTAATACAATGTTACGATCAATATTCGATCGCACCCTTTAGATATATCAATTACTAAAAATGTGTAAACAACAATTAAACAACAATAATAGATTCAATAATTCATTACTTGAACTTAATACAATGTTGCGATAAATTGTCGACCGCACCATTTAGACATATCAATCACTAAAAATCTGTAAACAAAAATTAATCTTCAATAACAAATTCAATAATTAATTACTTTAACTTAATACATTGTTGCGATCAATATTCGATCACAACCTTTAGACATATCAATCACTGTAAATGTGTAAACAACAATTAATCATCAATAACCATTTCTATAATTCACTACTTAGACTTTACACAATGTTGCGATCAATATTCGATCGCACCCTTTAGACAAATCAATCACTGTAAATGTGTAAACAATAATTAATCTTCAATAACCAATTCAATAATTCATTTCTTTGACTTAATACAATGTTGTGATCAATACACGATTGCACCTTTTAGATATATCAATTACTAGAAATGTGTAAACAACAATTAATCTTCAATAACCAATTCAATAATTCATTACTTTGACTTCATACAATGTTGCGATCAATATTCTATCGCACCCTTTAGATATATCAAAAACTTAAAATGTGTAAACAAAAATTAATCTTCAATAACAAATTTAATAATTCATTACTTTGACTTAATACAATGTTGCGATCAATATTCGGTCGCACACTTTAGACATATCAATCACTGAATGTTTAAACAACAATTATCTTCAATAACCAATTCAATAATTCATTACTTTAACTTAATACAATATTGCGATAAATTGTCGATCGCACCCTTTAGACAAATTAATCACTGAAAATGTGTAAACAACAATTAATCTTCAATAACCAATTCAATAATTCATTACTTTGACTTAATACAATGTTGCAATCAATATTCGATCGCACCCTTTAGATATATCAATCACTGAAAATGTGTAAACAACAATTAATCTTCAATAACCAATTCAATAATTTATTACTTTGACTTACTACAATGTTGCGATGAATATTCAATCGCACCTTTTAAACATATCAATCATAGTAAATTTGTAAACAACAAATAAAATCTTCAATAACTAATTAAATAATTAATTACTTTGACTTAATACAATATTGCGATCAATATTCGGTCGCACACTTTAGACACATCAATCACTGAAAATGTTTAAACAACAATTAAACATCAATAACCAATTCAATAATTCATTACTTTAACTTAATACAATATTGCGATCAATTGTCGATCGCACCCTTTAGACATATTAATCATTGAAAATGTGTAAATAACAATTCATCTTCAATAACCAATTCAATAATTCATATCTTTGACTTAATACAATGTTGCGATCAATATTCGATCGCACCCTTTAGATATATCAATCACTGAAAATGTGTAAACAACAATTAATCTTCAATAACCAATTCAATAATTTATTACTTTGACTTACTACAATGTTGCGATGAATATTCAATCGCACCTTTTAAACATATTAATCACAGTAAATTTGTAAACAACAAATAATCTTCAATAACTAATTCAATAATTCAAAATTTTGACTTAATACAATATTGAGATCAATATTCGATCGCACTCTTTAGACATATCTATCACTTAAAATGTCTAAACAACAATTAATCTTCAATAACTAATTCAATAATTCATTACTTTGACTTAATACAATGTTGCGACCAATATTCTATCGCACCTTTAAGATATATTAATCCCTGAAATGTGTAAACAACAATTAATTTTCAAGAACCAATTAAATAATTCATAACTTTGACTTAATACAATGTTGCGATCAGTATTCAATCACACCATTTAGACATATCAATCAATGAAAATGTGTAAATGACAATTACTCTTCAGTAACAAATTCAATAATTCATTACTTGAACTTAATACAACGTTGCGATCAATTGTCTATCGCACCCTTTAGTCATGTGAATCACTAAAAAAGTGTAAACAACAATTCATCTTCAATAACCAATTCAATAAATCATTAATTTAACTTAGTACAATGTTGCGATCAATATTCAATCGCACCAATTAGACATATCAATCACTTAAAATGTGTAAACAAAACTTAATCTTCAATAACCAATTCAATAATTCATTACTTTAACTTAATACGATGTTGGGATCAATATTCCATCACAACCATTAGATATATCAATAACTATAAATGTGTAAACAACAATTAATCATCAATAACCATTTCTATAATTCATTACTTTGACTTCACACAATGTTGCGATCAATATTAGATCGCACCCTTTAGACATATCAATCATTGTAAATGTGTAAACAATAATTTATCTTCATTAACCAATTAAATTATTCATTTCTTTGACTTATACAATGTTGCGATCAATATTCGATCGCACCCTTTAGATATATCAATTACTGAAAATGTGTAAACTACAATTAATCTTCAATAACCAATTCAATAATTCATTACTTTCAGTTAATACAATGTTGCGATCAATATTCTATCGCACCCTTTAGATATATCGAAAACTTAAAATGTGTAAACAAAAATTAATCTTCAATAACCAATTCAAAAATTCATTACTATGACTTAATACAATATTGCGATCAATATTCGATCGCACCTTTTAGACATATTAATCACTGTAAATGTTTAAACAACAATTAATCTTCAATAACCAATTAAATAATTCATTACTTTGATTTTATACAATGTTGTGATCAATATTCAATCGTACCTTTTAGACACATCAATCACTGTAAATGTAAAAATAACAATTAATCGTTAATAACCAATTCAATAATTCATTTCTTTACTTAACACAATGGTGCGATCAATATTCAATCGCATGATTTAGACATATAAATCAACGAAAATGTGTAAATAGCAATTACTCTTCAAAAACCAATTCAATAATTCATTACTTTAACTTAATACAACGTTGCGATCAATTGTCGATCGCACCCTTTAGACATATCAATCACTGTAAATGTGTAAACAATAATTAATCCACAATAACCAATTCAATAATTCATTTTTTTGACTTATACAATGTTGCGATCAATACTCGACGGCACCCTTTAGATATTTCAATTACTGGAAATGTGTAAACAACAATTAATCTTCAATAGCCAATTAAATAATTCATTACTTTCACTTAATACAATGTTGCGATCAATATTCTATCGCCCCCTTTAGATATATCAAAAACTTAAAATGTGTAAACAAAAATTCATCTTCAATAATTCATTACTTTGACTTAATACAATGTTGCGATCAATATTCGATCACACATTTTAGACATATTAATCACTGTAAATGTTAAAACAATTAATCTTCAATAACCAATTCAATAATTCATTACTTTGACTTTATACAATGTTGCGATCAATATTCAATCGCACCTTTTAGACAAATCAATCACTGTAAATAAATAAATAACAATTAATCTTTAATAACCAATTCAATAATTCATTTCTTTACTTAATACAATGGTGCGATCAATATTCAATCGCACCATTTAGACATATAAATGAAAATGTGTTAATAGCAATTACTCTTCAATAACAAATTCAATAATTCATTATTTTAACTTAATACAATGTTGCGATCAATTGTCGATCGCACCCTTTAGACATATCAATCACTGAAAATGTGTAAACAATAATTAATCTTCAATAACCAATTCAATAATTCATTTTTTTGACTTATACAATGTTGCGATCAATACTCGACGGCACCCTTTAGATATATCAATTACTGGAAATGTGTAAACGACAATTAATCTTCAATAACCAATTCAATAATTCTTTACTTTCACTTAATACAATGTTACGATCAATATTCTATCGCCCCCTTTAGATATATCAAAAACTTAAAATGTGTAAACAAAAATTAATCTTCAATAACCAATTCAATAATTCATTACTTTGACTTAATACAATGCTGCGATCAATATTTGATCACACCTTTTAGACATATTAATCACTGTAAATGTGTAAACAACAATTAATCTTCAATAACCAATTCAATAATTCATTACTTTGACTTTATACAATGTTGCGATCAATATTTTATCGCACTTTTTGGACACATCAATCACTGTAAATGTATAAACAACAATTATTCTTTAATAACCAATTCAATAATTCATTTCTTTACTTAATACAATGGTGCGATCAATATTCAATCGCACCATTTAGACATATCAATCAATGAAAAAGTGTAAATAGCAATTACTCTTCAATAACCAATTCAATAATTCATTATTTTAACTTAATACAACGTTGCGATCAATTGTCGATCGCACCCTTTAGACATATCAATCACTAAAAAAGTGTAAACAACAATTAATCTTCAATAACCAATTCAATAATTCATTACTTTAACTTAGTACAATGTTGCAATCAATATTCAATCGCACCATTTAGACATATCAAACACTGAAAATACGCAAACAAATCTTCAATAACCAATTCAATAATTCGTTACTTTGACTTAATACAATGTTACGATCAATATTCTATCGCCCCCTTTAGATATATCAAAAACTTAAAATGTGTAAACAAAAATTAATCTTCAATAACCAATTCAATAATTCATTACTTTGACTTAATACAATGCTGCGATCAATATTTGATCACACCTTTTAGACATATCAATCACTGTAAATGTGTAAACAAAAATTATTCTTCAATAAACATCAATAATTCATTACATTGACTTTATACAATGTTGCGATCCATATTCGATCGCACCCTTTAGACATATCAATCACTGTAAATGTGTAAACGACAATTAATCTTCAATACCAAATTCAATAATTCATTACTTTAACTAAATACAATGTTGCAATAAATATTCGATTGCACCCTTCAGACATATTAATCACTGTAAATGTGTAAACAACAATTAATCTTCAATACCCAATTCAATATTTCATTACTTTAACTTAGTACAATGTTGCGATCAATTGTCGATGGCACCCTTTAGACATATCTATCATAGAAAATTTGTAAACAATAATTGATCTTCAATTACCAATTCAATAATCCATTACTTTAACTTAATACAATGTTGCGATCAATTGTCGGTCGCATCCTTTAGACATATCAATCACTGAAAATGTGTAAACAACAATTAATCTTCAATAACCAATTCCTTAATTCGTTACTTTGACTTAATACAATGTTGCGATCAATATTCAATCGCACCCTTTAGACATTTAATTCACTGAAAATGTGTAAACAACAATTAAACAATAATAACCAATTCAATAATTCATTACTTTAACATAATACAATGTTGCGATGAAATTGTCGATCGCACCCTTTAGACATATCTATCACTGTAAATGTGTAAAAAACAATTAATCTACAATAACTAATTCAATAATTCATTACTTTAATATAATACAATGTTACGATCAAAATTCGGTCACACCCTTTAGAAATATCAATCACTGTAAATGTGTAAACAACAATAAATTTTCAATAACAAATTCAATAATTCATTACTTTCACATAATACAATGTTGCAATCAATATTCAATCGCACCCTTTAGACATATCAATCACTGAAAATGTGTAAACAACAATTTAACACTAATAACCAATTCAATAATTCATTACTTTAACTAAGTACAATGTTGCGATCAATTGTCGATGGCACCCTTTAGACATATCTATCACAGAAAATGTGTAAACAACAATTAATCTTCAATTACCAATTCAATAATCCATTACTTTAACTTAATACAATGTTGCGATCAATTGTTGATCGCATCCTTTAGACATATCAATCACTAAAAAAGTGTAAACAGCAATTAATCTTTAATAACCAATTCAAAAATTCATTACTTTGACTTTATACAATCTTGCGATCAATATTCGATTGCACCGTTTAGACATATCAATCACTGTAAATGTGTAAATAACAATTAATCTTCAATTACCAATTCAATAATTCATTACTTTAACTTAATACAATGTTGCGATCAATATTCGATCACACAATTTAGACATATCAATTACTTTAAATGTGTAAACAACAATTTATTTTCAATAACCAATTCAATAATTCATTACTTTGACTTAACACAATGTTGCGATCAATATTTATTCGCACCCTTTAGACATATCAATCACTGTAAATGTGTAAACAACAATTAATCTTCAATAACAATTCTTTAATTCATTACTTGAACTTAATACATCGTTGCGATCAATATTCGATCACACCCTTTAGACATATCAATCAATGAAAATGTGTAAAGAAAAATTAATCATCAATAATCAATTCAATAATTCATTACTCTAACTTAATACAATATTGCGATCAATTGTCAATCGCACCCTTTAGACATATCAGTCACTGAAAATGTGTAAACAACAATTAATCTTCAGTAACCAATTCAATAATTTATTACATTTACTTAATACAATGTTGCGATCAATATTCGATCGCATTCTTTAGACATATCAATCAGTGTAAACGTGTAAAAAATAATTAATCTTCAATACCCAATTCAATAATTAATTACTTTAACTTAGTACAATGTTGCGTTGAATTGTCGATGGCACCCTTTAGACAAATGAATCACTGTAAATGGGTAAACAACAATTAATCTTCAATAACCAATTCAATAATTCATTACTTTAACTTAATACAATGTTGGGATCAATATTCGATCGCACCCTTTAGACATATCAATCACTATAAATGTGTAAACAACAATTAATCTTCACTAACCAATTCAATAACTCATTACTTTAACTTAATACAATATTGCGATCAATATTCAATCGCACCATTAAGACGTATCAATCACTGTAAATGTGTAAACAACAATTAATCTTCAATACCCATTTTAATAATTCATTACTTTAAAATAATACAATGTTGCGATCAATTGTCGATCGCACCTTTAAAACATATTAATCACTGAAAATGTGTAAACAATAAATAAACATCAATAACCAATTCTATATTCATTACTTTAACTTAGAAAATTGTTGCGATCAATTGTCGATTGCATCCTTTAGACAAATCAATCACTAAAAATTTGTTAACAACAATTAATCTTTAATAACAGATTCAAAAATTCATTAATTTAACTTAATACAATGTTGCGATCAATTGTCGATCGCACCCTTTAGACATATCAATCACTGTAAATGTGTAATCAACAATTAATCTTCAATAACAAATTCAATAATTGATTACTTTAACTTAATACAATGATGTGATCAATATTCGATCGCACCCTTTAAACATATCAATCACTGAAAATGTGTAAATAACAATTAATCTTCAATACCCGATTCAATATCTCATTACTTTAACTTAGTACAATGTTTCGATGAATTTTCGATGGCACCCTTTAGACATATTAATCACTCTAAATTCGAAAGCAACAATTAATCTTCAACAACCAATTCAATAATTCAATACTTTGACTTAATACAATATTGCGATCACTATTTGATCGCACCCTTTAGACATATCAATCACTGTAAATGTGTAAACAACAATTAATCTTCAATAACCTATTCAATGATTCATTTCATTGACTTTATACAATGTTGCGATCAATATTCGATTGCACCCTTTAGACATATCAATCACTGAAAATGTGTAAACAACAATTAAACAATAATAACCAATTCAATAATTGATTACTTTAACTTAATACAATGTTGCGATCAATTGTCGATCGCACCCTTTAGACATATCTATCACTGTAAATGTGTAAAAAACAATTAATCTTCAATAACTAATTCGATAATTCATTACTTTAACATAATACAATGTAACGATCAAAATTCGGTCACACCCTTTAGAAATATCAATCACTGTAAATGTGTAAACAACAATAAATTTTCAATAACAAATTCAATAATTCATTACTTTCACTTAATACAATATTGCAATCAATATTCAATCGCACCCTTTAGACATATCAATCACTGAAAATGTGTAAAAAACAATTTAACACTATTAACCAATTCAATAATTCATTACTTTAACTATGTACAATGTTGCGATCAATTGTCGATGGCACCCTTTAGACATAACTATCACAGAAAATGTGTAAACAACAATTAATCTTCAATTACCAATTCAATAATCCATTACTTTAACTTAATACAATGTTGCGATCAATTGTCGATCGCATCCTTTAGACATAACAATCACTGAAAAAGTGTAAACAGCAATTAATCTTCAATAACCAATTCAAAAATTCATTACTTTGACTTTATACAATGTTGCGATCAATATTCGATTGCACCTTTTAGACATATCAATCACTGTAAATGTGTAAATAACAATTAATCTTCAATTACCAATTCAATAATTCATTACTTTATCTTAATACAATATTGCGATCAATATTCGATCACAGAATTTAGACATATCAATCACTGAAAATGTGTAAACAACAATTAAAATTCAATAACCAATTCAACAATTCATTACTTTGACTTAATACAATGTTGCGATCAATATTCAATCGCACCCTTTAGACATATCAATCACTGAAAATGTGTAAACAACAATTAAACAATAATAACCAATTCAATAATTCATTACTTTAACTTAATACAATGTTGCGATCAATTGTCGATCGCACCCTTTTGACATATCTATCACTGTAAATGTGTAAAAAACAATTAATCTTCAATAACTAATTCGATAATTCATTACTTTAACATAATACAATGTAACGATCAAAATTCGGTCACACCCTTTAGAAATATCAATCATTGTAAATGTGTAAACAACAATAAATTTTCAATAACAAATTCAATAATTCATTACTTTCACTTAATACAATATTGCAATCAATATTCAATCGCACCCTTTAGACATATCAATCACTGAAAATCTGTAAACAACAATTTAACACTAATAACCAATTCAATAATTCATTACTTTAACTAAGTACAATGCTGCGATCAATTGTCGATGGCACCCTTTAGACATATCTATCACAAAAAATGTGTAAACAACAATTAATCTTAAATTACAAATTCAATAATCCATTACTTTAACTTTATACAATGTTGCGATCAATTGTCGATCGCATCCTTTAGACATATCAATCACTAAAAAAGTGTAAACAGCAATTAATCTTCAATAACCAATTCAAAAATTCATTACTTTGACTTTATACAATGTTTCGATCAATATTCGATTTCACCCTTTAGACATATCAATCACTGTAAATGTGTACATAGCAATTTATCTTCAATTACCAATTCAATAATTCATTACTTTAACTTAATACAATGTTGCGATCAATATTCTATCACACAATTTAGATTTAACAGTCACTTTAAATGTGTAAACAACAATTAATTTTCAATAACCAATTCAATAATTCATTACTTTGACTTAACACAATGTTGCGATCAATATTTAATCGCACCCTTTAGACATATCAATCACTGTAAATGTGTAAACAACAATTAATCTTCAATAACAAATTCTTTAATTCATTACTTTAACTTAATACAACGTTGCGATCAATATTCGATCACACCCTTTAGACAAATCAATCACTGAAAATGTGTAAACAACAATTAAATATCAATAACCAATTCAATAATTTATTACATTGACTTAATACAATGTTGCGATCAATATTCGATCGCATTCTTTAAACATATCAATCAGTGTAAACGTGTAAACAACAATTAATCTTCAATACCCAATTCAATAATTCATTACTTTAACTTTGTACAATGTTGCGTTGAATTGTCGATAGCACCCTTTAGACAAATGAATCACAGTAAATGGGTAAACAACAATTAATCTTCAATAACCAATTCAATAATTGATTACTTTAACTTAATACAATGTTGCGATCAATATTCGATCGCACCGTTTAGACATATCAATCACTATAAATGTGTAAACAACAATTAATCTTCATTAACCAATTCAATAACTCATTACTTTAACTTAATACAATATTGCGATCAATATTCAATCGCACCATTAAGACATATCAATCACTGTAAATGTATAAACAACAATTAATCTTCAATACCCATTTTAATAATTCATTACTTTAAAATAATACAATGTTGCGATCAATTGTCGATCGCACCTTTAAAACATATTAATCACTGAAAATGTGTAAACAATTGTTAAACATCAATAACCAATTCTATATTCATTACTTTAACTTAAAAAATTGTTGCGATCAAATGTCGATTGCATCCTTTAGACATATCAATCACTAAAAATTTGTTAACAACAATTAATCTTCAATAACAGATTCATAAATTCATTAATTTAACTTAATACCATGTTGCGATCAATTGTCGATCGCACCGTTTAGACATATCAATCACTGTAAATGTGTAATCAACAATTAATCTTCAATAACAAATTCAATAATTGATTACTTTAACTTAATACAATGTTGTGATCAATATTCGATCGCACCCTTTAAACATATCAATCACTGAAAATGTGTAAATAATAATTAATCTTCAATACCCGAATCAATATCTCATTACTTTAACTAAGTACAATGTTTCGATCAATTTTCGATGGCACCCTTTAGACATATCAATCACTCTAAATGGGTAAGCAACAATTAATCTTCAACAACCAATTCAATAATTCAATACTTTGACTTAATACAATGTTGCGATCAATATTTGATCGCACCCTTTAGACATATCAATCACTGTAAATGTGTAAACAACAATTAATCTTCAATAACCTATTCAATGATTCATTACATTGACTTTATACAATGTTGCGATCAATATTCGATCGCACCCTTTAGACATATCAATCACTGAAAATGTGTAAACAACAATTAAACAATAATAACAAATTCAATAATTCAATACTTTAACTTAATACAATGTTGCGATCAATTGTCGATCTCATCCTTTAGACATACCAATCACCCAAAATGTGTAAACAACAATTAATCTTCAATAACCAGTTCAACAATTCATTACTTTGACTTAATACAATGTTGCAATAAATATTCGATTGCATGCTTTAGACATATGAATCACTATAAATGGGTAAACAACAATTAATCTTCAATAACCATCTAAATAATTTAATACTTTAACTTAATACAATGTTGTGATCAACATTCTATCGCACTCTTTAGACATATAAATCACTGTAAATGTGTTAACAACAATTAATCTTCACTAACCAATTCAATAACTCATTACTTTTACTTAATACAATATTGCGATCAATATTCAATCGCACCCTTTAGACATATCAATCACTATAAATGTGTAAACAACAATTAATCTTCACTTACCAATTCAATAACTCGTTACTTTAACTTAATACAATATTACGATCAATATTCAGTCGCACCATTAAGACATATCAATCACTGTAAATGTGTAAACAACAATTAATCTTCAATACCCATTTTAATAATTCATTACTTTAAAATAATACAATGTTGCGATCAATTGTCGATCGCACCTTTAAAACATAATAATCACTGAAAATGTGTAAACAATAATTAAACATCAATAACCAATTCTATATTCATTACTTTAACTTAAAAAATTGTTGCGATCAATTGTCGATTGCATCCTTTAGACATATCAATCACTAAAAATTTGTTAACAACAATTAATCTTCAATAACAGATTCAAAAATTCATTAATTTAACTTAATACAATGTTGCAATCAATTGTCGATCGCACCCATTAAACATATCAATCACTGAAAATGTGTAAATAACAATTAATCTTCAATACCCGATTCAATATCTTATTACTTTAACTTAGTACAATGTTTCGATGAATTTTCGATGGCACCCTTTAGACATATCAATCACTCTAAATGGGTAAGCAACAATTAATCTTCAACAACCAATTCAATAATTCAATACTTTGACTTAATACAATGTTGCGATCACTATTTGATCGCACCGTTTAGACATATCAATCACTGTAAATATGTAAATAACAATTAATCTTCAATAACCTATTCAATGATTCATTACTTTGACTTAATACAATGTTGCAATCAATATTCGATTGCACCCGTTAGACATATGAATCACTGTAAATGGGTATACAACAATTAATCTTCAATAACCAATTCAATAATTCATTACTTTAACTTAATACAATGTTGCGATCCATATTCGATCGCACCCTTTAGACATATCTATCACTGTAAATGTGTAAACAGCAATTAATTTTTCAATAACCAATTCAATAATTCATTACTTTGACTTAATACAATGTTGCGATTAATATTCAATCGCACCCTTTAGACATATCAATCAAGGAAAATGTTTAAACAATAATTAAACACCAATAACGAATTCAATAATTCATTACTTTAACTTAGTACAATGTTGCGATCAATTGTCGATTGCACTCTTTAGACATATCAATCACTGTAAATGTGTAAAAAATAATTAATGTTCAATAACCAATTCAGTAATTCATTACTTTATCTTAATACAATGTTGGGATCTATTGTCGATTGCACTCTTTAGACATATCAATCAGTAAAAATGTGTTTACAACAATTAATCTTCAATAACCATTTCAAAAATTCATTAATTTAACTTAATACGATGTTGCGATCAATTGTCGATCGCACACGTTAGACATATCAATCACTGTAAATGTGTAAACAACAATTAATCTTCAATAATAAATTCAATAATTCATTACTTTAACTTTATACAATGTTGCGATCAAAATTCGATCGCACCCTTTAGACATATCAATCACTAAAAATGTGTAAACCAAAATTAAATATCAATAACCAATTCAATAATTCATTACTTTAACTTAATATAATGTTGCGATCAACTGTCAATAGCACCCTTTAGACATATCAGTCTTTGAAAATGTGGAAATAATAGTTAATCTTAAATAATTAATTCAATAATTCATTCCATTGACTTAATACAATGTTGCGATCGATATTCGATCGCACCCTTTAGATATATCAATCACTGCAAATGTGTAAACAACAATTAATCTTCAGTAACCAATTCAATAATTCATTACCTTGACTTAATACAATGTTGCGATTAATATTCGATCGCACCCTTTAGACATATCAATCACTGAGAATGTGTAAACAACAATTAATCTTCAATAACCAATTCAATAATTCAATACCTTGACTTAATACAATGGTGCGATCAATTGTCGATCGTACCCTTTAGACATATCAATCACTAAAAATGTATAAACAACAATTAATCTTCAATAACAAATTTAATAATTCATTACTTTCACTTTATACAATGTTGCGATCAATTGTCGATTGCACCCTTTAGATATATCAATCACTGAAAACGTGTAATCAACAATTTAACATCAATAACCAATTCAATAATTCATTACTTTAACTTACTACAATGTTGCAATCAATTGTCGATCGCTCCCTTTAGACATATCAATCACTGGAAATATGTAAACAACAAATTATCATCAATAACTAATTCAATAATTTATTAATTTAACTTAATACAATGTTGCGATCAATTATCGATCGCACCCTTTAGACATATCAATCACCCAAAATGTGTAAACACAATTAATCTTCAACAATCACTTCAATAATTCATTACTTTATTTTAATACAATGTTGTGATCTATACTCGATCGCACCATTTAGACATATCAATCACTCTAAATGTGTAAACAACAAGTAAACTTCAATACCCAATTCTATAACTCATTACATTAACTTAAAACAATGTTGCGATCAATTGTCGATCGCACCGTTTAGACTTATCAATCACTCAAAATGTGATAAAGACAATTTATCTTTAATAACAAATTCAATAATTCTTACTTTGAATTAATACAATGTTGCGATCAATATTCGATCGCACCCTTTAGACATAAATCAATGTAAATTGGTAAACAATAATTACTCTTCAATAACTAATTAAATAATTCATTACTTTGACTTAATACAATGTTGCAATCAATATTCGATTGCACCCTTTAGACATATGAATCACTGTAAATGGGTATACAACAATTAATCTTCAATAACCAATTGAATAATTCATGACTTTAACTTAATACAATGTTGCGATCAATATTCGATCGCACCCTTTAGACATATTAATAACTGTAAATGTGTAAACAACAATTAATCTTCAAAACCCAATATAATAATTCATTACATTTACGTAATACAATGTTGTGATCAATATTCGATCGCACCCTTTAGACATATAAATCACTGTAAATCGGTAAACAGCATTTAATCTTCAATAACCAAATCAATAATTCATTACTTTGACTTAATACAATATTGTGATCAATATTCGATCACACCCTTTAGACATATCAATCACTGTAAATGGGTAAACAACGATTAATCTTCAATAACAAATTCAATAATTCATTAATTTGACTTAATACAAAGTCAATATTCGATCGCACCCTTTAGACATTTCAATCACTGAAAATTTGCAAACAATAATTTATCTTCAATAACCAATTCAGTAATTCATTACTTTAACTTAATACAATGTTGCGATCAGTTGTCGATCTCACCCTTTAGACATATCCATCACTGAAAATGTGTAAATAACAATTAAACATCAATAACAAATTCAATAATTCAGAACTTTAACTAAATACAATGTTGCGATCAATTGTTGATTGCACCCATTAGACATATCAATCACAGAAAATGTGTAAACAACAATTAATCTTCAACAACTAATTAAATAATTCATTACATTAACTTAATACAATGTTGCAATCAATTGTCGATCGCACCCATTAGACATATCAATCACTTAAAATGTGAAAACAACAATTAAACATCAATAACCAATTCTATAATTCATTACTTTAACTTAATACAATGTTGCGATCAATTTTCGATCGCACCCTTAGACATATCAATCACTCCAAATATGGTAACTACAATTTATCTTCAATAACAAATTCAATAATTCATTACTTTAACTGAATACAATGTTGCGATCAATATTAGATCACACGCTTTAAACATATCAATCACTGTAAATGGGTAAACAACAATTAATCTTCACTAATCAATTCAATAATTTATTACTTTGACTTAATACAATGTTGCGATCAATAATCGATCGCACCCTTTAGACTTTTCAATCACTGTAAATGGGTAAAAAAAGATAAATCTTCAATAACAAATTCAATAATTCTGTACTTAGACATAATATAATGTTGCGATCAATATTTGATCGCACCCTTTAGATATATCAATCACTGTAAATGTGTAAACAACAATTAATCTTCAATACCCGATTCAATAAGTCATTACTTTAACTTATACAATTTTGTGATTAATTGTCGATCGCATCCTTTAGACATATCAATCACTGAAAAATGTGTAAACAATAATTTATATTCAATATCTAATTCCATAATTCATCACTTTTACTTAATACAATGTTGCGATCAATTGTCGATCGCACCCTTTAGACATATCAATCACTGAAAATGTTTAAACAATAATTAATCTTCAATAACCAATTCAATAGCTCATTACTTTTACTTAATACAATGTTGAGATAAATATTCTGTAGCGCCCTTTAGACATATCAATCACTGTAAATGTGTAAAGAACAATTATTCTTCAATACCCAATTCGTAATTCATTACTTTAACTTAATACAATGTTGCGATCAATTGTCGATCGCAGCCTTTATACATATCATTCACTTAAAATGAGTAAACAACAATTAATCTTGAATGACCAAATCAATGATTCATTATTTTGACTTAATACAATGTTGCGATCAGTAGTCGGTCGCACCCTTTTGACATATCAATCACTGTAAATGGGTAAACATCAATTAATCTTCAATTACCAATTCAATAATGCATTACTTTGACTTAATACAATATTGCAATCAATATTTGATCGCACCCTTTAGAGATATCAATCACTGTAAATGGGTAAACAATGATTAATATTCAATAACAAATTCAATAATTCATTACTTTGACTTAATACAATGTTGCGATCAATATTCGATCGCACCGCTTTAGACATATCAATCACTGAAAATGTGTAAAAAATAATTAATCTTCAATAACCAATTCAATAATTCATTACTTTAACTTGATACAATGTTGCGATCAATTGTCGATCGCACCCTTTAGACATTTCAATCACTGAAAATGTGTAAACAACAATTAATCTTCAACAACCAATTCAATAATTCATTACATTAACTTAATACAATGTTGCAATAAATATTCGATCGCACCCTTTAGACATATCAATCACTGTTAATGTGTAAACAACAATTAATATTCTATAACCAATTCAATAATTCATTACTTTGACTTAATACAATGTTGGGATCAATATTCTATCGTACCCATTAGACATATCAATCACTATAAATGTGTAAACAACAATTAATCTTCAATACACAATTCAATAATTAATTACTTTAACTTAATACAATGTTATTCAATAATTCATTACTTTAACTTGATACAATGTTGCGATCAATTGTCGATCGCACCCTTTAGACATATCAATCACGAAAAATGTGTAAACAACAATTAATCTTCAATAACCAATTCAATAATTCATTATCTTAACTTAATACAATGTTGCGAAAAATATTTGATCGCACCCTTTACACATATCCATCACTTTTAATCTGTGAACAACAATTAAATGTCAATTACAAATTCAAAATTCATTACCTTGACTTACTAAAATGTTGCGATAAATATTCGATCGCACCCTTTAGACATATCAATCACTGTTAATGTTGCGATCAATTGTCAATCGCACCCTTTAGACATATCAATCACTGTAAATGAGTAAGCAACAATTAATCTTCAATAACCAATGCAATAATTCATTTTTTTGACTTAATACAATGTTGCGATCAATATTCGGTCTCACGCATTAAACATATTAATCACTATAAATGGGTGAACAACAATTAATCTTCAATAACAAATTCAATAATTCATTACCTTGACTTAATAAAATGTTGCGATAAATATTCGATCGCACCCTTTAGACATATCAATCACTGTTAATGTGTTATCAACAATTTATCTTCAATACCCAATTCAATAATTCATTACTTTAACTTAATACAATATGGAGATAAATTGTCGATCGCACCCTTTAAACATATCAATCACTTAAAATTTGTAAAGAACGATAAATCTTCAATAACAAATTCAATAATTCATTACTTTGATATAATACAATGTTGCGATCAATAATCGATCGCACCCTTTAGATATATCAATCACTGTAAATGTGTAAACAACAATTAATCTTCAATACCCAATTCAATAATTTTTTACTTTGACTTAATACAATGTTGCGATTAATATTCGATCCCACCCTTTAGACATATCAATCACTGAGAATGTGTAAACAACAATTAATCTTCAATAACCAATTCAATAATTCATTACCTTGACTTAATACAATGGTGCGATCAATTTTCGATTGTACCCTTTAGACATATCAATCACTAAAAATGTATGAACAACAATTAATCTGCAATAAAAAATTTAATAATTCATTACTTTCACTTAATACAATGTTGCGATCAATTGTCGATCACACCCTTTAGATATATCAATCACTGAAAACGTGTAAACAACAATTTAACATCAATAACCAATTCAATAATTCATTACTTTAACTTACTACAATGTTGCAATCAATTGTCGATCGCACCCTTTAGACATATCAATCACTGGAAATATGTAAACAACAATTAAACATCAATAACCAATTTAATAATTTATTACTTTAACTTAATACAATGTTGCGATCAATTGTCGATCGCACCCTTTAGACATATCAATCACACAAAATGCGTAAACACAATATCTTCAATAATCAATTAAATAATTCATTACTTTATTTTAATACAATGTTGTGATCTATACTCGATCGCACCATTTAGACATATCAGTCACTGAAAATGTGTAAGGTATAGTTAATCTTCAATAACCAATTCAATAATTCATTACATTAACTTAATACAATAATGCGATCAGTATTCGATCGCCCCCTTTAGACATATCAATCACTGCAAATGTGTAAACAACAATTAATCTTCAATACCAAATTCAATAATTCATTACTTTGACTTAATACTATGTTGCGATTAATATTCGATCGCACCCTTTAGACATATCAATCACTGAGAATGTGTAAACAACAATTAATCTTCAATAACCAATTCAATAATTCATTACCTTGACTTAATACAATAGTGCGATCAATTGTCGATCATACCCTTTAAACATATCAATCACTAAAAATGTATAAACAACAATTAATCTTCAATAACAAATTTAATAATTCATTACTTTCACTTAATACAATGTTGCGATCAATTCGATCGCACCCTTTAGATATATCTATCACTGAAAACGTGTAAACAAAAATTTAACATCAATAACCAATTCAATAGTTCATTACTTTAACTTACTACAATGTTGCAATCAATTGTCGAACGCACCCTTTAGACATATTAATCACTGGAAATATGTAAACAACAATTAAACATCAATAACCAATTCAATAATTTATTACTTTAACTTAATACAATGTTGCGATCAATTGTCGATTGCACCCTTTAGACATATCAATCACCCAAAATGTGTAAACACAATTAATCTTCAATAATCAATTCAATAATTCATTACTTTATTTAATACAATGTTGTGATCTATACTCGATCGCACCATTTAGACATATCAATCACTCTAAATGTGTAAACAACAAATAAACTTCAATACGCAATTAAATAACTCATTACATTAACTTAATACAATGTTGCGATCAATTGTCGATCGCACCCTTTAGACATATCAATCACTCAAAATGTGATAACAACAATTTATCTTTAATAACAAATTCAATAATTCTTTACTTTGACTTAATACAATGTTGCGATCAATATTCGATCGCACCATTTAGACATATAAATCAATGTAAAGTGGTAAACAACAATTACTCTTCAGTAACCAATTCAATAATTCATTACTTTGACTTAATACAATGTTGCGATCAATATTCGATCGCACCCTTTAGACATATCAATCACTGTAAATGTGTAAATAACAATTAATCTTCAAAACCCAATATAATAATTCATTACTTTTACGTAATACAATGTTGTGATAAATTGTCGATCGCACCCTTTAGACATATCAATCACTCAAAATGTGATAACAACAATTTATCTTTAATAACAAATTCAATAATTCTTTACTTTGACTTAATACAATGTTGCGATCAATATTCGATCGCACCATTTAGACATATAAATCAATGTAAAGTGGTAAACAACAATTACTCTTCAGTAACCAATTCAATAATTCATTACTTTGACTTAATACAATGTTGCGATCAATATTCGATCGCACCCTTTAGACATATCAATCACTGTAAATGTGTAAATAACAATTAATCTTCAAAACCCAATATAATAATTCATTACTTTTACGTAATACAATGTTGTGATAAATTGTCGATCGCACCCTTTAGACATATCAATCACTCAAAATGTGATAACAACAATTTATCTTTAATAACAAATTCAATAATTCTTTACTTTGACTTAATACAATGTTGCGATCAATATTCGATCGCACCCTTTAGACATATAAATCACTGTAAATCAGTAAACAGCAATTAATCATCAATAACCAAATCAATAATTCATTACTTGGACTTAATACAATATTGTGATCAATATTCGATCACACCCTTTAGACATATCAATCACTCTAAATGGGTAAACAACGATTAATCTTCAATAACAAATTCAATAATTCATTGATTTGACTTAATACAAAGTTGCGATCAATATTCGATCGCACCCTTTGGACATATCAATTACTAAAAATTTGTAAGAAATAATTTATCTTCAATAACCAATTCAGTAATTCATTACTTTTACTTAACACAATGTTGCGATTAGTTGTCGATCGCACCCGTTAAACATATCCATCACTGAAAAATGTGTAAATAACAATTAAACATCAATAACAAATTCAATAATTCATAACTTTAACTTAATACAATGTTGCGATCAATTGTTGATTGCACCCTTTAGACATATCAATCACTGTAAATGTATAAACAACAATTAATCTTCAATAACTAATTAAATAATTCTTTACTTTAACTTAATACAATGTTGCAATCAATTGTCGATCGCACCCATTAGACATATCAATCACTGAAAATGTGAAAACAACAAATAAACATCAATAACCAATTCTATAATTATTTACTTTAACTTAATATAATGTTGCGATCAATTTTCTATCGCACCCTTAGACATATCAATCACTCCAAATATGGTAACAACAATTTATCTTCAATAACAAATTCAATAATTAACTACTTTGACTGAATACAATATTGCGATCAATATTTGATCACACGCTTTATACATATCAATCACTGTAAATGGGTAAACAACAATTAATCTTCACTAATCAATTCAATAATTTATTACTTTGACTTAATACAATATTGCGATCAATATTCGACCGCACTCTTTAGACTTTTCAATCACTATAAAAGGGTAAACAACGATAAATCTTCAATAACAAATTCAATAATTCATTACTTTAATATAATACAATGTTGCGATCAATTCAATCACACCCTTTAGACATATCAATCACTGTAAATGTGTAAACAACAATTAATGTTCAATACCTCATTCAATAAATCATTACTTTAACTTATACAATTTTGCGATTAATTGTCAATCGCAACCTTTAGACATATCAATCACTGAAAAATGTGTAAACAACAATTTATCTTCAATATCTAATTCCATAATTCATCACTTTAACTTAATACAATGTTGCGATCAATTATCGATCGCACCCTTTAGACATATCCTTCACTGAAAATGTGTAAACAACAATTAAGCTTCAGTAACAAATTAAATAATTCATTACTTGGACTTAATAAAATATTGCAATCAATTGTCGATCGCACCCTTTAGCCATATCAATCACTGTAAATGTGTAAACAACAATTAATCTTCAATACCCAATTCAATAATTCATTACTTTAACTAAATACAATAATGCGATAAATTGTGGATCGCACCGTTTAGACATATCAGTCACTGTAAATGTGTAAACAACAATTAATCTTCAATATCCAATTCAATAATTTATTACTTTTACGTAATACATTGTTGTGATCAATATTCGATCGCACCCTTTAGACATATTAATCACTGTAAATGGGTAAACAACAATTCATTTTCAATACACAATTCAATAATTCATTACTTTGAATTGATACGATGTTGCGATTAAATGTCGATCGCACCCTTTAGACTTATCAATCACTAAAAATGTATAAACAACAATTAATCTTAAATAACCAATTCTATAGCTCATTACTTTGACTTAATACAATGTTGCGATAAATACTCGATCAAACCCTTTAGACATATCAATCAATGTAAATGTGTAAACAACAATTAATCTTCAATACCGAATTCAATAATTCATTACTTTGACTAAATACAATGTTGTGATCAATATTCGATCGCACCCTTTAGACATATCAATCACTGTAAATGTATAAACAACAATTAATCTTCAATACACAATTCAATAATTCATTACTTTGACTTAATACGATGTTGCGATCAAATGTTGATCGCACCCTTTAGACATATCAATCACTAAAAATGTATGAACAACAGTTAATCTTCAATAACCAATTCAATAACTCATTACTTTGACTTAATACAATGTTACGATCAATATTAGATCGCACCCTTTAGACATATCAATCATTGTAAATATGTAAACAACAATTAATCTTCAATACCCAATTCTATAATTCATTACTTTTATGTAATACAATGTTGCGATAAATATTCGATCGCACGCTTTAGACATGTCAATCACTGTTAATGTGTGAACATCAATTAAATTTCAATAACCAATTCAATAACACATTACTTTAACTTAGTACAATGTTCCAATCAATTGTCAATCGCACCCTTCAGACATATCAATCACTGAAAATGGTAAACAACAATTAATCTTTAATATTCAACTCAATAGTTCATTACTTTAACTTAATACAATTTTGCGATCAATATTCGATCGCACCGTTTTGACATATCAATCACTTTAAATGTGTAAACAACAATTCGCCTTCAATACCCAATTCAATAATTCATTACTTTAACTTAATCCAATATTTCAATCAATTGTCGATCGCACCCTTTGACATATCAATCACTGAAAATGTGTAAACAACAATAAATCTTCAATACCAATTCAATAATTCATTACTTTAACATAATACAGTGTTGCGATCAAATGTCGATCGCACCCGTTAGACATATCAATCACTGAAAATTTGTAAACAACAATTAAACATCAATAAACAATTCAATAATTCATAAATTTTACTTACTACAATGTTGCGATCAATTGTCGATCGCTCCCTTTAGACATATCAATCACTGAAAATGTGTAAACAACAATTAATCTTCAATAACGAATTAAATATTCATTAATTTAACTTAATAAAATGTTGCGATAAATTGTCGATCGCACCCTTTAGACATATCAATCACTGTAAATGTGTTAACAATAATTAATCTTCAATACCCAATTCAATAATTCATTACTTTAACTTAATACAATAATACGATCAATTGTCGATCGCACCCTTTAGACATATCAATCACTGTAAATGTAAAAACAACAACTAATCTTCAACACCCAATTAAAAAATTCATTACTTTAACTTATCCCAATGTTGCGATCAATTGTCAATCGCACCCTTTTATCAATCACTGAAAATGTGTAAACAAAAATTAATCATCAATAACTAATTCAATAATTCATTACTTTAACTTAATACAATGTTGCAATAAATATTCGATCGCACCCTTTAGACATATCAATCACTGTAAATGTATGAACAACAATTAAACTTCAATAACCAATTCAATAACACATTACTTTAACTTATTACAATGTTGCGATAAATTGTCGATCGCACCCTTTAGACATATCAATCACTCAAAATGTGTACACAGCAATTAATCTTCAATAACCTGTTCATTAATTCATTACTTTGACTAAATACAATGTTACAATCAATATTCGATCGCACCCTTTAGACATATCAATCACTGTAAATGTGTAAACAACAATTAATCTTCAATAACAAATTAAATAATTCATTACTTGGACTTAGTAAAATATTACAATCAATTGTCGATCGCACCCTTTAGACATATCAATCACTGTAAATGTGTAAACAATAATTAATCTTCAATACCCAATTCAATAATTCATTACTTTAACTTAATACAATAATGCGATCAATTGTGTATCGCACCCTTTAGACATATCAGTCACTGTAAATGTGTAAACAACAATTAATCTTCAATACCCAATTCAATAATTCATTACTTTTACGTAATACATTGTTGTGATCAATATTCGATCGCAACCTTTAGACATATTAATCACTGTAATTGGGTAAACAACAATTAATCTTCAATACACAATTCAATAATTCATTACTTTGAATTTATACGATGTTGCGATTATATGTCGATCGCACCCTTTAGACTTATCAATCACTAAAAATGTATAAACAACAATTAATCTTAAATAACCAATTCTATAGCTCATTACTTTGACTTAATACAATGTTGCGATAAATATTCGATCGCACCCTTTAGACATATCAATCATTGTAAATGTGTAAACAACAATTAATCTTCAATACCCAATTCAATAATTCATTACTTTGACTTAAAACAATGTTGCGATAAATATTCGATCGCACCCTTTAGACATATCAATCATTGTAAATGTGTAAACAACAATTAATCTTCAATACCCAATTCAATAATTCATTACTTTGACTAAATACAATGTTGTGATCAATATTCGATCCCACCCTTTAGACATATCAATCACTGTAAATGTGTACACAACAATTAATCTTCAATACACAAATTTAATAACTCATTACTTTGACTTAATACAATGTTGCGATCCAATGTCGATCGCACCCTTTAGACAAATCAATCACTGAAAATTTGTAAACAAATATTAAACATCAATAAACAATTCAATAATTCATAAATTTAACTTAATACAATGTTGCGATCAATTGTCCATCGCTCCCTTTAGACATATGAATCACTGAAAATGGGTAAACAACAATTAATCTTCAGTAACGAATTAAATATTCATTAATTTAATTTAATAAAATGTTGCGATCAATTGTCGATCGCACCCTTTAGACATATCAATCACTGTAAATGTGTAAACAACAATTAATAATCAATACCTAATTCAATAATTCATTACTTTAACTTAATACAATAATACGATCAATTGTCGATCGCACCCTTTAGACATATCAATCATTGAAAAAGTGTAAACAACAATTAATCTTCAATAACCAATTCAATAAATCATTACTTTAACTTTGTACAATGTTGCGATCAATATTCAATCGCACCATTTAGACATATCAATCACTTCAAATGTGTAAACAAAGCTTAATCTTCAATAACCAATTCAATAATTCATAACTTTGACTTAATACAATGTTGCGATCAATATTCGATCACAACCTTTAGATATATCAATCACTGTAAATGTGTAAACAACAATTAATCATCAATAACAATTTCTATAATTCATTACTTTGACTTCAGACAATGTTGCAATCAATATTCGATCGCACCCTTTAGATATATCAATCACTGTAAAAGTGTAAACAATAATAAATCTTCAATAACCAATTCAATAATTCATTTCTTTGACTTATACAATGTTGCGATCAATACTCGATGGCACCCTTTAGATATATCAATTACTTGAAATGTGTAAACAACAATTAATCTTCAATAACCAATTCAATAATTCATTACTTTCACTTAATACAATGTTGCGATCAATATTCTATCGCACCCTTTAGATATATCAAAAACTTAAAATGTGTAAACAAAAATTAATCTTCAATAATCAATTCAATAATTCATTACTTTGACTTAATACAATGTTGCGATCAATATTCGATCGCACCTTTTAGACATATTAATCACTATAAATGTGTAAACAACAATTAATCTTCAATAACCAAATCAATAATTCATTAATTTGACTTTATACATTGTTGCGATCAATATTCAATGCACTGTAAATGTATAAACAACAATTAATCTTTAAAAACCAATTCAATAATTCATTTCGTTACTTAATACAATTGTGCGATCAATATTCAATGGCACCATTTAGACATATCAATCAATGAAAATGTGTAAATAGCAATTACTCTTCAATAACCAATTCAATAATTCATTACTTTAACTTAATACAACGTTGCGATCAATTGTCGATCACCAAAAAAGTGTAAAAAACAATTAATCTTCAATAACTAATTCAAAAATTCATTACTTTAACTTAGTACAATGTTGCGATCAATATTTAATCGCACCATTTAGACATGTCAATCATTGAAAATGAGCAAACAATACTTAATCTTCAATAACCAATTCAATAATTCATTACTTTAATTTAATACAACAAGGCGATCAATTGTCGATTACACCCTTTTGACATATCAATCAATAAAAAAGAGTAAACAACAATTAATCTTCAATAACCAATTCAATAATTTATGACTTTGACTTAATACAGTGTTGCGATCAATATTCAATCGCACCTTTTAGACATATCAATCAGTGTAAATGTGTAAACAAAAATTAATCTTCAATAACCAATTCAATAATTCAATACTTTGACTTAATACAATGTTGCGATCAATATTCGATCGCACCCTTTAGACATATCTATCACTAAAAATGTGTAGACAACAATTAATCTTCAATAACCAATTCAATAATTCATTACTTTGACTTAATACAATGTTGCGATCAATATTCGATTGCACCCTTTAGACATATCAATCACTGTAAATGTATAAACTACAATTAATCTTCAATAACGAATTCAATAATTCATTACTTTAACTTAGTACAATGTTCCGTTCAATATTCAATTGCACCATTTAGACATATAAATCACTGAAAAAGCATAAACAATACTTAATCTTCAATAAACAATTCAATAATTCATTTCTTTGACTTAATACAATGTTGCGATCAATATTCGATCGCACCCTTTAGACATATCTATCACTTTAAATGTGTAAACAACAATTAATCTTCAATAAACAATTCAATAATTCATTTCTTTGACTTAATACAATGTTGCGATCAATATTCAATCGCACCATTTAGACATATCAATCACTTCAAATGTGTAAACAAAGCTTAATCTTCAATAACCAATTCAATAATTCATAACTTTGACTTAATACAATGTTGCGATCAATATTCGATCACAACCTTTAGATATATCAATCACTGTAAATGTGTAAACAACAATTAATCATCAATAACAATTTCTATAATTCATTACTTTGACTTCAGACAATGTTGCAATCAATATTCGATCGCACCCTTTAGATATATCAATCACTGTAAAAGTGTAAACAATAATAAATCTTCAATAACCAGATCAATAATTCATTTCTTTGACTTATACAATGTTGCGATCAATACTCGATGGCACCCTTTAGATATATCAATTACTTGAAATGTGTAAACAACAATTAATCTTCAATAACCAATTCAATAATTACTTTCACTTAATACAATGTTGCGATCAATATTCTATCGCACCCTTTAGATATATCAAAAACTTAAAATGTGTAAACAAAAATTAATCTTCAATAATCAATTCAATAATTCATTACTTTGACTTAATACAATGTTGCGATCAATATTCGATCGCACCTTTTAGACATATTAATCACTATAAATGTGTAAACAACAATTAATCTTCAATAACCAAATCAATAATTCATTAATTTGACTTTATATATTGTTGCGATCAATATTCAATGCACTGTAAATGTATAAACAACAATTAATCTTTAAAAACCAATTCAATAATTCATTTCGTTACTTAATACAATTGTGCGATCAATATTCAATGGCACCATTTAGACATATCAATCAATGAAAATGTGTAAATAGCAATTACTCTTCAATAACCAATTCAATAATTCATTACTTTAACTTAATACAACGTTGCGATCAATTGTCGATCACTAAAAAAGTGTAAAAAACAATTAATCTTCAATAACTAATTCAAAAATTCATTACTTTAACTTAGTACAATGTTGCGATCAATATTTAATCGCACCATTTAGACATGTCAATCATTGAAAATGAGCAAACAATACTTAATCTTCAATAACCAATTCAATAATTCATTACTTTAATTTAATACAACAAGGCGATCAATTGTCGATTACACCCTTTTGACATATCAATCAATAAAAAAGAGTAAACAACAATTAATCTTCAATAACCAATTCAATAATTTATGACTTTGACTTAATACAGTGTTGCGATCAATATTCAATCGCACCTTTTAGACATATCAATCAGTGTAAATGTGTAAACAAAAATTAATCTTCAATAACCAATTCAATAATTCAATACTTTGACTTAATACAATGTTGCGATCAATATTCGATCGCACCCTTTAGACATATCTATCACTAAAAATGTGTAGACAACAATTAATCTTCAATAACCAATTCAATAATTCATTACTTTGACTTAATACAATGTTGCGATCAATATTCGATTGCACCCTTTAGACATATCAATCACTGTAAATGTATAAACTACAATTAATCTTCAATAACGAATTCAATAATTCATTACTTTAACTTAGTACAATGTTCCGTTCAATATTCAATTGCACCATTTAGACATATAAATCACTGAAAAAGCATAAACAATACTTAATCTTCAATAAATAATTCAATAATTCATTTCTTTGACTTAATACAATGTTGCGATCAATATTCGATCGCACCCTTTAGACATATCTATCACTTTAAATGTGTAAACAACAATTAATCTTCAATAACCAATTCAATAATTCAATACTTTGAATTAATACATTGTTGCGATCAATATTCTATCGCACCCTTTAAACATATCTATCACTTAAAATGTGTAGACAACAATTAATCTTCAATAATTCATTACTTTCACTTAATACAATGTTGCGATCAATATTCAATCGCACCTTTTAGACATATCAATCACTATAAATGTGTAAACAACAATTAATCTTCAATAACCAATTTAATAATTCATTTCTTTGACTTAATACAATGTTGCGATCAATATTCAATTGCACCATTTAGACATATCAATGAATGAAAATGTGTAAATAGTAATTACTCTTCAATAACCAATTCAATAATTCCTTACTTTAACTTAATACAACGTTGCGATCAATTGTCGATCGCACCCTTTAGACATATCAATCAATAAAAGAGTGTAAACAACAATTAATCTTCAATAACAAATTCAATAATTTATTACTTTGACTTAATACTGTGTTGCGAAGAATATTCAATCGCACTTTTTAGACATATCAATCAGTGTAAATGTGTAAACAACAATTAATCTTCAGTAACAAATTCAATAACCAATTGAATAGTTCAATACTTTGACTTAATACAATGCTGCGATCAATAGTCGATCGCACCATTTAGACATATCAATCACTGAAAATGTGTAAACAACAATTAAACATATTCAATTATTCATAACATTAACTTAATACAGTGTTGCGATTAATTCTCGATCGCATCCTTTAGACATATCAATCACTGAAAATGTGTATATAACAATTTATCTTCAAAAACCAATTCAATAATTCATTACTTTAACTTCATACAATGTTGCAATCAATGTTCGATCGCACCCTTTAGACATATCAATCACTGTAAATGTGTAAACAACAATTAATCTTCAATAACCAATTCATTACTTTGACTTCATACAATGTTGAGATCAATATTTGATCGCATCCATTAGACATATCAATCATTGAAAATGTGTAAACAATAATTAAACATCAATAACAAATTCAATAATTCATTACTTTGACTTAATACAATGTTGCGATCCATATTCGATCGCACCCTTTAGATATATCAATCACTGAAAATGTGTAAACAACAATGAAACATCAATAACCAATTCAATAATTCATTACTTTAACATAATACAATATTGTCATCAATGGTAGATAGCACCTTTTAGACATATCAATCACTGAAAAATGTGTTAAAAACAATTAATCTTTAATAATTGATTCAAAAATTCATTACTTTAACTTAATAAAATGTTCCGATCAATTTTTGATATAACCCTTTCGACATTAATCACTGTAAATGTGTTAACAAAATTAATCTTCGATAACCAATTCAATAATTCATTACTTTAACTTAATACAATGTTGCGATCAATATTCGATCGCACCCCTTAAACATATCAATCACTGTAAATCTGTAATAACAATTAATCTCCAATACCCGATTCAATATTTCATTACTTTAACTTAGTACAATGTTTCGATCAATTGTCGATGGCACCCTTTAGACATATCAATCACACAAAAATGGGTAAACAACAATTAATCTTCAACAACCAATTCAATAATTCAATACTTTGACTTAATACAATGTTCGATCAATATTCGATCGCACCCTTTAGACATATAAGTCACTGTAAATGTGTAAACAACAATTAATCTTCAATAACCGATTCAATAATTCATTACATTGACTTTATACAATGTTGCGATCAATATTCGATCGCACCCTTTAGACATATCAATCACTGTAAATGTGTTAATAAAATTTAATCTTTAATACCGAATTTAATTATTCATTACTTTAACTAAATACAATGTTGCAATCAATTATCGATAGACCACTTTATACATATATTGAAAATGTGTAAACAACAATTAAACATCAATAACCAACTCCACAATTCATTACTTTAACTTAATACAATGTTTCGATGAATTGTCGATCGCACCGTTTAGAGATATCAATCACTGAAAATATGTAAACAATAATTAAGCATTAATAAACAATTCAATAATTCATTACTTTAACTTAATCCAATGTTTTGATCAATTGTCGATCCCACCCTTAAGACATATCAATCACTGAAAATGTGTAGCCAACAATTGATCTTAAGTGCCAATTCAATAATTCATTACTTTGACTTAAAACAATGTTGCGATCAATATTCGGTCGCACCCTTTAGACATATAAATCACTGTAAATGTGCAAACAACAACTAATCTTCAATACCCAATTCAATAATTCAATACTTTAACTCAACACAATGTTGCGATCAATATTAAATCGCACCCTTTAGACATATCAATCACTGAAAATGTGTAAACAACAATAAATCTTCAATTACTAATTCAGTAATTCCTTTATTTAACTTAATACAATGTTGCGATAAATTGTCGATCGCACCCTTGAGACATAACAATCTCTGAAACTGTGTAAACAATAATTAAACATCAACAACCAATTCAAAAATTCATTACTTTAACTTAATACAATGTTGCGATCAATTGTCGATTGCACCATTTAGACATATAAATCACTAAAAATGTGTTAACAACAATAAATCTTCATTAACCAATTCAATAATTTATTACATTGACTAAATATAATGTTGCTATCAATATTCGATCGCACCCTTTAGACATATCAATCTTTGTAAATGTGTAAGTAACAATTATTCTTCAATAACCGATTCAATAATTCATTACGTTGACATTATACAATGTTGCGATAAATATTCGATCGCACCCTTTAGACATATCAATCACTGTAAATGTGTAAACAACAATTAATCTTCAATACCCAATTCAATAATTCATTACTTTAACTAAATACAATGTTGCAATCAATTGTCGATCGCACCCTTTAGACATATCAATCATTGAAAATTTGTAAACAACAAATAAACATCAATAACCAATTCAATAATTCATTACTTTATCTTAATACAATTTTTCGATGAATTGACGATCGCACACTTTAGACATATCAATCACTGAAAATGTATAAGTCACAATTAATCTTCAATAACAAATTCAATAATTCATTACATTGACTTATTACAATGTTGCAATTAATATTCGATGCACCCTTCAGACATATTAATCACAGTAAATGTGTAAAAACCAATAAATCTTCAATACCTAATTCAATAATTCATTACTTTGACTTAGGACAATGTTGCGATCCATTGTGGATTGCACCCTTTAGACATATCTATCACAGAAAATGTGTAAACAATAATTAATATTCAATTACCAATTCAATAACACATTACTTTAAATTAATACAATGTTGCGATCAATTGTCGATTGCATCCTTTAGAGATATCAATCACTGAAATTGTGTAAACAACAATTGATCTTCAATTACCAATTCAACAATTCATTACTTTGACTTAATACAATGTTGCGATCAATATTCGATTGCACCCTTTAGACATATCAATCACTGTAAATATGTAAACAACAATTAATCTTCAATAACCAATTCACTAATTCATTACTTTAACTTTATACAATGTTGCGATCAATATTCGATCACACCCTTTGGACATATCAATCACTCTAAATGTGTAAACAACAATAAATTTTCAATAAGAAATTCCATAATTCATTTCTTTGACTTAATACAATGTTGCGATCAATATTCAATCGCACCCTTTAGACATATCAATCATTAAAAATGTGTAAACAACAATTAAACACTAATAACCAATTCAATAATTCATAACTTTAACTTAATAAAATGTTGCGATCAATTGTCGATCGCACCCTTTAGACATATCAATCGCTGTAAATGTGTAAACAACAATTAATCTTCAATAACCAATTCAATAATTCATTACTTTAACTAAATATAATGTCGCGATCAATATTCGATCACACCCTTTAGACATATCAATCACTGTGAATGTGTAAACAATAATAAATTTCAATAACAAATTCAATTATTCATTACTTTGACTTTACACAATGTTGCGATAAATATTAAATCGCACCCTTTAGACATATCAATCACTGAAAATGTGTAAACAATAATTAATCTTCAATTTCTAATTCAATAATTCATTTCTTTTATTTAATACAATGTTGCGATCAATTGTCGATCGCACCCTTGAGACATAATAATCTTTGAAAATGTGTAAAAAATAATTAAACATCAACAACCAATTCAATAATTCATTACTTTCACTGAATACAATGTTGCGATCAATTGTCTATTGCACCCTTTAGACATATCAATCACTAAAAATGTGTTAACAACAATAAATCTTCAATAACCAATTCAATAATTCATTACATTAACTAAATACAATGTTGCAATCAATATTCGATCGCACCCTTTAGACATATCTTTCACTGTAAATGTGTAAACCAAAATTATTCTTCAATAAAAGATTCAATAATTCATTACATTGACTTTATACAATGTTGCGATCGCACCCTTTAGAGATATCAATCACTGTAAATGTGTAAATAACAATTAATCTTCAATACCCAATTCAACTTTAACTAAATCCAATGTTGCAATCAATTGTCGATCGCACCCTTTAGACATATCAATCACTGAAAATTTGTAAACAACAAATAAACAACAATAACCAATTTAATAATTCATTACTTTAACTTAATACAATGTTTTGTTGATATGTCGATTGCACCCTTTAGACATATCAATCACTGAAAATGTATAAGAAACAAATAATCTTCAAAAACCAATTCAATAATTCATTTCATTGACTTAATACAATGTTGCAATCAATATTCGATTGCACCCTTTAGACATATTAATCACTGTAAATGTGTAAACAACAATTAATCTTCAATACACAATTCAATAATTCATCACTGTAATTTAGTACAATGTTGCAATCAATTGTCGATGACACCCTCTAGACATATCTATCATAGAAAATTTGTTAACAATAATTGATCTTCAATTACCAATTCAATAATCCATTACTTTAACTTAATACAATGTTGTGATCAATTGTCGATCGCATCCTTTAGACATATCAATCACTGAAAATGTGTAAACAACAATTAATCTTCAATAACCAATTCAACAATTCATTAATTTGACTTAATAAAATGTTGCGATCAATATTCGATTGCACCCTTTCGACATATCAATCACTATAAATGTGTAGCAACAATTAATCTTCAAAAACCGATTCAATAATTCATTACTTTAACTTAATACAATGTTGCGATCAATATTCGATCACACCCTTTAGACATATCAATCATTGTAAATGTGTAAACAACAATAAATATTCAATAAGAAATTCCATAATTCATTACTTTGACTTAATACAATGTTGCGATCAATATTCAATCGCACCCTTTAGACATATCAATCACTGAACATGTGTAAACAACAATTAAACACTAATAACCAATTCAATAATTCATAACTTTAACTTAATACAATGTTGCGATCAATTGTCGATCGTACCCTTTAGACATATCTATCACTGTAAATGTGTAAAAAAATAATTAATCTTCAATAACTAATTCAATAATTCATTACTTTAACTAAATAAAATGTTACGATCAAAATTCAGTCACACCCTTTAGAAATATCAATCACTGTAAATGTGTAAATAACAATAAACTTTCAATAAAAAATTCAATAATTCATTACTTTCACTTAATACAATGTTGCAATCAATATTCAATCGCATCCTTTAGACATATCAATCACTGAAAATGTGTAAACAACAATTAAACACTTATAACCAATTCAATATTTGATTACTTTAACTAAGTACAATGTTGCGGTCAATTGTCAATGGCACCCTTTAGACATATCTATCACAGAAAATGTGTAAACAACAATTAATCTTCAATAACCAATTCAATAATTCATTACTTTGACCTTATACAATGTTGCGATCAATATTCGATTGCACCCTTTAGACATATCTGTAAATGTGTGAATAAAAATTAATCTTCAATTACCAATTCAATAATTCATTACTTTAACTTAATACAATGTTGCGATCAATATTCGATCACACAATTTAGACATATCAATCACTTTAAATGTGTAAACAACAATTAATTTTCAATAACCAATTCAATAATTAATTACTTTGACTTAACACAATGTTGCGATCAATATTAAATCGCACCGTTTAGACATATCAATAACTTTAAATGTGTAAACAACAATTAATCGTCAATAACAAATTCATTAATTCATTACTTGAACTTAATACAACGTTGCGATCAATATTCAATCACACCCTTTAGACATATCAATCACTGAAAATGTGTAAACAAAAATTAAACATCAATAATCAATTCAATAATCCATTACTCTAACTTAATACAATATTGCGATCAATTGTCAATCGCACCCTTTAGACATATCAGTATTGAAAATGTGTAAATAACAATTAATCTTTAGTAACCAATTCAATGATTTATTAAATTGACTTAATACAATGTTGCAATCAATATTCGATCGCACTCTTTAGACATATCAATCAGTGTAAACGTGTAAACAATAATTTATCTTCAATACCCAATTCAATAATTCATTACTTTAACTTAGTACAATGTTGCGTTGAATTGTCGATGGCACCCTTTAGACATATGAATCAAAAAAAATGTGTAAACAACAATTAATCTTCAACTACCAATTCAATAATTCATTACTTTAACTTAATACAATGTTGTGATCAATTGTCGATCTCATCGTTTAGACATACCATTCACCCAAAATGTGTAAACAACAATTAATCTTCAATAATCCATTCAACAATTCATTGCTTTGACTTAATACAATGTTGCAATCAATATTCGATTGCACCCTTTAGACATATGAATCACTGTAAACGGGTAAACAACAATTAATCTTCAATAACCAATTCAATAATTCATTACTTTAACTTAATACAATGTTGCGATCAATATTTGATCGCACCCTTTAGACATATCAATCACTGTAAATGTGTAAACAACAATTAATCTTCAATAACCAATACAATAATTCATTATTTCAACTTAATACAATGTTGCGATCAACTGTCAATAGCACCCTTTAGACATATCAGTCACTGAAAATGTGTAAATAATAGTTAATCTTCAATAGCCAATTCAATAATTCATATCATTGACTTAATATAATGTTGCGATCAATATTCGATCGCACCCTTTAGACATATCAATCACTGCAAATGTGTAAACAACAATTAACTTTCAACAACCAATTCAATAATTCATTACTTTGACTTAATACAATGTTGCGATTAATATTCGATCGCACCCTATAGACATATCAATCACTGAGAATGTGTAAACAACAATTAATCTTCAATAACCAATTCATTAATTCATTACCTTGACTTAATACAATGGGGCGATCAATTGTCGATCGTACCCTTTAAACATATCAATCACTAAAAATGTGTAAACAACAATTAATATTCAATAATAAATTTAATAATTCATTACTTTCATTAATACAATGTTGCGATCAATAGTCGATCGCACCCTTTAGATATATAAATCACTGAAAATGTGTAAAAACAATTAAACATCAATAACCAATTCAATAATTCATTACTTTAACTTACTACAATGTTGCAATCAATTGTCGATCACACCCTTTAGACAAATCAATCACTGGAAATATGTAAACAACAATTAAACATCAATAACAAATTCAATAATTTATTACTTTAGCTTAATACAATGTTGAGATCAATTGTCGATCGCACCCTTTAGACATATCAATCACCCAAAATGTGTAAAGACAATTAATCTTCAATAATCAATTCAATAATTCATTACTTTATTTTAATACAAAGATTGTGATCTATACTCGATCGCACCATTTAGACCTATCAATCACTCTAAATGTGTAAACAACAAGTTAACTTCAATACCCAATTAAATAACTCATTACATTAACTTAATACAATGTTGTGATCAATTGTCAATCGCACCCTTTAGACATATCAATCACTCAAAATGTGATAACAACAATTTATCTTTAATAACCAATTCAATAATTCTTTACTTTCACTTAATACAATGTTGCGATCAATATTAGATCGCACCCTTTAGACATATAAACCAATGTAAATTGGTAAACAACAATTATTCTTCAATAACCAATTCAATAATTCATTACTTTGACTTAATACAATGTTGCGATCAATATTCGATCGCACCCTTTAGACATATCAATCATTGTAAATGTGTAAACAACAATTAATCTTCAAAACCCAATATAATAATTCATTACTTTTACGTAATACAATGTTGTGATCAATATTCGATCGCACCCTTTAGACATATAAATCACTGTAAATCAGTAAACAGCAATTAATTTTCAATAACCAAATCAATATTTTATTACTTTGACTTAATACAATATTGTGATCTATATTCGATCACACCCTTTAGACATATCAATCACTGTAAATGGGTAAACAACGATTAATCTTAAATAACAAATTAAATAACTAATTAATTTGACTTAATACAAAGTTGTGATCAATATTCGATCGCACCCTTTTGACATTTCAATCACTGAAAATTTGTAAACAATAATTTATCCTCAATAACCAATTCAGTAATTCATTACTTTAACTTAATACAACGTTACGATCAGTTGTCGATCGCACTTTTTAGACATATCCATCACTGAAAATGTGTAAATGACAATTAAACATCAATAACAAATTCAATAATTCATAACTTTAACTTAATACAATGTTGCGATCAATTGTTGATTGCACCCTTTAGACATATCAATCACAGAAAATTTGCAAACAACAATTAATCTTCAATACCTAATTAAATAATTCATTACTTTAACTTAATACAATGTTGCAATCAATTGTCGATCGCACCCATTAGACATATCAATCACTGAAAATGTGAAAACAACAATTAAACATCAATAAACAATTCTATAATTCATTACTTTAACTTAATACAATGTTGCGATCAATTGTCGATCGCACCCTTTAGACATATCCATCACTGAAAATGTGTAAATGACAATTAAACATAAATAACAAATTCAATAATTCATAACTTTAACTTAATACAATGTTGCAATCAATTGTTGATTGCATCCTTTAGACATATCAATCACAGAAAATGTGTAAACAACAATTAATCTTCAATACCTAATTAAATAATTCATTACTTTAACTTAATACAATGTTGCAATCAATTGTCGATCGCACCCATTAGACATATCAATCACTGAAAATGTGAAAACAACAATTAAACATCAATAACCAATTCTATAATTCATTACTTTAACTTAATACAATGTTGCGATCAATTTTCGATCGCACCTTAGACATATCAATCACTCCAAATATCGTAACAACAACTTATCTTCCGTAACAAATTCAATAATTCATTACTTTGACTGAATACAATGTTGCGATCAATATTAGATCACACACTTTAGACATATCAATCACTGTAAATGGGTAAACAACAATTAATCTTCAATAATCAATTCAATAATTTATTACTTTGACTTAATACAATGTTGCGATCAATATTTGATCGGACCCTTTAGACTTTTCAATCACTGTAAATGGGTAAACAACGATAAATCTTCAATAACAAATTCAATAATTTATTACTTTGATATAAGACAATCTTGCGATCAATATTCGATCGTACCCTTTAGACATATCAATCACTGTAAATGTGTAAACAACAATTAATCTTCAATACCCGATTCAATAAATCATTATTTTAACTTATACAATTTTGCGATTAATTGTCGATCGCATCCTTTAGACATATCAATCACAGAAAAATGTGTAAACAACAATTTATCTTCAATATCTAATTCCGTAATTCATCACTTTAACTTAATACAATGTTGCGATCAATTGTCGATCGCACTCTTTAGACATATCCATCACTGAAAATGTGTAAACAACAATTAATCACTAATAACCAATTCAATAATTCATTACTTTAACTTAATAGAATGTTGCGATCAATTGTCGATCGCACCCTTTAGACATATCTATCACTGTAAATGTGTAAAAAATAATTAATCTTCAATAACTAATTCAATAATTCATTACTTTAACTAAATACAATGTTACGATCAAAATTAAGTCAAACCCTTTAGAAATATCAATCACTGTAAATGTGTAAACAACAATAAAGTTTCAATAAAAAATTCAATAATTCATTACTTTCACTTAATACAATGTTGCAATCAATATTCAATCGCATCCTTTAGACATATCAATCACTGAAAATGTGTAAACAATAATTAAACACTAATAACCAATTCAATAATTGATTACTTTAACTAAGTACAATGTTGCGGTCAATTGTCGATGGCACCCTTTAGACATATCTATCACAGAAAATGTGTAAACAACAATTAATCTTCAATTACAAATTCAATAATCCATTACTTTAACTTAATACAATGTTGCGATCAATTGTCGATCGCATCCTTTAGACATATCAATCACTGAAAAAGTGTAAACAACAATTAATCTTCAATAACCAATTCAATAATTCATTTCTTTGACCTTATACAATGTTGCGATCAATATTCGATTGCACCCTTTAGACATATCAATCACTGTAAATGTGTAAATAACAATTAATCTTCAATTACCAATTCAATAATTCATTACTTTAACTTAATACAATGTTGCGATCAATATTCGATCACACAATTTAGATATCAATCACTTTAAATGTGTAAACAACAATTAATTTTCAATAACCAATTCAATAATTCATTACTTTGACTTAACACAATGTTGCGATCAATATTAAATCGCACCTTTTAGACATATCAATCACTGTAAATGTGTAAACAACAATTAATCTTCAATAACAAATTCATTAATTCATTACTTGAACTTAATACAACGTTGCGATCAATATTCAATCACATCCTTTAGACATATCAATCAGTGAAAATATGTAAACAAAAATTAAACATCAATAATCAATTCAATAATTCATTACTCTAACTTAATACAATATTGCGATCAATTGTCAATCGCACCCTTTAGACATATCAGTCTCTGAAAAATGTGTAAACAACAATTACTCTTTAGTAACCAATTCAATAATTTATTACATTGACTTAATACAATGTTGCGATCAATATTCGATCACACTCTTTAGACATATCAATCAGTGTAAACGTGTAAACAACAATTAATCTTTAATACCCAATTCAATAATTCATTACTTTAACTTAGTACAATGTTGCGTTGCATTGTTGATGGCACCCTTTAGACATATGAATCACAGAAAATGTGTAAACAACAATTAATCTTCAATAACCAATTAAATAATTCATTACTTTAACTTTATACCATGTAACGATCAATTGTCAATCGCACCCATTAGACATATCAATTACTGAAAATGGTAAACAACAATTAATCATCAATATTCAATTCAATAGTTCATTACTTTTACTTAATACAATGTTGCGATCAATATTCGATCGCACCCTTTTGACATACCAATCACTGTAAATGTGTAAACAACAATTCACCTTTAATATCCAATTCATTAATTCATTACTTTAACTTAATACAATATTTCGATCAATTGTCGATCACACCCTTTAGACATATCAATCACTGAAAATGTGTAAACAACAATTAATCTTCAATACCAATTCAATAATTCATTACTTTAACTTAATACAATGTTGCGATCAATTGTCGATCGCACCCTTTAAACATATCAATCACTCAAAATGTGTAAACAACAATTAATTTTCAATAACCAATTCAATAATTCATTACTTTATTTTAATACAATGTTGCGATCAATATTCGGTAGCACGCTTTAGACATATCATTCACTATAAATGGGTGAACAAGAATTAATCTTCAATAACAAATTCAATAATTCATTACTTTTACGTAATACAATGTTGCGATCAATATTCGATCGCACCCTTTAGACATATCAATCACTGAAAATGTGTAAACAACAATTAATCTTCAATAACCAATTAAATATTCATTACTTTAAATTAATAAAATGTTGGGATCGATTGTCGATCGCACCCTTTAGACATATCAATCACTGTTAATGTGTAAACAATTATTAATCTTCAATGCCCAATTCAATAATTCACTACTTTAACTAGATACAATAATGCAATCTATTGTCGATCGCACCCTTTAGACATATCAATCACTGTAAATGTGTAAACAACAAATAATCGTCAACACCAAATTCATTAATTCATTACTTTAACTTAATATAATGTTATTCAATAATTCATTACTTTAACTTAATACAATGTTGCGATAAATATTCGATCGCACCATTTAGACATATCAATCACTTTTAATGTGTGAACAACAATTAAACTTCAATAAAAAATTCAATAACTCATTACATTGACTTAATAAAATATTGCGATAAATATTCGATCGCACGCTTTAGACATATCAATCATTGTTAATGTTGCGATCAATTGTCAATCGCACCCAGTAGACATATCAATCACTGTAAATGGGTAAGCAACAACTAATCTTCAATAACAAATTCAATAATTCATTATCTTGACTTAATAAAATGTTGCGATAAATATCAATCACTGTTAATGTGTTAACAACAATTTATCTTCAATAGTCAATTCAATAATTCATTACTTTAACTTATACAATTTTGCGATCAATTGTCGATCGCACCCTTTAGACATATCAATCACTGAAAATTTGTAAACAACGATAAATCTTCAATAACAAATTCAATAATTCATTACTTTGATATAATACAATGTTGCGATCAATATTCAATTGCACCTTTTAGACATATTAATCACTGTACATGTGTAAACAACAATTAATCTTCAATACCCATTTCAATAATTCCTTACTTTAACTTAATACAATGTTGCGATCATTATTCGATCGCACCTATTAGCCATATCAATCACTGTAAATTTGTAAACAACAATTAATCAACAATAACCAATTCAATAATTCATTACTTTGACTTAATACAACTTTGACTTAATACGATGTTGCGATAAATATTTGGCCGCACCCTTTAGACATATCAATCACTGTAAATGTGTAAACAACAATTAATCTTCAATACCCAATTCATTACTTTAATTTAATACAATGTTGCGATCTGTTGGCGATCGCACCCTTTAGACATATCATTCACTGAAAATGTGTAAACAACAATTAAACATCAATAACAAATTCAATAATTCATTACTTTAACTTAATACAACGTTGCGATGGATTGTCGATCGTACCGTTGAGAAATATCAATCACTTAAAATGTATAAACAACAATTAATCTTCAACAATCAATTCAATAAATCATTACTTTGACTTAATGCAATGTTGCGATCAATATTCAATCGCACTCTTTAGACATATCTCAATAACTGAAAATGTGTAAACCATAATTAAATATCAATAACCAATTCAATAATTCAATACTTTAGCTTAATACAATGTTGCGATCAATTGTCGAACGCACCCTTTAGACATATCAATCACTAAAAATGTTTAAACATCAATTAATCTTCATTGACCAACTCAATAATTCATTACTTTGACTTAATACAATGTTGCGATCAATTGTCGATCACACCCTTTAGACATATCAATCACTGAAAATGTGTAAACCTCAATTAATCTTCAATACCCAATTCAATAATTGATTACTTTAACTTAATACAATATTGCGATTAACTGTAGATTCGAACCCTTTAGACATATCAATTATTGAAAATGTGTAAAAAACAATTAATCTTCAATAACCAATTCAATAATTCATTACTTTGACTTAATACAATGTTGCGATCAATATTCGATCACACCTTTTATATATATAAATCAATGAAAATTCGTAAACAACAATTAAACATCAATAACCAATTCAATAATTCATTACTTTAACTTAATACAAAGTTACGATCAATTGTCGATCGCACCGTTTAGACATATCAATCACTGAAAACTTGTAAACAATAGTTAATCTTCAATAATCAATTCAATAATTCATAACTTTGACTGAATACATTGTTGCAATAAATATTCAATCGCACCCTTAAGATATATCAATCACTAAAAATGTGTAAGCAACAATTAATCTTCAATAACCAATTCAATAATTTATTACATTGACTTAATTTAATGTTGCGATCAATATTCGATCGCACCCTTTAGACAAATCAATCACAAAAAAATGTGTAAACATAAATTAAACATCAATAACTAATTCAAAAACTCATTACTTTAATTTAATACAATGTTTCGATTAATTGTCGATCGCACCCTTTAGACATATCAATCACTAAAAAGGTGTAAAAAACATTTAATTATTAGTAACCAATTCAATAATTCATTATTTTGATTTAATACAATGTTGCGATCAATATTTGGTAGAACCCCTTAGACATATCAATCACTGTAAATGTGTAAACAACAATTAATATTTAATACCCAATTCAATAATTCATTACTTTAACATAATAAAATGTTGCGATCAATTGTCGATCGCACCCTTTAGACATATCATTCACTGAAAATGTGTAAACAACAATAAAACATCAATAACCAATTTAATAATTCATTACATTAACTTAATATAATCATGCGATCGATTGTCGATCACACCCTTTAGACGTATCAATTACTGAAAATATGTAAACAACAATTAATCTTCAATAACCATATCTACAATTCAGTACTTTGTCTTAATAAAATGTTGCGATCAATATTCGGTCGCACCCTTTAGACATATATAAATCACTATAAATGTGTGAACAACAATTTATCTTCAATATCAAATATAATAATTCATTACTTTGACTTAATACAATGTTGTGATTAATTGTCGACCACACCCTTTAGACATAACAATCACTGAAAATGTGTAAACAACAATTAATCTTCAATAATCAATTCAATAGTTCATTACTTTGACTTAATACAATATTGCAATCAATATTCAATCGCACCCTTTAGACATAACAATCACTGAAAATTTGTAAACAACATATAAATATATAAAAACCAATTCAATAATGTGTAAACAACAATTAATCTTCAATAACCAATTCAATAATTCAGTACTTTGACTTAATCCAATTTTGCGATCAATATTGGATCGCACCCTTTAGACATATCAATCACTGAAAATGTGTAAACAAAAATTAAACATCAATAACCATTTCAATAATTCATTACTTTAACTTAATACAATATTGCGATCAATTGTTGATCGCACCCTTTAGACATATCAATAACTGAAAATGTGTAAAAAACAATTAATCTACAATAACCAATTCAATAATTCATTTCTTTGACTTAATACAATGTTGCGATCAATTGTCGATCTCACCCTTTAGACATATCAATCACTGAAAATGTGTAAACAACAATAAATCTTCAATAAAAAATTCAATAATTCATTACTTTAACTTAATACTATGTTGCATTCAATTGTCGATCGCACCCTTTAGAAATATGATTCACTAAAAATGTGTAAACAATATCTAATCTTCAATAACCAATTCAATAATTCATTACTTTGACTTAATAAAATGTTGCGATCCATATTCGATCGCACCCTTTAGACATATCAATCGATGCAAATTTGTATAGAACAATTAAATTCAATACTCAATTAAATAATTCATTACTTTTAACTTAATACAATGTTGCGATCAATTGTCGATCGCACCCTTTAGACATATCAATAACAAAAAAATGTGTAAACAACAATTAAACATCAGTAACCGATTCAATAATTTATAACTTTAACTTAATAAAATGTTGCGATCAATTGTCGATCGCACCGTTTAGACAAATCAATTACAGAAAATGCGTAAACAACAATTAATCTTCAATAATCAATTCAAAAATTCTTCACTTTGCTTAATACAATGTTGCGATTAATATTCGATCGCACTCTTTAGACATATCAATCACTGAAAATGTGTAAACATAAATTAAATGTCAATAACCAATTCAAAAATTCATTACATTAATTTAATACAATGTTGCGATCAATTGTCGATCGCACCCTTTAGACATATCAATCACTGAAAATGTGTAAACAACATTTAATTATTAGTAACCAATTCAATAACTCATTACTTTGATTAAATACAATGTTGCGATCAATATTTGGTAGCACCCCTTAGACATATCAATCACTGTAAATTTGTAAACAACAATTAATCTTCAATACCCAATTCAATAATTCATTACTTTAATTTAATACAATGTTGCTATCAATTGTCGATCGCACCCTTTAGACATATCATTCACTGAAAATGTGTAAACAACAATAAAACATCAATAACAAATTCAATAATTTATTACTTTAACTTAATACAATTATGCGATCGATCGTCGATCGCACCCTTTAGACGTATCAATCACTGAAAATGTGTAAACATTAATTAATCTTCAATAATCAATTCAATAGTTCATTACTTTGACTTAATACAATGTTGCGATCAATATTCGATCGCACCCTTTAGACATATTAATTACTGAAAATTTGTAAACAACAATTAAACATCAATAACCAATTCAATAATGTGTAAACAACAATTAATCTTCAATAAACAATTCAATAATTCAGTACTTTGACTTAATCCAATGTTGCGATCAATATTGGATCGCACCCTTTAGACATATCAATCACTGAAAATGTGTAAACAAAAATTAAACATAAATAACTAATTCAATAATTCATTACTTTAACTTAATACAATGTTGCGATCAATTGTTGATCGCACCCTTTAGACATATCAATAACTGAAAATGTGTAAAAAACAATTAATCTACAATAACCAATTAAATAATTCATTTATTTGACTTAATACAATGTTGCGATCAATTGTCGATCTCACCCTTTAGACATATCAATCACTGAAAATGTGTAAACAACAATAAATCTTCAATAATAAATTCAATAATTCATTACTTTAACTTAATACTATATTGCGATCAATTGTCGATCGCACCCTTTAAAAATATGATTCACTAAAAATGTGTAAACTATTAATCTTCAATAACCAATTCAATAATTCATTACTTTGATTTAAAAAAATGTTGCGATCAATATTCGATCGCACCCTTTAGACATATCAATCGATGCAAATGTGTAAACAACAATTAACTTCAATACTCAATTCAATAGTTCATTACTTTTAACTTAATAAAATGTTGCGATTGATTGTCGATCGCACCCTTTAGACATATCAATCACTGAAAATGTATAAACAAAAATTAAACATCAATAACCAATTCAATAATTCATTACTTTAACATAATACAATGTTGCGATCAATTGTCAATCGCACCCCTTAGACATATTAATCACTGAAAATGTGTAAACAACAATTAATCTTCAATAACAAATTCTATAATTCAGTACTTTGACTTAATCCAATGTTGATATCAATATTCGGTCGCACCCTTTAGACATATCAATCACTGTAAATGTGTAAACAACAATTAATCTTCATTATCAAATATAATATTTCATTACTTTAACTTAATACAATGTTGCGATCAATTGTCGATCGTACCCTTTAGACATATCAATCACTGAAAATGTGTAAACAATAATTAATCTTCAATAATTCATTACGTAATACAATGTTGCGATAAATATTTGGTCGCACCCGTTATACATATCAATCGATGTAAATGTGTAAACAACAATTAATCTTCAATAACCAATTCAATAATTCATTACATTAACTTAATACAATGTTGCGATCAATTGTCGATCGCACCCTTTAGAAATATCAATCACAGAAAATGTGTAAACAACAATTAATCTTCAATAACCAATTCAATATTTCATTACTTTTACATAATACAATGTTGCGATAAATATTTGGTCGCACCCTTTAGACATATCAATCACTGTAAATGTGTTAACAACAATTTATCGTCAATACCCAATTCAATAATTCATCACTTTATTTTAACACAATGTTGCGATCAATTGTCGATCGCACCCTTTAGCAATATCAATCACTTAAAATGTGTAAAAAACATTTAATCTTCAATAACCAATTAAATAATTCATTACTTTGATTTAATACAATGTTGCGATCAATTGTCAATCGCACACTTTAGACATATCATTCACTGAAAATGTGTAAACAACAATTAATCTTCAATACCTAATTCAATAATTCATTACTTTGACTTAATACAATGTTGTGATCAATTGTCGACCACACCCTTTAGACATAGGAATCACAGAAAATGTGTAAACTACAATTTTTCTTCAATAACCAATTCGATAATTCAGTACTTTGACTTAATATAATGTTGCGATCAATATTCGGTCGCACCCTTTAGACATATCATTCACTGAAAATGTGTAAACAACAATTAATCTTCAATACCCAATTCAATAATTCATCACTTTAACTTAATACAATGTTGCGATCAATCGTCGATCGCACTCTTTAGACATATCAATCACACAAAAAGTGTAAAAAACATTTAATCTTCTATAACCAATTCAATAATTCATTACTTTAACTGAATACTATGTTGTAATTAATTGTAGATCGCCGCCTTTAGACTTATAAAATACTGAAAATGTGTAAACAACAATTAATCTTCTATAAACAATTCAATAATTCATTACTTTAACTTAATACAATGTTGGGATCAATATTCTATCGTACCCTTTAGACATATCAATCACTATAAATGTGTAAACAACAATTAATATTCAAAAATCAATTTAATAATTCATTACTTTGACTTAATCCAATGTTGTGATCAATATTGGATCGCACCCTTTAGACATATCAATCGATGAAAATGTGTAAACAAAAATTAAACATCAATAACAAATTCATTACTTTCATTTAATATAATGTTGCGATCAATTGTCGATCGCACCCTTTAGACATATCAATCACTAAATATGTGTTAACAACAATTAATCTTCAATAACAAATTCAATAATTCAGTACTTTGAGTTAATACAATGTTGGGATTAATATTCGGTTGCACCCTTAAGACATATTAATCACTGTAAATGTGTAAACAACAATTAATCTTCAATAACCAATTCAATAATTCATTACTTTGACTTAATACAATGTTGTGATCATTTGTGGACCACACCCATTAGACATATCAATCACAGAAAATGTGTAAACTACAATTATTCTTCAATAACCAATTCAATAATTCAGTACTTTAACTTAATACAATGTTGCAATCAATATTTGGTCGCACCCTTGAGACATATCGATCACTGTAAATGTGTAAACAACAATTAATCTTTAATACGCATTTCAATAATTGATTACTTTAACTTAATACAATGTAGCAATCAATTGTCGATCGCACCCTTTAGACATATCATTCACTGAAAATGTGTAAACAACAATTAAACATCAATAACAAATTCAATAATTCATTACTTTAACTTAATACAATGTTGCGATGGATTAACGATCGCACCGTTGATAAACAATAATAAATCTTCAGTAACCAATTCAATAATTTATTACTTTGACTTAATACGATGTCGCAATCAATATTCGATCGCACTCTTTATACAATTCAATAATCTTCTACATTTAATCTTAATAATCTTCAACATTGAAAATGTATACATATCTTAATAACTGAAAATGTGTAAACAACATTTAATCTTCAATAACAAATTCAATAATTCATTACTTTATCTTAATACAATGTTGCAATCAATATTCGGTTGCACCCTTTAGACATATCGATCACTGTAAATGTGTAAACAATAATTAATCTTCAATACCCAATTCAATAATTGATTACTTTAACTTAATACAATATTGCGATCAATTGTCGACCACACCCTTTAGACATATCAATCACAGAAAATGTTTAAACTACGATTATTCTTCAATAACCAATTCAATCATTCAATACTTTGACTTGGTACAATGTTGCGATCAATATTCAGTCGCACCTTTTAGACATATCAATCACTGTAAATGTGTAAACAACAATTAATCTTCAATACCAAATTCAATAATTCATCATTTTAACTTAATACAATGTTGCGATCAATTGTCGATCGCACCCTTTAGACATATCAATCACTGAAAATGTGTAAAAAAACATTTAATCTTCAATAATAAATGCAATAATTGATTACTTTAACTTAATACAATGTTGCGATCAATTGTCGACCACACCCTTTAGACATATCAATCACAAAAAATGTTTAAACTACGATTATTCTTCAATAACCAATTCAATCATTCAATAATTTGACTTGGTACAATGTTGCGATCAATATTCAGTCACACCTTTTAGACATATCAATCACTGTAAATGTGTAAACAACAATTAATCTTCAATACCCAATTCAATAATTCATTACTTTAACTTAATACAATGTGGCGATCAATTGTCGATCGCACCCTTTAGACATATCATTCACTGAAACTGTGTAAACAACAATTATACATCAATAACCAATTCAATACATTACTTTAACTTAATACAATGTTGCGATGAATTCGCACCCTTTAGAAATATCAATCACTGAAAATGTGTAAACAACAATTAATCTTCAATAACCAATTCAATATTTCATTACTTTTACATAATACAATGTTGCGATAAATATTTGGTCGCACCCTTTAGACATATCAATCACTGTAAATGTGTTAACAACAATTTATCGTCAATACCCAATTCAATAATTCATCACTTTATTTTAACACAATGTTGCGATCAATTGTCGATCACACCCTTTAGCAATATCAATCACTTAAAATGTGTAAAAAACATTTAATCTTCAATAACCAATTAAATAATTCATTACTTTGATTTAATACAATGTTGCGATCAATTGTCAATCGCACACTTTAGACATATCATTCACTGAAAATGTGTAAACAACAATTAATCTTCAATAACCAATTCAATAATTCATTACTTTGACTAAATACAATATTGTATTCAATTGTCGACCAGACCCTTTAAACATATCATACACAAAAAATGTGTAAACAACAGTTAATCTTCAATAACAAATTCAATAATTCAGTACTTTTACTTAATACAATGTTACGATCAATATTCGGTCGCACCCTTTAGACATATCAATCACTGTAAATGTGTAAACAACAATTAATCTTCAATACCCAATTCAATAATTCTCTACTTTAACTTAATACAATGTGGCAATCAATTGTCGATCGCACCCTTTAGACATATATCATTCACTCAAAATGTGTAAACAACAATTAAACATCAATAACCAATTCAATAATTCATTACTTTAACTTAATACAATTATGCGATCAATTATCGATCGTAACCTTTAGACATATCAATCACTGAAAATGTGTAAACAACAATTAATCTTCAATAACCGATTCAATAATTCAATACTTTGACGTAAGTCAATGTTGCGATAAATATTTGGTCGCACCCTTAATACATATCAATCACTGTAAATGTGTAAACAACAATTAATCTTTAATACCCATTTTAACAATTCATTACTTTTACGTAATACAATATTGCGATCAATTGTCGATCGCACCCTTTAGACATATCATTCACAGAACGTAATACAATATTGCGATCAATTGTCGATCGCACCCTTTAGACATATCATTCACAGAAAATGTGTAAATAACAATGAAACATCAATAACCAATTCAATACATTACTTTAACTTAATACAATGTTGCGATTAATTCGCACCCTTTAGAAATATCAATCACTGAAAATGTGTAAACAACAATTAATATTCAATAACCAATTCAATAATTCATTACTTTGACGTAATACAACGTTGCGATAAATATTTGGTCGCACCCTTTAGACATATCAATCACTGTAAATGTGTAAACAACAATTAATCTTCAATACCCAATTCAATAATTCATCACTTTGACTAAATACAATATTGTATTCAATTGTCGACCACACCCTTTAAACATATCATACACAAAAAATGTGTAAACAACAGTTAATCTTCAATAACAAATTCAATAATTCAGTACTTTTACTTAATACAATGTTACGATCAATATTCGGTCGCACCCTTTAGACATATCAATCAATGTAAATGTGTAAACAACAATTAATCTTCAATACCCAATTCAATAATTCATCACTTTAACTTAATACAATGTTGCGATCAATTGTCGATCGCACCCTTTAGAAATATCAATCAGTGAAAATGTGTAAAAAACATTTAATCTTCAATAACCAATTCAATAATTCATTACTTTGATTTAATACAATGTTGTGATCAATATTAGGTCGCACCGTTTAGACATATCGATCACTGTAAATGTGTAAACAACAATTAATCTTCAATACCCAATTCAATAATTGATTACTTTAACTTAATACAATGTCGCGATCAATTGTCGATCGCACCCTTTAGACATATCCTTCACTAAAAATGTGTAAATAACAATTAAACATCAATAACCATTTCAATAATTCATTACTTTAACTTAATACAATTATGAGATCAATTGTCCTTCGCACCCTTTAGACATATCAATCACTGAAAATGTGTAAACAACAATTAATCTTCAATAACCAATTCAATAATTCATTACTTTGACTTAATGAATGTTTTGATCAATTGTCGACCATACCCTTTAGACATATCAATCACAGAAAATGTGTAAACTACAAATATTCTTCAATAACCAATTCAATAATTCAATACTTTGACTTAATACAATGTAGCCATCAATATTCGGTCGCACCCTTTAGACATATCAATCACTATAAATGTGTAATCAACAATTAATCTTCAATACCCAATTCAATAATTCATCACTTTAACTTAATACATTGTTGTGATCAATTGTCAATCGCACCTTTTAAACATATCAATCACACAGAAAGTGTAAAAAAAACATTTAATCTTCAATAACCAATTCAATAATTCATTACTTTAATTGAATACAATGTTGCGATTAATTGTCGATCGCACCATTTAGAAATATAAAATACTGAAAATGTGTAAACAACAATTAATATTCAATAACCAATTCAATAATTCATTACTTTGACTAAATACAATGTAGGGATCAATATTCTATCGTACCCTTTAGACATATCAATCATTATAAATGTGTAAACAACAATTAATCTTCAATACCCAATTTAATAATTAATTACTTTAACTTAATACAATGTTGCAATCAATTGTCGATCGCACTCTTTAGACATATCAATCACTGTAAATATGTAAACAACAATTAATCTTTAATACCATATTCAATAATTCATTACTTTAACTTAGTACAATATTGCGATCAATTGTCGATCGCACCCTTTAGACATATCAATCACTGAAAATGAATAATCAACAATTAATATACAATAACAAATTTAATTATTCATTTCTTTGACTTAATACAATGTTGCGATCAATTATCGATCTTACCCTTTAGACATATCAATCACTGAAAATGTGTAAACAACAATTAAACTTCAATACCCAATTCAATAATTCATCACTTTCACTTAATACAATGTTGCGATCAATTGTCGATCGCACCCTTTAGACATATCAATCACTGAGAATGTATAATCAACAATTAATATACAATAACCAATTTAATTATTCATATCTTTGACTTAATACAATGTTGCGATCAATTGTCGATCTTACCCTTTAGACATATCAATCACTGAAAATGTGTAAACAACAATTAAACTTCAATACCCAATTCAATAATTCATCACTTTCACTTAATACAATGTTGCGATCAATTGTCGATCGCACCCTTTAGACATATCAATCACTTAAAATGTGTAAAAAATATTTAATCTTCAATAACAAATTCAATAATTCATTACTTTAACTTAATACAATATTGCGATCAATATTTGGTCGCACTCTTAATACATATCTATCACTGTAAATGTGTAAACCACAATTAATCTTCAATACCCAATTCAATAATTTACTTTAACTTATTAAGTAAATATCAATAAACAATTCAATATCGATCGCACTCTTTAGACATATCATTCACTGAAAATGTGTAAATAACAATTAAATATCAATAAACAATTCAATAATTCATTACTTTAACTTAATACAATTATGCGATCAATTGTCGATCATAAACTTTAGACATATCAATCACTGAAAATGTGTAAACAACAATTAAAATCTCATAACCAATTCAATAATTCTTTACTTTGAACAATGTTGCGATATATATTTGGTCGCACCCTTTATACATATCAATCACTGTAAATGTGTAAACAACAATTAATCTTCAATACCCAATTCAATAATTCATCACTTTAACTTAATACAATGTTGCGATCAATTGTCGATCGCACCCTTTGGACAAATCATTCACTTAAAATGTGTAAACAACAATTAAACATCAATAACCAATTCAATAATTCATTACTTTAACTTAATACAATGTTGCGATGAATTCGCACCCTTTAGAAATATCAATCACTGAAAATGTGTAAACAACAATTAATCTTCAATAACCAATTCAATAATTCATTACTTTGATGTAATACAATGTTGCGATAAATATTTGGTCACACCCTTTAGACAAATCAATCACTGTAAATGTGTAAACAAAAATTAATCTTTAGTACCCAATTCAATAATTCATCACTTTAACTTAATACAATGTTGCGATCAATTATCGATCGCACCCTTTAGAAATATCAATCACTGAAAATGTGTAAAAAATATTTAATCTTCAATAACCTATTCAATAATTCATTACTTTGATATAATACAATTTTGGGATCAATATTTGGTCGCACACTTTAGACATATCGATCACTGTAAATGTGTAAACAATAATTAATCTTTAATAACCTATTAAATAATTGAGTACTTTAACTTAATACAATATCGCGATCAATCGTCGATCGCACCCTTTAGACATATCATTCACTGAAAATGTGTAAACAACAATTACACATTAATAACCAATTCAGTAATTCATTACTTTCACTTAATAAAATTATGCGATCAATTGTCGATCGCACCCTTTAGACATATCAATCACTGAAAATGTGTAAACAACAATTAATCTTCAATAACCAATTCAATAATTCATTACTTTGACTTAATACAATATTGTGTTCAATTGTCGACCACACCCTTTAAACATATCAATCATAAAAAATGTGTAAACAACAATTAATCTTCAATAACAAATTCAAAAATTTAGTACTTTGACTTAGTACAATGTTATGATCAATATTCGGTCGCACTCTTTAGACATATCAATCACTGTAAATGTGTAAACAACAATTAATCTTCAATACCCAATTCAATATTTCATCACTTTAACTTAATACAATGTTGCGATCAATTGTCGAACGCACTCTTTAGACATATCAATCACACAAAAAGTGTAAAAAACATTTAATCTTCAATAACCAATTCAATAATTCATTACTTTGACTTAATAAAATGTTGTGATAAATATTTGTTCACCCTTTATACATATCAATCACTAAAAATGTGTAAAGATAACAATTAATCTTCAATACCCAATTCAATAATTCATTACTTTAACTAAATACAATGTTGTGATAAATTGTCGATCGCACCCTTTAGACATATAAAATACTAAAAATGTGTAAACAATAATTAATCTTCAATAACAAATTCAATAATTCATTACTTTCACTTAATATAATGTTGCGATCAATATTCTATCGTACCCTTTAGACATATCAATCACTATAAATGTGTAAACAACAATTAATCTTCAATACCTAATTCAATCATTAATTACTTTAACTTAATACAGTGTTGCGATCAATTGTCGATCGCACCCTTTAGACATATCAATCACTGTAAATGTGTAAACAACAATTAATCTTCAATACCATATTCAATAATTCATTACTTTAACTTTATACAATGTTGCGATCCATATTCTATCGCAGCATTTAGACATATCAATCACTACAAATGTGTAAACAACAATTAAATCTTCAATACCCAATTCAATAGTTCATTACTTTAACTTAATACAATGTTGTGGTCAATCTTCGATCGCACTCTTTATACATATCAATCACTAAAAATGTATAAACAACAATTAAACATCAATAACTAATTAAATAATTCATCACTTTAACTTAATACAGTGTTGCGATCAATTGTCGATTGCATCCTTTAGACATATCAATCACTGAAAATGTGTACATAACAATTAATCTTCAACAACCAATTAATTAATTCATTACATTAACTAAATACAATGTTGCGATCATTTGTCGATCACATTCTTTAGACATACCAATCACTGAAAATGTGTAAACAACAATTAATCTTGAATAACCAATTCAATAATTCATTACTTTAACTTATTACAATGTTGCAATCAATATTCGATTGCACCCTTTAGACACATCAATTATAGAAAATGTGTAAACAACAATTAATCTTGAATAAGCAATTCAATAATTCATTACTTTAACTTAATACAATATTTCGATAAATATTCGATTGCACCCTTTAGAGACATCAATCACAGAAAATGTAAACAACAATTAATCTTAAATAACGAATTCAATAATTCATTACTTTGAATTTATACAATGATGCGATCAATATTCGATCGCACCCTTTAGACATATCAAACATTGTAAATGTCTAAACAACAAATAATCTTCAATAACCAATTCAATAATTCATTAATTTGACTGAATACAATGTTGCAGTCAATATTCGATCGCACCCTTTAGATATATCAATAACAAAAAATGTGTAAACAACAATTAATCTTCAATAACCAATTCAATATTTCATTACTTTGACATAATACAATGTTGCGATCAATTGTTTATCGCATTCTTTAGATATATCAATCACTCAAAAATGTGTAAACAATAATTAATCTTGAATAACCAATTCAATAATTCATTACTTCAACTTAATACAATGTTGCGATCAATATTCGATCGCACCCTTTAGACATATCAATCACTGAAAAATGTGTAAATAACAATTAAACATCAATAACCAATTCAATAATTCATTACTTTGACATAATACAATGTTGCGATCAATTGTTTATCGCATTCTTTAGATATATCAATCACTCAAAAATGTGTAAACAATAATTAATCTTGAATAACCAATTCAATAATTCATTACATCAACTTAATACAATGTTGCAATCAATATTCGATCGCACCCTTTAGACATATCAATCACTGAAAAATGTGTAAACAACAATTAAACATCAATAACCAATCAATAATTCATTACTTTGACTTAATACAATGTTGCGATTAATATTCGATCACATCCTTTAGACATATCAATCACTTAAAATGTGTAAACAACAATTAAACATCAATAACCAATTCAATAATTTATTACTTTAACTTATTACAATGTTTCAATCACATGTCAATCGCACCCTTCAGACATACCAACCACTAAAAATGTGTAAACAACAATTAATCATCAATAACCAATTCAATAATTCAATACTTTGACTTAATACAATTCTGCGATCAATATTCAATCGCACCCTTTAGACATATGAATCACTTTACATGTGTAAACAACAATTAATCTTTAATAACCAATTCAATAATTCATTTCTTTGACTTAATACAATGTTGCGATCAATATTCGATCGAACTCTTTAGATATATCAATCACTTAAAATGTGTAAACAACAATTAATCTTCAATAACCAATATGATAATTCATTATTTCGACTTAATATAATGTTGCGATCAGTATTCGATCGCACCCTTTAGACATACCAATCACTAAAAAAGTGTAAACAACAACTAATCTTCAATAACCAATTCAATAATTCATTACTTTAAATAAGTACAATGATGAGATCAATATTCAATCGCACCATTTAGATATATCAATTAATGAAAATGTGTAAATAGCAATTACTCTTCAATAGCCAAATCAATAATTCATTACTTTCACTTAATACAATGGTTCGATCAATATTCGATCGCACTCTTAAGATATATCAATCACGGTAAATGCGTAAACAACAATTAGTCTTCAATACACAATTCAAAATTTCATTACTTTAACTTAATACAATATTGCGATCAATAGTCGATCGCACCCTTTAAAGATATCAATCACTGAAAATGAGTAAATATCTTCAATAACAAATTTAATAATTCACTACTTTGACTTAGTACAATGTTGCGATCAATATTCGATCGCACCTTTAGACATATTAATCACTGAAAATGTGTAAACAACAATTAATCTTCAATAACCAATTCAATAATTCATTACTTTGACTTAATACAATGTTGCGATCAATATTCAATTGCACCCTTTGGACATATGAACCACTGTAAATGTGTAAACATCAATTAATCTTCAATAATTTATTATTTTGAATTAATACATTTCTTTGTCTTAATACAATGTTCCGATCAAAATTCGATCGCACTTTTTAGATATATCAATCACTTAAAATGTGTAAACAAAAATTGATCTTCAATAACCAATTCAATAATTCATTACTTTGAATAAATATAATATTGCAATCAAAATTTTAACGCAACCTTTAGACATATCAATCAATGAAAATGTGTAAACAACAATTAATCTTCAATAACCAATTCAATAATTCATTATTTTCACTAAGTACAATGTTACGATCAATTGTCGATCGCACCCTTTAGACATATCAATCACTGAAAATGTGTAAACAATAATTAATCTTCAATAACCAATTCAATAATTCATTACTTTCACTTAATACAATGTTGCGATCAATATTCGATTGCACCCTTAAGACATATCAATCACTGTAAATCTGTAAACAACAATTAATCTTCAATACCCAATTCAATAATTCATTACTTTAACTTAATACAATGTTGCGATCAATTGTCGATCGCACCATTTAGACATATCAATCACTGTAAATCTGTAAACAATAATTAATCTTCAATAACTAATTCAATAAGTCATTACTTTGACTTAATACAATGTTGCGATCAATATTCGATAGCACTCTTTAGATATATCAATCACTTAAAATGTGTAAACAACAATTAATCTTCAATAACCAATTCAATAATTCATTATTTTGACTTAATACAATGTTACGATCAATATTCGATCGCACCCTTTAGATATATCAATCACTGAAAATGTGTAAACAACAATTAAACACCAATAGTAGATTCAATAATTCATTACTTGAACTTAATACAATGTTGCGATAAATTGTCGACCGCACCATTTAGACATATAAATCACTAAAAATCTGTAAACAAATATTAATCTTCAATAACAAATTCAATAATTAATTACTTTAACTTAAAACAATGTTGCGATCAATATTCGATCACAACCTTTAGACATATCAATTACTGTAAATGTGTAAACAACAATTAATCATCAATAACCATTTCTATTATTCACTACTTTGACTTCATACAATGTTGCGATCAATATTCGATCGCACCCTTTAGACATATCAATCACTATAAATGTGTAAACAATAATTTATCTTCAATAACCAATTCAATAATTCATTTCTTTGACTTAATACAATGTTGCGATCAATACTCGATTGCACCTGTTAGATATATCAATTACTGGAAATGTGTAAACAACAAATAATCTTCAATAACCAATTCAATAATTCATTACTTTGACTTCATACAATGTTGCGATCAATATTCTATCGCACCCTTTAGATATATCACAAACTTAAAATGTGTAAACAAAAATTAATCTTCAATAACAAATTCAATAATTCATTACTTTGACTTAATACAATGTTGCGATCAATATTCGGTCGCACACTTTAGACATATCAATCACTGAAAATGTTTAAACAAAAATTAAACATCAATAACCAATTGAATAATTCATTACTTTAACTTAATACAATGTTGCGATAAATTGTCGATCGCACCCTTTAGACATATTAATCACTGAAAATGTGTAAACAACAATTAATCTTCAATAACCAATTCATAATTCATTTCTTTTACTTAATACAATGTTGCAATCAATATTCGATTGCACCCTTTAGACACATCAATCACTGAAAATGTGTAAACAACAATTAATCTTCAATAACCAATTCAATAATTTATTACTTTGACTTACTACAATGTTGCGATGAATATTCAATTGCACCTTTTAAACATATCAATCACAGTAAATTTGTAAACAACAAATAAAATCTTCAATAATTAATTAAATAATTCATTACTTTGACTAAATACAATGTTGCGATCAATATTCGGTCGCACACTTTAGACATATCTATCACTGAAAATGTTTAAACAACAATTAAACATCAATAACCAATTCAATAATTCATTACTTTAACTTAATACAATATTGCGATCAATTGTCGATCGCACCCTTTAGACATATTAATCACTGAAAATGTGTAAATAACAATTCATCTTCAATAACCAATTCAATAATTCATTTCTTTGACTTAATACAATGTTGTGATCAATATTCGATCGCACCCTTTAGATATATCAATCATTGAAAATGTGTAAACAACAATTAATCTTCAATAACCAATTCAATAATTTATTACTTTGACAACTACAATGTTGCGATGAATATTCAATCGCACCTTTTAAACATATCAATCACAGTAAATTTGTAAACAACAAATAATCTTCAATAACTAATTCAATAATTCAAAACTTTGACTTAATACAATGTTGAGATCAATATTCGATCGCACCCTTTAGACATATCTATCACTATAATTGTGTAAACAACAATTAATCTTCAATAACCAATTCAATAATTCATTACATTGACTTAATACAATGTTGCGACCAATATTCAATCGCACCTTTTAGATATATTAATCCCTGTAAATGTGTAAACAACAATTAATTTTCAATAACCAATTAAATAATTCATAACTTTGACTTAATACAATGTTGCGATCAGTATTCAATCACACCATTTAGACATATCAATCATCGAAAATGTGTAAATAGCAATTACTCTTCAGTAACAAATTCAATAATTCATTACTTTGACTTTATACAATGTCGCGATCAATATTCAATCGCACCTTTTAGACACATCAATCACTGTAAATGTATAAACAACAATTAATCTTTAATAACCAATTCAATAATTCATTTCTTTACTAATACAATGGTGCGATCAATATTCAATCGCACCATTTAGACATATCAATCAATGAAAATGTGTAAATAGCAATTACTCTAAAATAACCAATTCAATAATTTATTACTTTAACTTAATACAACGTTGCGATCAATTTTCGATCGCACCCTTTAGACATATCAATCACTAAAAAAGTGTAAACAACAATTAATCTTCAATAACCAATTCAATAATTCATTACTTTAACTTAGTACAATGTTGCGATCAATATTCAATCGCACCATTTAGACATATCAATCACTGAAAATATGCAAATAAATCTTCAATAACCAATTCAATAATTCGTTACTTTGACTTAATACAATCTTGCAATCAAAATTCGATCGCACCCTTTAGAAATATCAATAACTAAAAATGTGTAAACAACAATTAATCTTCAATAAACAATTCAATAACTCATTTATTGGACTTAATACAATGTTGCGATCAATATTCAATCGAACCTTTTAGACATATCAATCAATGTAAATGTGTAAACAACAATTAATCTTCAATCACCAATTCAATAATTCAATACTTTGACTTAATACAATGTTGCGATCAATATTCGATCGCACCCTTTAGACATATCTATCACATAAAATATGTAAACAACAATTAATCTTCATAACCAATTCAATAATTCATTACTTTAACTTAATACAATGTTGCGATCAAATGTCGATCGCACAATTTAGACATATCAATTAATGAAAATGTGCACACAACAATTAATCTTCAATAACCAATTCAATAATTATTTACATTTACTTCATACAATAATGCGATCAATATTCGATCACACCCTTTAGATATATCAATCACTGAAAAATGTGTAAACATTAATTAATCTTCCATAATCAATTCAATAATTCATTACTTTGACTAAATACAATGTTACGATCATTATTCGATCGCACCCTTTAGATATATCAATCACTGAAAAGGTGTAAATAACAATTAATCTTCAATAACTAATTCAACAATTCATTACTTTGACTTAATACAATGTTGCGATCAATATTCAATTGCACCCTTTAGACATATCAATCACTGAAAATGTGTAAACAACAATTAAACAATAATAACCAATTCAATAATTCATTACTTCAACTTAATACAATGTTGCGATAAATTGTCGATCGCACCCTGTAGACATATCTATCACTGTAAATGTGTAAAAAACAATTAATCTTCAATAACTAATTTAATAATTCATTACTTTAACATAATACAATGTTACGATCAAAATTCGGTCACACCCTTTAGAAATATCAATCACTGAAAATGTGTAAACAACAATAAATTTCCAATAACAAATTCAATAATTCATTACTTTCACTTAATACAATGTTGCGATCAATATTCAATCGCACCCTTTAGACATATCAATCACTGAAAATGTGTAAACAACAATTTAACACTAATAACCAATTCAATAATTAATTACATTAACTAAGTACAATGTTGCGATCAATTGTCGATGGCACCCTTTAGACATATCTATCACAGAAAATGTGTTAACAAAAATTTATCTTCAATTACCAATTCAATAATCCATTACTTTAACTTAATACAATGTTGCGATCAATTGTCGATCGCATCTTTTAGACATATCAATCACTAAAAAAGTGTAAACAGCAATTAATCTTCAATAACCAATTCAATAATTCATTACTTTTACTTTATACAATGTTGCGATCAATATTCGATTGCACCCTTTAGACATATCAATCAATGTAAATGTGTAAATAACAATTAATCTTCAATTACCAATTCAATAATTCATTACTTGAACTTAATACAATGTTGCGATCAATATAAAATCACACAATTTAGACATATCAATCACTTTAAATGTGTAAACAACAATTAATTTTCAATAACCAATTCAATAATTCATTACTTTGACTTAACACAATGTTGCGATCAATATTTAATCGCACCGTTTAGATATATCAATCACTGTAAATGTGTAAACAACAATTAATTTTCAATAGCAAATTCATTAAGTCATTACTTGAACTTAATACAACGTTGCGATCAATATTTAATCACACCCTTTAGACATATCAATCACTGAAAATGTGTAAACAAAAATTAAACATCAACAATCAATTCAATAATTCATTACTCTAACTTAATACAATATTGCGATCAATTGTCAATCGCACCCTTTAGACATATCTGTCACTGAAAATTTGTAAACAACAATTAATCTTCAGTAACCAATTCAATAATTTTTTACATTGACTTAATACAATGTTACGATCAATATTCGATCGCATTCTTTAGACATATCAATCAGTGTAAACGTGTAAACAACAATTAATCTTCAATACCCAATTCAACAATTAATTACTTTAAGTTAGTACAATGTTGCGTTGAATTGTCGATGGCACCCTTTAACCATATGAATCACTGTAAATGGGTAAACAACAATTAATCTTCAATAACCAATTCAATAATTCATTACTTTAGCTTAATACGATGTTGCGATCAATATTCGATCGCACCCTTCAGACATATCAATCACTATAAATGTGTGAACAACAATTAATCTTCACTGACCAATTCAATAACTCATTACTTTAACTTAATACAATATTGCGATCAATATTCAGTCGCACCATTAAGACATATCAATCACTGTAAATGTGTAAACAACAATTAATCTTCAATACCCATTTTAATAATTCATTACTTTAAAATAATACAATGTTGCGATCAATTGTCGATCGCACCTTTAAAACATATTAATCACTGAAAATGTGTAAACAATAATTAAACATCAGTAACCAATTCTATATTCATTACTTTAACTTAAAAAATTGTTGCGATCAATTGTCGATTGCATCCTTTAGACATATCAATCACTAAAAATTTGTTAACAACAATTTATCTTCAATAACAGATTCAAAAATTCATTAATTTAACTTAATACAATGTTGCGATCAATTGTCGATCGCACCCTTTAGACATATCAATCACTGTAAATGTGTAATCAACAATTAATCTTCAATAATAAATTCAATAATTTTTTACTTTAACTTAATACAATGTTGTGATCAATATTCGATCGCACCCTTTAAACAATATCAATCACTGAAAATGTGTAAATAACAATTAATCTTCAATACCCAATTCAATATCTCATTACTTTAACTTAGTACAATGTTTCGATGAATTTTTGATGGCACCCTTTAGACATATCAATCACTCTAAATGGGTAAGCAACAATTAATCATCAACAACAAATTCAATTATTCAACACTTTGACTTAATACAATGTTGCGATCACTATTTGATCGCACCCTTCAGACATATCAATCACTGTAAATGTGTAAACAACAATTAATCTTCAATAACCTATTCAATGATTCATTACATTGACTTTATACAATGTTGCGATCAATATTCGATCGCACCCTTTAGACATATCAATCACTGAAAATGTGTAAACAACAATTAAACAATAATAACCAATTCAATAATTCATTACTTTAACTTAATACAATGTTGCGATCAATTGTCGATCGCACCCTTTAGACATATCTATCACTATAAATGTGTAAAAAAACAATTAATCTTCAATAACTAATTAAATAATTCATTACTTTAATATAATACAATGTTACAATCAAAATTCGGTCAAACCCTTTAGAAATATCAATCACTGTAAACAACAATAAATTTTCAATAACAAATTCAATAATTCATTACTTTCACTTAATACAATGTTGCAATCAATATTCAATCGCACCCTTTAGACATATCAATCACTGAAAATGTGTAAACAACAATTTAACACTAATAACCAATTCAATAATTCATTACTTTAACTATGTACAATGTTGCGATCAATTGTCGATGGCACCCTTTAGACATATCTATCACAGAAAATGTGTAAACAATAATTAATCTTCAATTACCAATTCAATAATCCATTACTTTAACTTAATACAATGTTTCGATCAATTGTCGATCGCATCCTTTAGGCATATCAATCACTAAAAAAGTGTAAACAACAATTAACCTTCAATAACCAATTCAAAAATTCATTACTTTGACTTTATACAATGTTGCGATCAATATTCGATTGCACCCTTTAGACATATCAATCACTGTAAATGTGTAAATAACAATTAATCTTCAATTACCAATTCAATAATTCATTACTTTAACTTAATACAATGTTGCGATCAATATTCGATCACACAATTTAGACATATCAATCACTTTAAATGTGTAAACAACAATTTATTTTCAATAACCAATTAAATAATTCATTACTTTGACTTAACACAATGTTGCGATCACTATTTAATCGCACCCTTTAGACATATCAATCACTGTAAATGTGTAAACAACAATTAATCTTCAATAACAAATTAATTAATTCATTACTTGAACTTAATACAACGTTGCAATCAATATTCGATCACACCCTTTAGACATATCAATCACTGAAAATGTGTAAACAAAAATTAAACATCAATAATCAATCCAATAATTCATTACTCTAACTTAATACAATATTGCGATCAATTGTCAATCGCACCCTTTACACATATCAGTCCTTGAAAATGTGTAAACAACAATTAATCTTCAGTAACCAATTCAATAATTTATTACATTGACTTAATACAATGTTGCGATCAATATTCGATCGCTTTCTTTAGACATATCAATCAGTGTAAACGTGTAAACAACAATTAATCTTCAATACCCAATTCAATAATTCATTACTTTAACTTAGTACAGTGTTGCGTTGAATTGTCGATGGCACCCTTTAGACATATGAATTACGGAAAATGTGTAAACAACAATTAATCTTCAACTACCAATTCAATAATTCATTACTTTAATTTAATACAATGTTGCGATCAATTGTCGATCTCATCCTTTAGACATACCAATCACCCAAAAAGTGTAAACAACAATTAATCTTCAATAACCAATTCAACAATTCATTACTTTGACTTAATACAATGTTGCAATCAAGATTCGATTGCACCCTTTAGACATATGAATCATTGTAAATGGGTAAACAACAATTAATCTTCAATAACAAATTCAATAATTCATTACTTTAACTTAATACAATGTTGCGATCAATATTCGATCGCACCCTTTAGACATATTAATCACTGTGAATGTGTAAACAACAAATAATTTTCAATAACCAATTCAATAATTCATTACTTTGACTTAATACAATGTTGCGATTAATATTCAATCGCACCCTTTAGACATATCAATCAAGGAAAATGTTTAAACAACAATTAAACACCAATAACCAATTTAATAATTCATTACTTTAGTACAATGTTGCGATCAGATGTCGATTGCACCCTTTAGACATATCAATCACTGTAAATGTGTAAAAAATAATTAATGTTCAATAACCAATTCAATAATTCATTATTTTATCTTAATACAATGTTGGGATCTATTGTCGATTGCACCCTTTAGACATATCAATTAGTAAAAATGTGTTTACATTAATTAATCTTCAATAACCATTTCAAAAATTCATTAATTTAACTTAATAGAATGTTGCGATCAATTTTGGATCGCACCCTTTAGACATATCAATCACTGTAAATGTGTAAACAAAAATTAATCTTCAATAACCAATTCAATAATTCATTACTTTAACTTTATACAATGTTGCGATCAAAATTCGATCCCACCCTTAAGACATATCAATCACTGATAATGTGTAAACCAAAATTAAATATCAATAACCAATTCAATAATTCATTACTTTAACTTAATACAATGTTGCGATCAACTGTCAATAGCACCTTTTAGACATATCAGACTTTGAAAATGTGGAAATAATAGTTAATCTTAAATAACCAATTCAATAATTCATTACATTGACTTAATACAATGTTGCGATCAATATTCGATCGCACCCTTTAGACATATCAATCACTGCAAATGTGTAAACAACAATTAATCTTCAATAACCAATTCAATAATTTATTACCGTGACTTAATACAATGTTGCGATTAATATTCGATCGCACCCTTTAGACATATCAATCACTGAGAATGTTTAAACAACAATTAATCTTCAATAACCAATTCAATAATTCATTACCTTGACTTAATACAATGGTGCGATCAATTGTCGATCGTACCCTTTAGACATATCAATCACTAAAAATGTATAAACAACAATTAATCTTCAATAACAAATTTAATAATTCATTACTTTCACTTAATACAATGTTGCGATCAATTGTCGATCGCACCCTTTAGATATATCAATCACTAAAAACGTGTAAACAACAATTTATTATCAATAACCAATTCAATAATTCATTACTTTAACTTACTACAATGTTGCAATCAATTGTCGATCGCTCCCTTTAGACATATCAATCACTGGAAATATGTAAACAACAATTAAACATCAATAACCAATTCAATAATTTATTACTTTAACTTTATACAATGTTGCGATCAATTGTCGATCGCACCCTTTAGACATATCAATCACCCAAAATGTGTAAACACAATTAATCTTCAACAATGAATTCAATAATTCATTACTTTATTTTAATACAATGTTGTGATCTACACTCTATCACACCATTTAGACATATCAATCACTCTAAATGTGTAAACAACAAGTAAACTTCAATACCCAATTCAATAACTCATTACATTAACTTAATACAATGTTGCGATCAATTGTCGATCGCACCGTTTAGACATATCAATCACTCAAAATGTGATAAAAACAATTTATCTTTAATAACAAATTCAATAATTCTTTACTTTGAATTAATACAATGTTGCGATCAATATTCGATCGCACCCTTTAAACATATAAATCAATGTAAATTGGTAAACAATAATTACTCTTCAATAACCAATTCAATAATTCATTACTTTGACTTAATACAATTTTGCGATCAATATTTGATCGCCCCATTTAGACATATTAATCAATGTAAATGTTTAAACAACAATTAATCTTCAAAACCCAATATAATAATTCATTACTTTTACTTAATACAATATTGTGATCAATATTCGATCGCACCCTTTAGACATATAAATCACTGTAAATCGGTAAACAGCAACTAATCTTCAATAACCAAATCAATAATTCATTACTTTGACTTAATACAATATTGTGATCAATATTCGATCACACCCATTAGACATATCAATCACTGTTAATGGGTTAACAACGATTAATCTTCAATAACAAATTCAATAATTCATTAATTTGACTTAATACAGAGTTGCGATCAATATTCGATAGCACCCTATGGACATATCAATCACTGAAAATTTGTAAACAATAATTTATCTTCAATAACCAATTCAGTAATTCATTACTTAAACTTAATACAATGTTGCGATCAATTGTCGATCGCACCCTTTATACATATTATTCACTTAAAATGAGTAAACAACAATTAATCTTCAATGACCAAATCAATGATTCATTATTTTAATTTAATACAATGTTGGGATCAGTAGTCTGTCTCACCCTTTAGACATATCAATCACTGTAAATGGGTAAACACCAATGAATCTTCAATTACCAATTCAATAATTCATTACTTTGACTTAATACAATGTTGCAATCAATATTTGATCGCACCCTTTAGAGATATCAATCACTGTAAATGGGTAAACAACGATTAATATTCAATAACAAATTCAATATTTCACTACTTTGACTTAATACAATGTTGCGATCAATATTCGATCGCACCCTTTAGACATATCAATCACTGGAAATATGTAAACAACAATTAAACATCAATAACCAATTCAATAATTTATTACTTTAACTTAATACAATGTTGCGATCAATTGTCGATCGCACCCTTTAGACATATCAATCATCCAAAATGTATAAATACAATTAATCTTCAATAATCAATTCAATATTTCATTACTTTATTTAAATACAATGTTGTGATCAATACTCGATCCCACCATTTAGACATATCAATCACTCTAAATGTGTAAACAAAAAGTAAACTTCAATACCCAATTCAATAACTCATTACATTAACTTAATACAATGTTGCGATCAATTTTCGATCGCACCCTTTAGACATATCAATCACTCAAAATGTGATAACAACAATTTATCTTTAATAACAAATTCAATAATTCTTTACTTTGACTTAATACTATGTTGCGATCAATATTCGATCGCACCCTTTGGACATATAAATCAATGTAAATTGGTAAACAACAATTACTCTTCAGTATCCAATTCAATAATTCATTACTTTGACTTAATACAATGTTGCGATCAATATTCGATCGCACCCTTTAGACATATCAATCACTGTAAATGTGTAAATAAAAATTAATCTTCAAAACCCAATATAATAATTCATTACTTTTACGTAATACAATGTTGTGATCAATATTCGATCGCACCCTTTAGATATATAAATCACTTTAAATCGGTAAACAGCAATTAATCTTCAATAACCAAATCAATAATTCATTACTTTGACTTAATACAATATTATGATCAATATTCGATTGCACCCTTTAGACATATCAATCACTCAAAATGTGATAACAACAATTTATCTTTAATAACAAATTCAATAATTCTTTACTTTGACTTAATACTATGTTGCGATCAATATTCGATCGCACCCTTTAGACATATAAATCAATGTAAATTGGTAAACAACAATTACTCTTCAGTATCCAATTCAATAATTCATTACTTTGACTTAATACAATGTTGTGATCAATATTCGATCGCACCCTTTAGACATATAAATCACTGTAAATCGGTAAACAGCAATTAATCTTCAATAACCAAATCAATAATTCATTACTTTGACTTAATACAATATTGTGATCAATATTCGATCACACCCTTTAGACATATCAATCACTTTAAATGGGTAAACAACGATTAATCTTCAAAAAAAAATTCAATAATTAATTAATTAGACTTAATACAGAGTTGCGATCAAAATTCGATCGCAACCTTTGGACATATCAATCACTGAAAATTTGTAAACAATAATTTATCTTCAATAACCAATTCAGTAATTTATTACTTTAACTTAATACAATGTTGCTATCAGTTGTCGATCGCACCCTTTAGACATATCCATCACTGAAAATGTGTAAATAACAATTAAACATCAATAACAAATTCAATAATTCATAACTTTAACTTAATACAATGTTGCGATCAATTGTTGATTGCACCCTTTAGACATATCAATCACAGAAAATGTGTAAACAACAATTAATCTTCAATAACTAATTAAATAATTCATTACTTTAACTTAATACAATGTTGCAATCAATTGTCGATCGCACCCATTAGACATATCAATAATAGAAAATGTGAAAACAACAATTAAACATCAATAACCAATTCTATAATTCATTACTTTAACTTAATACAATGTTGCGATCAATTTTCGATCGCACCCTTAGACATATCAATCACTCCAAATATGGTAACAACAATTTATCTTCAATAACAAATGCAATAATTCATTACTTTGACTGAATACAATGTTGCGATCAATATTTGATCACAGGCTTTAGACATATCAATCACTGTAAATGGGTAAACAATAATTTATCTTCACTAATCAATTCAATAATTTATTACTTTGACTTAATGCAATGTTGTGATCAATATTCAATCGCACCCTTCAGACTTTTCAATAACTGTAAATGGGTAAACAACGATAAATCTTCAGTAAGAAATTCAATAATTCATTACTTAGATATAATACAATGTTGCGATCAATATTCGATCGCACCCTTTAGACATATCAATCACTGTAAATGTGTAAACAACAATTAATCTTCAATACCCGATTCAATAAATCATTACTTTAACTTATACAATTTTGCGATTAATTGTCGATCGCATCCTTTAGACATATCAATCACTGAAAAATGTGTAAACAACAATTTATCTTCAATATCTAATTCCATAATTCATCACTTTAACTTAATACAATGTTGCGATTAATTGTCGATCGCACCATTTAGACAAATCAATCACTGTAAATGTGTAAACAACAATTAATCTTCAATAACTAGTTAAATAATTTATTACTTTAACTTAATACAATGTTGCAATCAATTGTCGATCGCACCCATTAGACATATCAATAATAGAAAATGTGAAAACAACAATTAAACATCAATAACCAATTCTATAATTCATTACTTTAACTTAATACAATGTTGCGATCAATTTTCGATCGCACCCTTAGACATATCAATAACTCCAAATATGGTAACAACAATTTATCTTCAATAACAAATTCAATAATTCATTACTTTGACTGAATACAATGTTGCGATCAATATTTGATCACACGCTTTAGACATATCAATCACTGTAAATGGGTAAACAACAATTTATCTTCACTAATCAATTCAATAATTTATTACTTTGACTTAATGCAATGTTGTGATCAATATTCAATCGCACCCTTTAGACTTTTCAATAACTGTAAATGGGTAAACAACGATAAATCTTCAGTAAGAAATTCAATAATTCATTACTTAGATATAATACAATGTGCGATCAATATTCGATCGCACCCTTTAGACATATCAATCACTGTAAATGTGTAAACAACAATTAATCTTCAATACCCGATTCAATAAATCATTACTTTAACTTATACAATTTTGCGATTAATTGTCGATCGCATCCTTTAGACATATCAATCACTGAAAAATGTGTAAACAACAATTTATCTTCAATATCTAATTCCATAATTCATCACTTTAACTTAATACAATGTTGCGATCAATTGTCGATCGCACCATTTAGACAAATCAATCACTGTAAATGTGTAAAAAACAATTAATCTTCAATACCCGATTCAATAAATCATTACTTTAACTTATACAATTTTGCGATTAATTGTCGATCGCATCCTTTAGACATATCAAGCACTGAAAAATGTGTAAACAACAATTTATCTTCAATATCTAATTCCATAATTCATCACTTTAACTTAATACAATGTTGCGATCAATTGTCGATCGCACCATTTAGACATATCCATCACTGAAAATGTATAAACAACAAGTAATCTTCAATAACAAATGAAATAATTCATTACTTGGAATTAATAAAATATTGCAATCAATTGTGGATCGCACCCTTTAGACATATCAGTCACTGTAAATGTGTAAACAACAATTAATCTTCAATACCCAATTCAATAATTCATTACTTTTACGTAATATATTGTTGTGATCAATATTCGATCGCACCCTTTAGACATATCAATCACTGTAAAAGGGTAAACAACAATTAATCTTCAATTCACAATTCAATAATTCATTACTTTGAATTTATACGATGTTGCGATTAAATGTCGATCGCACCCTTTAGACTTATCAATCACTAAAAATGTATAAAAACAATTAACCTTAAATAACCAATGCTATAGCTCATTACATTGATTTAATACAATGTTGCGATCAATTTTCGATCGCACCCTTTAGACATATTAATCATTGTAAATGTGTAAACAACAATTAATCTTCAATACCCAATTCAATAATTAATTACTTTGAATAAATACAATGTTCTGATCAATATTCGATCGCACCCTTTAGACATATCAATCACTGTAAATGTGTAAACAACAATTAATCTTCAATACACAATTCAATAATTCATTACTTTGACTTAATACGATGATGTGATCAAATGTCGATCGCACCCTTTAGACTTATCAATCATTAAAAATGTATAAACAACAATTAATCTTCAATAACCAATTCAATAACTCATTACTTTGACTTAATACAATGTTGCGATAAATATTCGATCGCACCCTTTAGACATGTCAATCACTGTTAATGTTTGAACAACAATTAAATTTAAACAACCAATTCAATAACACATTACTTTAACTTAATACAATGTTGCGATCGCACCCTTTAGACATATCAATCACCCAAAATGTGTAAACAACAATTAATCTTCAATAACCAATTTAATAAATCATTAATTTGACATAATACAATGTTCCGATCAATATTCGATCGCACCCTTTGGACATATCAATCACTGTAAATGTGTAAATAACAATTAATCTTCAAATCCCAATTAAATAATTCATTACTTTAACTTATTGCCATGTGGCGATCAATTGTCAATCGCACCCTTTAGACATATCAATCACTGAAAATGGTAAACAACAATTAATCTTCAATATTCAATTCAATAATTCATTACGTTTACATAATACAATGTTGCGATCAATATTTGATCGCACCCTTTTGACATATAAATCACTGTTAATATGGAAACAACAATTCACCTTCAATACCTAATTCAATAATTCATTACTTTAACCTAATACAGTATTTCAATCAATTGTCGATCGCACCCTTTGACATATCAATCACTAAAAATGTGTAAACAACAATTAATCTTCAATGCCAATTCAATAATTCATTACTTTATCTTAATACAATATTGCGATCAAATGTCGATCGCACACTTTAGACATATCAATCACTGAAAATTTGTAAACAACAATTAAACATCAATAAATAATTTAATAATTCATAAATTTAACTTAATACAATGTTGCGATCAATTGTCGATCGCTCCCTTTAGACATATCAATCACTGAAAATGTGTAAACAACAATTAATCTTCAATAACGAATTAAATATTCATTAATTTAACTTAATAAAATGTTGCGATCAATTGTCGATCGCACCCTTTAGACATATCAATCAGTGTAAATGTGTTAACAACAATTTATCTTCAATACCCAATTCAATAATTCATTACTTTAACTTAATACAATAATACGATAAATTGTCGATCGCACCCTTTAGACATATCAATCACTGTAAATGTAAAAACAACAACTAATCGTCAACACCCAATTAAATAACTCATTACTTTAACTTATCACAATGTTGCGATCAATTGTCAATCGCACCCTTTAGACATATCAATCACTTTAAATGTGTAAACAACAATTAATCTTCAATAACCAATTCAATAATTCATTACTTTAACTTAATACAATATTGCGATAAATATTCGATCGCACCTTTTAGACATATCAATCACTGTTAATGTGTGAACAATAATTAAACTTCAATAACCAATTCAATAACACATTAGTTTTACTTAATACAATGTTGCGATCAATTGTCGATCGCACCCTTTAGACATATCAATCACTGTAAATGTGTAATCAGCAATTAATCTTCAATAACCTGTTCACTAATTCATTACTTTGACTAAATACAATGTTACAATCAATATTCGATCGCACCCTTTAGACATATCAATCACTGTAAATGTGTAAACAACAAATAATCTTCAATACACAATTCAATAATTCATTACTTTGACTTAATACGAGGTTGCGATCAAATGTCGATCGCACCCTTTAGACTTATCAATCACAAAAAATGTATAAACAACAATTAATCTTCAATAACAAATTCAATAACTCATTACTTTGACTTAATAAAATATTGCGATCAATATTCGATCGCACCCTTTAGACATATCAATCATTGTAAATGTGTAAACAACAATTAATCTTCAATACGCAATTCTATAATTCATTACTTTTAAGTAATACAATGTTGCGATAAATATTCGATCGCACGCTTTAGACATGTTAGTCACTGTTAATGTGTGAACAACAATTAAATTTCAATAACACATTACTTTAATTAATACAATGTTGCGATCAATTGTCGATCGTACCCTTTAGACATATCAATCACCCAAAATGTGTAAACAACAATTAATCTTCAATAACCAGTTTAATAATTCAGTAATTTGACTTAATACAATATTCCGATCAATATTCGATCGCACCCTTTAGACATATCAATCACTGTAATTGTGTAAACAACATTTAATCTTCAATAACCAATTAAATAATTCATTACTTTAACTTATTACCATGTAGCAATCAATTGTCAATCGCACAATTTAGACATATCAATCACTGAAAATGGTAAACAACAATTAATCTTCAATATTCAATTCAATAGTTCATTACTTTTACTAAATAGAATGTTTCGATCAATATTCGATCGCACCCTTTAGACATATCAATCACTGTAAATGTGTAAACAACAACTTATCTTCAATACCCAATTCAATAATTCATTTCTTTAACTTAATACAATGTTTCGATCAATTTTCGATCGCACCCTTTAGACATATCAATCACTGTAAATGTGTAAACAACAATTAATCTTCAATAACCAGTTTAATAATTTATTACTTTGACTTAATACAATGTTCCGATCAATATTCGATCGCACCCTTTAGACATATCAATCACTGTAAAAGTGTAAACAACAATTAATCTTCAATAACCAATAAAATAATTCATTACTTCAACTTAATACCTTGTAGCGATCAATTGTCAATCGCACCCTTTAGACATATCAATCACTTATAATGTGTAAACAACAATTAATCTTCAATAACCAATTCAATAGTTCATTACTTTTACTTAATACAATGTTGCGATCAATATTCGATCGCACCCTTTAGACATATCAATCACTGTAAATGTGTAAACAACAATTAATCTTCAATAACCAATTAAATATTCATTACTTTTACTTAATGAAATGTTGCGATCGATTGTCAATCGCACCCTTTAGACATATCAATCACTGTTAATGTGTAAACAATTATTAATATTCAATGCCCAATTCAATAATTCACTACTTTAACTATATACAATAATGCAATCAATTGTGGATCGCACCCTTTAGACATATCAATCACTATAAATGTGTAAACAACAAATAATTGTCAACACCAAATTCAATAATTCATTATTTTAACTTAATACAATGTTGCGATCAATTGTCGATCGCACCCTTTAGACATATCAATCACTGAAAATGTGTAAACAACAATTAATCTTCAATAACCAATTCAATAATTCATTACTTTAACTTAATACAATGTTGCGATAAATATTCGATCGCACCCTTTAGACATATCAATCAATGTTAATGTGTGAACAACAATTAAACGTCAATTACAAATTCAAATTCATTACCTTGACTTAATAAAATGTTGCGATAAATATTCGATCGCACCCTTTAGACATATCAATCACTGTTTATGTTGCGATCAATTGTCAATCGCACCCTTTAGACATATCAATCATTGTAAATGGTAAGCAACAATTAATCTTCAATAACCAATTCAATAATTCATTACTTTGACTTAATAAAATGTTGCAATCAATATTCGATCGCACCCTTTAGACATATCAATCAGTGTAAATGGGTAAACAACAATTAATCTTAAATAACCAATTCAATAATTCATTACTTTGACTTAATACAATGCTGCGATCAATTTTCGATCGCACCCTTTAGACATATCATTCACCGAAAATGTGTAAACAACCATTAAAAATCAATAACCAATTCAATAATTCATTACTTTAACTTAATACAATGTTGCGATTAATTCGCACACTTTAGAAATATCAATCACTGTAAATGTGTAAACAACAATTAATCTTCAATACCAAATTCAATAATTCATCACTTTAACTTAATACAATGTTGCGATCAATTGTCGATCACACCCTTTAGAAATATCAATCACTGAAAATGTGTAAAAAACATTTAATCTTCAATAACCAATTCAGTAATTCATTACTTTAATTCAATAACCAATCAATATTTGGTCGCACCCTTTAGACATATCGATCACTGTAAATGTGTAAACAACAATTAATCTTCAATACCCAATTCAATAATTGATTACTTTAACTTAATACAATGTCGCGATCAATTGTCAATCGCACCCATTAGACATATCATTCACTGAAAATGTGTAAATAACAATTAAACATCAATAACCATTTCAATAATTGATTACTTTAACTAAATACAATTATGCGATTAATTGTCAATCGCACCCTTTAGACAGATCAATCACTGAAAATGTGTAAACAACAATTAACCTTCAATAACCAATTCAATAATTCATTACTTTGACATAATAAAATGTTTTGATCAATTATCGACCATACCCTTTAGACATATCAATCATAGAAAATGTGTAAACTATAATTATTCTTCAATAACCAATTCAATAATTCAGTACTTTGATTTAATACGATGTTGCGATCAATATTCGGTCGCACCCTTTAGACATATCAATCACTGTAAATGTGTAAACAACAATGAATCTTCAATACCCAATTCAATAATTCATCACTTTAACTTAATACAATGTTGCGATCAATTGTCGATCGCACCCTTTAGACATATCAATCACACAGAAAGTGTAAAAAACATTTAATCTTCAATAACTAATTCAATAATTCATTACTTTAGTTGAATACAATGTTACGATTAATTGTCGATCGCACCCTTTAGACATATAAAATACTGAAAATGTGTAAACAACAATTAATATTCTATAACCAATTCAATAATTCATTACTTTGACTTAATACAATGTTGGGATCAATATTCTATCGTACCCATTAGACATATCAATCACTATAAATGTGTAAACAACAATTAATCTTCAATACCCAATTCAATAATTAATTACTTTAACTTAATACAATGTTATTCAATAATTCATTACAATAACCAATTCAATAATTCATTACTTTAACTTCATACAATGTTGCGATAAATATTCGATCGCACCCTTTAGACATATCAATCACTGGTAATGTGTGAACAACAATTAAATGTCAATTACAAATTCCAAATTCATTACCTTGACTTAATAAAATGTTGCGATAAATATTCGATCGCACCCTTTAGACATATTAACCACTGTTAATGTTGCGATCAATTGTAAATCGCACCCTTTAGACATATCAATCACTGTAAATGGGTAAGCAACAATTAATCTTCAATAACCAATTCAATAATTCATTACTTTGACTTAATACAATGTTGCGATCAATATTCGGTCTCACGCTTTAAACATATCAATCACTATAAATGGGTGAACAACAATTAATCTTCATTAACAAATTCAATAATTCATTACCTTGACTTAATAAAATATTGCGATAAATATTCGATCGCACCCTTTAGACATATCAATCACTGTTAATGTGTTAACAACAATTTATCTTCAATACCCAATTCAATAATTCATTACTTTAACCTAATACACTATGGCGATAAATTGTCGATCGCACCCTTTAAACATATCAATCACTGAAAATTTGTAAACAACGATAAATCTTCAATAACAAATTCAATAATTTATTACTTTGGTATAATACAATGTTGCGATCAATAACCGATCGCACCCTTTAGACATATCAATCACTGTAAATGTGTAAACAACAATTAATCTTCAATACCCGATTCAATAAATCATTACTTTAACATATACAATTTTACAATCAATTGTCGTTCACATCCTTTAGATATATCAATTACTAAAAAATGGGTAAACAAAAATGTATCTTCAACATCCAATTCAATAATTCATTACTTTAACTTAATACAATGTTGCGATCAATATTCGATTGCACCCTTTAGACATATTAATCACTGTAAATGTTTAAACAACAATTATTCTTCAATAACCATTTCAATAATTCATTACTTTGACTTAATACAATGTTGCGATCATTATTCGATCACACCTATTAACCATATCAATCACTGTAAATGTGTAAACAACAATTAATCTTCAATAACCAATTTAATAATTCATTACTTTGACTTAATACAATGATGCAATCAATATTCGATCGCACCCTTTAGACATATCAATTAGTGTAAATGGGTAAACAACAATTAATCTTCAATAACCAATTAAATAATTCATTACTTTGACTTAATACAATATTGCGATCAAATTTCGATCGCACGCTTTAGACATATCAATGTCTGGAAATGGGTAAACAACAATTAATCTTCAATAACCAATTCAATAATAATTCATTACTTTGACTTAATACAATGATGCGATCAATTTTCGATCGCACCCTTTAGACATATCATTCATCGAAAATGTGTAAACAACAATTAAACATCAATAACCAATTCAATAATTCATTACTTTAACTTAATACAATGTTGGGATTAATTTTTACCCTTTAGAAATATCAATCACTGAAAATGTGTAAACAACAATTAATATTAAATAACCAAGTCAATAATTCATTACTTTGACGTAATACAATATTGCGATAAATATTTGGTTGCACCCTGTAGAAATATCAATCACTGTAAATGTGTAAACAACAATTAATCTTCAATACCCAATTCAATAATTCATCACTTTAACTTAATACAATGTTGCGATCAATTGTCGATCACACCCTTTAGAAATATCAATCACTGAAAATGTATAAAAAATATTTAATCTTCAATAACCAATTCAGTAATTCATAACTTTGATTTAATACAATGTTGCAATAAATATTTGGTCGCACCCTTTAGACATATCGATCACTGTAAATGTGTAAAAAAAAATTAATCTTCAATACCCAATTCAATAATTGATTACTTTAACTTAATACAATGTCGCGATCAATTGTTGATCGCACCCTTTAGACATATCATTCACTGAAAATGTGTAAATAACAATTAAACATAAATAACCATTTCAATAATTGATTACTTTAACTTAATACAATTATGCTATCAATATTCAATCGCACCCATTAGACATATCAATCACAGAAAATGTGTAAACAACAATTAATCTTCAATAACTAATTCAATAATTCATTACTTTGACTTAATAGAATGTTTTGATCAATTGTCGACCATACCCTTTAGACATATAAATCACAGAAAATGTGTAAACTATAATTATTCTTCAATAACCAATTCAATAATTCAGTACTTTGACTTAATACAATGTTGCGATCAATATTCGGTCGCACCCTTTAGACATATCAATCACTGTAAATGTGTAAACAACAATTAATCTTCAATACCCAATTCAATAATTCATCACTTTAACTTAATACAATGTTGCGATCAATTGTCGATCGCACCCTTTGGACATATCAATCACACAGAAAGTGTAAAAAACATTTTATCTTCAATAACCAATTCAATAATTCATTACTTTAATTGAATTTAATGTTACGATTAATTGTCGATCGCACCCTTTAGACATATAAAATACTTAAAATGTGTAAACAACAATTAATATTCTATAATCAATTCAATAATTCATTACTTTGACTTAATACAATGTTGGGATCAATATTCTATCTTACCCATTAGACATATCAATAACTATAAATGTGTAAACAACAATTAATCTTCAATAACCAATTCAATAATTCATTACTTTAATTGAATACAATGTTACGATTAATTATCGATCGCACTCTTTAGACATATCTATCACTGTAAATTTGTAAACAACAATTAATCTTTAATACCATATTCAATAATTCATTACTTTAACTTAGTACAATATTGCGATCAATTGTCGATCGCACCTTTAAGACATATCAATCACTGAAAATGTATAAACAACAATAAATATACAATAACCAATTTAATTATTCATTTCTTTGACTTAACACAATGTTGCGATAAATTGTCGATCATACCCTTTAGACATATCAATCACTGAAAATGGGTAAACAACAATTAAACTTCAAGACCCAATTCAATAATTCATCACTTTCACTTAATACAATGTTGCGATCAATTGACGATCGCACCCTTTAGACATATCAATCACTTAAAATGTGTAAAAAACATTTAATCTTCAATAACAAATTCAATAATTCATTACTTTAACTTAATACAATGTTGCGATCAATATTTGGTCGCACTCTTTAGACATATCGATAACTGTAAATGTGTAAACAACAATTAATCTTCAATACCCAATTCAATAATTCATCACTTTTACTTAATACAATGTGGCGATCAATTGTCGATCGCACCCTTTAGACAAATCATTCACTTAAAATGTGTAAACAACAATTAAACATCAATAACAAATTCAATAATTCATTACTTTAACTTAATACAATGTTGCGATGAATTCGCACCCTTTAGAAATATCAATCACTGAAAATGTGTAAACAACAATTAATCTTCAATAACCAATTCAATAATTCATTACTTTGATGTAATACAATGTCGCGATAAATATTTGGTCGCACCCTTTAGACATATCAATCATTGTAAATGTGTAAACAACAATTAAACATCAATAACCAATTCAATAATTCATTACTTTAACGTAATACAATGTTGCGATAAATTCGCACCATTTAGAAATATCAATCACAGAAAATGTGTCAACCAACAATTAATCTTCAATAACCAATTCAATAATTCATTACTTTGATGTAATACAATGTTGCGAAAAATATTTGGTCGCACCCTTTAGACATATCAATCACTGTAAATGTGTAAACAACAATTAAACATCAATAACCAATTCAATAATTCATTACTTTAATTTAATACAATGTTGCGATAAATTCGCACCCTTTAGAAATATCAATCACTGAAAATGTGTAAACAACAATTAATCTTCAATAACCAATTCAATAATTCATTACTTTGATGTAATACAATGTTGCGATAAATATTTCGTCGCACCCTTTAGACATATCAATTACAGTAAATGTGTAAACAACAATTAATCTTTAGTACAATAATTCATAACTTTAACTTAATACAATGTTGCGATCAATTGTCGATCACACCCTTTAGAAATATCAATCGATGAAAATGTGTTAAAAATATTTAATCTTCAATAACCAATTCTATAATTCATTACTTTGATTTAATACAATGTTAGGATCAATATTTGGTCGCACCCTTTAGACATATGGATCACTGTAAATGTGTAAACAATAATTAATCTTTAATACCCTATTAAATAATTGAGTACTTTAACTTAATACAATGTCGCGATCAATTGTCGATCGCACCCTTTAGACATATTATTCACTGAAAATGTGTAAACAACAATTAAACATTAATAACCAATTCAATAATTCATTACTTTCACTTAATACAATTATGCGATCAATTGTCGATCGCACCCTTTAGACATATCAATCACTGAAAATGTGTAAACAACAATTAATCTTCAATAACCAATTCAATAATTCATTACTTTGACTTAATACAATATTGTGTTCAATTGTCGACCACACCCTTTAAACATATCAATCACAAAAAATATGTAAACAACAATTAATCTTCAATAACAAATTAAATAATTTAGTACTTTGACTTAATACAATGTTACGATCAATATTCGGTCGCACCCTTCAGATATATCAATCACTGTAAATGTGCAGACAACAATTAATCTTTAAGCCCCCATTCAATAATTCATCACTTTAACTTAATACAATGTTGCGATCAATTGTCGATCGCACTCTTTTGACATATCAATCACACAAAAAGTGTAAAAAACATTTAATCTTCAATAACCAATTCAATAATTCATTACTTTGACTTAATAAAATGTTGCGATAAATATTTGGTCACACCCTTTATACATATCAATCACTAAAAATATGTAAAAAAACAATTAATCTTCAATACCCAATTCAATAATTCATTACTTTAACTAAATACAATGTTGTGATTAATTGTCGATCGCACCCTTTAGACATATAAAATACTGAAAATGTGTAAACAACAATTAATCTTCAATAACAAATTCAATAATTCATTACTTTGACTTAATACAATGTTGCGATCAATATTCTATCATACCCTATAGACATTACAATCACTATAAATGTGTAAACAACAATTAAACTTAATACCCAATTCAATAATTAATTACTTTAACTTAATACAGTGTTGCGATCAATTGTCGATCTCACCTTTTAGACATATCAATCACTGTAAATGTGTAAACAACAATTAATCTTTAATAACCAATTCAATAATTCGTTACATTAACTTTATACAATGTTGCGATCAATATTCGATCACACCCCTTAGACATATCAATCACTACAAATGTGTAAACAACAATTAAATCTTCAATAACCAATTCAATAGTTCATTACTTTAACTTAATACAATGTTGTGGTCAATCTTCGATCGCACCCTTTATACATATCAGTCACTGAAAATGTATAAACAACAATTAAACATCAATAACTAATTCATTTATTCATCACTTTAACTTAATACAGTGTTGCGATCAATTGTCGATTGCATCCTTTAGAAATATCAGTCACTGAAAATGTGTAAACAACAATTAATCTTCAATAACCAATTCAATAATTCATTACTTTAACTTATTACAATGTTGCGATCAATATTCGATTGCACCCTTTAGACACATCAATCATAGAAAATGTGTAAACAACAATTAATCTTGAATAACTAATTCAATAATTCATTACTTTAACTTAATACATTATTGCGATAAATATTCGATTGCACCCTTTAGAGACATCAATCACAGAAAATGTGTAAACAACAATTAATCTTAAATAACAAATTCAATAATTCATTACTTTGAATTTATACAATGATGCGATCAATATTCAATCGCACCCTTTACAAATATCAATCCTTGTAAATGTGTAAACACCATTTCATCTTCAATAACCAATTCAATAATTCATTAATTTGACTGAATACAATGTTCAGTCAATATTCGATCGCACCCTTTAGATATCAATAACTGAAAATGTTTAAACAACAATTAATCTTCAATAACCAATTCAATATTTCATTACTTTGACAAAATACAATGTTGCGATCAATTGTTGATCGCATTCTTTAGATATATCAATCACTCAAAAATGTGTAAACAATAATTAATCTTGAGTAACCAATTCAATAATTCATTACTTCAACTTTATACAATGTTGCGATCAATATTCGATCGCACCCTTTAGACATATCAATCACTGAAAAATGTGTAAACAACAATTACACATCAATAACCAGTTCAATAATTCATTACTTTGACTTACTACAATGTTGCGATCAATATTCGATCACATCCTTAAGACATATCAATCACTTAAAATGTGTACACAACAATTAAACATCTATCACCAATTCAATAATTCATTACTTTAACTTATTACAATGTTGCGATCACATGTCAATCGCACCCTTCAGACATACCAACCACTAAAAATGTGTAAACAACAATTAATCATCAATAACCAATTCAATAATTCAATACTTTGACTTAATACAATTCTGCGATCAATATTCAATCTCACCCTTGAGACATATGAATCATTTTAAAAGTGTAAACAACAATTAATCTTCAATAACCAATTCAATAATTCATTTCTTTGACTTAATACAATGTTGCGATCCATATTCGATCGCACTCTTTAGATATATCAATCACTTTAAATGTGTAAACAACAATTAATCTTCAATAACCATTATAATAATTCATTATTTCGACTTAATATAATGTTGCGATCAATATTCGATCGCATCCTTTAGACATAGCAATCATTTGAAATGTGTAAACAACAATTAAACATCAATAACCAATTCAATAATTCATTACTTTAACTTAATACAACGTTGCAATCAATTTTCGATCGCACCCTTTAGACATACCAATCACTAAAAAAGTGTAAACAACAACTAATCTTCAATAACCAATTCAATAATTCATTACTTTAAATAAGTACAATGATGCGATCAATATTCAAGCGCACCATTTAGATATATCAATTAATAAAAATGTGTAAATAGCAATTACTCTTCAATAGCCAAATCAATAATTCATTACTTTCACTTAATACAATGTTTCGATCAATATTCGATCGCACTCTTTAAATATATCAATCACTTTAAATGCGTAAACAACAATTAGTCTTCAATACACAATTCAATAATTTATTACTTTAACTTAATACAATGTTGCGATCAATAGTCGATCGCACCCTTTAAAGATATCAATCACTGAAAATGTATAAACATCTTCAATAACCAATTTAATAATTCACTACTTTGACTTAATACAATGTTGCGATCAATATTCGATCGCACCTTTAGACATATTAATCAGTGTAAATGTGTAAACAGCAATTAATCTTCAATAACCAATTCAATAATTCATTACTTTGACTTAATACAATGTTGCGATCAATATTCAATTGCACCCTTTTGACATATGAACCACTGTAAATGTGTAAACATCAATTAATCTTCAATAACCAATTCAATAATTCATTTCTTTGTCTTAACACAATTTTTCGATCAATATTCGATCGCACTTTTTAGATATATCAATCACTTAAAATGTGTAAACAAAAATTTATCTTTAATAACCAATTCAATAATTCATTACTTTGAATTAATACAATGTTGCGATCAAAATTTTATCGCACCCTTTAGACATATCAATCAATGAAAATGTGTAAACAACAATTAATCTTCAATAACCAATTCAACAATTCATTATTTTCACTTAATACAATGTTACGATCAATTTTGATCACACCCTTTAGATATATCAATCACAGAAAATGTGTAAACAACAATTAAACATCAATAACGGATTCAATAATTCATTACTTTAACTTATTACAATGTTGCGATCAATTGTCGATCACACCCTTTAGACATATCAATCTCTGAAAATGTGTAAACAATAATTAAACATCAATAACGGATTCAATAATTCATTACTTTGACTAAATACAATGTTGCCATCAAAATTCAATCGCACTTTTTAGACATATCAACCACTGTACGTGTGTAAACAACAATTAATCTTCAATAATTCATTTCTTTGACTTAATACAATGGTGCGATCAATATTTAATCACACAATTTAGGCATATCAATTAATGAAAATGTGTAAATAGCAATTACTCTTCAATAACCAATTCAATAATTCATTACTTTAACTTAATACAACAGTGCGATCAATTGTCGATCGCACCCTTTTGACATATCAATCAATAAAAAAGAGTAAACAACAATTAATCTTCAATAACCAATTCAATAATTTACGACTTTGACTTAATACATTGTTGCTATCAATATTCAATCGCACCTTTTAGATATATCAATCAGTGTAAATGTGTAAACAACAATTAATTATCAATAACCAATTCAATAATTCAATACTTTGACTTAATACAATGTTGCGATCAATATTCGATCGCACCATTTAGACATAACTATCACTAAAAATGTGTAGACAACAATTAATCTTCAATAACCAATTCAATAATTCATTACTTTGACTTAATACAATGTTGCGATCAATATTCAATTGCACCCTTAAGAAATATTAATCACTGTAAATGTGTAAACAACAATTAATCTTCAATACCCAATTCAATAATTCATTACTTTAACTTAGTACAATGTTGCGATCAATTGTCGATGGCACCCTTAGGACATATCTATCATAGAAAATTTGTAAACAATAATTGATCTTCAATTACCAATTCAATATTCCATTACTTTAACTTAATACAATGTTGCGATCAATTGTCGATCGCATCCTTTAGACATATCAATCACTGAAAATATGTAAAAAACAATTAATCTTCAATACTAATTCAACAATTCATTAATTTGACTTAATACAATGTTGCGATCAATATTCGATTGCACCCTTTAGACATATCAATCACTATAAATGTGTAACAACAATTAATCTTCAATAACCGATTCAATAATTCATTACTTTAACTTAATACAATGTTGCGATCAATATTCGATCACACCCTTTAGACATATCAATCACTGTAAATAGGTAAACAACATTAAATTTTCAATAAGAAATTCCATAATTCATTAGTTTGACTTAATACAATGTTGCTATCAATATTCAATCGCACCCTTTAGACATATCAATCACTGAAAATGTGTAAACAACAAATTAACAATAATAACCAATTCAATAATTCGTTACTTTAACTTAATACAATGTTGTGATCAATTGTCGATCGCAACCTTTAGCCATATCTATCATTGTAAATGTGTAAAAAACAATTAATCTTCAATAACTAATTCAGTAATTCATTACTTTAACATAATACAATGTTACGATCAAAATTCGGTCACACCCTTTAGAAATATCAATCACTGTAAATGTGTAAACAACAATAAATTTTCAATTACAAATTCAATAATTCATTACTTTCACTTAATACAATGTTGCAATCAATATTCAATCGCACCCTTTAGACATATCAATCATTGAAAATGTGTAAACAACAATTTAACCTTAATAACCAATTCAATAATCCATTACTTTAACTTAATACAATGTTGCGATCAATTGTCGATCGCATCCTTTAGACATATCAATCACTGAAAAAGTGTAAACAGCAATTAATATTCAATAACCAATTCAATAATTCATTACTTTGACTTTATACAATATTGCGATCAATATTCGATTGCACCCTTTAGACATTTCAATCACTGTAAATGTGTAAAAAACAATTAATCTTCAATAACAAATTCATTAATTCATTACTAGAACTTAATACAACGTTGCGATCAATATTCGATCACACCCTTTAGACATATCAATCACTGAAAATGTGTAAACAAAAATTAAAAATCAATAATCAATTCAATAATTCATTACTCTAACTTAGTACAATATTGCGATCAATTGTCAATCGCACCCTTTAGACATATAAGTCACTGAAAATGTGTAATCAACAATTAATCTTCAGTAACCAATTCAATAATTTATTACATTGACTTAATACAATGTTGCGATCAATATTCGATCGTATTCTTTAGACATATCAATCAGTGTAAACATGTAAACAACAATTAATCTTCAATACCCAATTCAATAATTCATTACTTTAACTTAGTACAATGTTGCGTTGAATTGTCGATGGCACCCTTTAGACATATGAATCACAAAAAATGTTTAAACAACAATTAATCTTCAAATACCAATTCAATAATTCATTACTTTAACTTAATACAATATTGCGATCAATTGTCGATCTCATCCTTTAGACATACCAATCACCCAAAATGTGTAAACAACAATTAATCTTCAATAACCAATTCAACAATTCATTACTTTGACTTAATACAATGTTGCAATCAATATTCGATTGCACCCTTTAGACATATGAATCACTGTAAATGGGTAAACAACAATTAATCTCCAATAACCAATTCAATAATTCATTACTTTGACATAATACAATGTTGCGATTAATATTCAATCGCAGCCTTTAGATATATCAATCAAGGAAAATGTTTAAACAACAATTGAACACCAATAACCAATTCAATAATTCGTTACTTTAACTTAGTACAATGTTGCGATCAATTGTCGATTGCACCCTTTAGACATATCAATCATTGTAAATGTGTAAAAAACAATGAATGTTCAATAATTCATTACTTTATCTTAATACAATGTTGGGAACTATTATCGATTGCACCCTTTAGACATTTCAATCAGTAAAAACGTGTTTACAACAATAAATCTTCAATAACCATTTCAAAAATTCATTAATTTAACTTAACACAATGTTGCGATCAATTGTCGATCGCACCCTTTAGTCATATCAATCACTGTAAATGTGTAAACAACAATTAATCTTCAATAACCAATTCAATTATTCATTACTTTAATTTTATACAATGTTGCGATCAAAATTCGATCGCACCCTTAAGACATATCAATCACTGAAAATGTGTTAACCAAAATTAAATATCAATAACCAATTCAATAATTCATTACTTTAACTTAATACAATGTTGCGATCAACTGTCAATAGCACCCTTTAGACATATCAGTCACTGAAAATGTGTAAATAATAGTTAATCTTCAATAACCAATTCAACAATTCATTACATTGACTTAATACAATATTGCGATCAATATTCGATCGGACCCTTTAGAAATATCAATCACTGCAAATGTGTAAACAACTATTAATCTTCAATACCCAATTCAATAATTCATTACTTTGACTTAATACAATGTTGCGATTAATATTCGATCCCACCCTTTAGACATATTAATCACTGAGAATGTGTAAACAACAATTAATCTTCAATAACCAATTTAATAATTCATTACCTTGACTTAATACAATGGTGCGATCAATTGTCGATCGAACCCTTTAGACATATCAATCAGTAAAAATGTGTAAACAACAATTAATCTTCAATAAAAAATTTAATAATTCATTACTTTCACTTAATACAATGTTGCGATCAATTGTCGATCGCACCCTTTAGATATATCAATCATTGGAAATATGCAAACAACAAGTAAACATCAATAACCAATTCAATAATTTATTACTTTTAAACAACGATTAATATTCAATAACAATTTCAATAATTCATTACTTTGACTTAATACAATGTTGCGATCAATATTCGATCGCACCCTTTAGACATATCAATCACTGAAAATGTGTAAAAAATAATTAATCTTCAATAACTAATTCAATAATTCGTTACTTTAACTTAATACAATGTTGCGATCAATTGTTGATCGCACCCACTAGACATATCAATAACTGGAAATATGTAAACAACAATTAAACATCAATAACCCATTCAATTATTTATTACTTTAACTTAATACAATGTTGCGATCAATTGTCGATCGCACCCTTTAGACATATCAATCACCCAAAATGTATAAACACAAGTAATCTTCAATAATCAATTCAATAATTCATTACTTTATTTAAATACAATGTTGTGATCTATACTCGATCGCACCATTTAGACATATCAATCACTCTAAATGTGTAAACAAGTAAACTTCAATACCCTATTCAATAACTCATTACATTAACTTAATACAATGTTGCGATCAATTGTCGATCGCACCCTTTAGACATATCAATCACTCAAAATGTGATAACAACAATTTATCTTTAATAACAAATTCAATAATTCTTTACTTTGACTTAATACAATGTTGCGATCAATATTCGATCGCACCCTTTAGACATATAAATCAATGTAAATTGGTAAACAACAATTACTCTTCAGTAACCAATTCAATAATTCATTACTTTGACTTAATTCAATGTTGCGATCAATATTTGATCGCACCCTTTAGACATATAAATCACTGTAAATGTGTAAATAACAATTAATCTTCAAAACCCAATAAAATAATTCATTACTTTTACGTAATACAATGTTGTGATCAATATTCGATCGCACCCTTTAGACATATAAATCACTGTAAATCGGTAAACAGCAATTAATCTTCAATAACCAAATCAATAATTCATTACTTTGACATAATACAATATTGTGATCAATATTCGATCACACCATTTAGACATATCAATCACTCTAAATGGGTAAACAACGATTAATCTTCAATAAAAAATTCAATAATTCATTACTTTGACTTAATACAAAGTTGCGATCAATATTCGATCGCACCCTTTAGACATATCAATTCCTGAAAATTTGTAAACAATAATTAAACATCAATAACAAATTCAATAATTCATAACTTTAAATTAATACAATGTTGCGATCAATTGTTGATTGCACCCCTTTATACATATCAATCACAGAAAATGTGTAAACAACAATTAATCTTCAATAACTAATTAAATAATTCATTACTTTAACTTAATATAATGTTGCAATCAATTGTCGATCGCACCCATTAGACATATCAATCACTGAAAATGTGAAAACAACAATTAAACATCAATAACCAATTCTATAATTATTTACTTTAACTTAATACAATGTTGTGATCAATTTTCGATCGCACCCTTAGACATATCAATCACTCCAAATATAGTAACAACAATTTATCTTCAATAACAAATTTAATAATTCATTACTTTGACTGAATACAATGTTGCGATCAATATTTAATCACACGCTTTAGACATATCAATCACTGTAAATGGGTAAACAACAATTAATCTTCACTAATCAATTCAATAATTTATTACTTTGACTTAATACAATGTTGCGATCAATATTCGATCGCACTCTTTAGACTTTTTAATCACTGTAAATGGGTAAACAACGATAAATCTTCAATAACAAATTCAATAATTCATTACTTTGATATAATACAATGTTGCAATCAATATTCGATCGCACCCTTTAGACATATCAATCACTGTAAATGTGTAAACAACAATTAATCTTCAATACCCGATTCAATAAATCATTACTTTAACTTAATACAATAATTTGATTAATTGTCGATCGCATTCTTTAGACATATCAATCACTGAAAAATGTGTAAACAACAATTTATCTTCAATATCTATTTCCATATTTCATCACTTTAACTTAATACAATGTTGCGATCAATTATCGATCGCACCCTTTAGACATATCCATCACTGAAAATGTGTAAACAACAATTAATCTTCAGTAACAAATTAAATCATTCATTACTTGGACTTAATAAAATATTGCAATCAATTGTCAATTGCACCCTTTAGACATATCAATCACTGTAAATGTGTAAACAACAATTAATCTTCAATACCCAATTCAATAATTCATTACTTTAACTAAATACAATAATGCGATCAATTGTGGATCGCACCCTTTAGACATATCAATCATTGTAAATGTGTAAACAACAATTAATCTTCAATACCCAATTCAATAATTCATGATTTTTACTAAATACAATGTTGTGATCTATATTCGATCGCACCCTTTAGACATATCAATTACTGTAAATGTGTAAACAACAATTAATCTTCAATACACAATTCCATAATTCATTACTTTGACTTAATACGATGTTGCGATCAAATGTTGATCACACCCTTTAGACTTATCAATCACTAAAAATGTATGAACAACAGTTAATCTTCAATAACCAATTCAATAACTCATTACTTTGACTTAATACAATGTTGCGATCAAATGTCGATCGCACCCTTTAGACAAATAAATCACTGAAAATTTGTAAACAACAATTAAACATCAATAAACAATTCAATAATTCATAAATTTAACTTAATACAATGTTGCGATCAATTGTCTATCGCTCCCTTTAGACATATCAATCACTGAAAATGGGTAAACAACAATTAATCTTCATTAACGAATTAAATATTCATTAATTTAATTTAATAAAATGTTGCGATCAATTTTCGATCGCACCCTTTAGACATATCAATCACTGTAAATGTGTAAACAACAATTAATCTTCAATAACCAATTCAATAATTCAATACTTTGATACAATGTTGCGATCAATATTCGATCGCACCCTTTAGACATATCTATCACTTAAAATGTGTAAACAACAATTAATCTTCAATAACCAATTCAATAATTCATTACTTTGACTTAATACAATGTTGCGATCAATATTCAATCGCACCTTTTAGACATATTTATCACTGTAAATATGTAAACAACAATTAACGTTCAATAACCAATTCAATACTTCATTACTTTGACTTTATACAATGTTGAGATCAATATTCATTCGCACCTTTTAGACATATCAATCACCGTAATTGTGTAAACAACAATTAATCTTCCAAAACCAATTCAATAATTAATTTCTTTGACTTAATGCAATGTTGCGATCAATATTCAATCGCACCATTTAGACATATCAATCAATAAAAATGTGTAAAAAGCAATTGCTCTTCAATAACTAATTTAATAATTTATTACTTTAACTGAATACAACGTTGCGATCAATTGTCGATCGCACTCTTTAGACATATCAATCACTAAAAAAGTGTAAACAACAATTAGTCTTCAATAACCAATTCAATAATTCTTTACTTTAACTTAGTACAATGTTGCGATCAATATTCAATCACACCATTTAGACATATCAATCACTGAAAATGTGTAAACAATACATAATCTTCAATAACCAATTCAATTATTCATTTCTTTGACTTAATAAATTGTTGCGATCCATATTCGATCGCACCATTTAAATATATCAATCACTGTAAATCTGTAATAACAATTAATCTTCAATACCCGATTCAATATTTCATTACTTTAACTTAGTACAATGTTTCGATCAATTGTCGATGGCGCCCTTTAGACATATCAATCACTCTAAATGGGTAAACAACAATTAATCTTCAACAACCAATTCAATAATTCAATACTTTGACTTAATACAATGTTGAGATCAAATTTGATCGCACCCTTTAGACTTATCATTCACTGTAAATGTGTAAACAACAATTAATCGTCAATAACCGATTCAATAATTCATTACATTGACTTTATATAATGTTGCGATCAATATTCGATCGCACCCTTTAGACATATTAATCACTGTAAATGTTTTAATAAAGTTTAATCTTTAATACCGAATTTAATAATTCATTACTTTAACTAAATACAATGTTGCAATCAATTGTCGATAGACCACGTTATACATATATTGAAAATGTGTAAACAACAATTAAACATCAATAACCAACTCCACAATTCATTACTTTAAATTAATACAATGTTTCGATCAATTGTCGATCGCACCGTTTAGACATATCAATCACTAAAAATGTGTAAACAATAATTAAACATCAATAAACAATTCAATAATTCATTACTTTAACTTAATCCAATGTTTTGATCAATTGTCGATCCCACCGTTTAGACATATCAATCACTGAAAATGTGTAGCCAACAATTGATCTTCAATAACCAATTCAATAATTCATTACTTAGACTTTATACAATGTTGCGATCAATATTCTGTCGCACCCTTTAGACATATCAATCACTGTAAATGTGTAAACAACAACTAATCTTCAATACCCAATTCAATAATTCATTACTTTAACTCAACACAATGTTGCGATAATATTAAATAGCACCCTTTAGACATATCAATCACTGAAAATGTGTAAACAACAATAAATCTTCAATTACTAATTCAGTAATTCCTTTATTTAACTTAATACAATGTTGCGATAAATTGTCGATCGCACCCTTGAGACATAACAATCTCTGAAAATGTGTAAACAATAATTAAAAATCAACAACCAATTCAACAATTCATTACTTTAACATAATACAATGTTGCGATCAATTGTCGATTGCACCATTTAGACATATCAATCACTAAAAATGTGTTAACAACAATAAATCTTCATTAACCAATTCAATAATTTATTACATTGACTAAATATAATGTTGCTATCAATATTCGATTGCACCCTTTAGACATATCAATCTTTGTAAATGTGTAAGCAACAATTATTCTTCAATAACCGATTCAATAATTCATTACGTTGACATTATACAATGTTGCGATCAATATTCGATCGCACCTTTTAGACATATCAATCACTGTAATTGTGTAAACAACAATTAATCTTCAATACCCAATTCAATAATTCATTTTTTAACTAAATACAATGTTGCGATCAATTGTCGATCGCACCCTTTAGACATATCAATCACTGAAAATTTGTAAACAACAAATAAACATCAATAACCAATTCAATAATTCGTTACTTTAACTTAATACAATGTTTCGTTGATATGTCGATTGCACCCTTTAGACATATCAATCACTGAAAATGTATAAGAAACAATTAATCTTCAATAACCAATTCAATAATTCATTACATTGACTTATTACAATATTGCAATTAATATTCGATGCACCCTTCAAATATATTAATCACTGTAAATGTGTAAAAAACCATTAATCTTAAATACCCAATTCAATAATTCATTACTTTAACTTAGTACAATGTTGCGATCCATTGTCGATTGCACCTTTTAGACATATCTATCACAGAAAATGTGTAAAGAAAAATTAATCTTCAATTACCAATTCAATAACACATTACTTTAACTTAATACAATGTTGCGATCAATTGTCGATCGCATCCTTTAGAGATATCAATCACTGAAATTGTGTAAACAACAATTTATCTTCAATTACCAATTCAACAATTCATTACTTTGACTTAATACAATCTTGCGATCAATATTCCATTGCACCCTTTAGACATATTAATCACTGTAAATGTGTAAACAACAATTAATCTTCAATAACCAATTCATTAATTCATTACTTTGACTTTATACAATGTTGCTATCAATATTCGATCACACCCTTTGGACATATCAATCACTCTAAATGTGTAAACAACAATAAATTTTCAATAACAAATTCCATAATTCATTTCTTTGACTTAATACAATGTTGCGATCAATATTCAATCGCACCCTTTAGACATATCAATCACTAAAAATGTGTAAACAACAATTAAACACTAATAACCAATTCAATAATTTATAACTTTAACTTAATAAAATGTTGCGATCAATTGTCGATCGCACCCTTTAGACATATCAATCGCTGTAAATGTGTAAACAATAATTAATCTTCAATAACCAATTCAATAATTCTTTACTTTAACTTAATACAATGTCGCGATCAATATTCGATCACACCCTTTAGACATATCAATCACTGTAAATGTGTAAACAACAATAAACTTCAATAACAAATTCAATAATTCATTACTTTGACTTTACACAATGTTGCGATAAATATTAAATCGCACCATTTAGACATATCAATCACTGAAAAACTGTAAACAACAATCAATCTTCAATTTCTAATTCAATTATTCATTTCTTTTATTTAATACAATGTTGTGATCAATTGTCAATCGCACCCTTGAGACATAATAATCTCTGAAAATGTGTAAAAAATAATTAAACATCAACAACCAATTCAATAATTCATTACTTTTACTTAATACAATGTTGCGATCAATTGTCGATTGCACCCTTTAGACATATCAATCACTAAAAATGTGTTAACAACAATAAATCTTCAATAACAAATTCAATAATTCATTACTTTAACTAAATACAATGTTGCAATCAATATTCGATCGCACCCTTTAGACATATCTATCACTGTAAATGTGTAAACAAAAATTATTCTTCAATAAACGATTCAATAATTCATTACATTGACTTTATACAATGTTGCGATCCATATTCGATCGCACCCTTTAGACATATCAATCACTGTAAATGTGTAAATAACAATTAATCTTCAATACCCAATTCAACTTTAACTAAATCCAATGTTGCAATCAATTGTCGATCGCACCCTTTAGACATATCAATCACTGAAAATTTGTAAACAACAAATAAACATCAATAACCAATTCAATAATTCGTTACTTTAACTTAATACAATGTTTCGTTGATATGTCGATTGCACCCTTTAGACATATCAATCACTGAAAATGTATAAGCAACAATTAATCTTCAAAAACCAATTCAATAATTCATTTCATTGACTTAATACAATGTTGCAATCAATATTCGATTGCACCCTTTAGACATATTAATCACTGTAAATGTGTAAACAACAATTAATCTTCAATACCCAATTCAATAATTCATTACTTTAATTTAGTACAATGTTGCGATCAATTATCGATGACACGCTTTAGACATATCTATCATAGAAAATTTGTAAACAATAATTGATCTTCAATTACCAATTCAATAATCCATTACTTTAACTTAATACAATGTTGCGATCAATTGTCGATCGCATCGTTTAGACATATCAATCACAGAAAATGTGTAAACAACAATTAATCTTCAATAACCAATTCAACAATTCGTTAATTTGACTTAATACAATGTTGCGATCAATATTCGATTGCACCCTTTCGACCTATCAATCACTATAAATGTGTAACAATAATTAATCTTCAATAACCGATTCAATAATTCATTACTTTAACTTGTTACAATGTTGCGATCAATATTCGATCACACCCTTTAGACATATCAATCACTGTAAATGTGTAAACAACAATAAATATTCAATAAGAAATTCCATAATTCATTACTTTTACTTAATACAATGTTGCGATCAATATTCAATCGCACCCTTTAGACATATCAATCACTGAAAATGTGTAAACAACAATTAAACACTAATAACCAATTCAATAATTCATTACTTTAACTTAATACAATGTTGCGATCAATTGTCGATCGCACCCTTTAGACATATCTATCACTGTAAAAAATAATTAATCTTCAATAACTAATTCAATAATTTATTACTTTAACTAAATACAATGTTACGATCAAAATTCAGTCAAACCCTTTAGAAATATCAATCACTGTAAATGTGTAAACAACAATAAATTTTCAATAACAAATTAAATAATTCATTACTTTCACTTAATACAATGTTGCAGTCAATATTCAATCGCATCCTTTTAACATATCAATCACTGAAAATGTGTAAACGACAATTAAACACTAATAACCAATTCAATAATTGATTACTTTAACTAAGTACAATGTTGCGGTCAATTGTCGATGGCACCCTTTAGACATATCTATCACAGAAAATGTGTAAACAACAATTAATCTTCAATTACCAATTCAATAATCCATTACTTTAACTTAATACAATGTTGCGATCAATTGTCGATCGCATCCTTTAGACTTATCAATCACTGAAAAAGTGTAAAAAAACAATTAATCTTCAATTACCAATGCAATAATTAATTACTTTAACTTAATACAATGTTGCGATCAATATTTGATCACACAATTTAGACATATCAATAACTTTAAATGTGTAAACAACAATTAATTTTCAATAACCAATTCAATAATTCATTACTTTGACTTAACACAATGTTGCGATCAATATTTAATCGCACCGTTTAGATATATCAATCACTGTAAATGTGTAAACAACAATTAATTTTCAATAGCAAATTCATTAAGTCATTACTTGAACTTAATACAACGTTGCGATCAATATTTAATCACACCCTTTAGACATATCAATCACTGAAAATGTGTAAACAAAAATTAAACATCAATAATCAATTCAATAATTCATTACTCTAACTTAATACAATATTGTGATCAATTGTCAATCGCACCCTTTAGACATATCAGTCACTGAAAATGTGTAAACAACAATTAATCTTTAGTAACCAATTTAATAATTTATTACATTGACTTAATACAATGTTGCGATCAATATTCGATCGCACTCTTTAGACATATCAATCAGTGTAAACGTGTAAACAACAATTAATCTTCAATACCCAATACAATAATTCATTACTTTAACTTAGTACAATGTTGCGTTGAATTGTCGATGGCACCCTTTAGACATATGAATCACAGGAAATGTGTAAACAACAATTAATCTTCAACTACCAATTCAATAATTCATTACTTTAACTTAATACAATGTTGCGATCAATTGTCGATCTCATCCCTTAGACATACCATTCACCCAAAATGTGTAAACAACAATTAATCTTCAATAACCAATTCAACAATTCATTGCTTTGACTTAATACAATGTTGCAATCAATATTCGATTGCACCCTTTAGACATATGAATCACTGTAAATGGGTAAACATCAATTAATCTTCAATAACCAATTCAATAATTCATTACTTTAACTTAATACAATGTTGCGATCAATATTCGATCGCACCCTTTAGACATATCAATCACTGTAAATGTGTAAACAACAATTAATTTTCAATAACCAATTCAATAATTCATTACTTTGACTTAATACAATGTTGCGATTAATATTCAATCAAGGAAAATGTTTAAACAACAATTAAACACCAATAACCAATTCAATAATTCATTACTTTAACTTAGTACAATATTGCGATCAATTGTCGATTGCACCCTTTAGACATATCAATCACTGTAAATGTGTAAAAAACAATTAATCTTCAATAACCAATTGAATAATTCATTACTTTATCTTAATACAATGTATTGATCTATTGTCGATTGTATCCGTTAGACATATCAATCACTAAAAATGTGTTTACAACAATTAATCTTCAATAACCATTTCAAAAATTCATTAATTTAACTTAATACAATGTTGCGATCAATTGTCGATCGCACCCTTTAAACATATCAATCACCCAAAATGTGTAAGACAATTAATCTTCAATAATCAATTCAATAATTCTTTACTTTATTTTAATACAATGTTGTGATCTAAACTCGATCGCACCATTAAGACCTATCAATCACTCTAAATGTGTAAACAACAAGTAAATTTCAATACCCTATTAAATAACTCATTACATTAACTTAATACAATGTTGTGATAAATTGTCGATCGCACCCTTTAGACATATCAATCCCTCAAAATGTGATAACGACAATTTATCTTTAATAACCAATTCAATAATTCTTTACTTTGACTTAATACAATGTTGTGATCAATATTTGATCGCACCCTTCAAACATATAAATCAATGTAAATTGGTAAACAACAATTACTCTTCAATAATCAATTCAATAATTCATTACTTTGACTTAATACAATGTTGCGATCAATATTCGATCGCACCCTTTAGACATATCAATCACTGTAAATATGTAAACAACAATTAATCTTCAAAACCCAATATAATAATTCATTACTTTTACGTAATACAATGTTGTGATCAATATTCGATCGCACCCTTTAGACATATAAATCATTGTAAATCGGTAAACAGCAATTAATCTTCAATAACCAAATCAATAATTCAATACTTTGACTTAATAAAATATTGTGATCAATATTCGATCACACCCTTTAGACATATCAATCACTATAAAGGGGTAAACAACGATTAATCTTCAATAACAAATTCAATATTTAATTAATTTGACTTAATACAAAGTTGCGATCAATATTCGATCGCACCCTTTTGACATTTCAATCACTGAAAATTTGTAAACAATAATTTATCTTTAATAACCAATTCAGTAATTCATTACTTTAACTTAATACAATGTTGCGATCAGTTGTCGATCACACCCTTTAGACATATCAATCACTGAAAATGTGTAAATGACAAATAAACATCAATAAGAAATTCAATAATTCATAACTTTAAGTTAATACAATGTTGCGATCAATTGTTGATTGCACCCTTTAGACATATCAATCACAGAAAATGTGTAAACAACAATTAATCTTCAATACTAATTAAATAATTCATTACTTTAACTTAATACAATGTTGCAATCAATTGTCGATCGCACCCATTAGACATATCAATCACTGAAAATGTGAAAACAACAATTAAACATCAATAACCAATTCTATAATTCATTACTTTAACTTAATACAATGTTGCGATCAATTTTCGATCGCACCCTTAGACATATCAATCACTCCAAATATGGTAACAACAATTTATCTTCAATAAAAAATTCAATAATTCATTACTTTGACTGAATACAATGTTGCGATCAATATTTGATCACACGCTTTAGACATATCAATCACTGTAAATGGGTAAACAACAATTAATCTTCACTAATCAATTCAATAATTTATTACTTTGACTTAATACAATGTTGCGATCAATATTCGATCGCACCCTTTAAACTTTTCAATCACTGTAAATGGGTAAACAACTATAAATCTTCAATAAGAAATTCAATAATTCATTACTTTGATATAAGACAATGTTGCGATCAATATTCGATCGTACCCTTTAGACATATCAATCACTATAAATGTGTAAACAACAATTAATCTTCAAAACCCGATTCAATAAATCATTACTTTAACTTATACAATTTTGCGATTAATTGTCGATCGCATCCTTTAGACATATCAATCACTGAAAAATGTGTAAACAACAATTTATCTTCAATATCTAATTCCATAATTCATCACTTTAACTTAATACAATATTGCGATCAATTGTCGCTCGCACCCTTTAGACATATCAATCACTGAAAATGTTTAAACAATAATTAATCTTCAATTACCAATTCAATAGCTCATTAAATGTCGATCGCACCCTTTAGATTTATCAATCACTAAAAATGTATAAACAACAATTAATCTTAAATAACCAATTCTATAGCTCATTACTTTGACTTAATACAATGTTGCGATCAATATTCGTTCGCACCCTTTAGACATATCAATCATTGTAAATATGTAAACAATAATTAATCTTCAATACCCAATTCAATAATTCATTACATTGACTAAATACAATGTTGTGATCAATAATCGATCGCACCCTTTAGACATATCAATCACTGTAAATGTGTAAACAACAATTAATCTTCAATAACCTGTTTAATAATTCATTAATTTGATTTAATACAATGTTCTGAATCAATATTCGATCGCACCCTTTAGACATATCAATCACTGTAAATGTGTAAACAACAATTAATCTTCAATAACCAATTAAATATTTCATTACTTTAACTTATTACCATGTAGCCATCAATTGTCAATCGCACCCTTTAGACATATCAATCATGGAAAATGGTAAACAACAATTAATCTTCGATATTCAATTCAATAGTTCATTACTTTTACTTAATACAATGTTGCGATTAATATTCGATCGCACCAATTTGACATATCAATCACAGTAAATGTGTAAACAACAATTCACCTTCAATACCCAATTCAATAATTCATTACTTTAACTTAATACAATATTTCAATCAATTGTCAATCTCACCCTTTAGACATATCAAATCACTGAAAATGTGTAAACAACAATTAATCTTCAATACCAATTCAATAATTCATTACTTTAACTTAATACAATGTTGCGATCAAATGTCGATCGCACCCTTTAGACATATCAATCACTGAAAATTTGTAAACAACAATTAAACATCAATAAAAAATTCAATAATTAATAAATTTAACTTAATACAATGTTGCGATCAATTGTCGATCGCTCCCTTTAGACATATCAATCACTGAAAATGTGTAAACAACAATAAATCTTCAACAACGAATTAAATATTCATTAATTTAACTTAATAAAATGTTGCGATCAATTGTCTATCGCACCCTTTAGACATATCAATCACTGTAAATGTGTTAACAACAATTAATCTTCAATACCCAATTCAATAATTCATTACTTTAACTTAATACAATAATACGATCAATTGTCGATCGCACCCTTTAGACATATCAATCACTGTAAATGTATAAACAACAACTAATCGTCAACCCCGAATTAAATAATTCATTACTTTAACTTATCACAATGTTGCGATCAATTGTCAATCGCACCCTTTAGACATAGCAATCACTGAAAATGTGTAAACAAAAATTAATCATCAATAACCAATTCAATAATTCATTACTTTAACTTAATACAATGTTGCGATAAATATTCGATCGCACCCTTTAGACATATCAATCACTATAATTGTATGAAATACATTAAAACTTCAATAACCAATTCAATAACACATTACTTTAGCTTAATACAATGTTGCGATAAATATTTGATCGCACCCTTTAGACATATCAATCACTATAATTGTATGAACAACATTAAAACTTCAATAACCAATTCAATAACACATTACTTTAGCTTAATACAATGTTGCGATCAATTGTCGATCACACCCTTTAGACATATCAATCACTCAAAATGTGTAAACAACAATTAATCTTCAATAACCTGTTCACTAATTCATTACTTTGACTAAATACAATGTTACAATCAATATTCGATCGCACCCTTTAGACATATCAATCACTGTAAATGGGTAAACAACAGTTAATGTTCAATAACCAATTCAATAATTCATTACTTTGACCTAATACAATGTTGCGATCAATATTCGGTCTCACGCTTTAGAAATATCAATCACTGTAAATGGGTAAACAACAATTAATCTTCAGTAAAAAAATTCAATAACTCATTACTTTGACTAAATAAAACGTTGCGATCAATATTCGATCGCACCGTTTAGACATATCAATCACTGTAAATGTGTAAACAACAATTTACCTTCAATACCCAATTCAATAATTTATTACTTTAACTTAATACAGTATTTCGATCAATTGTCGATCGCACCCTTTAGACATATGAATCACTGAAAATGTGTAAACAACAATTAATCTTCAAAACCAATTCAATAATTCATTACTTTAACTTAATACAATGTTACGATCAATTGTCGATCGCACCCTTTAGACATATCAATCACTGAAAATTTGTAAACAACAATTAAACATCAATAACCAATTAAATAAGTCATAAATTTAACTAAATACAATGTTGCGATCAATTGTCGATCGCTCCCTTTAGACATATCAATCACTGAAAATGTGTAAACAACAATTAATCTTCAATAACCAATTAAATATTCATTACATTAACTTAATAAAATATTGCGATCGATTGTCGATCGCACCCTTTAATCATATCAATCACTGTTAAAGTGTAAACAATTATTAATCTTCAATGCCCAATTCAATAATTCACTACTTTAACTAGATACATTAATGCAATAAATTGTCGATCGCACCTTTTAGACATATCAATCACTTTAAATGTGTAAACAACAAATAATCGTCAACACCAAATTCAATAATTCATTACATGAACTTAATACAATGTTATTCAATAATTCATTACTTTAACTTAATACAATGTTGTGATAAATTGTCGATCGCACCCTTTAGACATATCAATCACTGAAAATGTGTAAACAACAATTAATCTTCAATAACCAATTCAATAATTCATTACTTTAACTTAATACTATGTTGCGATAAATATTCGATCGCACCCTTTAGACATATCAATCAGTGTAAATGTGTGAACAACAATTAAATGTCAATAACTAATTCAATAACACATTACTTTTACTTAATACAATGTTGCGGTCAATTGTCGATCGCACCCTTCAGACATATCAATCACCCAAAATGTGTAAACAACAATTAATCTTCAATAACTAGTTTAAAAATTCAATAATTTGACTTAATATAGTGTTCCGATCAATATTCGATCGCACCCTTTAGACATATCATTCACTGTAAATGTGTAAACAACAATTAATCTTCAATAACCAATTTAATAATTCATTACTATAACTTTATACCATGTAGCGATCAATTGTCAATCGCACCCTTTAGACATATCAATCACTGAAAATGGTAAACAACAATTAATCTTCAATATTCAATTCAATAGTTCATTACTTTTACTTAATACAATGTTGCGATCAATATTCGATCGCACCCTTTTGACATACCAATCACTATAAATGTGTAAACAACAATTCACCTTCAATATCCAATTCATTAATTCATTACTTTAACTTAATACAATATTTCAATCAATTGTCGATCGCACCCTTTAGACATATCAATCATTGTAAATGTGTAAACAACAAATAATCGTCAACACCAAATTCAATAATTCATTACTTGAAGTTAATACAATGTTATTCAATAATTCATTACTTTAACTTAATACAATGTTGCTATAAATTATCGATCGCACCCTTTAGACATATCAATCACTGAAAATGTGTAAACGACAATTAATCTTCAATAACCAATTCAATAATTCATTACTTTAACTTAATACAATGTTGCGATAAATATTCGATCGCACCCTTTAGACATATCAATCACTGTAAATGTGTGAACAACAATTAAACTTCAATAACTAATTCAATAACACATTACTTTTACTTAATACAATGTTGCGATCAATTGTCGATCGCACCCTTTAGACATATCAATCACCCAAAATATGTAAACAATATTTAATCTTCAATAACCAGTTTAAAAATTCAATAATTTGACTTAATACAATGTTCCGATCAATATTCGATCGCACCCTTTAGACATATCAATCACTGTAAATGTGTAAACAACAATTAATCTTCTATAACCAATTCAATAATTCATTACTTTAACTTTATACCATGTAGCGATCAATTGTCAATCGCACCCTTTAGACATATCAATCACTGAAAATGGTAAACAACAATTAATCTTCAATATTCAATTCAATAGTTCATTACTTTTACTTAATACAATGTTGCGGTCAATATTCGATCGCACCCTTTTGACATACCAATCACTGTAAATGTGTAAACAACAATTCACCTTCAATATCCAATTCATTAATTCATTACTTTAACTTAATACAATATTTCAATCAATTGTCGATCGCACCCTTTAGACATATCAATCACTGTAAATGTGTAAACAACAAATAATCGTCAACACCAAATTCAATAATTCATTACTTGAAGTTAATACAATGTTATTCAATAATTCTTTACTTTAACTTAATACAATGTTGCGATAAATTATCGATCGCACCCTTTAGACATATCAATCACTGAAAATGTGTAAACGACAATTAATCTTCAATAACCAATTCAATAATTCATTACTTTAACTTAATACAATGTTGCGATATATATTCGATCGCACCCTTTAGACATATCAATCACTGTAAATGTGTGAACAACAATTAAACTTCAATAACTAATTCAATAACACATTACTTTTACTTAATACAATGTTTCGATCAATTGTCGATCGCACCCAAAATATGTAAACAATATTTAATCTTCAATAACCAGTTTAAAAATTCAATAATTTGACTTAATACAATGTTCCGATCAATATTCGATCGCACCCTTTAGACATATCAATCACTGTAAATGTATAAATAACAATTAATCTTCAATAACCAATTAAATAATTCATTACTTTAACTTAATACCATGTAGCAATCAATTGTCAATCGCACCCTTTAGACATATCAATCACTGAAAATGGTAAAGAACAATTAATCTTCAATATTCAATTCAATAGTTCATTACTTTTACTTAATACAATGTTGCGATCGATATTCGATCACACCCTTTTGACATACCAATCACTGTAAATGTGTAAACAACAATTCACCTTCAATACCCATCTCAATAATTCATTACTTTAACTTAATACAATATTGCGATCAATTGTCGATCGCACCCTTAAGACATATCAATCAATGAAAATTTGTAAACAACAATTAGACATCAATAACCAATTCAATAAGTCATAAATTTAACTAAATACAATGTTGCGATCAATTGTCCATCGCTCCCTTTAGACATATCAATCACAGAAAATGTGTAAACAACAATTAATCTTCAATAACCAATTAAATATTCATTACTTTAACTTAATAAAATGTTGCGATCAATTGTCGATCGCACCCTTTAGACATATCAATCACTGTTAAAGTGTAAACAATTATTAATCTTCAATGCCCCATTCAATAATTCACTACTATAACTAGATACAATAATGCAATCAATTGTCGATCGCACCCTTTAGACATATCAATCACTGTAAATGTGTAAACAACAAATAATCGTCAACACCAAATTCAATAATTCATTACTTTATCTTAATACAATGTTATTCAATAATTCATTACTTTATTTTAATACAATGTTGCGATCAATTGTCGATCGCACCCTTTAGACATATCAATCACTGAAAATGTGTAAACAACAATTAATCTTCAATAACCAATTCAATAATTCATTACTTTAACTTAATACAATGTTGCGATAAATATTCGATCGCACCCTTTAGACATATCAATCACTGTATATGTGTGAACAACAATTAAACTTCAATAACCAATTCAATAACACATTACTTTTACTTAATACAATGTTGCAATCAATTGTCGATCGCACCCTTTACACATATCAATCACCAAAAATATGTAAACAACATTTAATCTTCAATAACCAGTTTAAAAACTCAATAATTTGACTTAATACAATGTTCCGATGAATATTCGATCGCACCCTTTAGACATATCAATCACTGTAAATGTGTAAATAACAATTAATCTTCAATAACCAATTAAATATTTCATTACTTTAACTTAATACCATATAGTTATCAATTGTCAATCGCACCCTTTAGACATATCAATTAAAGAAAATTGTAAACAACAATTAATCTTCAATATTCAATTCAATAGTTCATTACTTTTACTTAATACAATGTTGCGATAAATATTCGATCGCACCCTTTTGACATACCAATCACTGTAAATGTGTAAACAACAATTCACCTTCAATACCCATCTCAATAATTCATTACTTTAACTTAACACAATATTGCGATCAATTGTCGATCGCACCCTTTAGACATATTAATCACTGAAAATTTGTAAACAACAATTAGACATCAATAACCAATTCAATAAGTCATAAGTTTAACTAAATACAATGTTGCGATCAATTGTCGATTGCTCCCTTAAGACATATCAATCAATGAAAATGTGTAAACAACAATTAATCTTCAATAACGAATTAAATATTCATTAATTTAAGTTAATAAAATGTTGCGATCGATTGTCGAACGCACCCTTAAGACATATCAATCACTGTTAAAGTATAAACAATTATTAATCTTCAATGCCCAATTCAATAATTCACTACTTTAACTAGATACAATAATGCAATCAATTGTCGATCGCACCCTTTACACATATCAATCACTGTAATTGTGTAAACAACAAATAATCGTCAATACCAAATTCAATAATTCATTACTTTAACTTAATACAATGTTATTCAATAATTCATTACTTTATTTTAATACAATGTTGCGTTCAATTGTCGATCGCACCCTTTAGACATATAAATCACTGAAAATGTGTAAACAACAATTAATCTTCAATAACGAATTAAATATTCATTAATTTAACTTAATAAAAAGTTGCGATCGATTGTCGATCGCACCCTTTAGACATATCAATCACTGTTAAAGTGTAAACAATTATTAATCTTCAATGCCCAATTCAATAATTCACTACTTTAACTAGATACAATAATGCAATCAATTGTCGATCGCACCCTTTAGACATATCAATCACTGTAATTGTGTAAACAACAAATAATCGTCAATACCAAATTCAATAATTCATTACTTTAACTTAATACAATGTTATTCAATAATTCATTACTTTATTTTAATACAATGTTGCGATCAATTGTCGATCGAACCCTTTAGACATATAAATCACTAAAAATGTGTAAACAACAATTAATCTTCAATAACCAATTCAATAATTCATTACTTTAACTTAATACAATGTTGCGATAAATATTCGATCGCACCCTTTAGACATATCAATCACTGTTAATGTGTGAACAACAATTAAACTTCAATAACCAATTCAATAACACATTACTTTTACTTAATACAATGTTGCGATCAATTGTCGATCGCACCCTTTAGACATATCAATCACCCAAAATGTGTAAACAACAATTAATCTTCAATAACCAGTTTAATAATTCAATAATTTGACTTAATACAATGTTCCGATCAATATTCGATTGCACCCTTTAGACATATCAATCACTGTAAATGTGTAAACAACAATTAATCTTCAATAACCAATTAAATAATTCATTACTTTAACTTTATACCATGTAGCGATTAATTGTCAATCGCACCCTTTAGACATATCAATCACTGAAAATGGTAAACAACAATTAATCTTCAATATTCAATTCATTAGTTCATTACTTTTACTTAATACAATGTTGCGATCAATATTTGATCGCACCCTTTTGACATACCAATCACTGTAAACTAAAAACAATTATTTACCTTCAATATCCAACTCATTAATTCATTACTTTAACTTAATACAATATTTCAATCAATTGTCGATCGCACCCTTTAGACATATAAATCACTGAAAATGTGTAAACAACAATTAATCTTCAATACCAATTCAAGATTTCCTTACTTTAACTTAATACAATGTTGCGATCAAATGTCGATCGCACCCTTTAGACATATCAATCACTGAAAATTTGTAAACTACAATTAAACATCAATAACCAATTCAATAATTCATAAATTTAACCTAATACAATGTTGCGATCAATTGTCGATCGCTCCCTTTAGACATATCAATCACTGAAAATGTGTAAACAACAATTAATCTTCAATAACCAATTAAATATTCATTACTTTAACTAAATAAAATATTGCGATCGATTAACGATCGCACCATTTAGAAATATCAATCACTGTATATGTGTAAAAAATAACTAATCTTTAATGCCCAATTCAGTAATTCACTACTTTAGCTTAATACAATAATGCGATCAATTGTCGATCGCACCTTTAAGACATATCAATCACTGTAAATGTGTGAACAAAAAAATAATCGTCAACACCCAATTCAATAATTCATTACTTTAACTTAATACAATGTTATTCAACAATTCATTACTTTAACTTAATACAATGTTGCGATCAATTGTCGATCGCACCCTTTAAACATATCAATCACTCAAAATGTGTAAACACCAATTAATTTTCAATAACCAATTCAATAATTCATTACTTTATCTTAATACAATGTTGCGATCAATATTTGGTCGCACGCTTTAGACATATCAATCACTATAAATGGGTGAACAAGAATTAATCTTCAATAAAAAATTCAATAATTCATTACTTTGACTTAATAAAATGTCTCGATCTATATTCGATCGTACCCTTTAGACATATCAATCACTGTAAATGTGTAAACAACAATTTATCTTCAGTACCCAATTCAATAATTAATTACTTTAACTTAATACAATGTTTCGATCAATTTTCGATCGCACCATTGAGACATATCAATCACTGTAAATGTGTTAAAAACAATTAATCTTCAATAACCAGTTTAATAATTCATTACTTTGACTTAATACAATGTTCCGATCAATATTTGATCGCACCGTTTAGATATATCAATCACTGTAAATGTGTAAACAACAATTAATTTTCAATAACCAATTAAATAATTCATTACTTTAACTTAATACCTTGTAGTGATCAATTGTCATTCGCACCCTTTAGACATATCAATCACTTAAAATGTTTAAACAACAATTAATCTTCAATAACCAATTCAATAGTTCATTACTTTTACTTAATACAATGTTGCCATCAATATTCGATCGCACCCTTTAGACATATCAATCACTGTAAATGTGTAAACAACAATTAATATTCAATAACCAATTAAATATTCATTACTTTAACTTAATAAAATGTTGTGATCGATTGTCGATCGCACCCTTTAGACATATCAATCACTGTTAATGTGTAAACAATTATTAATCTTCAATGCCCAATTCAATAATTCACTACTTTAACTAGATACAATAATGCAATCTATTGTCGATCGCACCCTTTAGACATATCAATCACTGTAAATGTGTAAACAACAAATAATCGTCAACACCAAATTTATTAATTCATTACTTTAACTTAATACAATGTTATTCAATAATTCATTACTTTAACTTAATACAATGTTGCGATAAATATTCGATCGCACCCTTTAGACATATCAATCACTGTTAATGTGTGAACAACAATTAAACTTCAATAACAAATTCAATAATTCGTTACCTTGACTTAATAAAATATTGCGATAAGTATTCGATCGCACCCTATAGACATATCAATCACTGTTAATGGGTAAGCAACAATTAATCTTCAATAACAAATTCAATAATTCATTACCTTGACTTAATAAAATGTTGCGATAAATATCAATCAATGTTAATGTGTTAACAACAATTTATCTTCAATACTCAATTCAACAATTCATTACTTTAACTTATATAATTTTGCGATCAATTGTCGATCGCACCCTTTAGACATATCAATCACTAAAAATTTGTAAACAACGATAAATCTTCAAAAACAAGTTCAATAATTCATTACTTTGATATAATACAATGTTGCGATCAATATTCGATTGCACCTATTAGCCATATCAATCACTGTAAATGTGTAAACAACAATTAATCTACAATAACCAATTCAATAATTCATTACTTTGACTTAATACAATGATGCACTCAATATTCGATCGCACCCTTTAGACATATCAATTAGTGTAAATGGGTAAACAGCAATTAATCTTCAATAACCAATTCAATAATTCATTACTTTGACTTAATAAAATGTTGCGATCAGTATTCGATCGCACCCTTTTGACATATCAATCACTGTAAATGTGTAAACAACAATTTACCTTCAATACCCAATTCAATAATTCGTTACTTTAACTTAATACAATATTTCGATCAACTTTCGATCTCACCCGTTAGACATATCAATAACTGAAAATTTGTAAACAACAATTAATCTTCAATACTAATTCAATAATTCATTACTTTAACTTAATACAATGTTGCGATCAAATGTCGATCGCACCCTTTAGACATATCAATCACTGAAAAATTGTAAACAACAATTAAACATCAATAACCAATTCAATAATTCATAAATTTAACTTAATACAATGGTGCGATCAATTATCGATCACTCCCTTTAGACATATCAATCACTGAAAATATGTAAACAACAATTAATCATCAATAACCAATTAAATATTCATTACTTTAACTTAATAAAATATTGTGATCAATTGTCGATCGCACCCTTTAGACATGAATCACTGTAAATGTGTAAAGAACAATTAATCTTCAATAACCAATTTAATAATTCATTACTTTAACTTAATACAATGTTGCAATCAATTGTTGATCGCACCCGTTAGACATATCAATCACAGTAAATGTGTAAATAACAATTAATCTTCAATACCAATTCAACAATTCATTACTTTAGCTTAATAAGATATTGCGATCTATTGCCGATCGCACCCTTTAGACATATCAATCTCTGTAAATGTGTAAGCAACAATTAATCTTCAATAACCAATTCAATAATTCATTACTTTAACGTAATGCAATGTTGCGATCAATTGTCAATCGCTCCCTTTGGACATATCAATCACTAGAAATATGTAAACAACAACTAATCTTCAATACCCAATTAAATATTCAATACTTTAACTTAATAAAATATTGCGATCAATATTCGATCGCACCCTTTAGACATATCAATCACGGTAAATGTGTAAACAATAATTTATCTTCTATACCCAATTCAATAATTCATTACTTTAACTTAATATAATGTTTCGATCAATTTTTGATCACACCCTTTAGACATATCAATCACTGTAAATGTGTAAACAACAATAAATCTTTAATACCAATTTAATAATTCATTACTTTAACTTCATACAATATTGCGATCAATTGTCGATCGCACCCTTTAGACATATCAATCACTGAAAATTTGTAAACAACAATTAAACATCAATAACCAATTCAATAATTCATTACTTTAACCTAATACAATGTTGCGATCAATATCGGATCGGTCCCTTTAGACATATCAATCATTGAAAATATGTACACAATAATTAATCTTCAATAACCAATTAAATATTCATTACTTTAACTTAATAAAATATTGCGATCAATTGTCGATCTCAACCATTAGACATATCAACCACTCTAAGTGGGTAAACAACAATTAATCTTTAATAACAAATTCAATAATTCAATAGTTTTACTTAATAAAATGTTGCGATCAATATTTGATCACACCATTTTAAACATAACTGTAAATGTGTAAACAACAATTTATCTTTAATACATAATTCAATAATTCATTACTTTAACTTAATACAATGTTACGATCAATTGTCAATTGCACCCTTCAGACATATATATCATTGAAAATTTTGCGACTAATATTCGATAATTCATATAAACAACAATTAATCATCAATACCAATTCAATAATTCATTACATTAACTAAATACAATGTTGCGACTAATATTCGATCCCGCCCTTTAGACATATCAATAATTAAAAATTTATAAACAACATTTTATCATCAATAACCAATTCTATAGTTCAATAATTCATTACTTTGATATAATACAATGTTGCGATCAATTTTCGATCGCTCCTTTAGACATATCAATCATTGAAAATATGTAAACAACAATTAATCTTCAATAACCAATTAAATATTGATAACATAAACTAAATAAAATATTGCGATCAATTGTATATCGCACCCTTTACACCTATCAATCACTGTAAATGTGTAAACAACAATTAATCTTCAATAACCAATTAAATAATTCATTACTTTGACTTAATACAATGTTGCGATCAATATTTGATAGCACGCTTTAGTCATATCAATCACTGAAAATGTGTAAACAACAATTAATCTTCAATACCATTTCACTACTTGATTACTTTAACTTAATATAATGTTGCGATCAATTGTCGATCGCACTCTCTAGACATAACAATCACTGAAAATTTGTAAATAAAAATTATACATCAATAACCAATTCAATAATTCATTACTTTAACTTAATACAATGTCGCGATCAATTATCGATCGCTCTATTTAGACATATCAATCACTGAAAATATGTAAACAACAATTAATCTTCAATGACCAATTCAATAGTTCATTACTTTTACTTAATACAATAATGCGATCAAAATTCGATCGCACCCTTTAGACATATCAATCACTGTAAATGGGTAAACAACAATTAATCTTCAATAACCAATTTAATAATTCATTACTTTGACTTCATACAATGTTGCGATCAATATTCGATCGCACGCTTTAGACATTACAATCACTGTAAATACGTAAAGAACAATTAATCTTCATTAATAAATTCAATAATTCATTACTTTGACTTAATAAAATGTTGTGATCAATATTCGATCGCACCCTTTAGACATATAAATTACTGTAAATATGTAAACAACAATTTATCTCCAATACCCTATTCAATAATTCATTACTTTAATGTAATACAATGTTGTGATCAATTGTCGATCGCATCCTTTAGACATATCAATCACTGAAAATGTATAAACAACAATTAACCTTCAATACCATATCAATAATTGATTACTTTTACTTAATACAATGTTGCGATCAATTGTCGATCGCACCCTCTAGACATATCAATCAATGAAAATTTGAAAACAAAAATTAAACATCAATAACCAATTTAATAATTCATTACTTTAACTTAATACAATGTTGCGATCAATTATCGATAGCTCCATTTGGACATATCAATTACTGAAAATATATAAACAACAATTAATCTTCAATGACCAATTAAATATTCATTACTTTAACTTAATAAAATATTGTGATCAATTGTCTATCGCACTCTTTAGACATATCAATCACTGTTAATGTGTTAACAACAATTAATCTTCAATAACCAATATAATAATTCATTACTTTAACTTAATACAATGTTGCAATTCATTGTCGATCGCACCCTTTAGACATATCAATCACTGTTAATGTGTAAACAACAATTAAACCTTCATTACCAATTCAGTAATTCATTACTTTAACTTAATACAATGTTGCGATCAATTGTCGATCGCACCCTTTAGACATATCAATCACTAAAAATTTGTAAACCATAATTAAACATCAATAATCAAATCAATTGTCGATCGCTCCTTTTAGACATATCAATCACTAAAAATATGTAAACAACAATTAATCTTCAACAACCAATTAAATAATCATTACTTTTACTTTATAAAATATTGCGATCAATTGTCGATCGCACCCTTTAGACATATCTATCACTATAAATGCGTAAACAACAATTAATTTTCAATAACCAATTAAATAATTCATTACTTTGACTAAATACAATGTTGCAATCAATATTCGATCGCACCTTTTATACATATCAATCACTGTAAATGTGTAAACAACAATTAATCTTCAATAACCAATTTAATAATTCAATACTTTGACTTAATACAATGTTCAGACAAATATTCGATCGCACCCTTTAGACATATCAATCACTGTAAATGTGTAAACAACAATTAATCTTCAATAACTTATTCAATTATTTATTACTTTAACTTAATACAATGTTACGATCAATTGTCGATCGCACCCTTTAGACATATCAATCACTGTAAACGTAAAAACAACAACTAATCGTCAACACCCAGTTAAATAATTCATTAGTTTAACTTATCACAATGTTGCGATCAATTGTCAATCGCACCCTTTAGACATATCGATCACTGAAAATGTGTAAACAAAAATTAATCATCAATAACCAATTCAATAATTCATTACATTAAATTAATACAATGTTGCGATAAATATTCGATCGCACCCTTTAGACATATCAATCACTGTAAATGTAAGAACAACAATTAAAATTCAATATCTAATTCAATAACACATTACTTTAACTTAATACAATATTGCGATCAATTGTCGATCGCACCCTTTAGACATATCAATCCCTTAAAATGTGTAAACAGCAATAAATCTTCAATAAACTGTTCACTAGACATATCAATCACTGTAAATGTGTAAACAACAATTTATCTTCAATACCCATATCAATAATTCATTACTTTAACTTAATACAATGTTTCGATCAATTTTCGATTGCACCCTTTAGACATATCAATCACTGTAAATGTGTAAACAACAATTAATCTTCAATAACCAGTTTAATAATTTATTAACAACATTTTATCATCAATAACCAATTCAATAATTCATTACTTTAACTTAATACAATGTTGCGATCAATTTTCGATCTCTCCTTTAGACATATCAATCATTGAAAATATGTAAACAACAATTAATCTTCAATAACAAATTAAATATTCATTACTTAAACTAAATAAAATTTTGCGATCAATTGTCGATCGCACCCTTTACACCTATCAATCTCTGAAAATGTGTAAAAAATAATTAAACATCAACAACCAATTCAATAATTCATTACTTTAACTTAATACAATGTTGCGATCAATTGTCAATCGCACCATTTAGACATATCAATCACTGAAAATGTGTAAACAACAATTAATCTTCAATAACCAATTCAATAATTCATTACATCGACTTTATACAATATTGCGATAAATATTCGATCGCACCCTTTAGACATATCAATCACTGTAAATGTGTAAAGGAAAATTATTCTTTAATAACAATTTCAATAATTCATTACTTTAAATTAATACAATGTAACTATCAATTGTCGATCGCACCCTTTTGACATATCAATCACTCTAAATGTGTAAACAACAATTTATCTTCAATAACCAATTCAATAATTCATTACATCGACTTTATACAATATTGCGATAAATATTCGATCGCACCCTTTAGACATATCAATCACTGTAAATGTGTAAATGAAATTTATTCTTCAATAACAAATTCAATAGTTCATTACTTTAAATTAATACAATGTAGCTATCAATTGTCGATCGCACCCTTTTGACATATCAATCACTGAAAATGTGTAAACAACAATTAATCTTCAATAACCAATTCAATAATTCATTACTTTGACTTAATACGATTTTGCGATCACTATTCGATCTCACCTATTAGCCATTTCAATCAATGTAAATGTGTAAACAACAATTCATCTTCAATACCAATTCAGTAATTCATTACTTTAACTTAATACAATGTTACATTCAATTGTCGATCGCACCCTTTAGACATATGAATCACAGAAAATGTGTAAACAACAATTAATCTTCAATAACAAATTCAACTATTCATTACTTTAACTTAATACAATGTTGCGATCAATTATCGATCACACCCTTTAGACATATCTATCACTGAAAATGAGTAAACAATAATTAAACATCAATAACCAATTCAATAATTCATTACTTTGACATAATACAATGTTGCAAAATATATTTGATTGCACAATTTAGAAATATTAATCACTGTAAATGTATAAACAACAATAAATCTTCAATAACCAATTCAGTAATACAATACTTTGACTTAATCCAATGTTGCGATCAATATTCGATCGCACCTTTTAGACATATCAATCACAATAAATGTTTAAACAACAATTAATCTTCAATAACCAATTTAATAATTCAATACTTTGACTTAATACAATGTTCAGATAAATATTCGATCGCACCCTTTAGACATATCAATCACTGTAAATGTGTAAACAACAATTAATCTTCAATAATCAATTTAATAATTCATTACTTTAACTTAATACAATATTGCGATCAATTGTCGATCGCACCCTTTAGACATATCAATCACTGAAAATGTGTAAACAAAAATTAATCTTCAATACCCAATTCAATAATTCATTACTTTGACTTAATACAATGTTGCGATAAATATTCGATCGCATCTTTTAGACAAATCAATCACTGTAAATGTGTAAATGAAAATTAAATTTCAACAACCATTTAAATAATTCATTTCTTTAACTTAATACAATGTAGCTATCAATTGTCGATCGCACCCTTTAGACATATCAATCACTGAAAATATGTAAACAACAATTAGTCTTCAATAACCAATTCAATAATTTATTACTTTGACTTAATACAATGTTGCTATCAATATTCGATCGCACCTATTAGCCATATCAATCAATGTAAATGTGTAAAATACCAATTCAGTAATTCATTACTTTAACTTAATAAAATGTTGCTATCAATTGTCGATTGCACCCTTTAGACATATGAATTACAGAAAATGTGTAAACAACAATTAATCTTAAATAACAAATTCAACAATTAATTACTTTAACTTAATCCAATGTTGCGATCAATTATCGATCACACCCTTTAGACATATCTATCACTGAAAATGAGTAATCAACAATAAATCTTCAATAACAAATTCAATAATTCATTACTTTGACTTAATTCAATGTTGGGATCAATATTTGATCGCACCTTTTATACATATCAATCACTTGTGTAATCAACAGTTTATCTTCAATTCAAATTCAATAATTCATTACTTTAAACTTAATACAATGTTGCGATCAATTATCGATCGTACCCTTTAGACATATCAATCACAGAAAATGTGTAAACAACAATTAATTTTCAATAACAAAATCAATAGTTCATTACTTTTACTTAATACAATGTTGCGATCAAAATTCGATCGCACCCTTTAGACAAATAAAAACATAACAACAACACAATAATAAACCAATAATAATTCATTACTTTGACTTAATAAAATGTTGCGATCAATATTCGATCGCACCCTTTAGACATATAAGTTACTGTAAATATGTAAACAATAATTTATCTTCAATACCCTATTCAATATTTCATTACTTTAACGTAATACAATGTTGCGATCATTTGTCGATCGCACCCTTTAGTCATATCAATCACTGAAAATGTGTAAACAACAATTAATCTTCAATACCAATTCAATAATTGATTACTTTAACTTAATACAATGTTGCGATCAATTGTCGATCCCACCCTCTAGACATAGCAATCACTGAAAATTTGTAAATAAAAATTAAACATCAATAACCAATTCAATAATTCATTACTTTAACCTAATACAATGTCGCGATCAATTATCGATCGCTCCATTTAGACATATCAATCACTGAAAATATGTAAACAACAATTAATCTTCAATGACCAATTCAATAGTTCATTACTTTTACTTAATACAATGTTGCGATCAATATTCGATCGCACCCATTAGACATATCAATCACTGTAAATGGGTAAACAACAATTAATCTTCAATAACCAATTTAATAATTCATTACTTTGACTTAATAAAATGTTGCGATCAATATTCAATCAAACCCTTTAGACATATAAATTACTGTAAATATGTAAACAACAATTTATCTTCAATACCCTATTCAATAATTCATTACTTTAACGTAATACAATGTTGCGATCATTTGTCGATCGCACCCTTTAGTCATATCAATCACTGAAAATGTGTAAACAACAATTAATCTTCAATACCAATTCAATAATTGATTACTTTAACTTAATACATTGTTGCGATCAATTGTCGATCCCACCCTCTAGACATAGCAATCACTGAAAATTTGTAAATAAAAATTAAACATCAATAACAAATTCAATAATTCATTACTTTAACTTAATACAATGTCGCGATCAATTATCAATCGCTCCATTTAGACATATGAATCACTGAAAATATGTAAACAACAATTAATCTTCATTGACCAATTCAATAGTTCATTACTTTTACTTAATACAATGTTGCAATCAATATTCGATCGCACCCTTAAGACATATCAATCACTGTAAATGGGTAAACAACAATTAATCTTCAATAACCAATTTAATAATTCATTACTTTGACTTAATAAAATGTTGTGATCAATATTCGATCGCACCCTTTAGACAAATATATTACTGTAAATATGTAAACAACAATTTATCTTCAATACCTTATTAAATAATTCATTACTTTAACGTAATACAATGTTGTGATCAATTGTCGATCGCACCCTTTAGTCATATCAATCACTGAAAATGTGTAAACAACAATTAATCTTCAATACCAATTTAATAATAGATTACTTTAACTTAATACAATGTTGCGATCAATTGTCGATCGCACCCTTTAGTCATATCAATCACTGAAAATGTAAACAACAATTAATCTTCAATACCAATTCAATAATTGATTACTTTAACTTAATACAATGTTGCGATCAATTGTCGATCCCACCTAGACATAGCAATCACTGAAAATTTGTAAATAAAATTAAACATCAATAACCAATTCAATAATTCATTACTTTAACTTAATACAATGTCGATCAATTATCGATCGCTCCATTTAGACATATCAATCACTGAAAATATGTAAACAACAATTAATCTTCATTGACCAATTCAATAGTTCATTACTTTACTTAATACAATGTTGCGATCAATATTCGATCGCACCCTATAGACATATCAATCACTGTAAAATGGGTAAACAACAATTAATCTTCAATAACCAATTTAATAATTCATTAACTTTGACTTAATAAAATGTTGCGATCAATATTCGATCGCACCCTTTAGACGTATAAATTACTGTAAATATGTAAACAACAATTTATCTTCAATACCCTATTCAATAATTCATTACTTTAACGTAATACAATGTTGCGATCAATTGTGGATCGCACCCTTAAGTCATATCAATCACTGAAAATGTGTAAACAACAATTAATCTTCAATACCAATTCAATAATTGATTACTTTAACTTAATACAATGTTGCGATCAATTGTCGATCCCACCCTCTAGGCATAGCAATCACTGAAAATTTGTAAATAAATATTAAACATCAATAACCAATTCAATAATTCATTACTTTAACTTAATACAATGTCGCGATTAATTATCGATCGCTCCATTTAGACATACCAATCACTGAAAATATGTAAACAACAATTAATCTTCAATGACCAATTCAATAGTTCATTACTTTTACTTAATACAATGTTGCGATCAATATTCGATCGCACCCTTTAGACATATCAATCACTGTAAATTGGTAAAAAACAATTAATCTTCAATAACTAATTTAATAATTCATTACTTTGACTTAATACAATGTTGCGATCAATATTCGATCGCACGCTTTAGACATATAAATTATTGTAAATATGTAAACAACAATTTATCTTCAATACCCTATTCAATAATTCATTACTTTAACGTAATACAATGTTGCGATCAATTGTGGATCGCACCCTTTAGACATATCAATCACTGAAAATGTGTAAACAACAATTAATCTTCAATAACCAATTCAATAATTCATTACTTTGACTTAATACAATATTGCGATCAATATTTGATCGCACCTATTAGCCATATCAATCAATGTAAATGTGTAAACAACAATTAATCTTCAATACTAATTCAGTAATTCATTACTTCAACTTAATACAATGTTGAGATCAATTGTCGATCGCACCCTTTAGACATATGAATCACAGAAAATGTGTAAACAACAATTAATCTTCAATAACAAATTCAACTATTCATTACTTTAACTTAATACAATGTCGCGATCAATTATCGATCGCTTCATTTAGACATATCAATCACTGAAAATATGTAAACAATAATTAATCTTCAATGACCAATTCAATAGTTCATTACTTTTACTTAATACAATGTTGCGATCAATATTCGATCGCACCCTTTAGACATATCAATCACTGTAAATTCGTAAAAAACATTTAATCTTCAATAACTAATTTAATAATTCATTACTTTGACTTAACACAATGTTGCGATCAATATTTGATCGCACGCTTTAGACATATAAATTACTATAAATATGTAAACAACAATTTATCTTCAATACCCTATTCAATAATTCATTACTTTAACGTAATACAATGTTGCGATCAATTGTGGATCGCCCCTTTAGACATATCAATCACTGAAAATGTGTAAACAATAATTAAACATCAATAACCAATTCAATAATTCATTACTTAGACATAATACAATGTTGCGAACTATATTCGATCGCACACTTTAGAAATATCAATCACTGTAAATGTATAAACAACAATAAATCTTCAATAACCAATTCAATAATACCTTACTTTGACTTAATCCAATATTTCCATCAATATTCGATCGCACCTTTTATAAATATCAATCACTGTAAATGTGTAAACCACAATTAATCTTCAATAACCAATTTAATAATTCAATACTTTGACTTAATACAATGTACAGATAAAAATTCGATCGCACCCTTTAGACATATCAATCACTGTAAATGTGTAAACAACAATTAATCTTCAATAACCAATTCAATAATTCATTACTTTAACTTAATACAATGTTGCGATCAATTGTCGATCGCACCCTTTAGACATATCAATCACTGAAAATGTGTAAACAACAATTAATCTTCAATAACCAATTCAATAATTCATTACTTTGACTTAATACAATGTTGCGATAAATATTCGATCGCATCTTTTAGACATATCAATCACTGTAGATGTGTAAATGAAAATTAATCTTCAATAACCATTTAAATAATTCATTTCTTTAACTTAATACAATATAGCTATCAATTGTCGATCGCACCCTTTAGACATATCAATCACTGAAAAATATGTAAACAACAATTAGTCTTCAATAACCAATTCAATAATTTATTACTTTGACTTAATACAATGTTGCGATCAATATTCGATCGCACCTATTAGCCATATCAATCAATGAAAATGTGTAAACAACAATAAATCTTCAATACCAATTCAGTAATTCATTACTTTAACTTAATAACATGTTGCTATCGATTGTCGATTGCACCCTTTAGACATATAAATCACAGAAAATGTGTAAACAACAATTAATCTTAAATCACAAATTCAACAATTCATTACTTTAACTTAATCCAATGTTGCGACCAATTATAGATCACACCCTTTAGACGTATCTATCACTGAAAATGAGTAAACAACAATAAATCTTCTATAACCAATTCAATAATTCATAACTTTGACTTAATTCAATGTTGCGATCAATATTTGATCGAACCTTTTATACATATCAATCACTTGTGTAATCAACAATTTATCTTCAATCCCAATTCAATAATTCATTACTTTAAACTGAATACAATGTTGCGATCAATTATCGATCGTACCCTTTAGACATATCAATCACAGAAAATGTGTAAACAACAATTAATTTTCAATAACAATATCAATTGTTCATTACTTTTACTTTATACAATGTTGCGATCAAAATTCGATCGCACCCTTTAGACATATTAATCACTGTAAATGGGTAAACAACAAATAATCTTCAATAACCAATTTAATAATTCATTACTTTGACTTAATACAATGTTGCGATCAATATTCGATCGCACGCTTTAGACATTACAATCACTGTAAATGGGTAACAACAATTAATCTTCAACAATAAATTCAATAATTCATTACTTTGACTTAATAAAATGTTGCGATCAATATTTAATCGCACCCTTTAGACATATAAATTACTGTAAATATGTAAACAACAATTTATCTTCAATACCCTATTCAATAATTCATTACTTTAACTTAATACAATGTTGCCATCAATTGTCGATCGCACCCTTTAGTCATATCAATCACTGAAAATGTGTAAACAACAATAAATCTTCAATACCAATTCAATAATTGATTACTTTAACTTAATACAATGTTGAGATCAATTGTCGATCCCACCCTCTAGACATAAAAATCACTGAAAATTTGAAAATAAAAATTAAACATCAATATCCAATTCAATAATTCATTACTTTAACTTAATACAATGTCGCGATCAATTATCGATCGCTCCATTTAGACAGATCAATCACTGAAAAATGTAAACAACAATTAATCTTCAATGACCAATTCAATAGTTCATTACTTTTACTTAATACAATTTGCGATCAATATTCGATCGCACCCTTTAGACATATCAATCACTGTAAATGTGTAAACAACAATTAATCTTCAGTAACCAATTTAATAATTCATTACTTTGACTTAATAAAATGTTGCGATCAATATTCGATTGCACCCTTTAGACATATAAATTCCTGTAAATATGTAAACAACAATTTATCTTCAATACCCTATTCAATAATTCATTACTTTAACTTAATACAATGTTGCGATCAATTATCGATCGCTCCATTTAGACATATCAATCACTGAAAATATGCAAACAACAATTAATCTTCAATGACCAATTAAATATTCACTACTTTAACTTAATAAAATATTATCATCAATTGTCGATCGCACTCTCTAGACATATCAATCACTGTAAATGTGTAAACAACAATTAATCTTCAATAACCAATATAATAATTCATTACTTTAACTTAATACAATGTTGCAATCAATTGTCGATCGCATCCTTTAGACATATCAATCACTGTAATTGTGTAAACAACAATTAATCTTCAATACCAATTCAGTAATTCATTACTTTAACTTAATACAATGTTGTGATCAATTGTCGATCGCACCCTTTAGACATATCTATCACTAAAAATTTGTAAACAATAATTAAACATCAATAATCAAATCAATAATTCATTTCTTTAACTTAATACAATGTTCCGATCAATTGTCGATCGCTCCTTTTAGACATATCAATCATCAAAAATATGTAAACAACAATTAATCTTCAACAACCAATTAAATAATCAATACTTTAACTTAAAAAATATTGCGATCAATTGTCGATCGCACCTATTAGCTATATCAATCACTGTAAATGTGTTAACAACAATTAATCTTTAATAACCAATTCGATAATTCATTACTTTGACTTAATACAATGTTCTGATCAATATTTGATCGCACCCTTTATACATATCAATCACTATAAATGTGTAAACAATAAATAATCTACAATAACAAATTAAATAATTCATTACTTTAACTTAATACCATGTAGCGACCAATTGCCAATCGCACCCTTTAGACATATCAATCACTGAAAATATGTAAACAAAAATTAATTTTCAATAACCAATTCAATAGTTCATTACTTTTACTTAATACAATGTTGCGATCAAAATTCGATCGCACCCTTTAGACATATATGGGTAAACAACAATTAATCTTCAATAACCAATTTAATAATTCATTACTTTGACTTAATACAATGTTGCGATCAATATTCGATTGCACGGTTTAGATATTACAATCACTGTAAATGGGTAAACAACAATTAATCTTCAATAACCAATTTAATAATTCATTACTGTGACTAAATACAATGTTGCGATCAATATTCGATCGCACCCTCTAGACATAGCAATCACTGAAAATTTGTAAATCAAAATTAAACATCAATAACCAATTCAATAATTCATTACTTTAACTTAATACAATGTCGCGATCAATTATCGATCGCTCCATTAAGACATATCAATCACTAAAAATATGTAAACAACAATTAATCTTCAATGACCAATTCAATAGTTCATTACTTTTACATAATACAATGTTGCGATCAAAATTCGATCGCACCCTTTAGACATATCAATCACTGTAAATGGGTAAACAACAAATAATCTTCAATAACCAATTTAATAATTCATTACTTTGACTTAATACAATGTTGCGATCAATATTCGATTGCACGGTTTAGATATTACAATCACTGTAAATGGGTAAACAACAATTAATCTTCAATAACCAATTTAATAATTCATTACTGTGACTAAATACAATGTTGCAACAAATATTCGATCGCACGCTTTTGACATTACAATCACTGTTAATGGGTAAACAACAATTAATCTTCAACAATAAATTCAATAATTCATTACTTTGACTTAATAAAATGTTGCAATCAATATTCGATCGCACCCTTTAGACATATAAATTACGATATATATGTAAACAACAATTTATCTTCAATACCATATTCAATAATTCATTACTTTAACGTAATACAATGTTGCGATCAATTGTCGATCGCACCCTCTAGACATATGAATCACTGAAAATGTGTAAACAACAATTAATCTTCAATACCAATTCAATAATTGATTACTTTAACTTAATACAATGTTGCGATCAATTGTCGATCACACCCTCTAGACATAGCAATTTTTGAAAATTTGTAAATAAAAATTAAACATCAATAACCTATTCAATAATTCATGACTTTAACTTAATACAATGTCACGATCAATTATCGATCGCTCCATTTAGACATATCAATCACTGAAAATATGTAAACAACAATTATTCTTCAATGACCAATTCAATAGTTCAGTACTTTTACTTAATACAATGTTGCGATAAATATTCGATCGCACCCTTTAGACATATCAATCACTGTAAATGGGTAAACAAAATATAAAATAAAATAATATAATTTCATTACTTTGACTAATAAAATGTTGCGATCAATAATCGTACTTTAGACATTACAATCACTGTAAATGGGTAAACAACAATTAATCTTCAACAATAAATTCAATAATTTATTACTTTGACTTAATAAAATGTTGCGATCAATATTCAATCGCACCCTTTAGACATATAAATTACAGTAAATATGTAAACAACAATTTATGTTCCATACCCTATTCAATAATTCATTACTTTAACGTAATACAATGTTGCGATCAATTGTCGATCGCACCCTTTAGACATATCATTCACTGAAAATGTGTAAACAACAATTAATCTTCAATACCAATTCAATAATTAATTAATTTAATGTTGCGATAAATTGTCGATCGCACCGTTTAGACATATCAATCACTGTAAATGTGTAAACAACAATTAATCTTCAATAACCAATATAATAATTCATTACTTTAACTTAATACAATGTTGCAATCAATTGTCTATCGCACTCTTTAGACATATCAATCACTATAAATGTGTAAACAACAATTAATCTTCAATACCAATTCAGTAATTCATTACTTTAACTTAATACAATGTTGCGATCAATTGTCGATCGTACCCTTTAGACATATCAATCACTAAAAATTGGTAAACAGTAATTAAACATCAATAATAAAATCAATAATTCATTTCTTTAACTTAATAAAATGTCCAGATCAATTGTCGATCGCTCCTTTTAGACATATCAATTTGTAAAAATATGTAAACAACAATTAATCTTCAACAACCAATTAAATAATCATTACCATAACATAAGACATATAAATCACTGAAAATGTGTAAACAACAATTAAACACTAATAACCAATTCAATAATTCATTACTTTAACTTAATACAATGTTGCGATCGATTGTCGATCGCACCCTTTAGACATATCTATCACTGTAAATGTGTAAAAAACAATTAATCTTCAATAACTAATTAAATAATTCATTACTTTAACTTAATACAATGTTACGATCAAAATTCGGTCACACCCTTTAGAAATATCAATCACTCTAAATGTGTAAACAACAATAAATTTTCAATAACAAATTCAATAATTCATTACTTTCACTTAATACAATGTTGCAATCAATATTCAATCGCATCCTTTAGACATATCAATCACTGAAAATGTGTAAACAACAATTAAACACTAATAACCAATTCAATAAATGATTACTTTAACTAAGTACAATGTTGCGATCAATTGTCGATGGCACCCTTTAGACATATCTATCACAGAAAATGTGTAAACAACAATTAATCTACAATTACCAATTCAATAATCCATTACTTTAACTTAATACAATGTTGCGATCAATTGTCTATCGCATCCTTTAGACATATCAATCACTGAAAAAGTGTAAACAACAATAAATCTTCAATGACCAATTCAATAATTCATTACTTTGACTTTATACAATGTTGCGATCAATATTCGATTGCACCCTTTAGAAATATCAATCAATGAAAATGTGTAAACAACAATAAATCTTCAATAACCAATTCAATAATTCATTATTTTCACTTAATACAATGTTACGATCAATATTGATCACACCCTTTAGATATATCAATCACAGTAAATGTGTAAACAACAATTAAACATCAATAACAGATTCAATAATTCATTACTTTAACTTATTACAATGTTGCGATCAATTGTCGATCACACCCTGTAGAAATCACTGAAAATGTGTAAACAATAATTAATCTTCAATAACCAATTCAATAATTCATTACTTTAACTTAATACAATGTTGCGATCAATATTCGATTGCATCCTTTAGACATATCAATCACCGTAAATCTATAAACAACAATTAATCTTCAATACCCAATTTAATAATTCATTTCTTTAACTTAATACAATATCGCGATCAATTATCGATCGCTCCATTTAGACATATCAATCACTGAAAATATATAAACAACAATTAATCTTCAATGACCAATTCAATAGTTCATTACTTTTACTTAATACAATGTTGCGATCAATATTCGATCGCACCCTTTAGACATATCAATAACTGTAAATGGGTTAACAACAATTAATCTTCAATAACCAATTTAATAATTCATTACTTTGACTTAATAAAATGTTGCGATCAAATATTGATCGCACCCTTTAGACATATAAATTACTGTAAATATGTAAACAACAATTTATCTTCAATACCCTATTCAATAATTCATTACTTTAACTTAATAAAATATTATGATCAATTGTCGATCGCACTCTTTAGACATATCAATCAGTGTAAATGTGTAAACAACAATTAATCTTCAATAACCAATATAATAAATCATTACTTTACCTTAATACAATGTTGCAATCAATTGTCGATCGCATCCTTTAGACATATCAATCACTGTAAATTTGTAAACAACAATTAATCTTCAATACCAATTCAGTAATTCATTACTTTACCTTATTACAATGTTGCGATCAATTGTCGATCGCACCCTTTAGACATATCAATCAATAAAAATTTGTAAACAATAATTAAACATCAATAATCAAATCAATAAATCATTTCTTTAACTTAATACAATGTTCCAATCAATTGTCGATCGCTCCTTTTAGACTTATCAATCACCAAAAATATGTAAACAACAATTAATCTTCAACAACCAATTAAATAATCATTACATTAACTTAAAAAAATATTGCGATCAATTGTCGATCGCACCTATTAGCTATATAAATCACTGTAAATGTGTAAACAACAATTAATCTTCAATAACCAATTCGATAATTCATTACTTGGACTTAATAAAATGTTCCGATCAATATTTGATCGCACCCTTTATACATATCAATCACTATAAATGTCTAAACAACAATTAATCTACAATAACCAATTAAATAATTCATTACTTTAACTTAATACCATGTAGCGACCAATTGTCAATCGCACCCTTTAGACATATCAATCACTGAAAATATGTAAACAAAAATTAATTTTCAATAACCAATTCAGTAGTTCATTACTTTTACTTAATACAATGTTGCGATCAAAATTCGATCGCACTCTTTAGACATATCAATCACTGTAAATGGGTAAACAACAATTAATCTTCAATAACCAATTTAATAATTCATTACTTTGACTTAATACAATATTGCGATCAATATTCGATCGCACGGTTTCTATATTACAATCACTGTAAATGGGTAAACAACAATTAATCTTCAATAACCAATTCAGTAGTTCATTACTTTGACTTAATACAATGTTGCGATCAATATTCGATCGCACGCTTTAGACATTACTATCACTGTAATTGGGTAAACAATAATTAATCTTCAATAATAAATTCAATAATTCATTACTTTGACTTAATAAAATGTTGCGATCAATATTAGATCGCACACTTTAGACATATAAATAACTGAAAATATGTAAACAACAATTTATCTTCAATACCCTATTCAATAATTCAATACTTTCACGTAATACAATGTTGCGATCAATTGTCGATCGCACCCTTTAGTCATATCAATCACAGAAAATGTGTAAACAACAAGTAATCTTCAATACCAATTCAATAATTGATTACTTTAACTTAATACAATGTTGCGATCAATTGTCGATCGCACACTCTAGACATAGCAATCACTGAAAATTTGTAAATAAAAGTTAAACATCAATAACCAATTCAATAATTCATTACTTTAACTTAATACAATGTCGCGATCAATTATCGATCGCTCCATTTAGACATATCAATCACTGAAATTATGTAAACAACAATTAATCTTCAATGACCAATTCAATAGTTCATTACTTTTACTTAATACAATGTTGCGATCAAAATTCGATCGCACCCTTTAGAAATATCAATCACTGTAAATGGGTAAACAACAATTAATCTTCATTAACCAATTTAATAATTCATTACTTTGACTTAATACAATGTTGCGATCAATATTCGATCGCACGGTTTAGATATTACAATTACTGTAAATGGGTAAACAACAACTAATCTTCAATAACCAATTCAGTAGTTCATTACTTTGACTTAATACAATGTTGCGATCAATATTCGATCGCACGCTTTAGACATTACAATCACTGTAATTGGGTAAACAACAATTAATCTTCAACAATAAATTCAATAATTCATTACTTTGACTTAATAAAATATTGCGATCAATATTAGATCGCACACTTTAGACATATAAATAACTGAAAATATGTAAACAACAATTTATCTTCAATACCCTATTCAATAATTCATTACTTTCACGTAATACAATGTTGCGATCAATTGTCGATCGCACCCTTTAGTCATATCAATCACTGAAAAATGTGTAAACAACAATTAATCTTCAATACCAATTCAATAATTGATTACTTTAACTTAATACAATGTTGCGATCAATTGTCGATCGCACACTCTAGGCATAGCAATCACTGAAAATTTGTAAATAAAAATTAAACATCAATAACCAATTCAATAATTCATTACTTTAACTTAATACAATGTCGCGATCAATTATCGATCGCTCCATTTAGACATATCAATCACTGAAATTATGTAAACAACAATTAATCTTCAATGACCAATTCAATAGTTTATTACTTTTACTTAATACAATGTTGCGATCAAAATTCGATCGCACCCTTTAGAAATATCAATCACTGTAAATGGGTAAACAACAATTAATCTTCATTAACCAATTTAATAATTCATTACTTTGACTTAATACAATGTTGCGATCAATATTCGATCGCACGGTTTAGATATTACAATTACTGTAAATGGGTAAACAACAACTAATCTTCAATAACCAATTCAGTAGTTCATTACTTTGACTTAATACAATGTTGCGATCAATATTCGATCGCACGCTTTAGACATTACAATCACTGTAATTGGGTAAACAACAATTAATCTTCAACAATAAATTCAATAATTCATTACTTTGACTTAATAAAATGTTGCGATCAATATTAGATCGCACACTTTAGACATATAAATAACTGAAAATATGTAAACAACAATTTATCTTCAATACCCTATTCAATAATTCATTACTTTCACGTAATACAATGTTGCGATCAATTGTCGATCGCACCCTTTAGTCATATCAATCACTGAAAATGTGTAAACAACAATTAATCTTCAATACCAATTCAATAATTGATTACTTTAACTTAATACAATGTTGCGATCAATTGTCGATCGCACACTCTAGACATAGCAATCACTGAAAATTTGTAAATAAAAATTAAACATCAATAACCAATTCAATAATTCATTACTTTAACTTAATACAATGTCGCGATCAATTATCGATCGCTCCATTTAGACATATCAATCACTGAAATTATGTAAACAACAATTAATCTTCAATGACCAATTCAATAGTTTATTACTTTTACTTAATACAATGTTGCGATCAAAATTCGATCGCACCCTTTAGAAATATCAATCACTGTAAATGGGTAAACAACAATTAATCTTCATTAACCAATTTAATAATTCATTACTTTGACTTAATACAATGTTGCGATCAATATTCGATCGCACGGTTTAGATATTACAATTACTGTAAATGGGTAAACAACAACTAATCTTCAATAACCAATTCAGTAGTTCATTACTTTGACTTAATACGATGTTGCGATCAATATTCGATTGCACGCTTTAGACATTACAATCACTGTAATTGGGTAAACAACAATTAATCTTCAACAATAAATTCAATAATTCATTACTTTGACTTATTAAAATGTTGCGATCAATATTAGATCGCACACTTTAGACATATAAATAACTGAAAAATATGTAAACAACAATTTATCTTCAATACCCTATTCAATAATTCATTACTTTCACGTAATACAATGTTGCGATCAATTGTCGATCGCACCCTTTAGTCATATTAATCACTGAAAATGTGTAAACAACAATTAATCTTCAATACCAATTCAATAATTGATTACTTTAACTTAATACAATGTTGCGATCAATTGTCAATCGCACACTCTAGACATAGCAATCATTGAAAATTTGTAAATAAAAATTAAACATCAATAACCAATTCGATAATTCATTACTTTAACTTAATACAATGTCGCGTTCAATTATCGATCGCTCCAGTTAGACATATCAATCACTGAAAATATGTAAACAACAATTAATCTTCAATGACCAATTTTAATAGTTCATTACTTTTACTTAATACAATGTTGCGATCAAAATTCGATCGCACCCTTTAGAAATATCAATCACTGTAAATGGGTAAACAACAATTAATCTTCATTAACCAATTTAATAATTCATTACTTTGACTTAATACAATGTTGCGATCAATATTCGATCGCACGGTTTAGATATTACAATTACTGTAAATGGGTAAACAACAACTAATCTTCAATAACAAATTTAATAATTCAGTACTTTGACTTAATAAAATGTTGCGATCAATATTCGATCGCACGCTTTAGACATTACAATCACTGTTAATGGGTAAACAACAATTAATCTTCAACAATAAATTCAATAATTCATTACTTTGACTTAATAAAATGTTGCAATCAATATTCGATCGCACCCTTTAGACATATAAATTACTGTAAATATGTAAACAACAATTTATCTTCAATACCATATTCAATAATTCATTACTTTAACGTAATACAATGTTGCGATCAATTGTCGATCGCACCCTCTAGACATATCAATCACTGAAAATGTATAAACAACAATTAATCTTCAATACCAATTCAATAATTGATTACTTTAACTTAATATAATGTTGCGATCAATTGTCGATCGCCCTCCCTCTAGACATAGAAATCACACTAAAAATTTGTAAATAAAAATTAAACATCAATAACCAATTCAATAATTCATGACTTTAACTTAATACAATGTCGCGATCAATTATCGATAGCTCCATTTAGACATATCAATCACTGAAATATGTAAACAACAATTATTCTTCAATGACCAATTCAATAGTTCAGTACTTTTACTTAATACAATGTTGCGATAAATATTCGATCGCACCCTTTAGACATATCAATCACTGTAAATGGGTAAACAACAAATAATCTTCAATAACCAATTAATAATTCATTACTTTGACTTAATACAATGTTGCGATCAATATTCGATCGCACGCTTTAGACATTACATTCACTGTAAATGGGTAAACAACAATTAATCTTCAACAATAAATTCAATAATTCATTACTTTGACTTATTAAAATGTTGCGATCAATATTCAATCGCACCCTTTAGACATATAAATTATAGTAAATATGTAAACAACAATTTATCTTCAATATCCTATTCAATAATTCATTACTTTAACGTAATACAATGTTGCGATCAATTGTCGATCGCACCCTTTAGACATATCAATCACTGTAAATGTGTAAACAACAATTAATCTTCAATAAAAAATATAATAATTCATTACTTTAATTTAATACAATGTTGCAATCAATTGTCGATCGCACTCTTTAGACATATCAATCACTGTAAATGTGTAAACAACAATTAATCTTCAATACCATTTCAGTAATTCATTACTTTAACTTAATACAATGTTGCGATCAATTGTCGATCGCACCCTTTAGACATATCAATCACTAAAAATTTGTAAACAATAATTAAACATCAATAATAAAATCAATAATTCATTTCCTTAACTTAATACAATGTTCTGATCAATTGTCGATCGCTCCTTTTAGACATATCAATCAGTAAAAATATGTAAACAACAATTAATCTTCAACAACCAATTAAATAATCATTACCATAACTTAAGACAAATCAATCACTGAAAATGTGTAAACAACAATTAAACACTAATAACCAATTCAATAATTACATTAACTTAATACAATGTTGCGATCAATTGTCGATCGCACCCTTTAGACATATCTATTACTTTAAATGTGTCAAAAATAATTAATCTTCAATAACCAATTCAATAATTCATTACTTTAACTTAATACAATGTTACGATCAAAATTCGGTCACATCCTTTAGAAATATCAATCACTGTAAATGTGTAAACAACAATAAATTTTCAATAACAAATTCGATAATTCATTACTTTCACTTAATACAATGTTGCAATCAATATTCAATCGCATCCTTTAGACATATCTATCACAGAAAATGTGTAAACAACAATTAATCTTCAATTACCAATTCAATAATCCAGTACTTTAACTTAATACAATGTTGCGATCAATTGTCTATCCTTTTTAGACATATCAATCCCTGAAAAAGTGTAAACAACAATTAATCTTCAATAACCAATTCAATAATTCATTACTTTGACTTTATACAATGTTGCGACCAATATTAGATTGTACCCTTTAGACATATCAATCAATGAAAATGTGTAAACAACAATTAATTCAATAACCAATTCAATAGTTCATTATTTTCACTTAATACAACATTACGATCAATATTGATCACACCCTTTAGATATATCAATCACAGAAAATGTGTAAACAATAATTAACATCAATAACAGATTCAATAATTCATTACTTTAACTTATTACAATGTTGCGATCAATTGTCGATCACACCTTGTAGAAATCACTGAAAATGTGTAAACAATAATTAATCTTCAATAACCAATTCAATAATTCATTACTTTAAATTAATACAATGTTGCGATCAATTTTCGATTGCATCCTTTAGACATATCAATCACTGTAAATCTGTAAACAACAATTAATCTTCAAAACCCAATTCAATAATTCATTACTTTAACTTAATACAATGTTGCGATCAATTGTTCGCACCCTTTAGACATATCAATCACTGTAAATCTGTAAACAATAACTAATCTTCAATAACTAATTCAATAAGTCATTACTTTGACTTAATACAATGTTGCGATCAATATTCGATCGCACTCTTTATATCAATCACTTAATATGTGTAAACAACAATTAATCTTCAATAACCAATTCAATAATTCATTATTCACTTAATACAATGTTACGATCAATATTGATCACACCCTTTAGATATATAAATCACATAAAATGTGTAAAAAACAATTAAACATCAATAACAGATTCAATAATTCATTACTTTAACTTATTACAATGTTGCGATCAATTGTCGATCACACCCTTTAGACATATCAATCACTGAAAATGTGTAAACAATAATTAATCTTCAATAACCAATTCAATAATTCATTACTTTAACTTAATAGAATGTTGCGATCAATATTCGATTGCATCCTTTATACATATCAATCACTTTAAATGTGTAAACAACAATTAATCTTCAATACCCAATTCTATAATTCATTACTTTAACTTAATACAATGTTGCGATCAATTGTCGATCGCACCCTTTAGATATATCAATCACTGTAAATCTGTAAACAATAATTAATCTTCAATAACTAATTCAATAAGTCATTACTTTGACTTAATACAAAGTTGCGATCAAGATTCGATCGCACTCTTTAGATATATCAATCACTTAAAATGTGTAAACAACAATTAATCTTCAATAACCAATTCAATAATTCATTGCTTTGACTTAATACAATGTTACGATCAATATTCGCACCTTTAGATATATCAATCACTAAAAATGTGTAAACAACAATTAAACACCAATAATAGATTCAATAATTCATTACTTGAACTTAATACAATGTTGCGATAAATTGTCGACCGCACCATTTAGACATATCAATCACTAAAAATCTGTAAACAAAATTAATCTTCAATAACAAATTCAATAATTAATTACTTTAACTTAATACAATGTTGCGATCAATATTAGATCACAACCTTTAGACATATCAATCACTGTAAATGTAAACAACAATTAATCATCAATAACCATTTCTATAATTCACTACTTAGACTTCATACAATGTTGCGATCAATATTCTATCGCACCCTTTAGATATATCAAAAACATAAAATGTACAAACAAAAATTAATCTTCAATAACAAATTCAATAATTCATTACTTTGACTTAATACAATGTTGCGATCAATATTCGTCGCACACTTTAGACATATCAATCACTGTAAATGTTAAACAACAATTAAACTTCAATAACCAATTCAATAATTCATTACTTTAACTTAATACAATGTTGCGATCAATTGTTGATCGCACCCTTTAGACATATTAATCACTGAAAATGTGTAAACAAAAATTAATCTTCAATAACCAATTCAATAATTCATTCTTTGACTTAATACAATGTTGCGATCAATATTCGATCGCACCCTTTAGATATATCAATCAATGAAAATGTGTAACAAAAATTAATCTTCAATAACCAATTCAATAATTATTACTTTGACTTAATACAATGTTGCGATGAATATTCAATCGCACCTTTTAAACATATCAATAGTAAATCTGTAAACAACAAATTAATCTTCAATAACTAATTCAATAATTCAACTTTGACTTAATACAATGTTGCGATCAATATTCGATCGCACCCTTTAGACATATCAATCACTTAAAATTTGTAAACAACAATAAATCTTCAATAACCAATTCAATAATTCATTACTTTGACTTAATACAATGTTGCGATCAATATTCAATCGCACCTTTTAGATATATTAATCACTGTAAATGTGTAAACAACAATTAATCTTCAATAACAAAGTCAATAATTCATTACTTTAACTTAATACAATGTTGCGATCAATATTCGATGCACCCTTTAGACATATCAATCACTGTAAATCTGTAAACAACAATTAATCTTCAGTACCCAATTCAATAATTCATTACTTTCACTTAAGACAATGTTGCGATCAATTGTCGATTGCACCCTTTAGACATATCAATCACTGTAAATCTGTTAACAATAATTAATCTTCAATAACTAATTCAATAAGTCATTACTTTGACTTGATACAATGTAGCGATCAATATTCGATCGCAATCTTTAGATATATCAATCACTTAAAATGTTTAAACAATAATTATTCTTCAATGACCAATTCAATAATTCATTACTTTGACTTATTACAATGTTACGATCAATATTCGATCGCACCCTTTAGATATAATCATAAAAATGTGTAAACAACAATTAAACACCAATAACAGATTCATTAATTCATTACTTGAACTTAATACAATGTTGCGATAAATTGTCGACCGCACCCTTTTGACATATCAATCATTAAAATCTGTAAACAAAATTAATCTTCAATAACAAATTCAATAATTGATTACTTTCACTTAATACAATGTTGCGATCAATATTCGATCACAATCTTTAGACATATCAATCACTGTAAATGTGTAAACAACAATTAATCTTCAATAACCATTTCTATAATTCACTATCTTCACACAATGTTGCGATCAATATTCGATACCCTTAGACATATCAATCACTGTAAATGTGTAAACAATACTTAATCTTCAATAACCAATTCAATAATTCATTTCTTTGAATTAATACAATGTTGCGATCAATACTCGATTGGATCTTTTAGATATATCAATACTGGAAATGTGTAAACAACAATTAATCTTCAATAACCAATTCAATAATTCATTACTTTGACTTCATACAATGTTGAGATCAATATTCTATCGCACCCTTTAGATATATCAAAAACTTAAAATGTGTAAACAAAATTAATCTTCAATAACAAATTCAAAAATTCATTACTTTGACTTAATACAATGTTGCGATCAATATTCGGTCGCACAATTTAGATATCAATCACTGAAAATGTTTAAATAACAATTAAACATCAATAACCAATTCAATAATTCATTACTTTAACTTAATACAATGTTGCGATCAATTTCGATCGCACCCTTTAGACATATAATCACTGAAAATGTGTAAACAACAATTAATCTTCTATAACCAATTCAATAATTCATTTCTTTGACTTAATACAATGTTGCGATCAATATTGATCGCACCCTTTAGATATATCAATCATTGAAAATGTTAACAACAATTAATCTTCCATAACAATTCAATAATTTATTACTTTGACTTATACAATGTTGCGATGAATATCAATCGCACCTTTTAAACATATCAATAATAGTAAATTTGTAAACAACAAATAATCTTCAATAACTAATTCAATAATTAAAAACTTTTTTAATACAATGTTGCAATCAATATTCGATCGCACCCTTTAGACATATCTATCACTTAAAATGTGTAAACAACAATTAATCTTCAATAACCAATTCTATAATTCATTACTTTGACTTAATACAATGTTGCGATATATTTAATCGCACCTTTTAGATATATTAATCACTGTAAATGTGTAAACAACAATTAATTTTCAATAACCAATTAAATAATTCATAACTTTGACTTAATACAATGTTGCGATCAGTAATCCATCACACCATTTAGACATATCAATCAATGAAAATGTGTAAATAGCAATTACTCTTCTGTAACAAATTCACTAATTCATTAATTGAACTTAATACAATGTTGCGATCAATTGTCGATCGCACCCTTTAGACATATCAATCACTAAAAAAGTGTAAACAACAATTAATCTTCAATAAAAAATTCAATAAATCATTACTTTAACTTAGTACAATGCTGCGATCAATATTCAATCCCAGCATTTAGACATATCAATCACTTAAAATGTGTAAACAAAACTTAATCTTCAATAACCAATTCAATAATTCATTACTTTGACTTAATACAATGTTGCGATCAATATTCGATCGCACCTTTTACACATATTAATCACTGTAAATGTGTAAACAACAATTAATCTTCAATAACCAAATCAATAATTCATTACTTTGACTTTATACATTGTTGCGATCAATATTCAATCGCACCTTTTAGACACATCAATCACTATAAATGTATAAACAACAATTAATCTTTAATAACCAATTCAATAATTAATTTCTTTACTTAATACAAAGGTGCGATCAATATTCAATCGCACCATTTAGACATATCAATCAATGAAAATGTGTAAATAGAAATTACTCTTCAATAACCAATTCAATAATTCATTGCTTTAACTTAATACAACGTTGCGATCAATTGTCGATCGCACCCTTTAGACATATCAATGACTAAAAAAGTGTAAACAACAATTAATCTTCAATAACTAATTCCAAAATTAATTACTTTAATTTAGTAAAATGTTGCGATCAATATTCATTTGCACCATTTAGACATATCAATCACTGAAAATGTGCAAACAATACTTAATCTTCAATAACCAATTCAATAATTCGTTACTTTGACTTAATACAATCTTGCGATCAATATTCGATCGCACCCCTTAGAAATTTCAATAACTAAAAATGTGTAAACAACAATTAATCTTCAATAAACAATTCAATAACTCATTTATTGGACTTAATACAATGTTGTGATCAATATTCGATCACACCCTTTAGATATATCAATCACTGAAAATGTGTAAACAACAATTAATATTCAATAACCAATTTAATAATTCATTACTTTGTTTTAATACAATGTTGCGATCAATATTCGATCGCATCCTTTAGAAATATCTATCACTTAAAATGTGTAAAAACAATTAATCTTCAATAACCAATTCAATAATTTATTACTTTGACTTAATACAATGTTGCGATCAATATTCAATCGCACCTTTTAGACATATCAATCAATGTAAATGTGTAGACAACAATTAATGTTCAATAACCAATTGAATAATTCAATACTTTGACTTAATACAATGTTGCGATCAATATTCGATCGCACCCTTTAGACATATCTATCACATAAAATGTGTAAACAACAATTAATCTTCAATAACAATTCAATAATTCATTACTTTAACTTAGTACAATGTTGCGATCAATTGTCGATGGCACCCTTAAGACATATCTATCATAGAAAATTTGTAAAACAATAATTGATCTTCAATTACCAATTCAATATTCCATTACTTTAACTTAATACAATGTTGCGATCAATTGTCGATCGCATCCTTTAGACATATCAATCACTGAAAATGTGTAAACAACAATTAATCTTCAATAACCAATTCAACAATTCATTAATTTGACTTAATACAATGTTGCGATCAATATTCGATTGCACCCTTTAGACATATCAATCACTATAAATGTGTAACAACAATTAATCTTCAATAACCGATTCAATAATTCATTACTTTCACTTAATACAATGTTGCGATCAATATTCGATCACACCCTTTAAACATATCAATCACTGTAAATGTGTAAACAACAATAAATTTTCAAAAAAAAATTCCATAATTCATTACTTTGACTTATTACAATGTTGATATCAATATTCAATCGCACCCTTTAGACATATCAATCACTGAAAATGTGTAAACAACAAATAAACAATAATAACCAATTCAATAATTCATTACTTTAACTTAATACAATGTTGCGATCAATTGTTAATCGCACCATTTAGCCATATCTATCACTGTAAACGTGTAAAAAACAATTAATCTTTAATAACTAATTCAATAATTCATTACTTTAACATAATATAATGTTATGATCAAAATTAGTTCAAACCCTTTAGAAATATCAATCACTATAAATGTGTAAACAATAATAAATTTTCCATAACAAATTCAATAATTCATTACTTTCACCTAATACAATGTTGCAATCAATATTCAATCGCACCCTTTAGACATATCAATCACTTAAAATGTGTAAACAACAATTTAACACTAATAACCAATTCAATAATTCATTAATTTTACTAAGTACAATGTTGCGATCAATAGTCGATGGCACCCTTTAGACATATCTATCAGAGAAAATGTGTAAACAACAATTTATCTTCAATTACCAATTCAATAATCCATTACTTTAACTTAATACAATGTTGCGATCAATTGTCGATCGCATCCTTTAGACATATCAATCACTGAAAAAGTGTAAACAACAATTAATCTTCAATAACCAATTCAATAATTCATTACTTTGACTTTATACAGGGTTGCGATCAATATTCGATTGCACCCTTTAGACATATCAATCACTATAAATATGTAAATAACAATTAATCTTCAATTACCAATTCAATAATTCATTACTTTAACTTAATACAATGTTGCGATCAATATTTGATCACAAAATTTAGAAACATCAATCACTTTAAATGTGTAAACAACAATTAATTTTCAATAACCAATTCAATAATTCATTACTTTGACTTAACACAATGTTGAGATCAATATTTAATTGCACCCACTAGCCATATCAATCACTGTAAATGTGTAAACAACAATTAATCTCAATAACAAATTCATTAATTCATTACTTGAACTTAATACAACGTTTCGATCAATATTCGATCACACCCTTTAGACATATCAATCACTGAAAATGTGTAAACAAAAATTAAACATCAATAATCAATTCAATAATTCATTACTCTAACTTAATACAATATTGCAATCAATTGTCAATCGCACCCTTTAGACATTTCAGTCACTGAAAATGTTTAAACAACAATTAATCTTCAGTAACCAATTCAATAATTTATTACATTGACTTAATACAATGTTGCGATCAATATTCGATCGCGTTCTTTAGACATATCAATCTTTGTAAACGTGTAAACAACAATTAATCTTCAGTACCCAATTCAATAACTCATTACTTAAACTTAGTACAATATTGCGTTGAATTGTCGATGGCACCCTTTAGACATATGAATCACAGAAAATGTGTAAACAACAATTAATCTTCAACTACCAATTCAATAATTCATTACTTTAACTTAATACAATGTTGCGATCAATTGTCGATCTCATCCTTTAGACATACCAATCACCCAAAATGTGTAAACAACAATTAATCTTCAATAACCAATTCAACAATTCATTACTTTGACTTAATACAATGTTGCAATCAATATTCGATTGCACCCTTTAGACATATGAATCACTGTAAATGGGTAAACAACAATTAATCTTCAATAACCAATTCAATAGTTCATTACTTTAACTTAATACAATGTTGCGATCAATATTCGATAGCACCCTTTAGACATATCAATCACTGTAAATGTGTAAACAACAATTAATTTTCAATAACCAATTCAATAATTCATTACTTTGACTTAATACAATGTTGCGATTAATATTCAATCGCACCCTTTAGATATATCAATCAAGGAAAATGTTTAAACAACAATTAAACACCAATAACCAATTCCATAATTCATTACTTTAACTTAGTACAATGTTGCGATCAATTGTCGATTGCACCCTTTAGACATATCAATCACTATAAATGTGTAAAAAACAATTAATGTTCAATAATTCATTACTTTATCTTAATACAATGTTGGGATCTATTGTCGATTGCACTCTTTAGACATATCAATCAGTAAAAATGTGTTTACAACAATTAATCTTCAATAACCATTTCAAAAATTCATTAATTTAACTTAATACAATGTTGCGATCAATTGTCGATCGCATCCTTTAGACATATCAATCACTGTAAATGTGTAAACAACAATTAATCTTTAATAACCAATTCAATTATTCATTACTTTAACTTTATACAATGTTGCGATCAAAATTCGATCACACCCTTTAGACATATCAATCACTGAAAATGTGTAAACCAAAATTAATTCAATAACCAATTCAATAATTCATTACTTTAACTTAATACAATGTTGCGATAAATTGTCAACACCCTTTAGACATATCATCACTGAAAATGTGTAAATAATAGTTAACTTCAATAACTAATTCAATAATTCATTAAATTGACTTAATACAATGTTGCGATCAATATTCGATCGCACCCTTTAGAATATCAATCACTGCAAATGTGTAAGCAACTATTAATCTTCAATACCCAATTCAATAATTCATTACTTTGACTTAATACAATGTTGCGATTAATATTCGATCCACCCTTTAGATATTAATCACTGAAATGTGTAAACAACAATTTACTTCAATAACCAATTAAATAATTCATTACTTGACTTAATACAATGGTGTTGATCAATTGTCGATCGTACATTTTAGACATATAAATCACTAAAAAATGTGTAAACAACAATTAATCTTCAATAAAAATTAATAATTCATTACTTTAACTTAATACAATGTTGCGATCAATTGTCGATCCACCCTTTAGATATATCAATCACTGAAAACGTGTAAAACAATTAACATCAATAACCAATTCAATAATTCATTACTTTAACTTATACAATGTTGCAATCAATTGTCGACGCACTCTTTAGACAAATCAATCACTGCAAATATGTAAACAACAATTAAACATCAATAACCAATTCAATAATTTATTACTTTAACTTAATACAATGTTGCGATCATGTCGATCGCACCCTTTAGACATATCAATCACCCAAAATGTGTAAACAATTAATCTTCAATAATCAATTCAATAATTCATTACTTTATTTTAATACAATGTTGTGATCTATACTCGATCGCACCTTTAGACATATCAATCACTCTAAATGTGTAAACAACAAGTAAACTTCAATACCCAATTCAATAACTCATTACTTTAACTTAATACAAGTTGCGATCAATTGTCGATCGCACCCTTTAGACATATCAATCACTCAAAATGTGTAACAACAAAATTTCTTTAATAACCAATTCAAAATTCTTTATTTGGACTTAATACAATGTTGCGATCAATATTCGATCGCACCCTTTAGACATATAAATCATGTAAATGGTAAACAACAATTATCTTCAATAACCAATTCAATAATTCATTACTTTAACTTAATACAATTTTGCGATCAATATTCTATCGCACCCTTTAGACATATAATCACTATAAATATGTAAACAAGAATTAATCTTCAAAACCCAATAAAATAATTCATTACTTTACTTAATACAATGTTGTGATCAATATTCGATCACTCCCTTTAGACATATAAATCACTGTAAATCGGTAAACAACAATTAATCTTCAATAACCAAATCAATAATTCATTACTTTGACTTAATACAATATTGTGATCAATATTCGATCACCCTTTAGACATGTCAATCACTGTAAATGGTAAACAACGATTAATCTTCAATAACAAATTCAATAATTCATTATTTGACTTAATACAAAGTTGCGTCAATATTTGATCGCACCCTTTGGACATATCAATCATTTAAATTGTAAACAATAATTAATCTTCAATAACTAATTCAGTAATTCATTACTTTCACTTAATACAATGTTGCGATCATTGTCGATCTCACCCTTTAGACATATCAATCACTGAAAATGTGTAAATAACAATTAAACATCAATAACAAATTCAATAATTCATTACTTTAACTTAATACAATGTTGCGATCAATTGTTGATTGCACCCTTTAGACATATCAATCACAAAATGTGTAAACAACAATTAATCTTTAATAACAATTCAATAATTCATTACTTTAACTTAATACAATGTTGCGATCGATCGCACCCATTAGACATATCAATCATTGAAAATGTGATAAACAACAATTAAACATCAATAACCAATTCTATAATTCATTACTTTAACTTAATACAATGTTGCGATCAATTTTCGATCGCACCCTTTAGACATATCAATCCTTCCAAATATGGTAAACAACAATTTATCTTCAATAACAAATTCAATAATTCATACTTTGACTTAATACAATGTTGCGATCAATATTTGATCACACGCTTTAGACATATCAATCACTGTAAATGGTAAACAACAATTAATCTTCATAATCAATTCAATAATTTATTACTTTGACTTAATACAATGTTGCGATCAATATTCGATCGCACCCTTTACATATCAATCACTGTAAATGGGTAAAAAACGATAATCTTAAAACAAATTCAATAATTCATTACTTTGACTTAATACAAGTTGCGATCAATATTCGATCGCACCCTTTAGACATATCAATCACTGTAAATGTGTAAACAACAATTAATCTTCAATACCAATTCAATAATCATACTTAAACTTATACAATTTGCGATTATTGTCGATCGCACCCTTTAGACATATCAATCACTGAAAATGTGTAAACAACAATTTATCTTCAATCAATTCCATAATTCATACTTTAACTTAATACAATGCGATCAATTGTCGATCGCACCCTTTAGACATATCAATCACTGAAAATGTTAAAAAATTAATCTTCAATAACCAATTCAATATTCATTACTTTAACTTAATACAATGTTGCGATCATATTCTGTCGCGCCCTTTAGACATATCAATCACTAAAATGTGTAAAGAACAATTAATCTTCAATACCAATTCAATAATTCATTACTTTAACTAATACAATTACGATCAATTGTCGATCGCACCCTTTAGACATATCAATCACTGTAAATGTAAACAACAATTAATCGTCAACACCCAATTAAATATTCATTACTTTAACTTATACAATGTTGCGATCAATTGTCAATCGCACCCTTTTATCAATCACTGAAAATGTAAACAAAAATTAATCATCAATAACCAATTCAATAATTCATTACTTTAACTTAATACAATGTTGCAATCAATATTCGATCGCACCCTTTAGACATATCAATCACTGTAAATATGAACAACAATTAAACTTTAATAACCAATTCAATAACATTACTTTAACTTAATACAATGTTGCGATCAATTGTCGATCGCACCCTTTAGAATATCAATCACTCAAAATGTGTAAACAGCAATTAATCTTCAATAACCTGATCATAATTCATTACTTTGACTAAATACAATGTTACAAATTTCGATCGCACCCTTTAGACATATCAATCACTGAAAATGTGTAAACAACAATTAATCTTCAATAACAAAATAAATAATTCATTACTTGGACTTAATAAAATATTGCAAACAATTGTCGATCGCACCCTTTAGACATACCAATCACTGTAAATGTGTATACAAAAATTAATCTTAAATACCCAATTCAATAATTCATTACTTTAACTTAATACAATAATGCGATCAATTGTGGATCGCACCCTTTAGACATATCAGTCACTGTAAATGTTTAAACAACAATTAATCTTCAATACCCAATTCAATAATTCATTACTTTTACTTAATACATTGTTATGATCAATGTCGATCGCACCCTTTAGACATTAATCACTGTTAATGTTTAACAACAATTAATCTTCAATACAATTCAATAATTCATTACTTTGAATTGATACGATGTTGTGATCAATGTCGATCGCACCCTTTAGACTTATCAATCACTAAAATGTATAAACAACAATTAATCTTCAATAACCAATTCAATAACTCATTATTTTGACTTAATACAATGTTGCGATCAAATGTCGATCGCACCTTTATACAAATCAATCACTGAAAATTTGTAAACAACAATTAAACATCAATAAACAATTCAATAATTCATAATTTAACTTAATACAATGTTGCGATCAATTGTCATCGCTCCCTTTAGACATATCAATCTCTGAAAATGTGTAAACAACAATTAATCTTCAATAACAAAATAAATATTCATTACTTGCACTTATAAAATATTGCGATCAATTGTCGATCGCACCCTTTAGACATACCAATCACTGTAAATGTGTAAACAAAAATCAATCTTAAATACCCAATTCAATAATTCATTACTTTAACTTAATACAATAATGCGATCAATTGTGCATCGCACCCTTTAGACATATCATCACTGTAAATGTAAACAATTAATCTTCAATACCCAATTCAATAATTCATTACTTTACGTAATACATGTTGATCAATATTTGATCGCACCCTTTAGACATATTAATCACTGTAAATGTAAACAACAATTAATCTTCAATACAATTCAATAATTCATTACTTTAATTGATAATGTTGTGATCAAATGTCGATCGCACCCTTTAGACTTATCAATCACTAAAATGTATAAAACAACAATTAATCTTCAATAACCAATTCAATAACTCATTACTTTGACTTAATACAATGTTGCGATCAAATGTCGATCGCACCTTTACAAATCAATCACTTAAAATTTGTAAACAACAATTAATCAATAAACAATTCAATAATTCATAAATTTAACTTAATACAATGTTGTGATCAATTGTTCATCGCCCTTTAGACATAAATCTCTGAAAATGGGTAAACAACAATTAATCTTCAATAACAATTAAATATTCATTATTTAATTAATGAAATGTTGCGATCAATTGTCGATCGCACCCTTTAGACATATCAATCACTGTAAATGTAAAAAAAAACTAATCGTCAACACCCAATTAAATAATTCATTAGTTTAACTTATCACAATGTTGCGATCAATTGTCAATCGCACCCTTTAGACATATCGATCACTTAAAATGTGTAAACAGCAATTAATCTTCAATAACCTGTTCACTAGACATATCAATCACTGTAATGTGTAAACAACAATTTAACTTCAATACCAATTCAATAATTCATTACTTTAACTTAATACAATGTTTCGATCAATTTTCGATCGCACCCTTTAGACATATCAATCACTGTAAATGTATAAACAACAATTAATCTTCAATAACCAGTTTAATAATTTATTACTTGGACTTAATACAATGTTCCGATAAATATTCGATCGCACTCTTTAGACATATCAATCACTGTAAATGTGTAAACAACAATTAATTTTCAATAACCAACTAAATAATTCATTACTTTAACTTAATACCTTGTAGCGATCAATTGTCAATCGCACCCTTTAGACATATTAGTCACTTAAGATGTGTAAACAACAATTAATCTTCAATAACCAATTCAATAGTTCATTACTTTTATTTGAAATAATGTTGCGATCAATATTCGATCGCACCCTTTAAACATATTAATCACTGTAAATGTGCAAACAACAATTAATCTTCAATACCAATTAAATATTCATTACTTTAACTTAATAAATTGTTGCGATCGATTGTCGATCGCACCCTTTAGACATATCAATCACTGTAATGTGTAAAACAATTATTAATCTTCAATGCCCAATTCAAAATTCACTACTTTAACTAGATACAATAATGCAATCAATTATCGATCGCACCCTTTAGACATATAATCACTGTAAATGTGTAAACAACAAATAATCGTCAACACAAATTCAATAATTCATTACTTTAACTTAATACAATGTTATTCAATAGTTCATTACCTTAAATTAATACAAGTTGCGATCAATGTCGATCGCATTTAGACATATCAATCACTGAAAATGTGTAAACAACAATTAATCTTCAATAACCAATTCAATAATTCATTACTTTAACTTAATACAATGTTGCGAAATATTCGATCGCACCCTTTAGACATATCAATCACAGTTAATGTGTGAACAGCAATTAAACTTCAATAACAATTCAAAATTCATTACCTTGACTTAATAAAATGTTGCGATAATATTCGATCGCACCCTTTATACATATCAATCACTGTTAATGTTGCGATCAATTGTCAATCGCACCCTTTAGACATATCCATCACTGTAAATGGGTAAGCAACAATTAATCTTCAATAACCAATTCAATAATTCATTACTTTGACTAAATACAATGTTGCGATCAATTTCGATCGCACTTTAGACATATCAATAACTGAAATGGTAAACAACAATTAATCTTCAATAACCAATTCAATAATTCATTACTTTGACTTAATACAATGTTGCGATCTATATTCGATCCCACGCTTTAGACATATCAATCACTGGAAATGGGTAAACAACAATTAATCTTCAATAACCAATTTAATAATTCATTACTTTGACTTAATACAATGTTGCGATCAATTTTCGATCGCACCCTTTACACATATCATTCACCGAAAATGTGTAAACAACAATTAAACATCAATAAGCAATTCAATAATTCATTACTTTAACTTAATACAATGTTGGGATTAATTCGCACCCTTTAGAAATATCAATCACTGAAAATGTGTAAACAACAATTATATTCAATAACCAAGTCAATAATTCATTACTTTGACGTAATACAATATTGCGATAAATTTTGGTTGCACCCTTTAAATATCTCTGTAAATGTGTAAACAACCATTAATCTTCAATACCCAATTCAATAATTCATACTTTAACTTAATACAATGCTGCGAAATTGTCGATCCACCCTTTAGAAATATCAATCACTGAAAATGTGTAAAAACATTTAATCTTCAATAATCAATTCAGTAATTCATTACTTTGATTTAATACAATGTTGCAATCAATATTTGTCGCACCCTTTAGACATACCGATCACTGTAATGTGTAAACAACAATTAATTTTCAATACCCAATTCAATAATTGATTACTTTAACTTAATTCAATGTCGCGATCAATTGTCGATCGCACCCTTTAGACATATCATTCATTGAAAATTTGTAAATAACAATTAAACATCAATAACCATTTCAATAATTCATTACTTTAACTTAATACAATTATGCGATCAATTTTCAATCGCACCCTTTAGACATATCAATCACTGAAAATGTGTAAACAACAATTAATCTTCAATAACCAATTCAATAATTCATTACTTTGACTTAATACAATGTTGGGATAAATATTCTATCGTACCCACTAGAAATATCAATCACTATAAATGTGTAAACAACAATTAATCTTCAATACCCAATTCAATAATTAATTACTTTAACTTAATACAGTGTTGCGATCAATTGTCGATCGCACTCTTTAGACATATCAATCACTGTAAATGTGTAAACAACAATTAATCTTTAACCATATTCAATAATCATTACTTTAACATAGTACAATATGCGATCAATTATCATCGCACCCTTAAGACATATCAATCACTGAAAATGTATAAACAACAATTAATATACAATAACCAATTTAATTATTCATTTCTATGACTTAATACAATATTGCGATCAATTGTCGATCACCCTTTAGACATATCAATCAATGTAAATGTGTAAACAACAATTTACATCAATATCCAATTCAATAATTCATCACTTTCACATAATACAATGTTGCGATCAATTTTTGATCGCACCTTTAGACATATCAATCACTTAAATGTGTAAAAAACAATTAATATTCAATAACCAATTCAATAATTCATTACTTTGACTAATACAATATTGCGTAAATATTTGGTTGCACCCTTTAGAATATCTCTGTAAATGTGTAAACAACATTAATCTTCAATACCCAATTCAATAATTCATCACTTTACTTAATACAATGCTGCGATCAATTCGATCCACCCTTTAGAATATCAATCACTGAAAATGTGTAAAAAACATTAATCTTCAATAATCAATTCATAATTCATTACTTTGATTTAATACAATGTTGCAATCAATTGTCACCCTTTAGACATACCGATCACTGTAATGTGTAAACAACAATTAATTTTCAATACCCAATTCAATAATTCATTACTTTAACTTACAATATTGCGATCAATTGTCGATCGCACCCTTTAGACATATCTCATTGAAAATTTGTAAATAACAATTAACATCAATAACCATTTCAATAATTCATTACTTTAACTTAATACAATTATGCGATCAATTTCAATCGCACCCTTTAGACATATCAATCACTGAAAATGTGTAAACAACAATTAATCTTCAATAACCAATTCAATAATTCATTACTTTGACTTAATACAATGTTGATAAATATTTATCGTACCCACTAGAAATATCAATCACTATAAATGTGTAAACAACAATTAATCTTCAATACCCAATTCAATAATTAATTACTTTAACTTAATATGTTGCGATCAATTGTCGATCGCACTCTTTAGACATATCAATCACTGTAAATGTGTAAACAACAATTAATCTTTAATACCATATTCAATAATTCATTACTTTAACTTATACAATTTGCGATCAATTATCATCGCACCCTTTAGACATATCAATCACTGAAAATGTGTAAACAACAATTAATATCAATAACCAATATTCATTTCTATGACTTAATACAATTGCGAAATTGTCGATCTTACCCTTTAGACATATCAATCAATGAAAATGTGTAAACAACAATTAAACTTCAATATCCAATTCAATAATTCATCACTTTCACATAATACAATGTTGCGATCAATTTTGATCGCACCCTTTAGACATATCAATCACTGTAAATGTGTAAAAAACATTAATCGTCAATAACAAATTCAATAATTCGTTACTTTAACTTAATACAATGTTGCGATCAATATTTGGTCGCACTCTTTAGACATATCGATCACTGTAAATGTGTAAACAATAATTAATCTTTAATACCAATTCAATAATTTGGTTACTTAACTAATTACAATGTTGCGATCAATTTTCGATCGCACTCTTTAGACATATCATTCACTGAAAATGTGTAAACAACAATTAAATATCAATAAACAATTCAATAATTCATTACATTAACTTAATACAATTATGCGATCAATTGTCGATCGTAACCTTTAGACATATCAATCACTGAAAATGTGTAAACAACAATTAATCTTCAATAACCAATTCAATAATTCATTACTTTGACGTAATACAATGTTGCGATAAATATTTGGTCGCACCCTTTATACATATCAATCACTGTAAATGTGTAAACAACAATTAATCTTCAATACCCAATTCAATAATTCATCACTTTAACTTAATACAATGTTGCGATCAATTGTCGATCGCACCCTTTAGACAAATCATTAACTTAAAATGTTTAAACAACAATTAAACATCAATAACCAATTCAATAATTCATTACTTTAATTTAATACAATGTTGCGATGAATTCGCACCCTTTAGAAAAATCAATCACTGAAAATGTGTATACAACAATTAAACTTTAATAACCAATTCAATAATTCATTACTTTGATGTAATACAATGTTGCGATAAATATTTGGTCGCACCCTTTAGACATATCAATCACTGTAAATGTGTAAACAACAATTAATCTTTAGTACCCAATTCAATAATTCATAACTTTAACTTAATACAACGTTGCGATCAATTGTCGATCGCACCTTTTAGAAGTATTAATCACTGAAAATGTGTAAAAAATATTAATCTTCAACAACCAATTCAATAATTCATTACTTTGATTTAATTCAATGTTGGGATCAATATTTGGTCGCACCCTTTAGAGATATCGATCACTGTAAATGTGTAAACAATAATTAATCTTTAATACCCTATTAAATAATTGAGTACTTTAACTTAATACAATGTCGCGATCAATTGTCGATCGCACCCTTTAGACATATCATTCACTGAAAATGTGTAAACAACAATTAAACAGTAATAACCAATTCAATAATTAATTACTTTCACTTAATACAATTATGCGATCAATTGTCGATCGCACCCTTTAGACATATCAATCACTGAAAATGTGTAAACAACAATTAATCTTCTATAACCAATTCAATAATTCATTACTTTGACTTAATACAATATTATGTTCAATTGTCGACCACACCCTTTAAACATATCAATTACAAAAAATGTGTAAACAACAATTAATCGTCAATAACAAATTCAATAATTCAGTACTTTGACTTAATACAATGTTACGATCAATATTCGGTCGCACCCTTTAGACATATCAATCACTGTAAATATGCAAACAACAATTAATCTTCAATACCCCATTCAATAATTCATCACTTTAACTTAATACAATGTTGCGATCAATTGTCGATCGCACTCTTTAGACATATCAATCAAACAAAAAGTGTAAAAAACATTTAATCTTCAATAACCAATTCAATAACTCATTACTTTGACTTAATAAAATGTTGCGATAAATATTTGGTCACACCCTTTATACATATCAATCACTAAAAATGTGTAAAAAAAACAATTAATCTTCAATACCCAATTCAATAATTCATTACTTTAACTAAATACAATGTTGTGATTAATTGTCGACCGCACCCTTTAGACATATAAAATACTGAAAATGTGTAAACAACAATTAATCTTCAATAACAAATTCAATAATTCATTGCTTTGACTTAATATAATGTTGCGATCAATATTCTATCGTACCCTTTAGACAATACAATCACTATAAATGTGTAAACAACAATTAATCTTCAATACCCAATTCAATAATTCAATACTTTAACTTTATACAGTGTTGCGATCAATTGTCGATCGCACCCTTTAGACTTATCAATCACTGTAAATGTGTAAACAACAATCAATCTTCAATAACCAATTAAATAATTTATTACTTTAACTTTATACAATGTTGCGATCTATATTCGATCGCACCCCTTAGTCATATCAATCACTACAAATGTGTAAACAACAATTAAATCTTCAATACCCAATTCAATAGTTCATTACTTTAACTTAATACAATGTTGTGGTCAATCTTCGATCGCACCCTTTATACATATCAATCACTGAAAATGTATAAACAACAATTAAACATCAATAACTTATTCAATAATTCATCACTTTAACTTAATACAGTGTTGCGATCAAGTGTCGAGTGCATCCTTTAGAAATATCAATCACTGAAAATGTGTACATAACAATTAATCTTCAGTAACCAATTCATTAATTCATTACATTAACTTAATACAATGTTGCGATCAATTGTCGATCGCATTCTTTAGACATACCAATCACTGAGAATATGTAAACAACAATAATCTTGAATAACCAATTCAATAATTTATTACTTTAACTTATTACAATGTTGCGATAAATATTCGATTGCACCCTTTAGACACATCAATCATAGAAAATGTGTAAACAACAATTAATCTTGAATAACCAATTCAATAATTCATTACTTTAACTTAATACAATATTGCGATAAATATTCGATTGCACCCTTTAGAGACATCAATCACAGAAAATGTGTAAACAACAATTAATCTTAAATAATGAATTCAATAATTCATTACTTTGAATTTATACAATGATGCAATCAATATTCGATCGCACCCTTTAGACATATCAATCATTGTAAATGTGTAAATAACAATTAATCTTCAATAACCAATTCAATAATTCATTTATTTGACTAATACAATGTTCAGTCAATATTCGATCGCACCCTTTAGATATATCAATAACTGAAAATGTGTAAACAACAATTAATCTTCAATAACTAATTCAATATTTCATTACTTTGCCAAATACAATGTTGCAATCAATTGTTGATCGCATTCTTTAGATATATCAATCACTCAAAAATGTGTAAACAATAATTAATCTTGAAAAACCAATTCAATAATTCATTACTTCAACATTATACAATGTTGCGATCAATATTTGATCGCACCCTTTAGACAAATCAATCACTGAAAAATGTGTAAACAATAATTAAACATCAATAACCAATTCAATAATTCATTACATTGACTTAATACAATGTGGCGATCAGTATTCGATCACATCCTTTAGACATACCAATCACTTAAAATGTGTAAACAACAAATTAAACATCAATAACCAATTCAATAATTCATTACCATAACTTATTACAATGTTGCGATCACATGTCAATCGCACCCTTCAGACATACCAACCACTGAAAATGTGTAAACAACAATTAATCATCAATAACTAATTTAATTCAATACTTTGACTTAATACAATTCTGCGATCAATATTCAATCGCACCCTTTAGACATATAAATCACTTTAAAAGTTTAAACAACAATTAATCTTCAATAACCAATTCAATAATTCATTTCTTTGACTTAATACAATGTTGCGATCAATATTCGATCGCACTCTTTAGATATATCAATCACTTAAAATGTGTAAACAACAATTAATCTTCAATAACCAATCTAATAATTCATTATTTCAACTTAATATAATGTTGCGATCAATATTTGATCGCACCCTTTAGACATAGTAATCATTTAAAATGTGTAAACAACAATTAAACATCAATAACTAATTCAAAAATTCGTTACTTTAACTTAATACAATGCTTGCAATCAATTTTCGATCGCACCTTTTAGACATACCAATCACTAAAAAAAGTGTAAACAACAACTAATCTTCAATAACCAATTCAATAATTCATTACTTTAAATAAGTACAATGATGCGATCAATATTCAATCGCACCATTTAGATATATCAATTAATGAAAATGTGTAAATAGAAATTACTCTTCAATAGCCAAATCAATAATTCATTACTTTCACTTAATACAATATTTCGATCAATATTCGATCGCACTCTTTAGATATATCAATCACTGTAAATGCGTAAACATTAATTAGTCTTCAATACACAATTCAATAATTCATTACTTTAACTTAATACAATATTGCGATCAATAGTCGATCGCACCCTTTAAAGATATCAATCACTGAAAATGTGTAAACATCTTCCATAACCAATTTAATAATTCACTACTTTGACTTAATACAATGCTGCCATCAATATTCGATTGCACCTTTAGATATATTAATCACTGTAAAGGTGTAAACAACAATTAATCTTCAAAAACCAATTAAATAATTCATTACTTTGACTTAATACAATGATGCGATCAAAATTCAATTGCACCCTTTGGACATATCAACCATTGTAAATGTGTAAACATCAATTAATCTTCAATAACCAATTCAATAATTCATTTCTTTGTCTTAATACAATGTTTCGATCAATATTCGATCGCACTTTTTAGATATATCAATCACTTAAAATGTGTAAACAAAAATTTATCTTCAATAACCAATTCAATAATTCATTACTTTGAATTAATACAATGTTGCGATAAAATTTTATCGCACCCTTTAGACATATCAATCAATGAAAATGTGTAAACAACTATTAATCTTCAATAACCAATTCAATAATTCATTATTTTCACTTAATACAATGTTACGATCAATATTGATTGCACCCTTTAGATATATCAATTTTAGAAAATGTGTAAACAACAATTAAACATCAATAACAGATTCAATAATTCATTACTTTAACTTATTACAATGTTGCAATCACTTGTCGATCAAACTCTTTAGGCATATCAATCACTGAAAATGTGTAAACAATAATTAATCTTCAATAACCAATTCAATAATTCATTACTTTGACTTAATACAATGTTGCGATCAATATTCGATTGCACCCTTTAGACATATCAATCACTGTAAATCTGTAAACAACAATTAATCTTCAATACCTAATTCAATAATTCATTACTTTAACTTAATACAATGTTGCGATCAAATGTCGATCGCACACTTTAGACATATGAATCACTGTAAATCTGTAAACAATAATTACAATTAATCTTCAATACCCAATTCAATAATTATTACTTTAACTTAATACAATATTGCGATCAAATGTCGATCGCACCCTTTAGACATATCAATCACTGTAAATCTGAAACAATAATTAATCTTCAATAACCAATTCAATAATTCATTACTTTAACTTAATACAATGTTGCGATCAATATTCGATTGCACCCTTTAGACATATCAATCACTGTAAATCTGTAAACAACAATTAATCTTCAATACCTAATTCAATAATTCATTACTTTAACTTAAATATGTTGCGATCAATGTCGATTGCACCCTTTAGACATATCAATCGCTGTAAATCTGTAAACAATAATTAATCTTCAATAACTAATTCAATAAGTCATTACTTTGACTTAATACAATGTTGCGATCAATATTCGATCACACTCTTTAGATATATCAATAACTTAAAATGTGTAAACAAAAATTACTATTCAATAACCAATTGAATAATTCATTACTTTGACTTAATACAATGTTACGATCAATATTCGATCGCACCCTTTAGATATATCAATCACTAAAAATGTGTAAACAACAATTAAACACCAATAACAGATTCAATAATTCATTACTTGAACTTAATACAATGTTGCTATAAATTGTCGACCACACCCTTTAGACATATCAATCACTGAAAATCAGTAAACAAAAATTAATCTCTAATAACAAATTCAATAATTAATTACTTTAACTTAATACAATGTTGCGATCAATATTCGATCACAACCTTTAGACATATCAATCACTGTATATGCGTAAACAACAATTAACCATCAATAACAATTTCAATAATTCACTACTTAGACTTCATACAATGTTGCGATCAATATTCGATAACACCCTTTAGACATATCAATCACTGTAAATGTGTAAACAATAATTTATCTTCAATAACCAATTTAATAATTCATTTCTTCGACTTAATACAATGTTGCGATCAATACTCGATTGCATCTTTTAGATATATCAATTACTGGAAATGTGTAAACAACAATTAATCTTCAATAACCAATTCAATAATTCATTACTTTGACTTCATACAATGTTGCGATCAATATTCTATCGCACCTTTTAGATATATAAAAATTTTAAAATGTGTAAACAAAAATTAATCTTCAATAACAAATTTAATAATTCATTACTTTGACTTAATACAATGTTGTGATCAATATTCGGTTGCACACTTTATACATATAAATCACTGAAAATGTTTAAACAACAATTAAACATCAATAACCAAATCAATAATTCATTACTTTAACTTAATAAAATGTTGCGATCAATTGTCGATCGCACCCTTTAGACATATTAATCACTGAAAATGTGTAAACAACAATTAATCTTCAATAACCAATTCAATAATTCATTTCTTTGACTTAATACAATGTTGCGATCAATATTCGATCGCACCCTTTAGATATATCAATCACTGAAAATGTGTTAAAAACAATTAATCTTCAATAACCAATTCAATAATTTATTACTTTGACATACTACACTGTTGTGATGAATATTGAATCGCACCTTTTAAACATATCAATCAAAGTAAATTTGTAAACAACAAATAATCTTCAATAACTAATTCAATAATTCAAAACTTTGACTTAATACAATGTTGCGATCAATATTCGATCACACCCTTTAGACATATCTATCACTTAATATGTGTAAACAACAATAATCTTCAATAACCAATTCAATAATTCATGACTTTGACTTAATACAATGTTGCGATCAAAATTCAATCACACCATTTAGACATATCAATCAATGAAAATGTGTAAATAGCAATTACTATTCAGTAAACAATTCAATAATTCATTACTTGAACTTAATACAACGTTGCGATCAATTGTCGATCACACCCTTTAGACATATCAATCACTAAAAAGCGTAAACAACATTTAATATTCAATAACCAATTCAATAAATCATTACTTTAACTTAGTACAATGTTGCAATCAATATTCAATCGCACCATTTAGACATATCAATCACTTAAAATGTATAAACAAAACTTAATCTTCAATTACCAATTCAATAATTCATTACTTTGACTCAATACAATGTTGCGATCAATATTCGATCACAACCTTTAGATATATCAATCACTGTAAATGTGTAAACAATAATTAATCATCAATAACCATTTCTATAATTCATTACTTTGACTTCAGACAAAGTTGCGATCAATATTCGATCGCAGCCTTTAGACATATCAATCACTTTAAATGTGTAAACAATAATTAATCTTCAATACCAATTCAATAATTCATTTCTTTGACTTATACAATGTTGTGATCAATACTCGATGGCACCCTTTAGATATATCAATTACGGGAAATGTGTAAACAACAATTAATCTTTAATAACCAATTCAATAATTTATTACTTTCACATAATACAATGTTGCGATCAATATTATATCGCACCCTTTAGATATATCAAAAACTTAAAATGTGTAAACAAAAATTAATCTTCAATAAACAATTCAATAATTCATTACTTTGGCTTAATACAATGTTGCGATCAGTATTCGATCGCACCTTTTAGACATATTAATCACTGTAAATGTGTAAACAACAATTAATCTTCAATAACCAATTCAATAATTCATTACTTTGACTTTATACATTGTTGCGATCAATATTCAATCGCACCTTTTAGACACATCAATCACTGTAAATGTATAAACAACAATTAATCTTTAAAAACCAATTCAATAATTCATTTCTTTACTTAATACAATTGTGCGATCAATATTCAATCGCACAATTTAGACATATCAATCAATGAAAATGTGTAAATAGCAATTACTCTTCAATAACCAATTCAATAATTCATTACTTTAACTTAATACAACGTTGCGATCAATTGTCGATCGCACCCTTTAGACATATCAATCACTAAAAAAGTGTAAACAACAATTAATCTTCAATAACTAATTCAATAATTCATTACTTTAACTTAGTACAATGTTGCGATCAATATTCAATCGCACCATTTAGACATATCAATCACTAAAAATGAGCAAACAGTACTTAATCTTCAATAACCAATTCAATAATTTGTTACTTTGACATAATACAATCTTCAATAACCAATTCAATAATTCATTACTTTAACTTAATACAATGTTGCGATAAATATTCGATCGCACCCTTTAGAAATATCAATAACTGAAAATGTGTAAACAACAATTAATCTTCAATAAACAATTCAATAACTCATTTATTGGACTTAATTCAATGTTGCGATCAATAATCGATCGCACCCTTTAGATATATCAATCACTGAAACTGTGTAAACAACAATTAATATTCAATAACCAATTTAATAATTCATTACTTTGTTTTAATACAATGTTGCGATCAATATTCAACGCATCCTTTAGACATATCTATCATTTAAAATGTGTAAACAACAATTAATCTTCAATAACCAATTAAATAATTTATAACTTTGACTTAATACAATGTTGCGTTCAATATTCAATCGCACCTTTTAGATATATCAATCAATGTAAATGTGTAAACAACAATTAATGTTCAATAACCAATTCAATAATTCAATACTTTGACTTAATACAATGTTGCGATCAATATTCGATCGCACCCTTTAGACATATCTATCACATAAAATGTGTAAACAACAATTAATCTTCAATAACCAATTCAATAATTCATTACTTTGACTAAATACAATGTTGCCATCAATATTCAATCGCACTTTTTAGACATATCAATCACTGTAAGTGTGTAAACAACAATTAATCTTCAATAATTCAATTCTTTGACTTAATACAATGTTGCGTGATATATTCAATCGCACCATTTAGGCATATCAATCAATGAAAATGTGTAAATATCAGTTACTCTTCAATAACAAATTCAATAATTAATTACTTTAACTTAATACAACAGTGCGATCAATTGTCGATCGCACCTTTTTGACATATCAATCAATCAAAAAGTGTAAACAACAATTAATCTTCAATAATCAATTCAATAATTTATGACTTTGACTTAATACAGTGTTGCGATCAATATTCAATCGCACCTTTTAGACATATCAATCAGTGTAAATGTGTAAACATCAATTAATCTTCAATAACCAATTCAATAATTCAATACTTTTACTCAATAAAATGTTGCGATCAATATTCGATCGCACCCTTTAGACATATCTATCACTAAAAATGTGTAAACAACAATTAATCTTCAATAACCAATTCAATAATTCATTACTTTGACTTAATACAATGTTGCGATCAATATTCGATTGCATCATTTAGACATATCTATTAATTAAAATGTGTAAGCAACAATTAATTTTCAATAACAAATTCAATAATTTATTACTTTGACTTAATACAGTGTTGCGATCAATATTCAAACCTTTTAGACATATCAATCACTGTAAATGTGTAAACAATAATTAATCTTCAATAACCAATTCAATAATTCAATACTTTGAATTAATACAATGTTGCGATCAATATTAGATCGCACCCTTTAGATATATCTATCACTTTAAATGTGTAAAAAACAATTAATCTTCAATAACAAATTCAATAATTCATTACTTTCACTTAATACAATGTTGCGATCAATATTCAATCGCACCTTTTAGGCATATCAATCACAGTAAATGTGTAAAAAACAATTAATCTTCAATAACCAATTCAATAATTCATTTATTTGAATTAATACAATGTTGCGATCAATATTCAATAGCACTATTTAGACATATCAATCATTGAAAATGTGAAAATAGCAATTACTCTTCAATAACCAATTCAATAATTCATTACTTTAACTTAATACAACAGTGTGATCAATTGTTGATCGCACCCTTTAGACATATCAATCAATAAAAAAGAGTAAACAACAATTAATCTTCAATATCCAATTAAATAATTTATTACTTTGACTTAATACACTGTTGCGATCAATATTCAATCGCACCTTTTAGACATATTAATTAGTGTAAATGTGTAAACAACAATTTATCTTCAATAACCAATTCAATAATTCAATACTTTGATACAAAGTTGCGATCAATTTGATCGCACCCTTTAGACATATCTATCACTTAAAATGTGTAAACAACAATAAATCTTCAATAACCAATTCAATAATTCATTACTTTGACTTAATACAATGTTGCGATCAATATTCAATCGCACCTTTTAGACATATTTGTCACTGTAAATATGTAAACAAAAGTTAATGTTCAATAACCAATTCAATAATTCATTACTTTGACTTTATACAATGTTGAGATCAATATTCATTCGCACAATTTAGACATATCAATCACTGAAAATGTGTAAACATTAATTAATCTTCAATAACCAATTCAATATTTCATTACTTTGACTTATGACAATGTTGCGATCAATATTCAATCGCATCTTTTAGACAGATCAATCACTGTAAAAGTGTAAACAACAATTAATCTTCAATAACCAATTCAATAATTTATTACTTTGACTTAATACAGTATTGCGATCAATATTCAATCGCACCTTTTAAACATATCAATTAATGTAAATGTGTAAACAACAGATAATCTTCAATAACCAATTCAATAATTCAATACTTTGATACAATGTTGCGATCAATATTCGTTCGCACCCTTTAGACATATCTATCACTTAAAATGTGTAAACTATAATTAATCTTCAATAACCAATTCAATAATTCATTACTTTGACTTAATACAATGTTGCTATCAATATTCAATCGCACTTTTTAGACATATTAATCATTGTAAATATGTAAACAACAATTAATGTTCAATAACAAATTCAATAATTCATTACTTTGACTTTATACAATGTTGAGATCAATATTCATTCGCACCTTTTAGACATATCAATCACTGTAATTGTGTAAACAACAATTAATCTTCCATAACCAATTCAATAATTAATTTCTTTGACTTAATGCAATGTTGCGATCAATATTCAATCGCACCATTTAGACATATTAATCAATAAAAATGTGTAAATAGCAATTACTCTTCAAAAAAAAATTTAATAATTTATTACTTTAACTGAATACAACGTTGCGATCAATTGTCAATCGCACCCTTTAGACATATCAATCACTAAAAAAGTGTAAACAACATTTAGTCTTCAATAACCAATTCAATAATTCTTTACTTTAACTTAGTACAATGTTGCGATCAATATTCAATCGCACCATTAAGACATATCAATCACTGAAAATGTGTAAACAATACATAATCTTCAATAACCAATTAAATAATTCATTACTTTGACTTAATAAAATGTTGCGATCAATATTCGATCGCACCATTTAGATAAATCAATCACTGAAAATGTGTAAACAACAATTATTATTCAAAAACCAATTTAATAATTCATTACTTTGACTTAATACAATGTTGCGATTAATATTCGATCTCATTCTTTTGACAAATCTATCACTTAAAAGGTGTAAGAAAAAATAAATCTTCAATAACCAATTTAATAATTTATTACTTTGACTTAATACAATGTTGCGATCAATATTAAATCGCACCTTTTAGACATATCAATCACTGTAAAGGTGTATACAACAATTAATCTTCAATAACCAATTCAATAGATCAATACTTTGACTTAATACAATGTTGCGATCAATATTCGATCGCACCCTATAGACATATCTATCACTAAAAATGTGTAAACAATAATTAATCTTCAATAACCAATTCAATATTTCATTACTTTTACTTAATACAATGTTGCAATCAATATTCAATCACACCTTTTAGACATATCAATCACTATAAATGTGTGAACAACAATTAATCTTCAATAACCAATTCAATAATTCATTTCTTTGACTTGATACAATGTTGCGATCAATATTCAATCGCACCATTTAGACATTTCAGTCAATGAAAATGTGTAAATAACAATTACCCTTCAATAATGAATTCAATAATTTATTACTTTAACTTAATACAACGTTGCGATCAATTGTCGATCGCTCCCTTTAGACATAACAATCACTTAAAAAGTGTAAACAACAATTAATCTTCAATAACCAATTCAATAATTCATTACTTTAACATAGAACAATGCTGCGATCAATATTCAATTGCACCATTTAGACATATCAATCACTGAAAATGTGTAAACAAAACTTAATCTTCAATAACCAATTTAATAATTCATAATTTTAACTTAATACAATGTTGCATTCCATTGTCGATCGCACCCTTGGGACACATCAATCAGTGAACATATGTAAATAAAAATTTATCTTCAATTTTCAATTCAATAATTCAGAACTTTGACTTAATACAGTGTTGCGGTCAATATTCGATCGCACCCTTTAGACATATCTATCACTTTAAATGTGTAAACAACAATTAATCTTCAAATAACAATTCAATTATTCATTACTTTGACTTAATACAATGTTGCGATCAATATTCAATCGCACCTTTTAGACATATCAATCACTGTAAAAGCGTAAACAAGAATTAATCTTCAATAACAAATTCAGTAATTCAATACTTTGACTTAATACAATGTTGCGATCAATATTGGATCGCACCCATTAGACATATCAATTACTTTAAATGTGTAAACAACAATTAATCTTTAATACCCAACTCAATAATTCACTATATTAACTTAATACAATGTTGCGATCAATGTTCGATCGTACCATATAAATCATTGAAAATGTATAAACAACAATTAAAGATAAATAACAATTCAATAATTTTTACTTTAACTTAATACAATGTTGCGATCAATTCTCGATCCCATCCTTAAGACATATCAATCACTAAAAAAGTGTAAACAACAATTAATCTTCAATAACCAATTCAATAATTTATTATTTTGACTTCATACAATATTGCGATCATTATTCGATCTCACACTTTAGACATATCAATCACTAAAATGTGTAAACAACCATTAATCTTCAATAACCAATTCAATAATTCATTTTTTTGACTTAATACAATGTTGAGATCAATATTCTTCGCACCTTTTGACATAAAAATTAGTGAAAATGTGTAAACAACAATAATCTGCAATAACAAATTTAATAATTCATTACTTTGACTTAATACATTGTTGCGATCAATATTCGATCGCACCCTTTAGACATATCTATCACTTAAAATGAGTAAACAACAATTAATATTCAATAACAAATTATATAATTCATTACTTTGACTTAATATAATGTTGCGATCAATATTCGATCACACCTTTAGACATATCAATCAGTTAAAATGTGTAAACAACAATTAAACATCAATAACCAATTCATTAATTCATTACTTCAACTTAATATAATGTTGCGATCAATTGTCGATCGCACCCTTTAGACATATCAATCACTAAAAATGAATAAACAAAAATTAATCTTCAATAACTAATTTAATAATTCAGTACTTTAACTTAATGCAAAGTTGCAATCAATATTGTATTGCACGCTTTAGACATCAATCACTGTAAATGTGTAAACAACAATTAATCTTTAATACCCAATTCAATAATTCATTACTTTAACTTGATATAATGTTGCGATAAATTGTCGATCGCACCCTTTAGACATATCAATCACTGAAAATGTGTAAACAACAATTAATCTTCAATAACCAATTCAATAATTCATTACTTTGACTTAATACAATGTTGCGATCAATATTCGGTCGTACCCTTTAGACATATCAATCACTGTAAATGTGTAAACAATAACTAATCTTCAATACCCAATTCAATAATTCATTACTTTGACTCAACACAATGCTACGATCAATATTAAATCGCACCCTTTAGACATATCAATCATTGAAAATGTGTAAACAACAATAAATCTTCAATTACTAATTCAGTAATTCCTTTATTTAACTTAATACAATGTTGCGATAAATTGTCGATCGCACCCTTGAGACATAACAATCTCTGAAAATGTGTAAACAATAATTAAACATCAACAACCAATTCAATAATTCATTACTTTAACTTAATACAATGTTGCGATCAATTGTCGATTGCACCATTTAGACATATCAATCACTAAAAATGTGTTAACAACAATAAATCTTCAATAACAAATTCAATAATTCATTACTTAGACTTAATAAAATGTTGCGATCAATATTGGATCGCACCCTTTAGACATATCAGTCACTGTAAATGTGTAAACAACAATTTATCTTCAATACCCAATTCAATAATTCATTACTTTAACTGAATACAATGTTGTGATCCAATTGTTAATCGGACCCTTTAGACATATCAATCACTGAAAATGTGTAAACAACAATTAATCCTTAATCCCAATTCAATAATTTATTACTTTAACTTAATACAATGTTGCGATAAATTGTCGATCGCACCTTTTAGACATATCTATCTCTGAAAATTTGTAAACAACAATTAAATATCAATAAACAATTAAATAATTCATTATTTTAACTTAATACAATGTTGCGATCAATTGTCGATCGCTCCCTTTAGACATATCAATCATTGAAAATATGTAAACAACAATTTATCATCAATAACCAATTAAATATTCATTACTTTAACTTAAAAAAAAATATTGTGATCAACTGTCGATCGCACCCTTTAGGCATATCAATCACTGTAAATGTGTAAAGAACAATTAATCTTCAATAACCAATTTAATAATTCGTTACTTAAACTTAATACAATGTTGCGATCAATTGTTGATCGCACCCTTTAGACATATCAATCACAGTAAATGTGTAAACAACAATTAATCTTCAATACCAATTCAACAATTCATTATTTTATCTTAATAAAATATTGCGATCCATTGTCCATCGCACCCTTTAGACATATCAATCATTGAAAATATGTAAACAATAATTTATCTTCAATAACCATTTAAATAATTCATTAACTTGACTTAATATAATGTTGCGATCAATATTAGATCGCACTCTTTAGACATATCAATCACTGTAAATGTGCAAACAATAATTAATCTTCAATAACCAATTAAATATTCATTACTTTAAATTAATAAAATTTGCGATCAATATTCGATCCCACCCTTTAGACATATCAATCACTATAAATGTGTAAACAACAATTTATCTTCCATACCCAATTCAATAATTCATTACTTTTACTTAATACAATGTTTCGATTAATTTTCTATCGCACCCTCTAGACATATGAATCACTGTAAATGTGCAAACAATAATTAATCTTCAATACCTATTCAACAATTCATTACTTTAACTTAATAAAATATTGCGATCAATTGTCGATTGCACCCTTTAGACATATCAATCACTGAAAATGTGTAAACAACAATTAATCTTTAATACCAATTTAGTAATTCATTACATTAACTTAATACAATGTTACGATCAATTGTCGATCACACCCTTTAGACATATCAATCACTGAAAATTTGTAAACAACAATTAAACATCAATAACAAATTAATTAATTCATAAATTTTACTTAATACAATGTTGCGATCCATTGTCGATCGCTCCCTTTAGACATATCAATCACTAAAAATGTGTAAACAACAAATAATCTTCATTAACCAATTAAATATTCATTACTTTACCTTAATAAAATAATGTGATTGTTTGTCGATCGCACCCTTTAGACATATCAATCACTGTAAATATGTAAACAACAATTAATCTTCAATGCCGAATTCAACAATTCACTACTTTAACTTAATACAATAATGCGATCAATTGTCGATCGCACCCTTTAGACATATCAATCACTGTAAATGTCTAAACAACAAATAATCGTCAATACCCAATTCAATAATTCATTACTTTAACTTAATACAACGTTATTCAATAATTCATTACTTTAACTTAATACAATGTTGGGATCAATTGTCGATCGCACCCTTTAGACATATCAATCACTGAAAATGTGTAAACAACAATTAATCTTGAATAACCAATTCAATAATTCATTACTTTAACTTAATACAATGTTGCGATAAATATTCGATCGCACCCTTTAGACATATCAATCACTATAAATGTGTGAATAACAATTAAACTTCAAGTACAAATTCAATAACACATTGCTTTAACTTAATACAATGTTGCGATCAATTGTCGGTCGCACCCTTTAGATATATCAATCAATCAAAATGTGTAAACAACAATTAATCTTCAATAACCAGTTTACTAATTTATTACTTTGACTAAATACAATGTTGCAATCAATATTCGATCGCACCCTTTAGACATATCAATCACTGTAAATGGGTAAACAACAATTAATCTTCAATAACAAATTCAATAATTCATTACTTTGACTTAATACAATCACAGTAAATGTTCAATTCAACAATTCATTACTTTATCTTAATAAAATATTGCGATCTATTGTCGATTGCACCCTTTAGACATATAAATCACTGTAAATGTGTAAACAACAATTAATCTTCAATAACCAATTAAATAATTCATTACTTTGACTTAATATAATGTTGCGATCCATATTCGATTGCACCCTTTAGACATATCAATCATTGTAAATGTGTAAACAACAATTTATATTCAATGACCAATTAAATGTTCATTACTTTAACTTAATAAAATGTTGCGATCAATATTCGATCGCACCCTTTAGACATATCAATCACTGTAAATGTGTAAACAACAATTTATCTTCAATACCCAATTCAATAATTCATTACTTTAACTAAATAATATGTTTCGATTAATTTTCGATCGCACCGTTTAGACATATCAACCACTGTAAATATTCAAACAACAATTAATCTTCAATACCAATTCAACAATTAATTACTTTAACATAATACAATGTTGCGATCAATTGTCGATCGCACCCTTTAAACATATCAATCATTAAAAATTTGTAAACAACAATTAAACATCAATTGTCGATCGCACCCTTTAGACATATAAATCACTGAAAATGTGTAAAAAACAATTAATCTCAATACCCAATTCAATTCATTACTTTAACTTAATACAAGGTTGCGATCAATTGTCGATCGCACCTTTAGACATATCAATCACAGAAAATGTGTAAACAACAATTAATCTTCAATAACCAATTTCGTAATTTATTACTATGACTTAATACAATGTTGCGTTCAATATTTGATCACACCATTTAGACAAATCAATCACTGAAAATGTGTAAACATTAAATAATCTTCAATAACCAATTTTATAATTAGTTACTTTGACTTAATACAATGTTGCGATCAATATTCAATTTCACCCTTTAGACATATCAATCACAGTAAATGTGTAAACAACAATTAATCTTCAATACCCAATTCAATAATTCATTACTTTAACTTAATACAATGTTGTGATAAATTATCGATCGCATGCTTTAGACATCAATCACTGAAATTGTGTAAACAATAATTAATCTTTAATAACAAGTTCAATAATTCATAACTTTGACTTAATACAATGTTGTGATCAATTGTCAATTGCACACCCTATTGACATATCAATCACTATAAATGTGTAAAGAACAATTAATCTTCAATACCCAATTCAATAATTTATTACTTCAACTTAATACAATGTTGCGATCAATTGTCGATCGCACCTTTTAGACATATCAAACACTGAAAATGTGTAAACAACAAATAATCTTCAACAACCAGTTCAATAATTCATTACTTTGACTTAATACAATGTTGCGATCAATATTCAATCGCATCATTTAGACATATCAGTCATTGTAAATGTGTAAATAAAAATTAATCTTCAATACACAATTCAATAATTCATTACTTTAACTAAATACAATGTTGCGATCAATTTTCGATCACACCCTTTAGACATGTCAATCACTAAAATTATGTAAACAACGATTAATCTTCAATAACCAATTCAATAATTCATTACTTTGACTAAATACAATGTTGCGATCAATATTCGATCCCACCCTTTAAAAATATCAATCACTGTAAATGTGTAAACAACAATTAGTCTTTCATACCCAATTCTATAACTCCTTACTTCAACTTAATACAATGTTGCGACCAATTGTCTTTTGCACCTTTAAGACCTTTCAATCACTGAAAATGTGTAAAAAACAATTAATCTTCAATAACCTATTTAGTAATTTATTACTTTAACTTAATACAATTTTGCGATGAATGTCGATCGCACCCTTTAGACATATCAATCACTAAAATTGTGTAAACAATGATTAATCTTCAATAACTAATTCAATAATTCATTACTTTGACTAAATACAATGTTGCAGTCAATATTCGATCCTACCCTTTAGACATATCAATCACTGTAAATGTGTAAACAACAATTAATCTTTAATACCTAATTCAATAATTCATTACTTCAACTTAATACAATGTTGTGATCAATTATCGATCGCACCTTTAAGACATACCAATCAATGAAAAATGTGTAATCAACATTTAATCTTTAATTAATAATTCAGTTATTCATTAATTTAACTTAATACAATGTTGCAATCAATTCTCGATCGCACCCTTTAGACATATCAATCACTGAAAATGTGTAAACAACAATTAATCTTCAATAAGCAATTCAATAATTCATTACTTTAACTAAATATAATGTTGCAATCATTTGTCGATCGAATCCTTTAGACATTTCAATCACAGAAAATGTATAAAAAACAATTAATATCAATAACCAGTTCAATTGTCAATCGCACCCTTTAGACATATCAATCACAGAAATTGTGTGAACAACAATTAATCTTCAATAACAAATTTTATAATTCATTACTTTGACTAAATAAAATTTTGCGATCAATATTCGATCCCACCCTTTTGACATATCAATCACTGTAAATGTGTAAACAATAATTAATCTTTAATACCCAGTTCAATAATTTATTACTTTGACTTAATACAATGTTGCGATCAATATTCGATCGCACCATTTAGACATATAAATCACTGAAAACGTGTAAACAATAATTAAATATCAATAACCAATTTAATAATTCATTAATTTGACTAAATACAATGTTGTGATCAATATTCGATCGCACCCATTAGACATATTAATCATTAAAAATGTATAAACAACAATTAATCTTCAATAACCAATTCAATAATTCATTACTTTGACTTAATACAATGTTGCAATCCATATTCGATCGCACCCTTTGGACATATAAATCACTGAAAATGTGTAAATAACAATTAAATATCAATAACTAATTCAACAATTCATTACTTTAACTTAATATTATGTTGCAATCAATTGTTGATCGCACCCTTTAGACATTGCACTGAAAATGTGTAAACAACAATTCATCTTCAATAACCACTTCAATAATTCATTACATTTACTTAATACAAGGTTGCGATAAAAATTCAACGCACCTTTTAGATATATCAATCAATGAAAATGTGTAAACAACAATTAATCTTCAATAAGCAATTCAATAATTCATTACTTTAACTAAATATAATGTTGCAATCATTTGTCGATCGCATCCTTTAGACATTTCAATCACTGAAAATGTATAAACAGCAATTAATCATCAATAATCAATTTAACAATTAATTACTTTCACTTAATACAATGTTGCGATCAATATTCGATAGCACCCTTTAAACGTATCAATCACTATAAATGTGTAAACAACAATTAATCTTCAATACCCAATTCAATAATTCATTACTTTAACTTAATACAATGTTGCGATCAATTGTCGATCGCACCCTTTCGACATATCAATCACTTAAATTGTGAAAACAACAATTAATCTTCAGTAACCAGTTCAATAATTCATTACTTTAACTTAATACAATGTTGCGATCAATATAAGATCGCATGCTTTAGATATATCATTCACTGAAAATGTGTAAACAACCAATTATATATATCAATAACCAATTCAATAATTCATTACATTAACTAAATACTATTTTGCGATCAATTGTCAATTGCACCATTTAGACATATCAATCACGAAAAATGTGTAAACAACAATTAATCTTTAATAACCAATTCAATAATTCATTACATTAACTATATACAATGTTGCGATCAATTGTCTATCGCACCCTTAAGACATATCAATCACTGAAAATGTGTAAACAACAATTAATCTTCAATAACCAATTCAATAATTTATTACTTCAACTTAATACAATGTTGCGATCAATTGTCGATCGTACCTTTTAGACATATCAAACACTGAAAATGTGTGAACAACAATTAATCTTCAATAACCAGTTCAATAATTCATTACTTTAACTTAATACAATGTTGCCATCAATTGTCGATCGCACCATTTAGACATATCAAACATTGAATATGTGTAAACAACAATTAGTTTTTAATAACCAGTTCGAAAATTCATTACTTTGACTTAATACAATGTTGCGATCAATATTCGATCGCACCCTTTAGACATATCAATCACTCTAAATGTGTAAACAACAATTAATCTTCCATACACAATAAAATAAATCATTACTTTAACTTAATACAATGTTGCGATCAATTGTCGATCGCACCCTTTAGACATATTAATGATTGAAATTGTGTAAACAACAATTAATCTTCAATAACCAATTCAATAATTCATTACTTTGACTATATACAATGTTGCGAACAATATTCGATCGAACCCTTTAGACATATCAATCACTTTAAATGTGTAAACAAAAATTAATCTTCCATACCAAATTCAATAATTCATTACTTCAACTTAATACAATGTTGCGATCAATTGTCTATCGCACCTTATAGACATATCAATCACTGAAAATGTGTGAAAAACAATTAATCTTCAATAACTAATTCAGTAATTTGTTACTTAAACTTAATACAATGTTGCGATCAATTGTCGATTCACTGAAAATATGTAAACAACCTTTAATCTTCAATAACAAATTCAATATTTCATTACTTTAACTAAATACAATGTTGCGATCAATTGTCGATCGCACTCATTAGAAATATCAATCACTGAAAATGTATAAATAACAATTAATCATCAATAACCAATTCAATACTTCATTACTTTGACATAATACAATGTTGCGATCAATATTAGATCGCACACTTTAGACATATCAATCACTGAAAATGTGTAAACTACAATTAAATATCAATAACCAATTCAATTGTCAATCGCACCCTTTAGACATATCAATCACGGAAATTGTGTGAACAACAACTAATCTTCAATAACAAATTTTATAATTCATTACTTTGACTAAATACAATTTTGCGATCAATATTCGATCCCACCTTTTTGACATATCAATCACTGTAAATGTGTTAACAATAATTAATCTTAAATACCAAGTTCAATAATTCATTACTTTGACTTAATACAATGTTGTGATCAATATTCGATCGCACCATTTAGACATATCAATCACTGAAAACGTGTAAACAACAATTAAATATCAATAACCAATTTAATAATTCATTAATTTGACTAAATACAATGTTGTGATCAATATTCGATCGCACCCATTAGACATATCAATCATTAAAAATGTATAAACAACAATTAATCTTCAATAACCAATTCAATAATTCATTACTTTGACTTTATACAATGTTGCAATCCATATTCGATCGCACCCTTTGGACATATAAATCACTGAAAATGTGTAAACAATAATTAAATATCAATAACTAATTCAACAATTCATTACTTTAACTTAATATAATGTTGCAATCAATTGTTAATCGCACCCTTAAGACATTGCACTAAAAATGTGTAAACAACAATTAATCTTCAATAACCACTTCAATAATTCATTACTTTTACTTAATACAAGGTTGCGATAAAAATTCAACGCACCCTTTAGATATATCAATCAATGAAAATGTGTAAACAACAATTAATCTTCAACAACCAATTCAATAATTCGTTACTTTGACTTAATACAATGTTACGAGCAATATACGATGGCACCCTTTAGACATATCAATCACTGTAAATGTGTAAACAGCAATTAATCTTCAATACCCAATTCAATAATTCATTACTTTGACTAAATACAATGTTTCGATCAACATTCAACGCACCATTTAGACATATCGGTCACTGAAAATGTGTAATCAACAATTAATCTTCAATAACCAATTCAATAATTCATTACTTTGACTTAATACAATGTTGCAATCCATATTCGATCGCACCCTTTTGGACATATAAATCACTGAAAATGGGTAAACAACAATTAAATATCAATAACTAATTCAACAATTCATTAATTTTACTTAATATAATGTTGCGATCAATTGTTGATCGCACCCTTTAGACATTGCACTGAGAATGTGTAAACAACAATTAATCTTCAATAACCACTTCAATAATTCATTACTTTAACTTAATACAAGGTTGCGATCAATATTCAACGCACCCTTTAGATATATCAATCAATGAAAATGTGTAAACAACAATTGATCTTCAACAACCAATTCAATAATTCGTTACTTTGACTTAATACAATGTTGCGAACAATATACGATGGCACCCTTTAGACATATCAATCACTGTAAATGTGTAAACAACAATTATTCTTCAATACCCAATTCAATAATTCATTACTTTAAGTTAATACAATGTTGCGATCAATTGTCGATCGCACGCTTTAGACATATCAATCACTTAAAATTTGTAAACAACAATTAATCTTCAATAACCAATTCAATAATTCATTACTTTGACTTAATACAATGTTACGATCAATATTCGATCGCACCCTTTAGACATATCAATCACTGTAAATGTGTAAACAACAAAATAATTCATTACTTTGACTTAATACAATGTTACGATTAATATTTGGTCGCACCCTTTAGACATATCAATCACTGTAAATGTGTAAACAACAATTAATCGTCGATAAACAATTCAATAATTCATTACTTTAACTTAATACAATGTTGAAATCAATTGTCGATCGCACCCTTTAGACATATTAATCACTGAAAATGTGTAAACAATTATTATTCTTCAATAACCAATTCAATAATTCATTACGTTGACTAAATACAATGTTGCGATCGAACCCTTTAGACACACAATCAATGAAATTGTGTAAACAAAAATTAATCTTCAATAACCAATTAAATAATTTGTTACTTTGACTTAATACAATATTGCGATCAATACTCGATCGCACCCTTTGCACAAACATTCACTGAAAATGTGTAAACAACAATTAATCTTAAAAAACAATTCAATAATTCGTTACTTTGACATAAACAAAGTTGCTATAAAGATTCGATCGCATCTTTTAGACATATTAATCACTTGAAATGTATAAACAACAATTAAACATCAATAACCAATTCAATAAGTCATTACTTTAACTTAATACAATGTTTCGATCAATTGTCGATCGCACCCTTTAGACATATCAATCACTCAAAATGTGTAAACAATAATTTATCATCAATAACCAATTAAATAATTCATAAGTTTAACTTAATACAATGTGGCGATCAAATATAGATCGTTCCCTTTAGACATATCAATCTCTGAAAATGTGTAAACAACAATTAATCTTCAATAACCAATTCAATAATTCATTACTTTGACTTAATACAATGTTGCGATAAATTTTCGATCGCACCCTTTAGACATATCAATCACTGTAAATGTGTAAAAAATAATTAATCTTCAATACTCAATTCAATAATTTAACTTAATACAATTTTGCGATCAATTGTCGATTGCACCCTTTAGACATTTGACTTAAAATGTGTTAAAAACAATTAATCTTCAATAACTAATTCAATAATTCATTACTTTAACTTAATACAATGTTGCGATCAATATTCAACGCACCATTTAGACATATCGGTCAATGAAAATGTGTAAGCAAAAATTAATCTTCAACAACCAATTCAATAATTCGTTACTTTGACTTAATACAATGTTGCGAACAATATACGATCGCACCCTTTAGATATGTCAATCACTGTAAATGTGTAAACAACAATTATTCTTCAATACCCAATTCAATAATTCATTACTTTAAGTTAATACAATGTTGCGATCAATTGTCGATCGCACGCTTTAGACATATCAATCACTTAAAATTTGTAAACAACAATTAATCTGCAATAACCAATTCAATAATTCATTACTTTGACTTAATACAATGTTACGATCAATATTCGATCGCACCCTTTAGACATATCAATCACTGTAAATGTGTAAACAATAAAATAATTCATTACTTTGACTTAATACAATGTTACGATTAATATTTGGTCGCACCCTTTAGACATATCAATCACTGTAAATGTGTAAACAACAATTAATCGTCGATAAACAATTCAATAATTCATTACTTTAACTTAATACAATGTTGAAATCAATTGTCGATCGCACCCTTTAGACATATTAATCACTGAAAATGTGTAAACAATAATTATTCTTCAATAACCAATTCAATAATTCATTAAGTTGACTAAATACAATGTTGCGATCGAACCCTTTAGACACACAATCAATGAAATTGTGTAAATAAAAATTAATCTTCAATAACCAATTAAATAATTTGTTACTTTGACTTATTGCGATCAATACTCGATCGCACCCTTTAGACATATCAATCACTATAAATGTGTAAACAACAATTAATCTTGAATACCCAATTCAATAATTTATTATTTTAACTTAATATAATGTTGCGATCAATTGTCGATCGCACCCTTTAGAAAAATTAATAACTAAAAATGTGTAAACAACAATTAATCTTCAATAACCAATTCAGTAATTCATTACTTTGACTTAATACAATGTGCGATCAATATTCAATCGCATCCTTTGGACAAACATTCACTGAAAATGTGTGCACAACAATTAATCTTCAAAAACCAATTCAATAATTCGTTACTTTGACATAAACAAAGTTGCTATAAATATTCGATCGCATCTTTTAGACATATTAATCACTTGAAATGTATAAACAACAATTAAACATCAATAACCAATTCAATAAGTCATTACTTTAACTTAATACAATATTTCGATCAATTGTCGATCGCACCCTTTAGACATATCAATCACTCAAAATGTGTAAACAACAATTTGTCATCAATAACCAATTAAATAATTCATAAGTTTAACTTAATACAATGTGGCGATCAAATATCGATCGTACCCTTTAGACATATCAATCTCTGAAAATGTGTAAACAACAATTAATCTTCAATAACCAATTCAATAATTCATTACTTTGACTTAATACAATGTTGCGATAAATTTTCGATCGCACCCTTTAGACATATCAATCACTGTAAATGTGTAAAAAACAATTAATCTTCAATACTCAATTCAATAATTTAACTTAATACAATGTTGCGATCAATTGTCGATTGCACCCTTTAGACATTTGACTTAATATGTGTAAAAAACAATTAATCTTCAATAACTAATTCAATAATTCATTACTTTAACTTAATACAATGTTGCGATCAATATTCAACGCACCATTTAGACATATCGGTCAATGAAAATGTGTAAGTAACAATTAATCTTCAACAACCAATTCAATAATTCGTTACTTTGACTTAATACAATGTTGCGAACAATATACGATCGCACCCTTTAGATATGTCAATCACTGTAAATGTGTAAACAACAATTATTCTTCAATACCCAATTCAATAATTCATTACTTTAAGTTAATACAATGTTGCGATCAATTGTCGATCGCACGCTTTAGACATATCAATCACTTAAAATTTGTAAACAACAATTAATCTTCAATAACCAATTCAATAATTTATTACTTTGACTTAATACAATGTTGCGATCAATATTCGATCGCACCCTTTAATCATATCAATCATTGTAAATGTGTGAACAAAAATTAATCTTCAATATCCAATTCAATAATTCCTTACTTTAACTTAATACGATGTTGCGATCAATTGACGATCGCACCCTTTAGACATATTAATCACTAAAAATGTGTAAACAACAATTAATCTTCAATAACCAATTCAATAATTCATTACTTTGACTTAATACAATGTTGCGATCAATATTCGATCGCCCCCTTTAGACAAATTAATCACTGTAAATGTGTAAACAACATTTAAGTTTTTATAACCAATTCAATAATTCATTACTTGAACTTAATACAATGTTGCTATCAATATTCGATCGCACCCTAGACATATCAATCTCTATAACTGTGTAAACAACAATTAGTCTTCAATACATAATTCAATAATTCATTACTTTAACTTAATACAATAATGCAATCAATTGTCGATCGCACCCTTTAGACATATCAATCACTGAAAATGTGTAAACAACAATTAATCTTCAATAACCAATTCAATAATTCGTAACTTTGACTTAATACAATGTTGCGATCAATATTCGATCGCACCCTTTAAACATATAAATCACTATAAATGTGTAAACAACAATTAATCTTCTATACCCAATTCAATAATTCATTACTTTAACATAATGTAATGTTGCAATCAATTGTCGATCACTCCCTTTAGACAAATCAATCACTGAAAAAGTGTAAACAACAATTAATCATCAATAATCAATTCAATAAATCATTACTTTGACTTAATACAATGTTGCGATCAATATTCGATCGCACCCTTTAGACATTTGAATCACTGTAAATTTGTAAACAACAATTAATCTTCAAAAACCAATTCAATACATCATTGCATTTACTTAATACAATGTTGCGATCAATTGTCGATCGCACCCTTTAGACACATAATCACTGTAAATGTGTAAACAATAATTAATCTTCTAAAACCAATTCAATAATTCATTACTTTGACTTAAGACAATGTTGTGATCAATATTCGATCGCACCTTTTAGACACAGAATCACTGAAAATGTTTAAACAACAATTAATCTTCTATAACAAATTCAATAATTCATTACTTAGACTTAAGACAATGTTGTGATCAATATTCGATCGCACCCTTTAGACATATCAATCACTTTAAATGTGTAAACAACAATTAATCTTCAATACCCAATTCAATAATTCATTAGTTTGACTAAATACAATGTTGCGATCAATATTCAATCGCACCCTTTAGACATATCAATCACTGTAAATGTGTAAACAACAATTTATCTTCAATACACAATTCAATAATTCATTACTTTAACTTATTACAATATGCAATCAATTGTCGATCGCACCATCTAGACACACAATCACTGAAAATGTGTAAACAACAATTAATCTTCAATAACCAATTCAATAATTCGTTACTTTGAAAATAATAAAATGTTGCGATCAATATTCGATCGCACCATTTAGACAAATCGATCACTATAATTGTGGAAACAACAATTAATCAAAAATACCCAATTTAATAATTCATTATTTTAACTTAATATAATATTACGATCAATTGTCGATCGTAACCTTTAGACAAATCAATCACAGAAAATGTGTAAACAGCAATTAATGTTCAATAAAAAATTCTATAGTTCATTACTTTGACTTAATACAATGTTGCGAGCAATATCCGATCGCACCCTTTAGACATAATAATCACTGTAAATGTGTAAACGACAATTAAGTTTTAAAAACTACTTCAATAATTCATTACTTTGACTTAATACAATGTTGTGATCAATATTTTATCGCACCCTTTAGAAATATCAATCATTATAAATGTGTACACAATAATTAATCTTCAATACCCAATTCAATAATTCAATACTTTAACTGAATATATGTTGCATTTAATTGTCGATCGCACCCATTAGGCATATCAATCACTGAAAATGTGTAAACAACAATTAATCTTCAATAGCTAATTCAGTAATTTATAACTTTGACTTAATACAATGTTGCGATCAATATTCGATCGCATCCTTTAGACACAGAATCACTGAAAATGTGTAAACAACAAAAAATCTTCAATAACCAATTTAATAATTCGTTACTTTGACTTAATACTATGTTGCGATCAACATTCGATTGCGCTCTTTAGACATATAAATCACTGTAAATGTGTAAACGAAAATTAAGTTTTAAAAGCTAATTCAGTAATTCATTACTTTGAATTAATACAATGTTGCAATCAATATTAGATCGCACCCTTTAGAAATATCATATATTGTAAATGTGTAAACAACCATTAATCTTCAATACACAATTCAGTATTTCATTACTTTAACAGAATACAATGTTGCAATCTATTGTCGATCGCACCCTTTAGGCATATCAATCACTGAAAAATGTGTAAACAAAAATTAATCTTTAATAACTAATTTAATAATTTATAACTTTGACTTAATACAATATTGCGATCAAAACTCGATCGCACCCTTTAGATACACAATCACTATTAATGTGTAAACAACAAAAAATCTTCAATAACCAATTCAATAATTCGTAACTTTGACTTAATACAATGTTGCGATCCATATTCGATCACACCCTTTAGACATATCAATCACTATAAATGTGTAAACAAAAAATGAATCTTCAATATCTAATTTAATTATTTATTACTTTGACTTAATACAATGTTGCGATCAGTATTCGATCGCACACTTTAGACATATCAATCACTGTAAATGTGTAAACAACAATTAAGTTTCTATAACCAATTCAATAATTCATTACTTTGACTTAATACAATGTTGCGATCAATATTCGATCGCACCCTTTAGACATATCAATCACTGTAAATGTGTAAACAACAATTAATCTTCAATACACAATTCAATAATTCATTACTTAACTTAATACAATGTTGCAATTAATTGTCGATCGCACCCTTTAGACATATCAATCACTTAAAATGTATAAACAACAATTAAACATCAATAACTTATTCAATAAGTCATTACTTTAACTTAATACAATGTTTCGATCAATTGTCGATCGCACCCTATTGACATATCAATCACTCCAAATGTGTAAACAACAATTTAGTATCACTAACCAATTCAATAATTCATAAGTTTAACTTAATACAATGTGGCGATCAATTATCGATCGTACCCTTTAGACATATCATTATCTGAAATTGTGTAAACAACAATTAATCTTCAATAACCAATTCAATAATTCATTACTTTGACTTAATACAATGTTGCGATCAATATTCGATCGCACCCTTTATACATATCAATCACTAAAAATGTGTAAACAATAATTAAATATCAATAACCAATTCAATTTTTCAATACTTTAACTTAATACAATGTTGCGATCAATTGTCGATCGCACCCTCTAGACATATCAATCACAAAAAATGTGTAAACAACAATTAATCTTCAATAACCAGTTCAATAATTCATTACTTTGACTTAATACAATGTTGCGATCCATATTCGAGCGCACCCTTTAGACATATCAATAATAGTAAATGTGTAAACAACAATTAATCTTTAATAACCAATTCAATAATTCATTACATTGACTTAATACAAAGTTGCCATCAATATTCGATTGCACCATTTAGACATATTAATCAATGTAAATGTGTAAACAACAATTAATCTCCAATACCCAATTCAATAATTCATTATTTTGACTTAGTACAGTGTTGCGATCAATATTAAATCGCACCCTTTAGACATATTAATCACTGTAAATGTGTAAACAATAATTAATATTCAATACACTATATAATAATTCATTATTTTAACTGAATACAATATTGCAATCAATTTTCGATCGCACCATTTAGGCATATCAATCACTGAAAATGTGTAAACAATAATTCATCTTCAATAACCAATTCAATAATTCACTACTTTGACTTAATATAATGTTGCTATCAATATTTGATCGCACCTTTAGACACACAATCATTGAAAATGTGTAAAGAACAATTAATCTTTAATAACCAATTCAATAATCCGTTACTTTGACTTAATACAATGTTGCGATCAATATTCTATCGCACCCTTTAGACATATCAGTCACTATAAATGTGTAAACAACAATTAATCTTAAATACCCAATTCAATAATTCATTACTTAACTTAATATAATGTTACGATCAATTGTCTATCGCACCCTTTAGACAAATCAATCATTGAAAATGTGTAAACAACAATTAATGTTCAATAACCCATTCAATAATTCATTTCTTTGACTTAATACATTGTTGCGATCAATATTCGATCGCACCTTTTAGACATATAAGTCACTTTAAATGTGTAAACGACAATTAAGTTTTAAAAACTAATTCAATAAGTCATTACTTTGACTTAATACAATGTAGAGATCAATATTTGATCGCACCCTTAAGACATATCAATCATTGTAAATGTGTAAACAACAATTAATCTTCAATACACAATTCAATAATTCATTACTTTAACTGAATTTAATGTTGCAATCAATTATGGATCGCACCCTTTAGGCATATCAATAACTGAAAATGTGTAAACAATAATTACAATATTGCGATCAATATTCGATCGCACCCTTTAGACACACAATCACTAGACATATCAATCACTGAAAATTTGTAAACAATAATTAATCTTCAATAACCAATTCAATAATTCATTACCTTAACTTAATACAATATTGTGTTAAATTGTCGACCACACCCTTTAAACATATCAATCCCAAAAATTTGTAAACAACAATTAATCTTCAATAACAAATTCAATAATTCAGTACTTTGACTTAATACAATGTTATGATCAATATTTGGTCGCACCCTTTAGACATATCAATCACTGTAAATGTGTAAACAACATATAATCTTTAATACCTAATTCAATATTTTATCACTTTAACTTAATACAATGTTGCGATCAATTGTCGAACGCACTCTTTAGACATATCAATCACACAAAAAGTATAAAAAACATTTAATCTTCAATAACCAATTCAATAATTCATTACTTTAACTTTATAAAATGTTGCGATAAATATTTGTTCACCCTTTATACATATCAATCACTAAAAATGTGTAAAGAAAATAATTAATCTTCAATACCCAATTCAATAATTCATTACTTTAACTAAATACAATGTTGTGATTAATTGTCGATCGCACCCTTTAGACATTTTAAATACTGAAAATGTGTAAACAACAATTAATCTTCAATAACAAATTCAATAATTCATTACTTTGACTTAATATAATGTTGCGATAAATATTCTATCGTACCCTTTAGACATATCAATCACCACTTTAAATACTGAAAATGTATAAACAACAATTAAACATCAATACCTAATTCAATAATTAACCACTTTAACTTAATACAGTGTTGCGATCAATTGTAGATTGCATCCTTTAGACATATCAATCAATGAAAATGTGTACATAACAATTAATCTTCAATAACCAATTCATTAATTAATTACATTAACTTAATACAATGTTGCGATCATATGTCGATCGCATTCTTTAGACATACCAATCACTGAAAATGTGTAAACAACAATTAATCTTGAATAACCAATTCAATAATTCCTTACTTTAACTTATTACAATGTTGCGATCAATATTGGATTGCACCCTTTAGACACATCAATCATAGAAAATGTGTAAATAACAATTAATCTTGAATAACCAATTCAATAATTCATTACTTTAACTTAATAGAATATTGCGATAAATATTCGATTGCACCCTTTAGAGACATCAATCACAGAAAACGTGTAAACAACAATTAATCTTAAATAACGAATCCAATAATTCATTACTTTGAATTTATACAATGATGCGATCAATATTCGATCGCACCCTTTAGACATATCAATCATTGTAAATGTCTAAACAACAATTAATCTTCAATAACCAATTCAATAATTTATTAATTTGACTGAATACAATGTTGCAGTCAATATTCGATCGCACCCTTTAGATATATCAATAACTAAAAATGTGTAAACAGCAATTAATCTTCAATAACCAATTCAATATTTCATTACTTTGACATAATACAATATTGCGATCAATTGTTGATCGCATTCTTTAGATATCAATCACTCAAAAATGTGTAAACAATAATTAATCTTCAATAACCAATTCAATAATTCATTACTTCAACTTAATACAATGTTGCGATCAATATTCGATCGCACCCTTTAGACATATCAATAACTGAAAAATGTGTAAAGAACAATTAACATCAATAACCAATTCAATAATTCATTACTTTGACTTAATACAATGTTGCGATCAATATTCGATCACATCCTTTAGACATATCAATAGCTTAAAATGTGTAAACAACAATAAAACATCAATAACCAATTCAAAATTCATTACTTTAACTTATTACAATATTGCAATCACATGTCAATCGCACCCTTCAGACATAACAACCACTAAAAATGTGTAAACAACAATTAATCATCAATAACCAATTCAATAATTCAATACTTTGACTTAATACAATTGCGGTCAATATTCAATCGCACCCTTTAGACATATGAATCACTTTAAATGTGTAAACAACAATTAATCTTCAATAACCAATTCAATAATTCATTTCTTTGACTTAATACAACGTTGCGATCAATATTCGATCGCACTCTTTAGATATATCAATCACTTAAAATGTGTAAACAACAATTAATCTTCAATAACCAATATAATAATTCATTATTTCAACTTAATATAATGTTGCGATCAATATTCGATCGCACCCTTTAGACATAGCAATCATTTAAAATATGTAAACATTAATTAAACATCAATAACCAATTCAAAAATTCATTACTTTAACTTAATACAACGTAGCAATCAATTTTCGATCGCACCCTTTAGACATACCAATAACTAAAAAAGTGTAACCAACAACTAATCTTCAATAACCAATTCAATAATTCATTACTTTAAATAAGTACAATGATGAGTTCAATATTCAATCGCACCATTTAGACATATCAATTAATGAAAATGTGTAAAAAGCAATTACTCTTCAATAGCCAAATCAATAATTCATTACTTTCACATAATACAATGTTTCGATCAATATTCGATCGCAGTTTTTTAGATATATCAATCACTGTAAATGCGTAAACAACCATTACTCTTCAATACACAATTCAATAATTCATTACTTTAACTTAATACAATAATGCGATCAATAGTCGATCGCACCCTTTAAAGATATCAATCAATGAAAATCTGTAAATATCTTCAATAACCAATTTAATAATTCACTACTTTGACTTAATACAGTGTTGCGATCAATTGTCGATCGCACCCTTTAGACTTATCAATCACTGTAAATGTGTAAACAACAATAAATCTTCAATACCATATTCAATAATTCATAACTTCAACTTTATACAATGTTGCGATCCTTATTCGATCGCACTTTTTAGACATATCAATCACTACAAATGTGTAAACAACAATTAAATCTTCAATACCCAATTAAATAAATCATTACTTTAACTTAATACAATGTTGTGGTCAATCTTCGATCGCACTCTTTATATCAATCATGAAAATGAAAACAACAATTAAACATCAATACCTAATTCAATAATTCATCACTTTAACTTAATACAGTGTTGCGATCAATTGTCGATTGCATCCTTTAGACATATCAATCACTGAAAATGTGTACATAACAATTAATCTTCAATAACCAATTCATTAATTCATTACATTAACTTAATACAATGTTGCGATCAAATGTCAATCGCATTCTTTAGACATACCAATCACTGAAAATGTGTAAACAACAATTAATCTTGAATAACCAATTCAATAATTCATTACTTTAACTTATTACAATGTTGCGATCAATATTGATTGCACCCTTTAGACACATCAATCATAGAAAATGTGTAAATAACAATTAATCTTGAATAACCAATTCAAAAATTCATTACTTTAACTTAATACAATATTGCGATAAATATTGGATTGCACCCTTTAGACATCAATCACAGAAAATGTGTAAACAACAATTAATCTTAAATAACGAATCCAATAATTCATTACTTTGAATTTATACAATGATGCGATCAATATTCGATCGCACCCTTTAGACATATCAATCATTGTAAATGTCTAAACAACAATTAATCTTCAATAACCAATTCAATAATTTATTAATTTGACTGAATACAATGTTGCGTCAATATTCGATCGCACCCTTTAGATATATCAATAACTAAAAATGTGTAAACAGCAATTAATCTTCAATAACCAATTAAATATTCATTACTTTGACATAATACAATGTTGCGATCAATTGTTGATCGCATTCTTTAGATATCAATCACTCAAAAATGTGTAAACAATAATTAATCTTCAATAACCAATTCAATAATTCATTACTTCAACTTAATACAATGTTGCGATCAATATTCAATCGCACCCTTTAGACATATCAATCACAGAAAAATGTGTAAAGAACAATTAAACATCAATAACCAATTCAATAATTCATTACTTTGACTTAATACAATGTTGCGATCAATATTCGATCATCCTTTATACATATCAATCACTTAAAATGTGTAAACAACAATTAAACATCAATAACCAATTCAAAAATTCATTACTTTTATTTAATATAATAATGCGATCAATAGTCGATCGCACCCTTTAAAGATATCAATCAATGAAAATCTGTAAATCTTCAATAACCAATTTAATAATTCACTACTTTGACTTAATACAGTGTTGCGATCAATTGTCGATCGCACCCTTTAGACTTATCAATCACTGTAAATGTGTAAACAACAATAAATCTTCAATACCATATTCAATAATTCATAACTTCAACTTTATACAATGTTGCGATCCTTATTCGATCGCACTTTTTAGACATATCAATCACTACAAATGTGTAAACAACAATTAAATCTTCAATACCCAATTAAATAAATCATTACTTTAACTTAATACAATGTTGTGGTCAATCTTCGATCACACTCTTTATACATATCAATCACTGAAAATGTATAAACAACAATTAAACATCAATACCTAATTCAATAATTCATCACTTTAACTTAATACAGTGTTGCGATCAATTGTCGATTGCATCCTTTAGACATATCAATCACTGAAAATGTGTACATAACAATTAATCTTCAATAACCAATTCATTAATTCATTACATTAACTTAATACAATGTTGCGATCAAATGTCGATCGCATTCTTTAGACATACCAATCACTGAAAATGTGTAAACAACAATTAATCTTGAATAACCAATTCAATAATTCATTACTTTAACTTATTACAATGTTGCGATCAATATTGGATTGCACCCTTTAGACACATCAATCATAGAAAATGTGTATAACAATTAATCTTGAATAACCAATTCAATAATTCATTACTTTAACTTAATACAATATTGCGATAAATATTGGATTGCACCCTTTAGAGACATCAATCACAGAAAATGTGTAAACAACAATTAATCTTAAATAACGAATCCAATAATTCATTACTTTGAATTTATACAATGATGCGATCAATATTCGATCGCACCCTTTAGATATATCAATCATTGTAAATGTCTAAACAACAATTAATCTTCAATAACCAATTCAATAATTTATTAATTTGACTGAATACAATGTTGCAGTCAATATTCGATCGCACCCTTTAGATATCAATAACTAAAAATGTGTAAACAGCAATTAATCTTCAATAACCAATTAAATATTTCATTACTTTGACATAATACAATGTTGCGATCAATTGTTGATCGCATTCTTTAGATATATCAATCACTCAAAAATGTGTAAACAATAATTAATCTTCAATAACCAATTCAATAATTCATTACTTCAACTTAATACAATGTTGCGATCAATATTCAATCGCACCCTTTAGACATATCAATCACAGAAAAATGTGTAAAGAACAATTAAACATCAATAACCAATTCAATAATTCATTACTTTGACTTAATACAATGTTGCGATCAATATTCGATCACATCCTTTATACATATCAATCACTTAAAATGTGTAAACAACAATTAAACATCAATAACCAATTCAAAAATTCATTACTTTAACTTAATACAATAATGCGATCAATAGTCGATCGCACCCTTTAAAGATATCAATCAATGAAAATCTGTAAATATCTTCAATAACCAATTTAATAATTCACTACTTTGACTTAATACAGTGTTGCGATCAATTGTCGATCGCACCCTTTAGACTTATCAATCACTGTAAATGTGTAAACAACAATAAATCTTCAATACCATATTCAATAATTCATAACTTCAACTTTATACAATGTTGCGATCCTTATTCGATCGCACTTTTTAGACATATCAATCACTACAAATGTGTAAACAACAATTAAATCTTCAATACCCAATTAAATAAATCATTACTTTAACTTAATACAATGTTGTGGTCAATCTTCGATCACACTCTTTTACATATCAATCACTGAAAATGTATAAACAACAATTAAACATCAATACCTAATTCAATAATTCATCACTTTAACTTAATACAGTGTTGCGATCAATTGTCGATTGCATCCTTTAGACATATCAATCACTGAAAATGTGTACATAACAATTAATCTTCAATAACCAATTCATTAATTCATTACATTAACTTAATACAATGTTGCGATCAAATGTCGATCGCATTCTTTAGACATACCAATCACTGAAAATGTGTAAACAACAATTAATCTTGAATAACCAATTCAATAATTCATTACTTTAACTTATTACAATGTTGCGATCAATATTGGATTGCACCCTTTAGACACATCAATCATAGAAAATGTGTAAATAACAATTAATCTTGAATAACCAATTCAATAATTCATTACTTTAACTTAATACAATATTGCGATAAATATTGGATTGCACCCTTTAGAGACATCAATCACAGAAAATGTGTAAACAACAATTAATCTTAAATAACGAATCCAATAATTCATTACTTTGAATTTATACAATGATGCGATCAATATTCGATCGCACCCTTTAGACATATCAATCATTGTAAATGTCTAAACAACAATTAATCTTCAATAACCAATTCAATAATTTATTAATTTGACTGAATACAATGTTGCAGTCAATATTCGATCGCACCCTTTAGATATATCAATAACTAAAAATGTGTAAACAACAATTAATCTTCAATAAACAATTAAATATTTCATTACTTTGACATAATACAATGTTGCGATCAATTGTTGATCGCATTCTTTAGATATATCAATCACTCAAAAATGTGTAAACAATAATTAATCTTCAATAACCAATTCAATAATTCATTACTTCAACTTAATACAATGTTGCGATCAATATTCAATCGCACCCTTTAGACATATCAATCACAGAAAAATGTGTAAAGAACAATTAAACATCAATAACCAATTCAATAATTCATTACTTTGACTTAATACAATGTTGCGATCAATATTCGATCACATCCTTTATACATATCAATCACTTAAAATATGTAAACAACAATTAAATATCAATAACCAATTCAAAAATTCATTACTTTAACTTATTACAATGTTGCAATCACATGTCAATCGCACCCTTCAGACATAACAACCACTAAAATGTGTAAACAACAATTGATCATCAATAGCCAATTCAATAATTCAATACTTTGACTTAATACAATTCTGCGATCAATATTCAATCGCACCCTTTAGACATATGAATCACTTTAAATGTGTAAACAACAATTAATCTTCAATAACCAATTCAATAATTCATTCTTTGACTTAATACAACGTTGCGATCAATATTCGATCGCACTCTTTAGATATATCAATCACTTAAAATGTGTAAACAACAATTAATCTTCAATAACCAATATAATAATTCATTATTTCAACTTAATATAATGTTGCGATCAATATTCGATCGCACCCTTTAGACAGAGCCATCATTTAAAATATGTAAACATTAATTAAACATCAATAACCAATTCAAAAATTCATTAATTTAATTTAATACAACGTAGCAATCTATTTTCGATCGCACCCTTTATACATACCAATCACTAAAAAAGTGTAACCAACAACTAATCTTCAATAACCAATTCAATAATTCATTACGTTAAATAAGTACAATGATGAGATCAATATTCAATCGCACAATTTAGACATATCAATTAATGAAAATGTGTAAAAAGCAATTACTCTTCAATAGCCAAATCAACAATTCATTACTTTCACTTAATACAATGTTTCGATCAATATTCGATCGCAGTTTTTTAGATATATCAATCACTGTAAATGCGTAAACAACCATTACTCTTCATACACAATTCTATAATTCATGACTTTAACTTAATACAATTGCAATCAATAGTCGATCGCACCCTTTAAAGATATCAATCAATGAAAATCTGTAAATATCTTCAATAACCAATTTAATAATTCACTACTTTGACTTAATACAGTGTTGCGATCAATATTCGATTGCACCCTTTGGACATTAATCACTGTAAATGTGTCAACAACAATTAATCTTCAATAACCAATTCAATAATTCATTACTTTGACTTAATACAATGTTTCGATCAATATTCAATTGCACCCTTTGGACATATCAACCACTGTAAATGTGTAAACACAATTAATCTTCAATAATTCATTTTGAATTAATACATTTCTTTGTCTTAATACAATGTTCCGATCAATATTCGATCGCACTTTTTAGACATATCAATCACTTAAAATGTGTAAAAACAAAATTTATCTTCAATAACCAATTCAATAATTCATTACTTTCAATTAATACAATGTTGCGATCAAAATTTATCGCACCCTTTAGACATATCAATCAATGAAAATGTGTAAAAGACAACTAATCTTCAATAACCAATTCAATAATTCATTATTTTCACTTAATACAATGTTACTATCAATATTGATCGCACTTTAGATATATCAATCACAGAAAATGTGTAAACAACAATTAACATCAATAATAGATTCAATAATTCATTATTTTAACTTATACAATGTTGCGATCAATTGTCGATTGCACCCTTTAGACATATCAATCACTGAAAATGTGTAAACAATAATTAATCTTCAATAACCAATTCAATAATTCATTACTTTAACTTAATACAATGTTGCGATCAATATTCGATGCACCCTTTAGACGTATCAATCACTGTAAATCTGTAAACAACAATTAATCTTCAATAACTAATTCAATAAGTCATCACTTTGACTTAATACAATGTTGCGATTATTCGATCGCACTTTAGATATAATCACAAAATGTGTAAACAACAATTAAACAGCAATAATAATTCAATAATTCATTACTTGAACTTAATACAATGTTGCGATAAATTGTCGACCGCACCATTTAGACATATCAAGCACTAAAAATCTGTAAACAAAAATTAATCTTCAATAACAATTCAATAATTAATTACTTTAACTTAATACAATGTTGCGATAATATTAGATCACAACCTTTAGACATATCAATCACTGTAAATGTGTAAACAACAAATAATCATCAATAACCAATTCTATAATTCACTACTTAGACTTTATACAATGTTGCGATCAATATTCGATCGCACCCTTTAGACATATCAATCACTGTAAATGTGTAAACAGTAATTAATCTTCAATAACCAATTCAATAATTCATTTCTTTGACTTAATACATGTTGCGATCAATACTCGATTGCACATTTTAGATATATCAATTACTGGAAATGTGTAAACAACAATTAATCTTCAATAACCAATTCAATAATTCATTACTTTGACTTAATACAATGTTGCGATCAATATTCTATCGCACCCTTTAGATATATCAAAAACTTAAAATGTGTAAACAAAAATTGATCTTCAATAACAAATTCAATAATTCATTACTTTGACTTAATACAATGTTGCGATCAATATTCGGTCGCACACTTTAGACATATCAATCACTGAAAATGTGTAAACAAGTATTAATCATCAATAACCAATTCAATAATTTATTACTTTGACTTACTACAATGTTGCGATGAATATTCAATCGCACCTTTTAAACATATCAATCACAGTAAATTTGTAAACAACAAATAAAATCTTCAATAACTAATTAAATAATTCATTACTTTGACTTAATACAATGTTGCAATCAATATTCGGTCGCACACTTTAGACACATCAATCACTGAAAATGTTTAAACAACAATTAAACATCAATAACCAATTAAATAATTCATTACTTTAACTTAATACAATATTGCGATCAATTGTCGATCGCACCCTTTAGACATATTAATCACTGAAAATGTGTAAATAACAATTCATCTTCAATAACCAATTCAATAATTCATTTCTTTGACTTAATACAATGTTGCGATCAATATTCGATCGCACCCTTTAGATATATCAATCACTGAAAATGTGTAAACAACAATTAATCTTCAATAACCAATTCAATAGTTTATTACTTTGACTTACTACAATATTGCGATGAATATTCAATCGCACCTTTTAAACATATCAATCACACTAAATTTGTAAACAACAAATAATCTTCAATAACTAATTCAATAATTCAAAACTTTGACTTAATACAATGTTGAGATCAATATTCGATCGCACCCTTTAGACATATCTATCACTTAAAATGTCTAAACAACAATTAATCTTCAATAACCAATTCAATAATTCATTAATTTGACTTAATACAATGTTGCGACAATATTCAATCACACCTTTTAGATATATTAATCCCTGTAAATGTGTAAACAACAATTAATTTTCAATAACCAATTAAATAATTCATAACTTTGACTTAATACAATGTTGCGATCAATATTCATCACACCATTTGGACATATCAATCAATGAAAATGTGTAAATAAAATTACTCTTCAGTAACAAATTCAATAATTCATTACTTGAACTTAATACAACGTTGCGATCAATTGTCTATCGCACCTTTAGACATATGAATCACTAAAAAATTGTAAACAACAATTCATCTTCAATAACCAATTCAATAAATTCATTAATTTAACTTAGTACAATGTTGCGATCAATATTCAATCGCACCAATTAGACATATCAATCACTTAAAATGTGTAAACAAAATTAATCTTCAATAACCAATTCAATAATTGATTACTTTGACTTAATACATGTTGCGATCAATATTCGATCACAACCTTTAGATATCAATCACTGTAAATGTGTAAACAACAATTAATCATCAATAACCATTTCTATAATTCATTACTTTGACTTCAGACAATGTTGCGATCAATATTCGATCGCACCCTTTAGACATATCAATCATTGTAAATGTGTAAACAATAATTTATCTTTATTAACCAATTAAAAATAATTCATTTCCTTTGACTTATACAATGTTGCGATCAATACTCGATGGCACCCTTTAGATATATCAATTACTGAAATGTGTAAACACAATTAATCTTCAATAACCAATTCAATAATTTTACTTTCACTTAATACAATGTTGCGATCAATATTCTATCGCACCCTTTAGATATATCAAAACTTAAAATGTGTAAACAAAAATTAATCTTCAATAACCAATTCAAAATTCATTACTTTAACTTAAATGTTGCGATCAATATTCGATCGCGCCTTTTAGACATATTCACTGTAAATGTTTAAACAACAATTAATCTTCAATAACCAATTAAATAATTCATTACTTTGACTTTATACAATGTTGTGATCAATATTTAATCGCACCTTTTAGACACATCAATCACTGTAAATGTATAAATAATTAATCTTTAATAACCAATTCAATAATTCATTTCTTTACTTAATACAATGGTGCGATCAATATTCAATCGCATGATTTAGACATATAAATCAATGAAAATGTGTAAATAGCAATTACTCTTCAATAACCAATTCAATAATTCATTACTTTAACTTAATACAACGTTGCGGCCAATTGTCGATCGCACCCTTTAGACATATCAATCACTGTAAATGTGTAAACAATAATTAATCTTCAATAACCAATTCAATAATTAATTTTTATGACTTATACAATAATGCAATCAATACTCGACGGCACCCTTTAGATATATCAATTACTGGAAATGTATAAACAACAAGAAATCTTCAATAACCAATTCAATAATTCATTACTTTCACTTAATACAATGTTGCGATCAATATTCTATCGCCCCCTTTAGATATATCAAAAACTTAAAATGTGTAAACAAAAATTAATCTTTAATAATTCATTACTTTGACTTAATACAATGTTGCGATCAATATTCGATCGCACCTTTTAGACATATTAATCACTGTAAATGTTAAAACAACAATTAATCTTCAATAACCAATTCAATAATTCATTACTTTGACTTTATACAATGTTGCGATCAATATTCAATCGCACCTTTTAGACATATCAATCACTGTAAATGTATAAATAACAATTAATCTTTAATAACCAATTCAATAATTCATTTCTTTACTTAATACAATGGTGCGATCAATATTCAATCGCACGTTTTAGACATATCAATCAATGAAAATGTGTTAAAAGCAATTACTCTTCAATAACCAATTCAATAATTCATTACTTTAACATAATACAACGTTGCAATCAATTGTCGATCGCACCCTTTAGACATATAAATCACTGTAAATGTGTAAACAATAATTAATCTTCAGTAACCAATTCAATAATTCATTTTTTTGACTTATACAATGTTGAGATCAATACTCGATGGCACCCTTTTGATATATAAATTACTGGAAATGTGTAAACAACAATTAATCTTCAATAACCAATTCAATAATTCATTACTTTCACTTAATACAATGTTGCGATCAATATCCTATCGCCCCTTTTAGATATATCAAAAACTTAAATTGTGTAAACAAAAATTAATCTTCAATAACCAATTCAATAATTCATTACTTTGACTTTATACAATGTTGCGATCAATATTCAATCGCACCTTTTAGACACATCAATCACTGTAAATGTATAAACAACAATTAATCTTTAATAACCAATTCAATAATTCATTTCTTTACTTAATACAATGGTGCGATCAATATTCAATCGCACCATTTAGACATATCAATCAATAAAAATGTGTAAATTGAAATTACTCTTCAATAACCAATTAAATAATTCATTACTTAACTTATACAACGTTGCGATCAATTGTCGATCGCACCCTTTAGACATATCAATCACTAAAAAAGTGTAAACAACAATTATTCTTCAATAACCAATTCAATAATTCATTACTTTAACTTAGTACAATGTTGCGATCAATATTAAATCGCACCATTTAGACATATCAATCACTGTAAATACGCAAACAAATCTTCAATAACCAATTCAATAATTCGTTACTTTGACTTAACACAATCTTGCGATCAATATTCGATCGCACCCTTTAGAAATATCAATAACTGAAAATGTGTAAACAACAATTAATCTTCAATAAACAATTCAATAACTCATTTATTTGACGTAATACAATGTTGCGATCAATATTCGATGCACCCTTTAGACATATCAATCACTGAAAATGTGTAAACAACAATTAATCTTCAATAACCAATTCAATAATTTATTACTTTGACTTAATACAATGTTGCGATCAATATTCAATCGCACCTTTTAGACATATCAATCAATGTAAATGTGTAAACAACAATTAATCTTCAATCACCAATTCAATAATTCAATACTTTGACTTAATACAATGTTGCGATCAATATTCGATCGCACCCTTTAGACATATCTATCACATAAATTGTGTAAACAACAATTAATCTTCAATATCCAATTCAATAATTCATTACTTTGACTTAATACAATGTTGCCATCAATATTCAATCGCACTTTTTAGACATATCAATCACTGTAAGTGTGTAAACAATAATTAATATTCAATAATTCATTTCTTTGACTTAATACAATGTTGCAATCAATATTCAATCGCACCATTTAGGCATATCAATCAATGAAAATGGGTAAATAGCAATTACTCTTCAATAACCATTTCAATAATTCATTACTTTAACATAATATAACAGTGCGATCAATTGTCGATCGCACCCTTTTGACATATCAATCAATAAAAAAGTGTAAAACACAATTAATTTCCAATAACCAATTCAATAATTTATGACTTTGACTTTATATAGTGTTGCGATTAATATTCAATCGCACCTTTTAGACATATCAATTAGTGTAAATGTGTAAACAACAATTAATCTTTAATAACCAATTCAATAATTCAATACTTTGACTTAATACAATGTTGCGATCAATATTCAATCGCACCCTTTAGACATATCTGTCACTAAAAATGTGTAGACAACAATTAATCTTCAATAACCAATTCAATAATTCATTACTTTGACTTAATACTATGTTGCGATCAATATTCAACTGAACCTTTTAGACATATCAATCACTGTAAATGTATAAACAACAATGAATCTTCAATAACGAACTCAATAATTCATTACATTAACTTAGTACAATGTTCCGATCAATATTAAATTGCACCATTTAGACATATCAATCACTGAAAAAGCGTAAACAATACTTAATCTTCAATAACAAATTCAATAATTCATTACATTGACTTTATACAATGTTGCGATCAATATTCGATCGCACCCTTTAGACATATCAATCACTGTAAATGTGTAAACGACAATTAATCTTCAATACCCAATTCAATAATTCATTACTTTAACTAAATACAATGTTGCAATCAATTGTCGATCGCACCCTTTAGACATATCAATCACTTTAACTAAATACAATGTTGCAATCAATTGTTGATAGCACACTTCATAAATATAAATCACTGAAAATGTGTAAACAACAATTAAACATCAATAACCAACTCAACAATTCATTACTTTAACTTAATACAATGTTAAGATCAATTGTCGATCGCACCCTTTAGATATATCTATCACTGAAATTTTGTAGACAACAATTGATCTTCAGTAACCAATTAAATAATTCATTACTTTGACTTAACACAATGTTGCGATCAATATTCAGTCGCACCCTTTAGACATATCAATCACTGTAAATGTGTAATCAACAATTAATCTTCAATATCCAATTCAATAATTCATTACTTTGACTCAACACAATGTTGCGATCAATATTAAATCGCACCCTTTACACATATCAATCATTGAAAATGTTTAAACAACAATAAATCTTCAATTACTAATTCAGTAATTCCTTCATTTAACTTAATAAAATGTTGCGATCAATTGTCGATCGCACCCTGGAGACATAAGAATCACTGAAAATGTGTAAACAATAATTAAACATCAACAACCAATTCAATAATTCATTACTTTAACTTAATACAATGTTGCGATCAATTGTCGATTGCACCCTTTAGATAATCACTAAAAATGTGTTAACAACAATAAATCTTCAATAACCAATTCAATAATTCATTACATTGACTAAATATTATGTTGCTATCAATATTCGATCGCACCCTTTAGACATATCAATCACTGTAAATGTGTAAACAACAATTATTCTTCAATAACCGATTCAATAATTCATTACGTTGACTTTATACAATGTTGCGATCAATATTCGATCGCACCCTTTAGACATATAAATCACTGTAAATGTGTAAGCAACAATTAATCTTCAATACCCAATTCAATAATTCATTATTTTAACTAAATACAATGTTGCAATCAATTGTCGATCGCACCCTTTAGACATATCAATCACTGAAAATTTGTAAACAACAAATAAACATCAATAACCAATTCAATAATTCATTACTTTAACTTAATACAATGTTTCGATGAATTGTCGATCGCTTCCTTTAGACATATCAATCACTGAAAATGTATAAGCAACAATTAATGTTCAATAACCAATTCAATAATTCATTACATTGACTTAATACAATGTTGCAATTAATATTCGATTGCACCCTTCAGACATATTAATCACTGTAAATGTGTAAAAAACAATTAATCTTCAATACCCAATTCAATAATTCATTACTTTAACTTAGTACAATGTTGCGATCCATTGTCGATTGCACCCTTTAGACATATCTATCACAGAAAATGTGTAAACAATAATTAATCTTCAATTTCCAATTCAATAACACATTACTTTAACTTAATACAATGTTGCGATCAATTGTCGATCGCATCCTTTAGAGATATCAATCACTGAAATTGTGTAAACAAAAATTAATTTTCAATTACCAATTAAACAATTCATTACTTTGACTTAATACAATGTTGCGATCAATATTCAATTGCACCCTTTAGACATATCAATCACTGTAAATGTGTAAACAACAATTAATCTTCAACAACCAATTCACTAATTCATTACTTTAACTTTATACAATGTTGCGATCAATATTCGATCACACCCTTTAAACATATCAATCACTCTCAATGTGTAAACAACAATAAATTTTCAATAACAAATTTCATAATTCATTTCTTTGACTTAATACAATGTTGCGATCAATATTCAATCGCACCCTTTAGACATATCAAGCACTAAAAATGTGTAAACAACAATTAAACAGTAATAACCAATTCAATAATTCATTACTTTAACTTAAAAAATGTTGCGATCAATTGTCGATCACACCCTTTAGACATATCAATCACTGTAAATGTGTAAACAACAATTAATCTTCAATAACCAATTCAATAATTCATTACTTTAACTTAATACAATGTCGCGATCAATATTCGATAACACCCTTTAGACATATCAAGCACTGTAAATGTGTAAACAACAATAAATTTCATTAAAAAATTCAATAATTCATTTCTTTGACTTAACACAATGTTGCGATCAATATTAAATCGCACCCTTTAGACATATCTATCACTGAAAATGTGTAAAAAAACAATTAATCTTCAATTTCTAATTCAATAATACATTTCTTTTATTTAATACAATGTTGCGATCAATTGTCGATCGCACCCTTGAGACATAATAATCTCTGAAAATGTGTAAAATATAATTAAACATCTACAACCAATTCAATAATTCATTACTTTCACTTTATACAATGTTGCGATCAATTGTCGATTGCACCCTTTAGACATATCAGTCACTAAAAATGTGTTAACAACAATAAATCTTCAATAACCAATTCAATAATTCATTACTTTAACTAAATACAATGTTGCAATCAATATTCGATCGCACCCTTTAGACAAATCAATCACTCTAAATGTGTAAACAAAAATTATTCTTCAATAACCGATTCAATAATTCATTACATTGACTTTATACAATGTTGCGATCAATATTCGATCGCACCCTTTAGACATATCAATCACAGTAAAAGTGTAAACGACAATTAATCTTCAATACCCAATTCAATAATTCATTACTTTAACTAAATACAATGTTGCAATCAATTGCCGATGGCACCCTCTAGACATATATGTCATAGAAAACTTGTAAACAATAATTGATCTTCAATTACCAATTCAATAATCCATTACTTTTACTTAATACAATGTTGCGATCAATTGTCGGTCGCATCCTTTAGACATATTAATCACTGAAAATGTGTTAACAACAATTAATCTTTAATAACCAATTCCAGAATTCATTACTTTGACTTAATACAATGTTGCGATCAATATTTAATCGCACCCTTTAGACATATTAATCACTGAAAATGTGTAAACAACAATTAAACAATAATAACCAATTCAATAATTCATTACTTTAACTTAATACAATGTTGCGATAAATTGTCGATCGCACCCTTTAAACATATCATCACTGTAAATGTGTAAAAAACAATTAATCTTCAATAACTAATTCAATAATTCATTACTTTAACTAATACAATGTTACGATCAATTCGTCACACCTTTAGAAATATCAATCAGTAAATGTGTAAACAACAATAAAATTTCAAATAACAAATTCAATAATTCATTACTTTAACTTAATACAATGTTGCAATCAATTCAATCGCACCCTTTAGACATATCAATCATGAAAATGTGTAAACAACAATTAATAATAACCAATTCAATAATTCATTACTTTAACTTAATACAATGTTGCGATCAAATTCGATGGCACCCTTTAGACATATCTATCAGAAAATGTGTTAACAACAATTAATCTTCAATAACCAATTCAATAATTCATTACTTAACTTAATACAATGTTGCGATCAATTTCGATCGCACCTTTAGACATATCAATCACTAAAAAAGTGTAAACAACAATTAATCTTTAATAACCAATTCAAAAATTCATTACTTAACTTTATACAATGTTGCGATCAATTTCGATTGCACCCTTTAGACATATCAATCACTGTAAATGGGTAAACAATGATTAATCTTCAATTACCAATTCAATAATTCATTACTTTAACTTAATACAATGTTGCGATCAATATTCGATCACACAATTTAGACATATCAATCACTTTAAATGTGTAAACAACAATTAATTTTCAATAACCAATTCAATAATTCATTACTTTGACTTAACACAATGTTGCGATCAATATTTAATCGCACCCTTTAGACATATCAATCATTGTAAATGTGTAAACAACAATTAATCTTCAATAACAAATTCTTTAATTCATTACTTGAACTTAATACAACGTTGCGATCAATATTCGATCACACCCTTTAGACATATCAATCACTGAAAATGTGTAAACAAAAATTAATCATCAATAACAATTTAATAATTCATTACTTTAACTTAATACAATGTTGCGATCAATTGTATCGCACCCTTAAGACATATCAATCACTGAAATGTGTAAACAACAATTAATCTTCAATAACCAATTCAATAATTCATTACTTGACTTAATACAATGTTGCGATCAATATTCGATCGCACTTTAGACATATCAATCACTGTAAATGTGTAAACAACAATTAATCTTCAATACCAATTCAATAATTCATTACTTTAACTTAGTACAATGTTGCGTCAATTTCGATGCACCCTTTAGACAAATGAATCACTGTAAATGGTAAACAACAATTAATCTTCAATAACCAATTCAATAATTCATTACTTTAACTTAATACAATGTTGCGATCAATATTCGATCGCACCCTTTAGACATATCAATCACTATAAATGTGTAAACAACAATTAATCTTCACTAACCAATTCAATAACTCATTACTTTAACTTAAAACAATATTGCTATCAATATTCAGTCGCACCATTAAGACATATCAATCACTGTAAATGTGTAAACAACAATTAATCTTCAATACCCATTTTAATAATTCATTACTTTAAAATAATACAATGTTGCGATCAATTGTCGATCGCACCTTTAAAACATATTAATCACTGAAAATGTGTAAACAATAATTAAACTCAATAACCAATTCTATATTCATTACTTTAACTTAAAAATGCGATCAATTGTCGATTGCATCCTTTAGACATATCAATCACTAAAATTTGTTAACAACAATTAATCTTCAATAACAGATTCAAAAATTCATTAATTTAACTTAATACAATGTTGCGATCAATTGTCGATCGCACCCTTTAGACATATCAATCACTGTAAATGTGTAAACAACAATTAATCTTCAATAACAATTCAATAATTTATTACTTTAACTTAATACAATGTTGTGATCAATATTCGATCGCACCCTTTAAACATATCAATCACTGAAAATGTGTAAATAACAATTAATCTTCAATACCCGATTCAATATCTCATTACTTTAACTTAAAATGTTTCGATGAATTTCGATGGCATCCTTTAGACATATCAATCAATCTAAATGGGTAAGCAACAATTAATTTTTAACAACCAATTCAATAATTCAATATTTTGACTTAATATAATGCGATCAATTGATCGCACCCTTTAGACTATCAATTACTGTAAATGTATAATCAACAATTAATCTTCAATAACCTATTCAATGATTCATTACATTGACTTTATACAATGTTGCGATCAATATTCGATCGCACCCTTTAGACATATCAATCACTGAAAATGTGTAAACAACAATTAAACAATAATAACCAATTCAATAATTCATTACTTTAACTTAATACAATGTTGCGATCAATTGTCGATCGCACCCTTTAGACATATCTATCACTGTAAATGTGTAAAAAAACAATTAATCTTCAATAACTAATTAAATAATTCATTACTATCAAATTTCAGTCACACCCTTTAGAAATATCAATCACTGTAAATGTGTAAACAACAATAAATTTTCAATAACAAATTCAATAACTCATTACTTTCACTTAATACAATGTTGTAATTAATATTCAATCGCACCTTTTAGACATATCAATCACTGAAAATGTGTAAACAACAATTTAACACTAATAACCAATTCAATAATTCATTACTTTAACTAAGTACAATGTTGCGATCAATTGTCGATGCACCCTTTAGACATATCTATCACAAAAATGTGTAAACAACAATTAATCTTCAATTACCAATTCAATAATTACTTTAACTTAATACAATGTTGCGATCAATTGTCGATTGCATCCTTCAGACATATCAATCACTAAAAAAGTGTAAACAGCAATTAATCTTCAATAACTAATTCAAAAATTCATTACTATGACTTTATACAATGTTGCGATCAATATTCGATTGCACCCTTTAGACATATCAATCACTGTAAATGTGTAAATATCAATTAATCTTAAATTACCAATTCAATAATTCATTACTTTAACTTAATACAATGTTGCGATCAATATTCGATCACACAATTTAGACATATCAATCACTTTGAAATGTGTAAACAACAATTAATTTCAATAACCAATTCAATAATTCATTACTTTGACTTAACACAATGTTGCGATCAATATTAATCGCACCCTTTAGACATATCAATCACTTTAAATGTGTAAACAACAATAAATCTTCAATAACAATTCTTTAATTCATTACTTGAACTTAATACAATTTGCGATCAATATTCGATCACACCCTTTAGACATATCGATCACTGAAAATGTGTAAACAAAAATTAAACATCAATAATCAATTCAATAATTCATTACTCTAACTTAATACAATATTGCGATCAATTGTCAATCGCACCCTTTACACATATCAGTTACTGAAAATGTGTAAACAACAATTAATCTTCAGTAACCAATTCAATAATTTATTACATTGACTTAATACAATGTTGCGATCAATATTCGATCGCATTCTTTAAACATATCAATCAGTGTAAACGTGTAAACAACAATTAATCTTTAATACCCAATTCAATAATTCATTAGTTTAACTTAGTACAATGTTGCGTTGAATTGTCGTTGGCACCCTTTAGACATATGAATCACAGAAAATGTGTAAACAACAATTAATCTTCAACAACCAATTCAATAATTCATTACTTTAACTTAATACAATGTTGCGATCAATTATCGATCTCATCCTTTAGACATACCAATCACCCAAAATGTGTAAACAACAATTAATCTTCAATAACCAATTCAACAATTCATTACTTTGACTTAATACAATGTTGCAATCAATATTCGATTGCACCCTTTAGACATATGAATCACTGTAAATGGTATACAACAATTAATCTTCAATAACCAATTGAATAATTCATGACTTTAACTTAATACAATGTTGCGATCAATATTCGATCGCACCCTTTAGACATATCAATCACTGTAAATGTGTAAACAACAATTAATTTTCAATAACCAATTCAATAATTCATTACTTTGACTTCATACAATGTTGTGATCAATATTCGATCGCACCCTTTAGACATAAATCACTAAAATGTGTAAACAACAATTAATCTTCACTAACAAATTCAATAACTCATTACTTTAACTTAATACAATATTGCGATCAATATTCAGTCGCACCATTAGACATATCAGTCACTGTAAATATGTAAACAACAATTAATCTTCAATACCCATTAAAAATTCATTACTTTAAAATAATACAATGTTGCGATCAATCGTCGATCGCACCCTTTAAAACATATTAATCACTGAAAATGGTAAACAAAATTAAACATCAATAACAAATTTATATTCATTACTTTAACTTAAAATTTGTTGCGATCAATTGTCGATTGCATCCTTTAGACATATCAATCACAAAAAATTTGTTAACAACAATTAATCTTCAATGACAAATTCAAAATTCATTAACTTTAACTTAATACAATGTTGCGATCAATTGTCGATCGCACCCTTTAGACATATCAATCACTGTAAATGTGTAAACAATAATTAATCTTCAATAACAAATTCAATAATTTATTACTTTAACTTAATACAATGTTGTGATTAGTATTCGATCGCACCCATTAAACATATCAATCACTGAAATATGTAAATAACAATTAATCTTCAATACCCGATTCAATATTCATTACTTTAACTTAGTACAATGTTTCGATCAATTTTCGATGGCACCCTTTAGACATATCAATCACTCTAAATGGTAAGCAACAATTAATCTTCAACAACCAATTCAATAATTCAATACTTTGACTTAATACAATGTTGCGATCAATATTTGATCGCACCCTTTAGACATATCAATCACTGTAAATGTGTAAACAACAATTAATCTTCAATAACCTATTCAATGATTCATTAATTGACTTTATACAATGTTGCGATCAATATTCGATCCCACCCTTTAGACATATCAATCACTGAAAATGTGTAAACAACAATTAAACAATAATATCCAATTCAATAATTCATTACTTTAACTTAATACAATGTTGCGATCAATTGTCGATCGCACCCTTTAAGACATATCTATCACTGTAAATGTGTAAAAAAACAATTAATCTTCAATAACTAATTAAATAATTCATTACTTTAACATAATACAATGTTTCGATCAAATTCGTCACACCCTTTAGAAAATTCAATCACTGTTAATGGGTAAACAATAATAAATTTTCAACAACAATTCAATAATTCATTACTTTCACTTAATACAATGTTGCAATCAATATTCAATCACACCCTTTAGACATATCAATAACTGAAAATGTGTAAATAACAATTTAACCCTAATAACCAATTCAATAATTCATTACTTTAACTAGTACAATGTTGCGATCAATTGTCGATGGCACCCTTTAACATATCTATCACATAAAATGTGTACACAACAATTAATCTTCAATTACCAATTCAATAATCCATTACTTTAACTGAATACAATGTTGCGATCAATTGTCGATCGCATCCTTTAGACATATCAATCAGTGAAAAAGTGTAAACAGCAATAAATCTTCAATAACCAATTCAAAATTTGATTACTTTGACTTTATACAATGTTGCGATCAATATTCGATTGCACCCTTTAGACATATCAATCACTGTAAATGTGTAAAAAACAATTAATCGTCAATACCAATTCAATAATTCATTACTTTAACTTAATACAATGTTGCGATCAATATTCGATCACACAATTTAGACATATCAATCACTTTAAATGTGTAAACAACAATTAATTTTCAATAACCAATTCAATAATTCATTACTTTGACTTAACACAATGTTGCGATCAATATTTAATCGCAACCTTTAGACGTATCAATCGCTGTAAATGTGTAAACAACAATTAATCTTCAATAACAAATTCATTAATTCATTACTTTAACTTAATATAATATTGCGATTAATATTCGATCACACCCTTTAGACATATCAATCACTGAAAATGTGTAAACAAAATTTAAACATTAATAATCAATTCAATAATTCATTACTCTAAATTAATACAATATTGCGATCAATTGTCAATCGCACCTTTTACACATATCAGTCACAAAAAATGTTTAAACAACAATTAATCTTCAGTAACCAATTCAATAATTTATTACATTGACTTAATACAATGTTGTGATCAATATTCGATCGCATTCTTTAGACATATTAATCAGTGTAAACGTGTAAACAACAATTAATCTTCAATACCCAATTCAATAATTCATTACTTTAACTTAGTACAATGTTGCGTTGAATTGTCGATGGCACCCTTTAGACATATGAATCACGGAAAATATGTAAACAACAATTAATCTTCAACTACCAATTCAATAATTCATTACTTTAACTTAATACAATGTTGCAATCAATTGTCGATCTCATCCTTTAGACATACCAATCACCCAAAATGTGTAAACAACAATTAATCTTCAATAGCCTGTTCAACAATTCATTACTTTGACTTAATACAATGTTGCAATCAATATTTGATTGCACCCTTTAGACATATAAATCACAGTAAATGGGTAAACAGCAATTAATCTTCAATAACCAATTCAATAATTCATTACTTTAACTTAATACAATGTTGCGATCAATATTCGATCGCACCCTTTAGACATATCAATCACTGTAAATGTGTAAACAACAATTAATTTTTCAATAACCAATTCAATAATTCATTACTTTGACTTAATACAATGTTACGATTAATATTCAATCACACCCTTTTGACATATCAATCAAGGAAAATGTTTAAACAACAATTCAACACCAATAACCAATTCAATAATTCATTACTTTAACTTAGTACAATGTTGCGATAACTGTCGATTGCACCCTTTAGACATATCAATCACTATAAATGTGTAAAAAACAATTAATGTTCAATAACCAATTCAATAATTCATTACTTTATCTTATTACAATGTTGGGATCTATTGTCGATTGCACCCTTTAGACAAATCGATCAGCAAAAATGTGTTTACAACAATTAATCTTCAATAACCATTTCAAAAATTCATTAATTTAACTTAATACAATGTTGCGATCAATTGTCGATCGCACCCTTTAGACATATCAATCACTGAAAATGTGTAAACCAAAATTAAATATCAATAACCAATTCAATAATTCATTACTTTAACTTTATACAATGTTGCGATCAACTGTCAATAGCACCCTTTAGACATATCAGTCTTTGAAAATGTGGAAATAATAGTTAATCTTAAATAACCAATTCAATAATTCATTACATTGACTTAATACAATGTTGCGATCAATATTCGATCGCACCCTTTAGATATATCAATCACTGCAAATGTGTAAAGAACAATTAATCTTCAATAACCAATTCAATAATTCATTACCTTGACTTAATACAATGTTACGATTAATATTCGATCTCACCCTTTAGACATATCAATCAATGAGAATGTGTAAAGAACAATTAATCTTCAATAACCAATTCAATAATTCATTACCTTAACTTAATACAATGGTGCGATCAATTGTCGATCGTACCCTTTAGACATATCAATCACTAAAAATGTATAAACAACAATTAATCTTCAATAACAAATTTAATAATTCATTACTTTCACTTAATACAATGTTGCGATCAATTGTCGATCGCACCCTTTAGATATATCAATCACTGAAAACATGTAAACAACAATTTAACATCAATAACCAATTCAATAATTCATTACTTTAACTTACTACAAAGTTGCAATCAATTGTCGATCGCTCCCTTTAGACATATCAATCAATGGAAATGTGTAAACAACAATTAATCATCAATAACTAATTCAATAATTTATTAATTTAACTTAATACAATGTTGCGATCAATTGTCGATCGCACCCTTTAGACATATCAATCACCCTAAATGTGTAAACACAATTAATCTTCAACAATCAATTCAATAATTCATTACTTTATTTTAATACAATGTTGTGATCTATACTCGATCGCACCATTTAGACATATCAATCACTCTAAATGTGTAAACAACAAGTAAACTTCAATACCCAATTCAATAACTCATTACATTAACTTAATACAATGTTGCGATCAATTGTCGATCGCACCGTTTAGACATATCAATCACTCTAAATGTAATAACAACAATTTATCTTTAATAACAAATTCAATAATTCTTTACTTTGAATTAATACAATGTTGCGATCATATTCGATCGCACCCTTTAGACATATAAATCAATGTAAATTGGTAAACCATTACTCTTCAATAACCAATTCAATAATTCATTACTTTGACTTAATACAATTTGCGATCAATATTCGATCGCACCCTTTAAACATATTAATCACTGTAAATGTGTAAACAATAATTAATCTTCAAAACCCAATATAATAATTCATTACTTTTACGTAATACAATGTTGTGATCAATATTCGATCGCACCCTTTAGACATATAAATCACTGTAAATCGGTAAGCAGCAATTAATCTTCAATATAAATCAATAATTCATTACTTTGACTTAATACAATATTTGATCAATATTCGATCACACCTTTAGACATATCAATCACTGTAAATAGGTAAACAACGATTAATCTTCAATAAAAAATTCAATAATTCATTAATTTGACTTAATACAAAGTTGCGATCAATATTCGATCGCAGCCTTTGGACATTTCAATCACTGAAAATTTGCAAACAATAATTTATCTTCAATAACCAATTCAGTAATTCATTACTTTAACTTAATACAATGTTGCGATCAGTTGTCGATCTCACCCTTTAGACATATCCATCACTGAAAATGTGTAAATAACAATTAAACATCATTAACAAATTCAATAATTCAGAACTTTAACTTAATACAATGTTGCGAACAATTGTTGATTGCACTCTTTAGACATATCAATCACAGAAAATGTGTAAACAACAATTAATCTTCAATAACTAATTAAATAATTCATTACTTTAACTTAATACAATGTGGCAATCAATTGTCGATCGCACCCATTAGACATATCAATCACTGAAAATGTGAAAACAACAATTAAACATCAATAACCAATTCTATAATTCATTACTTTAACTTAATACAATAATGCGATCAATTGTGGATCGCACCCTTTAGAAATATCAGTCACTGTAAATGTGTAAACAACAATTAATCTTCAATACCCAATTAAATAATTCATTACTTTTACGTAATACATTGTTGTGATCAATATTCGATCGCACCCTTTAGACATATCAATCACTATAAATGGTAAACAACAATTTATCTTCAATACACAATTCAATAATTCATTACTTTAAATTTATACGATGTTGCGATTAAATATCGATCGCACCCTTTAGATTTATCAATCACTAAAAATGTATAAAAACAATTAATCTTAAATAACCAATTCTATAGCTCATTACATTGACTTAATACAATGTTGCGATCAATATTCGATCGCACCCTTTAGACATATCAATCATTGTAAATGTGTAAAAAACAATTAATCTTCAATACCCATTCAATAATTCATTACTTTGACTAATACAATGTTCTGATCAATATTCGATCGCACCCTTTAGACATATCAATCACTGTAAATGTGTAAAAAAAATTAATCTTCAATACACAATTCAATAATTCATTACTTTGACTTAATACGATGTTGCGATCAAATGTCGATCGCACCCTTTAAACTTATCAATCACTAAAAATGTATAAAAACAATTAATCTTAAATAAACAATTCTATAGCTCATTACATTGACTTAATACAATGTTGCGATCAATATTCGATCGCACCCTTTAGACATATCAATCATTGTAAATGTGTAAATAACAATTAATCTTCAATACCCAATTCAATAATTCATTACTTTGACTAAATACAATGTTCTGATCAATATTTGATCGCACCCTTTAGACATATCAATCACTGTAAATGTGTAAACAACAATTAATCTTCAATACACAATTCAATAATTCATTACTTTGACTTAATACGATGTTGCGATCAAATGTCGATCGCACCCTTTAGACTTATCAATCACTAAAAATGTATAAACAACAATTAATCTTCAATAGCCAATTCAATAATTCATTACTTTACTTAATACAATAATGCGATCAATTGTGGATCGCACCCTTTAGACATATCAGTCACTGTAAATGTGTAAACAACAATTAATCATCAATACCCAATTAAATAATTCATTACTTTACGTAATACATTGTTGTGATCAATATTGGATCGCACCCTTTAGACATATCAATCATTGTAAATGGGTAAACATCAATTAATCTTCAATACAATTCAATAATTCATTACTTTGAATTTATACGATGTTGCGATAAATGTCGATCGCACCCTTTAGACTTATCAATCACTAAAAATGTATAAAAACTATTAATCTTAAATAACCAATTCTATAGCTCATTACATTGACTTAATACAATGTTGCGATCAATATTCGATCGCACCCTTTAGACATATCAATCATTGTAAATGTGTAAACAACAATTAATCTTCAATACCCAATTCAATAATTCATTACTTTGACTAAATACAATGTTCTGATCAATATTCGATCGCACCATTTAGACATATCAATCACTGTAAATGTGTAAACAACAATTAATCTTCAATACACAATTCAATAATTCATTACTTTGACTTAATACGATGTTGCGATCAAATGTCGATCGCACCCTTTAGACTTATCAATCACTAAAAATGTTTAAACAACAATTAATCTTCAATAACCAATTCAATAACTCATTACTTTGACTTAATAAAATGTTGCGATCAATATTCGATCGCATCCTTTAGACATATCAATCATTGTAAATGTGTAAACAACAATTAATCTTCAATACCCAATTCTATAATTCATTACTTTTACGTAATACAATGTTGCGATAAGTATTCGATCGCACGCTTTAGACATGTTAATCACTGTTAATGTGTGAACAACAATTAAATTTCAATAACCAATTCAATGACACATTACTTTAATTAATACAATATTGCGATCAATTGTCGATCGTACCCTTTAGACATATCAATTACCCAAAATGTGTAAACAACAACTAATCTTCAATAACCAGTTTAATAATTCATTAATTTGACTTAATACAATGTTCCGATCAATATTCAATCGCACCCTTTAGACATATCAATCACTGTAAATGTGTAAAGAACAATTAATCTTCAATAACCAATTAAATAATTCATTACTTTAACTTATTATCATGTAGCAATCAATTGTCAATCGCACCATTTAGACATATCAATCACTGAAAATGGTAAACAACAATTAATCTTCAATATTCAATTCAATAGTTCATTACTTTTACTAAATAGAATGTTGCGATCAATATTCGATCGCACCCTATTGACATATCAATCACTGTAAATGTGTAAACAACAATTTACCTTCAATACCCAATTCAATAATTCATTAGTTTAACTTAATACAATATTTTCATCAATTGTCGATCGCATCGTTTAGACATATCAATCACTGAAAATGTGTAAACAACAATAAATCTTCAATACCAATTCAATAATTCATTACTTTAACTTAATACAATGTAACAATCAAATGTCGATCGCACCCTTTAGACATATCAATCACTTAAAATTGTAAACAACAATTTAAATCAATAAACAATTCAATAATCCATAAATTTAACTTAATACAATGTTGCGATAAATTGTCGATCGCTCCCTTTAGACATATCAATCACTGAAAATGTGTAAACAACAATTAATCTTCAATAACGAATTAAATATTCATTAATTTAACTTAATAAATTGTTGCGATCAATTGTCGATCGCACCCTTTGACATGTCAATCACTGTAAATGTGTTAACAACAATTAATCTTCAATACCCAATTCAATAATTCATTACTTTAACTAATACAATAATACGATCAACTGTCGATCGCAACCTTTAGACATATCAATTACTGTAAATGTAAAAACAACAACTAATCGTCAACACCAATTAAATAACTCATTACTTTAACTTATCACAATGTTGCGATCAATTGTCAATCGCACCCTTTAGACATATCAATCACTGTAAATGTGTAAACAACAATTAATCTTCAATAACCAATTCAATAATTCATTACTTTAACTTATACAATATTGCGATAAATATTCGATCGCACCCTTTAGACATATCAATCACTGTTAATGTGTGAAAACAATTAAACTTCAACAACCAATTCAATAACACATTACTTTTACTTAATACAATGTTGAGATCAATCGTCGATCGCACCCTTTAGACATATCAATCACTCAAAATGTGTAAACAACAATTAATCTTAAATAACCAATTCAAAAATTCATTACTTTATCTTAATACAATGTTGCGATCAATATTCGGTCGCATGCTTTAGAAATATCAATCACTATAAATGGGTGAACAAGAATTAATCTTCAATAACAAATTCAATAATTCATTACTTTGACTTAATAAAATGTTTCGATCAATATTCAATCGCACCCTTTAGACATATCAATCACTGTAAATGTGTAAAACACAATTTATCTTCAATACCCAAATCAATATTTCACATCTTTAACTTAATACAATGTTTCGATCAATTTCGATCGCACCCTTTAGACATTTCAATCACTGTAAATGTGTAAACAACAATTAATCTTCAATAACCAGTTTAATAATTATTACTTTGACTTAATACAATGTTCCGATCAATATTCGATCGCACCCTTTAGACATATCAATCACTGTTAATGTGTAAACAACAATTAATCTTCAATAACCAATTAAATAATTCATTACTTCAACCTAATACCTTGTAGCGATCAATTGTCAATCGCACCCTTTAGACATATCAATAACTTAAAATGTGTAAACAACAATTAATCTTCAATAACAAATTCAATAGTTTATTACTTTGACTTACTACAATGTTCGATGAATATTCAATCACACATTTTAAACATATCAATCACTGTAAATGTGTAAACAACAATTAATCTTCATTACCCAATTCAATAATTCATCACTTTAACTTAATACAATGTTGCGATCAATTGTCGATCACACCCTTTAGAATATCAATCACTGAAAATGTGTAAAAAACATTTAGTCTTCAATAACCAATTCAGTAATTCATTACTTTGATTTAATACAATGTTGCAATCAATATTTGGTCACACCCTTTAGACATATCGATCACTGTAAATGTGTAAAGAACAATTAATCTTTAATACCCAATTCAATAATTGATTACTTTTCTTAATACAATGTCGCGATCAATTGTCGATCGCACCCTTTAGACATATCATTCACTGAAAATGTGTAAATAACAATTAAACATCAATAACCATTTCAATAATTGATTACTTTAACTTAATACAATTATGCGATCAATTGTCAATTGCACCCTTTAAACATATCAATCACTTAAAATGTGTAAACAACAATTAATCTTCAATAACCAATTCAATAATTCATTACTTTGACTTAATAGAATGTTTTGATCAATTGTCGACCATACCCTTTAGATATCAATCACAGAAAATGTGTAAACTATAATTATTCTTCAATAACCAATTCAATTATTCAGTACTTTGACTTAATACAATGTTGCGATCAATATTGGTCACCCTTTAGATATATCAATCACTGTAAATGTGTTAACAACAATTAATCTTCAATACCCAATTCAATAATTCATTACTTTAACTTAATACAATAATACGATCAATTGTCGATCGCACCCTTTAGACATATCAATCACTAGAAATGAAAAAACAACAACTAATCGTCAACACCCAATTAAATAACTCATTACTTTCACTTATAACAATGTTGCGATCAATTGTCACTCGCACCCTTTACACATATCAATCACTGTAAATGTGTAAACAACAATTAATCTTCAATAACCAATTCAATAATTCATTACTTTAACTTAATACAATATTGCGATATATTCGATCGCACCCTTTAGACATATCAATCAAATGTGTGAACAACAATTAAACTTCAATAACCAATTCAATAACACATTACTTTTACTTAATACAATGTTGCGATCAATCGTCGATCGCACCCTTTAGACATATCAATCACTGTAAATGTGCAAACAACAATTAATCTTCAATACCCCATTCAATAATTCATCACTTTAACTTAATACAATGTTGCGATCAATTGTCGATCGCACTCTTTTGACATATCAATCACACAAAAAGTGTAAAAAACATTTAATCTTCAATAACCAATTAAGTAATTCATTACTTTGACTTAATAAAATGTTGCGATAAATATTTGGTCACAACCTTTATACATATCAATCACTAAAAATGTGTAAAATAAACAATTAATCTTCAATACCCAATTCAATAATTCATTACTTTAACTAAATACAATGTTGTGATTAATTGTCGATCGCACCCTTTAAACATATAAAATACTGAAAATGTGTAAACAACAATTAATCTTCAATAACAAATTCAATAATTCATTACTTTGATGTAATACAATGTTGCGATCAATATTCTATCGTACCCTTTAGACATTACAATCACTATAAATGTGTAAACAACAATTAATCTTAATACCCAGCTCAATAATTAATTACTTAAACTTAATACAGTGTTCCAATCAATTGTTGATCGCACCATTTAGACATATCAATCACTATAAATGTGTAAACAACAATTAATCTTTAATAACCAATTCAATAATTCATTACTTTAACTTTATACAATGTTGCGATCAATATTCCATCGCACCCCTTCGACATATCAATCACTACAAATGTGTAAACAACAATTAAATCTTCAATAACCAATTCAATAGTTCATTACTTTAACTTAATACAATGTTGTGGTCAATCTTCGATCGCACCATTTATACATACCAATCACTAAAAATGTATAAACAACAATTAAACATCAATAACTAATTCAATAATTCATCACTTTAACTTAATACAGTGTTGCGATCAATTGTCGATTGCATCCTTTAGAAATATCAATAACTGAAAATGTGTAAACAACAATTAATCTTCAATAACCAATTAAATAATTCATTACTTTAACTTATTACAATGTTGCGATCAATATTCGATTGCACCCTTTAGACACATCAATCATAGAAAATGGGTAAACAACAAATAATCTTGAATAACCAATTCAATAATTCATTACTTTAACTTAATACAATATTGCGATAAATATTCGATTGCACCCTTTGGAGACATCAATCACAGAAAATGTGTAAACAACAATTAATCTTAAATAACAAATTCAATAATTCATTAATTTGAATTTATACAATGATGCGATCAATATTTGATCGCACCCTTTACACATATCAATCATTGTAAATGAGTAAACACCAATTAATCTTCAATAATTAATTCAATAATTCATTAATTTGACTGAATACAATGTTCAGTCAATATTCGATCGCACCCTTTAGATATATAATTAACTGAAAATGTGTAAACAATAATTAATCTTCAATAACCAATTCAATATTTTATTACTTTGACAAAATACAATGTTGCGATCAATTGTTGACGCATTCTTTAGATATATCAATCACTCTAAAATGTGTAAACAATAATTAATCTTGAGTAACCAATTCAATAATTCATTACTTCAACTTTATACAATGTTGCGATCAATATTCGATCGCACCCTTTAGACATATCAATCACTGAAAAATGTGTAAACAACAATTAAACATCAATAACCAGTTCAATAATTCATTACTTTGACTTAATACAATGTTGCGATCAATATTCGATCACATCCTTTAGACATATCAATCACTTAAAATGTCTAAACAACAATTAAACATCAATAACCAATTCAATAATTCATTACTTTAACATATTACAATGTTGCGATCACGTATCAATCGTTCCCTTCAGACATACCAACCACTAAAAATGTGTAAATAACAATTAATCATCAATAACCAATTCAATAATTCAATACTTTGACTTAATACAATTCTGCGATCAATATTCAATATCACCCTTTAGACATATGAATCACTTTAAAAGTGTAAAAACAATTAATGTTCAATAACAAATTCAATAATTCATTTCTTTGACTTAATACAATGTTGCGATCAATATTCGATCGCACTCTTTTAGATATATCAATCACTTTAAATGTGTAAACAACAATTAATCTTCAATAACCAATATAATAATTCATTATTTCGACTTAATATAATATTGCGATCAATATTCGATCGCACCCTTTAGACATAGCAATCATTTAAAATGTGTAAACAACAATTAAACATCAATAACCAATTCAATAATTCATTACTTTAACTTAATACAACGTTGCAATCAATTTTCGATCGCACCCTTTAGACATACCAATCACTAAAAAAGTGTAAACAACAACCAATCTTCAATAACAAATTCAATAATTCATTACTTTAAATAAGTACAATGATTCGATCATTATTCAATCGCACCATTTAGATATATCAATTAATAAAAATGTGTAAATAGCAATTACTCTTCAATAGCCAAATCAATAATTCATTACTTTCACTTAATACAATGTTTCGATCAATATTCAATCGCACTCTTTAAATATATCAATCACTGTAATTGCCTAAACAACAATTAGTCTTCAATACACAATTCAATAATTCATTACTTTAACTTAATACAATATTGCAATCAATAGTCAATCGCACCCTTTAAAGATATCAATCACTGAAAATGTGTAAACATCTTCAATAACCAATTTAATAATTCACTACTTTGACTTAATAAAATGTTGCGATCAATATTCGATCGCACCTTTAGACATATTAATCACTGTAAATGTGTAAACAACAATTAATCTTCAATAACCAATTCAATAATTCATTACTTTGACTTAATACAATGTTGCGATCAATATTAAATTGCACCCTTAGGACATATCAACCACTGTAAATGTGTAAACATCAATTAATCTTCAATAACCAATTCAATAATTCATTTCTTTGTCTTAATACAATTTTTCGATCAATATTCGATCGCACTTTTTAGATATATCAATCACTTAAAATGTGTAAACAAAAATTTATCATCAATAACCAATTCAAAAATTCATTATTTTGAATTAATACAATGTTGCGATCAAAATTTTATCACACCCTTTAGACATATCAATCAATGAAAATGTGTAAACAACAATTAATCTTCAATAACAAATTCAATAATTTTTTATTTTTACTTAATACAATGTTACGATCAATATTGATCACACCCTTTAGACATATCTATCACTTAAAATGTGTAAACAACAATTAATCTTCAATAACCAATTCATAAATTCATTACTTTGACTTAATACAATGTTGCGACCAATATTCAATCGCACCTTTTAGATATATTAATCACTGTAAATGTGTAAACAACAATTAATCTTCAATAACCAATTCAATAATTCATTACTTTAACTTCATACAATGTTGCGATCAATATTCGATCACTACCTTTAGACATATCAATCACTGTAAATGTGTAAACAACAATTAATCATCAATAACCATTTCTATAATTCATTACTTAGACTTCATACAATGTTGCGATCAATATTCGATAACACCCTTTAGACATATCAATAACTGTAAATGTGTAAACAATACTTAATCTTCAATAACCAATTCAATAATTCATTTCTTTGACTTAATACAATATTGCGATCAATACTCGATTGCATCTTTTAGATATATCAATTACAGGAAATGTGTAAACAACAATTAATCTTCAATAATCAATTAAAAAATTCATTACTTTGACATCATACAATGTTGCGATCAATATTCTATCGCACCCATTAGATATATGAAAAACTTAAAATGTACAAACAAAAATTAATCTTCAATAACAAATTCAATAATTCATTACTTTGACTTAATACAATGTTGCGATCAATATTCGGTCGCACACTTTAGACATATCAATCACTGAAAATGTTTAAACAACAATTAATAATCAATAACAAATTCAACAATTCATTACTTTAACTTAATACAATGTTGCGATCAATTGTCGATCGCACCCTTTAATATTAATCACTGAAAATGTGTAAACAACAATTAATCTTTAATAACCAATTCATAATTAATTTCTTTGACTTAATACAATGTTGCGATCAATATCCGATCGCACCCTTTAGATATATCAATCACTGAAAAAATGTTAACAAAAATTAATCTTCAATAACCAATTCAATAATTTATTACTTTGACTTACTACAATGTTGCGATGAATATTCAATCACACATTTTAAACATATCAATCACAATAAATTTGTAAACAACAAATAATCTTCAATAACTAATTCAATAATTCAAAACTTTGACTTAAAACAATGTTGCGATCAATATTCAATCGCACGCTTTAGACATATCTATCACTTAAAATGTGTGAACAACAATTAATCTTCAATAACCAATTCAATAATTCATTACTTTGACTTAATACAATGTTGCGACCAATATCAATTGCACCATTTAGATATATTAATCACTGTAAATGTGTAAACAACAATTACTCTTCAATAACCAATTCAATAATTCATTACTTAGACTTAATACAATGTTGCGATCAATATTTGATCGCGCTTTAGACATATCTATCACGGTAAATGTGTAAACAACAATTAATCTTCATTAACCAATTCAATAATTCATTACTTTGACTTAAATACAATAGTGCGATAAATATTTAGTCGTACCCTTTAGATATCAATCACTGAAAATTTATAAACAACAATTAATCTTCATTAACCAATTTAATAATTCGTTACTTTGACTTAATACAATATTCTGATCAATATTCGAACGCACCCTTTAGACATATCAATCACGGTAAAAGTGTAAACAAAAATTAATCTTCAATAACCAATTCAATAATTCATTACTTTAACTTAATACAATGTTGCGATCAATTGTCGATCACACCTTTAGACATATCAATCACTGAAAATGTGTAAACAAATTAATCTTCAATAACTAATTCAATAATCCATTACTTTGACTTAATACAGTGTTGCGATCAATATTCGATCGCACCCTTTAGTAATATCAATCACTGTAAATGTGTAAGCAACAATTAATCTTCAATAACCATTTCAATAATTCATTTACTTTGACTTAATACAATGTTGCGATCAATATTCGATCGCACCTATTAGCTATATCAGTCACTGTAAATGTGTAAACAACAATTAATCTTCGATAACCAATTCAATAATTCATTACTTTGACTTAATACAATGTTCCGATCAATATTTGATCGCACTCTTTAGACTATCAATGACTGTAAATGTGTAAACAACAATTAATCTTCAATAACCAATTAAATAATTCACTTTAACTTAATACCATGTTGCGATCAATTGTCAATCGCACCATTTAGAAATATCAATCACTGAAAATGTGTAAACAACAATTAATTTTAATAACCAATTCAATAGTTCATTACTTTTACTTAATACAATGTCGCGATCAATATTCGATCACACCTTTAGACATATCAATCACTGTAAATGGGTAATCAACAATTAATCTTCAATAACCAATTTAATAATTCATTACTATGAGTTAATACAATGTTGCGATAAATATTCGATCGCACGCTTTAGACATTAAATCATTGTAAATGGGTAACAAAAATTAATCTTCAACAATAAATTCAATAATTCATTACTTTGACTTAATAAAATGTTGCGATCAATATTCGATCACACCCTTTAGACATATAAATTACTGTAAATATGTAAACAACAATTTATCTTCAATACCCTATTCAATAATTCATTACTTTAACGTAATACAATATTGCGATCAATTGTCGATCGCACCCATTAGACATATCAATCACTGAAAATGTATAAACAACAATTAATCTTCAATACCAATTCAATAATTGATTACTTTAAACTTAATACAATGTTGCGATCAATTGTCGATCGCACCCTCTAGACATATCAATCACTGAAAATTTGTAAACAAAAATTAACATCAATAACCAATTCAATAATTCATTACTTTAACTTAATACAATGTTGCGATCAATTATCGATCGCTCCATTTGACATATCAATCACTGAAAATATATAAACAACAATTAATCTTCAATGACCAATTTAAATATTCATTACTTTAACTTAATAAAATATTGTGATCAATTGTCTATCTCACTCTTTAGACATATCAATCACTGTAAATGTGTAAACAACAATTAATCTTCAATAACCAATTAATCTTCATTAAGCAATTCAGTAATTCATTACTTTGACGGAATACAATGCTGCTATCAATATTCGATCGCACCCTTTAGACATATCAATCATTGAAAATGTGTAAACAACAATTAAATATCAATAACCAATTCAATAATTCATTAATTTAACTTAATACATTTTTGCGATCAATTGTCGATCGCACCCTTTAGACATATCAATCACTAAAAAGTGTAAACAACAATTCATCTTCGAAAACAAATTCAATAATTAATTAATTTAACTTATTAGAGTGTTGCAATAAATTATCGATCGCACCCTTTAGACATATAAATCAATGAAAATGTGTAAACAACAATTAAATATCAATAACCAATTTTATAATTCATTACTTTAATTTAGTACAATGTTGCGATCAATTGTCGATCGCACCCTTTTGACATATCAATCACTGAAATTGTTTAAACAAAAATTAATCTTCAACAACCAATTCAATAATTCATTACCTTGACTTAATATAATGTTGCGATCAATATTCGAACGCACCCTTTAGATATATCAATCATTGAAAATGTTTAAACAACAATTAAATGTCAATAAACAATTCAATAATTCATTAATTTAACTTAATACAATGTTGCGAACAATTGTCGATCGCACCCTTTCGACATATCAATTACTGAAATTGTGTAAACGACAATTAATCTTTAATAACCAATTCAATAATTCATTACTTTGACTTATCACAATGTTGCGATTAATATTCGATCACACCCTTTGGACATATCAATCATTGAAAATGTGTAAACAATAATTAAATATCAATAACCAATTCAATAATTTATTACTTTAACTTAGTACAACGTTGTGATCAATTGTCGATTGCATGCTTTAGACATATCAATCACTGTAAATGTGTAAACAAGAATTAATCTTCAATACTGAATTTAATAATTCATTACGTTAACTAAATACATTATTGCGATCAATTATCGATCGCACGCTTTAGACATATCAATCACTGAAATTGTGTAAACAATAATTAATCTTCAAGAACCAATTCAATAAATCATTACATTGACTGAATACAATGTTGCGATCAATATTCGATTGCACCCTTTAGACATATCAATCACTGTAAGTGTGTAAACAACAATTTAATATAAATAATCAATTTTATAATTCATTACTTTAACTTAATACAATGTTCCGATCAATAGTCGATCGCACCCTTCAGACATATCAATCACTGAAATTGTGTAAACAACAATTAATCTTCAATAACCAATTCAATAATTCTTTACTTTGACTTAATACAATGTTGCGATCAATATTTGATCGCACAATTTATAAATATTTATCAATGAAATTGTGTAAACAACAATTAAATATCAATAACCAATTCAATAATTTATTACTTTGACTTTATAAAATGTTGCGATCAATATACGATCGCACCCTTTAGACATAGCAATCACTGTAAATGTGTAAAAAACAATTAATCTTCAATACCCACTTCAATAATTCATTACTTTAACTTAATACAATGTTGCGACTAATTGTCGTTCGCAACCTTTAGACATATTAATCTTTAAAATTGTGTAAACAATAATTAATCTTCAATAACCAATTCAATAATTCATTACTTTGACTTAATACGATGTTGCGATCAATATTGGATCGCACCCATTAGACATATCTATCATTTAAAATGTTTAAACAAAAAATAAATATCAATAACCAATTCAATAAATCATTACTTTAACTTAACACAATGTTGCGAACAATTGTCGATCGCACCCATTAGACATATCATTCACTAAATTTGTGTAAACGACAATTAATCTTTAATTCCGAATTCAATAATTCATTTCTTTTACTTAACACAATGTTGCGATCAATTGTCGATCGCACCTTTAAAACATTGCACTGAAAATGTGTAACCAACAATTAATCATCAAAAACCAATTTAATAATTCATTACTTTGACTTAATACAACGTTGAGATCAATATTCATTGCGCCCTTTATACATATCAATCACTGAAAATGTGTAAACAACAATTAATCTTCAATACCCAATTCAATAATTCATTACTTTAACTTAATACAATGTTGCGCTTAATTGTCGATCGCACCCTTTAGACATATCAATCACTGAAAATGTGTAAACAACAATTAATCTTCAATACCCAATTTAATAATACATTACTTTAACTTAATACAATGTTGCGCTTAATTGTCGATCGCACCCTTTAGACATATCAATCACTGAAAATGTGTTAACAGAAATTTATCATCAATAACCAATTCAATAATTCAATACTTTGACTTAATAAAATGCTGCGATCAATATTAAATGGCACCCTTTAAACATATCTATCAATGTAAATATGTAAACAACAATTAATCATCAATAACCAATTTAATTTTTCATTACTTTGACTTAATACAATGTTGCTATCAATATTCGATTGCACCCTTTAGACATACAATGAAAATGTGTAAACAACAATTAATCTTCAATAACCAATTCAATAATTCATTACTTTGACTTAATACAATGTTGCGATTAATATTCTTTCACACCCTTTAGACATATCAATCGTTGAAAATGTGTAAACAACAATTAAATATCAATAACAAATTCAATAATTTATTACTTTAACTTAGTACAATGTTGTGATCAATTATCGATTGTACCCTTTAAACATATCAATCACTATAAATGTGTAAACAATAATTAATCTTTAATATTGAATTTAATAATTCATTACTTTAACTAAATACAATGTTGCGATCAATTGTCGATCGTACGCTTTAGACATATCAATCACTGTAAGTGTGTAAACAGCAATTAAATATCAATAATCAATTTTATAATTCATTACCTTAACTAAATAAAATGTTGCGATCAATAGTCGATCGCACCCTTCAGATATATGAATCAATAAAATTGTGTAAACAACAATTAATCTTCTATAACTAATTCGATAATTCATTTCTTTGACTTAATACAATGTTGCGATCAATATTTGATCGCACCCTTTAGACATATCAATCACTGAAAATGTTTAAACAACAATTAAATATCAATAACCAATTCAATAATTCATTACTTTGACTTTATACAATGTTGCGATCAATATTCGATCGCACCCTTTAGACATATCAATCACGACAAATGTGTAAACAACAATTTAATATCAATAAGCAATTCAATAATTCATTACTTTGACTTAATACAATGTTGCGATCAATATTCGATCGCACCCTTTAGACTTATCAATCACTCAAAATGTGTAAACAACAATTAATCTTCTTTAACCAATTCAATAATTAATTACTTTAAATTAATACAATGTTGCGATCAATTGTCGATCGCACCCTTTAGACATATCAATCACTGAATTATGTAAACAACAATTAAACATCGAAAACCAATTCAATAATTAATTACTTTAAATTAATACAATGTTTGCGATCAATTGTCGATCGCACCCTTTAGACCTATCAATCTTTGAAAATGTGTAAACAACAATTAAATATCAATAACCAATTTTATAATATATTACTTTAATTTAATACAATTTTACGATCAATTGTCGATCGCACCCTTTAGACATATCAATCAGTGAAATTGTGTAAACAACAATTAATCTTCAATAACCAATTCAATAATTCATTACTTTGACTTAATACAATATCGCGATCAAACTTTGATCGCACCCTTTAGACATATCAATCATTGAAAATTTGTAAAGAGCAAATAATCTTCAATAACCAATTCAATAATTCATTACTTTAACTAAATACAATGTTGCGATCAATTGTCAATCGCACCCTTTATACATATCAATCACTGAAATTGTGTAAAAAAAAATTAATCTTCAATAGTCAATTCAATAATTCATTACTTTGACTTAATACAATGTTGCGATCAATATTGAATTGCACCCTTAAGACATATTAATCACTGAAAATGAGGAAATAAAAATTAATCTTCAATAACCAATTCAATAATTAATTACTTAAACTTAATACAATGTTGCTATCAATTGTCGATGGCACCCTTTAGACATATAAATCACTTAAAATGTATAAAGAACAATTAAACTTCAATAACAAATTCAATAATTCATTACTTTAACTAAATACAATGTTGCGATCAATTGTCGATCGCACCCTTTAGACATATCAATCACTGAAAATGTGTAAAAAACAATTAATCTTCAATACCCAATTCAATAATTCATTACTTTAACTTAATACAAGGTTGCGATCAATTGTCGATCGCACCCTTTAGACATATAAATCACAGAAAATGTGTAAACAACAATTAATCTTCAATAACCAATTTCGTAATTATTACTATGACTTAAAACAATGTTGCGTTCAATATTTGATCACACCATTTAGACAAATCAATCACTGAAAATGTGTAAACATTAATTAATCAATAACCAATTTTATAATTAGTTACTTTGACTTAATACAATGTTGCGATCAATATTCAATTGCACCCTTTAGACATATCAATCACAGTAAATGTGTAAACAACAATTAATCTTCAATACCCAATTCAATAATTCATTACTTTAACTTAATACAATGTTGTGATAAATTATCGATCGCATGCTTTAGACATATCAATCACTGAAATTGTGTAACAATAATTAATTTTTAATAACAAGTTCGATAATTCATTACTTTGACTTAACAATGTTGAGATCAATTGTCAATTGCACACCCGATTGACATATCAATCACTATAAATGTGTAAAGAACAATTAATCTTCAATACCCAATTCAATAATTTATTACTTCAACTTAATACAATGTTGCGATCAATTGTCAATTGCACCTTTTAGACATATCAAACACTGAAAAAATGTAAACATCAAATAATCTTCAATAACCAGTTCAATAATTCATTACTTTGACTTAATACAATGTTGCGATCAATATTCAATCGCATCATTTAGACATATCAATCATTGTAAATGTGTAAATAACAATTAATCTTCAATACACAATTCAATAATTCATTACTTTAACTAAATACAATGTTGCGATCAATTGTCGATCGCACCGTTTAGACATGTCAATCACTAAAATTAAGTAAACAACAATTAATCTTCAATAACCAATTCAATAATTCATTACTTTGACTAAATACAATGTTGCGATCAATATTCGATCCCACCCTTTAGAAATATCAATCATTGTAAATGTGTAAACAACAATTAGTCTTTCATACCCAATTCTATAACTCCTTACTTCAACTTAATACAATGTTCGATCAATTGTCTTTTGCACCATTAAGACCTTTCAATCATTGAAAATGTGTAAAAAACAATTAATCTTCAATAACCTATTTAGTAATTTATTACTTTAACTTAATACAATTTTGCGATGAATGTCGATCGCACCCTTTAGACATATCAATCACTAAAATTGTATAAACAATGATTAATCTTCAATAACTACTTCAATAATTCATTACTTTGACTAAATACAATGTTGCAGTCAATATTCGATCCTACCCTTTAGACAAATCAATCACTGTAAATGTGTAAACAACAATTAATCTTTAATACCTAATTCAATAATTCATTACTTCAACTTAATACAATTTTGTGATCAATTGTCGATCGCACCTTTAAGGCATACCAATCAATGAAAAATGTGTAATCAACATATAATCTTCAATTAACAATTTAGTGAATCATTAATTTAACTTAATACAATGTTGCAATCAATTCTCGATCGCACCCTTTTAGACATATCAATCACTGAAAATGTGTAAACAACAATTAATCTTCAATAAGCAATTCAATAATTCATTACTTTAACTAAATATAATGTTGCAATCATTTGTCGATCGAATCCATTAGACATTTTAATCATATAAAATGTATAAACAAAAATTAATATCAATAACCAATTCAATTGTCAATCGCACCCTTTAGACATATCAATCACGGAAATTGTGTGAACAACAATTAATCTTCAATAACAAATTTTATAATTCATTACTTTGACTAAATACAATTTTGCGATCAATATTCGATCCCACCCTTTTGACATATCAATCACTGTAAATGTGTAAACAATAATTAATCTTCAATACCCAGTTCAATAATTCATTACTTTGACTTAATACAATGTTGCGACCAATATTCGATCGCACCATTTAGACATATCAATCACTGAAAACGTGTAAACAATAATTAAATATCAATAACCAATTTAATAATTCATTAATTTGACTAAATACAATGTTGTGATCAATATTCGATCGCACCCATTAGACATATCAATTATTAAAAATATATAAACAACAATTAATCTTCAATAACCAATTCAATAATTCATTACTTTGACTTAATACATTGTTGCAATCCATATTGGATCGCACCCTTTGGACATATAAATCACTGAAAATGTGTAAACAACAATTAAATATCAATAACTAATTCAACAATTCATTACTTTAACTTAATATAATGTTGTAATCAATTGTTGATCGCACCCTTTAGACATTGCACTGAAAATGTGTAAACAACAATTAATCTTCAATAACCACTTCAATAATTCATTACTTTTACTTAATACAAGGTTGCGATAAAAATTCAACGCACCCTTTAGATATATCAATCAATGAAATGTGTAAACAACAATTAATCTTCTATAAGCAAGTCAATAATTCATTACTTTAACTAAATATAATGTTGCAATCATTTGTCGATCGCATCCTTTAGACATTTCAATCACTGAAAATGTATAAACAACAATTAATCTTCAATAATAAATTTAACAATTAATTACTTTACTTAATACAATGTTGCGATCAATATTCGATAGCAGCCTTTAAACGTATCAATCACTGTAAATGTGTAAACAACAATTAATCTTCAATACCCAATTCAATAATTCATTACTTTAACTTAATACAATGTTGCGATCAATTGTCGATCGCACCCTTTCGACATATCAATCATTGAAGTTGTGAAAACAACAATTAATCTTCAGTAACCAGTTCAATAATTCATTACTTTAACTTAATACAATGTTGCGATCAATATAAGATCGCATGCTTTAGATCATTCACTGAAAATGTGTAAACAACCAATTATATATATCAATAAACAAATTCAATAATTCATTACATTAACTAAATACTATTTTGCGATCAATTGTCAATTGCATTATTTAGACATATCAATCACTAAAAATGTGTAAACAACAATTAATCTTTAATAACCAATTCAATAATTCATTACATTAACTATATACAATGTTGCGATCAATTGTCTATCGCACCCTTAAGACATATCAATCACTGAAAATGTGTAACAACAATTAATCTTCAATAACCAATTCAATAATTTATTACTTTAACTTAATACAATGTTGCGATCAATTGTCGATCGTACCTCATAGACATATCAATCACTGAAAATGTGTAAACAACAATTAATCTTCAATAACCAGTTCAATAATTCATTACTTTAACTTAATACAATGTTGCAATCAATTGTCGATCGCACCATTTAGACATATCAAACATTGAATATGTGTAAACAACAACTAATTTTCAATAACCAATTCAATAATTCGTTACTTTGACTTAATACAATGTTGCGATCAATATTCGATCGCACCCTTTAGACATATTAATCACTCTAAATGTGTAAACAACAATTAATCTTCCATACACAATAAAATAAATCATTACTTTAACTTAATACAATGTTGCGATCAACTGTCGATCGCACGCTTTAGACATATCAATGATTGAAATTGTGTAAACAACAATTAATCTTCAATAACCAATTCAATAATTCATTACTTTGACTATATACAATGTTGCAAACAATATTCGATCGAACCCTTTAGACATATCAATCACTTTAAATGTGTAAACAAAAATTAATCTTCCATACCAAATTCAATAATTCATAACTTCAACTTAATACAATGTTGCGATCAATTGTCTATCGCACCTTATAGACATATCAATCACTGAAAATGTGTAAAAAACAATTAATCTTCAATAACTAATTCAGTAATTTGTTACTTAAACTTAATACAATGTTGCGATCAATTGTCGATCTCACCCTTTAGACATATCTCACTGAAAATATGTAAACAACCTTTAATCTTCAATAACAAATTCAAAATTTCATTACTTAAACTAAATACAATGTTGCGATCAATTGTCGATCGCACTCATTAGAAATATCAATCACTGAAAATGTGTAATAACAATTAATCATCAATATCCAATTCATTACTTCATTACTTTGACATAATACAATGTTGCGATCAATATTAGATCGCACACTTTAGACATATCAATCACTGAAAATGTGTAAACTACAATTAAATATCAATAACCAATTTCAAGTGTCAATCGCACCCTTTTAGACATATCAATCACGGAAATTGTGTGAACAACAACTAAATACAATTTTGCGATCAATATTCGATCCCACCCTTTTGACATATCAATCACTGTAAATGCGTAAACAATAATTAATCTTTAATACCAAGTTCAATAATTCATTACTTTGACTTAATACAATATTGTGATCAAATTTCGATCGCACCATTTAGACATATCAATCACTGAAAACGTGTAAACAACAATTAAATATCAATAACCAATTTAATAATTCATTAATTTGACTAAATACAATGTTTTGATCAATATTCGATCGCACCCATTAGACATATCAATCATTAAAAATGTATAAACAACAATTAATCTTCAATAACCAATTCAATAATTCATTACTTTGACTTAATACAATGTTGCAATCCATATTCGATCGCACCCTTTGGACATATAAATCACTGAAAATGTGTAAACAACAATTAAATATCAATAACTAATTCAACAATTCATTACTTTAACTTAATATGTTGCAATCAATTGTTGATTGCACCCTTTAGACATTGCACTAAAAATGTGTAAACAACATTTAATCTTTAATAACCACTTCAATAATTCATTACTTTTACTTAATACAAGGTTGCGATAAAAATTCAACGCACCCTTTAGATTATCAATCAATGAAAATGTGTAAACAACAATTAATCTTCAACAACCAATTCAATAATTCGTTACTTTGACTTAATACAATGTTACGAACAAAATACAATGGCACCCTTTAGACATATATCAATCTTTAAATGTATAAACAACAATTAATCTTCAATACCCAATTCAATAATTCATTACTTTAACTAAATACAATGTTGCGATCAATTGTCAATCGCACCCTTAAGACATATCAATCATTGAAAATGTGTAAACAACAATTAATCTTCAATAACCAATTCAATAATTTATTACTTCAACTTAATACAATGTTGCGATCAATTGTCGATCGCACCTTTTAGACATATCAAACATTGAAAATGTGTAAACAACAATTAATCTTCAATAACCAATACAATAATTCATTACTTAACTTAATACAATGTTGCAATCAATTGTCAATCGCACCATTTAGGCATATCAATCACTGAAAATGTGTAAACAACGTTGAATCTTCAATAACCGATTCAATAATTTTATTACTTTGACTTAATATAATGTTGCGATCCATATTCGATCGCACCCTCTAGACACACAATCACTGAAAATGTGTAAACAACAATTAATCTCCAATAACAAATTCAATAATTCATTACTTTGACTTAATACAATGTTGCGATCAATATTCGATCGCACCCTTTAGACATATCAATCACTGTAAATGTGTAAAAAACAATAAATCTTCAATACCCCATTCAATAATTCATTAATTTAACTTAATACAATGTTGCGATCAATTGTCGATCGCACCCTTTAGATATTTGACTTAAAATGTGTAAACAACAATTAATCTTCAATAACTAATTCAATAATTCATTACTTTGACTTAATACAATGTTGCGATCAATATTCAACGCACCATTTAGACATATCGGTCACTGAAAATGTGTAAACAACAATTAATCTTAAATAACCAATTCAATAATTCATTACTTTGACTTAATACAATGTTGCAATCCATATTCGATCGCACCCTTTTGGACATATAAATCACTGAAAATGTGTAAACAACAATTAAATATCAATAACTAATTCAACAATTCATTAATTTACCTTAATATAATGTTGCGATCAATTGTTGATCGCACCCTTTAGACATTGCACTTAGAATGTGTAAACAACAATTAATCTTCAACAACCACTTCAATAATTCATTACTTTAACTTAATACAAGGTTGCGATCAATATTTAACGCATCCTTTAGATATATCAATCAATGAAAATGTGTAAACAATTCAATATGTCATTACTTTAACTTATTACAATATTGCGATCAATTGTCTATCGCACCCTTTAGACATTTCAATCTTTGAAAATGTGTAAACAACTATTAAATATCAATAACCAATTCAACAATTCATTACTTTATCTTAATACAATGTTGCGATGAATTGTCTAATGCACCCTCTAGACATGTTAATCACTAAAAATGTGTAAACAACAATTAATCTTCAATAACCAATTCAATAATTCATTACTTTGACTTAATACAATGTTGCGATCCATATTCGATCGCTCCCTTTAGACATATCAATCACTGTAAATGTGTAAACAACAATTAAATATCAACAATTAATTACTTTAAATTAATACAATGTTGTGATCAATTGTCGATCGCACCCTCTAGACCTATCAATCACTAAAAATGTGTAAACAACAATTAATCTTCAAAAACCAAGTCAAAAATTAATTACTTTAACTTAATACAATGTAACGATAAATATTCGATCGCACCCTTTAGATATATCAATCATTGTAAATGTGTAAACAAAAATTAATCTTCAATAACCAATTTAATAATTCATTACTTTGACTTAATACAATGTTGTGATCAATATTCGATCGCACCCTTTAGACATATCAATCATTGAAAATGTGTAAACAACAATTTATATCAATAACCAATTCAATAATTCGTTACTTTGACTTAATACAATGTTGCGATCAATATTCGATCGCACCCTTTAGACATATCAATCACTGTAAATGTGTTAACACAATTAATCTTCAATAACCAATTTAATAATTAATTACTTTGACATAATACAATGTTGCGATCAATATTCAATAGCACCATTTAGACTTATCAATCACTGAAAATGTGTAAACAATATTTAAATATCAATAACCAATTCAATAATTCATTACTTTAATTTAATATAATGTTGCGATCAATTGTCAATCGTACCCTCTAGACATATCAATCACTAAATATGTGTAAACAACCATTACTCTTCAACACCCAATTCAATAATCCATTACTTTGACTTAATAGAATGTTGCGATCAATATTCATTCGCACCCTTTAGACATATCAATCACTGTAAATCTGTAAACAAAAATTATCCTTTAAAACCAAATTCAATAATTCATTACTTTAACTTAATACAATGTTGCGAATAATTGTCGATCGCACCCTTTAGACATATCAATCACAGAAAATGTGTTAACAACAATTAATCTTCTATAACCAATTCAATAATTCATTACTTTAACTTAATACAATGTTGCGATCAATATTACATCGCACCCTTAGGACATATCAGTTACTGTAAATGTGTAACCAACAATTAAACTTTAATACCCAATTCAATAATTTATTACTTTAAACTTAATACAATGTTGTGATCAACTGTCACTCACCCTTTAGGCATTGCACTAAAAATTTGTTAACAACAATTAATCTACAAAAACCAATTCAGTAATTCATTACATTGACTTAATACCATGTTGCGATCAATATTCAACGCACCCTTTAGACATATCAATCACTGAAAATGTGTAAAACAACAATAAATCTTCAACAACCAAATCAATAATTTGTTTCTTGACTTAATACAATGTTGCGATCAATATTCGATCGCACCCTTTACACATATCAATCACTATAAATGTGTAAACAACAATTACGCTTTAAAACCCAATTCAATAATTCATTACTTTAACTTAATACAATGTTGCGATTAATTGTCGATCGCACCCTTTAGACATATCAATCACTGAAAATGTGTAAACAACATTAAATAACAATAACCAGTTCAATAATTCGTTACTTTGACTTAGTTTAATGTTGCGATCACTTTAAATGTGTAAACAACAATTACTCTTTAAAACCCAATTCAATAATTCATTACTTTAACTTAATACAATGTTGCGATTAATTGTCGATCGCAACCTTTAGACATAACAATCACTGAAAATGTGTAGACAATAATTAAATATCAATAACCAGTTCAATAATTCGTTACTTTTACTTAGTTTAATGTTGCGATCAGTATTCGATCGCACCCCTTAGACATATCGATCACTTTAAATGTGTAAACAACAATTACTCTTTAAAACCCAATTCAATAATTCATTACTTTAACTTAATACAATGTTGCGATTAATTGTCGAGCACACCCTTTAAATATATCAATCACTGAAAATGTGTAGACAACAATTAAATATCAATAACAAGTTCAATAATTCGATACTTTGACTTAATTTAATGTTGCGATCAATATTTGATCGCACTCTTTAGACATATCAATCATCTAAATGTGTAAACAACAATTACTCTTTAAAACTCAATTCAATCATTCATTACTTTAACTTAATACAATGTTGCGTTTAATTGTCGATCGCACTCTTTAGACATATCAATAACTGAAAATGTGTTAACAACAATTAATCTTCAATACTCAATTCAATAATTCATTACTTTAACTTAATACAATGTTGCGATTAATTTGATCGCACCCTTTTGACATATCAATCACTGAAAATGTGTAAACAACAATAAATCTTCAACAACCAAATCAATAATTCGTTTCTTTGACTTAATACAATGTTGCGATCAATATTCGATCGCACCCTTTACACATATCATTCACTATAATGTGTTAACAACAATTACTGTTTAAAACCCAATTCAATAATTCATTACTTTAACTTAATACAATGTTGCGATTAATTGTCGATCGCACCCTTTAGACATATCACTCACTGAAAATGTGTAAACAACAATTTAATAACAATAACCAGTTCAATAATTCGTTACTTTGACTTAGTTTAATGTTGCGATCACTTTAAATGTGTAAACAACAATTACTCTTTAAACCCAATTCAATAATTCATTACTTAACTTAATACAATGTTGCGATTAATTGTCGATCGCACCCTTTAGACATAACAATCACTGAAAATGTGTAGACAATAATTAAATATCAATAACCAGTTCAATAATTCGTTACTTTTACTTAGTTTAATGTTGCGATCAATATTCGATCGCACCCGTTAGACATATCGATCACTTTAAATGTGTAAACAACAATTACTCTTTAAAAGCCAATTCAATAATTCATTACTTTAACTGAATACAATGTTGCGATTAATTGTCGAGCACACCCTTTAAATATATCAATCACTGAAAATGTGTAGACAACAATTAAATATTAATAACCAGTTCAATAATTCGTTACTTTGACTTAATTTAATGTTGCGATCAATATTTGATCGCACCCTTTAGACATATCAATCAGTGAAAATGTGTAAACAACAATTAAATATCAATAACAAATTCGATAATTCATTACTTTAACTTAATATAATGTTGCAATCAATTGTCGATCGCACTATGTAGACATATCAATCACTAAAAATGTGTAAACAACAATTACTCTTCAATAACCAATTCTATAATTCATTACATTGACTTAATAAAATGTTGCAATCAATATTCCATCGCACCCTTTTGACATATCAATCACCGTAAATGTGTAAACAACAATTAATCTTTAATTCCGAATTCAATAATTCATTTCTTTTACTTAACACAATATTGCGATCAATTGTTGATCGCACCTTTTAAATATTGAACTGAAAATGTGTAACCAACAAATAGTCATCAAAAACCAATTCAATAATTCATTACTTTGACTTAATACAATGTTGCGATCAATATTCATTGCGCTCTTTATATATATCAATCACTGAAAATGTGTAAACAACAATTAATCTTCAATACACAATTCTATAATTCATTACTCTTAATTGGCGATCGCACCCTTTAGACATATCATTCACTGAAAATGTGTTAACCAAAATTTATCATCAATAACCAATTCAATAATTCAATACTTTGACTTAATAAAATGTTGCGATCAATATTCAATGGCACCCTTTAAACATATCAATCACTGTAAATGTGTAAACAACAATTAATCATCAATAACCAATTTAATTATTCAATACTTTGAGTAAATACAACGTTTCGATCAATATTCGATCGCACCCTTTAGACATATCAATCACTTAAATGTGTAAATAACAATTAATCTTCAATAACCAATTCAATAATTCATTACTTTGACTTAATATAATGTTGCGATCAATATTCGATCGCACCCTTTAGACACACAATCATTGAAAATGTGTAAAGAACAATTAATCTTCAATAACCAATTCAATAATCCGTTACTTTGACTTAATACAATGTTGCGATCAATATTCGATCGCACCCATTAGACATATCAATCACTGAAAATGTGTAAACAACAATAAATTTTCAACAACCAATTTTCAATAATTCGTTTCTTTGACTTAATACAATGTTGCGATCAATATTCGATCGCACCCTTTACACATATCAATCACTATAAATGTGTAAACAACAATTACTCTTTAAAACCCAATTCAATAATTCATTACTTTAACTTAATACAATGTTGCGATCAATTGTCAATCACACCTTCTAAAGATTGCACTGAAAATGTGTAACCAACAATTAATCATCAAAAACCAATTCAATAATTCATTACTTTGACTAAATACAATGTTGCGATCAATATTCATTGCACCCTTTAGACATATCAATCACTGAAAATGTGTAAACAACAATTAATCTTCAATACCCTAGTCAATAATTCATTACTTTGACTTAATATAATGTTGCGATCAATATTCGATCGCACCCTTTAGACACACGATCATTGAAAATGTGTAAAGAACAATTAATCTTCAATAACCAATTCAATAATCTGTTACTTTGACTTAATACAATGTTGCGATCAATATTCGATCGCACCCATTAGACATATCAATCACTGAAAATGTGTAAAGAACAATTAATCTTCAATAATCAATTCAATAATTCAATACCTTGACTTAATACAATGTTGCGATCAATATTCGATCGCACCCTTTAGGCACAGCATCACTTAAAATTTGCAAACAACAATTAATCTTCAATAACCAATTCAATAATTTGTTACTTTGACTTAATACAATGTTACGATCACTATAAATGTGTAAACAACAGTTATTCTTCAATACCAAATTCAATAATTCATTACTTTAACTGAATACAATGTTGCGATCAATATTTGATCGCACCTTTTAGACATATCATTCACTTAAAATGTGTAAACAACAATTAAACATAAATAACCAATTCAATAATTCATCACTTTAACTTAATACAATGTTTCGACCATATGTCGATCGCACCCTCTACACACATATCACACTAAAATTGTGTAAACAACAATTAATCTTCAAATAACCAATTTAACAATTCATTACTTTCACTTAATACAATGTTGCGAGCAGTATTCGATCGCACCCTTTAGACATATCAATCACAGTAAATTTGTAAACAACAATTAATCTTCAATAACCAATTCAATAATTCATTACTTTGACTTAATACAATGTTGCGATCAATATTCGATAGCACCCTTTAGAGATATCAATTTATATAAATCTGTAAACAACAATTAATCTTCAATACCCAATTCAATAATTCAACACTTTCACTTAATACAATGTTGCGATTAATAGTCGATCGCACCCTTTACACATATCAATAACAGAAAATGTGTATACAACAATAAAACATCAATAACCAATTCAATAATTTATTACTTTAACTTAATACAATGTTGCAATCATCTGTCGATCGCACCCTTTAGACATATCAATCACTGAAAATGTGTAAACAACAATTAATCTTCAATAACCAATTCAATAATTCAGAACTTTGACTTAATACAATGTTGCGATCAATAGTAGGTCGCACCATTTAGACATATCAAGTAATGTAAATATGTAAACAACAATTATTCTTCAATACCCAATTCAATAATTCATCACTTTAACTTAATACAATGTGGCGATCAATTGTCGATCGCACCCTTTAGACATATCAATCACTGAAAATCTATAAACAACAATTAATCTTCAATAACAAATTCAATATTCATTACTTTGACTTAATACTATGTTGCGAAAAATATTTGGTCGCACCCTTTAGACATATCAATCGCTGTATATGTGTAAACAACAATTAATCTTCAATACCCAATTCATTACTTTAACTTAATACAATGTTGCGATCTATTGGCGATCGCACCCTTTAGACATATCATTCACTGAAAATGTGTAAACAACAATTAAACATCAAATAACAAATTCAATAATTTATTACTTTAACTTAATACAATGTTACGATCATTTGTCAATCGCAGCCTTTAGACAAATCAATCACTAAAAATGTAAACAACAATTAATCTTCAATACCCAATTCAATAATTCATTACTTTGACTTAATACAATGTTGCGATTAATATTCGATCGCACCTTTAGACATATCAATCACTGAAAATGTTTAAACATAAATTAAACATCAATAACCAATTCAATTATTCATTACTTAAACTTAATACAATGTTGCGATCAATTGTCGATCGCACCCATTAGACATATCAATCACAGAAATTGTGTAAAAAACAATTAATCTTGAATAACCAATTCCATAATTCATTAATTTGACTTAATACAATGTTGCGATCAATATTCGGTCGCACCCTTTAGACTATCAATCAATGCAATCTGTAAACAACAATTAATCTGTAATACCCAATTTTATAATTCATCACTTTAACTTAATACAATGTTGCGATCAATTGTCGATCGCACCTTTTAGACAAATCAATCACTGAAAATGCGTAAACAACAATTAATCTTCAATAATCAAATCAATAATTCATTACTTTGACTTAATACAATGTTGCGATAAATATTAGATCACACCCTTTAGACATATCAATCACTGAAAATGTGTAAACATAATTTGAACATCAATAACCAATTCAATAATTCATTACTTTAACTGAATACAATGTTGCGATCAATTGTCGATCGAACCCTTCAGACATATCAATCTTTGAAATGTGTAACCAACAATTAATCTTCAATAACCAATTCAATAATTCAGTACTTTGACTTAATACAATGATGCGATCAATATTCGATCGCACCCTTTAGACATATCAATCAATGTTAATATGTAAACAACAATTAATCTTCAATAGCCAATTCAATAATTCATCACTTTAACTTAATACAATGTTGCGATGAATTGTCAATCGCACCCTTTAGACATATCATTCACTGAAAATGTATAAACAATTATTTCTTGAATAACAAATTCAATAATTCATTACTTTGACTTAATACAATGTTGCGATAAATATTTGGTCGCACCCTTTAGACATATCAATCACTTTAAATGTGTTAACAAAAATTAATCTTCAATACTAATTCATTACTTTAATTTAATATAATGTTGCGATCTATTGTCGATCGCACTCTTTAGACTTATCATTCACTAAAAATGTGTAAACAACAATTAGACATCAATAAAAAAATTCAATAGTTCATTACTTTAACTTAATACAATTAATCTTCAATACCCAATTCAATAATTCATAACTTTAACTTAATACAATTTTGCGATCAATTGTCGATCGCACCTTTTAGATATAGCAATCACTGAAAATGTGTAAATAACAATTAATCTTCAATAATCAATTCCTAATTCATTACTTTGACTAAATACAATGTTGCGATCAATATTCGGTTGCACTTTAGACATATCAATCAATGTTAATGTGTAAACAACAATTAATCTTGAATACCCAATTCAATAATTCATCACTTTAACTTAATACAATGTTGCAATCAATTGTCGATCGCACCCTTTACACATATTAATCACAGAAATTGTGTAAACAACAATTAAACATCAATAACCAATTCAATAATTTATTACTTTAACTTAATACAATGTTGCGATCAATTATCGAACGCAACCTTTAGACAAATAAATCAATGAAAATGTGTAAACAACAATTAATCTTCAATAATCAATTCGATAATTCATCACTTTGACTTAATACAATGTTGCGATAAATATTCGATCGCACCCTTTACACATATCAATCACAGAAAAAGTGTAAACAACAATTAACATCAATAACCAATTAAATAATTTATTACCTTAACTTAATACAATGCTGCGATCAATTGTCGATCGCACCCTTTAGACAAATAAATCACAGAAAATGTGTAAACAACAGTTAATCTTCAATAATCACTTCAATAATTCATTACTTTGACTTAATACAATGTTGCGATAAATATTCGATCGCACCCTATAAACATATCAATCACTGAAAATGTGTAAACATAAATTGAACATCAATAACCAATTCAATAATTCCTTACTTTAACTTAATAAAATGTCGCGATCAATTGTCGATCACACCCTTTAGACATATCAATTACTGAAAATATGTAAACAATAATTAATCTTCATTAACCAATTCAATAATTCAGTACTTTGACTTAATACAATGTTGCGATCAATATTCGGTCGCACCCTTTAGACATATCAATTAATGTAAATCAGTAAACAACAATTAATCTTCAATACCCAATTCAATAATTCATCACTTTAACTTCATACAATGTGGAGATCAATTGTCGATCACACCTATTAGACATATCAATCACTGAAAATGTATAAACAACAATTAATCTTTAAAAACAAATTCAATAATTCATTACTTTGACTTAATACAATGTTGCGATAAATATTTTGTCGCACCCTTTAGACATATCAATCACTGTAAATGTGTAAACAACAATTAATCTTCAATACATAATTCAATAATTCATTACTTTAAATTATTACAATGTTGCGATGGATTAACGATCGCACCCTTTAGATATATCATTCACTGAAAATGTGTAAACAACAATTAAACATCAATAAAAAATTCAATAATTCATTACTTTAACTTAATACAATGTTGCGATGGATTAACGATCGCACCGTTGAGAAATATCAATCACTGAAAATGTATAAACAATAATAAATCTTCAATAACCAATTCAATAATTTATTACTTTGACTTAATACAATGTCACGATCAATATTCGATCGCACTCTTTATACATATCATAATAACTGAAAATGTGTAAACAACAATTAAATATCAATAACCAATTCAATAATTCATTACTTTAACTTAATATTAGTTGCGATAAATATTTGGTCGCACCCATTAGACATATCAATCACTGAAAATGTATAAACAACAATTAATCTTCAAAAACAAATTCAATAATTCATTACTTTGACTTATATAATGTTTCGATAAATTTGGTCGCACCCTTTGGACATATCAATCACTGAAAATTTGTAAACAATAGTTAATCTTAAATAATCAATTCAATAATTCATAACATTGACTTAATACATTGTTGCAATCAATATTCAATCGCACCCTTAAGATATATCAATTACTTAAAATGTGTAAACAACAATTAATCTTCAATAACCAATTCAATAATTTATTACATTGACTTAATACATTGTTGCGATCAATATTCGATCACATCCTTTAGACATATCAATCACTGAAAATGTGTGTAAACAACAATTAAACATCAATAACCAATTCAATAATTCATTACTTTAACTTAATACAAAGTTACGATCAATTGTCGATCGCACCCTTTAGACATATCAATCACTGAAAATTTGTAACAGTAGTTAATCTTCGATCAATTCAATAATTCATAACATTGACTTAATACATTGTTGCAATCAATATTCCATCGCACCCTTAAGATATATCAAATCACTTAAAATGTATAAACAACAATTAATCTTCAATAAAAAATTCAATAATTTATAACATTGACTTAATACATTGTAGCGATCAATATTCGGTCGCACCCTTTAGAAATATAAATAACTGTAAACGTGTAAACAACAATTAATCTTCAATAGCCAATTCACTAATTTATTACTTTGACTTTATTTAATATTGCGATCAATATTCGATCGCACCCTTTAGACATAACAATCACAGAAAATGTGTAAACAACAATTAAACATCAATAACCAATTCAATAATTTATAACTTTAACTTAATACAATATTGCGATCAATTGTCGATCGTACCCTTTAGACATATCAATCACTGAAAATGTGTAAACAATAATTAATCTTCAATAATTCATTACTTTGACGTAATACAATGTTGCGATAAATATTTGGTCGCACCCGTTATACATATCAATCACTGTAAATGTGTAAACAACAATTAATCTTCAATACCCAATTCAATAATTCATTACTTTAACTTAATACAATGTGGCAATCAATTGTCGATCGCACCCTTTAGACATATCATTCACTGAAAATGTGTAAACAACAATTACATCAATAACCAATTCAATAATTCATTACATTAACTTAATACAATGTTGCAATAAATTCGCACCCTTTAGAAATATCAATCACTGAAAATGTGTAAACAACAATTAATCTTCAATAACCAATTCAATAATTCATTACTTTTACATAATACAATGTTGCGATAAATATTTGGTCGCACCCTTTAGACATATCAATCACTGTAAATGTGTTAACAACAATTAATCGTCAATACCCAATTCAATAATTCATCACTTTAACTTAACATAATGTTGCGATCAATTGTCGATCCCACCCTTTAGAAATATCAATCACTTAAAATGTGTAAATAACATTTAATCTTCAATAACCAATTAAATAATTTATTACTTTGATTTAATACAATGTTGCGATCAAAATTTGGTCGCACCCTTTAGACATATCGATCACTGTAATGTGTAAACAACAATTAATCTTCAATACCCAATTCAATAATTGATTACTTTAACTTTATACAATGTCGCGATCAATTGTCGATCGCACCCTTTAGACATATCATTCACTGAAAATGTGTAAATAACAATTAAACATCAATTACCATATCAATAATTCATTACTTTGACTTAATACAATGTTGTGATCAATTGTCGACCACACCCTTTAGACATAGCAATCACAGAAAATGTGTAAACTACAATTATTCTTCAATAAGCAATTCGATAATTAAGTACTTTGACTTAATATAATGTGGCGATCAATATTCGGTCGCACCCTTTAGACATATCAATCACTGAAAATGTGTAAACAACAATTAATCTTCAATACCCAATTCAATAATTCATCACTTTAACTTAATACAATGTTGCGATCAATCGTCGATCGCACTTTAGACATATCAATCACACAAAAAGTGTAAAAAACATTTAATCCTCAATAACCAATTCAATAATTCATTACTTTAACTAAATACAATGTTGTAATTAATTGTCGATCGCAGCCTTTAGACTTATAAAATACTGAAAATGTGTAAACAACAATTAATCTTCTATAAACAATTCAATAATTCATTACTTTAACTTAATACAATGTTGGGATCAATATTCTATCGTACCCTTTAGACATATCAATCACTATAAATGTGTAAACAACAATTAATATTCAATAATCAATTCAATAATTCATTACTTTGACTTAATCCAATGTTGTGATCAATATTCGGTTGCACCCTTATGACATATTAATCACTGTAAATGTGTAAACAAACAATTAATCTTCAATAACAAATTCAATAATTCATTACTTTGACTTAATACGATGTTGTGATCAATTGTCGACCACCCTTTAGACATATCAATCACCGAAAATGTGTAAACTACAATTATTTTTTAATAACCAATTCGATCATTCAATACTTTGACTTCGTACAATGTTGCGATCAATATTCAGTCGCACCTTTTAGACATATCAATCACTGTAAATGTGTAAACAACAATTAATCTTCAATACCCAATTCAATAATTCATCACTTTCACTTAATACAATGTTGCGATCAATTGTCGATCGCACCCTTTAGACATACTAATCACTGAAAATGTGTAAGAAACATTTAATCTACAATAATAAATTCAATAATTCATTACTTTAACTTAATACAATGTTGCGATCAATATTTGGTCGCACCCTTGAGACATATCGATCACTGTAAATGTGTAAATAACAATTAATCTTCAATACCCATTTCAATAATTGATTACTTTAACTTAATACAATGTTGCAATCAATTGTCGATCGCACCCTTTAGACATATCATTCACTGAAAATGTGTAAACAACAATTAAACATCAATAACAAATTAAATAATTTAATTTACTTTAACTTAATACAATGTTGCGATGGATTAACGATCGAACCGTTGAGAAATATCAATCACTGAAAATGTATAAACAATAATAAATCTTCAATAACCAATTCAATAATTTATTACTTTGACTTAATACAATGTCACGATCAATATTCGATCGCACTCTTTATACAATTCAATAATCTTCAACATTTAATCTTAATAATCTTCAACATTGAAAATGTATACATATCTTAATAACTGAAAATGTGTAAACAACATTCAATCTTCAATAACAAATTCAATAATTCATTACTTTAACTTAATACAATGTTGCGATCAATATTCGGTTGCACCCTTTAGACATATCGATCACTGTAAATGTGTAAACAACCATTAATCTTCAATACCCAATTCAATAATTGATTACTTTAACTTAATACAATATTGCGGTCAATTGTCAACCACACCCTTTAGACATATCAATCACAGAAAATGTGTAAACTACGATTATTCTTCAATAACCAATTCAATCATTCAATACTTTGACTTGGTACAATGTTGCGATCAATATTCAGTCGCACCTTTTAGACATATCAGTCACTGTAAATGTGTAAACAACAATTAATCTTCAATACCCAATTCAATAATTCATTACTTTAACTTAATACAATGTGGCGATCAATTGTCGATCGCACCCTTTAGACATATATCATTCACTGAAAATGTGTAAACAACAATTAAATATCAATAAACAATTCAATAATTCATTACTTTAACTTAATACAATTATGTGATTAATTGTCGATCGGAAACTTTAGACATATCAATCACTGAAAATGTGTAAACAACAATTAATCTTCAATAACCAATTCAATAATTCATAACTTTGATGTAATACAATGTTGCGATAAATATTTGGTCACACCCTTTCGACATATCAATCACTGTAAATGTGTAAACAACAATTAATCTTTAGTACCAAATTCAATAATTCATCACTTTAACTTAATACAATGTTGCGATCAATTGTCGATCGCACCCTTTAGAAATATCAATCACTGAAAATGTGTAAAAAATATTTAATCTTCAATAACCAATTCAATAATTCATTACTTTGATTTAATACAATGTTGGGATCAATATTTGGTCGCACCCTTTAGACATATCGATCACTGTAAATGTGTAAACAATAATTAATCTTTAATACCCTATTAAATAATTGAGTACTTTAACTTAATACAATGTCGCGATCAATTGTCGATCGCACCCTTTAGACATATCATTCACTGAAAATGTGTAAACAACAATTACACATTAATAACAAATTCAGTAATTCATTACTTTCACTTAATAAAATTATGCGATCAATTGTCGATCGAACCCCTTAGACATATCAATCACTGAAAATTTGTAAACAACAATTAATCTTCAATAACCAATTCAATAATTCATTACCTTGACTTAATACAATATTGTGTTCAATTGTCGACCACACCCTTTAAACATATCAATCACAAAAATGTGTAAACAACAATTAATCTTCAATAACAAATTCAATAATTCAGTACTTTGACTTAATACAATGTTATGATCAATATTTGGTGCACCCTTTAGACATATCAATCACTGTAAATGTGTAAACAACAATTAACTTTAATACCCAATTCAATATTTTATCACTTTAACTTAATACAATGTTGCGATCAATTGTCGAACGCACTCTTTAGACATATCAATCACACAAAAAGTGTAAAAAACATTTAATCTTCAATAACCAATTCAATAATTCATTACTTTAACTTTATAAAATGTTGAGATAAATATTTGTTCACCCTTTATACATATCGATCACTAAAAATGTGTAAAGAAAATAATTAATCTTCAATACCCAATTCAATAATTCATTACTTTAACTAAATACTATGTTGTGATTAATTGTCGATCGCACCCTTTAGACATATTAAATACTGAAAATGTGTAAACAACAATTAATCTTCAATAACAAATTCAATAATTCATTACTTTGACTTAATATAATGTTGCGATCAAAATTCTATCGTACCTTTAGACATATCAATCACTAAATGTGTAAAAACAATTAATCTTCAATACCCAATTCAATAATTAATTACTTTAACTTAATACATTGTTGCGATCAATTGTCGATCGCACCCTTTAGACTTATCAATCACTGTAAATGTATAAACAACAATTAATCTTCAATACCATATTCAATAATTCATTACTTTAACTTTATACAATGTTGCGATCCATATTCGATCGCACCCTTTAGACATATCAATCACTACAAATGTGTAAACAACAATTAAATCTTCAATACCCAATTAAATAGTTCATTTACTTTAACTTAATGCAATATTGTGGTAAATCTTCGATCGCACTCTTTATACATATCAATCACTGAAAATGTATAAACAACAATTAAACATCAATACCTAATTCAATAATTCATCACTTTAACTTAATACAGTGTTGCGATCAATTGTCGATTGCATCCTTTAGACATATCAATCACTGAAAATGTGTACATAACAATTAATCTTCAATAACCAATTCATTAATTCATTACATTAACTTAATACAATGTTGCGATCATTTGTCGATCGCATTCTTTAGACATACCAATCACTGAAAATGTGTAAACAACAATTAATCTTCAATAACCAATTCAATAATTCATTACTTTGACTTAATACAATATTGTGTTCAACTGTCGACCACACCCTTTAAACATATCAATCACAAAAAATGTGTAAACAACAATTAATCTTCAATAACAAATTCAATAATTCAGTACTTTGACTTCATACAATGTTATGATCAATAATTAGTCGCACCCTTTAGACATATCAATCACTGTAAATGTGTAAACAACAATTAATCTTCAATACCCAAATTCAATATTTCATCACTTTAACTTAATACAATGTTGCGATCAATTGTCGAACGCACTCTTTAGACATATCAATCACACAAAAAGTGTAAAAAATATTTAATCTTCAATAACCAATTCAATAATTCATTACTTTAACTTAATAAAATTTTGCGATAAATATTTGTTCACCCTTTATACATATCAATCACTAAAAATGTGTAAAGAAAATAATTAATCTTCAATACCAATTCAATAATTCATTACTTTAACTAAATACAATATTGTGATTAGTTGTCGATCGCATCCTTTAGACATATAAAATACTGAAAATGTTTTAACAACAATTAATCTTCAATAAAATTCAATAATTCATTACTTTGATTACTATAATGTTGCGATCAATATTCTATCGTACCCTTTAGACATATCAATCACTATAAATGTGTAAACAACAATTAATCTTCAATACCCAATTCAATAATATTACTTTAACTTAATACATTGTTGCGATCAATTGTCGATCGCCCTTTTAGACTTATCAATCACTGTAAATGTGTAAACAACAATTAATCTTCAATACCATATTCAATAATTCATAACTTTAACTTTATACAATGTTGCGATCCTTATTCGATCGCACCCTTTAGACATATCAATCACTACAAATGTGTAAACAACAATTAAATCTTCAATACCCAATTAAATAAATCATTACTTTAACTTAATAAAATGTTGTGGTCAATCTTCGATCGCACTCTTTATATATATCAATCACTGAAAATGTATAAACAACAATTAAACATCAATACCTAATTCAATAATTCATCACTTTAACTTAATACAGTGTTGCGATCAATTGTCGATTGCATCCTTTAGACATATCAATCACTGAAAATGTGTACATAACAATTAATCTTCAATAACCAATTCATTAATTCATTACATTAACTTAATACAATGTTGCGATCATTTGTCGATCGCATTCTTTTAGACATACCAATCACTGAAAATGTGTAAACAACAATTAATCTTGAATAACCAATTCGATAATTCATTACTTTAACTTATTATAATGTTGCGATCAATATTGGATTGCACCCTTTAGACACATCAATCATACAAAATGTGTAAATAACAATTAATCTTGAATAACCAATTCAATAATTCATTACTTTAACTTAATACAATATTGCGATAAATATTCGATTGCACCCTTTAGAGACATCAATCACAGAAAATGTGTAAACAACAATTAATCTTAAATAACGAATCCAATAATTCATTACTTTGAATTTATACAATGATGCGATCAATATTCGATCGCACCCTTTAGACATATCAATCATTGTAAATGTCTAAACAACAATTAATCTTCAAAAACCAATTCAATAATTTATTAATTTGACTGAATACAATGTTGCAGTCAATATTCGATCGCATCCTTTAGATATATCAATAACTAAAAATGTGTAAACAGCAATTAATCTTCAATAACCAATTCAATATTTCATTACTTTGACATAATACAATGTTGCGATCAATTATTGATCGCATTCTTTAGATATATCAATCACTCAAAAATGTGTAAACAATAATTAATCTTCAATAAACAATTCAATAATTCATTACTTCAACTTAATACAATGTTGCGATCAATATTCGATCGCACCCTTTAGACATATCAATCACTGAAAAATGTGTAAAGAACAATTAAACATCAATAACCAATTCAATAATTCATTACATTGACTTAATACAATGTTGCGATCAATATTCGATCACATCCTTTAGACATATCAATCACTTAAAATGTGTAAACAACAATTAAACATCAATAACCAATTCAAAAATTCATTACTTTAACTTATTACAATGTTGCAATCACATGTCAATCGCACCCTTCAGACGTAACAACCACTAAAAATGTGTAAACAACAATTAATCATCAATAACCAATTCAATAATTCAATACTTTTACTTAATACAATTCTGCGATCAATATTCAATCGCACCCTTTAGACATATGAATCACTTTAAATGTGTAAACAACAATTAATCTTCAATAAACAATTCAATAATTCATTTCTTTGACTTAATACAACGTTGCGATCAATATTCGATCGCACTCTTTAGATATATCAATCACTTTAAATGTGTAAACAACAATTAATCTTCAATAACCAATATAATAATTCATTATTTCAACTTAATATAATGTTGCGATCAATATTTGATCGCACCCTTTAGACATAGCAATCATTTAAAATATGTAAACATTAATTAAACATCAATAACCAATTCAAAATTCATTACTTTAACTTAATACAACGTGCAATCAATTTTCGATCGCACCCATTAGACATACCAATCACTAAAAAAGTGTAACCAACAACTAATCTTCAATAACAAATTCAATAATTCATTACTTTAAATAAGTACAATGATGAGATCAATATTCAATCGCACCATTTAGACATATCAATTAATGAAAATGTGTAAAAAGCAATTACTCTTCAATAGCCAAATCAATAATTCATTACTTTCACTTAATACAATATTTCGATCAATATTCGATCGCAGTTTTTTAGATATATCAATCACTGTAAATACGTAAACAACCATTACTCTTCAATACACAATTCAATAATTCATTACTTTAACTTAATACAATATTGCGATCAATAGTCGATCGCACCCTTTAAAGATATCAATCAATGAAAATCTGTAAATATCTTCAATAACCAATTTAATAATTCATTACTTTGACTTAATACAGTGTTGCGATCAATATTCAATTGCACCCTTTGGACATATTAATCACTGTAAATGTGTTAACAACAATTAATCTTCAATAACCAATTCAATAATTCATTACTTTGACTTAATACAATGTTGCGATCAATATTCAATTGCACCCTTTGGACATATAAACCACTGTAAATGTGTAAACATCAATTAATCTTCAATAATTCATTATTTTGAATTAATACATTTCTTTGTCTTAATACAATGTTCAGATCAATATTCGATCGCACTTTTTAGACATATCAATCACTTAAAATGTGTAAACAAAAATTTATCTTCAATAACCAATTCAATAATTCATTACTTTCAATTAATACAATGTTGCGATCAAAATTTTATCGCACCCTTTAGACATATCAATCAATGAAAATGTGTAAACGACAACTAATCTTCTATAACCAATTCAATAATTCATTATTTTCACTTAATACAATGTTACTATCAATATTGATCACACTTTTAGATATATCAATCACAGAAAATGTGTAAACAACAATTAAACATCAATAACAGATTCAATAATTCATTATTTTAACTTATTACAATGTTGCGATCAATTGTCGATCGCACCCTTTAGACATATCAATCACTTAAAATGTGTAAACAATAATTAATCTTCAATAACCAATTCAATAATTCATTACTTTAACTTAATACAATGTTGCGATCAATATTCGATTGCACCCTTTAGACATATCAATCACTGTAAATCTGTAAACAACAATTAATCTTCGATAACTAATTCAATAAGTCATCACTTTGACTTAATACAATGTTGCGATCAATATTCGATCGCACTCTTTAGATATATCAATCACTAAAAATGTGTAAACAACAATTAAACAGCAATAATAGATTCAATAATTCATTACTTGAACTTAATACAATGTTGCGATAAATTGTCGACCGCACCATTTGGACATATCAATCACTAAAAATCTGTAAACAAAAATTAATCTTCAATAACAAATTCAATAATTAATTACTTTAACTTAATACAATGTTGCGATCAATATTAGATCACAACCTTTAGACATATCAATCACTGTAAATGTGTAAACAACAATTAATCATCAATAACCATTTCTATAATTCACTACTTAGACTTTATACAATGTTGCGATCAATATTCGATCGCACCCTTTAGACATATCAATCACTGTAAATGTGTAAACAGTAATTAATCTTCAATAACCAATTCAATAATTCATTTCTTTGACTTAATACAGTGTTGCGATCAATACTCGATTGCACATTTTAGATATATCAATTACTGGAAATGTGTAAACAACAATAAATCTTCAATAACCAATTCAATAATTCATTACTTTGACTTCATACAATGTTGCGATCAATATTCTATCGCACCCTTTAGATATATCAAAAACTTAAAATGTGTAAACAAAAATTAATCTTCAATAACAAATTCAATAATTCATTACTTTGACTTAATACAATGTTGCGATCAATATTCGGTCGCACACTTTAGACATATCAATCACAGAAAATGTTTAAACAACAATTAAACATCAATAACCAATTCAATAATTCATTAATTTAACTTAATACAATGTTGCGATAAATTGTCGATCGCACCCTTTTGACATATCAATCACTGTAAATGTGTAAACAACAATTAATCTTCAATAACCAATTCAATAATTCATTTATTTGACTTAATACAATGTTGCAATCAATATTCGATCGCACCATTTAGATATATCAATCACTGAAAATGTGTAAACAAGAATTAATCTTCAATAACCAATTCAATAATTTATTTTGACTTACTACAATGTTGCGATGAATATTCAATCGCACCTTTTAAACATATCCATCACAGTAAATTTGTAAACAACAAATAAAATCTTCAATAACTAATTAAATAATTCATTACTTTGACTTAATACAATGTTGCGATCAATATTCGGTCGCACACTTTAGACACATCAATCACTGAAAATGTTTAAACAACAATTAAATATCAATAACCAATTCAATAATTCATTACTTTAACTTAATACAATATTGCGATCAATTGTCGATCGCACCCTTTAGACATATTAATCACTGAAAATGTGTAAATAACAATTCATCTTCAATAACCAATTCAATAATTAATTTCTTTGACTTAATATAATGTTGCGATCAATATTCGATCGCACCCTTTAGATATATCAATCATTGAAAATGTGTAAACAACAATTAATCTTCAATAACCAAGTCAATAATTTATTACTTTGACTTACTACAATGTTGCGATGAATATTCAATCGCACCTTTTAATCACAGTAAATTTGTAAACAACAAATAATCTTCAATAACTAATTCAATAATTCAAAACTTTGACTTAATACAATGCTGAGATCAATATTCGATCGCACCCTTTAGACATATCTATCACTTAAAATGTCTAAACAACAATTAATCTTCAATAACCAATTCAATAATTCATTAATTTGACTTAATACAATGTTGCGACAAATATTCAATCACACCTTTTAGATATATTAATCCCTGTAAATGTGTAAACAACAATTAATTTTCAATAACCAATTAAATAATTCATAACTTTGACTTAATACAATGTTGCGATCAGTATTCAATCACACCATTTTGGACATATCAATCAATGAAAATGTGTAAATAGCAATTACTCTTCAGTAACAAATTCAATAATTCATTACTTGAACTTAATACAACGTTGCGATCAATTGTCTATCGCACCCTTTAGACATATGAATCACTAAAAAAGTGTAAATAACAATTCATCTTCAATAACCAATTCAATAAATCATTAATTTAACTTAGTACAATGTTGCGATCAATATTCAATCGCACCAATTAGACATATCAATCACTTAAAATGTGTAAACAAAACTTAATCTTCAATAACCAATTCAATAATTGATTACTTTGACTTAATACGATGTTGCGATCAATATTCGATCACAACCTTTAGATATATCAATCACTAAAAATGTGTAAACAACAATTTATCATCAATAACCATATATTTACAACAAAACAAAACAATTCATTAAATTTTCGATTCGCTTTAAATATCAATCATTGTAAATGTGTAAACAATAATTTATCTTCATTAACCAATTAAATAATTCATTTCTTTGACTTATATAATGTTGCGATCAATACTCGATGACACCCTTTAGATATATCAATTACTGAAATGTGTAAACTACAATAAATCTTCAATAACCAATTCAATAATTCATTACTTTCACTTAATACAATGTTGCGATCAATATTCTATCGCACCCTTTAGATATATCAAAAACTTAAAATGTGTAAACAAAATTAATCTTCAATAACCAATTCAAAAATTCATTACTTTGACTTAATACAATGTTGCGATCAATATTCGATCGCACCTTTAGACATATTAATCACTGTAAATGTTTAAACAACAATTAATCTTCAATAACCAATTAAATAATTCATTTCTTTGACTTTATACAATGTTGTGATCAATATTTAATCGCACCTTTTAGACACATCAATCACTGTAAATGTATAAATAATAATTAATCTTTAATAACCAATTCAATAATTCATTTCTTTACTAAATACAATGGTGCGATCAATATTCAATCGCATGATTTAGACATATAAATCAATGAAAATGTGTAAATAGCAATTACTCTTCAATTACCAATTCAATAATTCATTACTTTAACTTAAAATGTGTAAATAGCAATTGCCAATCACTGTAAATGAGTAAACAATAATTAATCTTCAGTAACCAATTCAATAATTCATTTTTTTGACTTATACAATGTTGAGATCAATACTCGATGGCACCCTTTAGATATATCAATTACTGGAAATGTGTAAACAACAATTAATCTTCAATAACCAATTCAATAATTCATTACTTTCACTTAATACAATGTTGCGATCAATATCCTATCGCCCCTTTTAGATATATCAAAAACTTAAATTGTGTAAACAAAAATTAATCTTCAATAACCAATTCAATAATTCATTACTTTGACTTTATACAATGTTGCGATCAATATTCAATCGCACCTTTAAGACACATCAATCACTGTAAATGTATAAACAACAATTAATCTTTAATAACCAATTCAATAATTCATTTTTTTACTTAATACAATGGTGCGATCAATATTCAATCGCACCATTTAGACATATCAATCAATAAAAATGTGTAAATTGCAATTACTCTTCAATAACCAATTCAATAATTCATTACTTTAACTTAATATAACAGTGCGATCAATTGTCGATCGCACCCTTTTGACATATCAATCAATAAAAAAGTGTAAAACACAATTAATTTTCAATAACCAATTCAATAATTTATGACTTTGACTTTATATAGTGTTGCGATCAATATTCAATCGCACCTTTTAGACATATCAATCAGTGTAAATGTGTAAACAACAATTAATCTTTAATAACCAATTCAATAATTCAATACTTTGACTTAATACAATGTTTGCGATCAATATTCAATCGCACCCTTTAGACATATCTGTCACTAAAAATGTGTAGACAACAATTAATCTTCAATAACCAATTCAATAATTCATTACTTTGACTTAATACTATGTTGGGATCAATATTCGATTGAACTCTTTAGACATATCAATCACTGTAAATGTATAAACAACAATTAATCTTCAATAACGAACTCAACAATTCATTACATTAACTTAGTACAATGTTCCGATCAATATTAAATTGCACCATTTAGACATATCAATCACTGAAAAAGCGTAAACAATACTTAATCTTCAATAACAAATTCAATAATTTATTACATTGACTTTATACAATGTTGCGATCAATATTCGATCGCACCCTTTAGACATATCAATCACTGTAAATGTGTAAACGACAATTAATCTTCAATACCCAATTCAATAATTCATTACTTTAACTAAATACAATGTTGCAATCAATTGTCGATCGCACCCTTTAGACATATCAATCACTGAAAATTTGTAAACAACAAATAAACATCAATAACCAATTCAATAATTCATTACTTTAACTTAATACAATGTTTCGATGAATTGTCGATCGCTTCCTTTAGACATATCAATCACTGAAAATGTATAAGCAACAATTAATCTTCAATAACCAATTAAAAAATTCATTACATTGACTTAATACAATGTTGCAATTAATATTCGATTGCACCTTTCAGACATATTAATCACTGAAAATGTATAAAAAACAATTAATCTTCAATACCCAATTCAATAATTCATTACTTTAACTTAGTACAATGTTGCGATCCATTGTCGATTGCACCCTTTAGACATATCTATCACAGAAAATGTGTAAACAATAATTAATCTTCAATTTCCAATTCAATAACACATTACTTTAACTTAATACAATGTTGCGATCAATTGTCGATCGCATCCTTTAGAGATATCAATCACTGGAATTGTGTAAACATAAATTAATCTTCAATTACCAATTAAACAATTCATTACTTTGACTTAATACAATGTTGCGATCAATATTTAATTGCACCCTTTAGACATATCAATCACTGTAAATGTGTAAACAACAATTAATCTTCAACAACCAATTCACTAATTCATTACCTTAACTTTATACAATGTTGCGATCAATATTCGATCACACTCTTTAGACATATTAATCACTCTAAATGTGTAAACAACAATAAATTTTCAATAACAAATTCCATAATTCATTTCTTTGACTTAATACAATGCTGCGGTCAATATTCAATCGCACCCTTTAGACATATCAAGCACTAGAAATGTGTAAACAACAATTAAACACTAATAACCAATTCAATAATTCATTACTTTAACTTAATAAAATGTTGCGATCAATTGTCAATCACACCCTTTAGACATATCAATCACTGTAAATGTGTAAACAACAATTAATCTTCAATAACCAATTCAATCATTCATTACTTTAACTTAATACAATGTCGCGATCAATATTCGATAACACCCTTTAGACATATCAAGCACTGTAAATGTGTAAACAACAATAAATTTCAATAAAAAATTCAATAATTCATTACTTTGACTTAACACAATGTTGCGATCAATATTAAATCGCACCCTTTAGACATATCAATCACTGAAAATGTGTAAAAAACAATTAATCTTCAATTTCTAATTCAATAATTCATTTCTTTTATTTAATACAATGTTGCGATCAATTGTCGATCGCACCCTTGAGACATAATAATCTCTGAAAATGTGTAAAATATAATTAAACATCTACAACAAATTCAATAATTCATTACTTTCACTTTATACAATGTTGCGATCAATTGTCGATTGCACCCTTTAGACATATCAGTCACTGAAAATGTGTTAACAACAATAAATCTTCAATAACCAATTCAATAATTCATTACTTTAACTAAATACAATGTTGCAATCAATATTCGATCGCACCCTTTAGACATATCAATCACTGTAAATGTGTAAACAATAATTATTCTTCAATAACCGATTCAATAATTCATAACATTGACTTTATACAATGTTGCGATCAATATTCGATCGCACCCTTTAGACATATCAATCACTGTAAATGTGTAAACGACAATTAATCGTCAATACCCAATTCAATAATTCATTACTTTAACTAAATACAATGTTGCAATCAATTGTCGATCGCACCCATCAGACATATCAATCACTGAAAATTTGTAAACAACAAATAAACATCAATAACCAATTCAATAATTCATTACTTTAACTTAATACAATGTTTTGATGAATTGTCGATTGCACCCTTCAGACATATCAATCACTGAAAATGTATAAGCAACAATTAATCTTCAAAAACCAATTCAATAATTCATTACATTGACTTAATACAATGTTGCAATCAATATTCGATTGCACCCTTCAAACATATTAATCACTGTAAATGTGTAAACAACAATTAATCTTCAATAACCAATTCAAGAATTCATTACTTTAACTTAGTACAATGTTGCGATCAATTGTCCATGGCACCCTTTAGACATATCTATCATAGAAAATTTGTAAACAATAATTGATCTTCAATTACAAATTTAATAATCCATTACTTTAACTTAATACAATGTTGCGATCAATTGTCGATCGCACCCTTTAGACATATCTATCACTGTAAATGTGTAAAAAAACAATTAATCTTCAATAACTAATTAAATAATTCATTACTATCAAAATTCGGTCACACCCTTTAGAAATATCAATCACTGTAAATGTGTAAACAACAATAAATTTTCAATAACAAATTCAATAACTCATTACTTTCACTAAATACAATGTTGTAATTAATATTCAATCGCACCCTTTAGACATATCAATCACTGAAAATGTGTAAACAACAATTTAACACTAATAACCAATTCAATAATTCATTACTTTAACTAAGTACAATGTTGCGATCAATTATCGATGGCACCCTTTAGACATATCTATCACAAAAAATGTGTAAACAACAATTAATCTTCAATTACCAATTCAATAACCCATTACTTTAACTTAATACAATGTTGCGATCAATTGTCGATCGCATCCTTTAGACATTTCAATCAGTGAAAAAGTGTAAACAGCAATTAATCTTCAATAACCAATTCAAAAATTGATTACTTTGACTTTATACAATATTCCGATCAATATTCGATTGCACCCTTTAGACATATCAATCACTGTAAATGTGTAAATAAAAATTTATTGTCAATTACCAATTCAATAATTCATTACTTTAACTTAATACAATGTTGCGATCAATATTCGATCACACAATTTAGACATATCAATCACTTTGAATGTGTAAACAACAATTAATTTTCAATAACCAATTCAATAATTCATTACTTTGACTTAACATAATGTTGCGATCAATATTTAATCGCACCCTTTAGACATATCAATCACTGTAAATGTGTAAACAACAATAAATCTTCATAACAAATTCTTTAATTCATTACTTTAACTTAATACAACGTTGCGATCAATATTCGATCACACCCTTTAGACATATCGATCACTGAAAATGTGTAAACAAAAATTAAACATCAATAATCAATTCAATAATTCATTACTCTAACTTAATACAATATTGCGATCAATTGTCAATCGCACCCTTTACACATATCAGTTACTGAAATGTGTAAACAACAATTAATCTTCAGTAACCAATTCAATAATTTATTACATTGACTTAATACAATGTTGCGATCAATATTCGATCGCATTCTTTAAACATATCAATTAGTGTAAACGTGTAAACAACAATTAATCTTCAATACCCAATTCAATAATTCATAACTTTAACTTAGTACAATGTTGCGTTGAATTGTCGTTGGCACCCTTTAGACATATGAATCACAGAAAATGTGTAAACAACAATTAATCTTCAACTACCAATTCAATAATTCATTACTTTAACTTAATACACTGTTGCGATCAATTATCGATCTCATCCTTTAGACATACCAATCACCCAAAATGTGTAAACAACAATTAATCTTCAATAAACAATTCAACAATTCCATACTTTGACTTAATACAATGTTGCAATCAATATTCGATTGCACCCTTTAGACATGAATCACTGTAAATGGCTAAACAACAATTAATCTTCAATAACCAATTGAATAATTCATGACTTTAACTTAATACAATGTTGCGATCAATATTCGATCGCACCCTTTAGACATATCAATCACTGGAAATGTGTAATCGACAATTAATCGTCAATACCCAATTCAATAATTCATTACTTTAACTAAATACAATGTTGCAATCAATTGTCGATCGCACCCATCAGACATATCAATCACTGAAAATTTGTAAAGAACAAAAAAACATCAATAACCAATTCAATAATTCATTACTTTAACTTAATACAATGTTGCGATCAATATTCGATCGCACCCTTTAGACATATCAATCACTATAAATGTGTAAACAACAATTAATCTTTACTAACCAATTCAATAACTCATTACTTTAACTTAATACAATATTGCTATCAATATTCAGTCGCACCAAGACATATCAATCACTGTAAATGTGTAAACAAATTAATCTTCAATACCCATTTTAATAATTCATTACTTTAAAATAATACAATGTTGCGATCAATTGTCGATCGCACCTTTAAAACATATTAATCACTGAAAATGTGTAAACAATAATTAAACATCAATAACCAATTCTATATTCATTACTTTAACTTAAAAAATTGTTGCGATCAATTGTCGATTGCATCCTTTAGACATATCAATCACTAAAAATTGTTAACATTAATTAATCTTCAATAACAGATTCAAAAATTCATTAATTTAACTTAATACAATGTTGCGATCAATTGTCGATCGCATCCTTTAGACATATCAATCACTGTAAATGTGTAATCAACAATTAATCTTCAATAACAAATTCAATAATTTATTACTTTAACTTAATACAATGTTGTGATCAATATTCGATCGCACCCGTTAAACATATCAATCACTAAAAATGTGTAAATAACAATTAATCTTCAATACGATTCAATCTCATTACTTTAACTTAGTACAATGTTTCGATCAATTTTCGATGGCACCCTTTAGACATATCAATCAATCTAAATGGGTAAGCAATAATTAATTTTCAACAACCAATTCAATAATTCAATACTTTGACTTAATACAATGTTGCGATCACTATTTGATCGCACCTTTTAGACATATCAATCACTGTAAATGTGTAAACAACAATTAATCTTCAATAACCTATTCAATGATTCATTACATTGACTTTATACAATGTTGCGATCAATATTCGATCGCACCCTTTAGACATATCAATCACTGAAAATGTGTAAACAACAATTAAACAATAATAACCAATTCAATAATTCATTACTTTAACTTAATACAATGTTGCGATCAATTGTCGATCGCACCCTTTAGACATATCTATCACTGTAAATGTGTAAAAAAACAATTAATCTTCAATAAGTAATTAAATAATTCATTACTATCAAAATTCGGTCACACCCTTTAGAAATATCAATCACTGTAAATGTGTAAACAACAATAAATTTTCAATAACAAATTCAATAACTCATTACTTTCACTAAATACAATGTTGTAATTAATATTCAATCGCACCCTTTAGACATATCAATCACTGAAAATGTGTAAACAACAATTTAACACTAATAACCAATTCAATAATTCATTATTTTAACTAAGTACAATGTTGCGATCAATTATCGATGGCACCCTTTAGACATATCTATCACATAAAATGTGTACACAACAATTAATCTTCAATTACCAATTCAATAATCCATTACTTTAACTTAATACAATGTTGCGATCAATTGTCGATCGCATCCTTTAGACATATCAATCAGTGAAAAAGTGTAAACAGCAATTAATCTTCAATAACCAATTCAAAAATTGATTACTTTGACATTATACAATGTTGCGATCAATATTCGATTGCACCCTTTAGACATATCAATCACTGTAAATGTGTAAATAACAATTAATCGTCAATTACCAATTCAATAATTCATTACTTTAACTTAATACAATGTTGCGATCAATATTCGATCACACAATTTAGACATATCAATCACTTTAAATGTATAAACAACAATTAATTTTTAATAACCAATTCAATAATTCATTACTTTGACTTAACACAATGTTGCGATCAATATTTAATCGCACCCTTTAGACATATCAATCACTGTAAATGTGTAAACAACAATTAATCTTCAATAACAAATTCATTAATTCATTACTTGAACTTAATACAATGTTGCGATTAATATTCGATCACACCCTTTAGACATATCAATCACTGAAAATGTGTAAACAAAATTTAAACATTAATAATCAATTCAATAATTCATTACTCTATCTTAATACACTATTGCGATCAATTGTCAATCGCACCCTTTACACATATCAGTCACTGAAAATGTTTAAACAACAATTAATCTTCAGTAACCAATTTAATAATTCATTACTTTGACTTAATAAAATGTTGTGATCAATATTCGATCGCACCCTTTAGACATATATATTACTGTAAATATGTAAACAACAATTTATCTTCAATACCTTATTAAATAATTCATTACTTTAACGTAATACAATGTTGTGATCAATTGTCGATCGCACCCTTTAGTCATATCAATCACTGAAAATGTGTAAACAACAATTAATCTTCAATACCAATTTAATAATAGATTACTTTAACTTAATACAATGTTGCGATCAATTGTCGATCGCACCCTTTAGTCATATCAATCACTGAAAATGTGTAAACAACAATTAATCTTCAATACCAATTCAATAATTGATTACTTTAACTTAATACAATGTTGCGATCAATTGTCGATCCCACCCTCTAGACATAGCAATCACTGAAAATTTGTAAATAAAAATTAAACATCAATAACCAATTCAATAATTCATTACTTTAACTTAATACAATGTCGCGATCGATTATCGATCGCTCCATTTAGACATATCAATCACTGAAAATATGTAAACAACAATTAATCTTCATTGACCAATTCAATAGTTCATTACTTTTACTTAATACAATGTTGCGATCAATATTCGATCGCACCCTATAGACATATCAATCACTGTAAATGGGTAGACAACAATTAATCTTCAATAACCAATTTAATAATTCATAACTTTGACTTAATAAAATGTTGCGATCAATATTCGATCGCACCCTTTAGACGTATAAATTACTGTAAATATGTAAACAACAATTTATCTTCAATACCCTATTCAATAATTCATTACTTTAACGTAATACAATGTTGCGATCAATTGTCGATCGCACCCTTAAGTCATATCAATCACTGAAAATGTGTAAACAACAATTAATCTTCAATACCAATTCAATAATTGATTACTTTAACTTAATACAATGTTGCGATCAATTGTCGATCCCACCCTCTAGGCATAGCAATCACTGAAAATTTGTAAATAAAAAATTAATCTCAATAACCAATTCAATAATTCATTACTTTAACTTAATACAATGTTGCGATCAATTATCGATCGCTCCATTTAGACATATCAATCACTGAAAATATGTAAACAACAATTAATCTTCAATACCAATTCAATAGTTCATTACTTTTACTTAATACAATGTTGCGATCAATATCGATCGCACCCTTTAGACATATCAATCACTGTAAATTGGTAAAAAAACAATTAATCTCAATAACTAATTTAATAATTCATTACTTTGACTTAATACAATGTTGCGATCAATATTCGATCGCACGCTTTAGACATATAAATCATGTAAATATGTAAACAACAATTTATCTTCAATACCATTCAATAATTCATTACTTTAACGTAATACAATGTTGCGATCAATTGTGGATCGCACCCTTTAGACATATCAATCACTGAAAATGTGTAAACAACAATTAATCTTCAATAACCAATTCAATAATTCATTACTTTGACTTAATACAATATTGCGATCAATATTTGATCGCACCTATTAGCCATATCAATCAATGTAAATGTGTAAACAACAATTAATCTTCAATACTAATTCAGTAATTCATTACTTCAACTTAATACAATGTTGATCAATTGTCGATCGCACCCTTTAGACATATGAATCACAGAAAATGTGTAAACAACAATTAATCTTCAATAACAAATTCAACTATTCATTACTTTAACTTAATACAATGTCGCGATCAATTATCGATCGCTTCATTTAGACATATCAATCACTGAAAATATATAAACAATAATTAATCTTCAATGACCAATTCAATAGTTCATTACTTTTACTAAATACAATGTTGCGATCAATATTCGATCGCACCCTTTAGACATATCAATCACTGTAAATTCGTAAAAAACATTTAATCTTCAATAACTAATTTAATAATTCATTACTTTGACTTAACACAATGTTGCGATCAATATTTGATCGCACGCTTTAGACATATAAATTACTGTAAATATGTAAACAACAATTTATCTTCAATACCCTATTCAATAATTCATTACTTTAACGTAATACAATGTTGCGATCAATTGTGGATCGCCCCTTTAGACATATCAATCACTGAAAATGTGTAAACAGCAATTAATCTTCAATAACCAATTCAATAATTCATTACTTTGACATAATACAATATTGCGATCAATATTCGATCGCACCTATTAGCCATATCAATCACTGTAAATTGTAAACAACAATTAATCTTCAATACTAATTCAATAATTCATTACTTCAACTTAATACAATGTTGCGATCAATTTCGATCGCACCCTTTAGACATATCAATCACTGAAAATGTGTAAACAACAATTAATCTTCAATAACCAAATTCAATAATTCATTACTTTAACTTAATACAATGTTGCGATCAATTATCGATCACACCCTTTAGACATTTCTAATCACTGAAAATGAGTAAACAATAATTAAACATCAATAACCAATTCAATAATTCATTACTTAGACATAATACAATGTGCGAACTATATTCGATCGCACACTTTAGAAATATCAATCACTGTAAATGTATAAACAACAATAATCTTCAATAACCAATTCAATAATACCTTACTTTGACTTAATCCAATATTGCCATCAATATTCGATCGCACCTTTTATAATATCAATCACTGTAAATGTGTAAACCACAATTAATCTTCAATAACCAATTTAATAATTCAATACTTTGACTTAATACAATGTACAGATAAATATTCGATCGCACCCTTTAGACATATCAATCACTGTAAATGTGTAAACAACAATTAATCTTCAATAACCAATTCAATAATTCATTACTTTAACTTAATACAATGTTGCGATCAATTGTCGATCGCACCCTTTAGACATATCAATCACTGAAAATGTGTAAACAACAATTAATCTTCAATAACCAATTCAATAATTCATTACTTTGACTTAATACAATGTTGCGATAAATATTCGATCGCATCTTTTAGACATATCAATCACTGTAGATGTGTAAATGAAAATTAATCTTCAATAACCATTTAAATAATTCATTTCTTTAACTTAATACAATATAGCTATCAATTGTCGATCGCACCCTTTAGACATATCAATCACTGAAAATGTGTAAACAACAATTAGTCTTCAATAACCAATTCAATAATTTATTACTTTGACTTAATACAATGTTGCGATCAATATTCGATCGCACCTATTAGCCATATCAATCAATGAAAATGTGTAAACAACAATAAATCTTCAATACCAATTCAGTAATTCATTACTTTAACTTAATAACATGTTGCTATCGATTGTCGATTGCACCCTTTAGACATATAAATCACAGAAAATGTGTAAACAACAATTAATCTTAAATCACAAATTCAACAATTCATTACTTTAACTTAATCCAATGTTGCGACCAATTATAGATCACACCCTTTAGACGTATCTATCACTGAAAATGAGTAAACAACAATAAATCTTCAATAACCAATTCAATAATTCATTACTTTGACATAATACAATATTGCGATCAATATTCGATCGCACCTATTAGCCATATCAATCAATGTAAATGTGTAAACAACAATTAATCTTCAATACTAATTCAGTAATTCATTACTTCAACTTAATACAATGTTGAGATCAATTGTCGATCGCACCCTTTAGACATATGAATCACAGAAAATGTGTAAACAACAATTAATCTTCAATAACAAATTCAGCTATTCATTACTTTAACTTAATACAATGTTGCGATCAATTATCGATCACACCCTTTAGACATTTCTATCACTGAAAATGAGTAAACAATAATTAAACATCAATAACCAATTCAATAATTCATTACTTAGACATAATACAACGCTGCGAACTATATTCGATCGCACACTTTAGAAATATCAATCACTGTAAATGTATAAACAACAATAAATCTTCAATAACCAATTCAATAATACCTTACTTTGACTTAATCCAATATTGCCATCAATATTCGATCGCACCTTTTATAAATATCAATCACTGTAAATGTGTAAACCACAATTAATCTTCAATAACCAATTTAATAATTCAATACTTTGACTTAATACAATGTACAGATAAATATTCGATCGCACCCTTTAGACATATCAATCACTGTAAATGTGTAAACAACAATTAATCTTCAATAACCAATTCAATAATTCATTACTTTAACTTAATACAATGTTGCGATCAATTGTCGATCGCACCCTTTAGACATATCAATCACTGAAAATGTGTAAACAACAATTAATCTTCAATAACCAATTCAATAATTCATTACTTTGACTTAATACAATGTTGCGATAAATATCGATCGCATCTTTTAGACATATCAATCACTGTAGATGTGTAAATGAAAATTAATCTTCAATAACCATTTAAATAATTCATTTCTTTAACTTAATACAATATAGCTATCAATTGTCGATCGCACCCTTTAGACATATCAATCACTGAAAATATGTAAACAACAATTAGTCTTCAATAACCAATTCAATAATTTATTACTTTGACTTAATACAATGTTGCGATCAATATTCGATCGCACCTATTAGCCATATCAATCAATGAAAAATGTGTAAACAACAATAAATCTTCAATACCAATTCAGTAATTCATTACTTTAACTTAATAACATGTTGCTATCGATTGTCGATTGCACCCTTTAGACATATAAATCACAGAAAATGTGTAAACAACAATTAATCTTAAATCACAAATTCAACAATTCATTACTTTAACTTAATCCAATGTTGCGACCAATTATAGATCACACCCTTTAGACGTATCTATCACTGAAAATGAGTAAACAACAATAAATCTTCTATAACCAATTCAATAATTCATAACTTTGACTTAATTCAATGTTGCGATCAATATTTGATCGAACCTTTTATACATATTAATCACTTGTGTAATCAACAATTTATCTTCAATCCCAATTCAATAATTCATTACTTTAAACTTAATACAATGTTGCGATCAATTATCGATCGTACCCTTTAGACATATCAATCACAGAAAATGTGTAAACAACAATTAATTTTCAATAACAAAATCAATTGTTCATTACTTTTACTTTATACAATGTTGCGATCAAAATTCGATCGCACCCTTTAGACATATTAATCACTGTAAATGGGTAAACAACAAATAATCTTCAATAACCAATTTAATAATTCATTACTTTGACTTAATACAATGTTGCGATCAATATTCGATCGCACGCTTTAGACATTACAATCACTGTAAATGGGTAAACAACAATTAATCTTCAACAATAAATTCAATAATTCATTACTTTGACTTAATAAAATGTTGCGATCAATATTTAATCGCACCCTTTAGACATATAAATTACTGTAAATATGTAAACAACAATTTATCTTCAATACCCTATTCAATAATTCATTACTTTAACTTAATACAATGTTGCCATCAATTGTCGATCGCACCCTTTAGTCATATCAATCACTGAAAATGTGTAAACAACAATAAATCTTCAATACCAATTCAATAATTGATTACTTTAACTTAATACAATGTTGAGATCAATTGTCGATCCCACCCTCTAGACATAAAAATCACTGAAAATTTGAAAATAAAAATTAAACATCAATATCCAATTCAATAATTCATTACTTTAACTTAATACAATGTCGCGATCAATTATCGATCGCTCCATTTAGACAGATCAATCACTGAAAATATGTAAACAACAATTAATCTTCAATGACCAATTCAATAGTTCATTACTTTTACTTAATACAATGTTGCGATCAATATTCGATCGCACCCTTTAGACATATCAATCACTGTAAATGTGTAAACAACAATTAATCTTCAGTAACCAATTTAATAATTCATTACTTTGACTTAATAAAATGTTGCGATCAATATTCGATTGCACCCTTTAGACATATAAATTCCTGTAAATATGTAAACAACAATTTATCTTCAATACCCTATTCAATAATTCATTACTTTAACTTAATACAATGTTGCGATCAATTATCGATCGCTCCATTTAGACATATCAATCACTGAAAATATGCAAACAACAATTAATCTTCAATGACCAATTAAATATTCACTACTTTAACTTAATAAAATATTATGATCAATTGTCGATCGCACTCTCTAGACATATCAATCACTGTAAATGTGTAAACAACAATTAATCTTCAATAACCAATATAATAATTCATTACTTTAACTTAATACAATGTTGCAATCAATTGTCGATCGCATCCTTTAGACATATCAATCACTGTAATTGTGTAAACAATAATTAATCTTCAATACCAATTCAGTAATTCATTACTTTAACTTAATACAATGTTGTGATCAATTGTCGATCGCACCCTTTAGACATATCTATCACTAAAAATTTGTAAACAATAATTAAACATCAATAATCAAATCAATAATTCATTTCTTTAACTTAATACAATGTTCCGATCAATTGTCGATCGCTCCTTTTAGACATATCAATCATCAAAAATATGTAAACAACAATTAATCTTCAACAACCAATTAAATAATCAATACTTTAACTTAAAAAAATATTGCGATCAATTGTCGATCGCACCTATTAGCTATATCAATCACTGTAAATGTGTTAACAACAATTAATCTTTAATAACCAATTCGATAATTCATTACTTTGACTTAATACAATGTTCTGATCAATATTTGATCGCACCCTTTATACATATCAATCACTATAAATGTGTAAACAATAAATAATCTACAATAACAAATTAAATAATTCATTACTTTAACTTAATACCATGTAGCGACCAATTGCCAATCGCACCCTTTAGACATATCAATCACTGAAAATATGTAAACAAAAATTAATTTTCAATAACCAATTCAATAGTTCATTACTTTTACTTAATACAATGTTGCGATCAAAATTCGATCGCACCCTTTAGACATATCAATCACTGTAAATGGGTAAACAACAATTAATCTTCAATAACCAATTTAATAATTCATTACTTTGACTTAATACAATGTTGCGATCAATATTCGATTGCACGGTTTAGATATTACAATCACTGTAAATGGGTAAACAACAATTAATCTTCAATAACCAATTTAATAATTCATTACTGTGACTAAATACAATGTTGCGATCAATATTCGATCGCACCCTCTAGACATAGCAATCACAGAAAATTTGTAAATCAAAATTAAACATCAATAACCAATTCAATAATTCATTACTTTAACTTAATACAATGTCGCGATCAATTATCGATCGCTCCATTAAGACATATCAATCACTAAAAATATGTAAACAACAATTAATCTTCAATGACCAATTCAATAGTTCATTACTTTTTAATAATACAATGTTGCGATCAAAATTCGATCGCACCCTTTAGACATATCAATCACTGTAAATGGGTAAACAACAAATAATCTTCAATAACCAATTTAATAATTCATTACTTTGACTTAATACAATGTTGCGATCAATATTCGATTGCACGGTTTAGATATTACAATCACTGTAAATGGGTAAACAACAATTAATCTTCAATAACCAATTTAATAATTCATTACTGTGACTAAATACAATGTTGCAACAAATATTCGATCGCACGCTTTTGACATTACAATCACTGTTAATGGGTAAACAACAATTAATCTTCAACAATAAATTCAATAATTCATTACTTTGACTTAATAAAATGTTGCAATCAATATTCGATCGCACCCTTTAGACATATAAATTACGATATATATGTAAACAACAATTTATCTTCAATACCATATTCAATAATTCATTACTTTAACGTAATACAATGTTGCGATCAATTGTCGATCGCACCCTCTAGACATATGAATCACTGAAAATGTGTAAACAACAATTAATCTTCAATACCAATTCAATAATTGATTACTTTAACTTAATACAATGTTGCGATCAATTGTCGATCACACCTTAGACATAGCAATTTTTGAAAATTTGTAAATAAAAATTAAACATCAATAACCTATTCAATAATTCATGACTTTAACTTAATACAATGTCACGATCAATTATCGATCGCTCCATTTAGACATCAATCACTGAAAATATGTAAACAATAATTATTCTTCAATGACCAATTCAATAGTTCAGTATTTTACTTAATACAATGTTGCGATAAATATTCGATCGCACCCTTTAGACATATCAATCACTGTAAATGGGTAAACAACAATAATCTTCAATAACCAATTTAATAATTCATTTACTTGACTTAATAAAATGTTGCGATCAATATTCGATCGTACGCTTTAGACATTACAATCACTGTAAATGGGTAAACAACAATTAATCTTCAACAATAAATTCAATAATTTATTACTTTGACTTAATAAAATGTTGCGATCAATATTCAATCGCACCCTTTAGACATATAAATTACAGTAAATATGTAAACAACAATTTATGTTCCATACCCTATTCAATAATTCATTACTTTAACGTAATACAATGTTGCGATCAATTGTCGATCGCACCCTTTAGACATATCATTCACTGAAAATGTGTAAACAACAATTAATCTTCAATACCAATTCAATAATTAATTAATTTAACTTAATACAATGTTGCGATAAATTGTCGATCGCACCGTTTAGACATATCAATCACTGTAAATGTGTAAACAACAATTAATCTTCAATAACCAATATAATAATTCATTACTTTAACTTAATACAATGTTGCAATCAATTGTCTATCGCACTCTTTAGACATATCAATCACTGTAAATGTGTAAACAACAATTAATCTTCAATACCAATTCAGTAATTCATTACTTTAACTTAATACAATGTTGCGATCAATTGTCGATCGTACCCTTTAGACATATCAATCACTAAAAATTGGTAAACAGTAATTAAACATCAATAAAATCAATAATTCATTTCTTTAACTTAATAAAATGTCCAGATCAATTGTCGATCGCTCCTTTTAGACATATCAATTTGTAAAAATATGTAAACAACAATTAATCTTCAACAACCAATTAAATAATCATTACCATAACATAAGACATATAAATCACTGAAAATGTGTAAACAACAATTAAACACTAATAACCAATTCAATAATTCATTACTTAACTTAATACAATGTTGCGATCGATTGTCGATCGCACCCTTTAGACATATCTATCACTGTAAATGTGTAAAAAACAATTAATCTTCAATAACTAATTAAATAATTCATTACTTTAACTTAATACAATGTTTACGATCAAATTCGGTCACACCCTTTAGAAATATCAATCACTCTAAATGTGTAAACAACAATAAATTTCAAAAACAAATTCAATAATTCATTACTTTCACTTAATACAATGTTGCAATCAATATTCAATCGCATCCTTTAGACATATCAATCACTGAAAATGTGTAAACAACAATTAAACACTAATAACCAATTCAATAAATGATTACTTTAAACTAAGTACAATGTTGCGATCAATTGTCGATGGCACCCTTTAGACATATCTATCACAGAAAATGTGTAAACAACAATTAATCTACAATACCAATTCAATAATCCATTACTTTAACTTAATACAATGTTGCGATCAATTGTCTATCGCATCCTTTAGACATATCAATCACTGAAAAAGTGTAAACAACAATAAATCTTCAATGACCAATTCAATAATTCATTACTTTGACTTTATACAATGTTGCGATCAATATTCGATTGCACCCTTTAGAAATATCAATCAATGAAAATGTGTAAACAACAATAAATCTTCAATAACCAATTCAATAATTCATTATTTTCACTTAATACAATGTTACGATCAATATTGATCACACCCTTTAGATATATCAATCACAGTAAATGTGTAAACAACAATTAAACATCAATAACAGATTCAATAATTCATTACTTTAACTTATTACAATGTTGCGATCAATTGTCGATCACACCTGTAGAAATCACTGAAAATGTGTAAACAATAATTAATCTTCAATAACCAATTCAATAATTCATTACTTTAACTTAATACAATGTTGCGATCAATATTCGATTGCATCCTTTAGACATATCAATCACCGTAAATCTATAAACAACAATTAATCTTCAATACCCAATTTAATTCATTTCTTTAACTTAATACAATGTCGCGATCAATTATCGATCGCTCCATTTAGACATATCAATCACTGAAAATATATAAACAACAATTAATCTTCAATGACCAATTCAATAGTTCATTACTTTTACTTACAATGTTGCGATCAATATTCGATCGCACCCTTTAGACATCAATAACTGTAAATGGGTTAACAACAATTAATCAAATAACCAATTTAATAATTCATTACTTTGACTTAATAAAATGTTGCGATCAAATATTGATCGCACCCTTTAGACATATAAATTACTGTAAATATGTAACAACAATTTATCTTCAATACCCTATTCAATAATTCATTACTTTAACTTAATAAAATATTATGATCAATTGTCGATCGCACTCTTTAGACATCAATCAGTGTAAATGTGTAAACAACAATTAATCTTCAATAACCAATATAATAAATCATTACTTTACCTTAATACAATGTTGCAATCAATTGTCGATCGCATCCTTTAGACATATCAATCACTGTAAATATGTAAACAACAATTAATCTTCAATACCAATTCAGTAATTCATTACTTTACCTTATTACAATGTTGCGATCAATTGTCGATCGCACCCTTTAGACATATCAATCAATAAAAATTTGTAAACAATAATTAAACATCAATAATCAAATCAATAAATCATTTCTTTAACTTAATACAATGTTCCAATCAATTGTCGATCGCTCCTTTTAGACCAATCAATTGTCGATCGCTCCTTTTAGACTTATCAATCACCAAAAATATGTAAACAACAATTAATCTTCAACAACCAATTAAATAATCATTACATTAACTTAAAAAAATATTGCGATCAATTGTCGATCGCACCTATTAGCTATATAAATCACTGTAAATGTGTAAACAACAATTAATCTTCAATAACCAATTCGATAATTCATTACTTGGACTTAATAAAATGTTCCGATCAATATTTGATCGCACCCTTTATACATCAATCACTATAAATGTCTAAACAACAATTAATCTACAATAACCAATTAAATAATTCATTACTTTAACTTAATACCATAGCGACCAATTGTCAATCGCACCCTTTAGACATATCAATCACTGAAAATATGTAAACAAAAATTAATTTTCAATAACCAATTCAGTAGTTCATTACTTTTACTTAATACAATGTTGCGATCAAAATTCGATCGCACTCTTTAGACATATCAATCACTATAAATGGGTAAACAACAATTAATCTTCAATAACCAATTTAATAATTCATTACTTTGACTTAATACAATATTGCGATCAATATTCGATCGCACGGTTTCTATATTACAATCACTGTAAATGGGTAAACAACAATTAATCTTCAATAACCAATTCAGTAGTTCATTACTTTGACTTAATACAATGTTGCGATCAATATTCGATCGCACGCTTTAGACATTACTATCACTGTAATTGGGTAAACAAGAATTAATCTTCAACAATAAATTCAATAATTCATTACTTTGACTTAATAAAATGTTGCGATCAATATTAGATCGCACACTTTAGACATATAAATAACTGAAAATATGTAAACAACAATTTATCTTCAATACCCTATTCAATAATTCAATACTTTCACGTAATACAATGTTGCGATCAATTGTCGATCGCACCCTTTAGTCATATCAATCACTGAAAATGTGTAAACAACAAGTAATCTTCAATACCAATTCAATAATTGATTACTTTAACTTAACAATGTTGCGATCAATTGTCGATCGCACACTCTAGACATAGCAATCACTGAAAATTTGTAATAAAAATTAAACATCAATAACCAATTCAATAATTCATTACTTTAACTTAATACAATGTCGCGATCAATTATCGATCGCTCCATTTAGACATATCAATCACTGAAATTATGTAAACAACAATTAATCTTCAATGACCAATTCAATAGTTTATTACTTTTACTTAATACAATGTTGCGATCAAAATTCGATCGCACCCTTTAGAAATATCAATCACTGTAAATGGTAAACAACAATTAATCTTCATTAACCAATTTAATAATTCATTACTTTGACTTAATACAATGTTGCGATGAATATTCGATCGCACGGTTTAGATATTACAATTACTGTAAATGGGTAAACAACAACTAATCTTCAATAACCAATTCAGTAGTTCATTACTTTGACTTAATACGATGTTGCGATCAATATTCGATTGCACGCTTTAGACATTACAATCACTGTAATTGGGTAAACAACAATTAATCTTCAACAATAAATTCAATAATTCATTACTTTGACTTAATAAAATGTTGCGATCAATATTAGATCGCACACTTTAGACATATAAATAACTGAAAAATATGTAAACAACAATTTATCTTCAATACCCTATTCAATAATTCATTACTTTCACGTAATACAATGTTGCGATCAATTGTCGATCGCACCCTTTAGTCATATTAATCACTGAAAATGTGTAAACAACAATTAATCTTCAATACCAATTCAATAATTGATTACTTTAACTTAATACAATGTTGCGATCAATTGTCAATCGCACACTCTAGACATAGCAATCATTGAAAATTTGTAAATAAAAATTAAACATCAATAACCAATTCGATAATTCATTACTTTAACTTAATACAATGTCGCGTTCAATTATCGATCGCTCCAGTTAGACATATCAATCACTGAAAATATGTAAACAACAATTAATCTTCAATGACCAATTTTAATAGTTCATTACTTTTACTTAATACAATGTTGCGATCAAAATTCGATCGCACCCTTTAGAAATATCAATCACTGTAAATGGGTAAACAACAATTAATCTTCATTAACCAATTTAATAATTCATTACTTTGACTACAATGTTGCGATCAATATTCGATCGCACGGTTTAGATATTACAATTACTGTAAATGGGTAAACAACAACTAATCTTCAATAACCAATTTAATAATTCATTACTTTGACTTAATAAAATGTTGCGATCAATATTCGATCGCACGCTTTAGACATTACAATCACTGTTAATGGGTAAACAACAATTAATCTTCAACAATAAATTCAATAATTCATTACTTTGACTTAATAAAATGTTGCAATCAATATTCGATCGCACCCTTTAGACATATAAATTACTGTAAATATGTAAACAACAATTTATCTTCAATACCATATTCAATAATTCATTACTTTAACGTAATACAATGTTGCGATCAATTGTCGATCGCACCCTCTAGACATATCAATCACTGAAAATGTGTAAACAACAATTAATCTTCAATACCAATTCAATAATTGATTACTTTAACTTAATATAATGTTGCGATCAATTGTCGATCGCACCCTCTAGACATAGCAATCACTAAAAATTTGTAAATAAAAATTAAACATCAATAACCAATTCAATAATTCATGACTTTAACTTAATACAATGTCGCGATCAATTATCGATAGCTCCATTTAGACATATCAATCACTGAAATATGTAAACAACAATTATTCTTCAATGACCAATTCAATAGTTCAGTACTTTTACTTAATACAATGTTGCGATAAATATTCGATCGCACCCTTTAGACATATCAATCACTGTAAATGGGTAAACAACAAATAATCTTCAATAACCAATTTAATAATTCATTACTTTGACTTAATACAATGTTGCGATCAATATTCGATCGCACGCTTTAGACATTACATTCACTGTAAATGGGTAAACAACAATTAATCTTCAACAATAAATTCAATAATTCATTACTTTGACTTATTAAAATGTTGCGATCAATATTCAATCGCACCCTTTAGACATATAAATTATAGTAAATATGTAAACAACAATTTATCTTCAATATCCTATTCAATAATTCATTACTTTAACGTAATACAATGTTGCGATCAATTGTCGATCGCACCCTTTAGACATATCAATCACTGTAAATGTGTAAACAACAATTAATCTTCAATAAAAAATATAATAATTCATTACTTTAATTTAATACAATGTTGCAATCAATTGTCGATCGCACTCTTTAGACATATCAATCACAGTAAATGTGTAAACAACAATTAATCTTCAATACCATTTCAGTAATTCATTACTTTAACTTAATACAATGTTGCGATCAATTGTCGATCGCACCCTTTAGACATATCAATCACTAAAAATTTGTAAACAATAATTAAACATCAATAATAAAATCAATAATTCATTTCCTTAACTTAATACAATGTTCTGATCAATTGTCGATCGCTCCTTTTAGACATATCAATCAGTAAAAATATGTAAACAACAATTAATCTTCAACAACCAATTAAATAATCATTACCATAACTTAAGACAAATCAATCACTGAAAATGTGTAAACAACAATTAAACACTAATAACCAATTCAATAAATAATTACATTAACTTAATACAATGTTGCGATCAATTGTCGATCGCACCCTTTAGACATATCTATTACTGTAAATGTGTCAAAAATAATTAATCTTCAATAACCAATTCAATAATTCATTACTTTAACTTAATACAATGTTACGATCAAAATTCGGTCACATCCTTTAGAAATATCAATCACTGTAAATGTGTAAACAACAATAAATTTTCAATAACAAATTCGATAATTCATTACTTTCACTTAATACAATGTTGCAATCAATATTCAATCGCATCCTTTAGACATATCAATCACTGAAAATGTGTAAACAACAATTAAACACTAATAACCAATTCAATAATAGATTACTTTAAATAAGTACAATGTTGCGATCAATTATCGATGGCACCGTTTAGACATATCTATCACAGAAAATGTGTAAACAACAATTAATCTTCAATTACCAATTCAATAATCCAGTACTTTAACTTAATACAATGTTGCGATCAATTGTCTATCGCATCCTTTAGACATATCAATCCCTGAAAAAGTGTAAACAACAATTAATCTTCAATATCCAATTCAATAATTCATTACTTTGACTTTATACAATGTTGCGACCAATATTAGATTGTACCCTTTAGACATATCAATCAATGAAAATGTGTAAACAACAATTAATCTTCAATAACCAATTCAATAGTTCATTATTTTCACTTAATACAACATTACGATCAATATTGATCACACCCTTTAGATATATCAATCACAGAAAATGTGTAAACAACAATTAAACATCAATAACAAATTCAATAATTCATTACTTTAACTTATTACAATGTTGCGATCAATTGTCGATCACACCTTGTAGAAATCACTGAAAATGTGTAAACAATAATTAATCTTCAATAACCAATTCAATAATTCATTACTTTAAATTAATACAATGTTGCGATCAATTTTCGATTGCATCCTTTAGACATATCAATCACTGTAAATCTGTAAACAACAATTAATCTTCAAAACCCAATTCAATAATTCATTACTTTAACTTAATACAATGTTGCGATCAATTGTCGATCGCACCCTTTAGACATATCAATCACTGTAAATCTGTAAACAATAATTAATCTTCAATAACTAATTCAATAAGTCATTACTTTGACTTAATACAATGTTGCGATCAATATTCGATCGCACTCTTTAGATATATCAATCACTTAATATGTGTAAACAACAATTAATCTTCAATAACCAATTCAATAATTCATTATTTTCACTTAATACAATGTTACGATCAATATTGATCACACCCTTTAGATATATAAATCACATAAAATGTGTAAAAAACAATTAAACATCAATAACAGATTCAATAATTCATTACTTTAACTTATTACAATGTTGCGATCAATTGTCGATCACACCCTTTAGACATATCAATCACTGAAAATGTGTAAACAATAATTAATCTTCAATAACCAATTCAATAATTCATTACTTTAACTTAATACAATGTTGCGATCAATATTCGATTGCATCCTTTATACATATCAATCACTTTAAATGTGTAAACAACAATTAATCTTCAATACCCAATTCTATAATTCATTACTTTAACTTAATACAATGTTGCGATCAATTGTCGATCGCACCCTTTAGATATATCAATCACTGTAAATCTGTAAACAATAATTAATCTTCAATAACTAATTCAATAAGTCATTACTTTGACTTAATACAAAGTTGCGATCAAGATTCGATCGCACTCTTTAGATATATCAATCACTTAAAATGTGTAAACAACAATTAATCTTCAATAACCAATTCAATAATTCATTGCTTTGACTTAATACAATGTTACGATCAATATTCAATCGCACCTTTTAGATATATCAATCACTAAAAATGTGTAAACAACAATTAAACACCAATAATAGATTCAATAATTCATTACTTGAACTTAATACAATGTTGCGATAAATTGTCGACCGCACCATTTAAACATATCAATCACTAAAAATCTGTAAACAAAAATTAATCTTCAATAACAAATTCAATAATTAATTACTTTAACTTAATACAATGTTGCGATCAATATTAGATCACAACCTTTAGACATATCAATCACTGTAAATGGGTAAACAACAATTAATCATCAATAACCATTTCTATAATTCACTACTTAGACTTCATACAATGTTGCGATCAATATTCTATCGCACCCTTTAGATATATCAAAAACATAAAATGTACAAACAAAAATTAATCTTCAATAACAAATTCAATAATTCATTACTTTGACTTAATACAATGTTGCGATCAATATTCGGTCGCACACTTTAGACATATCAATCACTGTAAATGTTTAAACAACAATTAAACATCAATAACCAATTCAATAATTCATTACTTTAACTTAATACAATGTTGCGATCAATTGTTGATCGCACCCTTTAGACATATTAATCACTGAAAATGTGTAAACAAAAATTAATCTTCAATAACCAATTCAATAATTCATTTCTTTGACTTAATACAATGTTGCGATCAATATTCGATCGCACCCTTTAGATATATCAATCAATGAAAATGTGTTAACAAAAATTAATCTTCAATAACCAATTCAATAATTTATTACTTTGACTAACTACAATGTTGCGATGAATATTCAATCGCACCTTTTAAACATATCAATCATAGTAAATCTGTAAACAACAAATAATCTTCAATAACTAATTCAATAATTCAAAACTTTGACTTAATACAATGTTGCGATCAATATTCGATCGCACCCTTTAGACATATCAATCACTTAAAATTTGTAAACAACAATAAATCTTCAATAACCAATTCAATAATTCATTACTTTGACTTAATACAATGTTGCGATCAATATTCAATCGCACCTTTTAGATATATTAATCACTGTAAATGTGTAAACAACAATTAATCTTCAATAACAAAGTCAATAATTCATTACTTTAACTTAATACAATGTTGCGATCAATATTCGATTGCACCCTTTAGACATATCAATCACTGTAAATCTGTAAACAACAATTAATCTTCAGTACCCAATTCAATAATTCATTACTTTAACTTAAGACAATGTTGCGATCAATTCTCGATCGCACCCTTTAGACATATCAATCACTATAAATCTGTTAACAATAATTAATCTTCAATAACTAATTCAATAAGTCATTACTTTGACTTGATACAATGTTGCGATCAATATTCGATCGCAATCTTTAGATATATCAATCACTTAAAATGTTTAAACAATAATTATTCTTCAATAACCAATTCAATAATTCATTACTTTGACTTATTACAATGTTACGATCAATATTCGATCGCACCCTTTAGATATATCAATCATTAAAAATGTGTAAACAACAATTAAACACCAATAACAGATTCATTAATTCATTACTTGAACTTAATACAATGTTGCGATAAATTGTCGACCGCACCCTTTTGACATATCAATCATTGAAAATCTGTAAACAAAAATTAATCTTCTATAACAAATTCAATAATTGATTACTTTCACTTAATACAATGTTGCGATCAATATTCGATCACAATCTTTAGACATGTCAATCACTGTAAATGTGTAAACAACAATTAATCATCAATAACCATTTCTATAATTCACTATCTTCACAAAATGTTGCGATCAATATTCGATAACACCCTTTAGACATATCAATCACTGTAAATGTGTAAACAATACTTAATCTTCAATAACCAATTCAATAATTCATTTCTTTGAATTAATACAATGTTGCGATCAATACTCGATTGGATCTTTTAGATATATCAATTACTGGAAATGTGTAAACAACAATTAATCTTCAATAACCAATTCAATAATTCATTACTTTGACTTCATACAATGTTGAGATCAATATTCTATCGCACCCTTTAGATATATCAAAAACTTAAAATGTGTAAACAAAAATTAATCTTCAATAACAAATTCAAAAATTCATTACTTTGACTTAATACAATGTTGCGATCAATATTCGGTCGCACAATTTAGACATATCAATCACTGAAAATGTTTAAATAACAATTAAACATCAATAACCAATTCAATAATTCATTACTTTAACTTAATACAATATTGCGATCTATTGTCGATCGCACCCTTTAGACATATTAATCACTGAAAATGTGTAAACAACAATTAATCTTCTATAACCAATTCAATAATTCATTTCTTTGACTTAATACAATGTTGCGATCAATATTTGATCGCACCCTTTAGATATATCAATCATTGAAAATGTGTTAACAACAATTAATCTTCCATAACAAATTCAATAATTTATTACTTTGACTTACTACAATGTTGCGATGAATAATCAATCGCACCTTTTAAACATATCAATAATAGTAAATTTGTAAACAACAAATAATCTTCAATAACTAATTCAATAATTCAAAACTTTGATTTAATACAATGTTGCAATCAATATTCGATCGCACCCTTTAGACATATCTATCACTTAAAATGTGTAAACAACAATTAATCTTCAATAACCAATTCTATAATTCATTACTTTGACTTAATACAATGTTCCGACCTATATTTAATCGCACCTTTTAGATATATTAATCACTGTAAATGTGTAAACAACAATTAATTTTCAATAACCAATTAAATAATTCATAACTTTGACTTAATACAATGTGGCGATCAGTAATCCATCACACCATTTAGACATATCAATCAATGAAAATGTGTAAATAGCAATTACTCTTCTGTAACAAATTCAATAATTCATTAATTGAACTTAATACAATGTTGCGATCAATTGTCGATCGCACCCTTTAAACATATCAATCACTAAAAAAGTGTAAACAACAATTAATCTTCAATAAAAAATTCAATAAATAATTACTTTAACTTAGTACAATGCTGCGATCAATATTCAATCCCAGCATTTAGACATATCAATCACTTAAAATGTGTAAACAAAACTTAATCTTCAATAACCAATTCAATAATTCATTACTTTGACTTAATACAATGTTGCGATCAATATTCGATCGCACCTTTTACACATATTAATCACTGTAAATGTGTAAACAACAATTAATCTTCAATGACCAAATCAATAATTCATTACTTTGACTTTATACATTGTTGCGATCAATATTCAATCGCACCTTTTAGACACATCAATCACTATAAATGTATAAACAACAATTAATCTTTAATAACCAATTCAATAATTAATTTCTTTACTTAATACAAAGGTGCGATCAATATTCAATCGCACCATTTAGACATATCAATCAATGAAAATGTGTAAATAGAAATTACTCTTCAATAACCAATTCAATAATTCATTGCTTTAACTTAATACAACGTTGCGATCAATTGTCGATCGCACCCTTTAGACATATCAATGACTAAAAAAGTGTAAACAACAATTAATCTTCAATAACTAATTCAAAATTAATTACTTTAATTTAGTAAAATGTTGCGATCAATATTCATCGCACCATTTAGACATATCAATCACTGAAAATGTGCAAACAATACTTAATCTTCAATAACCAATTCAATAATTCGTTACTTTGACTTAATACAATCTTGCGATCAATATTCGATCGCACCCCTTAGAAATTTCAATAACTAAAAATGTGTAAACAACAATTAATCTTCAATAAACAATTCAATAACTCATTTATTGGACTTAATACAATGTTGTGATCAATATTCGATCACACCCTTTAGATATATCAATCACTGAAAATGTGTAAACAACAATTAATATTCAATAACCAATTTAATAATTCATTACTTTGTTTTAATACAATGTTGCGATCAATATTCGATCGCATCCTTTAGAAATATCTATCACTTAAAATGTGTAAAAACAATTAATCTTCAATAACCAATTCAATAATTTATTACTTTGACTTAATACAATGTTGCGATCAATATTCAATCGCACCTTTTAGACATATCAATCAATGTAAATGTGTAGACAACAATTAATGTTCAATAACCAATTGAATAATTCAATACTTTGACTTAATACAATGTTGCGATCAATATTCGATCGCACCCTTTAAACATATCTATCACATAAAATGTGTAAACAACAATTAATCTTCAATAACAATTCAATAATTCATTACTTTAACTTAGTACAATGTTGCGATCAATTGTCGATGGCACCCTTAAGACATATCTATCATAGAAAATTTGTAAAACAATAATTGATCTTCAATTACCAATTCAATATTCCATTACTTTAACTTAATACAATGTTGCGATCAATTGTCGATCGCATCCTTTAGACATATCAATCACTGAAAATGTGTAAACAACAATTAATCTTCAATAACCAATTCAACAATTCATTAATTTGACTTAATACAATGTTGCGATCAATATTCGATTGCACCCTTTAGACATATCAATCACTATAAATGTGTAACAACAATTAATCTTCAATAACCGATTCAATAATTCATTACTTTCACTTAATACAATGTTGCGATCAATATTCGATCACACCCTTTAAACATATCAATCACTGTAAATGTGTAAACAACAATAAATTTTCAATAAGAAATTCCATAATTCATTACTTTGACTTATTACAATGTTGATATCAATATTCAATCGCACCCTTTAGACATATCAATCACTGAAAATGTGTAAACAACAAATAAACAATAATAACCAATTCAATAATTCATTACTTTAACTTAATACAATGTTGCGATCAATTGTTAATCGCACCATTTAGCCATATCTATCACTGTAAACGTGTAAAAAACAATTAATCTTTAATAACTAATTCAATAATTCATTACTTTAACATAACATAATGTTATGATCAAAATTAGTTCAAACCCTTTAGAAATATCAATCACTGTAAATGTGTAAACAATAATAAATTTTCCATAACAAATTCAATAATTCATTACTTTCACCTAATACAATGTTGCAATCAATATTCAATCGCACCCTTTAGACATATCAATCACTTAAAATGTGTAAACAACAATTTAACACTAATAACCAATTCAATAATTCATTAATTTTACTAAGTACAATGTTGCGATCAATAGTCGATGGCACCCTTTAGATATCTATCAGAGAAAATGTGTAAACAACAATTTATCTTCAATTACCAATTCAATAATCCATTACTTTAACTTAATTCAATGTTGCGATCAATTGTCGATCGCATCCTTTAGACATATCAATCACTGAAAAAGTGTAAACAGCAATTAATCTTCAATAACCAATTCAATAATTCATTACTTTGACTTTATACAGGGTTGCGATCAATATTCGATTGCACCCTTTAGACATATCAATCACTATAAATATGTAAATAACAATTAATCTTCAATACCAATTCAATAATTCATTACTTTAACTTAATACAATGTTGCGATCAATATTTGATCACAAAATTTAGAAACATCAATCACTTTAAATGTGTAAACAACAATTAATTTTCAATAACCAATTCAATAATTCATTACTTTGACTTAACACAATGTTGAGATCAATATTTAATTGCACCCACTAGCCATATCAATCACTGTAAATGTGTAAACAACAATTAATCTCAATAACAAATTCATTAATTCATTACTTGAACTTAATACAACGTTTCGATCAATATTCGATCACACCCTTTAGACATATCAATCACTGAAAATGTGTAAACAAAAATTAAACATCAATAATCAATTCAATAATTCATTACTCTAACTTAATACAATATTGCAATCAATTGTCAATCGCACCCTTTAGACATTTCAGTCACTGAAAATGTTTAAACAACAATTAATCTTCAGTAACCAATTCAATAATTTAATACATTGACTTAATACAATGTTGCGATCAATATTCGATCGCGTTCTTTAGACATATCAATCTTTGTAAACGTGTAAACAACAATTAATCTTCAGTACCCAATTCAATAACTCATTACTTAAACTTAGTACAATATTGCGTTGAATTGTCGATGGCACCCTTTAGACATATGAATCACAGAAAATGTGTAAACAACAATTAATCTTCAACTACCAATTCAATAATTCATTACTTTAACTTAATACAATGTTGCGATCAATTGTCGATCTCATCCTTTAGACATACCAATCACCCAAAAATGTGTAAACAACAATTAATCTTCAATAACCAATTCAACAATTCATTACTTTGACTTAATACAATGTTGCAATCAATATTCCATTGCACCCTTTAGACATATGAATCACTGTAAATGGTAAACAACAATTTATCTTCAATAACCAATTCAATAGTTCATTACTTTAACTTAATACAATGTTGCGATCAATATTCGATAGCACCCTTTAGACATATCAATCACTGTAAATGTGTAAACAACAATTAATTTTCAATAACCAATTCAATAATTCATTACTTTGACTTAATACAATGTGATTAATATTCAATCGCACCCTTTAGATATATCAATCAAGGAAAATGTTTAAACAACAATTAAACAATAACCAATTCCATAATTCATTACTTTAACTTAGTACAATGTTGCGATCAATTGTCGATTGCACCCTTTAGACATATCAATCACTATAAATGTGTAAAAAACAATTAATGTTCAATAATTCATTACTTTATCTTAATACAATGTTGGGATCTATTGTCGATTGCACTCTTTAGACATATCAATCAGTAAAAATGTGTTTACAACAATTAATCTTCAATAACCATTTCAAAAATTCATTAATTTAACTTAATACAATGTTGCGATCAATTGTCGATCGCACCCTTTAGACATATCAATCACTGTAAATGTGTAAACAACAATTAATCTTTAATAACCAATTCAATTATTCATTACTTTAACTTTATACAATGTTGCGATCAAAATTCGATCACACCCTTTAGACATATCAATCACTGAAAATGTGTAAACCAAAATTAAATATCAATAACCAATTCAATAATTCATTACTTTAACTTAATACAATGTTGCGATAAACTGTCAATAGCACCCTTTAGACATATCAGTCACTGAAAATGTGTAAATAATAGTTAAACTTCAATAACTAATTCAATAATTCATTAAATTGACTTATTACAATGTTGCGATCAATATTCGATCGCACCCTTTAGAAATATCAATCACTGCAAATGTGTAAGCAACTATTAATCTTCAATACCCAATTCAATAATTCATTACTTTGACTTAATACAATGTTGCGATTAATATTCGATCCCAGCCTTTAGACATATTAATCACTGAGAATGTGTAAACAACAATTTATCTTCAATAACCAATTAAATAATTCATTACCTTGACTTAATACAATGGTGTGATCAATTGTCGATCGTACATTTTAGACATATAAATCACTAAAAATGTAAACAACAATTAATCTTCAATAAAAAATTTAATAATTCATTACTTTCACTTAATACAATGTTGCGATCAATTGTCGATCGCACCCTTTAGATATATCAATCACTGAAAACGTGTAAAGCACAATTTAACATCAATAACCAATTCAATAATTCATTACTTTAACTTACTACAATGTTGCAATCAATTGTCGAACGCACTCTTTAGACAAATCAATCACTGCAAATATGTAAACAACAATTAAACATCAATAACCAATTCAATAATTTATTACTTTAACTTAATACAATGTTGCGATCAGTTGTCGATCGCACCCTTTAGACATATCAATCACCCAAAATGTGTAAAGGCAATTAATCTTCAATAATCAATTCAATAATTCATTACTTTATTTTAATACAATGTTGTGATCTATACTCGATCGCACCATTTAGACATATCAATCACTCTAAATGTGTAAACAACAAGTAAACTTCAATACCCAATTCAATAACTCATTACATTAACTTAATACAAAGTTGCGATCAATTGTCGATCGCACCCTTTAGACATATCAATCACTCAAAATGTGATAACAACAATTTATCTTTAATAACCAATTCAAAAATTCTTTATTTGGACTTAATACAATGTTGCGATCAATATTCGATCGCACCCTTTAGACATATAAATCAATGTAAATTGGTAAACAACAATTACTCTTCAATAACCAATTCAATAATTCATTACTTTAACTTAATACAATTTTGCGATCAATATTCTATCGCACCCTTTAGACATATTAATCACTGTAAATATGTAAACAAGAATTAATGTTCAAAACCCAATAAAATAATTCATTACTTTTACGTAATCCAATGTTGTGATCAATATTCGATCACTCCCTTTAGACATATAAATCACTGTAAATCGGTAAACAACAATTAATCTTCAATAACCAAATCAATAATTAATTACTTTGACTTAATACAATATTGTGATCAATATTCGATCACACCCTTTAGACATGTCAATCACTGTAAATGGGTAAACAACGATTAATCTTCAATAACAAATTCAATAATTCATTAATTTGACTTAATACAAAGTTGCGATCAATATTTGATCGCACCCTTTGGACATTTCAATCATTTAAATTTGTAAACAATAATTAATCTTCAATAACTAATTCAGTAATTCATTACTTTCACTTAATACAATGTTGCGATCAGTTGTCGATCTCACCCTTTAGACATATCCATCACTGAAAATGTGTAAATAACAATTAAACATCAATAACAAATTCAATAATTCATAACTTTAACTTAATACAATGTTGCGATCAATTGTTGATTGCACCCTTTAGACATATCAATCACAGAAAATGTGTAAACAACAATTAATCTTTAATAACTAATTAAATAATTCATTACTTTAACTTAATACAATGTTGCAATCAATTGTCGATCGCACCCATTAGACATATCAATCATTGAAAATGTGATAACAACAATTAAACATCAATAACCAATTCTATAATTCATTACTTTAACTTAATACAATGTTGCGATCAATTTTCGATCGCACCCTTAGACATATCAATCCTTCCAAATATGGTAACAACAATTTATCTTCAATAACAAATTCAATAATTCATAACTTTGACTGAATACAATGTTGCGATCAATATTTGATCACACGCTTTAGACATATCAATCACTGTAAATGGGTAAACAACAATTAATCTTCACTAATCAATTCAATAATTTATTACTTTGACTTAATACAATGTTGCGATCAATATTCGATCGCACCCTTTAGACTTTTCAATCACTGTAAATGGGTAAAAAACGATAAATCTATAAAAAAACAAATTCAATAATTCATTACTTTGATATAATACAAAGTTGCGATCAATATTCGATCGCACCCTTTAGACATATCAATCACTGTAAATGTGTAAACAACAATTAATCTTCAATACCCGATTCAATAAATCATAACTTAAACTTATACAATTTTGCGATTAATTGTCGATCGAATCCTTTAGACATATCTATCACTGAAAAATGTGTAAACAACAATTTATCTTCAATATCTTATTCCATAATTCATCACTTTAACTTAATACAATGTTAAGATCAATTGTCGATCGCACCCTTTAGACATATCAATCACTGAAAATGTTTAAATAATAATTAATCTTCAATAACCAATTCAATACCTCATTACTTTAACTTAATACAATGTTGCGATACATATTCTGTCGCGCCCTTTAGACATATCAATCACTATAAATGTGTAAAGAACAATTAATCTTCAATACCCAATTCAATAATTCATTACTTTAACTTAATACAATGTTGCGAACAATTGTCTATCGCACCCTTTAGACATATAATTCACTTAAAATAAGTAAACAACAATTAATCTTCAATGACCGAATCAATAATTCATTATTTTAACTTAATACAATGGTGCGATCAGTAGTCGGTCGCACCCTTTAGACATATCACTCACTATAAATGGGTAAACAATAATTAATCTTCAATTACCAATTCAATAATTCATTACTTTGACTTAATACAATGTTGCGATCAATATTTGATCGCACCCTTTAGAGATATCAATCACTGTAAATGGGTAAACAAAGATTAATATTCAATAACAAATTCAATAATTCATTACTTTGACTTAATACAATGTTGCGATCAATATTCGATCGCACCCTTTAGACATATCAATCACTGTAAATGTGTAAACAATAATTAATCTTCAATAACCAATTCAATAATTCATTACTTTAACTTAATACAATGTTGCGATCAATTGTCGATCGCACCTATTAGACATATCAATCACTGGAAATATGTAAACAACAATTAAACATCAATAACCCATTCAATTATTTATTACTTTAACTTAATACAATGTTGCGATCAATTGTCGATCGCACCCTTTAGACATATCAATCACCAAAAATGTATAAACACAATTAATCTTCAAAAATCAATTCAATAATTTATTACTTTATTTTAATACAATATTGTGATCTATACTTGATCGCAACATTTAGACATATCAATCACTCTAAATGTGTAAACAACAAGTAAACTTCAATACCAAATTCAATAACTCATTACATTAACTTAATACAATGTAGCGATCAATTGTCGATCGCACCCTTTAGACATATCAATCACTGAAAATGTGATAACAACAATTTATCTTTAATAACAAATTCAAAAATTCTTTACTTTGACTTAATACAATGTTTCGATCAATATTCGATCGCACCCTTTAGACATATAAATCAATGTAAATTGGTAAACAACAATTACTCTTCAGTAACCAATTCAATAATTCATTACTTTTACTTAATACAATATTGTGATCAATATTCGATCACACCCTTTAAACATATCAATCACTCTAAATGGGTAAACAACGATTAATCTTCAATAACAAATTCAATAATTCATTAATTTGACTTAATACAAAGTTGCGATCAATATTCGATCGCACCCTTTGGACATATCAATTACTGAAAATTTGTAAACTATAATTTATCTTCAATAACCAATTCAGTAATTCATTACTTTAACTTAATACAATGTTGCGATCAGTTTTCGATCGCACCCTTTAAACATATCCATCACTGAAAATGTGTAAATAACAATTAAACATCAATAACAAATTCAATAATTCAAAACTTTAACTTAATACAATGTTGCGATCAATTGTTGATTGCACCCTTTAGACATATCAATCACAGAAAATGTGTAAACAACAATTAATCTTCAATAACTAATTAAATAATTCATTATTTTAACTTAATACAATGTTGCAATCAATTGTCGATCGCACCCATTAGACATATCAATCACTGAAAATGTGAAAACAACAATTAAACATCAATAACCAATTCTATAATTCATTACTTTAACTTAATACAATGTTGCGATCAATTTTGAATCGCACCCTTAGACATATCAATCACTCCAAATATGGTAACAACAATTTATCTTCAATAACAAATTCAATAATTCATTAGTTTGACTGAATAAAATGTTGCGATCAATATTTGATCACACGCTTTAGACATATCAATCACTGTAAATGGGTAAACAACAATTAATCTTCACTAATCAATTCAGTAATTTATTACTTTGGCTTAATGCAATGTTGCGATCAATATTCGATCGCACCCTTTAGACATATCAATCACTGTAAATGTGTAAACAACAATTAATCTTCAATACCCGATTCAATAAATCATTATTTTAACTTATACAATTTTGCGATTAATTGTCGATCGCATCCTTTAGACATATCATTCACTGAAAAATGTTTAAACAACAATTTATCTTCAATATCTAATTCCATAATTCATCACTTTAACTTAATACAATGTTGTGATCAATTATTGATCGCACCCTTTAGACATATCCATCACTGAAAATGTGTAAACAACAATTAATCTTCAATAACAAATTAAATAATTCATTACTTGGACTTAATAAAATATTGCAATTAATTGTCGATCGCACCCTTTCGACATATCAATCACTGTAAATGTTTAAACAACAATTAATATTCAATACCCAATTCAATAATTCATTACATTAACTTAATACAATAATGCGATCAATTGTGGATCGCACCCTTTGACATATCAATCACTGAAAATGTGTAAACAACAATAAATCTTCAATACCAATTCAATAATTCATTACTTTTACTTAATACAATATTGCGATCAAATGTCAATCGCACCCTTTAGTCATATAAATCACTTAAAATTTGTAAACAACAATTAAACATCAATAAACAATTCAATAATTCATAAATTTAACTTAATACAATGTTGCGATCAATTGTCGATCGCTCCCTTTAGACATATGAATAACTGAAAATGTGTAAACAACAATTAGTCTTAAATAACGAATTAAATATTCATTAATTTAACTTAATAAAATGTTGCGATCAATTGTCTATCGCACCCTTTAGACATATCAATCACTGTAAATGTGTTAACAACAATTACTCTTCAATACCCAATTCAATAATTCATTACTTTAACCAAATACAATAATACGATCAATTGTCGATCGCACCCTTTAGACATATCAATCACTGTAAATGTAAAATTAACAACTAATCGTCAACACCCAATTAAATACTTCATTACTTTAACTTATCACAATGTTGCGATCAATTGTCAATCGCACCCTTTTATCAATCACTGAAAATGTATAAACAAAAATTAATCATCAATAACCAATTCAATAATTCATCACTTTAACTTAATACAATGTTGCAATAAATATTCGATCGCACCCTTTAGACATATCAATAACTGTAAATGTATGAACAACAATTAAACTTTAATAACCAATTCAATAACACATTACTTTAACTTAATACAATGTTGCGATCAATTGTCGATCGCACCCTTTAGAAATATCAATCACTCAAAATGTGTAAACAGCAATTAATCTTCAATAACCTGATCACTAATTCATTACTTTGACTAAATACAATGTTACAATCAATATTCGATCGCACCCTTTAGACATATCAATCACTGAAAATGTGTAAACAACAATTAATATTCAATAACAAAATAAATAATTCATTACTTGGACTTAATAAAATATTGCAATCAATTGTCGATCGCACCCTTTAGACATACCAATCACTGTAAATGTGTATACAAAAATTAATCTTAAATACCCAATTCAATAATTCATTACTTTAACTTTATACAATAATGCGATCAATTGTGGATCGCACCCTTTAGACATATCAGTCACTGTAAATGTTTAAACAACAATTAATCTTCAATACCCAATTCAATAATTCATTACTTTTACGTAATACATTGTTATGATCAATATTCGATCGCACCCTTTAGACATATTAATCACTGTTAATGGGTTAACAACAATTAATCTTCAATACACAATTCAATAATTCATTACTTTGAATTGATACGATGTTGTGATCAAATGTCGATCGCACCCTTTAGACTTATCAATCACTAAAAATGTATAAACAACAATTAATCTTCAATAACCAATTCAATAACTCATTATTTTGACTTAATACAATGTTGCGATCAAATGTCGATCGCACTCTTTATACAAATCAATCACTGAAAATTTGTAAACAACAATTAAACATCAATAAACAATTCAATAATTCATAATTTAACTTAATACAATGTTGCGATCAATTGATCATCGCTCCCTTTAGACATATCAATCTCTGAAAATGTGTAAACAACAATTAATCTTCAATAACAAAATAAATAATTCATTACTTGCACTTAATAAAATATTGCAATCAATTGTCGATCGCACCCTTTAGACATACCAATCACTGTAAATGTGTAAACAAAAATCAATCTTAAATACCCAATTCAATAATTCATTACTTTAACTTAATACAATAATGCGATCAATTGTGGATCGCACCCTTTAGACATATCAGTCACTGTAAATGTGTAAACACCAATTAATCTTCAATACCCAATTCAATAATTCATTACTTTTACGTAATACATTGTTATGATCAATATTTGATCGCACCCTTTAGACATATTAATCACTGTAAATGGGTAAACAACAATTAATCTTCAATACACAATTCAATAATTCATTACTTTGAATTGATACGATGTTGTGATCAAATGTCGATCGCACCCTTTAGACTTATCAATCACTAAAAATGTATAAACAACAATTAATCTTCAATAACCAATTCAATAACTCATTACTTTGACTTAATACAATGTTGCGATCAAATGTCGATCGCACTCATTATACAAATCAATCACTTAAAATTTGTAAACAACAATTAAACATCAATAAACAATTCAATAATTCATAAATTTAACTTAATACAATGTTGTGATCAATTGTTCATCGCTCCCTTTAGACATATAAATCTCTGAAAATGGGTAAACAACAATTAATCTTCAATAACGAATTAAATATTCATTAATTTAATTTAATGAAATGTTGCGATCAATTGTCGATCGCACCCTTTAGACATATCAATCACTGTAAATGTAAAAACAACAACTAATCGTCAACACCCAATTAAATAATTCATTAGTTTAACTTATCACAATGTTGCGATCAATTGTCAATCGCACCCTTTAGACATATCGATCACTGAAAATGTGTAAACAAAAATTAATCATCAATAACAAATTCAATAATTCATTACTTTAACTTAATACAATGTTGCGATAAATATTCGATCGCACCCTTTAGACATATCAATCACTGTAAATGTAAGAACAACAATTAAAATTCAATAACCAATTCAATAACACATTACTTTAACTTAATACAATGCTGCGATCAATTGTCGATCGCACCCTTTAGACATATCAATCACTTAAAATGTGTAAACAGCAATTAATCTTCAATAACCTGTTCACTAGACATATCAATCACTGTAAATGTGTAAACAACAATTTAACTTCAATACCCAATGCAATAATTCATTACTTTAACTTAATACAATGTTTCGATCAATTTTCGATCGCACCCTTTAGACATATCAATCACTGTAAATGTATAAACAACAATTAATCTTCAATAACCAGTTTAATAATTTATTACTTTGACTTAATACAATATTCCGATAAATATTCGATCGCACTCTTTAGACATATCAATCACTGTAAATGTGTAAACAACAATTAATTTTCAATAACCAACTAGATAATTCATTACTTTAACTTAATACCTTGTAGCGATCAATTGTCAATCGCACCCTTTAGACATATTAGTCACTTAAAATGTGTAAACAACAATTAATCTTCAATAACCAATTCAATAGTTCATTACTTTTATTTGATATAATGTTGCGATCAATATTCGATCGCACCCTTTAAACATATTAATCACTGTAAATGTGCAAACAACAATTAATCTTCAATAGCCAATTAAATATTCATTACTTTAACTTAATAAATTGTTGCGATCGATTGTCGATCGCACCCTTTAGATATATCAATCACTGTTAATGTGTAAACAATTATTAATCTTCAATGCCCAATTCAAAACTTCACTACTTTAACTAGATACAATAATGCAATCAATTATCGATCGCACCCTTTAGACATATCAATCACTGTAAATGTGTACACAACAAATAATCGTCAACACCAAATTCAATAATTCATTACTTTAACTTAATACAATGTTATTCAATAGTTCATTACCTTAAATTAATACAAGGTTGCGATCAATTGTCGATCGCACCCTTTAACATATCAATCACTGAAAATGTGTAAACAACAATTAATCTTCTATAACCAATTCAATAATTCATTACTTTAACTTAATACAATGTTGCGATAAATATTCGATCGCACCCTTTAGACATATCAATCACAGTTAATGTGTGAACAGCAATTAAACTTCAATAACAAATTCAAAATTCATTACCTTGACTTAATAAAATGTTGCGATAAATATTCGATCGCACCCTTTATACATATCAATCACTGTTAATGTTGCGATCAATTGTCAATCGCACCCTTTAGACATATCCATCACTGTAAATGGGTAAGCAACAATTAATCTTCAATAACCAATTCAATAATTCATTACATTGACTAAATACAATGTTGCGATCAATATTCGATCGCACGCTTTAGACATATCAATAACTGGAAATGGGTAAACAACAATTAATCTTCAATAACCAATTCAATAATTCATTACTTTGACTAAATACAATGTTGCGATCTATATTCGATCCCACGCTTTAGACATATCAATCACTGGAAATGGGTAAACAACAATTAATCTTCAATAACCAATTTAATAATTCATTACTTTGACTTAATACAATGTTGCGATCAATTTTCGATCGCACCCTTTACACATATCATTCACCTAAAATGTGTAAACAACAATTAAACATCAATAAGCAATTCAATAATTCATTACTTTAACTTAATACAATGTTGGGATTAATTCGCACCCTTTAGAAATATCAATCACTGAAAATGTGTAAACAACAATTAATATTCAATAACCAAGTCAATAATTCATTACTTTGACGTAATACAATATTGCGATAAATATTTGGTTGCACCCTTTAGAAATATCTCTGTAAATGTGTAAACAACCATTAATCTTCAATATCCAATTCAATAATTCATCACTTTAACTTAATACAATGCTGCGATCAATTGTCGATCCCACCCTTTAGAAATATCAATCACTGAAAATGTGTAAAAAACATTTAATCTTCAATAACCAATTCAGTAATTCATTACTTTGATTTAATACAATGTTGCAATCAATATTTTGTCGCACCCTTTAGACATATCGATCACTGTAATTGTGTAAACAACAATTAATTTTCAATACCCAATTCAATAATTGATTACTTTAACTTAATTCAATGTCGCGATCAATTGTCGATCGCACCCTTTAGACATATCATTCATTGAAAATTTGTAAATAACAATTAAACATCAATAACCATTTCAATAATTCATTACATTAACTTAATACAATTATGCGATCAATTTTCAATCGCACCCTTTAGACATATCAATCACTGAAAATGTGTAAACAACAATTAATCTTCAATAACCAATTCAATAATTCATTACTTTGACTTAATACAATGTTGGGATAAATATTCTATCGTACCACTAGAATATCAATCACTATAAATGTGTAAACAACAATTAATCTTCAATACCCAATTCAATAATTAATTACTTTAACTTAATACAGTGTTGCGATCAATTGTCGATCGCACTCTTTAGACATATCAATCACTGTAAATGTGTAAACAACAATTAATCTTTAATACCATATTCAATAATTCATTACTTTAACATAGTACAATATTGCGATCAATTGTCCATCGCACCCTTAAGACATATCAATCACTGAAAATGTATAAACAACAATTAATATACAATAACCAATTTAATTATTCATTTCTATGACTTAATACAATATTGCGATCAATTGTCGATCTTACCCTTTAGACATATCAATCAATGAAAATGTGTAAACAACAATTAAACATCAATATCCAATTCAATAATTCATCACTTTCACATAATACAATGTTGCGATCAATTTTTGATCGCACCCTTTAGACATATCAATCACTTAAAATGTGTAAAAAACATTTAATCGTCAATAACAAATTCAATAATTCGTTACTTTAACTTAATACAATGTTGCGATCAATATTTGGTCGCACTCTTTAGACATATCGATCACTGTAAATGTGTAAACAATAATTAATCTTCAATACCCAATTCAATAATTGGTTACTTTAACTTATTACAATGTTGCGATCAATTTTCGATCGCACTCTTTAGACATATCATTCACTGAAAATGTGTAAACAACAATTAAATATCAATAAACAATTCAATAATTCATACTTTAACTTAATACAATTTGCGATCAATGTCGCACCCTTTAGAAAAATCAATCACTGAAAAATGTGTAACAACAATTAAATCTTAATAACCAATTCAATAATTCATTACTTTGACGTAATACAATGTTGCGATAAATATTTGGTCGCACCCTTTAGACATATCAATCACTGTAAATGTGTAAACAACAATTAATCTTTAGTACCCAATTCAATAATTCATAACTTTAACTTAATACAACGTTGCGATCAATTGTCGATCGCACCTTTTAGAAGTATTAATCACTGAAAATGTGTAAAAAATATTAATCTTCAACAACCAATTCAATAATTCATTACTTTGATTTAATTCAATGTTGGGATCAATATTTGGTCGCACCCTTTAGAGATATCGATCACTGTAAATGTGTAAACAATAATTAATCTTTAATACCCTATTAAATAATTGAGTACTTTAACTTAATACAATGTCGCGATCAATTGTCGATCGCACCTTTTAGACATATCATTCACTGAAAATGTGTAAACAACAATTAAACAGTAATAACCAATTCAATAATTAATTACTTTCACTTAATACAATTATGCGATCAATTGTCGATCGCACCCTTTAGACATATCAATCACTGAAAATGTGTAAACAACAATTAATCTTCTATAACCAATTCAATAATTCATTACTTTGACTTAATACAATATTATGTTCAATTGTCGACCACACCCTTTAAACATATCAATTACAAAAAATGTGTAAACAACAATTAATCGTCAATAACAAATTCAATAATTCAGTACTTTGACTTAATACAATGTTACGATCAATATTCGGTCGCACCCTTTAGACATATCAATCACTGTAAATATGCAAACAACAATTAATCTTCAATACCCCATTCAATAATTCATCACTTTAACTTAATACAATGTTGCGATCAATTGTCGATCGCACTCTTTAGACATATCAATCAAACAAAAAGTGTAAAAAACATTTAATCTTCAATAACCAATTCAATAATTCATTACTTTGACTTAATAAAATGTTGCGATAAATATTTGGTCACACCCTTATACATATCAATCACTAAAAATGTGTAAAAAAAACAATTAATCTTCAATACCCAATTCAATAATTCATTACTTTAACTAAATACAATGTTGTGATTAATTGTCGACCGCACCCTTTAGACATATAAAATACTGAAAATGTGTAAACAACAATTAATCTTCAATAACAAATTCAATAATTCATTGCTTTGACTTAATATAATGTTGCGATCAATATTCTATCGTACCCTTTAGACAATACAATCACTATAAATGTGTAAACAACAATTAATCTTCAATACCCAATTCAATAATTCAATACTTTAACTTTATACAGTGTTGCGATCAATTGTCGATCGCACCCTTTAGACTTATCATCACTGTAAATGTGTAAACAACAATCAATCTTCAATAACCAATTAAATAATTTATTACTTTAACTTTATACAATGTTGCGATCTATATTCGATCGCACCCCTTAGTCATATCAATCACTACAAATGTGTAAACAACAATTAATCTTCAATACCCAATTCAATAGTTCATTACTTTAACTTAATACAATGTTGTGGTCAATCTTCGATCGCACCCTTTATACATATCAATCACTGAAAATGTATAAACAACAATTAAACATCAATAACTTATTCAATAATTCATCACTTTAACTTAATACAGTGTTGCGATCAAGTGTCGAGTGCATCCTTTAGAAATATCAATCACTGAAAATGTGTACATAACAATTAATCTTCAGTAACCAATTCATTAATTCATTACATTAACTTAATACAATGTTGCGATCAATTGTCGATCGCATTCTTTAGACATACCAATCACTGAAAATATGTAAACAACAATAATCTTGAATAACCAATTCAATAATTTATTACTTTAACTTATTACAATGTTGCGATAAATATTCGATTGCACCCTTTAGACACATCAATCATAGAAAATGTGTAAACAACAATTAATCTTGAATAACCAATTCAATAATTCATTACTTTAACTTAATACAATATTGCGATAAATAATCGATTGCACCCTTTAGAGACATCAATCACAGAAAATGTGTAAACAACAATTAATCTTAAATAATGAATTCAATAATTCATTACTTTGAATTTATACAATGATGCAATCAATATTCGATCGCACCCTTTAGACATATCAATCATTGTAAATGTGTAAATAACAATTAATCTTCAATAACCAATTCAATAATTCATTTATTTGACTGAATACAATGTTCAGTCAATATTCGATCGCACCCTTTAGATATATCAATAACTGAAAATGTGTAAACAACAATTAATCTTCAATAACTAATTCAATATTTCATTACTTTGCCAAATACAATGTTGCAATCAATTGTTGATCGCATTCTTTAGATATATCAATCACTCAAAAATGTGTAAACAATAATTAATCTTGAAAAACCAATTCAATAATTCATTACTTCAACATTATACAATGTTGCGATCAATATTTGATCGCACCCTTTAGACAAATCAATCACTGAAAAATGTGTAAACAATAATTAAACATCAATAACCAATTCAATAATTCATTACATTGACTTAATACAATGTGGCGATCAGTATTCGATCACATCCTTTAGACATACCAATCACTTAAAATGTGTAAACAACAATTAAACATCAATAACAATTCAATAATTCATTACCATAACTTATTACAATGTTGCGATCACATGTCAATCGCACCCTTCAGACATACCAACCATGAAAATGTGTAAACAACAATTAATCATCAATAACTAATTTAATTCAATACTTTGACTTAATACAATTCTGCGATCAATATTCAATCGCACCCTTTAGACATATAAATCACTTTAAAAGTTTAAACAACAATTAATCTTCAATAACCAATTCAATAATTCATTTCTTTGACTTAATACAATGTTGCGATCAATATTCGATCGCACTCTTTAGATATATCAATCACTTAAAATGTGTAAACAACAATTAATCTTCAATAACCAATCTAATAATTCATTATTTCAACTTAATATAATGTTGCGATCAATATTTGATCGCACCCTTTAGACATAGTAATCATTTAAAATGTGTAAACAACAATTAAACATCAATAACTAATTCAAAAATTCGTTACTTTAACTTAATACAATGCTTGCAATCAATTTTCGATCGCACCTTTTAGACATATCAATCACTAAAAAAAGTGTAAACAACAACTAATCTTCAATAACCAATTCAATAATTCATTACTTTAAATAAGTACAATGATGCGATCAATATTCAATCGCACCATTTAGATATATCAATTAATGAAAATGTGTAAATAGAAATTACTCTTCAATAGCCAAATCAATAATTCATTACTTTCACTTAATACAATATTTCGATCAATATTCGATCGCACTCTTTAGATATATCAATCACTGTAAATGCGTAAACATTAATTAGTCTTCAATACACAATTCAATAATTCATTACTTTAACTTAATACAATATTGCGATCAATAGTCGATCGCACCCTTTAAAGATATCAATCACTGAAAATGTGTAAACATCTTCCATAACCAATTTAATAATTCACTACTTTGACTTAATACAATGTTGCGATCAATATTCGATTGCACCTTTAGATATATTAATCACTTTAAATGTGTAAACAACAATTAATCTTCAAAAACCAATTCAATAATTCATTACTTTGACTTAATACAATGATGCGATCAAAATTCAATTGCACCCTTTGGACATATCAACCATTGTAAATGTGTAAACATCAATTAATCTTCAATAACCAATTCAATAATTCATTTCTTTGTCTTAATACAATGTTTCGATCAATATTCGATCGCACTTTTTAGATATATCAATCACTTAAAATGTGTAAACAAAAATTTATCTTCAATAACCAATTCAATAATTCATTACTTTGAATTAATACAATGTTGCGATAAAATTTTATCGCACCCTTTAGACATATCAATCAATGAAAATGTGTAAACAACTATTAATCTTCAATAACCAATTCAATAATTCATTATTTTCACTTAATACAATGTTACGATCAATATTGATTGCACCCTTTAGATATATCAATTTTAGAAAATGTGTAAACAACAATTAAACATCAATAACAGATTCAATAATTCATTACTTTAACTTATTACAATGTTGCAATCACTTGTCGATCAAACTCTTTAGGCATATCAATCACTGAAAATGTGTAAACAATAATTAATCTTCAATAACCAATTCAATAATTCATTACTTTGACTTAATACAATGTTGCGATCAATATTCGATTGCACCCTTTAGACATATCAATCACTGTAAATCTGTAAACAACAATTAATCTTCAATACCTAATTCAATAATTCATTACTTTAACTTAATACAATGTTGCGATCAAATGTCGATCGCACCTTTAGACATATGAATCACTGTAAATCTGTAAACAATAATTACAATTAATCTTCAATACCCAATTCAATAATTATTACTTTAACTTAATACAATATTGCGATCAAATGTCGATCGCACCCTTTAGACATATCAATCACTGTAAATCTGAAACAATAATTAATCTTCAATAACCAATTCAATAATTCATTACTTTAACTTAATACAATGTTGCGATCAATATTCGATTGCACCCTTTAGACATATCAATCACTGTAAATCTGTAAACAACAATTAATCTTCAATACCCAATTCAATAATTCATTACTTTAACTTAATACAATGTTGCGATCAAATGTCGATTGCACCCTTTAGACATATCAATCGCTGTAAATCTGTAAACAATAATTAATCTTCAATAACTAATTCAATAAGTCATTACTTTGACTTAATACAATGTTGTGATCAATATTCGATCACACTCTTTAGATATATCAATCACTTAAAATGTGTAAACAAAAATTACTCTTCAATAACCAATTGAATAATTCATTACTTTGACTTAATACAATGTTACGATCAATATTCGATCGCACCCTTTAGATATATCAATCACTAAAAATGTGTAAACAACAATTAAACACCAATAACAGATTCAATAATTCATTACTTGAACTTAATACAATGTTGCTATAAATTGTCGACCGCACCCTTTAGACATATCAATCACTGAAAATCAGTAAACAAAAATTAATCTCTAATAACAAATTCAATAATTAATTACTTTAACTTAATACAATGTTGCGATCAATATTCGATCACATTTAGACATATCAATCACTGTATATGCGTAAACAACAATTAACCATCAATAACAATTTCTATAATTCACTACTTAGACTTCATACAATGTTGCGATCAATATTCGATAACACCCTTTAGACATATCAATCACTGTAAATGTGTAAACAATAATTTATCTTCAATAACCAATTTAATAATTCATTTCTTCGACTTAATACAATGTTGCGATCAATACTCGATTGCATCTTTTAGATATATCAATTACTCGAAATGTGTAAACAACAATTAATCTTCAATAACCAATTCAATAATTCATTACTTTGACTTCATACAATGTTGCGATCAATATTCTATCGCACCTTTTAGATATATAAAAATTTTAAAATGTGTAAACAAAAATTAATCTTCAATAACAAATTTAATAATTCATTACTTTGACTTAATACAATGTTGTGATCAATATTCGGTTGCACACTTTAGACATATAAATCACTGAAAATGTTTAAACAACAATTAAACATCAATAACCAAATCAATAATTCATTACTTTAACTTAATAAAATGTTGCGATCAATTGTCGATCGCACCCTTTAGACATATTAATCACTGAAAATGTGTAAACAACAATTAATCTTCAATAACCAATTCAATAATTCATTTCTTTGACTTAATACAATGTTGCGATCAATATTTGATCGCACCCTTTAGATATATCAATCACTGAAACTGTGTTAACAACAATTAATCTTCAATAACCAATTCAATAATTTATTACTTTGACATACTACACTGTTGTGATGAATATTCAATCGCACCTTTTAAACATATCAATCAAAGTAAATTTGTAAACAACAAATAATCTTCAATAACTAATTCAATAATTCAAAACTTTGACTTAATACAATGTTGCGATCAATATTCGATCACACCCTTTAGACATATCTATAACTTAATATGTGTAAACAACAATAATCTTCAATAACCAATTCAATAATTCATGACTTTGACTTAATACAATGTTGCGATCAAAATTCAATCACACCATTTAGACATATCAATCAATGAAAATGTGTAAATAGCAATTACTATTCAGTAAACAATTCAATAATTCATTACTTGAACTTAATACAACGTTGCGATCAATTGTCGATCACACCCTTTAGACATATCAATCACTAAAAAGCGTAAACAACATTTAATATTCAATAACCAATTCAATAAATCATTACTTTAACTTAGTACAATGTTGCAATCAATATTCAATCGCACCATTTAGACATATCAATCACTTAAAATGTATAAACAAAACTTAATCTTCAATTACCAATTCAATAATTCATTACTTTGACTTAATACAATGTTGCGATCAATATTCGATCACAACCTTTAGATATATCAATCACTGTAAATGTGTAAACAATAATTAATCATCAATAACCATTTCTATAATTCATTACTTTGACTTCAGACAAAGTTGCGATCAATATTCGATCGCAGCCTTTAGACATATCAATCACTTTAAATGTGTAAACAATAATTAATCTTCAATACCAATTCAATAATTCATTTCTTTGACTTATACAATGTTGTGATCAATACTCGATGGCACCCTTTAGATATATCAATTACGGGAAATGTGTAAACAACAATTAATCTTTAATAACCAATTCAAATATTACTTTAATACTTTCACAATATATACAATCATCAATATTATATAGATATATCAAAAACTAAAATGTGTAAACAAAAATTAATCTTCAATAAACAATTCAATAATTCATTACTTTGACTTAATACAATGTTGCGATCAGTATTCGATCGCACCTTTTAGACATATTAATCACTGTAAATGTGTAAACAACAATTAATCTTCAATAACCAATTCAATAATTCATTACTTTGACTTTATACATTGTTGCGATCAATATTCAATCGCACCTTTAGACACATCAATCACTGTAAATGTATAAACAACAATTAATCTTTAAAAACCAATTCAATAATTCATTTCTTTACTTAATACAATTGTGCGATCAATATTCAATCGCACAATTTAGACATATCAATCAATGAAAATGTGTAAATAGCAATTACTCTTCAATAACCAATTCAATAATTCATTACTTTAACTTAATACAACGTTGCGATCAATTGTCGATCGCACCCTTTAGACATATCAATCACTAAAAAAGTGTAAACAACAATTAATCTTCAATAACTAATTCAATAATTCATTACTTTAACTTAGTACAATGTTGCGATCAATATTCAATCGCACCATTTAGACATATCAATCACTAAAAATGAGCAAACAGTACTTAATCTTCAATAACCAATTCAATAATTTGTTACTTTGACATAATACAATCTTCAATAACCAATTCAATAATTCATTACTTTAACTTAATACAATGTTGCGATAAATATTCGATCGCACCCTTTAGAAATATCAATAACTGAAAATCTGTAAACAACAATTAATCTTCAATAAACAATTCAATAACTCATTTATTGGACTTAATTCAATGTTGCGATCAATAATCGATCGCACCCTTTAGATATCAATCACTGAAACTGTGTAAACAACAATTAATATTCAATAACCAATTTAATAATTCATTACTTTGTTTTAATACAATGTTGCGATCAATATTCAACGCATCCTTTAGACATATCTATCATTTAAAATGTGTAAACAACAATTAATCTTCAATAACCAATTAAATAATTTATAACTTTGACTTAATACAATGTTGCGTTCAATATTCAATCGCACCTTTTAGATATATCAATCAATGTAAATGTGTAAACAACAATTAATGTTCAATAACCAATTCAATAATTCAATACTTTGACTTAATACAATGTTGCGATCAATATTCGATCGCACCCTTTAGACATATCTATCACATAAAATGTGTAAACAACAATTAATCTTCAATAACCAATTCAATAATTCATTACTTTGACTAAATACAATGTTGCCATCAATTCAATCGCACTTTTTAGACATATCAATCACTGTAAGTGTGTAAACAATTAATCTTCAATAATTCAATTCTTTGACTTAATACAATGTTGCGTGATATATTCAATCGCACCATTTAGGCATATCAATCAATGAAAATGTGTAAATATCAGTTACTCTTCAATAACAAATTCAATAATTAATTACTTTAACTTAATACAACAGTGCGATCAATTGTCGATCGCACCTTTTTGACATATCAATCAATAAAAAGTGTAAACAACAATTAATCTTCAATAATCAATTCAATAATTTATGACTTTGACTTAATACAGTGTTGCGATCAATATTTAATCGCACCTTTTAGACATATCAATCAGTGTAAATGTGTAAACATCAATTAATCTTCAATAACCAATTCAATAATTCAATACTTTTACTCAATAAAATGTTGCGATCAATATTCGATCGCACCCTTTAGACATATCTATCACTAAAAATGTGTAAACAACAATTAATCTTCAATAACCAATTCAATAATTCATTACTTTGACTTAATACAATGTTGCGATCAATATTCGATTGCATCATTTAGACATATCTATTAATTAAAATGTGTAAGCAACAATTAATTTTCAATAACAAATTCAATAATTTATTACTTTGACTTAATACAGTGTTGCGATCAATATTCAAACCTTTTAGACATATCAATCATTGTAAATGTGTAAACAACAATTAATCTTCAATAACCAATTCAATAATTCAATACTTTGAATTAATACAATGTTGCGATCAATATTAGATCGCACCCTTTAGATATATCTATCACTTTAAATGTGTAAAAAACAATTAATCTTCAATAACAAATTCAATAATTCATTACTTTCACTTAATACAATGTTGCGATCAATATTCAATCGCACCTTTTAGGCATATCAATCACAGTAAATGTGTAAAAAACAATTAATCTTCAATAACCAAATCAATAATTCATTTATTTGAATTAATACAATGTTGCGATCAATATTCAATAGCACTATTTAGACATATCAATCATTGAAAATGTGAAAATAGCAATTACTCTTCAATAACCAATTCAATAATTCATTACTTTAACTTAATACAACAGTGTGATCAATTGTTGATCGCACCCTTTAGACATATCAATCAATAAAAAAGAGTAAACAACAATTAATCTTCAATAACCAATTTAATAATTTATTACTTTGACTTAATACACTGTTGCGATCAATATTCAATCGCACCTTTTAGACATATTAATTAGTGTAAATGTGTAAACAACAATTTATCTTCAATAACCAATTCAATAATTCAATACTTTGATACAATGTTGCGATCAATTTGATCGCACCCTTTAGACATATCTATCACTTAAAATGTGTAAACAACAATAAATCTTCAATAACCAATTCAATAATTCATTACTTTGACTTAATACAATGTTGCGATCAATATTCAATCGCACCTTTTAGACATATTTGTCACTGTAAATATGTAAACAAAAAGTTAATGTTCAATAACCAATTCAATAAATTCATTACTTTGACTTTATACAATGTTGAGATCAATATTCATTCGCACAATTTAGACATATCAATCACTGAAAATGTGTAAACATTAATTAATCTTCAATAACCAATTCAATATTTCATTACTTTGACTTATGACAATGTTGCGATCAATATTCAATCGCATCTTTTAGACAGATCAATCACTGTAAAAGTGTAAACAACAATTAATCTTCAACCAATTCAATAATTTATTACTTTGACTTAATACAGTATTGCGATCAATATTCAATCGCACCTTTTAAACATATCAATTAATGTAAATGTGTAAACAACAGATAATCTTCAATAACCAATTCAATAATTCAATACTTTGATACAATGTTGCGATCAATATTCGTTCGCACCCTTTAGACATATCTATCACTTAAAATGTGTAAACTATAATTAATCTTCAATAACCAATTCAATAATTCATTACTTTGACTTAATACAATGTTGCTATCAATATTCAATCGCACTTTTTAGACATATTAATCATTGTAAATATGTAAACAACAATTAATGTTCAATAACAAATTCAATAATTCATTACTTTGACTTTATACAATGTTGAGATCAATATTCATTCGCACCTTTTAGACATATCAATCACTGTAATTGTGTAAACAACAATTAATCTTCCATAACCAATTCAATAATTCATTTCTTTGACTTAATGCAATGTTGCGATCAATATTCAATCGCACCATTTAGACATATTAATCAATAAAAATGTGTAAATAGCAATTACTCTTCAAAAAAAAATTTAATAATTTATTACTTTAACTGAATACAACGTTGCGATCAATTGTCAATCGCACCCTTTAGACATATCAATCACTAAAAAAGTGTAAACAACATTTAGTCTTCAATAACCAATTCAATAATTCTTTACTTTAACTTAGTACAATGTTGCGATCAATATTCAATAGCACCATTTAGACATATCAATCACTGAAAATGTGTAAACAATACATAATCTTCAATAACCAATTAAATAATTCATTACTTTGACTTAATAAAATGTTGCGATCAATATTCGATCGCACCATTTAGATAAATCAATCACTGAAAATGTGTAAACAACAATTATTATTCAAAAACCAATTTAATAATTCATTACTTTGACTTAATACAATGTTGCGATTAATATTCGATCTCATTCTTTTGACAAATCTATCACTTAAAAGGTGTAAGAAAAAATAAATCTTCAATAACCAATTTAATAATTTATTACTTTGACTTAATACAATGTTGCGATCAATATTAAATCGCACCTTTTAGACATATCAATCACTGTAAAGGTGTAAACAACAATTAATCTTCAATAACCAATTCAATAGATCAATACTTTGACTTAATACAATGTTGCGATCAATATTCGATCGCACCCTATAGACATATCTATCACTAAAAATGTGTAAACAATAATTAATCTTCAATAACCAATTCAATATTTCATTACTTTTTACTTAATACAATGTTGCGATCAATATTCAATCACACCTTTTAGACATATCAATCACTATAAATGTGTGAACAACAATTAATCTTCAATAACCAATTCAATAATTCATTTCTTTGACTTGATACAATGTTGCGATCAATATTCAATCGCACCATTTAGACATTTCAGTCAATGAAATGTGTAAATAACAATTACCCTTCAATAACGAATTCAATAATTTATTACTTTAACTTAATACAACGTTGCGATCAATTGTCGATCGCTCCCTTTAGACATAACAATCACTTAAAAAGTGTAAACAACAATTAATCTTCAATAACCAATTCAATAATTCATTACTTTAACATAGAACAATGCTGCGATCAATATTCAATTGCACCATTTAGACATATCAATCACTGAAAATGTGTAAACAAAACTTAATCTTCAATAACCAATTTAATAATTCATAATTTTAACTTAATACAATGTTGCATTCCATTGTCGATCGCACCCTTGGACACATCAATCAGTGAACATAGTAAATAAAAATTTATCTTCAATTCAATTCAATAATTCAGAACTTTGACTTAATACAGTGTTGCGATCAATATTCGATCGCACCCTTTAGACATATCTATCACTTTAAATTTGTAAACAACAATTAATCTTCAAATAACAATTCAATTATTCATTACTTTGACTTAATACAATGTTGCGATCAATATTCAATCGCACCTTTTAGACATATCAATCACTCTAAAAGCGTAAACAAGAATTAATCTTCAATAACAAATTCAGTAATTCAATACTTTGACTTAATACAATGTTGCGATCAAATATTGGATCGCACCCATTAGACATATCAATTACTTTAAATGTGTAAACAACAATTAATCTTTAATACCCAACTCAATAATTCACTATATTAACTTAATACAATGTTGCGATCAATGTTCGATCGTACCATATAAATCATTGAAAATGTATAAACAACAATTAAAGATAAATAACAATTCAATAATTTTTACTTTAACTTAATACAATGTTGCGATCAATTCTCGATCCCATCCTTAAGACATATCAATCACTAAAAAAGTGTAAACAACAATTAATCTTCAATAACCAATTCAATAATTTATTATTTTGACTTCATACAATATTGCGATCATTATTCGATCTCACACTTTAGACATATCAATCACTAAAATGTGTAAACAACCATTAATCTTCAATAACCAATTCAATAATTCATTTTTTTGACTTAATACAATGTTGAGATCAATATTCTTCGCACCTTTTGACATAAAAATTAGTGAAAATGTGTAAAACAACAATAATCTGCAATAACAAATTTAATAATTCATTACTTTGACTTAATACATTGTTGCGATCAATATTCGATCGCACCCTTTAGACATATCTATCACTTAAAATGAGTAAACAACAATTAATATTCAATAACAAATTATATAATTCATTACTTTGACTTAATATAATGTTGCGATCAATATTCGATCACACCTTTAGACATATCAATCAGTTAAAATGTGTAAACAACAATTAAACATCAATAACCAATTCATTAATTCATTACTTCAACTTAATATAATGTTGCGATCAATTGTCGATCGCACCCTTTAGACATATCAATCACTAAAAATGAATAAACAAAAATTAATCTTCAATAACTAATTTAATAATTCAGTACTTTAACTTAATGCAAAGTTGCAATCAATATTGTATTGCACGCTTTAGACATCAATCACTGTAAATGTGTAAACAACAATTAATCTTTAATACCCAATTCAATAATTCATTACTTTAACTTGATATAATGTTGCGATAAATTGTCGATCGCACCCTTTAGACATATCAATCACTGAAAATGTGTAAACAACAATTAATCTTCAATAACCAATTCAATAATTCATTACTTTGACTTAATACAATGTTGCGATCAATATTCGGTCGTACCCTTTAGACATATCAATCACTGTAAATGTGTAAACAAACTAATCTTCAATACCCAATTCAATAATTCATTACTTTGACTCAACACAATGCTACGATCAATATTAAATCGCACCCTTTAGACATATCAATCATTGAAAATGTGTAAACAACAATAAATCTTCAATTACTAATTCAGTAATTCCTTTATTTAACTTAATACAATGTTGCGATAAATTGTCGATCGCACCCTTGAGACATAACAATCTCTGAAAATGTGTAAACAATAATTAAACATCAACAACCAATTCAATAATTCATTACTTTAACTTAATACAATGTTGCGATCAATTGTCGATTGCACCATTTAGACATATCAATCACTAAAAATGTGTTAACAACAATAAATCTTCAATAACAAATTCAATAATTCATTACTTAGACTTAATAAAATGTTGCGATCAATATTGGATCGCACCCTTTAGACATATCAGTCACTGTAAATGTGTAAACAACAATTTATCTTCAATACCCAATTCAATAATTCATTAATTTAACTGAATACAATGTTGTGATCCAATTGTTAATCGGACCCTTTAGACATATCAATCACTGAAAATGTGTAAACAACAATTAATCCTTAATCCCAATTCAATAATTTATTACTTTAACTTAATACAATGTTGCGATAAATTGTAGATCGCACCTTTTAGACATATCAATCTCTAAAAATTTGTAAACAACAATTAAATATCAATAAACAATTAAATAGTTCATTATTTTAACTTAATACAATGTTGCGATCAATTGTCGATCGCTCCCTTTAGACATATCAATCATTGAAAATATGTAAACAACAATTTATCATCAATAACCAATTAAATATTCATTACTTTAACTTAAAAAAAAATATTGTGATCAACTGTCGATCGCACCCTTTAGGCATATCAATCACTGTAAATGTGTAAAGAACAATTAATCTTCAATAACCAATTTAATAATTCGTTACTTAACTTAATACAATGTTGCGATCAATTGTTGATCGCACCCTTTAGACATATCAATCACAGTAAATGTGTAAACAACAATTAATCTTCAATACCAATTCAACAATTCATTATTTTATCTTAATAAATATTGCGATCCATTGTCCATCGCACCCTTTAGACATATCAATCATTGAAAATATGTAAACAATAATTTATCTTCAATAACCATTTAATAATTCATTAACTTGACTTAATATAATGTTGCGATCAATATTAGATCGCACTCTTTAGACATATCAATCACTGTAAATGTGCAAACAATAATTAATCTTCAATAACCAATTAAATATTCATTACTTTAAATTAATAAAATGTTGCGATCAATATTCGATCCCACCCTTTAGACATATCAATCACTATAAATGTGTAAACAACAATTTATCTTCCATACCCAATTCAATAATTCATTACTTTTACTTAATACAATGTTTCGATTAATTTTCTATCGCACCCTCTAGACATATGAATCACTGTAAATGTGCAAACAATAATTAATCTTCAATACCTATTCAACAATTCATTACTTTAACTTAATAAAATATTGCGATCAATTGTTGATTGCACCCTTTAGACATATCAATCACTGAAAATGTGTAAACAACAATTAATCTTTAATACCAATTTAGTAATTCATTACATTAACTTAATACAATGTTACGATCAATTGTCGATCACACCCTTTAGACATATCAATCACTGAAAATTTTGTAAACAACAATTAAACATCAATAACAAATTAATTAATTCATAAATTTTACTTAATACAATGTTGCGATCCATTGTCGATCGCTCCCTTTAGACATATCAATCACTAAAAATGTGTAAACAACAAATAATCTTCATTAACCAATTAAATATTCATTACTTTACCTTAATAAAATATGTGATTGTTTGTCGATCGCACCCTTTAGACATATCAATCACTGTAAATATGTAAACAACAATTAATCTTCAATGCCGAATTCAACAATTCACTACTTTAACTTAATACAATAATGCGATCAATTGTCGATCGCACCCTTTAGACATATCAATCACTGTAAATGTCTAAACAACAAATAATCGTCAATACCCAATTCAATAATTCATTACTTTAACTTAATACAACGTTATTCAATAATTCATTACTTTAACTTAATACAATGTTGGGATCAATTGTCGATCGCACCCTTTAGACATATCAATCACTGAAAATGTGTAAACAACAATTAATCTTGAATAACCAATTCAATAATTCATTACTTTAACTTAATACAATGTTGCGATAAATATTCGATCGCACCCTTTAGACATATCAATCACTATAAATGTGTGAATAACAATTAAACTTCAAGTACCAATTCAATAACACATTGCTTTAACTTAATACAATGTTGCGATCAATTGTCGGTCGCACCCTTTAGATATATCAATCAATCAAAATGTGTAAATAACAATTAATCTTCAATAACCAGTTTACTAATTTATTACTTTGACTAAATACAATGTTGCAATCAATATTCGATCGCACCCTTTAGACATACAATCACTGTAAATGGGTAAACAACAATTAATCTTCAATAAACAAATTCAATAATTCATTACTTTGACTTAATACAATCACAGTAAATGTTCAATTCAAAATACATTCATTTATTTTAATAAAAAATACAAATTCGATTCACATTTAGAATCACTGTAAATGTGTAAGCAACAATTAATCTTCAATAACCAATTAAATAATTCATTACTTTGACTTAATATAATGTTGCGATCCATATTCGATTGCACCCTTTAGACATATCAATTATTGTAAATGTGTAAACAACAATTTATATTCAATGATCAATTAAATATTCATTACTTTAACTTAATAAAATGTTGCGATCATAATTCGATCGCACCCTTTAGACATATCAATCACTGTAAATGTGTAAACAACAATTTATCTTCAATACCCAATTCAATAATTCATTGCTTTAACTTAATAATATGTTTCGATTAATTTTCGATCGCACCGTTTAGACATATCAACCACTGTAAATATTCAAACAACAATTAATCTTCAATACCAATTCAACAATTAATTACTTTAACATAATACAATGTTGCGATCAATTGTCGATCGCACCCTTTAAACATATCAATCATTAAAAATTTGTAAACAACAATTAAACATCAATTGTCGATCGCACCCTTTAGACATATAAATCACTGAAAATGTGTAAAAAACAATTAATCTCAATACCCAATTCAATAATTCATTACTTTAACTTAATACAAGGTTGCGATCAATTGTCAATCGCACCCTTTAGACATATCAATCACAGAAAATGTGTAAACAACAATTAATCTTCAATAACCAATTTCGTAATTTATTACTATGACTTAATACAATGTTGCGTTCAATATTTGATCACACCATTTAGACAAATCAATCACTGAAAATGTGTAAACATTAAATAATCTTCAATAACCAATTTTATAATTAGTTACTTTGACTTAATACAATGTTGCGATCAATATTCAATTTCACCCTTTAGACATATCAATCACAGTAAATGTGTAAACAACAATTAATCTTCAATACCCAATTCAATAATTCATTACTTTAACTTAATACAATGTTGTGATAAATTATCGATCGCATGCTTTAGACATATCAATCACTGAAATTGTGTAAACAATAATTAATCTTTAATAACAAGTTCAATAATTCATAACTTTGACTTAATACAATGTTGCGATCAATTGTCAATTGCACACCCTATTGACATATCAATCACTATAAATGTGTAAAGAACAATTAATCTTCAATACCCAATTCAATAATTTATTACTTCAACTTAATACAATGTTGCGATCAATTGTCGATCGCACCTTTTAGACATATCAAACACTGAAAATGTGTAAACAACAAATAATCTTCAACAACCAGTTCAATAATTCATTACTTTGACTTAATACAATGTTGCGATCAATATTCAATCGCATCATTTAGACATATCAGTCATTGTAAATGTGTAAATAACAATTAATCTTCAATACACAATTCAATAATTCATTACTTTAACTAAATACAATGTTGCGATCAATTTTCGATCACACCCTTTAGACATGTCAATCACTAAAATTATGTAAACAACGATTAATCTTCAATAACCAATTCAATAATTCATTACTTTGACTAAATACAATGTTGCGATCAATATTCGATCCCACCCTTTAAAAATATCAATCACTGTAAATGTGTAAACAACAATTAGTCTTTCATACCCAATTCTATAACTCCTTACTTCAACTTAATACAATGTTGCGACCAATTGTCTTTTGCACCTTTAAGACCTTTCAATCACTGAAAATGTGTAAAAAACAATTAATCTTCAATAACCTATTTAGTAATTTATTACTTTAACTTAATACAATTTTGCGATGAATGTCGATCGCACCCTTTAGACATATCAATCACTAAAATTGTGTAAACAATGATTAATCTTCAATAACTAATTCAATAATTCATTACTTTGACTAAATACAATGTTGCAGTCAATATTCGATCCTACCCTTTAGACATATCAATCACTGTAAATGTGTAAACAACAATTAATCTTTAATACCTAATTCAATAATTCATTACTTCAACTTAATACAATGTTGTGATCAATTGTTGATCGCACCTTTAAGACATACCAATCAATGAAAAATGTGTAATCAACATTTAATCTTCAATTAACAATTCAGTTATTCATTAATTTAACTTAATACAATGTTGCAATCAATTCTCGATCGCACCCTTTAGACATATCAATCACTGAAAATGTGTAAACAACAATTAATCTTCAATAAGCAATTCAATAATTCATTACTTTAACTAAATATAATGTTGCAATCATTTGTCGATCGAATCCTTTAGACATTTCAATCACAGAAAATGTATAAAAAACAATTAATATCAATAACCAGTTCAATTGTCAATCGCACCCTTTAGACATATCAATCACAGAAATTGTGTGAACAACAATTAATCTTCAATAACAAATTTTATAATTCATTACTTTGACTAAATAAAATTTTGCGATCAATATTCGATCCCACCTTTTTGACATATCAATCACTGTAAATGTGTAAACAATAATTAATCTTTAATACCCAGTTCAATAATTTATTACTTTGACTTAATACAATGTTGCGATCAATATTCGATCGCACCATTTAGACATATAAATCACTGAAAACGTGTAAACAATAATTAAATATCAATAACCAATTTAATAATTCATTAATTTGACTAAATACAATGTTGTGATCAATATTCGATCGCACCCATTAGACATATTAATCATTAAAAATGTATAAACAACAATTAATCTTCAATAACCAATTCAATAATTCATTACTTTGACTTAATACAATGTTGCAATCCATATTCGATCGCACCCTTTGGACATATAAATCACTAAAAATGTGTAAATAACAATTAAATATCAATAACTAATTCAACAATTCATTACTTTAACTTAATATTATGTTGCAATCAATTGTTGATCGCACCCTTTAGACATTGCACTGAAAATGTGTAAACAACAATTCATCTTCAATAACCACTTCAATAATTCATTACATTTACTTAATACAAGGTTGCGATAAAAATTCAACGCACCTTTTAGATATATCAATCAATGAAAATGTGTAAACAACAATTAATCTTCAATAAGCAATTCAATAATTCATTACTTTAACTAAATATAATGTTGCAATCATTTGTCGATCGCATCCTTTAGACATTTCAATCACTGAAAATGTATAAACAACAATTAATCATCAATAATCAATTTAACAATTAATTACTTTCACTTAATACAATGTTGCGATCAATATTCGATAGCACCCTTTAAACGTATCAATCACTATAAATGTGTAAACAACAATTAATCTTCAATACCCAATTCAATAATTCATTACTTTAACTTAATACAATGTTGCGATCAATTGTCGATCGCACCCTTTCGACATATCAATCACTTAAATTGTGAAAACAACAATTAATCTTCAGTAACCAGTTCAATAATTCATTACTTTAACTTAATACAATGTTGCGATCAATATAAGATCGCATGCTTTAGATATATCATTCACTGAAAATGTGTAAACAACCAATTATATATATCAATAACCAATTCAATAATTCATTACATTAACTAAATACTATTTTGCGATCAATTGTCAATTGCACCATTTAGACATATCAATCACGAAAAATGTATAAACAACAATTAATCTTTAATAACCAATTCAATAATTCATTACATTAACTATATACAATGTTGCGATCAATTGTCTATCGCACCCTTAAGACATATCAATCACTGAAAATGTGTAAACAACAATTAATCTTCAATAACCAATTCAATAATTATTACTTCAACTTAATACAATGTTGCGATCAATTGTCGATCGTACCTTTTATACATATCAAACACTGAAAATGTGTGAACAACAATTAATCTTCAATAACCAGTTCAATAATTCATTACTTTAACTTAATACAATGTTGCCATCAATTGTCGATCGCACCATTTAGACATATCAAACATTGAATATGTGTAAACAACAATTAGTTTTTAATAACCAGTTCGAAAATTCATTACTTTGACTTAATACAATGTTGCGATCAATATTCGATCGCACCCTTTAGACATATCAATCACTCTAAATGTGTAAACAACAATTAATCTTCCATACACAATAAAATAAATCATTACTTTAACTTAATACAATGTTGCGATCAATTGTCGATCGCACCCTTTAGACATATTAATGATTGAAATTGTGTAAACAACAATTAATCTTCAATAACCAATTCAATAATTCATTACTTTGACTATATACAATGTTGCGAACAATATTCGATCGAACCCTTTAGACATATCAATCACTTTAAATGTGTAAACAAAAATTAATCTTCCATACCAAATTCAATAATTCATTACTTCAACTTAATACAATGTTGCGATCAATTGTCTATCGCACCTTATAGACATATCAATCACTGAAAATGTGTGAAAAACAATTAATCTTCAATAACTAATTCAGTAATTTGTTACTTAAACTTAATACAATGTTGCGATCAATTGTCGATTCACTGAAAATATGTAAACAACCTTTAATCTTCAATAACAAATTCAATATTTCATTACTTTAACTAAATACAATGTTGCGATCAATTGTCGATCGCACTCATTAGAAATATCAATCACTGAAAATGTATAAATAACAATTAATCATCAATAACCAATTCAATACTTCATTACTTTGACATAATACAATGTTGCGATCAATATTAGATCGCACACTTTAGACATATCAATCACTGAAAAATGTGTAAACTACAATTAAATATCAATAACCAATTCAATTGTCAATCGCACCCTTTAGACATATCAATCACGGAAATTGTGTGAACAACAACTAATCTTCAATAACAAATTTTATAATTCATTACTTTGACTAAATACAATTTTGCGATCAATATTCGATCCCACCTTTTTGACATATCAATCACTGTAAATGTGTTAACAATAATTAATCTTAAATACCAAGTTCAATAATTCATTACTTTGACTTAATACAATGTTGTGATCAATATTCGATCGCACCATTTAGACATATCAATCACTGAAAACGTGTAAACAACAATTAAATATCAATAAACCAATTTAATAATTCATTAATTTGACTAAATACAATGTTGTGATCAATATTCGATCGCACCCATTAGACTATCAATCATTAAAAATGTATAAACAACAATTAATCTTCAATAACCAATTCAATAATTCATTACTTTGACTTTATACAATGTTGCAATCCATATTCGATCGCACCCTTTGGACATATAAATCACTGAAAATGTGTAAACAATAATTAAATATCAATAACTAATTCAACAATTCATTACTTTAACTTAATATAATGTTGCAATCAATTGTTAATCGCACCCTTAAGACATTGCACTAAAAATGTGTAAACAACAATTAATCTTCAATAACCACTTCAATAATTCATTACTTTTACTTAATACAAGGTTGCGATAAAAATTCAACGCACCCTTTAGATATATCAATCAATGAAAATGTGTAAACAACAATTAATCTTCAACAACCAATTCAATAATTCGTTACTTTGACTTAATACAATGTTACGAACAATATACGATGGCACCCTTTAGACATATCAATCACTGTAAATGTGTAAACAGCAATTAATCTTCAATACCCAATTCAATAATTCATTATCTTGACTAAATACAATGTTTCGATCAACATTCAACGCACCATTTAGACATATCGGTCACTGAAAATTTGTAATCAACAATTAATCTTCAATAACTAATTCAATAATTCATTACTTTGACTTAATACAATGTTGCAATCCATATTCGATCGCACCCTTTTGGACATATAAATCACTGAAAATGGGTAAACAACAATTAAATATCAATAACTAATTCAACAATTCATTAATTTTACTTAATATAATGTTGCGATCAATTGTTGATCGCACCCTTTAGACATTGCACTGAGAATGTGTAAACAACAATTAATCTTCAATAACCACTTCAATAATTCATTACTTTAACTTAATACAAGGTTGCGATCAATATTCAACGCACCCTTTAGATATATCAATCAATGAAAATGTGTAAACAACAATTGATCTTCAACAACCAATTCAATAATTCGTTACTTTGACTTAATACAATGTTGCGAACAATATACGATGGCACCCTTTAGACATATCAATCACTGTAAATGTGTAAACAACAATTATTCTTCAATACCCAATTCAATAATTCATTACTTTAAGTTAATACAATGTTGCGATCAATTTCGATCGCACCTTTAGACATATCAATCACTGTAAATTGTAAACAACAATTAATCTTCAATAACCAATTCAATAATTCATTACTTTGACTTAATACAATGTTACGATCAATATTCGATCGCACCCTTTAGACATATCAATCACTGTAAATGTGTAAACAACAATAATTCATTACTTTGACTTAATACAATGTTACGATTAATATTTGTCGCACCCTTTAGACATATCAATCACTGTAAATGTGTAAACAACAATTAATCGTCGATAAACAATTCAATAATTCATTACTTTAACTTAATACAATGTTGAAATCAATTGTCGATCGCACCCTTTAGACATATTAATCACTGAAAATGTGTAAACAATAATTATCTTCAATAACCAATTCAATAATTCATTACGTTGACTAAATACAATGTTGCGATCGAACCCTTTAGACACACAATCAATGAAATTGTGTAAACAAAAATTAATCTTCAATAACCAATTAAATAATTTGTTACTTTGACTTAATACAATATTGCGATCAATACTCGATCGCACCCTTTGGACAAACATTCACTGAAAATGTGTAAACAACAATTAATCTTAAAAAACAATTCAATAATTCGTTACTTTGACATAAACAAAGTTGCTATAAATATTCGATCGCATCTTTTAGACATATTAATCACTTGAAATGTATAAACAACAATTAAACATCAATAACCAATTCAATAAGTCATTACTTTAACTTAATACAATATTTCGATCAATTGTCGATCGCACACTTTAGACATATCAATCACTCAAAATGTGTAAACAACAATTTGTCATCAATAACCAATTAAATAATTCATAAGTTTAACTTAATACAATGTGGCGATCAAATATCGATCGTACCCTTTAGACATATCAATCTCTGAAAATGTGTAAACAACAATTAATCTTCAATAGCCAATTCAATAATTCATTACTTTGACTTAATACAATGTTGCGATAAATTTTCGATCGCACCCTTTAGACATATCAATCACTGTAAATGTGTAAAAAACAATTAATCTTCAATACTCAATTCAATAATTTAAGTTAATACAATGTTGCGATCAATTGTCGATTGCACCCTTTAGACATTTGACTTAATATGTGTAAAAAACAATTAATCTTCAATAACTAATTCAATAATTCATTACTTAAACTTAATACAATGTTGCGATCAATATTCAACGCACCATTTAGACATATCGGTCAATGAAAATGTGTAAGTAACAATTAATCTTCAACAACCAATTCAATAATTCGTTACTTTGACTTAATACAATGTTGCGAACAATATACGATCGCACCCTTTAGATATGTCAATCACTGTAAATGTGTAAACAACAATTATTCTTCAATACCCAATTCAATAATTCATTACTTTAAGTTAATACAATGTTGCGATCAATTGTCGATCGCACGCTTTAGACATATCAATCACTTAAAATTTGTAAACAACAATTAATCTTCAATAACCAATTCAATAATTTATTACTTTGACTTAATACAATGTTGCGATCAATATTCGATCGCACCCTTTAATCATATCAATCACTGTAAATGTGTGAACAAAAATTAATCTTCAATATCCAATTCAATAATTCCTTACTTTTACTTAATACGATGTTGCGATCAATTGACGATCGCACCCTTTAGACATATTAATCACTAAAAATGTGTAAACAACAATTAATCTTCAATAACCAATTCAATAATTCATTACTTTGACTTAATACAATGTTGCGATCAATATTCGATCGCCCCCTTTAGACAAATTAATCACTGTAAATGTGTAAACAACATTTAAGTTTTTATAACCAATTCAATAATTCATTACTTGAACTTAATACAATGTTGCTATCAATTTTCGATCGCACCCTAGACATATCAATCTCTATAACTGTGTAAACAACAATTAGTCTTCAATACATAATTCAATAATTCATTACTTTAACTTAATACAATAATGCAATCAATTGTCGATCGCACCCTTTAGACATATCAATCACTGAAAATGTGTAAACAACAATTAATCTTCAATAACCACATCAATAATTCGTAACTTTGACTTAATACAATGTTGCGATCAATATTCGATCGCACCCTTTAAACATATAAATCACTATAAATGTGTAAACAACAATTAATCTTCTATACCCAATTCAATAATTCATTACTTTAACATAATGTAATGTTGCGATCAATTGTCGATCACTCCCTTTAGACAAATCAATCACTGAAAAAGTGTAAACAACAATTAATCATCAATAATCAATTCAATAAATCATTACTTTGACTTAATACAATGTTGCGATCAATATTCGATCGCACCCTTTAGACATTTGAATCACTGTAAATTTGTAAACAACAATTAATCTTCAAAAACCAATTCAATACATCATTGCATTTACTTAATACAATGTTGCGATCAATTGTCGATCGCACCCTTTAGACACATAATCACTGAAAAAGTGTAAACAATAATTAATCTTCTAAAACCAATTCAATAATTCATTACTTTGACTTAAGACAATGTTGTGATCAATATTCGATCGCACCTTTTAGACACAGAATCACTGAAAATGTTTAAACAACAATTAATCTTCTATAACAAATTCAATAATTCATTACTTAGACTTAAGACAATGTTGTGATCAATATTCGATCGCACCCTTTAGACATATCAATCACTTTAAATGTGTAAACAACAATTAATCTTCAATACCCAATTCAATAATTCATTAGTTTGACTAAATACAATGTTGCGATCAATATTCAATCGCACCCTTTAGACATATCAATCACTGTAAATGTGTAAACAACAATTTATCTTCAATACACAATTCAATAATTCATTACTTTAACTTATTACAATATGCAATCAATTGTCGATCGCACCCTCTAGACACACAATCACTGAAAATGTGTAAACAACAATTAATCTTCAATAACCAATTCAATAATTCGTTACTTTGAAAATAATAAAATGTTGCGATCAATATTCGATCGCACCATTTAGACAAATCGATCACTATAATTGTGGAAACAACAATTAATCAAAAATACCCAATTTAATAATTCATTACTTTAACTTAATATAATATTACGATCAATTGTCGATCGTAACATTTAGACAAATCAATCACAGAAAATGTGTAAACAACAATTAATGTTCAATAAAAAATTCTATAGTTCATTACTTTGACTTAATACAATGTTGCGAGCAATATCCGATCGCACCCTTTAGACATAATAATCACTGTAAATGTGTAAACGACAATTAAGTTTTAAAAACTACTTCAATAATTCATTACTTTGACTTAATACAATGTTGTGATCAATATTTTATCGCACCCTTTAGAAATACAATCATTATAAATGTGTACACAATAATTAATCTTCAATACCCAATTCAATAATTCAATACTTTAACTGAATATATGTTGCATTTAATTGTCGATCGCACCCATTAGGCATATCAATCACTGAAAATGTGTAAACAACAATTAATCTTCAATAGCTAATTCAGTAATTTATAACTTTGACTTAATACAATGTTGCGATCAATATTCGATCGCATCCTTTAGACACAGAATCACTGAAAATGTGTAAACAACAAAAAATCTTCAATAACCAATTTAATAATTCGTTACTTTGACTTAATACTATGTTGCGATCAACATTCGATTGCGCTCTTTAGACATATAATCACTGAAAATGTGTAAACAACAATTAATTTAAAAGCTAATTCAATAATTCATTACTTTGAATTAATACAATATTGCAATAAATATTAGATCGCACCCTTTAGAAATATCATACTGTAAATGTGTAAACAACATTAATCTTCAATACACAATAATTCATTACTTTAACTGAATACAATGTTGCAATCTATTGTCGATCGCACCCTTTAGCATATCAAATCACTGAAAAATGTGTAAACAAAATTAATCTTTAATAACTAATTAATAATTTATACTTTGACTTAATACAATATTGCGATCAAACTCGATCGCACCCTTTAGATACAAATCACTATTAATGTGTAAACAAAAAATCTTCAATAACCAATTCAATAATTCAACTTTGACTTAATACAATGTTGCGATCATATTCGATCACCCTTTAGACATATCAATCACTATAAATGTGTAAACAACAATTAATCTTCAATATCTAATTAATTATTCATTACTTTGACTTAATACAATGTTGCGATCAATATTCGATCGCACCTTTAGACATATCAATCACTGTAAATGTGTAAACAACAATTAATTTCATAACCAATTCAATAATTCATTACTTTGACTTAATACAATGTTGCGATCAATATTCGATCGCACCCTTTAGACATATCAATCACTGTAAATGTGTAAACAACAATTAATCTTCAATACACAATTCAATAATTCATTACTTAACTTAATACAATGTTGCAATAATTGTCGATCGCACCTTTAGACATATCAATCACTTAAAATGTATAAACAACAATTAACATCAATAACAATTCAATAAGTCATTACTTTAACTTAATACAATGTTCGATCAATTGTCGATCGCACCCTATTGACATATCAATCACTAAATGTGTAAACAACAATTTTATCAATAACCAATTCAATAATTCATAGTTTAACTTAATACAATGTGCGATCAATTATCGATCGTACCCTTTAGACATATCAATATCTGAAAATGTGTAAACAACAATTAATCTTCAATAACCAATTCAATAATTCATTACTTTGACTTAATACAATGTTGCGATCAATATTCGATCGCCCTTTATACATATCAATCACTAAAAATGTGTAAACAATAATTAAATATCAATAACCAATTCAATTTTTCATACTTTAACTTAATACAATGTTGCGATCAATTGTCGATCGCACCCTCTAGACATATCAATCACAAAAAATGTGTAAACAACAATTAATCTTCAATAACCAGTTCAATAATTCATTACTTTGACTTAATACAATGTTGCGATCATATTCGAGCGCACCCTTTAGACATATCAATAATAGTAAATGTGTAAACAACAATTAATCTTTAATAACCAATTTAATAATTCATTACATTGACTTAATAAAGTTGCATCAATATTCGATGCACCATTTAGACATTAATCAATGTAAATGTGTAAACAACAATTAATCTCCAATACCCAATTCAATAATTCATTATTTGACTTAATACATGTTGCGATCAATATTAATCGCACCCTTTAGACATATTAATCACTAAATGTGTAAACAATAATTAATATTCAATACACTATATAATAATTCATTATTTTAACTGAATACAATATTGCAATCAATTTTCGATCGCACCATTTAGGCATATCAATCACTGAAAATGTGTAAACAATAATTCATCTTCAATAACCAATTCAATAATTCATTACTTTGACTTAATAATGTTGCGATCAATATTTGATCGCACCTTTAGACACACATCATTGAAAATGTGTAAAACAATTAATCTTTAATAACAATTCAATAATCCGTTACTTTGACTTAATACAATGTTGCGATCAATATTCTATCGCACCCTTTAGACATATCAGTAAAATGTGTAAACAACAATTAATCTTAAATACCCAATTCAATAATTCATTACTTAACTTAATAATGTTCGATCAATTGTCTATCGCACCCTTTAGACAAATCAATCATTGAAAATGTGTAAACAACAATTAATGTTCAATAACCCATTCAATAATTCATTTCTTTGACTTAATACATTGTTGCGATCAATATTCGATCGCACCTTTTAGACATATAAGTCACTTTAAATTTGTAAACGACAATTAAGTTTTCAAAACTAATTCAATAAGTCATTACTTTGACTTAATACAATGTAGAGATCAATATTTGATCGCACCCTTTAAGACATATCAATCATTATAAATGTGTAAACAACAATTAATCTTCAATACACAATTCAATAATTCATTACTTTAACTAATTTAATGTTGCAATCAATTATGGATCGCACCCTTTAGGCATATCAATAACTGAAAATGTGTAAACAATAATTACAATATTGCGATCAATATTCGATCGCACCCTTTAGACACACAATCACTAGACATATCAATCACTGAAAATTTGTAAACAATAATTAATCTTCAATAACCAATTCAATAATTCATTACTTAACTTAATACAATATTGTGTTAAATTGTCGACCACCCTTTAAACATATCAATCCCAAATTTGTAAACAACAATTAATCTTCAATAACAATTCAATAATTCATTACTTTGACTTAATACAATGTTATGATCAATATTTGGTCGCACCCTTTAGACATATCAATCACTGTAAATGTGTAAACAACAATATCTTTAATACCTAATTCAATATTATACTTTAACTTAATACAATGTTGCGATCAATTGTCGAACGCACTCTTTAGACATCAATCACAAAAAGTATAAAAAACATTAATCTTCAATAACCAATTCAATAATTCATTACTTTAACTTTATAAATGTTGCGATAAATATTTGTTCACCCTTTATACATATCAATCACTAAATGTGTAAAAAAATAATTAATCTTCAATACCCAATTCAATAATTCATTACTTTAACTAAATACAATGTTGTGATTAATTGTCGATCGCACCCTTTAGACATTTAAATACTGAAAATGTGTAAACAACAATTAATCTTCAATAACAAATTCAATAATTCATTACTTTGACTTAATATAATGTTGCGATCAATATTCTATCGTACCCTTTAGACATATCAATCACTATAAATGTGTAAAAAACAATTAATCTTCAATATCATATTCAATAATTAATTACTTTAACTTAATAGTGTTGCGATCAATTCGATCGCACCTTTAGACTTATTAATCACTGTAAATGTAAACAACAATTAATCTTCAATACCAATTCAATAATTCATTACTTTAACTTTATACAATGTTGCGATCCATATTCGATCGCACCCTTTAGACATTTCAATCACTACAAATGTGTAAACAACAATTAAATCTTCAATACCCAATTAAATAGTTCATTACTTTAACTTAATACAATGTTGTGGTCAATCTTCGATCGCACTTTATACATATCAATCACTGAAAATGTATAAACAACAATTAAACATCAATACCTACTTCAATAATTCATCACTTTAACTTAATACAGTGTTGCGATCAATTGTCGATTGCATCCTTTAGACATATCAATCACTGAAAATGTGTACATAACAATTAATCTTCAATAACCTTCATTAATTCATTACATTAACTTAATACAATGTTGCGATCATTTGTCGATCGCATTCTTTAGACATACCAATCACTGAAAATGTGTAAACAACAATTAATCTTCAATAACCAATTCAATAATTCATTACTTTGACTTAATACAATATTGTGATCAATTGTCGACCACACCCTTTAACATATCAATCACAAAAAATGTGTAAAAACAATTAATCTTCAATAACAAATTCAATAATTCAGTACTTTGACTTAATACAATGTTATGATCAATATTCGGTCGCACCCTTTAGACATATCAATCACTGTAAATGTGTAAACAACAATTAATCTTCAATACCCAAATTCAATATTTCATCACTTTAACTTAATACAATGTTGCGATCAATTGTCAAACGCACTCTTTAGACATATCAATCACAAAAGTGTAAAAACATTAATCTTCAATAACCAATTCAATAATTCATTACTTTAACTTAATAAATGTTGCGATAAATATTTGTTCACCCTTTACATATCAATCACAAAATGTGTAAAGAAAATAATTAATCTTCAATACCCAATTCAATAATTCATTACTTTAACTTAATACAATGTTGTGATTATTGTCGATCGCATCCTTTAGACATATAAAATACTGAAATGTGTAAACAACAATTAATCTTCAATAACAAATTCAATAATTCATTACTTTGATTACTATAACGTTGCGATCAATATTCTATCGTACCCTTTACATATCAATCACTATAAATGTGTAAACAACAATTAATCTTCAATACCAATTCAATAATTAATTACTTTAACTTAATACAGTGTTGCGATCAATTGTCGATCGCACCCTTTAGACTTATCAATCACTGTAAATGTGTAAACAACAATTAATCTTCAATACCATATTCAATAATTCATAACTTTAACTTTATACAATGTTGCGATCCTTATTCGATCGCACCCTTTAGACATATCAATCACTACAAATGTGTAAACAACAATTAAATCTTCAATACCCAATTAAATAAATCATTACTTTAACTTAATACAATGTTGTGGTCAATCTTCGATCGCACTCTTTATACATATCAATCACTGAAAATGTATAAACAACAATTAAACATCAATACCTAATTCAATAATTCACCACTTTAACTTAATACAGTGTTGCGATCAATTGTCGATTGCATCCTTTAGACATATCAATCACTGAAAATATGTACATAACAATTAATCTTCAATAACCAATTCATTAATTCATTACATTAACTTAATACAATGTTGCGATCATATGTCGATCGCATCTTTAGACATACCAATCACTGAAAATGTGTAAACAACAATTAATCTTGAATAACCAATTCAATAATTCATTACTTTAACTTATACAATGTTGCGATCAATATTGGATTGCACCCTTTAGACACATCAATCATAAATGTGTAAATAAAATTAATCTTGAATAACCAATTCAATAATTCATTACTTTAACTTAATAGAATATTGCGATAAATATTCGATGCACCCTTTAGAGACATCAATCACAGAAAATGTGTAAACAACAATTAATCTTAAATAACGAATCCAATAATTCATTACTTTGAATTTATACAATGATGCGATCAATATTCGATCGCACCCTTTAGACATATCAATCATTGTAAATGTCTAAACAACAATTAATCTTCAATAACCAATTCAATAATTTATTAATTTGACTGAATACAATGTTGCAGTCAATATTCGATCGCACCCTTTAGATATATCAATAACTAAAAATGTGTAAACACAATTAATCTTCAATAACCAATTCAATATTTCATTACTTGACATAATACAATATTGCGATCAATTGTTGATCGCATTCTTAAGATATATCAATCACTCAAAATGTGTAAACAACAATTAATCTTCAATAACCAATTCAATAGTTCATTACCTCAACTTAATACAATGTTGCGATCAATATTCGATCGCACCCTCTAGACATATCAATAACTGAAAAATGTGTAAAGAACAATTAAACATCAATAACCAATTCAATAATTCATTACTTTGACTTAATACAATGTTGCGATCAATTGTCGAACGCACTCTTTAGACATATCAATCACACAAAAAGTATAAAAACATTTAATCTTCAATAACCAATTCAATAATTCATTACTTTAACTTATAAATGTTGCGATAAATATTTGTTCACCCTTTATACATATCAAATCACTAAAAATGTGTAAAGAAAATAATTAATCTTCAATACCCAATTCAATAATTCATTATTTAACTAAATACAATGTTGTGATTAATTGTCGATCGTACCCTTTAGACATTTTAAATACTGAAAATGTGTAAACAACAATTAATCTTCAATAACAAATTCAATAATTCATTACTTTGACTTAATATAATGTTGCGATCAATATTCTATCGTACCCTTTAGACATATCAATCACTATAAATGTGTAAAAAACAATTAATCTTCAATACCATATTCAATAATTAATTACTTTAACTTAATACAGTGTTGCGATCAATTGTCGATCGCACCCTTTAGACTTATCAATCACTGTAAATGTATAAACAACAATTAATCTTCAATACCATATTCAATAATTCATTACTTTAACTTTATACAATGTTGCGATCCATATTCGATCGCACCCTTTAGACATTTCAATCACTACAAATGTGTAAACAACAATTAAATCTTCAATACCCAATTAAATAGTTCATTACTTTAACTTAATACAATGTTGTGGTCAATCTTCGATCGCACTCTTATACATATCAATCACTGAAAATGTAAAAACAACAATTAAACATCAATACCTAATTCAATAATTCACCACTTTAACTTAATACAGTGTTGCGATCAATTGTCGATTGCATCCTTTAGACATATCAATCACTGAAAATGTGTACATAACAATTAATCTTCAATAACCAATTCATTAATTCATTACATTAACTTAATACAATGTTGCGATCATATGTCGATCGCATTCTTTAGACATACCAATCACTGAAAATGTGTAAACAACAATTAATCTTGAATAACCAATTCAATAATTCATTACTTTAACTTATTACAATGTTGCGATCAATATTGGATTGCACCCTTTAGACACATCAATCATAGAAAATGTGTAAATAAAAATTAATCTTGAATAACCAATTCAATAATTCATTACTTTAACTTAATAGAATATTGCGATAAATATTCGATTGCACCCTTTAGAGACATCAATCACAGAAAATGTGTAAACAACAATTAATCTTAAATAACGAATCCAATAATTCATTACTTTGAATTTATACAATGATGCGATCAATATTCGATCGCACCCTTTAGACATATCAATCATTGTAAATGTCTAAACAACAACAATTAATCTTCAATAACCAATTCAATAATTTATTAATTGACTGAATACAATGTTGCAGTCAATATTCGATCGCACCCTTTAGATATATCAATAACTAAAATGTGTAAACAGCAATTAATCTTCAATAACCAATTCAATATTTCATTACTTTGACATAATACAATATTGCGATCAATTGTTGATCGCATTCTTAAGATATATCAATCACTCAAAAATGTGTAAACAATAATTAATCTTCAATAACCAATTCAATAATTCATTACTCAACTTAATACAATGTTGCGATCAATATTCGATCGCACCCTCTAGACATATCAATAACTGAAAAATGTGTAAAGAACAATTAAACATCAATAACCAATTCAATAATTCATTACTTTGACTTAATACAATGTTGCGATCAATTGTCGAACGCACTCTTTAGACATATCAATCACACAAAAAGTATAAAAAACATTAATCTTCAATAACCAATTCAATAATTCATTACTTTAACTTTAAAAATGTTGCGATAAATATTTGTTCACCCTTTATACATATCAATCACTAAAAATGTGTAAAGAAAATAATTAATCTTCAATACCAATTCAATAATTCATTACTTTAACTAAATACAATGTTGTGATTAATTGTCGATCGCACCCTTTAGACATTTTAAATACTGAAAATGTGTAAACAACAATTAATCTTCAATAACAAATTCAATAATTCATTACTTTGACTTAATATAATGTTGCGATCAATATTCTATCGTACCCTTTAGACATATCAATCACTATAAATGTGTAAAAAACAATTAATCTTCAATACCAATTCAATAATTAATTACTAACTTAATACAGTGTTGCGATCAATTGTCGATCGCACCCTTTAGACTTATCAATCACTGTAAATGTATAAACAACAATTAATCTTCAATACCATATTCAATAATTCATTACTTTAACTTTATACAATGTTGCGAATATTCGATCGCACCCTTTAGACATTTCAATCACTACAAATGTGTAAACAACAATTAAATCTTCAATACCCAATTAAATAGTTCATTACTTTAACTTAATACAATGTTGTGGTCAATCTTCGATCGCACTCTTTATACATATCAATCACTGAAAATGTATAAACAACAATTAAACATCAATACCTAATTCAATAATTCACCACTTTAACTTAATACAGTGTTGCGATCAATTGTCGATTGCATCCTTTAGACATATCAATCACTGAAAATGTGTACATAACAATTAATCTTCAATAACCAATTCATTAATTCATTACATTAACTTAATACAATGTTGCGATCATATGTCGATCGCATTCTTTAGACATACCAATCACTGAAAATGTGTAAACAACAATTAATCTTGAATAACCAATTCAATAATTCATTACTTTAACTTATTACAATGTTGCGATCAATATTGGATTGCACCCTTTAGACACATCAATCATAAAAATGTGTAAATAAAAATTAATCTTGAATAACCAATTCAATAATTCATTACTTTAACTTAATAGAATATTGCGATAAATATTCGATTGCACCCTTTAGACATCAATCACAGAAAATGTGTAAACAACAATTAATCTTAAATAACTTTAATTAATTTATATTATTTTTATAAATATATTTCGATCGATTTAGACATATCAATCATTGTAAATGTCTAAACAACAATTAATCTTCAATAACCAATTCAATAATTTATTAATTTGACTGAATACAATGTTGCAGTCAATATTCGATCGCACCCTTTAGATATATCAATAACTAAAAATGTGTAAACAGCAATTAATCTTCAATAACCAATTCAATATTTCATTACTTTGACATAATACAATATTGCGATCAATTGTTGATCGCATTCTTAAGATATATCAATCACTCAAAAATGTGTAAACAATAATTAATCTTCAATAACCAATTCAATAATTCATTACCTCAACTTAATACAATGTTGCGATCAATATTCGATCGCACCCTCTAGACATATCAATAACTGAAAAATGTGTAAAGAACAATTAAACATCAATAACCAATTCAATAATTCATTACTTTGACTTAATACAATGTTGCGATCAATTGTCGAACGCACTCTTTAGACATATCAATCACACAAAAAGTATAAAAAACATTTAATCTTCAATAACCAATTCAATAATTCATTACTTTAACTTTATAAAATGTTGCGATAAATATTTGTTCACCCTTTATACATATCAATCACTAAAAATGTGTAAAGAAAATAATTAATCTTCAATACCCAATTCAATAATTCATTACTTTAACTAAATACAATGTTGTGATTAATTGTCGATCGCACCCTTTAGACATTTTAAATACTGAAAATGTGTAAACAACAATTAATCTTCAATAACAAATTCAATAATTCATTACTTTGACTTAATATAATGTTGCGATCAATATTCTATCGTACCCTTTAGACATATCAATCACTATAAATGTGTAAAAAACAATTAATCTTCAATACCATATTCAATAATTAATTACTTTAACTTAATACAGTGTTGCGATCAATTGTCGATCGCACCCTTTAGACTTATCAATCACTGTAAATGTATAAACAACAATTAATCTTCAATACCATATTCAATAATTCATTACTTTAACTTTATACAATGTTGCGATCCATATTCGATCGCACCCTTTAGACATTTCAATCACTACAAATGTGTAAACAACAATTAAATCTTCAATACCCAATTAAATAGTTCATTACTTTAACTTAATACAATGTTGTGGTTAATCTTCGATCGCACTCTTTATACATATCAATCACTGAAAATGTATAAACAACAATTAAACATCAATACCTAATTCAATAATTCATCACTTTAACTTAATACAGTGTTGCGATCAATTGTCGATTGCATCCTTTAGACATATCAATCACTGAAAATGTGTACATAACAATTAATATTCAATAACCAATTCATTAATTCATTACATTAACTTAATACAATGTTGCGATCATTTGTCGATCGCATTCTTTAGACATACCAATCACTGAAAATGTGTAAACAACAATTAATCTTCAATAACCAATTCAATAATTCATTACTTTGACTTAATACAATATTGTGTTCAATTGTCGACCACACCCTTTAAACATATCAATCACAAAAAATGTGTAAACAACAATTAATCTTCAATAACAAATTCAATAATTCAGTACTTTGACTTAATACAATGTTATGATCAATATTCGGTCGCACCATTTAGACATATCAATCACTGTAAATGTGTAAACAACAATTAATCTTCAATACCCAAATTCAATATTTCATCACTTTAACTTAATACAATGTTGCGATCAATTGTCGAACGCACTCTTTAGACATATCAATCACACAAAAAGTGTAAAAAACATTTAATCTTCAATAACCAATTCAATAATTCATTACTTTAACTTAATAAAATGTTGCCATAAATATTTGTTCACCCTTTATACATATCAATCACTAAAAATGTGTAAAGAAAATAATTAATCTTCAATACCCAATTCAATAATTCATTACTTTAACTAAATACAATGTTGTGATTAGTTGTCGATCGCATCCTTTAGACATATAAAATACTGAAAATGTGTAAACAACAATTAATCTTCAATAACAAATTCAATAATTCATTACTTTGATTACTATAATGTTGCGATCAATATTCTATCGTACCCTTTAGACATATCAATCACTATAAATGTGTAAACAACAATTAATCTTCAATACCCAATTCAATAATTAATTACTTTAACTTAATACAGTGTTGCGATCAATTGTCGATCGCACCCTTTAGTCTTATCAATCACTGTAAATGTGTAAACAACAATTAATCTTCAATACCATATTCAATAATTCATAACTTTAACTTTATACAATGTTGCGATCCTTATTCGATCGCACCCTTTAGACATATCAATCACTACAAATGTGTAAACAACAATTAAATGTTCAATACCCAATTAAATAAATCATTACTTTAACTTAATACAATGTTATGGTCAATCTCCGATCGCACTCTTTATACATATCAATCACTGAAAATGTATAAACAACAATTAAACATCAATACCTAATTCAATAATTAACCACTTTAACTTAATACAGTGTTGCGATCAATTGTAGATTGCATCCTTTAGACATATCAATCAATGAAAATGTGTACATAACAATTAATCTTCAATAACCAATTCATTAATTCATTACATTAACTTAATACAATGTTGCGATCATATGTCGATCGCATTCTTTAGACATACCAATCACTGAAAATGTGTAAACAACAATTAATCTTGAATAACCAATTCAATAATTCCTTACTTTAACTTATTACAATGTTGCGATCAATATTGGATTGCACCCTTTAGACACATCAATCATAGAAAATGTGTAAATAACAATTAATCTTGAATAACCAATTCAATAATTCATTACTTTAACTTAATAGAATATTGCGATAAATATTCGATTGCACCCTTTAGAGACATCAATCACAGAAAACGTGTAAACAACAATTAATCTTAAATAACGAATCCAATAATTCATTACTTTAAATTTATACAATGATGCGATCAATATTCGATCGCACCCTTTAGACATATCAATCATTGTAAATGTCTAAACAACAATTAATCTTCAATAACCAATTCAATAATTTATTAATTTGACTGAATACAATGTTGCAGTCAATATTCGATCGCACCCTTTAGATATATCAATAACTAAAAATGTGTAAACAGCAATTAATCTTCAATAACCAATTCAATATTTCATTACTTTGACATAATACAATATTGCGATCAATTGTTGATCGCATTCTTTAGATATATCAATCACTCAAAAATGTGTAAACAATAATTAATCTTCAATAACCAATTCAATAATTCATTACTTCAACTTAATACAATGTTGCGATCAATATTCGATCGCACCCTTTAGACATATCAATAACTGAAAAATGTGTAAAGAACAATTAAACATCAATAACCAATTCAATAATTCATTACTTTGACTTAATACAATGTTGCGATCAATATTCGATCACATCCTTTAGACATATCAATAGCTTAAAATGTGTAAACAACAATTAAACATCAATAACCAATTCAAAAATTCATTACTTTAACTTATTACAATATTGCAATCACATGTCAATCGCACCCTTCAGACATAACAACCACTAAAAATGTGTAAACAACAATTAATCATCAATAACCAATTCAATAATTCAATACTTTGACTTAATACAATTCTGCGGTCAATATTCAATCGCACCCTTTAGACATATGAATCACTTTAAATGTGTAAACAACAATTAATCTTCAATAACCAATTCAATAATTCATTTCTTTGACTTAATACAACGTTGCGATCATTATTCGATCGCACTCTTTAGATATATCAATCACTTAAAATGTGTAAACAACAATTAATCTTCAATAACCAATATAATAATTCATTATTTCAACTTAATATAATGTTGCGATCAATATTCGATCGCACCCTTTAGACATAGCAATCATTTAAAATATGTAAACATTAATTAAACATCAATAACCAATTCAAAAATTCATTACTTTAACTTAATACAACGTAGCAATCAATTTTCGATCGCACCCTTTAGACATACCAATAACTAAAAAGTAACCAACAACTAATCTTCAATAACCAATTCAATAATTCATTACTTTAAATAAGTACAATGATGAGTTCAATATTCAATCGCACCATTTAGACATATCAATTAATGAAAATGTGTAAAAAGCAATTACTCTTCAATAGCCAAATCAATAATTCATTACTTTCACATAATACAATGTTTCGATCAATATTCGATCGCAGTTTTTTAGATATATCAATCACTGTAAATGCGTAAACAACCATTACTCTTCAATACACAATTCAATAATTCATTACTTTAACTTAATACAATAATGCGATCAATAGTCGATCGCACCCTTTAAAGATATCAATCAATGAAAATCTGTAAATATCTTCAATAAACAAATTTAATAATTCACTACTTTGACTTAATACAGTGTTGCGATCAATTGTCGATCGCACCCTTTAGACTTATCAATCACTGTAAATGTGTAAACAACAATAAATCTTCAATACCATATTCAATAATTCATAACTTCAACTTTATACAATGTTGCGATCCTTATTCGATCGCACTTTTTAGACATATCAATCACTACAAATTTAAACAACAATTAAATCTTCAATACCCAATTAAATAAATCATTACTTTAACTTAATACAATGTTGTGGTCAATCTTCGATCGCACTCTTTATACATATCAATCACTGAAAATGTATAAACAACAATTAAACATCAATACCTAATTCAATAATTCATCACTTTAACTTAATACAGTGTTGCGATCAATTGTCGATTGCATCCTTTAGACATATCAATCACTGAAAATGTGTACATAACAATTAATCTTCAATAACCAATTCATTAATTCATTACATTAACTTAATACAATGTTGCGATCAAATGTCGATCGCATTCTTTAGACATACCAATCACTGAAAATGTGTAAACAACAATTAATCTTGAATAACCAATTCAATAATTCATTACTTTAACTTATTACAATGTTGCGATCAATATTGGATTGCACCCTTTAGACACATCAATCATAGAAAATGTGTAAATAACAATTAATCTTGAATAACCAATTCAATAATTCATTACTTTAACTTAATACAATATTGCGATAAATATTGGATTGCACCCTTTAGAGACATCAATCACAGAAAATGTGTAAACAACAATTAATCTTAAATAACGAATCCAATAATTCATTACTTTGAATTTATACAATGATGCGATCAATATTCGATCGCACCCTTTAGACATATCAATCATTGTAAATGTCTAAACAACAATTAATCTTCAATAACCAATTCAATAATTTATTAATTTGACTGAATACAATGTTGCAGTCAATATTCGATCGCACCCTTTAGATATATCAATAACTAAAAATGTGTAAACAATAATTAATCTTCAATAACCAATTAAATATTTCATTACTTTGACATAATACAATGTTGCGATCAATTTTTGATCGCATTCTTTAGATATATCAATCACTCAAAAATGTGTAAACAATAATTAATCTTCAATAACCAATTCAATAATTCATTACTTCAACTTAATACAATGTTGCGATCAATATTCAATCGCACCCTTTAGACATATCAATCACAGAAAAATGTGTAAAGAACAATTAAACATCAATAACTAATTCAATAATTCATTACTTTGACTTAATACAATGTTGCGATCAATATTCGATCACATCCTTTATACATATCAATCACTTAAAATGTGTAAACAACAATTAAACATCAATAACCAATTCAAAAATTCATTACTTTTATTTAATACAATAATGCGATCAATAGTCGATCGCACCCTTTAAAGATATCAATCAATGAAAATCTGTAAATATCTTCAATAACCAATTTAATAATTCACTACTTTGACTTAATACAGTGTTGCGATCAATTGTCGATCGCACCCTTTAGACTTATCAATCACTGTAAATGTGTAAACAACAATAAATCTTCAATACCATATTCAATAATTCATAACTTCAACTTATACAATGTTGCGATCCTTATTCGATCGCACTTTTTAGACATATCAATCACTACAAATGTGTAAACAACAATTAAATCTTCAATACCCAATTAAATAAATCATTACTTTAACTTAATACAATGTTGTGGTCAATCTTCGATCACACTCTTTATACATATCAATCACTGAAAATGTATAAACAACAATTAAACATCAATACCTAATTCAATAATTCATCACTTTAACTTAATACAGTGTTGCGATCAATTGTCGATTGCATCCTTTAGACATATCAATCACTGAAAATGTGTACATAACAATTAATCTTCAATAACCAATTCATTAATTCATTACATTAACTTAATACAATGTTGCGATCAAATGTCGATCGCATTCTTTAGACATACCAATCACTGAAAATGTGTAAACAACAATTAATCTTGAATAACCAATTCAATAATTCATTACTTTAACTTATTACAATGTTGCGATCAATATTGGATTGCACCCTTTAGACACATCAATCATAGAAAATGTGTAAATAACAATTAATCTTGAATAACCAATTCAATAATTCATTACTTTAACTTAATACAATATTGCGATAAATATTGGATTGCACCCTTTAGAGACATCAATCACAGAAAATGTGTAAACAACAATTAATCTTAAATAACGAATCCAATAATTCATTACTTTGAATTTATACAATGATGCGATCAATATTCGATCGCACCCTTTAGACATATCAATCATTGTAAATGTCTAAACAACAATTAATCTTCAATAACCAATTCAATAATTTATTAATTTGACTGAATACAATGTTGCAGTCAATATTCGATCGCACCCTTTAGATATATCAATAACTAAAAATGTGTAAACAACAATTAATCTTCAATAACCAATTAAATATTTCATTACTTTGACAAAATACAATGTTGCGATCAATTGTTGATCGCATTCTTTAGATATATCAATCACTCAAAAATGTGTAAACAATAATTAATCTTCAATAACCAATTCAATAATTCATTACTTCAACTTAATACAATGTTGCGATCAAAATTCAATCGCACCCTTTAGACATATCAATCACAGAAAAATGTGTAAAGAACAATTAAACATCAATAACCAATTCAATAATTCATTACTTTGACTTAATACAATGTTGCGATCAATATTCGATCACATCCTTTATACATATCAATCACTTAAAATGTGTAAACAACAATTAAACATCAATAACCAATTCAAAAATTCATTACTTTAACTTAATACAATAATGCGATCAATAGTCGATCGCACCCTTTAAAGATATCAATCAATGAAAATCTGTAAATATCTTCAATAACCAATTTAATAATTCACTACTTTGACTTAATACAGTGTTGCGATCAATTGTCGATCGCACCCTTTAGACTTATCAATCACTGTAAATGTGTAAACAACAATAAATCTTCAATACCATATTCAATAATTCATAACTTCAACTTTATACAATGTTGCGATCCTTATTCGATCGCACTTTTTAGACATATCAATCACTACAAATGTGTAAACAACAATTAAATCTTCAATACCCAATTAATAAATCATTACTTTAACTTAATACAATGTTGTGGTCAATCTTCGATCACACTCTTTATACATATCAATCACTGAAAATGTATAAACAACAATTAAACATCAATACCTAATTCAATAATTCATCACTTTAACTTAATACAGTGTTGCGATCAATTGTCGATTGCATCCTTTAGACATATCAATCACTGAAAATGTGTACATAACAATTAATCTTCAATAACCAATTCATTAATTCATTACATTAACTTAATACAATGTTGCGATCAAATGTCGATCGCATTCTTTAGACATACCAATCACTGAAAATGTGTAAACAACAATTAATCTTGAATAACCAATTCAATAATTCATTACTTTAACTTATTACAATGTTGCGATCAATATTGGATTGCACCCTTTAGACACATCAATCATAGAAAATGTGTAAATAACAATTAATCTTGAATAACCAATTCAATAATTCATTACTTTAACTTAATACAATATTGCGATAAATATTGGATTGCACCCTTTAGAGACATCAATCACAGAAAATGTGTAAACAACAATTAATCTTAAATAACGAATCCAATAATTCATTACTTTGAATTTATACAATGATGCGATCAATATTCGATCGCACCCTTTAGACATATCAATCATTGTAAATGTCTAAACAACAATTAATCTTCAATAACCAATTCAATAATTTATTAATTTGACTGAATACAATGTTGCAGTCAATATTCGATCGCACCCTTTAGATATATCAATAACTAAAAATGTGTAAACAACAATTAATCTTCAATAAACAATTAAATATTTCATTACTTTGACATAATACAATGTTGCGATCAATTGTTGATCGCATTCCTTAGATATATTAATCACTCAAAAATGTGTAAACAATAATTAATCTTCAATAACCAATTCAATAATTCATTACTTCAACTTAATACAATGTTGCGACCAATATTCAATCGCACCCTTTAGACATATCAATCACAGAAAAATGTGTAAAGAACAATTAAACATCAATAACCAATTCAATAATTCATTACTTTGACTTAATACAATGTTGCGATCAATATTCGATCACATCCTTTATACATATCAATCACTTAAAATGTGTAAACAACAATTAAACATCAATAACCAATTCAAAAATTCATTACTTTAACTTATTACAATGTTGCAATCACATGTCAATCGCACCCTTCAGACATAACAACCACTAAAAATGTGTAAACAACAATTGATCATCAATAGCCAATTCAATAATTCAATACTTTGACTTAATACAATTCTGCGATCAATATTCAATCGCACCCTTTAGACATATGAATCACTTTAAATGTGTAAACAACAATTAATCTTCAATAACCAATTCAATAATTCATTTCTTTGACTTAATACAACGTTGCGATCAATATTCGATCGCACTCTTTAGATATATCAATCACTTAAAATGTGTAAACAACAATTAATCTTCAATAACCAATATAATAATTCATTATTTCAACTTAATATAATGTTGCGATCAATATTCGATCGCACCCTTTAGACATAGCCATCATTTAAAATATGTAAACATTAATTAAACATCAATAACCAATTCAAAAATTTATTAATTTAATTTAATACAACGTAGCAATCTATTTTCGATCGCACCCTTTATACATACCAATCACTAAAAAAGTGTAACCAACAACTAATCTTCAATAACCAATTCAATAATTCATTACTTTAAATAAGTACAATGATGAGATCAATATTCAATCGCACAATTTAGACATATCAATTAATGAAAATGTGTAAAAAGCAATTACTCTTCAATAGCCAAATCAACAATTCATTACTTTCACTTAATACAATGTTTCGATCAATATTCGATCGCAGTTTTTTAGATATATCAATCACTGTAAATGCGTAAACAACCATTACTCTTCAATACACAATTCTATAATTCATGACTTTAACTTAATACAATATTGCAATCAATAGTCGATCGCACCCTTTAAAGATATCAATCAATGAAAATCTGTAAATATCTTCAATAACCAATTTAATAATTCACTACTTTGACTTAATACAGTGTTGCGATCAATATTCGATTGCACCCTTTGGACATATTAATCACTGTAAATGTGTAAACAACAATTAATCTTCAATAACCAATTCAATAATTCATTACTTTGACTTAATACAATGTTCCGATCAATATTCAATTGCACCCTTTGGACATATCAACCACTGTAAATGTGTAAACATCAATTAATCTTCAATAATTCATTATTTTGAATTAATACATTTCTTTGTCTTAATACAATGTTCCGATCAATATTCGATCGCACTTTTTAGACATATCAATCACTTAAAATGTGTAAAAGACAGAAATTTATCTTCAATAACCAATTCAATAATTCATTACTTTCAATTAATACAATGTTGCGATCAAAATTTTATCGCACCCTTTAGACATATCAATCAATGAAAATGTGTAAAAGACAACTAATCTTCAATAACCAATTCAATAATTCATTATTTTCACTTAATACAATGTTACTATCAATATTGATCGCACTTTTAGATATATCAATCACAGAAAATGTGTAAACAACAATTAAACATCAATAATAGATTCAATAATTCATTATTTTAACTTATTACAATGTTGCGATCAATTGTCGATTGCACCCTTTAGACATATCAATCACTGAAAATGTGTAAACAATAATTAATCTTCAATAACCAATTCAATAATTCATTACTTTAACTTAATACAATGTTGCGATCAATATTCGATTGCACCCTTTAGACGTATCAATCACTGTAAATCTGTAAACAACAATTAATCTTCAATAACTAATTCAATAAGTCATCACTTTGACTTAATACAATGTTGCGATCAATATTCGATCGCACTCTTTAGATATATCAATCACTAAAAATGTGTAAACAACAATTAAACAGCAATAATAGATTCAATAATTCATTACTTGAACTTAATACAATGTTGCGATAAATTGTCGACCGCACCATTTAGACATATCAAGCACTAAAAATCTGTAAACAAAAATTAATCTTCAATAACAAATTCAATAATTAATTACTTTAACTTAATACAATGTTGCGATAATATTAGATCACAACCTTTAGACATATCAATCACTGTAAATGTGTAAACAACAAATAATCATCAATAACCATTTCTATAATTCACTACTTAGACTTTATACAATGTTGCGATCAATATTCGATCGCACCCTTTAGACATATCAATCACTGTAAAAGTGTAAATTGTAATTAATCTTCAATAACCAATTTAATAATTCATTTCTTTGACTTAATACAGTGTTGCGATCAATACTCGATTGCACATTTTAGATATATCAATTACTGGAAATGTGTAAACAACAATTAATCTTCAATAACCAATTCAATAATTCATTACTTTGACTTCATACAATGTTGCGATCAATATTCTATCGCACCCTTTAGATATATCAAAAACTTAAAATGTGTAAACAAAAATTGATCTTCAATAACAAATTCAATAATTCATTACTTTGACTTAATACAATGTTGCGATCAATATTCGGTCGCACACTTTAGACATATCAATCACTGAAAATATTTAAACAACAATTAAACATCAATAACCAATTCAATAATTCATTAATTTAACTTAATACAATGTTGCGATAAATTGTCGATCGCACCCTTTTGACATATCAATCACTGTAAATGTGTAAACAACAATTAATCTTCAATAACCAATTCAATAATTCATTTCTTTGACTTAATACAATGTTGCAATCAATATTCGATCGCACCCTTTAGATATATCAATCACTGAAAATGTGTAAACAAGTATTAATCTTCAATAACCAATTCAATAATTTATTACTTTGACTTACTACAATGTTGCGATGAATATTCAATCGCACCTTTTAAACATATCAATCACAGTAAATTTGTAAACAACAAATAAAATCTTCAATAACTAATTAAATAATTCATTACTTTGACTTAATACAATGTTGCGATCAATATTCGGTCGCACACTTTAGACACATCAATCACTGAAAATGTTTAAACAACAATTAAACATCAATAACCAATTAAATAATTCATTACTTTAACTTAATACAATATTGCGATTAATTGTCGATCGCACCCTTTAGACATATTAATCACTGAAAATGTGTAAATAACAATTCATCTTCAATAACCAATTCAATAATTCATTTCTTTGACTTAATACAATGTTGCGATCAATATTCGATCGCACCCTTTAGATATATCAATCACTGAAAATGTGTAAACAACAATTAATCTTCAATAACCAATTCAATAGTTTATTACTTTGACTTACTACAATATTGCGATGAATATTCAATCGCACCTTTTAAACATATCAATCACACTAAATTTGTAAACAACAAATAATCTTCAATAACTAATTCAATAATTCAAAACTTTGACTTAATACAATGTTGAGATCAATATTCGATCGCACCCTTTAGACATATCTATCACTTAAAATGTCTAAACAACAATTAATCTTCAATAACCAATTCAATAATTCATTAATTTGACTTAATACAATGTTGCGACAAATATTCAATCACACCTTTTAGATATATTAATCCCTGTAAATGTGTAAACAACAATTAATTTTCAATAACCAATTAAATAATTCATAACTTTGACTTAATACAATGTTGCGATCAGTATTCAATCACACCATTTGGACATATCAATCAATGAAAATGTGTAAATAGCAATTACTCTTCAGTAACAAATTCAATAATTCATTACTTGAACTTAATACAACGTTGCGATCAATTGTCTATCGCACCCTTTAGACATATGAATCACTAAAAAATTGTAAACAACAATTCATCTTCAATAACCAATTCAATAAATCATTAATTTAACTTAGTACAATGTTGCGATCAATATTCAATCGCACCAATTAGACATATCAATCACTTAAAATGTGTAAACAAAACTTAATCTTCAATAACCAATTCAATAATTGATTACTTTGACTTAATACGATGTTGCGATCAATATTCGATCACAACCTTTAGATATATCAATCACTGTAAATGTGTAAACAACAATTAATCATCAATAACCATTTCTATAATTCATTACTTTGACTTCAGACAATGTTGCGATCAATATTCGATCGCACCCTTTAGACATATCAATCATTGTAAATGTGTAAACAATAATTTATCTTTATTAACCAATTAAATAATTCATTCCTTTGACTTATACAATGTTGCGATCAATACTCGATGGCACCCTTTAGATATATCAATTACTGGAAATGTGTAAACTACAATTAATCTTCAATAACCAATTCAATAATTCATTACTTTCACTTAATACAATGTTGCGATCAATATTCTATCGCACCCTTTAGATATATCAAAAACTTAAAATGTGTAAACAAAAATTAATCTTCAATAACCAATTCAAAAATTCATTACTTTAACTTAATACAATGTTGCGATCAATATTCGATCGCGCCTTTTAGACATATTAATCACTGTAAATGTTTAAACAACAATTAATCTTCAATAACCAATTAAATAATTCATTACTTTGACTTTATACAATGTTGTGATCAATATTTAATCGCACCTTTTAGACACATCAATCACTGTAAATGTATAAATAATAATTAATCTTTAATAACCAATTCAATAATTCATTTCTTTACTTAATACAATGGTGCGATCAATATTCAATCGCATGATTTAGACATATAAATCAATGAAAATGTGTAAATAGCAATTACTCTTCAATAACCAATTCAATAATTCATTACTTTAACTTAATACAACATTGCGATCAATTGTCGATCGCACCCTTTAGACATATCAATCACTGTAAATGTGTAAACAATAATTAATCTTCAATAACCAATTCAATAATTAATTTTTATGACTTATACAATAATGCAATCAATACTCGACGGCACCCTTTAGATATATCAATTACTGGAAATGTATAAACAACAAGAAATCTTCAATAACCAATTCAATAATTCATTACTTTCACTTAATACAATGTTGCGATCAATATTCTATCGCCCCCTTTAGATATATCAAAAACTTAAAATGTGTAAACAAAAATTAATCTTTAATAATTCATTACTTTGACTTAATACAATGTTGCGATCAATATTCGATCGCACCTTTTAGACATATTAATCACTGTAAATGTTAAAACAACAATTAATCTTCAATAACCAATTCAATAATTCATTACTTTGACTTTATACAATGTTGCGATCAATATTCAATCGCACCTTTTAGACATATCAATCACTGTAAATGTATAAATAACAATTAATCTTTAATAACCAATTCAATAATTCATTTCTTTACTTAATACAATGGTGCGATCAATATTCAATCGCACCATTTAGACATATCAATCAATGAAAATGTGTTAAAAGCAATTACTCTTCAATAACCAATTCAATAATTCATTACTTTAACTTAATACAACGTTGCGATCAATTGTCGATCGCACCCTTTAGACATATAAATCACTGTAAATGTGTAAACAATAATTAATCTTCAGTAACCAATTCAATAATTCATTTTTTTGACTTATACAATGTTGAGATCAATACTCATGGCACCCTTTTGATATAAATTACTGGAAATGTGTAAACAACAATTAATCTTCAATAACCAATTCAATAATTCATTACTTTCACTTAATACAATGTTGCGATCAATATCCTATCGCCCCTTTTAGATATATCAAAAACTTAAATTGTGTAAACAAAAATTAATCTTCAATAACCAATTCAATAATTCATTACTTTGACTTTATACAATGTTGCGATCAATATTCAATCGCACCTTTTAGACACATCAATCACTGTAAATGTATAAACAACAATTAATCTTTAATAACCAATTCAATAATTCATTTCTTTACTTAATACAATGGTGCGATCAATATTCAATCGCACCATTTAGACATATCAATCAATAAAAATGTGTAAATTGAAATTACTCTTCAATAACCAATTAAATAATTCATTACTTTAACTTTATACAACGTTGCGATCAATTGTCGATCGCACCCTTTAGACATATCAATCACTAAAAAAGTGTAAACAACAATTATTCTTCAATAACCAATTCAATAATTCATTACTTTAACTTAGTACATTTACAACACTTTAACAATTTAATTCAATTAATATCAATAAATCGCAAATTTAACAATAATCAATAATTCGTTACTTTGACTTAAACAATCTTGCGATCAATATTCGATCGCACCTTTAGAATATCAATCACTGAAAATGTGTAAACAACAATTAATCTTCAATAAACAATTCAATAACTCATTTATTTGACGTAATACAATGTTGCGATCAATATTCGATGCACCCTTTAGACATATCAATCACTGAAAATGTGTAAACAACAATTAATCTTCAATAACCAATTCAATAATTTATTACTTTGACTTAATACAATGTTGCGATCAATATTCAATCGCACCTTTTAGACATATCAATCAATGTAAATGTGTAAACAACAATTAATCTTCAATCACCAATTCAATAATTCAATACTTTGACTTAATACAATGTTGCGATCAATATTCGATCGCACCCTTTAGACATATCTATCACATAAATTGTGTAAACAACAATTAATCTTCAATATCCAATTCAATAATTCATTACTTTGACTTAATACAATGTTGCCATCAATATTCAATCGCACTTTTAGACATATCAATCACTGTAAGTGTGTAAACAATAATTAATATTCAATAATTCATTTCTTTGACTTAATACAATGTTGCAATCAATATTCAATCGCACCATTTAGGCATATCAATCAATGAAAATGGGTAAATAGCAATTACTCTTCAATAACCATTTCAATAATTCATTACTTTAACATAATATAACAGTGCGATCAATTGTCGATCGCACCCTTTTGACATATCAATCAATAAAAAAGTGTAAAACACAATTAATTTCCAATAACCAATTCAATAATTCATGACTTTGACTTATATATGTTGCGATTAATATTCAATCGCACCTTTAGACATATCAATTAGTGTAAATGTGTAAACAACAATTAATCTTTAATAACCAATTCAATAATTCAATACTTTGACTTAATACAATGTTGCGATCAATATTCAATCGCACCCTTTAGACATATCTGTCACTAAAAATGTGTAGACAACAATTAATCTTCAATAACCAATTCAATAATTCATTACTTTGACTTAATACTATGTTGCGATCAATATTCAACTGAACCTTTTAGACATATCAATCACTGTAAATGTATAAACAACAATGAATCTTCAATAACGAACTCAATAATTCATTACATTAACTTAGTACAATGTTCCGATCAATATTAAATTGCACCATTTAGACATATCAATCACTGAAAAAGCGTAAACAATACTTAATCTTCAATAACAAATTCAATAATTCATTACATTGACTTTATACAATGTTGCGATCAATATTCGATCGCACCCTTTAGACATATCAATCACTGTAAATGTGTAAACGACAATTAATCTTCAATACCCAATTCAATAATTCATTACTTTAACTAAATACAATGTTGCAATCAATTGTCGATCGCACCCTTTAGACATATCAATCACTTTAACTAAATACAATGTTGCAATCAATTGTTGATAGCACACTTCATAAATATAAATCACTGAAAATGTGTAAACAACAATTAAACATCAATAACCAACTCAACAATTCATTACTTTAACTTAATACAATGTTAAGATCAATTGTCGATCGCACCCTTTATATATATCTATCACTGAAATTTTGTAGACAACAATTGATCTTCAGTAACCAATTAAATAATTCATTACTTTGACTTAATACAATGTTGCGATCAATATTCAGTCGCACCCTTTAGACATATCAATCACTGTAAATGTGTAATCAACAATTAATCTTCAATATCCAATTCAATAATTCATTACTTTGACTCAACACAATGTTGCGATCAATATTAAATCGCACCCTTTAGACATATCAATCATTGAAAATGTTTAAACAACAATAAATCTTCAATTTCTAATTCAGTAATTCCTTCATTTAACTTAATAAAATGTTGCGATCAATTGTCGATCACACCCTGGAGACATAAGAATCACTGAAAATGTGTAAACAATAATTAAACATCAACAACCAATTCAATAATTCATTACTTTAACTTAATACAATGTTGCGATCAATTGTCGATTGCACCCTTTAGATAATCACTAAAAATGTGTTAACAACAATAAATCTTCAATAACCAATTCAATAATTCATTACATTGACTAAATATTATGTTGCTATCAATATTCGATCGCACCCTTTAGACATATCAATCACTGTAAATGTGTAAACAACAATTATTCTTCAATAACCGATTCAATAATTCATTACGTTGACTTTATACAATGTTGCGATCAATATTCGATCGCACCCTTTAGACATATAAATCATTGTAGATGTGTAAGCAACAATTAATCTTCAATACCCAATTCAATAATTCATTATTTTAACTAAATACAATGTTGCAATCAATTGTCGATCGCACCCTTTAGAAATATAAATCACTGAAAATTTGTAAACAACAAATAAACATCAATAACCAATTCAATAATTCATTACTTTAACTTAATACAATGTTCGATGAATTGTCGATCGCTTCCCTTTAGACATATCAATCACTGAAAATGTATAAGCAACAATTAATGTTCAATAACCAATTCAATAATTCATTACATTGACTTAATACAATGTTGCAATTAATATTCGATTGCACCCTTCAGACATATTAATCACTGTAAATGTGTAAAAAACAATTAATCTTCAATACCCAATTCAATAATTCATTACTTTAACTTAGTACAATGTTGCGATCCATTGTCGATTGCACCCTTTAGACATATCTATCACAGAAAATGTGTAAACAATAATTAATCTTCAATTTCCAATTCAATAACACATTACTTTAACTTAATACAATGTTGCGATCAATTGTCGATCGCATCCTTTAGAGATATCAATCACTGAAATTGTGTAAACAAAAATTAATCTTCAATTACCAATTAAACAATTCATTACTTTGACTTAATACAATGTTGCGATCAATATCAATTGCACCCTTTAGACATATCAATCACTGTAAATGTGTAAACAACAATTAATCTTCAACAACCAATTCACTAATTCATTACTTTAACTTATACAATGTTGCGATCAATATTCGATCACACCCTTTAAACATATCAATCACTCTCAATGTGTAAACAACAATAATTTTCAATAACAAATTCATAATTCATTTCTTTGACTTAATACAATGTTGCGATCAATATTCAATCGCACCCTTTAGACATATCAAGCACTAAAAATGTGTAAACAACAATTAAACTTCAATAACCAATTCAATAATTCATTACTTTAACTTAATAAAATGTTGCGATCAATTGTCGATCACACCCTTTAGACATATCAATCACTGTAAATGTGTAAACAACAATTAATCTTCAATAACCAATTCAATAATTCATTACTTTAACTTAATACAATGTCGCGATCAATATTCGATAACACCCTTTAGACATATCAAGCACTGTAAATGTGTAAACAACAATAAATTTCATTAAAAAATTCAATAATTCATTCTTTGACTTAACACAATGTTGCGATCAATATTAAATCGCACCCTTTAGACATATCTATCACTGAAAATGTGTAAAAAAACAATTAATCTTCAATTTCTAATTCAATAATACATTTCTTTTATTTAATACAATGTTGCGATCAATTGTCGATCGCACCCTTGAGACATAATAATCTCTGAAAATGTGTAAAATATAATTAAACATCTACAACCAATTCAATAATTCCTTACTTTCACTTTATACAATGTTGCGATCAATTGTCGATTGCACCCTTTAGACATATCAGTCACTAAAAATGTGTTAACAACAATAAATCTTCAATAACCAATTCAATAATTCATTACTTTAACTAAATACAATGTTGCAATCAATATTCGATCGCACCCTTTAGACAAATCAATCACTCTAAATGTGTAAACAAAAATTATTCTTCAATAACCGATTCAATAATTCATTACATTGACTTTATACAATGTTGCGATCAATATTCGATCGCACCCTTTAGACATATAAATCACTATAAATGTGTAAACAACAATTAATCTTCACTAACAAATTCAATAACTCATTACTTTAACTTAATACAATATTGCGATCAATATTCAGTCGCACCATTAAGACATATCAATCACTGTAAATGTGTAAACAACAATTAATCTTCAATACCCATTTTAATAATTCATTACTTTAAAATAATACAATGTTGCGATCAATTGTCGATCGCACCTTTAAAACATATTAATCACTGAAAATGTGTAAACAATAATTAAACATCAATAACCAATTCTATATTCATTACTTTAACTTAAAAATTGTTGCGATCAATTGTCGATTGCATCCTTTAGACATATCAATCACTAAAAATTTGTTAACAACAATTAATCTTCAATAACAGATTCAAAAATTCATTAATTTAACTTAATACAATGTTGCGATCAATTGTCGATCGCACCCTTTAGACATATCAATCACTGTAAATGTGTAATCAATAATTAATCTTCAATAACAAATTCAATAATTTATTACTTTAACTTAATACAATGTTGTGATCAATATTCGATCGCACCCTTTAAACATATCAATCACTGAAAATGTGTAAATAACAATTAATCTTCAATACCCGATTCAATATCTCATTACTTTAACTTAGTAGAATGTTTCGATGAATTTTCGATGGCATCCTTTAGACATATCAATCAATCTAAATGGGTAAGCAACAATTAATTTTTAACAACCAATTCAATAATTCAATACTTTGACTTAATATAATGTTGCGATCACTATTTGATCGCACCCTTTAGACTATCAATTACTGTAAATGTATAATCAACAATTAATCTTCAATAACCTATTCAATGATTCATTACATTGACTTTATACAATATTGCGATCAATATTCGATCGCACCCTTTAGACATATCAATCACTGAAAATGTGTAAACAACAATTAAACAATAATAACCAATTCAATAATTCATTACTTTAACTTAATACAATGTTGCGATCAATTGTCGATCGCACCCTTTAGACATATCTATCACTGTAAATGTGTAAAAAAACAATTAATCTTCAATAACTAATTAAATAATTCATTACTATCAAATTTCAGTCACACCCTTTAGAAATATCAATCACTGTAAATGTGTAAACAACAATAAATTTTCAATAACAAATTGAATAACTCATTACTTTCACTTAATACAATGTTGTAATTAATATTCAATTGCACCCTTTAGACATATCAATCACTGAAAATGTGTAAACAACAATTTAACACTAATAACCAATTCAATAATTCATTACTTTAACTAAGTACAATGTTGCGATCAATTGTCGATGGCACCCTTTAGACATATCTATCACAGAAAATGTGTAAACAACAATTAATCTTCAATTACCAATTCAATAAACCATTACTTTAACTTAATACAATGTTGCGATCAATTGTCGATTGCATCCTTCAGACATATCAATCACTAAAAAAGTGTAAACAGCAATTAATCTTCAATAACTAATTCAAAAATTCATTACTTTGACTTTATACAATGTTGCGATCAATATTCGATTGCACCCTTTAGACATATCAATCACTGTAAATGTGTAAATATCAATTAATCTTAAATTACCAATTCAATAATTCATTACTTTAACTTAATACAATGTTGCGATCAATATTCGATCACACAATTTAGACATATCAATCACTTTGAATGTGTAAACAACAATTAATTTTCAATAACCAATTCAATAATTCATTACTTTGACTTAACACAATGTTGCGATCAATATTTAATCGCACCCTTTAGACATATCAATCACTTTAAATGTGTAAACAACAATAAATCTTCAATAACAAGTTCTTTAATTCATTACTTGAACTTAATACAACATTGCGATCAATATTCGATCACACCCTTTAGACATATCGATCACTGAAAATGTGTAAACAAAAATTAAACATCAATAATCAATTCAATAATTCATTACTCTAACTTAATACAATATTGCGATCAATTGTCAATCGCACCCTTTACACATATCAGTTACTGAAAATGTGTAAACAACAATTAATCTTCAGTAACCAATTCAATAATTTATTACATTGACTTAATACAATGTTGCGATCAATATTCGATCGCATTCTTTAAACATATCAATCAGTGTAAACGTGTAAACAACAATTAATCTTTAATACCCAATTCAATAATTCATTAGTTTAACTTAGTACAATGTTGCGTTGAATTGTCGTTGGCACCCTTTAGACATATGAATCACAGAAAATGTGTAAACAACAATTAATCTTCAACAACCAATTCAATAATTCATTACTTTAACTTAATACAATGTTGCGATCAATTATCGATCTTATCCTTTAGACATACCAATCACCCAAAATGTGTAAACAACAATTAATCTTCAATAACCAATTCAACAATTCATTACTTTGACTTAATACAATGTTGCAATCAATATTCGATTGCACCCTTTAGACATATGAATCACTGTAAATGGGTATACAACAATTAATCTTCAATAACCAATTGAATAATTCATGACTTTAACTTAATACAATGTTGCGATCAATATTCGATCGCACCCTTTAGACATATCAATCACTGTAAATGTGTAAACAACAATTAATTTTTCAATAACCAATTCAATAATTCATTACTTTGACTTCATACAATGTTGTGATCAATATTCGATCGCACCCTTTAGACATATAAATCACTATAAATGTGTAAACAACAATTAATCTTCACTAACAAATTCAATAACTCATTACTTTAACTTAATACAATATTGCGATCAATATTCAGTCGCACCATTAAGACATATCAGTCACTGTAAATATGTAAACAACAATTAATCTTCAATACCCATTTAAAAAATTCATTACTTTAAAATAATACAATGTTGCGATCAATCGTCGATCGCACCTTTAAAACATATTAATCACTGAAAATGTGTAAACAATAATTAAACATCAATAACAAATTCTATATTCATTACTTTAACTTAAAAATTTGTTGCGATCAATTGTCGATTGCATCCTTTAGACATACCAATCACAAAAAATTTGTTAACAACAATTAATCTTCAATGAAAAATTCAAAAATTCATTAATTTAACTTAATACAATGTTGCGATCAATTGTCGATCGCACCCTTTAGACATATCAATCACTGTAAATGTGTAAACAATAATTAATCTTCAATAACAAATTCAATAATTTATTACTTTAACTTAATACAATGTTGTGATTAGTATTCGATCGCACCCATTAAACATATCAATCACTGAAAATATGTAAATAACAATTAATCTTCAATACCCGATTCAATATCTCATTACTTTAACTTAGTACAATGTTTCGATCAATTTTCGATGGCACCCTTTAGACATATCAATCACTCTAAATGGGTAAGCAACAATTAATCTTCAACAACCAATTCAATAATTCAATACTTTGACTTAATACAATGTTGCGATCAATATTTGATCGCACCCTTTAGACATATCAATCACTGTAAATGTGTAAACAACAATTAATCTTCAATAACCTATTCAATGATTCATTACATTGACTTTATACAATGTTGCGATCAATATTCGATCCCACCCTTTAGACATATCAATCACTGAAAATGTGTAAACAACAATTAAACAATAATAACCAATTCAATAATTCATTACTTTAACTTAATACAATGTTGCGATCAATTGTCGATTGCACCCTTTAGACATATCTATCACTGTAAATGTGTAAAAAAACAATTAATCTTCAATAACTAATTAAATAATTCATTACTTTAACATAATACAATGTTACGATCAAAATTCGGTCACACCCTTTAGAAAATTCAATCACTGTAAATGTGTAAACAATAATAAATTTTCAACAACAAATTCAATAATTCATTACTTTCACTTAATACAATGTTGCAATCAATATTCAATCACACCCTTTAGACATATCAATCACTGAAAATGTGTAAATAACAATTTAACCCTAATAACCAATTCAATAATTCATTACTTTAACTAAGTACAATGTTGCGATCAATTGTCGATGGCACCCTTTAGACATATCTATCACATAAAATGTGTACACAACAATTAATCTTCAATTACCAATTCAATAATCCATTACTTTAACTGAATACAATGTTGCGATCAATTGTCGATCGCATCCTTTAGACATATCAATCAGTGAAAAAGTGTAAACAGCAATAAATCTTCAATAACCAATTCAAAATTTGATTACTTTGACTTTATACAATGTTGCGATCAATATTCGATTGCACCCTTTAGACATATCAATCACTGTAAATGTGTAAAAAACAATTAATCGTCAATACCAATTCAATAATTCTTTACTTTAACTTAATACAATGTTGCGATCAATATTCGATCACACAATTTAGACATATCAATCACTTTAAATGTGTAAACAACAATTAATTTTTCAATAACCAATTCAATAATTCATTACTTTGACTTAACACAATGTTGCGATCAATATTTAATCGCAACCTTTAGACGTATCAATCACTGTAAATGTGTAAAACAACAATTAATCTTCAATAACAAATTCATTAATTCATTACTTTAACTTAATATAATATTGCGATTAATTATCGATCACACCCTTTAGACATATCAATCACTGAAAATGTGTAAACAAAATTTAAACATTAATAATCAATTCAATAATTCATTACTCTAAATTAATACAATATTGCGATCAATTGTCAATCGCACCTTTTACACATATCATCACAAAAAATGTTTAAACAACAATTAATCTTCAGTAACCAATTCAATAATTTATTACATTGACTTAATACATGTTGTGATCAATATTCGATCGCATTCTTTAGACATATTAATCAGTGTAAACGTGTAAACAACAATTAATCTTCAATACCCAATTCAATAATTCATTACTTTAACTTAGTACAATGTTGCGTTGAATTGTCGATGGCACCCTTTAGACATATGAATCACGGAAAATATGTAAACAACAATTAATCTTCAACTACCAATTCAATAATTCCTTACTTTAACTTAATACAATGTTGCAATCAATTGTCGATCTCATCCTTTAGACATACCAATCACCCAAAATGTGTAAAACAACAATTAATCTTCAATAGCCTGTTCAACAATTCATTACTTTGACTTAATACAATGTTGCAATCAATATTTGATTGCACCCTTTAGACATATAAATCACAGTAAATGGGTAAACAGCAATTAATCTTCAATAACCAATTCAATAATTCATTACTTTAACTTAATACAATGCTGCGATCAATATTCGATCGCACCCTTTAGACATATCAATCACTGTAAATGTGTAAACAACAATTAATTTTTCAATAACCAATTCAATAATTCATTACTTTGACTTAATACAATGTTACGATTAATATTCAATCACACCCTTTTGACATATCAATCAAGGAAAATGTTTAAACAACAATTCAACACCAATAACCAATTCAATAATTCATTACTTTAACTTAGTACATGTTGCGATAACTGTCGATTGCACCCTTTAGACATATCAATCACTATAAATGTGTAAAAAACAATTAATGTTCAATAACCAATTCAATAATTCATTACTTTATCTTATTACAATGTTGGATCTATTGTCGATTGCACCCTTTAGACAAATCGATCAGTAAAAATGTGTTTACAACAATTAATCTTCAATAACCATTTCAAAAATTCATTAATTTAACTTAATACAATGTTGCGATCAATTGTCGATCGCACCCTTTAGACATATCAATCACTGAAAATGTGTAAACCAAAATTAAATATCAATAACCAATTCAATAATTCATTACTTTAACTTTATACAATGTTGCGATCAACTGTCAATAGCACCCTTTAGACATATCAGTCTTTGAAAATGTGGAAATAATAGTTAATCTTAAATAACCAATTCAATAATTCATTACATTGACTTAATACAATGTTGCGATCAATATTCGATCGCACCCTTTAGATATATCAATCACTGCAAATGTGTAAAGAACAATTAATCTTCAATAACCAATTCAATAATTCATTACCTTGACTTGATACAATGTTACGATTAATATTCGATCTCACCCTTTAGACATATCAATCAATGAGAATGTGTAAAGAACAATTAATCTTCAATAACCAATTTAATAATTCATTACCTTAACTTAATACAATGGTGCGATCAATTGTCGATCATACCCTTTAGACATATCAATCACTAAAAATGTATAAACAACAATTAATCTTCAATAACAAATTTAATAATTCATTACTTTCACTTAATACAATGTTGCGATCAATTGTCGATCGCACCCTTTAGATATATCAATCACTGAAAACATGTAAACAACAATTTAACATCAATAACCAATTCAATAATTCATTACTTAACTTACTACAAAGTTGCAATCAATTGTCGATCGCTCCTTTGACATATCAATCAATGGAAATGTGTAAACAACAATTAATCATCAATAACTAATTCAATAATTTATTAATTTAACTTAATACAATGTTGCGATCAATTGTCGATCGCACCCTTTAGACATATCAATCACCCTAAATGTGTAAACACAATTAATCTTCAAACAATCAATTCAATAATTCATTACTTTATTTTAATACAATGTTGTGATCTATACTCGATCGCACCATTTAGACATATCAATCACTCTAAATGTGTAAACAACAAGTAAACTTCAATACCCAATTCAATAACTCATTACATTAACTTAATACAATGTTGCGATCAATTGTCGATCGCACCGTTTAGACATATCAATCACTCTAAATGTAATAACAACAATTTATCTTTAATAACAAATTCAATAATTCTTTACTTTGAATTAATACAATGTTGCGATCAATATTCGATCGCACCCTTTAGACATATAAATCAATGTAAATTGGTAAACCATAATTACTCTTCAATAACCAATTCAATAATTCATTACTTTGACTTAATACAATTTTGCGATCAATATTCGATCGCACCCTTTAAACATATTAATCACTGTAAATGTGTAAACAATAATTAATCTTCAAAACCCAATATAATAATTCATTACTTTTACGTAATACAATGTTGTGATCAATATTCGATCGCACCCTTTAGACATATAAATCACTGTAAATCGGTAAGCAGCAATTAATCTTCAATATCTAAATCAATAATTCATTACTTTGACTTAATACAATATTATGATCAATATTCGATCACACCCTTTAGACATATCAATCACGGTAAATGGGTAAACAACGATTAATCTTCAATAAAAAATTCAATAATTCATTAATTTGACTTAATACAAAGTTGCGATCAATATTCGATCGCAGCCTTTGGACATTTCAATCACTGAAAATTTGCAAACAATAATTTATCTTCAATAACCAATTCAGTAATTCATTACTTTAACTTAATACAATGTTGCGATCAGTTGTCGATCTCACCCTTTAGACATATCCATCACTGAAAATGTGTAAATAACAATTAAACATCAATAACAAATTCAATAATTCAGAACTTTAACTTAATACAATGTTGCGAACAATTGTTGATTGCACTCTTTAGACATATCAATCACAGAAAATGTGTAAACAACAATTAATCTTCAATAACTAATTAAATAATTCATTACTTTAACTTAATACAATGTGGCAATCAATTGTCGATCGCACCCATTAGACATATCAATCACTGAAAATGTGAAAACAACAATTAAACATCAATAACCAATTCTATAATTCATTACTTTAACTTAATACAATAATGCGATCAATTGTGGATCGCACCCTTTAGAAATATCAGTCACTGTAAATGTGTAAACAACAATTAATCTTCAATACCCAATTAAATAATTCATTACTTTTACGTAATACATTGTTGTGATCAATATTCGATCGCACCCTTTAGACATATCAATCACTATAAATGGGTAAACAACAATTTATCTTCAATACACAATTCAATAATTCATTACTTAAAATTTATACGATGTTGCGATTAAATATCGATCGCACCCTTTAGATTTATCAATCACTAAAAATGTATAAAAACAATTAATCTTAAATAACCAATTCTATAGCTCATTACATTGACTTAATACAATGTTGCGATCAATATTCGATCGCACCCTTTAGACATATCAATCATTGTAAATGTGTAAAAAACAATTAATCTTCAATACCCAGTTCAATAATTCATTACTTTGACTAAATACAATGTTCTGATCAATATTCGATCGCACCCTTTAGACATATCAATCACTGTAAATGTGTAAACAACAATTAATCTTCAATACACAATTCAATAATTCATTACTTTGACTTAATACGATGTTGCGATCAAATGTCGATCGCACCCTTTAAACTTATCAATCACTAAAAATGTATAAAAACAATTAATCTTAAATAAACAATTCTATAGCTCATTACATTGACTTAATACAATGTTGCGATCAATATTCGATCGCACCCTTTAGACATATCAATCATTGTAAATGTGTAAATAACAATTAATCTTCAATACCCAATTCAATAATTCATTACTTTGACTAAATACAATGTTCTGATCAATATTTGATCGCACCCTTTAGACATATCAATCACTGTAAATGTGTAAACAACAATTAATCTTCAATACACAATTCAATAATTCATTACTTTGACTTAATAAGATGTTGCGATCAAATGTCGATCGCAACCTTTAGACTTATCAATCACTAAAAATGTATAAACAACAATTAATCTTCAATAGCCAATTCAATAATTCATTACTTTAACTTAATACAATAATGCGATCAATTGTGGATCGCACCCTTTAGACATATCAGTCACTGTAAATGTGTAAACAACAATTAATCATCAATACCCAATTAAATAATTCATTACTTTTACGTAATACATTGTTGTGATCAATATTGGATCGCACCCTTTAGACATATCAATCATTGTAAATGGGTAAACATCAATTAATCTTCAATACACAATTCAATAATTCATTACTTTGAATTTATACGATGTTGCGATTAAATGTCGATCGCACCCTTTAGACTTATCAATCACTAAAAATGTATAAAAACTATTAATCTTAAATAACCAATTCTATAGCTCATTACATTGACTTAATACAATGTTGCGATCAATATTCGATCGCACCCTTTAGACATATCAATCATTGTAAATGTGTAAACAACAATTAATCTTCAATACCCAATTCAATAATTCATTACTTTGACTAAATACAATGTTCTGATCAATATTCGATCGCACCATTTAGACATATCAATCACTGTAAATGTGTAAACAACAATTAATCTTCAATACACAATTCAATAATTCATTACTTTGACTTAATACGATGTTGCGATCAAATGTCGATCGCACCCTTTAGACTTATCAATCACTAAAAATGTTTAAACAACAATTAATCTTCAATAACCAATTCAATAACTCATTACTTTGACTTAATAAAATGTTGCGATCAATATTCGATCGCATCCTTTAGACATATCAATCATTGTAAATGTGTAAACAACAATTAATCTTCAATACCCAATTCTATAATTCATTACTTTTACGTAATACAATGTTGCGATAAGTATTCGATCGCACGCTTTAGACATGTTAATCACTGTTAATGTGTGAACAACAATTAAATTTCAATAACCAATTCAATGACACATTACTTTAATTAATACAATATTGCGATCAATTGTCGATCGTACCCTTTAGACATATCAATTACCCAAAATGTGTAAACAACAACTAATCTTCAATAACCAGTTTAATAATTCATTAATTTGACTTAATACAATGTTCCGATCAATATTCAATCGCACCCTTTAGACATATCAATCACTGTAAATGTGTAAAGAACAATTAATCTTCAATAACCAATTAAATAATTCATTACTTTAACTTATTATCATGTAGCAATCAATTGTCAATCGCACCATTTAGACATATCAATCACTGAAAATGGTAAACAACAATTAATCTTCAATATTCAATTCAATAGTTCATTACTTTTACTAAATAGAATGTTGCGATCAATATTCGATCGCACCCTATTGACATATCAATCACTGTAAATGTGTAAACAACAATTTACCTTCAATACCCAATTCAATAATTCATTAGTTTAACTTAATACAATATTTTCATCAATTGTCGATCGCATCGTTTAGACATATCAATCACTGAAAATGTGTAAACAACAATAAATCTTCAATACCAATTCAATAATTCATTACTTTAACTTAATACAATGTAACAATCAAATGTCGATCGCACCCTTTAGACATATCAATCACTTAAAATTTGTAAACAACAATTATAAATCAATAAACAATTCAATAATCCATAAATTTAACTTAATACAATGTTGCGATAAATTGTCGATCGCTCCCTTTAGACATATCAATCACTGAAAATGTGTAAACAACAATTAATCTTCAATAACGAATTAAATATTCATTAATTTAACTTAATAAATGTTGCGATCAATTGTCGATCGCACCCTTTTGACATGTCAATCACTGTAAATGTGTTAACAACAATTAATCTTCAATACCCAATTCAATAATTCATTACTTTAACTAAATACAATAATACGATCAACTGTCGATCGCAACCTTTAGACATATCAATTACTGTAAATGTAAAAACAACAACTAATCGTCAACACCCAATTAAATAACTCATTACTTTAACTTATCACAATGTTGCGATCAATTGTCAATCGCACCCTTTAGACATATCAATCACTGTAAATGTGTAAACAACAATTAATCTTCAATAACCAATTCAATAATTCATTACTTTAACTTTATACAATATTGCGATAAATATTCGATCGCACCCTTTAGACATATCAATCACTGTTAATGTGTGAAAAACAATTAAACTTCAACAACCAATTCAATAACACATTACTTTTACTTAATACAATGTTAAGATCAATCGTCGATCGCACCCTTTAGACATATCAATCACTCAAAATGTGTAAACAACAATTAATCTTAAATAACCAATTCAAAAATTCATTACTTTATCTTAATACAATGTTGCGATCAATATTCGGTCGCATGCTTTAGAAATATCAATCACTATAAATGGGTGAACAAGAATTAATCTTCAATAACAAATTCAATAATTCATTACTTTGACTTAATAAAATGTTTCGATCAATATTCAATCGCACCCTTTAGACATATCAATCACTGTAAATGTGTAAAACACAATTTATCTTCAATACCCAAATCAATATTTCATATCTTTAACTTAATACAATGTTTCGATCAATTTTCGATCGCACCCTTTAGACATTTCAATCACTGTAAATGTGTAAACAACAATTAATCTTCAATAACCAGTTTAATAATTATTACTTTGACTTAATACAATGTTCCGATCAATATTCGATCGCACCCTTTAGACATATCAATCACTGTTAATGTGTAAACAACAATTAATCTTCAATAACCAATTAAATAATTCATTACTTCAACCTAATACCTTGTAGCGATCAATTGTCAATCGCACCCTTTAGACATATCAATAACTTAAAATGTGTAAACAACAATTAATCTTCAATAACAAATTCAATAGTTTATTACTTTGACTTACTACAATGTTGCGATGAATATTCAATCACACATTTTAAACATATCAATCACTGTAAATGTGTAAACAACAATTAATCTTCAATACCCAATTAAATAATTCATCACTTTAACTTAATACAATGTTGCGATCAATTGTCGATCACACCCTTTAGAAATATCAATCACTGAAAATGTGTAAAAAACATTTAGTCTTCAATAACCAATTCAGTAATTCATTACTTTGATTTAATACAATGTTGCAATCAATATTTGGTCACACCCTTTAGACATATCGATCACTGTAAATGTGTAAAGAAAAATTAATCTTTAATACCCAATTCAATAATTGATTACTTTATCTTAATACAATGTCGCGATCAATTGTCGATCGCACCCTTTAGACATATCATTCACTGAAAATGTGTAAATAACAATTAAACATCAATAACCATTTCAATAATTGATTACTTTAACTTAATACAATTATGCGATCAATTGTCAATTGCACCCTTTAAACATATCAATCACTGAAAATGTGTAAACAACAATTAATCTTCAATAACCAATTCAATAATTCATTACTTTGACTTAATAGAATGTTTTGATCAATTGTCGACCATACCCTTTAGACATATCAATCACAGAAAATGTGTAAAGTATAATTATTCTTGAATAACCAATTCAATAATTCAGTACTTTGACTTAATACAATGTTGCGATCAATATTCGGTCGCACCCTTTAGACATATCAATCACTGAAAATGTGTAAACAACAATTAATCGTCAATACCCAATTCAATAAATCATCACTTTAACTTAATACAATGTTAAGATCAATTGTCGATCGCACCCTTTAGACATATCAATCACTCAGAAAGTGTAAAAAACATTTAATCTTCAATAACCAATTCAATAATTCATTACTTTAATTGAATACAATGTTACGATTAATTGTCGATCGCAACCTTTAGACATATAAAATACTGAAAATGTGTAAACAACAATTAATATTCTATAACCAATTTAATAATTCATTACTTTGACTTAATACAATGTTGGGATCAATATTCTATCGTACCCATTAGACATATCAATAACTATAAATGTGTAAACAACAATTAATCTTCAATAACCAATTCAATAATTCATTACTTTAATTGAATACAATGTTACGATTAATTGTCGATCGCACTCTTTAGACATATCAATCACTGTAAATGTGTAAACAACAATTAATCTTTAATACCATATCAATAATTCATTACTTTAACTTAGTACAATATTGCGATCAATTGTCGATCGCACCCTTAAGACATATCAATCACTGAAAATGTATAAACAACAATTAATATACAATAACCAATTTAATTATTCATTTCTTTGACTTAACACAATGTTGCGATAAATTGTCGATCTTACCCTTTAGACATATCAATCACTGAAAATGTGTAAACAACAATTAAACTTCAAGACCCAATTCAATAATTCATCAATTTCACTTAATACAATGTTGCGATCAATTGTCGATCGCACCCTTTAGACATATCAATCACTTAAAATGTGTAAAAAACTTTTAATCTTCAATAACAAATTCAATAATTCATTACTTTAACTTAATACAGTGTTGCGATCAATTGTCGATTGCATCCTTTAGAAATATCAATAACTGAAAATGTGTAAACAACAATTAATCTTCAATAACCAATTCAATAATTCATTACTTTAACTTATTACAATGTTGCGATCAATATTCGATTGCACCCTTTAGACACATCAATCATAGAAAATGGGTAAACAACAAATAATCTTGAATAACCAATTCAATAATTCATTACTTTAACTTAATACAATATTGCGATAAATATTCGATTGCACCCTTTGGAGACATCAATCACAGAAAATGTGTAAACAACAATTAATCTTAAATAACAAATTCAATAATTCATTAATTTGAATTTATACAATGATGCAATCAATATTTGATCGCACCCTTTACACATATCAATCATTGTAAATGAGTAAACACCAATTAATCTTCAATAATTAATTCAATAATTCATTAATTTGACTGAATACAATGTTCAGTCAATATTCGATCGCACCCTTTAGATATAATAAAACTGAAAATGTGTAAACAATAATTAATCTTCAATAACCAATTCAATATTTTATTACTTTGACAAAATACAATGTTGCGATCAATTGTTGATCGCATTCTTTAGATATATCAATCACTCAAAAATGTGTAAACAATAATTAATCTTGAGTAACCAATTCAATAATTCATTACTTCAACTTTATACAATGTTGCGATCAATATTCGATCGCACCCTTTAGACATATCAATCACTGAAAAATGTGTAAACAACAATTAAACATCAATAACCAGTTCAATAATTCATTACTTTGACTTAATACAATGTTGCGATCAATATTCGATCACATCCTTTAGACATATCAATCACTTAAAATGTCTAAACAACAATTAAACATCAATAACCAATTCAATAATTCATTACTTTAACATATTACAATGTTGCGATCACGTATCAATCGTTCCCTTCAGACATACCAACCACTAAAAATGTGTAAATAACAATTAATCATCAATAACCAATTCAATAATTCAATACTTTGACTTAATACAATTCTGCGATCAATATTCAATATCACCCTTTAGACATATGAATCACTTTAAAAGTGTAAACAACAATTAATGTTCAATAACAAATTCAATAATTCATTTCTTTGACTTAATACAATGTTGCGATCAATATTCGATCGCACTCTTTAGATATATCAATCACTTTAAATGTGTAAACAACAATTAATCTTCAATAACCAATATAATAATTTATTATTTCGACTTAATATAATGTTGCGATCAATATTCGATCGCACCCTTTAGACATAGCAATCATTTAAAATGTGTAAACAACAATTAAACATCAATAACCAATTCAATAATTCATTACTTTAACTTAATACAACGTTGCAATCAATTTTCGATCGCACCCTTTAGACATACCAATCACTAAAAAAGTGTAAACAACAACTAATCTTCAATAACAAATTCAATAATTCATTACTTTAAATAAGTACAATGATTCGATCATTATTCAATCGCACCATTTAGATATATCAATTAATAAAAATGTGTAAATAGCAATTACTCTTCAATAGCCAAATCAATAATTCATTACTTTCACTTAATACAATGTTTCGATCAATATTCAATCGCACTCTTTAGATATATCAATCACTGTAATTGCCTAAACAACAATTAGTCTTCAATACACAATTCAATAATTCATTACTTTAACTTAATACAATATTGCGATCAATAGTCAATCGCACCCTTTAAAGATATCAATCACTGAAAATGTGTAAACATCTTCAATAACCAATTTAATAATTCACTACTTTGACTTAATAAAATGTTGCGATCAATATTCGATCGCACCTTTAGACATATTAATCACTGTAAATGTGTAAACAACAATTAATCTTCAATAACCAATTCAATAATTCATTACTTTGACTTAATACAATGTTGCGATCAATATTAAATTGCACCCTTTGGACATATCAACCACTGTAAATGTGTAAACATCAATTAATCTTCAATAACCAATTCAATAATTCATTTCTTTGTCTTAATACAATTTTTCGATCAATATTCGATCGCACTTTTTAGATATATCAATCACTTAAAATGTGTAAACAAAAATTTATCATCAATAACCAATTCAAAAATTCATTACTTTGAATTAATACAATGTTGCGATCAAAATTTTATCACACCCTTTAGACATATCAATCAATGAAAATGTGTAAACAACAATTAATCTTCAATAACAAATTCAATAATTTTTTATTTTTACTTAATACAATGTTACGATCAATATTGATCACACCCTTTAGACATATCTATCACTTAAAATGTGTAAACAACAATTAATCTTCAATAACTAATTCATAAATTCATTACTTTGACTTAATACAATGTTGCGACCAATATTCAATCGCACCTTTTAGATATATTAATCACTGTAAATGTGTAAACAACAATTAATCTTCAATATCCAATTCAATAATTCATTACTTTAACTTCATACAATGTTGCGATCAATATTCGATCACAACCTTTAGACATATCAATCACTGTAAATGTGAAAACAACAATTAATCATCAATAACCATTTCTATAATTCATTACTTAGACTTCATACAATGTTGCGATCAATATTCGATAACACCATTTAGACATATCAATAACTGTAAATGTGTAAACAATACTTAATCTTCAATAACCAATTCAATAATTCATTTCTTTGACTTAATACAATATTGCGATCAATACTCGATTGCATCTTTTAGATATATCAATTACAGGAAATGTGTAAACAACAATTAATCTTCAATAATCAATTAAAAAATTCATTACTTTGACATCATACAATGTTGCGATCAATATTCTATCGCACCCATTAGATATATGAAAAACTTAAAATGTACAAACAAAAATTAATCTTCAATAACAAATTCAATAATTCATTACTTTGACTTAATACAATGTTGCGATCAATATTCGGTCGCACACTTTAGACATATCAATCACTGAAAATGTTTAAACAACAATTAAACATCAATAACAAATTCAACAATTCATTACTTTAACTTAATACAATGTTGCGATCAATTGTCGATCGCACCCTTTAGACATATTAATCACTGAAAATGTGTAAACAACAATTAATCTTTAATAACCAATTCAATAATTAATTTCTTTGACTTAATACAATGTTGCGATCAATATCCGATCGCACCCTTTAGATATATCAATCACTGAAAATGTGTTAACAAAAATTAATCTTCAATAACCAATTCAATAATTTATTACTTTGACTTACTACAATGTTGCGATGAATATTCAATCACACATTTTAAACATATCAATCACAATAAATTTGTAAACAACAAATAATCTTCAATAACTAATTCAATAATTCAAAACTTTGACTTAAAACAATGTTGCGATCAATATTCAATCGCACGCTTTAGACATATCTATCACTTAAAATGTGTGAACAACAATTAATCTTCAATAACCAATTCAATAATTCATTACTTTGACTTAATACAATGTTGCGACCAATATCAATTGCACCATTTAGATATATTAATCACTGTAAATGTGTAAACAACAATTACTCTTCAATAACCAATTCAATAATTCATTACTTAGACTTAATACAATGTTGCGATCAATATTTGATTGCGCTCTTTAGACATATCTATCACGGTAAATGTGTAAACAACAATTAATCTTCATTAACCAATTCAATAATTCATTACTTTGACTTAATACAATAGTGCGATAAATATTTAGTCGTACCCTTTAGACATATCAATCACTGAAAATTTATAAACAACAATTAATCTTCATTAACCAATTTAATAATTCGTTACTTTGACTTAAAACAATATTCTGATCAATATTCGAACGCACCCTTTAGACATATCAATCACGGTAAAAGTGTAAACAAAAATTAATCTTCAATAACCAATTCAATAATTCATTACTTTAACTTAATACAATGTTGCGATCAATTGTCGATCACACCTTTAGACATATCAATCACTGAAAATGTGTAAACAATAATTAATCTTCAATAACTAATTCAATAATCCATTACTTTGACTTAATACAGTGTTGCGATCAATATTCGATCGCACCCTTTAGTAATATCAATCACTGTAAATGTGTAAGCAACAATTAATCTTCAATAACCATTTCAATAATTCATTACTTTGACTTAATACAATGTTGCGATCAATATTCGATCGCACCTATTAGCTATATCAGTCACTGTAAATGTGTAAACAACAATTAATCTTCGATAACCAATTCAATAATTCATTACTTTGACTTAATACAATGTTCCGATCAATATTTGATCGCACTCTTTAGACATATCAATGACTGTAAATGTGTAAACAACAATTAATCTTCAATAACCAATTAAATAATTCATTACTTTAACTTAATACCATGTTGCGATTAATTGTCAATCGCACCATTTAGAAATATCAATCACTGAAAATGTGTAAACAACAATTAATTTTCAATAACCAATTCAATAGTTCATTACTTTTACTTAATACAATGTCGCGATCAATATTCGATCGCACCCTTTAGACATATCAATCACTGTAAATGGGTAATCAACAATTAATCTTCAATAACCAATTTAATAATTCATTACTATGAGTTAATACAATGTTGCGATAAATATTCGATCGCACGCTTTAGACATTAAAATCATTGTAAATGGGTAAACAAAAATTAATCTTCAACAATAAATTCAATAATTCATTACTTTGACTTAATAAAATGTTGCGATCAATATTCGATCACACCCTTTAGACATATAAATTACTGTAAATATGTAAACAACAATTTATCTTCAATACCCTATTCAATAATTCATTACTTTAACGTAATACAATATTGCAATCAATTGTCGATCGCACCCATTAGACATATCAATCACTGAAAATGTATAAACAACAATTAATCTTCAATACCAATTCAATAATTGATTACTTTAACTTAATACAATGTTGCGATCAATTGTCGATCGCACCCTCTAGACATATCAATCACTGAAAATTTGTAAACAAAAATTAAACATCAATAACCAATTCAATAATTCATTACTTTAACTTAATACAATGTTGCGATCAATTATCGATCGCTCCATTTGACATATCAATCACTGAAAATATATAAACAACAATTAATCTTCAATGACCAATTAAATATTCATTACTTTAACTTAATAAAATATTGTGATCAATTGTCTATCTCACTCTTTAGACATATCAATCACTGTAAATGTGTAAACAACAATTAATCTTCAATAACCAATTAATCTTCATTAAGCAATTCAGTAATTCATTACTTTGACGGAATACAATGCTGCTATCAATATTCGATCGCACCCTATTGACATATCAATCATTGAAAATGTGTAAACAACAATTAAATATCAATAACCAATTCAATAATTCATTAATTTAACTTAATACATTTTTGCGATCAATTGTCGATCGCACCCTTTAGACATATCAATCACTAAAAAGTGTAAACAACAATTCATCTTCGAAAACAAATTCAATAATTAATTAATTTAACTTATTAGAGTGTTGCAATAAATTATCGATCGCATCCTTTAGACATATAAATCACTGAAAATGTGTAAACAACAATTAAATATCAATAACCAATTTTATAATTCATTACTTTAATTTAGTACAATGTTGCGATCAATTGTCGATCGCACCCTTTTGACATATCAATCACTGAAATTGTTTAAACAAAAATTAATCTTCAACAACCAATTCAATAATTCATTACCTTGACTTAATATAATGTTGCGATCAATATTCGAACGCACCCTTTAGATATATCAATCATTGAAAATGTTTAAACAACAATTAAATGTCAATAAACAATTCAATAATTCATTAATTTAACTTAATACAATGTTGCGAAAAATTGTCGATCGCACCCTTTCGACATATCAATTACTGAAATTGTGTAAACAACAATTAATCTTTAATAGCCAATTCAATAATTCATTACTTTGACTTATCACAATGTTGCGATTAATATTCGATCACACCCTTTGGACATATCAATCATTGAAAATGTGTAAACAATAATTAAATATCAATAACCAATTCAATAATTTATTACTTTAACTTAGTACAACGTTGTGATCAATTGTCGATTGCATGCTTTAGACATATCAATCACTGTAAATGTGTAAACAAGAATTAATCTTCAATACTGAATTTAATAATTCATTACGTTAACTAAATACAATGTTGCGATCAATTGTCGATCGCACGCTTTAGACATATCAATCACTGAAATTGTGTAAACAATAATTAATCTTCAAGAACCAATTCAATAAATCATTACATTGACTGAATACAATGTTGCGATCAATATTCGATTGCACCCTTTAGACATATCAATCACTGTAAGTGTGTAAACAACAATTTAATATAAATAATCAATTTTATAATTCATTACTTTAACTTAATACAATGTTCCGATCAATAGTCGATCGCACCCTTCAGACATATCAATCACTGAAATTGTGTAAACAACAATTAATTTTCAATAACCAATTCAATAATTCTTTACTTTGACTTAATACAATGTTGCGATCAATATTTGATCGCACAATTTATAAATATTTATCAATGAAATTGTGTAAACAACAATTAAATATCAATAACCAATTCAATAATTTATTACTTTGACTTTATAAAATGTTGCGATCAATATACGATCGCACCCTTTAGACATAGCAATAACTGTAAATGTGTAAAAAACAATTAATCTTCAATACCCACTTCAATAATTCATTACTTTAACTTAATACAATGTTGCGACTAATTGTCGTTCGCAACCTTTAGACATATTAATCTTTAAAATTGTGTAAACAATAATTAATCTTCAATAACCAATTCAATAATTCATTACTTTGACTTAATACGATGTTGCGATCAATATTGGATCGCACCCATTAGACATATCTATCATTTAAAATGTTTAAACAAAAAATAAATATCAATAACCAATTCAATAAATCATTACTTTAACTTAACACAATGTTGCGAACAATTGTCGATCGCACCCATTAGACATATCATTCACTAAATTTGTGTAAACGACAATTAATCTTTAATTCCGAATTCAATAATTCATTTCTTTTACTTAACACAATGTTGCGATCAATTGTCGATCGCACCTTTAAATCATTGCACTGAAAATGTGTAACCAACAATTAATCATCAAAAACCAATTTAATAATTCATTACTTTGACTTAATACAACGTTGAGATCAATATTCATTGCGCCCTTTATACATATCAATCACTGAAAATGTGTAAACAACAATTAATCTTCAATACCCAATTCAATAATTCATTACTTAATACAATGTTGCGCTTAATTGTCGATCGCACCCTTTAGACATATCAATCACTGAGAATGTGTAAACAACAATTAATCTTCAATACCCAATTTAATAATACATTACTTTAACTTAATACAATGTTGCGCTTAATTGTCGATCGCACCCTTTAGACATATCAATCACTGAAAATGTGTTAACAGAAATTTATCATCAATAACCAATTCAATAATTCAATACTTTGACTTAATAAAATGCTGCGATCAATATTAAATGGCACCCTTTAAACATATCTATCAATGTAAATATGTAAACAACAATTAATCATCAATAACCAATTTAATTTTTCATTACTTTGACTTAATACAATGTTGCTATCAATATTCGATTGCACCCTTTAGACATACAATGAAAATGTGTAAACAACAATTAATCTTCAATAACCAATTCAATAATTCATTACTTTGACTTAATACAATGTTGCGATTAATATTCTTTCACACCCTTTAGACATATCAATCGTTGAAAATGTGTAAACAACAATTAAATATCAATAACAAATTCAATAATTTATTACTTTAACTTAGTACAATGTTGTGATCAATTATCGATTGTACCCTTTAAACATATCAATCACTATAAATGTGTAAACAATAATTAATCTTTAATATTGAATTTAATAATTCATTACTTTAACTAAATACAATGTTGCGATCAATTGTCGATCGTACGCTTTAGACATATCAATCACTGTAAGTGTGTAAACAGCAATTAAATATCAATAATCAATTTTATAATTCATTACCTTAACTAAATAAAATGTTGCGATCAGTAGTCGATCGCACCCTTCAGATATATGAATCAATAAAATTGTGTAAACAACAATTAATCTTCTATAACTAATTCGATAATTCATTTCTTTGACTTAATACAATGTTGCGATCAATATTTGATCGCACCCTTTAGACATATCAATCACTGAAAATGTTAAACAACAATTAAATATCAATAACCAATTCAATAATTCATTACTTTGACTTTATACAATGTTGCGATCAATATTCGATCGCACCCTTTAGACATATCAATCACGACAAATGTGTAAACAACAATTTAATATCAATAAGCAATTCAATAATTCATTACTTTGACTTAATACAATGTTGCGATCAATATTCGATCGCACCCTTTAGACATATCAATCACTCAAAATGTGTAAACAACAATTAATCTTCTTTAACCAATTCAATAATTAATTACTTTAAATTAATACAATGTTGCGATCAATTGTCGATCGCACCCTTTAGACATATCAATCACTGAAATTATGTAAACAACAATTAAACATCGAAAACCAATTCAATAATTAATTACTTTAAATTAATACAATGTTGCGATCAATTGTCGATCGCACCCTTTAGACCTATCAATCTTTGAAAATGTGTAAACAACAATTAAATATCAATAACCAATTTTATAATATATTACTTTAATTTAATACAATTTTACGATCAATTGTCGATCGCACCCTTTAGACATATCAATCAGTGAAATTGTGTAAACAACAATTAATCTTCAATAACCAATTCAATAATTCATTACTTTGACTTAATACAATATCGCGATCAAACTTTGATCGCACCCTTTAGACATATCAATCATTGAAAATATGTAAAGAGCAAATAATCTTCAATAACCAATTCAATAATTCATTACTTTAACTAAATACAATGTTGCGATCAATTGTCAATCGCACCCTTTATACATATCAATCACTGAAATTGTGTAAAAAAAATTAATCTTCAATAGTCAATTCAATAATTCATTACTTTGACTTAATACAATGTTGCGATCAATATTGAATCGCACCCTTAAGACATATTAATCACTGAAAATGAGGAAATAAAAATTAATCTTCAATAACCAATTCAATAATTAATTACTTAAACTTAATACAATGTTGCTATCAATTGTCGATGGCACCCTTTAGACATATAAATCACTTAAAATGTATAAAGAACAATTAAACTTCAATAACAAATTCAATAATTCATTACTTTAACTAAATACAATATTGCGATCAATTGTCGATCGCACCCTTTAGACATATCAATCACTGAAAATGTGTAAAAAACAATTAATCTTCAATACCAATTCAATAATTCATTACTTTAACTTAATACAAGGTTGCGATCAATTGTCGATCGCACCCTTTAGACATATCAATCACAGAAAATGTGTAAACAACAATTAATCTTCAATAACCAATTTCGTAATTTATTACTATGACTTAAAACAATGTTGCGTTCAATATTTGATCACACCATTTAGACAAATCAATCACTGAAAATGTGTAAACATTAATTAATCTTCAATAACCAATTTTATAATTAGTTACTTTGACTTAATACAATGTTGCGATCAATATTCAATTGCACCCTTTAGACATATCAATCACAGTAAATGTGTAAACAACAATTAATCTTCAATACCCAATTCAATAATTCATTACTTTAACTTAATACAATGTTGTGATAAATTATCGATCGCATGCTTTAGACATATCAATCACTGAAATTGTGTAAACAATAATTAATTTTAATAACAAGTTCGATAATTCATTACTTTGACTTACTACAATGTTGAGATCAATTGTCAATTGCACACCCGATTGACATATCAATCACTATAAATGTGTAAAGAACAATTAATCTTCAATACCCAATTCAATAATTTATTACTTCAACTTAATACAATGTTGCGATCAATTGTCAATTGCACCTTTTAGACATATCAAACAGTGAAAATATGTAAACATCAAATAATCTTCAATAACCAGTTCAATAATTCATTACTTTGACTTAATACAATGTTGCGATCAATATTCAATCGCATCATTTAGACATATCAATCATTGTAAATGTGTAAATAACAATTAATCTTCAATACACAATTCAATAATTCATTACTTTAACTAAATACAATGTTGCGATCAATTGTCGATCGCACCGTTTAGACATGTCAATCACTAAAATTAAGTAAACAACAATTAATCTTCAATAACCAATTCAATAATTCATTACTTTGACTAAATACAATGTTGCGATCAATATTCGATCCCACCCTTTAGAAATATCAATCACTGTAAATGTGTAAACAACAATTAGTCTTTCATACCCAATTCTATAACTCCTTACTTCAACTTAATACAATGTTCGATCAATTGTCTTTTGCACCATTAAGACCTTTCAATCATTGAAAATGTGTAAAAAACAATTAATCTTCAATAACCTATTTAGTAATTTATTACTTTAACTTAATACAATTTTGCGATGAATGTCGATCGCACCCTTTAGACATATCAATCACTAAAATTGTATAAACAATGATTAATCTTCAATAACTACTTCAATAATTCATTACTTTGACTAAATACAATGTTGCAGTCAATATTCGATCCTACCCTTTAGACAAATCAATCATTGTAAATGTGTAAACAACAATTAATCTTTAATACCTAATTCAATAATTCATTACTTCAACTTAATACAATTTTGTGATCAATTGTCGATCGCACCTTTAAGGCATACCAATCAATGAAAAATGTGTAATCAACATATAATCTTCAATTAACAATTTAGTGAATCATTAATTTAACTTAATACAATGTTGCAATCAATTCTCGATCGCACCCTTTAGACATATCAATCACTGAAAATGTGTAAACAACAATTAATCTTCAATAAGCAATTCAATAATTCATTACTTTAACTAAATATAATGTTGCAATCATTTGTCGATCGAATCCATTAGACATTTTAATCATATAAAATGTATAAAACAAAATTAATATCAATAACCAATTCAATTGTCAATCGCACCCTTTAGACATATCAATCACGGAAATTGTGTGAACAACAATTAATCTTCAATAACAAATTTTATAATTCATTACTTTGACTAAATACAATTTTGCGATCAATATTCGATCCCACCCTTTTGACATATCAATCACTGTAAATGTGTAAACAATAATTAATCTTCAATACCCAGTTCAATAATTCATTACTTTGACTTAATACAATGTTGCGACCAATATTCGATCGCACCATTTAGACATATCAATCACTGAAAACGTGTAAACAATAATTAAATATCAATAACCAATTTAATAATTCATTAATTTGACTAAATACAATGTTGATCAATATTCGATCGCACCCATTAGACATATCAATTATTAAAATGTATAAACAACAATTAATCTTCAATAACCAATTCAATAATTCATTACTTTGACTTAATACATTATTGCAATCCATATTGGATCGCACCCTTTGGACATATAAATCACTGAAAATGTGTAAACAACAATTAAATATCAATAACTAATTCAACAATTCATTACTTTAACTTAATATAATGTTGTAATCAATTGTTGATCGCACCCTTTAGACATTGCACTGAAAATGTGTAAACAACAATTAATCTTCAATAACCACTTCAATAATTCATTACTTTTACTTAATACAAGGTTGCGAAAAAATTCAACGCACCCTTTAGATATATCAATCAATGAAAATGTGTAAACAACAATTAATCTTCTATAAGCAAGTCAATAATTCATTACTTTAACTAAATATAATGTTGCAATCATTTGTCGATCGCATCCTTTAGACATTTCAATCACTGAAAATGTATAAACAACAATTAATCTTCAATAATCAATTTAACAATTAATTACTTTCACTTAATACAATGTTGCGATCAATATTCGATAGCAGCCTTTAAACGTATCAATCACTGTAAATGTGTAAACAACAATTAATCTTCAATACCCAATTCAATAATTCATTACTTTAACTTAATACAATGTTGCGATCAATTGTCGATCGCACCCTTTCGACATATCAATCATTGAAATTGTGAAAACAACAATTAATCTTCAGTAACCAGTTCAATAATTCATTACTTTAACTTAATACAATGTTGCGATCAATATAAGATCGCATGCTTTAGATATATCATTCACTGAAAATGTGTAAACAACCAATTATATATATCAATAACAAATTCAATAATTCATTACATTAACTAAATACTATTTTGCGATCAATTGTCAATTGCATTATTTAGACATATCAATCACTAAAAATGTGTAAACAACAATTAATCTTTAATAACCAATTCAATAATTCATTACATTAACTATATACAATGTTGCGATCAATTGTCTATCGCACCCTTAAGACATATCAATCACTGAAAATGTGTAAACAACAATTAATCTTCAATAACCAATTCAATAATTTATTACTTTAACTTAATACAATGTTGCGATCAATTGTCGATCGTACCTCATAGACATATCAATCACTGAAAATGTGTAAACAACAATTAATCTTCAATAACCAGTTCAATAATTCATTAATTTAACTTAATACAATGTTGCAATCAATTGTCGATCGCACCATTTAGACATATCAAACATTGAATATGTGTAAACAACAACTAATTTTCAATAACCAATTCAATAATTCGTTACTTTGACTTAATACAATGTTGCGATCAATATTCGATCGCACCCTTTAGACATATCAATCACTCTAAATGTGTAAACAACAATTAATCTTCCATACACAATAAAATAAATCATTACTTTAACTTAATACAATGTTGCGATCAACTGTCGATCGCACGCTTTAGACATATCAATGATTGAAATTGTGTAACAACAATTAATCTTCAATAACCAATTCAATAATTCATTACTTTGACTATATACAATGTTGCAAACAATATTCGATCGAACCCTTTAGACATATCAATCACTTTAAATGTGTAAACAAAAATTAATCTTCCATACCAAATTCAATAATTCATAACTTCAACTTAATACAATGTTGCGATCAATTGTCTATCGCACCTTATAGACATATCAATCACTGAAAATGTGTAAAAAACAATTAATCTTCAATAACTAATTCAGTAATTTGTTACTTAAACTTAATACAATGTTGCGATCAATTGTCGATCTCACCCTTTAGACATATCTATCACTGAAAATATGTAAACAACCTTTAATCTTCAATAACAAATTCAATATTTCATTACTTAAACTAAATACAATGTTGCGATCAATTGTCGATCGCACTCATTAGAAATATCAATCACTGAAAATGTGTAAATAACAATTAATCATCAATATCCAATTCATTACTTCATTACTTTGACATAATACAATGTTGCGATCAATATTAGATCGCACACTTTAGACATATCAATCACTGAAAATGTGTAAACTACAATTAAATATCAATAACCAATTCAAGTGTCAATCGCACCCTTTAGACATATCAATCACGGAAATTGTGTGAACAACAACTAAATACTATTTTGCGATCAATATTCGATCCCACCCTTTTGACATATCAATCACTGTAAATGCGTAAACAATAATTAATCTTTAATACCAAGTTCAATAATTCATTACTTTGACTTAATACAATATTGTGATCAAATTTCGATCGCACCATTTAGACATATCAATCACTGAAAACGTGTAAACAACAATTAAATATCAATAACCAATTTAATAATTCATTAATTTGACTAAATACAATGTTGTGATCAATATTCGATCGCACCCATTAGACATATCAATCATTAAAAATGTATAAACAACAATTAATCTTCAATAACCAATTCAATAATTCATTACTTTGACTTAATACAATGTTGCAATCCATATTCGATCGCACCCTTTGGACATATAAATCACTGAAAATGTGTAAACAACAATTAAATATCAATAACTAATTCAACAATTCATTACTTTAACTTAATATAATGTTGCAATCAATTGTTGATTGCACCCTTTAGACATTGCACTAAAAATGTGTAAACAACAATTAATCTTCAATAACCACTTCAATAATTCATTACTTTTACTTAATACAAGGTTGCGATAAAAATTCAACGCACCCTTTAGATTACCAATCAATGAAAATGTGTAAACAACAATTAATCTTCAACAACCAATTCAATAATTCGTTACTTTGACTTAATACAATGTTACGAACAAAATACAATGGCACCCTTTAGACATATCAATCACTTTAAATGTATAAACAACAATTAATCTTCAATACCCAATTCAATAATTCATTACTTTAACTAAATACAATGTTGCGATCAATTGTCAATCGCACCCTTAAGACATATCAATCATTGAAAATGTGTAAACAACAATTAATCTTCAATAACCAATTCAATAATTTATTACTTCAACTTAATACAATGTTGCGATCAATTGTCGATCGCACCTTTTAGACATATCAAACATTGAAAATGTGTAAACAACAATTAATCTTCAATAACCAATACAATAATTCATTACTTTAACTTAATACAATGTTGCAATCAATTGTCAATCGCACCATTTAGGCATATCAATCACTGAAAATGTGTAAACAACGTTGAATCTTCAATAACCGATTCAATAATTTATTACTTTGACTTAATATAATGTTGCGATCCATATTCGATCGCACCCTCTAGACACACAATCACTGAAAATGTGTAAACAACAATTAATCTCCAATAACAAATTCAATAATTCATTACTTTGACTTAATACAATGTTGCGATCAATATTCGATCGCACCCTTTAGACATATCAATCACTGTAAATGTGTAAAAAACAATAAATCTTCAATACCCCATTCAATAATTCATTAATTTAACTTAATACAATGTTGCGATCAATTGTCGATCGCACCCTTTAGATATTTGACTTAAAATGTGTAAACAACAATTAATCTTCAATAACTAATTCAATAATTCATTACTTTGACTTAATACAATGTTGCGATCAATATTCAACGCACCATTTAGACATATCGGTCACTGAAAATGTGTAAACAACAATTAATCATAAATAACCAATTCAATAATTCATTACTTTGACTTAATACAATGTTGCAATCCATATTCGATCGCACCCTTTTGGACATATAAATCACTGAAAATGTGTAAACAACAATTAAATATCAATAACTAATTCAACAATTCATTAATTTACCTTAATATAATGTTGCGATCAATTGTTGATCGCACCCTTTAGACATTGCACTGAGAATGTGTAAACAACAATTAATCTTCAATAACCACTTCAATAATTCATTACTTTAACTTAATACAAGGTTGCGATCAATATTTAACGCATCCTTTAGATATATCAATCAATGAAAATGTGTAAACAATTCAATATGTCATTACTTTAACTTATTACAATATTGCGATCAATTGTCTATCGCACCCTTTAGACATTTCAAACTTTGAAAATGTGTAAACAACTATTAAATATCAATAACCAATTCAACAATTCATTACTTTATCTTAATACAATGTTGCGATGAATTGTCTAATGCACCCTCTAGACATATTAATCACTAAAAATGTGTAAACAACAATTAATCTTCAATAACCAATTCAATAATTCATTACTTTGACTTAATACAATGTTGCGATCCATATTCGATCGCTCCCTTTAGACATATCAATCACTGTAAATGTGTAAACAATAATTAAATATCAACAATTAATTACTTTAAATTAATACAATGTTGATCAATTGTCGATCGCACCCTCTAGACCTATCAATCACTAAAAATGTGTAAACAACAATTAATCTTCAAAAACCAAGTCAAAAATTAATTACTTTAACTTAATACAATGTAACGATAAATATTCGATCGCACCCTTTAGATATATCAATCATTGTAAATGTGTAAACAAAAATTAATCTTCAATAACCAATTTAATAATTCATTACTTTGACTTAATACAATGTTGTGATCAATATTCGATCGCACCCTTTAGACATATCAATCATTCAAAATGTGTAAACAACAATTATATATCAATAACCAATTCAATAATTCGTTACTTTGACTTAATACAATGTTGCGATCAATATTCGATCGCACCCTTTAGACATATCAATCACTGTAAATGTGTTAACACAATTAATCTTCAATAACCAATTTAATAATTAATTACTTTGACATAATACAATTTTGCGATCAATATTCAATAGCACCATTTAGACTTATCAATCACTGAAAATGTGTAAACAATATTTAAATATCAATAACCAATTCAATAATTCATTACTTTAATTTAATATAATGTTGCGATCAATTGTCAATCGTACCCTCTAGACATATCAATCACTAAATATGTGTAAACAACCATTACTCTTCAACACACAATTCAATAATCCATTACTTTGACTTAATACAATGTTGCGATCAATATTCATTCGCACCCTTTAGACATATTAATCACTGTAAATCTGTAAACAAAAATTATCCTTTAAAACCAAATTCAATAATTCATTACTTTAACTTAATACAATGTTGCGAATAATTGTCGATCGCACCCTTTAGACATATCAATCACAGAAAATGTGTTAACAACAATTAATCTTCTATAACCAATTCAATAATTCATTACTTTAACTTAATACAATGTTGCGATCAATATTACATCGCACCCTTAGGACATATCAGTTACTGTAAATGTGTAACCAACAATTAAACTTTAATACCCAATTCAATAATTTATTACTTTAACTTAATACAATGTTGTGATCAACTGTCACTCACCCTTTAGGCATTGCACTAAAAATTTGTTAACAACAATTAATCTACAAAAACCAATTCAGTAATTCATTACATTGACTTAATACCATGTTGCGATCAATATTCAACGCACCCTTTAGACATATCAATCACTGAAAATGTGTAAACAACAATAAATCTTCAACAACCAAATCAATAATTTGTTTCTTTGACTTAATACAATGTTGCGATCAATATTCGATCGCACCCTTTACACATATCAATCACTATAAATGTGTAAACAACAATTACTCTTTAAAACCCAATTCAATAATTCATTACTTTAACTTAATACAATGTTGCGATTAATTGTCGATCGCACCCTTTAGACATATCAATCACTGAAAATGTGTAAACAACAATTAAATAACAATAACCAGTTCAATAATTCGTTACTTTGACTTAGTTTAATGTTGCGATCACTTTAAATGTGTAAACAACAATTACTCTTTAAAACCCAATTCAATAATTCATTACTTTAACTTAATACAATGTTGCGATTAATTGTCGATCGCAACCTTTAGACATAACAATCACTGAAAATGTGTAGACAATAATTAAATATCAATAACCAGTTCAATAATTCGTTACTTTTACTTAGTTTAATGTTGCGATCAGTATTCGATCGCACCCCTTAGACATATCGATCACTTTAAATGTGTAAACAACAATTACTCTTTAAAACCCAATTCAATAATTCATTACTTTAACTTAATACAATGTTGCGATTAATTGTCGAGCACACCCTTTAAATATCAATCACTGAAAATGTGTAGACAACAATTAAATATCAATAACAAGTTCAATAATTCGATACTTTGACTTAATTTAATGTTGCGATCAATATTTGATCGCACTCTTTAGACATATCAATCATCTAAATGTGTAAACAACAATTACTCTTTAAAACTCAATTCAATCATTCATTACTTTAACTTAATACAATGTTGCGTTTAATTGTCGATCGCACTCTTTAGACATATCAATAACTGAAAATGTGTTAACAACAATTAATCTTCAATACCCAATTCAATAATTCATTACTTTAACTTAATACAATGTTGCGATTAATTTTGGATCGCACCCTTTTGACATATCAATCACTGAAAATGTGTAAACAACAATAAATCTTCAACAACCAAATCAATAATTCGTTTCTTTGACTTAATACAATGTTGCGATCAATATTCGATCGCACCCTTTACACATATCATTCACTATAAATGTGTTAACAACAATTACTGTTTAAAACCCAATTCAATAATTCATTACTTTAACTTAATACAATGTTGCGATTAATTGTCGATCGCACCCTTTAGACATATCACTCACTGAAAATGTGTAAACAACAATTTAATAACAATAACCAGTTCAATAATTCGTTACTTTGACTTAGTTTAATGTTGCGATCACTTTAAATGTGTAAACAACAATTACTCTTTAAAACCCAATTCAATAATTCATTACTTTAACTTAATACAATGTTGCGATTAATTGTCGATCGCACCCTTTAGACATAACAATCACTGAAAATGTGTAGACAATAATTAAATATCAATAACCAGTTCAATAATTCGTTACTTTTACTTAGTTTAATGTTGCGATCAATATTCGATCGCACCCCTTAGACATATCGATCACTTTAAATGTGTAAACAACAATTACTCTTTAAAACCCAATTCAATAATTCATTACTTTAACTGAATACAATGTTGCGATTAATTGTCGAGCACACCCTTTAAATATATCAATCACTGAAAATGTATAGACAACAATTAAATATTAATAACCAGTTCAATAATTCGTTACTTTGACTTAATTTAATGTTGCGATCAATATTTGATCGCACCCTTTAGACATATCAATCACTCTAAATGTGTAAACAACAATTACTCTTTAAAACTCAATTCAATCATTCATTACTTTAACTTAATACAATGTTGCGTTTAATTGTCGATCGCACTCTTTAGACATATCAATAACTGAAAATGTGTTGACAACAATTTATCTTCAATAACCAATTCAATAATTCAATACTTTGACTTAATACAATGTTGCGATCAATATTCGATCGCACCATTTAAACATATAAATCACTATAAATGTGTAAACAACAATTAATCTTTAATAACCAATTTAATAATTCATTACGTTGACTTAATACAATGTTGCGATCAATATTCCATCGCACCCTTTAGACATATCAATCACTGAAATGTGTAAACAACAATTAAATATCAATAACAAATTCAATAATTCGTTAGTTTGACTTAATATAATGTTGCGATCACTATTCGATCGCTCCCTTTAGACATATCAATCACTATAAATGTGTTAACAACAATTAATCTTCATAACCAATTTAATAATTCATTACTTTGACTTAATACAATGTTGCGATCAATATTCAATCGCACCCTTTAGACATATCAATCACTGAAAATGTGTAAACAACAATTTAATATCAATAACCAATTCGATATTTTATTACTTTAACTTAATATAATGTTGCGATCAATTGTCGATCGCACTCTCTAGACATATCAATCACTAAAAATATGTAAACAACAATTACTCTTCAATAACCAATTCAATAGTTCATTACTTTGGCTTAATACAATGTTGCGATCAATATTCATTGCACCCTTTAGACATATCAATCACACAAAATGTGTAAACAACAATTAATCTTCAATACCCAATTCAATAATTCATTACTTTAACTTAATACAATGTTGAGCTTAATTGTCGATCGCACCCTTTAGACATATCAATCACTGAAAATGTGTTAACAACAATTTATCATCAATAACCAATTCAATAATTCAATACTTTGATTTAATAAAATGTTGCCATCAATATTCGATCGCACCCTTTAAACATATCAATCACTGTCAATATGTAAAAAACAATTAATCATCAATAAACAATTTAATTATTCATTACTTTGACTTAATACACTTTTACGATCCATATTCGATCGCACCGTTTAGACATATCAATCACTGAAAATGTGTAAACAACAATTAAATATCAATAACCAATTCAATAATTCGTTACTTTGACTTAATACAATGTTGCTATCAAAATTCAATCGCACCCTTTAGACATATCAATCAGTGAAAATGTGTAAACAACAATTAAATATCAATAACAAATTCGATAATTCATTACTTTAACTTAATATAATGTTGCGATCAATTGTCGATCGCACTATGTAGACATATCAATCACTAAAAATGTGTAAACAACAATTACTCAATAACCAATTCTATAATTCATTACATTGACTTAATAAAATGTTGCGATCAATATTCCATCGCACCCTTTTGACATATCAATCACCGTAAATGTGTAAACAACAATTAATCTTTAATTCCGAATTCAATAATTCATTTCTTTTAGTTAACACAATATTGCGATCAATTGTCGATCGCACCTTTTAAATATTGAACTGAAAATGTGTAACCAACAAATAGTCATCAAAAACCAATTCAATAATTCATTACTTTGACTTAATACAATGTTGCGATCAATATTGATTGCGCCCATTATATATATCAATCACTGAAAATGTGTAAAGAAAAATTAATCTTCAATACACAATTCTATAATTCATTACTCTTAATTGGCGATCGCACCCTTTAGACATATCAATCACTGAAAATGTGTTAACCAAAATTTATCATCAATAACCAATTCAATAATTCAATACTTTGACTTAATAAAATGTTGCGATCAATATTCAATGGCACCCTTTAAACATATCAATCACTGTAAATGTGTAAACAACAATTAATCATCAATAACCAATTTAATTATTCAATACTTTGAGTTAATACAACGTTGCGATCAATATTCGATCGCACCCTTTAGACATATCAATCACTGAAAATGTGTAAATAACAATTAATCTTCAATAACCAATTCAATAATTCATTACTTTGACTTAATATAATGTTGCGATCAATATTCGATCGCACCCTTTAGACACACAATCATTGAAAATGTGTAAAGAACAATTAATCTTCAATAACCAATTCAATAATCCGTTACTTTGACTTAATACAATGTTGCGATCAATATTCGATCGCACCCATTAGACATATCAATCACTGAAAATGTGTAAACAACAATAAATCTTCAACAACCAATTTTCAATAATTCGTTTCTTTGACTTAATACAATGTTGCGATCAATATTCGATCGCACCCTTTACACATATCAATCACTATAAATGTGTAAACAACAATTACTCTTTAAAACCCAATTCAATAATTCATTACTTTAACTTAATACAATGTTGCGATCAATTGTCGATCACACCTTTTAAAGATTGCACTGAAAATGTGTAACCAACAATTAATCATCAAAAACCAATTCAATAATTCATTACTTAGACTTAATACAATGTTGCGATCAATATTCATTGCACCCTTTAGACATATCAATAACTGAAAATGTGTAAACAACAATTTATCTTCAATACCCAATTCAATAATTTATTACTTTAACTTAAAACAATGTTGCGCTTAATTGTCGATCGCACCCTTTAGACATATCAATCACTGAAAATGTGTTAACAACAATTTATCATCAATAACCAATTCGATAATTCAATACTTTGACTTAATAAAATGTTGCCATCAATATTCGATCGCACCCTTTAAACATATCAATCAATGTCAATGTGTAAAAAACAATTAATCATCAATAACCAATTTAATTATTCAATACTTTGAGTTAATACAACGTTGCGATCAATATTCGATCGCACCCTTTAGACATATCAATCACTGAAAAATGTGTAAACAACAATTAATCTTCAATAACCAATTCAATAATTCATTACTTTGACTTAATATAATGTTGCGATCAATATTCGATCGCACCGTTTAGACATATCAATCACTGAAAATGTGTAAACAACAATTAAATATCAATAACCAATTCAATAATTCGTTATTTTGACTTAATACAATGTTGCGATCAAAATTCAATCGCACTCTTTAGACATATCAATCAGTGAAAATGTGTAAATAACAATTAAATATCAATAACAAATTCGATAATTCATTACTTTAACTTAATATAATGTTGCGATCAATTGTCGATCGCACTATGTAGACATATCAGTCACTAAAAATGTGTAAACAACAATTACTCTTCAATAACCAATTCTATAATTCATTACATTGACTTAATAAAATGTTGCGATCAATATTCCATCGCACCCTTTTGACATATCAATCACCGTAAATGTGTAAACAACAATTAATCTTTAATTCCGAATTCAATAATTCATTTCTTTTAGTTAACACAATATTGCGATCAATTGTCGATCGCACCTTTTAAATATTGAACTGAAAATGTGTAACCAACAAATAGTCATCAAAAACCAATTCAATAATTCATTACTTTGACTTAATACAATGTTGCGATCAATATTCATTGCGCCCTTTATATATATCAATTCTTGAAAATGTGTAAACAACAATTAATCTTCAATACACAATTCTATAATTCATTACTCTTAATTGGCGATCGCACCCTTTAGACATATCAATCACTGAAAATGTGTTAACCAAAATTTATCATCAATAACCAATTCAATAATTCAATACTTTGACTTAATAAAATGTTGCGATCAATATTCAATGGCACCCTTTAAACATATCAATCACTGTAAATGTGTAAACAACAATTAATCATCAATAACCAATTTAATTATTCAATACTTTCAGTTAATACAACGTTGCGATCAATATTCGATCGCACCCTTTAGACATATCAATCACTGAAAATGTGTAAATAACAATTAATCTTCAATAACCAATTCAATAATTCATTACTTTGACTTAATATAATGTTGCGATCAATATTCGATCGCACCCTTTAGACACACAATCATTGAATATGTGTAAAGAACAATTAATCTTCAATAACCAATTCAATAATCCGTTACTTTGACTTAATACAATGTTGCGATCAATATTCGATCGCACCCATTAGACATATCAATCACTGAAAATGTGTAAACAACATAAATCTTCAACAACCAATTTTCAATAATTCGTTTCTTTGACTTAATACAATGTTGCGATCAATATTCGATCGCACCCTTTACACATATCAATCACTATAAATGTGTAAACAACAATTACTCTTTAAAACCCAATTCAATAATTCATTACTTTAACTTAATACAATGTTGCGATCAATTGTCGATCACACCTTTTAAAGATTGCATTGAAAATGTGTAACCAACAATTAATCATCAAAAACCAATTCAATAATTCATTACTTTGACTTAATACAATGTTGCGATTAATATTCATTGCACCCTTTAGACATATCAATAACTGAAAATGTGTAAACAACAATTTATCTTCAATACCCAATTCAATAATTTATTACTTTAACTTAAAACAATGTTGCGCTTAATTGTCGATCGCACCCTTTAGACATATCAATCACTGAAAATATGTTAACAACAATTTATCATCAATAACCAATTCGATAATTCAATACTTTGACTTAATAAAATGTTGCCATCAATATTCGATCGCACCCTTTAAACATATCAATCACTGTCAATGTGTAAAAAACAATTAATCATCAATAACCAATTTAATTATTCAATACTTTGAGTTAATACAACGTTGCGATCAATATTCGATCGCACCCTTTACATATCAATCACTGAAAAATGTGTAAACAACAATTAATCTTCAATAACCAATTCAATAATTCATTACTTTGACTTAATATAATGTTGCGATCAATATTCTATCGCACCGTTTAGACATATCAATCAGTGAAAATGTGTAAACAACAATTAAATATCAATAACCAATTCAATAATTCGTTACTTTGACTTAATACAATGTTGCGATCAAAATTCAATCGCACCCTTTAGACATATCAATCAGTGAAAATGTGTAAACAACAATTAAATATCAATAACAAATTCGATAATTCATTACTTTAACTTAATATAATGTTGCGATCAATTGTCGATCGCACTATGTAGACATATCAATCACTAAAAATGTGTAAACAACAATTACTCTTCAATAACCAATTCTATAATTCATTACATTGACTTAATAAAATGTTGCAATCAATATTCCATCGCACCCTTTTGACATATCAATCACCGTAAATGTGTAAACAACAATTAATCTTTAATTCAATTCAATAATTCATTTCTTTTACTTAACACAATATTGCGATCAATTGTCGATCGCACCTTTTAAATATTGAACTGAAAATGTGTAACCAACAAATAGTCATCAAAAACCAATTCAATAATTCATTACTTTGACTTAATACAATGTTGCGATCAATATTCATTGCGCTCTTTATATATATCAATCACTGAAAATGTGTAAACAACAATTAATCTTCAATACACAATTCTATAATTCATTACTCTTAATTGGCGATCGCACCCTTTAGACATATCAATCACTGAAAATGTGTTAACCAAAATTTATCATCAATAACCAATTCAATAATTCAATACTTTGACTTAATAAAATGTTGCGATCAATATTCAATGGCACCCTTTAAACATATCAATCACTGTAAATGTGTAAACAACAATTAATCATCAATAACCAATTTAATTATTCAATACTTTGAGTAAATACAACGTTTCGATCAATATTCGATCGCACCCTTTAGACATATCAATCACTGAAAATGTGTAAATAACAATTAATCTTCAATAACCAATTCAATAATTCATTACTTTGACTTAATATAATGTTGCGATCAATATTCGATCGCACCCTTTAGACACACAATCATTGAAAATGTGTAAAGAACAATTAATCTTCAATAACCAATTCAATAATCCGTTACTTTGACTTAATACAATGTTGCGATCAATATTCGATCGCACCCATTAGACATATCAATCACTGAAAATGTGTAAACAACAATAAATTTTCAACAACCAATTTTCAATAATTCGTTTCTTTGACTTAATACAATGTTGCGATCAATATTCGATCGCACCCTTTACACATATCAATCACTATAAATGTGTAAACAACAATTACTCTTTAAAACCCAATTCAATAATTCATTACTTTAACTTAATACAATGTTGCGATCAATTGTCAATCACACCTTTTAAAGATTGCACTGAAAATGTGTAACCAACAATTAATCATCAAAAACAAATTCAATAATTCATTACTTTGACTTAATACAATGTTGCGATCAATATTCATTGCACCCTTTAGACATATCAATAACTGAAAATGTAAAAACAACAATTTATCTTCAATACCCAATTCAATAATTTATTACTTTATTTTAAAACAATGTTGCGCTTAATTGTCGATCGCACCCTTTAGACATATCAATCACTGAAAATGTGTTAACAACAATTTATCATCAATAATCAATTCGATAATTCAATACTTTGACTTAATAAAATGTTGCCATCAATATTCGATCGCACCCTTTAAACATATCAATCACTGTCAATGTGTAAAAAACAATTAATCATCAATAACCAATTTAATTATTCAATACTTTGAGTTAATACAACGTTGCGATCAATATTCGATCGCACCCTTTAGACATATCAATCACTGAAAAATGTGTAAACAACAATTAATCTTCAATAACCAATTCGATAATTCATTACTTTGACTTAATATAATGTTGCGATCAATATTCGATCGCACCGTTTAGACATATCAATCACTGAAAATGTGTAAACAACAATTTATCATTAATAACCAATTCAATAATTCAATACTTTGACTTAATAAAATGTTGCCATCAATATTCGATCGCACCCTTTAAACATATCAATCACTGTCTATTTGTAAAAAACAATTAATCATCAATAAACAATTATTTATTCATTACTTTGACTTTATACACTATTGCGATCCATATTCGATCGCACCGTTTGGACATATCAATCACTGAAAATGTGTAAACAACAATTAAATATCAATAACTAGTTCAATAATTCGTTAGTTTGACTTAATACATTGTTGCGATCAAAATTCAATTGCACCCTTTAGACATATCAATCAGTGAAAATGTGTAAACAACAATTAAATATCAATAACAAATTCGATAATTCATTACTTTAACATAATATAATGTTGCGATCAATTGTCGATCGCACTATGTAGACATATCAATCACTAAAAATGTGTAAACAACAATTACTCTTTAATAACCAATTCTATAATTCATTACATTGACTTAATAAATGTTGCGATCAATATTTTATCGCACCCTTTAGACATATCAATCACCGTAAATGTGTAAACAACAATTAATCTTTAATTCTGAATTCAATAATTCATTTCTTTTACTTAACACAATATTGCGAACAATTGTCGATCGCACCTTTTAAATATTGCACTGAAAATGTGTAACCAACAATTAATCATCAAAAACCAATTCAATAATTCATTACTTTGATTTAATACAATGTTGCGATCAATATTCATTGCGCCCTTTATATATATCAATCACTGAAAATGTGTAAACAACAATTAATCTTCAATACACAATTCAATAATTCATTACTTTAACTCAATACAATGTTGCGCTTAATTGTCGATAGCACCCTTTAGACATATCAATCACTGAAAATGTGTTAACAAAAATTTATCATCAATAACCAATTCAATAATTCAATACTTTGACTTAATAAAATGTTGCGATCAATATTCAATGGCACCCTTTAAACATATCAATCACTGTAAATGTGTAAACAATAATTAATCATCAATAACCAATTTAATTATTCAATACTTTGAGTTAATACAACGTTGTTCGATCGCACCCTTTAAACATATCAATCACTAAAAATGTGTAAACAACAATTAATCTTCAATAACCAATTCAATAATTCATTACTTTGACTTAATATAATGTTGCGATCAATATTCGATCGCACCCTTTAGACACACGATCATTGAAAATGTGTAAAAAAGAATTAATCTTCAATAACCTATTCAAAAATCCGTTACTTTGACTTAATACAATGTTGCGATCAATATTCGATCGCACCCATTAGACATATCAATCATTGAAAATGTGTAAACAACAATAAATCTTCAACAACCAAATCAATAATTCGTTTCTTTGACTTAATACAATGTTGCGATTAATATTCGATCACACCCTTTACACATATCAATCACTATAAATGTGTAAACAACAATTACTCTTTAAAACCCAATTCAATAATTCATTACTTTAACTTAATACAATGTTGCCATCAATTATCGATCACACCTTTTAAAGATTGCACTGAAAATGTGTAACCAATAATTAATCATCAAAAACCAATTCAATAATTCATTACTTTGACTAAATACAATGTTGCGATCAATATTCATTGCACCCTTTAGACATATCAATCACTGAAAATGTGTAAACAACAATTAATCTTCAATACCCAAGTCAATAATTCATTACTTTGACTTAATATAATGTTGCGATCAATATTCGATCGCACCCTTTAGACACACGATCATTGAAAATGTGTAAAGAACAATTAATCTTCAATAACCAATTCAATAATCTGTTACTTTGACTTAATACAATGTTGCGATCAATATTCGATCGCACCCATTAGACATATCAATCACTGAAAATGTGTAAAGAACAATTAATCTTCAATAATCAATTCAATAATTCAATACCTTGACTTAATACAATGTTGCGATCAATATTCGATCGCACCCTTTAGGCACAGCATCACTTAAAATTTGCAAACAACAATTAATCTTCAATAACCAATTCAATAATTTGTTACTTTGACTTAATACAATGTTACGATCACTATAAATGTGTAAACAACAGTTATTACCAAATTCAATAATTCATTACTTTAACTGAATACAATGTTGCGATCAATATTTGATCGCACCTTTTAGACATATCATTCACTTAAAATGTGTAAACAACAATTAAACATAAATAACCAATTCAATAATTCATCACTTTAACTTAATACAATGTTTCGACCATATGTCGATCGCACCCTCTACACATATCAATCACTAATATTGTGTAAACAACAATTAATCTTCAATAACCAATTTAACAATTCATTACTTTCACTTAATACAATGTTGCGAGCAGTATTCGATCGCACCCTTTAGACATATCAATCACAGTAAATTTGTAAACAACAATTAATCTTCAATAACCAATTCAATAATTCATTACTTTGACTTAATACAATGTTGCGATCAATATTCGATAGCACCCTTTAGAGATATCAATTTATATAAATCTGTAAACAACAATTAATCTTCAATACCCACTTCAATAATTCAACACTTTCACTTAATACAATGTTGCGATTAATAGTCGATCGCACCCTTTACACATATCAATAACAGAAAATGTGTATACAACAATAAAACATCAATAATTAATTCAATAATTTATTACTTTAACTTAATACAATGTTGCAATCAATTGTCGATCGCACCCTTTAGACATATCAATCACTGAAAATGTGTAAACAACAATTAATCTTCAATAACCAATTCAATAATTCAGAACTTTGACTTAATACAATGTTGCGATCAATAGTAGGTCGCACCATTTAGACATATCAAGTAATGTAAATATGTAAACAACAATTATTCTTCAATACCCAATTCAATAATTCATCACTTTAACTTAATACAATGTGGCGATCAATTGTCGATCGCACCCTTTAGACATATCAATCACTGAAAATCTATAAACAACAATTAATCTTCAATAACAAATTCAATATTCATTACTTTGACTTAATACTATGTTGCGAAAAATATTTGGTCGCACCCTTTAGACATATCAATCACTGTATATGTGTAAACAACAATTAATCTTCAATACCCAATTCATTACTTTAATTTAATACAATGTTGCGATCTATTGGCGATCGCACCCTTTAGACATATCATTCACTGAAAATGTGTAAACAACAATTAAACATCAATAACAAATTCAATAATTTATTACTTTAACTTAATACAATGTTACGATCATTTGTCAATCGCAGCCTTTAGACAAATCAATCACTAAAAATGAGTAAACAACAATTAATCTTCAATACCCAATTCAATAATTCATTACTTTGACTTAATACAATGTTGCGATTAATATTCGATCGCACCCTTTAGACATATCAATCACTGAAAATGTTTAAACATAAATTAAACATCAATAACCAATTCAATTATTCATTACTTAAACTTAATACAATGTTGCGATCAATTGTCGATCGCACCCATTAGACATATCAATCACAGAAATTGTGTAAAAAACAATTAATCTTGAATAACCAATTCCATAATTCATTAATTTGACTTAATACAATGTTGCGATCAATATTCGGTCGCACCCTTTAGACATATCAATCAATGCAAATCTGTAAACAACAATTAATCTGTAATACCCAATTTTATAATTCATCACTTTAACTTAATACAATGTTGCGATCAATTGTCGATCGCACCTTTTAGACAAATCAATCACTGAAAATGCGTAAACAACAATTAATCTTCAATAATCAAATCAATAATTCATTACTTTGACTTAATACAATGTTGCGATAAATATTCGATCACACCCTTTAGACATATCAATCACTGAAAATGTGTAAACATAATTTGAACATCAATAACCAATTCAATAATTCATTACTTTAACTGAATACAATGTTGCGATCAATTGTCGATCGAACCCTTCAGACATATCAATCTTTGAAAATGTGTAACCAACAATTAATCTTCAATAACCAATTCAATAATTCAGTACTTTGACTTAATACAATGATGCGATCAATATTCGATCGCACCCTTTAGACATATCAATCAATGTTAATATGTAAACAACAATTAATCTTCAATAGCCAATTCAATAATTCATCACTTTAACTTAATACAATGTTGCGATGAATTGTCAATCGCACCCTTTAGACATATTATTCACTGAAAATGTATAAACAATTATTAATCTTGAATAACAAATTCAATAATTCATTACTTTGACTTAATACAATGTTGCGATAAATATTTGGTCGCACCCTTTAGACATATCAATCACTTTAAATGTGTTAACAAAAATTAATCTTCAATACTAAATTCATTACTTTAATTTAATATAATGTTGCGATCTATTGTCGATCGCACTCTTTAGACTTATCATTCACTAAAAATGTGTAAACAACAATTAGACATCAATAAAAAAATTCAATAGTTCATTACTTTAACTTAATACAATTAATCTTCAATACCCAATTCAATAATTCATCACTTTAACTTAATACAATTTTGCGATCAATTGTCGATCGCACCTTTTAGATATAGCAATCACTGAAAATGTGTAAATAACAATTAATCTTCAATAATCAATTCCATAATTCATTACTTTGACTAAATACAATGTTGCGATCAATATTCGGTTGCACACTTTAGACATATCAATCAATGTTAATGTGTAAACAACAATTAATCTTGAATACCCAATTCAATAATTCATCACTTTAACTTAATACAATGTTGCAATCAATTGTCGATCGCCCCCTTTACACATATTAATCACAGAAATTGTGTAAACAACAATTAAACATCAATAACCAATTCAATAATTTATTACTTTAACTTAATACAATGTTGCGATCAATTATCGAACGCAACCTTTAGACAAATAAATCACTGAAAATGTGTAAACAACAATTAATCTTCAATAATCAATTCGATAATTCATCACTTTGACTTAATACAATGTTGCGATAAATATTCGATCGCACCCTTTACACATATCAATCACAGAAAAAGTGTAAACAACAATTAAACATCAATAACCAATTAAATAATTTATTACCTTAACTTAATACAATGCTGCGATCAATTGTCGATCGCACCCTTTAGACAAATAAATTACAGAAAATGTGTAAACAACAGTTAATCTTCAATAATCACTTCAATAATTCATTACTTTGACTTAATACAATGTTGCGATAAATATTCGATCGCACCCTATAAACATATCAATCACTGAAAATGTGTAAACATAAATTGAACATCAATAACCAATTCAATAATTCCTTACTTTAACTTAATAAAATGTCGCGATCAATTGTCGATCGCACCTTTTAGACAAATCAATCACTGAAAATGCGTAAACAACAATTAATCTTCAATAATCAAATCAATAATTCAGTACTTTGACTTAATACAATGTTGCGATCAATATTCGGTCGCACCCTTTAGACATATCAATTAATGTAAATCAGTAAACAACAATTAATCTTCAATACCCAATTCAATAATTCATCACTTTAACTTCATACAATGTGGAGATCAATTGTCGATCACACCTATTAAACATATCAATCACTGAAAATGTATAAACAACAATTAATCTTTAAAAACAAATTCAATAATTCATTACTTTGACTTAATACAATGTTGCGATAAATATTTTGTCGCACCCTTTAGACATATCAATCACTGTAAATGTGTAAACAACAATTAATCTTCAATACATAATTCAATAATTCATTACTTTAAATTATTACAATGTTGCGATGGATTAACGATCGCACCCTTTAGATATATCATTCACTGAAAATGTGTAAACAACAATTAAACATCAATAACAAATTCAATAATTCATTACTTTAACTTAATACAATGTTGCGATGGATTAACGATCGCACCGTTGAGAAATATCAATCACTGAAAATGTATAAACAATAATAAATCTTCAATAACCAATTCAATAATTTATTACTTTGACTTAATACAATGTCACGATCAATATTCGATCGCACTCTTTATACATATCATAATAACTGAAAATGTGTAAACAACAATTAAATATCAATAACCAATTCAATAATTCATTACTTTAACTTAATATTAGTTGCGATAAATATTTGGTCGCACCCATTAGACATATCAATCACTGAAAATGTATAAACAACAATTAATCTTCAAAAACAAATTCAATAATTCATTACTTTGACTTAATACAATGTTTCGATAAATATTTGGTCGCACCCTTTGGACATATCAATCACTGAAAATTTGTAAACAATAGTTAATCTTAAATAATCAATTCAATAATTCATAACATTGACTTAATACATTGTTGCAATCAATATTCAATCGCACCCTTAAGATATATCAATTACTTAAAATGTGTAAACAACAATTAATCTTCAATAACCAATTCAATAATTTATTACATTGACTTAATACATTGTTGCGATCAATATTCGATCACATCCTTTAGACATATCAATCACTGAAAATGTGTAAACAACAATTAAACATCAATAACCAATTCAATAATTCATTACTTTAACTTAATACAAAGTTACGATCAATTGTCGATCGCACCCTTTAGACATATCAATCACTGAAAATTTGTAAACAGTAGTTAATCTTCGATAATCAATTCAATAATTCATAACATTGACTTAATACATTGTTGCAATCAATATTCCATCGCACCCTTAAGATATATCAATCACTTAAAATGTATAAACAACAATTAATCTTCAATAAAAAATTCAATAATTTATAACATTGACTTAATACATTGTAGCGATCAATATTCGGTCGCACCCTTTAGAAATATAAATAACTGTAAACGTGTAAACAACAATTAATCTTCAATAGCCAATTCACTAATTTATTACTTTGACTTTATTTAATATTGCGATCAATATTCGATCGCACCCTTTAGACATAACAATCACAGAAAATGTGTAAACAACAATTAAACATCAATAACAAATTCAATAATTTATAACTTTAACTTAATACAATATTGCGATCAATTGTCGATCGTACCCTTTAGACATATCAATCACTGAAAATGTGTAAACAACAATTAATCTTCAATAATTCATTACTTTGACGTAATACAATGTTGCGATAAATATTTGGTCGCACCCGTTATACATATCAATCACTGTAAATGTGTAAACAACAATTAATCTTCAATACCCAATTCAATAATTCATTACTTTAACTTAATACAATGTGGCAATCAATTGTCGATCGCACCCTTTAGACATATCATTCACTGACAATGTGTAAACAACAATTATACATCAATAACCAATTCAATAATTCATTACATTAACTTAATACAATGTTGCAATAAATTCGCACCCTTTAGAAATATCAATCACTGAAAATGTGTAAACAACAATTAATCTTCAATAACCAATTCAATAATTCATTACTTTTACATAATACAATGTTGCGATAAATATTTGGTCGCACCCTTTAGACATATCAATCACTGTAAATGTGTTAACAACAATTAATCGTCAATACCCAATTCAATAATTCATCACTTTAACTTAACATAATGTTGCGATCAATTGTCGATCCCACCCTTTAGAAATATCAATCACTTAAAATGTGTAAATAACATTTAATCTTCAATAACCAATTAAATAATTTATTACTTTGATTTAATACAATGTTGCGATCAAAATTTGGTCGCACCCTTTAGACATATCGATCACTGTAATGTGTAAACAACAATTAATCTTCAATACCCAATTCAATAATTGATTACTTTAACTTTATACAATGTCGCGATCAATTGTCGATCGCACCCTTTAGACATATCATCACTGAAAATGTGTAAATAACAATTAAACATCAATTACCATATCAATAATTCATTACTTTGACTTAATACAATGTTGTGATCAATTGTCGACCACACCCTTTAGACATAGCAATCACAGAAAATGTGTAAACTACAATTATTCTTCAATAAGCAATTCGATAATTAAGTACTTTGACTTAATATAATGTGGCGATCAATATTCGGTCGCACCCTTTAGACATATCAATCACTGAAAATGTGTAAACAACAATTAATCTTCAATACCCAATTCAATAATTCATCACTTTAACTTAATACAATGTTGCGATCAATCGTCGATCGCACTCTTTAGACATATCAATCACACAAAAAGTGTAAAAAACATTTAATCTTCAATAACCAATTCAATAATTCATTACTTTAACTAAATACAATGTTGTAATTAATTGTCGATCGCAGCCTTTAGACTTATAAAATACTGAAAATGTGTAAACAACAATTAATCTTCTATAAACAATTCAATAATTCATTACTTTAACTTAATACAATGTTGGGATCAATATTCTATCGTACCCTTTAGACATATCAATCACTATAAATGTGTAAACAACAATTAATATTCAATAATCAATTCAATAATTCATTACTTTGACTTAATCCAATGTTGTGATCAATATTCGGTTGCACCCTTATGACATATTAATCACTGTAAATGTGTAAACAACAATTAATCTTCAATAACAAATTCAATAATTCATTACTTTGACTTAATACGATGTTGTGATCAATTGTCGACCACACCCTTTAGACATATCAATCACCGAAAATGTGTAAACTACAATTATTTTTTAATAACCAATTCGATCATTCAATACTTTGACTTCGTACAATGTTGCGATCAATATTCAGTCGCACCTTTTAGACATATCAATCACTGTAAATGTGTAAACAACAATTAATCTTCAATACCCAATTCAATAATTCATCACTTTCACTTAATACAATGTTGCGATCAATTGTTGATCGCACCCTTTAGACATACTAATCACTGAAAATGTGTAAGAAACATTTAATCTACAATAATAAATTCAATAATTCATTACTTTAACTTAATACAATGTTGCGATCAATATTTGGTCGCACCCTTGAGACATATCAATCACTGTAAATGTGTAAATAACAATTAATCTTCAATACCCATTTCAATAATTGATTACTTTAACTTAATACAATGTTGCAATCAATTGTCGATCGCACCCTTTAGACATATCATTCACTGAAAATGTGTAAACAACAATTAAACATCAATAACAAATTAAATAATTCATTACTTTAACTTAATACAATGTTGCGATGGATTAACGATCGAACCGTTGAGAAATATCAATCACTGAAAATGTATAAACAATAATAAATCTTCAATAACCAATTCAATAATTTATTACTTTGACTTAATACAATGTCACGATCAATATTCGATCGCACTCTTTATACAATTCAATAATCTTCAACATTTAATCTTAATAATCTTCAACATTGAAAATGTATACATATCTTAATAACTGAAAATGTGTAAACAACATTCAATCTTCAATAACAAATTCAATAATTCATTACTTTAACTTAATACAATGTTGCGATCAATATTCGGTTGCACCCTTTAGACATATCGATCACTGTAAATGTGTAAACAACCATTAATCTTCAATACCCAATATAATAATTGATTACTTTAACTTAATACAATATTGCGGTCAATTGTCAACCACACCCTTTAGACATATCAATCACAGAAAATGTGTAAACTACGATTATTCTTCAATAACCAATTCAATCATTCAATACTTTGACTTGGTACAATGTTGCGATCAATATTCAGTCGCACCTTTTAGACATATCAGTCACTGTAAATGTGTAAACAACAATTAATCTTCAATACCCAATTCAATAATTCATTACTTTAACTTAATACAATGTGGCGATCAATTGTCGATCGCACCCTTTAGACATATATCATTCACTGAAAATGTGTAAACAACAATTAAACATCAATAACCAATTCAATAATTCATTACTTTGACATAATTCAATGTTGCGATAAATATTTGGTCGCACCCTTAATACATATCAATCACTGTAAATGTGCAAACAACAATTAATCTTTAATACCCAATTCAACAATTCATTACTTTTACTTAATACAATATTTTGATCAATTGTCGATCGCACCCTTTAGACATATCATTCACTGAAAATGTGTAAACAACAATTAAACATCAATAACCAATTCAATACATTACTTTAACTTAATACAATGTTGCGATTAATTCGCACCCTTTAGAAATATCAATCACTGAAAATGTGTAAACAACAATTAATATTCAATAACCAATTCAATAATTTATTATTTTGACGTAATACAACGTTGCGATAAATATTTGGTCGCAACCTTTAGACATATCAATCACTGTAAATATGTAAACAACAATTAATCTTCAATACCCAATTCAATAATTCATCACTTTAACTTAATACAATGTTGCGATCAATTGTCGATCGCAACCTTTAGAAATATCAATCAGTGAAAATGTGTAAAAAACATTTAATCTTCAATAACCAATTCAATAATTCATTACTTTGATTTAATACAATGTTGCGATCAATATTGCGTCGCACCCTTTAGACATATCGATCACAGTAAATATGTAAACAACAATTAATCTTCAATACCCAATTCAATAATTGATTACTTTAACTTAATACAATATCGCGATCAATTGTCGTCGCACCCTTTAGACATATCATTCACTGAAAATGTGTAAATAACAATTAAACATCAATAACCATTTCAATAATTCATTACTTTAACTTAATACAATTATGAGATCAATTGTTAATCGCACCCTTTAGACATATCAATCACTGAAAATGTGTAAACAATAATTAATCTTCAATAACCAATTCAATAATTCATTACTTTGACATAATAGAATGTTTTGATCAATTGTCGACCATACCCTTTAGACATATCAATCACAGAATATGTGTAAACTACAATTATTCTTCAATAACCAATTCAATAATTCAGTACTTTGACTTAATACAATGTAGCAATCAATATTCGGTCGCACCCTTTAGACATATCAATCACTGTAAATTTGTAATCAACAATTAATCTTCAATACCCAATTCAATAATTCATCACTTTAACTTAATACAATGTTGCGATCAATTATCGATCGCACCCTTTAGACATATCAATCATACAGAAAGTGTAAAACACATTTAATCTTCTATAACCAATTCAATAATTCATTACTTTAACTTTATAAAATGTTACGATAAATATTTGTTCACCCTTTAGACATATAAAACACTGAAAATGTGTAAACAACAATTAATATTCAATAACCAATTCAATAATTCATTACTTTGACTTAATACAATGTTAGGATCAATATTCTATCGTACCCTTTAGACATATCAATCATTATAAATGTGTAAACAACAATTAATCTTCAATACCCAATTTAATAATTAATTACTTTAACTTAATACAGTGTTGCGACCAATTGTCGATCGCACTCTTTAAACATATCAATCACTGTAAATGTGTAAACAACAATTAATCTTTAATACCATATGCAATAATTCATTACTTTAACTTAGTACAATATTGTGATAAATTGTCGATCGCACCCTTTAGACATATCAATCACTGAAATTGTATAATCAACAATTAATATACAGTAACCAATTTAATTATTCATTTCTTTGACTTAATACAATGTTGCGATCAATTGTCGATCTTACCCTTTAGACATATCAATCACTGTAAATGTGTAAACAACAATTAATCTTCAATACCCAATTCAATAATTCATCACTTTCACTTAATACAATGTTGCGATCAATTGTCGATCGCACCCTTTAGACATATCAATCACTGAAAATGTGTAAGAAACATTTAATCTACAATAATAAATTCAATAATTCATTACTTTAACTTAATACAATGTTGCGATCAATATTTGGTCGCACTCTTAAGACATATCGATCACTGTAAATGTGTAAACAACAATTAATCTTCAATACCCAATTCAATAATTTACTTTAACTTATTACAATGTTGCGATCAATTTTCGATCGCACCCTTTAGATATATCATTCACTGAAAATGTGTAAACAACAATTAAATATCAATAAACAATTCAATAATTCATTACTTTAACTTAATACAATTATGTGATTAATTGTCGATCGGAAACTTTAGACATATCAATCACTGAAAATGTGTAAACAACAATTAATCTTCAATAACCAATTCAATAATTCATAACTTTGATGTAATACAATGTTGCGATAAATATTTGGTCACACCCTTTCGACATATCAATCACTGTAAATGTGTAAACAACAATTAATCTTTAGTACCAAATTCAATAATTCATCACTTTAACTTAATACAATGTTGCGATCAATTGTCGATCGCACCCTTTAGAAATATCAATCACTGAAAATGTGTAAAAAATATTTAATCTTCAATAACCAATTCAATAATTCATTACTTTGATTTAATACAATGTTGGATCAATATTTGGTCGCACCCTTTAGACATATCGATCACTGTAAATGTGTAAACAATAATTAATCTTAATACCCTATTAAATAATTGAGTACTTTAACTTAATACAATGTCGCGATCAATTGTCGATCGCACCCTTTAGACATATCATTCACTGAAAATGTGTAAACAACAATTACACATTAATAACAAATTCAGTAATTCATTACTTTCACTTAATAAAATTATGCGATCAATTGTCGATCGAACCCCTTAGACATATCAATCACTGAAAATTTGTAAACAACAATTAATCTTCAATAACCAATTCAATAATTCATTACCTTGACTTAATACAATATTGTGTTCAATTGTCGACCACACCCTTTAAACATATCAATCACAAAAATGTGTAAACAACAATTAATCTTCAATAACAAATTCAATAATTCAGTACTTTGACTTAATACAATGTTATGATCAATATTTGGTCGCACCCTTTAGACATATCAATCACTGTAAATGTGTAAACAACAATTAATCTTTAATACCCAATTCAATATTTTATCACTTTAACTTAATACAATGTTGCGATCAATTGTCGAACGCACTCTTTAGACATATCAATCACACAAAAAGTGTAAAAAACATTTAATCTTCAATAACCAATTCAATAATTCATTACTTTAACTTTATAAAATGTTGAGATAAATATTTGTTCACCCTTTATACATATCGATCACTAAAAATGTGTAAAGAAAATAATTAATCTTCAATACCCAATTCAATAATTCATTACTTTAACTAAATACTATGTTGTGATTAATTGTCGATCGCACCCTTTAGACATATTAAATACTGAAAATGTGTAAACAACAATTAATCTTCAATAACAAATTCAATAATTCATTACTTTGACTTAATATAATGTTGCGATCAAAAATCTATCGTACCCTTTAGACATATCAATCACTATAAATGTGTAAAAAACAATTAATCTTCAATACCCAATTCAATAATTAATTACTTTAACTTAATACAGTGTTGCGATCAATTGTCGATCGCACCCTTTAGACTTATCAATCACTGTAAATGTATAAACAACAATTAATCTTCAATACCATATTCAATAATTCATTACTTTAACTTTATACAATGTTGCGATCCATATTCGATCGCACCCTTTAGACATATCAATCACTACAAATGTGTAAACAACAATTAAATCTTCAATACCCAATTAAATAGTTCATTACTTTAACTTAATGCAATATTGTGGTCAATCTTCGATCGCACTCTTTATACATATCAATCACTGAAAATGTATAAACAACAATTAAACATCAATACCTAATTCAATAATTCATCACTTTAACTTAATACAGTGTTGCGATCAATTGTCGATTGCATCCTTTAGACATATCAATCACTGAAAATGTGTACATAACAATTAATCTTCAATAACCAATTCATTAATTCATTACATTAACTTAATACAATGTTGCGATCATTTGTCGATCGCATTCTTTAGACATACCAATCACTGAAAATGTGTAAACAACAATTAATCTTCAATAACCAATTCAATAATTCATTACTTTGACTTAATACAATATTGTGTTCAACTGTCGACCACACCCTTTAAACATATCAATCACAAAAAATGTGTAAACAACAATTAATCTTCAATAACAAATTCAATAATTCAGTACTTTGACTTCATACATTGTTATGATCAATATTCGGTCGCACCCTTTAGACATATCAATCACTGTAAATGTGTAAACAACAATTAATCTTCAATACCCAAATTCAATATTTCATCACTTTAACTTATTACAATGTTGCGATCAATTGTCGAACACACTCTTTAGACATATCAATCACACAAAAAGTGTAAAAAATATTTAATCTTCAATAACCAATTCAATAATTCATTACTTTAACTTAATAAAATTTTGCGATAAATATTTGTTCACCCTTTATACATATCAATCACTAAAAATGTGTAAAGAAAATAATTAATCTTCAATACCCAATTCAATAATTCATTACTTTAACTAAATACAATATTGTGATTAGTTGTCGATCGCATCCTTTAGACATATAAAATACTGAAAATGTTTTAACAACAATTAATCTTCAATAAAAAATTCAATAATTCATTACTTTGATTACTATAATGTTGCGATCAATATTCTATCGTACCCTTTAGACATATCAATCACTATAAATGTGTAAACAACAATTAATCTTCAATAATTAATTACTTTAACTTAATACATTGTTGCGATCAATTGTCGATCGCACCCTTTAGACTTATCAATCACTGTAAATGTGTAAACAACAGTTAATCTTCAATACCATATTCAATAATTCATAACTTTAACTTTATACAATGTTGCGATCCTTATTCGATCGCACCCTTTAGACATATCAATCACTACAAATGTGTAAAAAACAATTAAATCTTCAATACCCAATTAAATAAATCATTACTTTAACTTAATAAAATGTTGTGGTCAATCTTCGATCGCACTCTTTATATATATCAATCACTGAAAATGTATAAACAACAATTAAACATCAATACCTAATTCAATAATTCATCACTTTAACTTAATACAGTGTTGCGATCAATTGTCGATTGCATCCTTTAGACATATCAATCACTGAAAATGTGTACATAACAATTAATCTTCAATAACCAATTCATTAATTCATTACATTAACTTAATACAATGTTGCGATCATTTGTCGATCGCATTCTTTAGACATACCAATCACTGAAAATGTGTAAACAACAATTAATCTTGAATAACCAATTCGATAATTCATTACTTTAACTTATTACAATGTTGCGATCAATATTGGATTGCACCCTTTAGACACATCAATCATACAAAATGTGTAAATAACAATTAATCTTGAATAACCAATTCAATAATTCATTACTTTAACTTAATACAATATTGCGATAAATATTCGATTGCACCCTTTAGAGACATCAATCACAGAAAATGTGTAAACAACAATTAATCTTAAATAACGAATCCAATAATTCATTACTTTGAATTTATACAATGATGCGATCAATATTCGATCGCACCCTTTAGACATATCAATCATTGTAAATGTCTAAAACAACAATTAATCTTCAAAAACCAATTCAATAATTTATTAATTTGACTGAATACAATGTTGCAGTCAATATTCGATCGCATCCTTTAGATATATCAATAACTAAAAATGTGTAAACAGCAATAATCTTAACCAATTCAATAATTCATTACTTTGACATAATACAATGTTGCGATCAATTGTTGATCGCATTCTTTAGATATATCAATCACTCAAAAATGTGTAAACAATAATTAATCTTCAATAAACAATTCAATAATTCATTACTTCAACTTAATACAATGTTGCGATCAATATTCGATCGCACCCTTTAGACATATCAATCACTGAAAAATGTGTAAAGAACAATTAAACATCAATAACCAATTCAATAATTCATTACTTTGACTTAATACAATGTTGCGATCAATATTCGATCACATCCTTTAGACATATCAATCACTTAAAATGTGTAAACAACAATTAAACATCAATAACCAATTCAAAAATTCATTACTTTAACTTATTACAATGTTGCAATCACATGTCAAATCGCACCCTTCAGACGTAACAACCACTAAAATGTGTAAACAACAATTAATCATCAATAACCAATTCAATAATTCAATACTTTTACTTAATACAATTCTGCGATCAATATTCAATCGCACCCTTTAGACATATGAATCACTTTAAATGTGTAAACAACAATTAATCTTCAATAAACAATTCAATAATTCATTTCTTTGACTTAATACAACGTTGCGATCAATATTCGATCGCACTCTTTAGATATATCAATCACTTTAAATGTGTAAACAACAATTAATCTTCAATAACCAATATAATAATTCATTATTTCAACTTAATATAATGTTGCGATCAATATTTGATCGCACCCTTTAGACATAGCAATCATTTAAAATATGTAAACATTAATTAAACATCAATAACCAATTCAAAAATTCATTACTTTAACTTAATACAACGTAGCAATCAATTTTCGATCGCACCCTTTAGACATACCAATCACTAAAAAAGTGTAACCAACAACTAATCTTCAATAACAAATTCAATAATTCATTACTTTAAATAAGTACAATGATGAGATCAATATTCAATCGCACCATTTAGACATATCAATTAATGAAAATGTGTAAAAAGCAATTACTCTTCAATAGCCAAATCAATAATTCATTACTTTCACTTAATACAATATTTCGATCAATATTCGATCGCAGTTTTTTAGATATATCAATCACTGTAAATACGTAAACAACCATTACTCTTCAATACACAATTCAATAATTCATTACTTTAACTTAATACAATATTGCGATCAATAGTCGATCGCACCCTTTAAAGATATCAATCAATGAAAATCTGTAAATATCTTCAATAACCAATTTAATAATTCATTACTTTGACTTAATACAGTGTTGCGATCAATATTCAATTGCACCCTTTGGACATATTAATCACTGTAAATGTGTTAACAACAATTAATCTTCAATAACCAATTCAATAATTCATTACTTTGACTTAATACAATGTTGCGATCAATATTCAATTGCACCCTTTGGACATATCAACCACTGTAAATGTGTAAACATCAATTAATCTTCAATAATTCATTATTTTGAATTAATACATTTCTTTGTCTTAATACAATGTTCAGATCAATATTCGATCGCACTTTTTAGACATATCAATCACTTAAATGTGTAAACAAAAATTTATCTTCAATAACCAATTCAATAATTCATTACTTTCAATTAATACAATGTTGCGATCAAACTTTATCGCACCCTTTAGACATATCAATCAATGAAAATGTGTAAACGACAACTAATCTTCTATAACCAATTCAATAATTCATTATTTTCACTTAATACAATGTTACTATCATATTGATCGCACTTTTAGATATATCAATCACAGAAAATGTGTAAACAACAATTAAACATCAATAACAGATTCAATAATTTATTATTTAACTTATTACAATGTTGCGATCAATTGTCGATCGCACCCTTTAGACATATCAATCACTGAAAATGTGTAAACAATAATTAATCTTCAATAACCAATTCAATAATTCATTACTTTAACTTAATACAATGTTGCGATCAATATTCGATTGCACCCTTTAGACATATCAATCACTGTAAATCTGTAAACAACAATTAATCTTCGATAACTAATTCAATAAGTTCACTTTGACTTAATACAATGTTGCGATCAATATTCGATCGCACTTTTAGATATATCAATCACTAAAAATGTGTAAACAACAATTAAACAGCAATAATAGATTCAATAATTCATTACTTGAACTTAATACAATGTTGCGATAAATTGTCGACCGCACCATTTAGACATATCAATCACTAAAATCTGTAAACAAAAATTAATCTTCAATAACAAATTCAATAATTAATTACTTTAACTTAATACAATGTTGCGATCTATATTAGATCACAACCTTTAGACATATCAATCACTGTAAATGTGTAAACAACAATTAATCATCAATAACCATTTCTATAATTCACTACTTAGACTTTATACAATGTTGCGATCAATATTCGATCGACCCTTTAGACATATCAATCACTGTAAATGTGTAAACAGTAATTAATCTTCAATAACCAATTCAATAATTCATTTCTTTGACTTAATACAGTGTTGCGATCAATACTCGATTGCACATTTTAGATATATCAATTACTGGAAATGTGTAAACAACAATAAATCTTCAATAACCAATTCAATAATTCATTACTTTGACTTCATACAATGTTGCGATCAATATTCTATCGCACCCTTTAGATATATCAAAAACTTAAAATGTGTAAACAAAAATTAATCTTCAATAACAAATTCAATAATTCATTACTTTGACTTAATACAATGTTGCGATCAATATTCGGTCGCACTTTAGACATATCAATCACAGAAAATGTTTAAAACAACAATTAAACATCAATAACCAATTCAATAATTCATTAATTTAACTTAATACAATGTTGCGATAAATTGTCGATCGCACCCTTTTGACATATCAATCACTGTAAATGTGTAAACAACAATTAATCTTCAATAACCAATTCAATAATTCATTTATTTGACTTAATACAATGTTGCAATCAATATTCGATCGCACCATTTAGATATATCAATCACTGAAAATGTGTAAACAAGAATTAATCTTCAATAACCAATTCAATAATTTATTACTTTGACTTACTACAATGTTGCGATGAATATTCAATCGCACCTTTTAAACATATCCATCACAGTAAATTTGTAAACAACAAATAAAATCTTCAATAACTAATTAAATAATTCATTACTTTGACTTAATACAATGTTGCGATCAATATTCGGTCGCACACTTTAGACACATCAATCACTGAAAATGTTTAAACAACAATTAAATATCAATAACCAATTCAATAATTCATTACTTTAACTTAATACAATATTGCGATCAATTGTCGATCGCACCCTTTAGACATATTAATCACTGAAAATGTGTAAATAACAATTCATCTTCAATAACCAATTCAATAATTAATTTCTTTGACTTAATATAATATTGCGATCAATATTCGATCGCACCCTTTAGATATATCAATCATTGAAAATGTGTAAACAACAATTAATCTTCAATAACCAAGTCAATAATTTATTACTTTGACTTACTACAATGTTGCGATGAATATTCAATCACACCTTTTAGATATATTAATCCCTGTAAATGTGTAAACAACAATTAATTTTCAATAACCAATTAAATAATTCATAACTTTGACTTAATACAATGTTGCGATCAGTATTCAATCACACCATTTAGACATATCAATCAATGAAAATGTGTAAATAGCAATTACTCTTCAGTAACAAATTCAATAATTCATTACTTGAACTTAATACAACGTTGCGATCAATTGTCTATCGCACCCTTTAGACATATGAATCACTAAAAAAGTGTAAATAACAATTCATCTTCAATAACCAATTCAATAAATCATTAATTTAACTTAGTACAATGTTGCGATCAATATTCAATCGCACCAATTAGACATATCAATCACTTAAAATGTGTAAACAAAACTTAATCTTCAATAACCAATTCAATAATTGATTACTTTGACTTAATACGATGTTGCGATCAATATTCGATCACAACCTTTAGATATATCAATCACTAAAAATGTGTAAACAACAATTTATCATCAATAACCATTTCTATAATTCATTACTTTGACTTCAGACAATGTTGCGATCAATATTCAATCGCACCCTTTAGACATATCAATCATTGTAAATGTGTAAACAATAATTTATCTTCAGTAACCAATTAAATAATTCATTTCTTTGACTTATATAATGTTGCGATCAATACTCGATGACACCCTTTAGATATATCAATTACTGGAAATGTGTAAACTACAATAAATCTTCAATAACCAATTCAATAATTCATTACTTTCACTTAATACAATGTTGCGATCAATATTCTATCGCACCCTTTAGATATAACAAAAACTTAAAATGTGTAAACAAAAATTAATCTTCAATAACCAATTCAAAAATTCATTACTTTGACTTAATACAATGTTGCGATCAATATTCGATCGCACCTTTTAGACATATTAATCACTGTAAATGTTTAAACAACAATTAATCTTCAATAACCAATTAAATAATTCATTTCTTTGACTTTATACAATGTTGTGATCAATATTTAATCGCACCTTTTAGACACATCAATCACTGTAAATGTATAAATAATAATTAATCTTTAATAACCAATTCAATAATTCATTTCTTTACTAATACAATGGTGCGATCAATATTCAATCGCATGATTTAGACATATAAATCAATGAAAATGTGTAAATAGCAATTACTCTTCAATTACCAATTCAATAATCATTACTTTAACTTAAAATGTGTAAATAGCAATTGCCAATCACTGTAAATGAGTAAACAATAATTAATCTTCAGTAACCAATTCAATAATTCATTTTTTTGACTTATACAATGTTGAGATCAATACTCGATGGCACCCTTAGATATATCAATAACTGGAAATGTGTAAACAACAATTAATCTTCAATAACCAATTCAATAATTCATTACTTTCACTTAATACAATGTTGCGATCAATATCCTATCGCCCCTTTTAGATATCAAAAACTTAAATTGTGTAAACAAAAATTAATCTTCAATAACCAATTCAATAATTCATTACTTTGACTTTATACAATGTTGCGATCAACATTCAATCGCACCTTTAAGACACATCAATCACTGTAAATGTATAAACAACAATTAATCTTTAATAACCAATTCAATAATTCATTTCTTTACTTAATACAATGGTGCGATCAATATTCAATCGCACCATTTAGACATATCAATCAATAAAAATGTGTAAATTGCAATTACTCTTCAATAACCAATTCAATAATTCATTACTTTAACTTAATATAACAGTGCGATCAATTGTCGATCGCACCCTTTTGACATATCAATCAATAAAAAAGTGTAAAACACAATTAATTTTCAATAACCAATTCAATAATTTATGACTTTGACTTTATATAGTGTTGCGATCAATATTCAATCGCACCTTTTAGACATATCAATCAGTGTAAATGTGTAAACAACAATTAATCTTTAATAACCAATTCAATAATTCAATACTTTGACTTAATACAATGTTGCGATCAATATTCAATCGCACTCTTTAGACATATCTGTCACTAAAAATGTGTAGACAACAATTAATCTTCAATAACCAATTCAATAATTCATTACTTTGACTTAATACTATGTTGGGATCAATATTCGATTGAACCCTTTAGACATATCAATCACTGTAAATGTATAAACAACAATTAATCTTCAATAACGAACTCAACAATTCATTACATTAACTTAGTACAATGTTCCGATCAATATTAAATTGCACCATTTAGACATATCAATCACTGAAAAAGCGTAAACAATACTTAATCTTCAATAACAAATTCAATAATTTATTACATTGACTTTATACAATGTTGCGATCAATATTCGATCGCACCCTTTAGACATATCAATCACTGTAAATGTGTAAACGACAATTAATCTTCAATACCCAATTCAATAATTCATTACTTTAACTAAATACAATGTTGCAATCAATTGTCGATCGCACCCTTTAGACATATCAATCACTGAAAATTTGTAAACAACAAATAAACATCAATAACCAATTCAATAATTCATTACTTTAACTTAATACAATGTTTCGATGAATTGTCGATCGCTTCCTTTAGACATATCAATCACTGAAAATGTATAAGCAACAATTAATCTTCAATAACCAATTAAAAAATTCATTACATTGACTTAATACAATGTTGCAATTAATATTCGATTGCACCTTTCAGACATATTAATCACTGAAAATGTATAAAAAACAATTAATCTTCAATACCCAATTCAATAATTCATTACTTTAACTTAGTACAATGTTGCGATCCATTGTCGATTGCACCCTTTAGACATATCTATCACAGAAAATGTGTAAACAATAATTAATCTTCAATTTCCAATTCAATAACACATTACTTTAACTTAATACAATGTTGCGATCAATTGTCGATCGCATCCTTTAGAGATATCAACTGGAATTGTGTAAACATAAATTAATCTTCAATTACCAATTAAACAATTCATTACTTTGACTTAATACAATGTTGCGATCAATATTTAATTGCACCCTTTAGACATATCAATCACTGTAAATGTGTAAACAACAATTAATCATCAACAACCAATTCACTAATTCATTACCTTAACTTTATACAATGTTGCGATCAATATTCGATCACACTCTTTAGACATATTAATCACTCTAAATGTGTAAACAACAATAAATTTTCAATAACAAATTCCATAATTCATTTCTTTGACTTAATACAATGTTGCGGTCAATATTCAATCGCACCCTTTAGACATATCAAGCACTAAAAATGTGTAAACAACAATTAAACACTAATAACCAATTCAATAATTCATTACTTTAACTTAATAAAATGTTGCGATCAATTGTCGATCACACCCTTTAGACATATCAATCACTGTAAATGTGTAAACAACAATTAATCTTCAATAACCAATTCAATCATTCATTACTTTAACTTAATACAATGTCGCGATCAATATTCGATAACACCCTTTAGACATATCAAGCACTGTAAATGTGTAAACAACAATAAATTTCAATAAAAAATTCAATAATTCATTACTTTGACTTAACACAATGTTGCGATCAATATTAAATCGCACCCTTTAGACATATCAATCACTGAAAATGTGTAAAAAATAATTAATCTTCAATTTCTAATTCAATAATTCATTTCTTTTATTTAATACAATGTTGCGATCAATTGTCGATCGCACCCTTGAGACATAATAATCACTGAAAATGTGTAAAATATAATTAAAATCTACAACAAATTCAATAATTCATTACTTTCACTTTATACAATGTTGCGATCAATTGTCGATTGCACCCTTTAGACATATCAGTCACTGAAAATGTGTTAACAACAATAAATCTTCAATAACCAATTCAATAATTCATTACTTTAACTAAATACAATGTTGCAATCAATATTCGATCGCATCCCTTTAGACATATCAATCACTGAAAATGTGTAAACAATAATTATTCTTCAATAACCATTCAATAATTCATAACATTGACTTTATACATATGTTGCGATCAATATTCGATCGCACCCTTTTAGACATATCAATCACTGTAAATGTGTAAACGACAATTAATCTTCAATACCAATTCAATAATTCATTACTTTAACTAAACAATGTTGCAATCAATTGTCGATCGCACCCATCAGACATATCAATCACTGAAAATGTAAACAACAAATAAACATCAATAACCAATTCAATAATATTACTTTAACTTAATACAATGTTTGATGAAATTGTCGATTGCACCCTCAGACATATCAATCACTGAAATGTATAAGCAACAAATTAATCTTCAAAACCAATTCAATAATTCATTACATTGACTTAATACAATGTTGCAATCAATATTCGATTGCACCCTTCAGACATATTAATCACTGTAAATGTGTAAACAAACAATTAATCTTCAATAACCAATTCAAGAATTCATAATTAACTTGTACAATGTTGCGATCAATTGTCCATGGCACCCTTTAGACATATCTATCATAGAAAATTTGTAAACAATAATTGATCTTCAATTACAAATTTAATAATCCATTACTTTAACTTAATACAATGTTGCGATCAATATTCAATCGCACCCTTTAGACATATAAATCACTGAAAATGTGTAAACAACAATTAAACAATAATAACCAATTCAATAATTCATTACTTTAACTTAATACAATGTTGCGATGAAATTGTCGATCGCACCCTTTAAACATATCATCACTGTAAATGTGTAAAAAACAATTAATCTTCAATAACTAATTCAATAATTCATTACTTTAACATAATACAATGTTACGATCAAAATTCGGTCACACCTTTTAGAAATATCAATCACTGTAAATGTGTAAACAACAATAAATTTTCAATAACAAATTCAATAATTCATTACTTTCACTTAATACAATGTTGCAATCAATATTCAATCGCACCCTTTAGACATATCAATCATTGAAAATGTGTAAACAACAATTTAACACTAATAACCAATTCAATAATTCATTACTTTAACTAAGTACAATGTTGCGATCAATTGTCGATGGCACCCTTTAGACATATCTATCACAGAAAATGTGTAAACAACAATTAATCTTTAATTACCAATTGAATAATCCATTACTTTAACTTAATACAATGTTGCGATCAATTGTCGATCGCATCCTTTAGACATATCAATCACTAAAAAAGTGTAAACAGCAATTAATCATTAATAACCAATTCAAAAATTCATTACTTAGACTTTATACAATGTTGCGATCAATATTCGATTGCACCCTTTAGACATATCAATCACTGTAAATGGGTAAACAACGATTAATCTTCAATTACCAATTCAATAATTCATTACTTTAACTTAATACAATATTGCGATCAATATTCGATCACACAATTTAGACATATCAATCACTTTAAATGTGTAAACAACAATTAATTTTCAATAACCAATTCAATAATTCATTACTTTAACTTAATAAAATGTTGCGATCAATTGTCGATCACACCCTTTAGACATATCAATCACTGTAAATGTGTAAACAACAATTAATCTTCAATAACCAATTCAATCATTCATTACTTTAACTTAATACAATGTCGCGATCAATATTCGATAACACCCTTTAGACATATCAAGCACTGTAAATGTGTAAACAACAATAAATTTCAATAAAAAATTCAATAATTCATTACTTTGACTTAACACAATGTTGCGATCAATATTAAATCGCACCGTTTAGACATATCAATCACTGAAAATGTGTAAAAAATAATTAATCTTCAATTTCTAATTCAATAATTCATTTTTTTTATTTAATATAATGTTGCGATCAATTGTCGATCGCACCCTTGAGACATAATAATCTCTGAAAATGTGTAAAATATAATTAAACATCTACAACAAATTCAATAATTCATTACTTTCACTTTATACAATGTTGCGATCAATTGTCGATTGCACCCTTTAGACATATCAGTCACTGAAAATGTGTTAACAACAATAAATCTTCAATAACCAATTCAATAATTCATTACTTTAACTAAATACAATGTTGCAATCAATATTCGATCGCACCCTTTAGACATATCAATCACTGTAAATGTGTAAACAATAATTATTCTTCAATAACCGATTCAATAATTCATAACATTGACTTTATACAATGTTGCGATCAATATTCGATCGCACCCTTTAGACATATCAATCACTGTAAATGTGTAAACGACAATTAATCGTCAATACCCAATTCAATAATTCATTACTTTAACTAAATACAATGTTGCAATCAATTGTCGATCGCACCCATCAGACATATCAATCACTGAAAATTTGTAAACAACAAATAAACATCAATAATCAATTCAATAATTCATTACTTTAACTTAATACAATGTTTTGATGAATTGTCGATTGCACCCTTCAGACATATCAATCACTGAAAATGTATAAGCAACAATTAATCTTCAAAAACCAATTCAATAATTCATTACATTGACTTAATACAATGTTGCAATCAATATTCGATTGCACCCTTCAGACATATTAATCACTGTAAATGTGTAAACAACAATTAATCTTCAATAACCAATTCAAGAATTCATTACTTTAACTTAGTACAATGTTGCGATCAATTGTCCATGGCACCCTTTAGACATATCTATCATAGAAAATTTGTAAACAATAATTGATCTTCAATTACAAATTTAATAATCCATTACTTTAACTTAATACAATGTTGCGATCAATATTCAATCGCACCCTTTAGACATATTAATCACTGAAAATGTGTAAACAACAATTAAACAATAATAACCAATTCAATAATTCATTACTTTAACTTAATACAATGTTGCGATGAAATTGTCGATCGCACCCTTTAAACATATCTATCACTGTAAATGTGTAAAAAACAATTAATCTTCAATAACTAATTCAATAATTCATTACTTTAAATAATACAATGTTACGATCAAAATTCGGTCACACCTTTTAGAAATATCAATCACTGTAAATGTGTAAACAACAATAAATTTTCAATAACAAATTCAATAATTCATTACTTTCACTTAATACAATGTTGCAATCAATATTCAATCGTACCCTTTAGACATATCAATCATTGAAAATGTGTAAACAACAATTTAACACTAATAACCAATTCAATAATTCATTACTTTAACTAAGTACAATGTTGCGATCAATTGTCGATGGCACCCTTTAGACATATCTATCACAGAAAAATGTGTAACAACAATTAATCTTTAATTACCAATTGAATAATCCATTACTTTAACTTAATACAATGTTGCGATCAATTGTCGATCGCATCCTTTAGACATATCAATCACTAAAAAAGTGTAAACAGCAATTAATCATTAATAACCAATTCAAAAATTCATTACTTAGACTTTATACAATGTTGCGATCAATATTCGATTGCACCCTTTAGACATATCAATCACTGTAAATGGGTAAACAACGATTAATCTTCAATTACCAATTCAATAATTCATTACTTTAACTTAATACAATATTGCGATCAATATTCGATCACACAATTTAGACATATCAATCACTTTAAATGTGTAAACAACAATTAATTTTCAATAACCAATTCAATAATTCATTACTGTGACTTAACACAATGTTGCGATCAATATTTAATCGCACCCTTTAGACATATCAATAACTGTAAATGTGTAAACAACAATTAATCTTCAATAACAAATTCTTTAATTCATTACTTGAACTTAATACAACGTTGCGATCAATATTCAATCACACCCTTTAGACATATCAATCACTGAAAATGTGTAAACAAAAATTAATCATCAATAATCAATTTAATAATTCATTACTCTAACTTAATACAATATTGCGATCAATTGTAAATCGCACCCTTTAGACATATCAGTCACTGAAAATGTGTAAACAACAATTAATCTTCAGTAACCAATTCAATAATTATACACTGATTGCATTATATTGACTTAGTACAATGTTGCGATCAATATTCGATCGCATTCTTTAGACATATCAATAAGTGTAAACGTGTAAACAACAATTAATTTTCAATACCCAATTCAATAATTCATTACTTTAACTTAGTACAATGTTGCGTTGAATTGTCGATGGCACCCTTTAGACAAATGAATCACTGTAAATCGGTAAACAACAATTAATCTTCAATAACCAATTCAATAATTCATTACTTTAATTTAATACAATGTTGCGATCAATATTCGATCGCACCCTTTAGACATATCAATCACTATAAATGTGTAAACAACAATTAATCTTCACTAACCAATTCAATAACTCATTACTTTAACTTAATACAATATTGCTATCAATATTCAGTCGCACCATTAAGACATATCAATCACTGTAAATGTGTAAACAACAATTAATCTTCAATACCCATTTTAATAATTCATTACTTTAAAATAATACAATGTTGCGATCAATTGTCGATTGCACCTTTAAAACATATTAATCACTGAAAATGTGTAAACAATAATTAAACATCAATAACCAATTCTATATTCATTACTTTAACTTAAAAAATTGTTGCGATCAATTGTCGATTGCATCCTTTAGACATATTAATCAATAAAAATTTGTTAACATTAATTAATCTTCAATAACAGATTCAAAAATTCATTAATTTAACTTAATACAATGTTGCGATCAATTGTCGATCGCATCCTTTAGACATATCAATCACTGTAAATGTGTAATCAACAATTAATCTTCAATAACAAATTCAATAATTTATTACTTTAACTTAATACAATGTTGTGATCAATATTCGATCGCACCCGTTAAACATATCAATCACTAAAAATGTGTAAATAACAATTAATCTTCAATACCCGATTCGATATCTCATTACTTTAACTTAGTACCATGTTTCGATGAATTTTCGATGGCACCCTTTAGACATATCAATCAATCTAAATGGGTAAGCAACAATTAATTTTCAACAACCAATTCAATAATTCAATACTTTGACTTAATACAATGTTGCGATCACTATTTGATCGCACCTTTTAGACATATCAATCACTGTAAATGTGTAAACAACAATTAATCTTCAATAACCTATTCAATGATTCATTACATTGACTTTATACAATGTTGCGATCAATATTCGATCGCACCCTTTAGACATATCAATCACTGAAAATGTGTAAACAACAATTAAACAATAACCAATTCAATAATTCATTACTTTAACTTAATACAATGTTGCGATCAATTGTCGATCGCACCCTTTAGACATATCTATCACTGTAAATGTGTAAAAAAACAATTAATCTTCAATAACTAATTAAATAATTCATTACTATCAAAATTCGGTCACACCCTTTAGAAATATCAATCACTGTAAATGTGTAAACAACAATAAATTTTCAATAACAAATTCAATAACTCATTACTTTCACTAAATACAATGTTGTAATTAATATTCAATCGCACCCTTTAGACATATCAATCACTGAAAATGTGTAAACAACAATTTAACACTAATAACCAATTCAATAATTCATTACTTTAACTAAGTACAATGTTGCGATCAATTATCGATGGCACCCTTTAGACATATCTATCACAAAAAATGTGTAAACAACAATTAATCTTCAATTACCAATTCAATAACCCATTACTTTAACTTAATACAATGTTGCGATCAATTGTCGATCGCATCCTTTAGACATTTCAATCAGTGAAAAAGTGTAAACAGCAATTATCTTCAATAACCAATTCAAAAATTGATTACTTTGACTTTATACAATATTTCCGATCAATATTCGATTGCACCCTTTAGACATATCAATCACTGTAAATGTGTAAATAAAAATTTATCGTCAATTACCAATTCAATAATTCATTACTTTAACTTAATACAATGTTGCGATCAATATTCGATCACACAATTTAGACATATCAATCACTTTGAATGTGTAAACAACAATTAATTTTCAATAACCAATTCAATAATTCATTACTTTGACTTAACATAATGTTGCGATCAATATTTAATCGCACCCTTTAGACATATCAATCACTGTAAATGTGTAAACAACAATAAATCTTCAATAACAAATTCTTTAATTCATTACTTGAACTTAATACAACGTTGCGATCAATATTCGATCACACCCTTTAGACATATCGATCACTGAAAATGTGTAAACAAAAATTAAACATCAATAATCAATTCAATAATTCATTACTCTAACTTAATACAATATTGCGATCAATTGTCAATCGCACCCTTTACACATATCAGTTACTGAAAATGTGTAAACAACAATTAATCTTCAGTAACCAATTCAATAATTTATTACATTGACTTAATACAATGTTGCGATCAATATTCGATCGCATTCTTTAAACATATCAATTAGTGTAAACGTGTAAACAACAATTAATCTTCAATACCCAATTCAATAATTCATTACTTTAACTTAGTACAATGTTGCGTTGAATTGTCGTTGGCACCCTTTAGACATATGAATCACAGAAAATGTGTAAACAACAATTAATCTTCAACTACCAATTCAATAATTCATTACTTTAACTTAATACACTGTTGCGATCAATTATCGATCTCATCCTTTAGACATACCAATCACCCAAAATGTGTAAACAACAATTAATCTTCAATAAACAATTCAACAATTCCATACTTTGACTTAATACAATGTTTCAATCAATATTCGATTGCACCCTTTAGACATATGAATCACTGTAAATGGCTAACAACAATTAATCTTCAATAACCAATTGAATAATTCATGACTTTAACTTAATACAATATTGCGATCAATATTCGATCGCACCCTTTAGACATATCAATCACTGGAAATGTGTAATCGACAATTAATCGTCAATACCCAATTCAATAATTCATTACTTTAACTAAATACAATGTTGAAATCAATTGTCGATCGCACCCATCAGACATATCAATCACTGAAAATTTGTAAAGAACAAAAAAACATCAATAACCAATTCAATAATTCATTACTTTAACTTAATACAATGTTGCGATCAATATTCGATCGCACCCTTTAGACATATCAATCACTATAAATGTGTAAACAACAATTAATCTTTACTAACCAATTCAATAACTCATTACTTTAACTTAATACAATATTGCTATCAATATTCAGTCGCACCATTAAGACATATCAATCACTGTAAATGTGTAAACAACAATTAATCTTCAATACCCATTTTAATAATTCATTACTTTAAAATAATACAATGTTGCGATCAATTGTCGATCGCACCTTTAAAACATATTAATCACTGAAAATGTGTAAACAATAATTAAACATCAATAACCAATTCTATATTCATTACTTTAACTTAAAAAATTGTTGCGATCAATTGTCGATTGCATCCTTTAGACATATCAATCACTAAAAATTTGTTAACATTAATTAATCTTCAATAACAGATTCAAAAATTCATTAATTTAACTTAATACAATGTTGCGATCAATTGTCGATCGCATCCTTTAGACATATCAATCACTGTAAATGTGTAATCAACAATGAATCTTCAATAACAAATTCAATAATTTATTACTTTAACTTAATACAATGTTGTGATCAATATTCGATCGCACCCGTTAAACATATCAATCACTAAAAATGTGTAAATAACAATTAATCTTCAATACCCGATTCAATATCTCATTAGTTTAACTTAGTACAATGTTTCGATGAATTTTCGATGGCACCCTTTAGACATATCAATCAATCTAAATGGGTAAGCAACAATTAATTTTCAACAACCAATTCAATAATTCAATACTTTGACTTAATACAATGTTGCGATCACTATTTGATCGCACCTTTAGACATATCAATCACTGTAAATGTGTAAACAACAATTAATCTTCAATAACCTATTCAATGATTCATTACATTGACTTTATACAATGTTGCGATCAATATTCGATCGCACTCTTTAGACATATCAATCACTGAAAATGTGTAAACAACAATTAAACAATAATAACCAATTCAATAATTCATTACTTTAACTTAATACAATGTTGCGATCAATTGTCGATCGCACCCTTTAGACATATCTATCACTGTAAATGTGTAAAAAAACAATTAATCTTCAATAACTAATTAAATAATTCATTACTATCAAAATTCGGTCACACCCTTTAGAAATATCAATCACTGTAAATGTGTAAACAACAATAAATTTTCAATAACAAATTCAATAACTCATTACTTTCACTAAATATAATGTTGTAATTAATATTCAATCGCACCCTTTAGACATATCAATCACTGAAAATGTGTAAACAACAATTTAACACTAATAACCAATTCAATAATTATTTTAACTAAGTACAATGTTGCGATCAATTATCGATGGCACCCTTTAGACATATCTATCACATAAAATTTGTACACAACAATTAATCTTCAATTACCAATTCAATAATCCATTACTTTAACTTAATACAATGTTGCGATCAATTGTCGATCGCATCCTTTAGACATATCAATCAGTGAAAAAGTGTAAACAGCAATTAATCTTCAATAACCAATTCAAAAATTGATTACTTTGACTTTATACAATATTCCGATCAATATTCGATTGCACCCTTTAGACATATCAATCACTGTAAATGTGTAAATAAAAATTTATCGTCAATTACCAATTCAATAATTCATTACTTTAACTTAATACAATGTTGCGATCAATATTCGATCACACAATTTAGACATATCAATCACTTTGAATGTGTAAACAACAATTAATTTTCAATAACCAATTCAATAATTCATTACTTTGACTTAACATAATGTTGCGATCAATATTTAATCGCACCCTTTAGACATATCAATCACTGTAAATGTGTAAACAACAATAAATCTTCAATAACAAATTCTTTAATTCATTACTTGAACTTAATACAACGTTGCGATTTTCGATCACACCCTTTAGACATATCGATCACTGAAAATGTGTAAACAAAAATTAAACATCAATAATCAATTCAATAATTCATTACTCTAACTTAATACAATATTGCGATCAATTGTCAATCGCACCCTTTACACATATCAGTTACTGAAAATGTAAACAACAATTAATCTTCAGTAACCAATTCAATAATTTATTACATTGACTTAATACAATGTTGCGATCAATATTCGATCGCATTCTTTAAACATATGAATTAGTGTAAACGTGTAAACAACAATTAATCTTCAATACCCAATTCAATAATTCATTACTTTAACTTAGTACAATGTTGCGTTGAATTGTCGTTGGCACCCTTTAGACATATGAATCACAGAAAATGTGTAAACAACAATTAATCTTCAACTACCAATTCAATAATTCATTACTTTAACTTAATACACTGTTGCGATCAATTATCGATCTCATCCTTTAGACATACCAATCACCCAAAATGTGTAAACAACAATTAATCTTCAATAAACAATTCAACAATTCCATACTTTGACTTAATACAATGTTTCAATCAATATTCGATTGCACCCTTTAGACATATGAATCACTGTAAATGGCTAAACAACAATTAATCTTCAATAACCAATTGAATAATTCATGACTTTAACTTAATACAATATTGCGATCAATATTCGATCGCACCCTTTAGACATATCAATCACTGGAAATGTGTAATCGACAATTAATCGTCAATACCCAATTCAATAATTCATTACTTTAACTAAATACAATGTTGAAATCAATTGTCGATCGCACCCATCAGACATATCAATCACTGAAAATTTGTAAAGAACAAAAAAACATCAATAACCAATTCAATAATTCATTACTTTAACTTAATACAATGTTGCGATCAATATTCGATCGCACCCTTTAGACATATCAATCACTATAAATGTGTAAACAACAATTAATCTTTACTAACCAATTCAATAACTCATTACTTTAACTTAATACAATATTGCTATCAATATTCAGTCGCACCATTAAGACATATCAATCACTGTAAATGTGTAAACAACAATTAATCTTCAATACCCATTTTAATAATTCATTACTTTAAAATAATACAATGTTGCGATCAATTGTCGATCGCACCTTTAAAACATATTAATCACTGAAAATGTGTAAACAATAATTAAACATCAATAACCAATTCTATATTCATTACTTTAACTTAAAAAATTGTTGCGATCAATTGTCGATTGCATCCTTTAGACATATCAATCACTAAAAATTTGTTAACATTAATTAATCTTCAATAACAGATTCAAAAATTCATTAATTTAACTTAATACAATGTTGCGATCAATTGTCGATCGCATCCTTTAGACATATCAATCACTGTAAATGTGTAATCAACAATGAATCTTCAATAACAAATTCAATAATTTATTACTTTAACTTAATACAATGTTGTGATCAATATTCGATCGCACCCGTTAAACATATCAATCACTAAAAATGTGTAAATAACAATTAATCTTCAATACCCGATTCAATATCTCATTACTTTAACTTAGTACAATGTTTCGATGAATTTTCGATGGCACCCTTCAGACATATCAATCAATCTAAATGGGTAAGCAACAATTAATTTTCAACAACCAATTCAATAATTCAATACTTTGACTTAATACAATGTTGCGATCACTATTTGATCGCACCTTTTAGACATATCAATCACTGTAAATGTGTAAACAACAATTAATCTTCAATAACCTATTCAATGATTCATTACATTGACTTTATACAATGTTGCGATCAATATTCGATCGCACCCTTTAGACATATCAATCACTGAAAATGTGTAAACAACAATTAAACAATAATAACCAATTCAATAATTCATTACTTTAACTTAATACAATGTTGCGATCAATTGTCGATCGCACCCTTTAGACATATCTATCACTGTAAATGTGTAAAAAAACAATTAATCTTCAATAACTAATTAAATAATTCATTACTATCAAAATTCGGTCACACCCTTTAGAAATATCAATCACTGTAAATGTGTAAACAACAATAAATTTTCAATAACAAATTCAATAACTCATTACTTTCACTAAATATAATGTTGTAATTAATATTCAATCGCACCCTTTAGACATATCAATCACTGAAAATGTGTAAACAACAATTTAACACTAATAACCAATTCAATAATTCATTATTTTAACTAAGTACAATGTTGCGATCAATTATCGATGGCACCCTTTAGACATATCTATCACATAAAATTTGTACACAACAATTAATCTTCAATTACCAATTCAATAATCCATTACTTTAACTTAATATAATGTTGCGATCAATTGTCGATCGCATCCTTTAGACATATCAATCAGTGAAAAAGTGTAAACAGCAATTAATCTTCAATAACCAATTCAAAAATTGATTACTTTGACTTTATACAATGTTGCGATCAATATTCGATTGCACCCTTTAGACATATCAATCACTGTAAATGTGTAAATAACAATTAATCGTCAATTACCAATTCAATAATTCATTACTTTAACTTAATACAATGTTGCGATCAATATTCGATCACACAATTTAGACATATCAATCACTTTAAATGTGTAAACAACAATTAATTGTCAATAACCAATTCAATAATTCATTACTTTGACTTAACACAATGTTGCGATCAATATTTAATCGCACCCTTTAGACATATCAATCACTGTAAATGTGTAAACAACAATTAATCTTCAATAACAAATTCATTAATTCATTACTTGAACTTAATACAATGTTGCGATTTATATTCGATCACACCCTTTAGACATATCAATCACTGAAAATGTGTAAACAAAATTTAAACATTAATAATCAATTCAATAATTCATTACTCTAACTTAATACAATATTGCGATCAATTGTCAATCGCACCCTTTACACATATCAGTCACTGAAAATGTTTAAACAACAATTAATCTTCAGTAACCAATTCAATAATTTATTACATTGACATAATACAATGTTGCGATCAATATTCGATCGCATTCTTTAGACATATCAATCAGTTTAAAAGTGTAAACAACAATTAATGTTCAATACCCAATTCAATAATTCATTACTTTAACTTAGTACAATGTTGCGTTGAATTGTCGATGGCACCCTTTAGACATATGAATCACGGAAAATATGTAAACAACAATTAATCTTCAACTACCAATTCAATAATTCATTACTTTAACTTAATACAATGTTGCATTCAATTGTCGATCTCATCCTTTAGACATACCAATCACCCAAAATGTGTAAACAACAATTAATCTTCAATAACCAGTTCAACAATTCATTACTTTGACTTAATACAATGTTGCAATCAATATTCGATTGCACCCTTTAGACATATAAATCACGGTAAATGGGTAAACAACATTTAATCTTCAATAACCAGTTCAGCAAATCATTACTTTAACTTAATACAATGTTGCGATCAATATTCGATCGCACCCTTTAGACATATCAATCACTGTAAATGTGTAAACAATAATTAATTTTTCAATAACCAATTCAATAATTCATTACTTTGACTTAATACAATGTTGCGATTAATATTCAATCGCACCCTTTAGACATATCAATCAAGGAAAATGTTTAAACAACAATTAAACACCAATAACCAATTCAATAATTCATTACTTTAACTTAGTACAATGTTGCGATCAATTGTCGATTGCACCCTTTAGACATATCAATCACTGTAAATGTGTAAAAAACAATTAATGTTCAATAACCAATTCAATAATTCATTACTTTATCTTATTACAATGTTGGGATCTATTGTCGATTGAACCCTTTAGACATATCGATCAGTAAAAATGTGTTTACAACAATTAATCTTCAATAACCATTTCAAAAATTCATTAATTTAACTTAATACAATGTTGCGATCAATTGTCGATCGCACCCTTTAAACATATCAATCACTGTAAATGTGTAAACAACAATTAATCTTCAATAACCAATTCAATAATTCATTACGTTAACTTTATACAATGTTGCGATCAAAATTCGATCGCACCCTTTATACATATCAATCACTGAAAATGTGTAAACCAAAATGAAATATCAATAACCAATTCAATAATTCATTACTTTAACATTATACAATGTTGCGATCAACTGTCAATAGCACCCTTTAGACATATCAGTCTTTGAAAATGTGGAAATAATAGTTAATCTTAAATAACCAATTCAATAATTCATTACATTGACTTAATACAATGTTGCGATCAATATTCGATCGCACCCTTTAGATATATCAATCACTGCAAATGTGTAAACAACTATTAATCTTCAATAACCAATTCAATAATTCATTACCTTGACTTAATACAATGTTGCGATTAATATTCGATCTCACCCTTTAGACATATCAATCAATGAGAATGTGTAAACAACAATTAATCTTCAATAACCAATTCAATAATTCATTACATTGACTTAATACAATAGTGCGATCAGTTGTCGATCGTACCCTTTAGACATATCAATCACTCAAAATGTATAAAAAACAATTAATCTTCAATAACAAATTTAATAATTCATTACGTTCACTTAATACAATGTTGCGATCAATTGTCGATCGCACCCTTTAGATATATCAGTCACTGAAAACGTATAAACAACAATTTAACATCAATAACCAATTCAATAATTCATTACTTTAACTTACTACAATGTTGCAATCAATTGTCGATCGCTCCCTTTAGACATATCAATCAATGGAAATATGTAAACAACAATTAATCATCAATAACTAATTCAATAATTTATTAATTTAACTTAATACAATGTTGCGATCAATTGTCGATCGCACCCTTTAGACATATCAATCACCCTAAATGTGTAAACACAATTAATCTGCAACAATCAATTCAATAATTCATTAGTTTATTTTAATACAATGTTGTGATCTATACTCGATCGCACCATTTAGACATATCAATCACTCTAAATGTGTAAACAACAAGTAAACTTCAATACCCAATTCAATAACTCATTACATTAACTTAATACAATGTTGCGATCAATTGTCGATCGCACCGTTTAGACATATCAATCACTCAAAATGTAATAACTACAATTTATCTTTAATAACAAATTCAATAATTCTTTACTTTGAATTAATACAATGTTGCGATCAATATTCGATCGCACCCTTTAGACATATAAATCAATATAAATTGGTAAACCATAATTACTCTTCAATAACCAATTCAATAATTCATTACTTTGACTTAATACAATTTTGCGATCAATATTCGATCGCACCCTTTAGACATATTAATCACTGTAAATGTGTAAACAATAATTAAACTTCAAAACCCAATATAATAAATCATTACTTTTACGTAATACAATGTTGTGATCAATATTCGATCGCACCCTTTAGACATATAAATCACTGTAAATCGGTAAGCAGCAATTAATCTTCAATATCTAAATCAATAATTCATTACTTTGACTTAATATAATATTGTGGTCAATATTCGATCACACCCTTTAGACATATCAATCACTGTAAATAGGTAAACAACGATTAATCTTCAATAAAAAATTCAATAATTCATTAATTTGACTTAATACAAAGTTGCGATCAATATTCAATCGCACCCTTTGGACATTTCAATCACTGAAAATTTACAAACAATAATTTATCTTCAATAACCAATTCAGTAATTCATTATTATAACTTAATACAATATTGCGATCAGTTGTCGATCTCACCCTTTGGACATATCCATCACTGAAAATGTGTAAATAACAATTAAACATCAATAACAAATTCAATAATTCAGAACTTTAACTTAATACAATGTTGCGAACAATTGTTTATTGCACTCTTTAGACATATCAATCACAGAAAATGTGTAAACAACAATTAATCTTCAATAACTAATTAAATAATTCATTACTTTAACTTAATACAATTTGGCAATCATTTGTCGATCGAACCCATTAGACATATCAATCACTGAAAATGTGAAAACAACAATTAAACATCAATAACCAATTCTATAATTCATTACTTTAACTTAATACAATAATGCGATCAATTGTGGATCGCAACCTTTAGACATATCAGTCACTGTAAATGTGTAAACAACAATTAATCTTCAATACCCAATTAAATAATTCATTACTTTTACGTAATACATTGTTGTGATCAATATTCGATCGCACCCTTTAGACATATCAATCACTATAAATGGGTAAACAACAATTAATCTTCAATACACAATTCAATAATTCATTACTTTGAATTTATACGATGTTGCGATTAAATATCGATCGCACCCTTTAGATTTATCAATCACTAAAAATGTATAAAAACAATTAATCTTAAATAACCAATTCCATAGCTCATTACATTGAACTAATACAATGTTGCGATCAATATTCGATCGCACCCTTTAGACATATCAATCATTGTAAATGTGTAAACAACAATTAATCTTCAATACCCAGTTCAATAATTCATTACTTTGACTAAATACAATGTTCTGATCAATATTCGATTGCACCCTTTAGACATATCAATCACTGTAAATGTGTAAACAACAATTAATCTTCAATACACAATTCAATAATTCATTACTTTGTCTTAATACGATGTTGCGATCAAATGTCGCTCGCACCCTTTAGACTCATCAATCACTAAAAATGTATAGAAACAATTAATCTTAAATAACCAATTCTATAGCTCATTACATTGACTTAATACAATGTTGCGATCAAAATTCGATCGCACCCTTCAGACATATCAATCTTTGTAAATGTCTAAACAACAATTAATCTTCAATACCCAGTTCAATAATTCATTACTTTGAATAAATACAATGTTCTGATCAATATTCGATCGCACCCTTTAGACATATCAATCACTGTAAATGTGTAAACAACAATTAATCTTCAATACACAATTCAATAATTCATTACTTTGACTTAATACGATGTTGCGATCAAATGTCGATCGCACCCTTTAAACTTATCAATCACTAAAAATGTATAAAAACAATTAATCTTAAATAACCAATTCTATAGCTCATTACATTGACTTAATACAATGTTGCGATCAATATTCGATCGCACCCTTTAGACATATCAATCATTGTAAATGTGTAAATAACAATTAATCTTCAATACCCAATTCAATAATTCATTACTTTGACTAAATACAATGTTCTGATCAATATTCGATCGCACCCTTTAGATATAAATTACTGTAAATGTGTAAAGAATAATTAATCTTCAATACACAATTCAATAATTCATTACTTTGACTTAATACGATGTTGCGATCAAATGTCGATCGCACCCTTTAGACTTATCAATCACTAAAAATGTTTAAACAACAATTAATCTTCAATAACCAATTCAATAACTCATTACTTTGACTTAATAAAATGTTGCGATCAATATTCGATCGCAGCCTTTAGACATATCAATCATTGTAAATGTGTAAACAACAATTAATCTTCAATACCCAATTCTATAATTCATTACTTTTACGTAATAAAATGTTGCGATAAGTATTCGATCGCACGCTTTAGACGTATCAATCACTGTTAATGTGTGAACAACAATTAAATTTCAATAACCAATTCAATAACACATTACTTTAATTAATACAATGTTGCGATCAATTGTCGATCGTACCCTTTAGACATATCAATCACCCAAAATGTGTAAACAACAATTAATCTTCAATAACCAGTTTAATAATTCATTAATTTGACTTAATACAATGTTCCGATCAATATTCAATCGCACCCTTTAATAACGATTAATCTTTAATAACGAATTAAATATTCATTAATTTAACTTAATAAAATGTTGCGATCAATTGTCGATCGCACCCTTTTGACATGTCAATCACTGTAAATGTGTTAACAACAATTAATCTTCAATACCCAATTCAATAATTCATTACTTTAACTTAATACAATAATACGATCAACTGTCGATCGCAACCTTTAGACATATCAATCACTGTAAATGTAAAAACAACAACTAATCGTCAACACCCAATTAAATAACTCATTACTTTAACTTATCACAATGTTGCGATCAATTGTCAATCGCACCCTTTAAACATATCAATCACTGTAAATGTGTAAACAACAATTAATCTTCAATAACCAATTCAATAATTCATTACTTTAACTTTATACAATATTGCGATAAAAATTCGATCGCACCCTTTAGACATATCAATCACTGTTAATGTGTGAAAAACAATTAAACTTCAATAACCAATTCAATAACACATTACTTTTACTTAATACAATGTTGCGATCAATCGTCGATCGCACCCTTTAGACATATCAATCACTCAAAATGTGTAAACAACAATTAATCTTCAATAACCAATTCAAAAATTCATTACTTTATCTTAATACAATGTTGCGATCAATATTCGGTCGCATGCTTTAGACATATCAATCACTATAAATGGGTGAACAAGAATTAATCTTCAATAACAAATTCAATAATTCATTACTTTGACTTAATAAAATGTTTCGATCAATATTCGATCGCACCCTTTAGACATATCAATCACTGTAAATGTGTAAAACACATTTTATCTTCAATACCCAATTCAATAATTCATTTCTTTAACTTAATATAATGTTTCGATCAATTTTCAATCGCACCCTTTAGACATTTCAATCACTGTAAATGTGTAACCAACAATTAATCTTCAAAAACCAGTTTAATAATTTATTACTTTGACTTAATACAATGTTCCAATCAATATTCGATCGCACCCTTTAGACATATCAATCACTGTAAATGTGTAAACAACAATTAATCTTCAATAACAAATTAAATAATTCATTACTTCAACTTAATACCTTGTAGCGATCAATTGTCAATCGCACCCTTTAGACATATCAATAACTTAAAATGTGTAAACAACAATTAATCTTCAATAACCAATTCAATAGTTTATTTTTTTTACTTAATACAATGTTGCAATCAATATTCGATTGCACCCTTTAGACATATCAATCACTGTAAATGTGTAAACAATAATTAATCTTCAATAACCAATTAAATATTCATTACTTTAACTTAATGAAATGTTGCGATTGATTGTCTATCGCACCCTTTACACATATCAATCACTGTTAATGTGTAAACAATTATTCATCTTCAATGCCCAATTCAATAATTCACTACTTTAACTAGATACAATAATGCATTCAATTGTCGATCGCACCCTTTAAACATATCAATCATTGTAAATGTGTAAACACCAAATAATCGTCAACACCAAATTCAATAATTCATTACTTTAACTTAATACAATGTTGCGATCAATTGTCGATCGCACCCTTTAGACATATCAATCACTGAAAATGTGTAAACAATAATTAATCTTCAATAACCAATTCAATAATTCATTACTTTAACTTAATACAATGTTGCGATAAATATTCGAACGCACCCTTTTGACATATCAATCACTGTTAATGTGTGAACAACAATTAAACGTCTATTACAAATTCAAAATTCATTACCTTGACTTAATAAAATGTTGCGATAAATATTCGATCGCACCCTTTAGACATATCAGTCACTGTTAATGTTGCGATCAATTGTCAATCGCACCCTTTAGACATATCAATCCTAAATGGGTAAGCAACAATTAATCTTCAATAACCAATTCAATAATTCATTACTTTGACTTAATACAATGTTGCGATCAATATTCGGTCTCACGCTTTAAACATATCAATCACTATAAATGGGTGAACAACAATTAATCTTCAATAACAAATTAAATAATTCATTACCTTGACTTAATAAAATGTTGCGATAAATATTCGATTGCACCCTTAAGACATATCAATCACTGTTATTGTGTTAACAACAATTTATCTTCAATACCCAATTCAATAATTCATTACTTTAACTTAATACAATATGGCGATAAATTGTCGATCGCACCCTTTAAACATATCAATCACTGAAAATTTGTAAACAATGATAAATCTTCAATAACAAATTCAATAATTCATTACTTTGATATAATACAATGTTGCGATCAATAATCGATCGCACCTTTAGACATATCAATCACTGTAACTGTGTAAACAACAAATAATCTTCAATACCCGATTCAATAAATCATTACATTAACTTATACAATTTTGCAATCAATTGTCGATCACATCCTTTAGACATATCAATTACTAAAAAATGGGATAACAACAATGTATCTTCAACATGCAATTCAATAATTCATTACTTTAACTTAATACAATGTTGCGATCAATATTCGATTGCACCCTTTAGACATATTAATCACTGTAAATGTGTAAACAACAATTAATCTTCAATAACCATTTCAATAATTCATTTCTTTGACTTAATACAATGTTGCGATCATTATTCGATCACACCTATTAACCATATCAATCACTGTAAATGTGTAAACAACAATTAATCTTCAATAACCAATTCAATCATTCATTACTTTGACTTAATACAATGTTGCAATCAATATTCGATCGCACCCTTTAGACATATCAATCAGTATAAATGGTAAACAACAATTAATCTTCAATAACCAATTCAATAATTCATTACTTTGACTTAATACAATGTTGCGATCAATATTCGATCGCACGCTTTAGACATATCAATCACTGGAAATGGGTAAACAATAATTAATCTTCAATAACCAATTCAATAATAATTCATTACTTTGACTTAATACAATGCTGCGATCAATTTTCGATCGCACCCTTTAGACATATCATTCACCGAAAATGTGTGAACCACAATTAAACATCAATAACCAATTCTATAATTCATTACTTTAACTTAATACAATGTTGCGATTAATTCGCACCCTTTAGAAATATCAATCATTGAAAATGTGTAAACAACAATAAATATTCAACAACCAAGTCAATAATTCATTACTTTGACGTAATACAATATTGCGATAAATATTTGGTTGCACCCTTTAGAAATATCAATCACTGTAAATGTGTAAACAACAATTAATCTTCAATACCCAATTCAATAATTCATCACTTTAACTTAATACAATGTTACGATCAATTGTCGATCGCACCCTTTAGAAATATCAATCACTGAAAATGTGTAAAAAACATTTAGTCTTCAATAACCAATTCAGTAATTCATTACTTTGATTTAATACAATGTTGCAATCAATATTTGGTCGCACCCTTTAGACATATCGATCACTGTAAATGTGTAAACAACAATTAATCTTTAATACCCAATTCAATAATTGATTACTTTATCTTAATACAATGTCGCGATCAATTGTCGATCGCACCCTTTAGACATATCATTCACTAAAAATGTGTAACTAACAATTAAACATCAACAACCATTTCAATAATTGATTACTTTAACTTAATACAATTATGCGATCAATTGTCAATCGCACCCTTTAAACATATCAATCACTGAAAATGTGTAAACAACAATTAATCTTCAATAACCAATTCAATAATTCATTACTTTGACTTAATAGAATGTTTTGATCAATTGTCGACCATACCCTTTAGACATATCAATCACAGAAAATGTGTAAACTATAATTATTCTTCAATAACCAATTCAATAATTCAATACTTTGACTTAATATAATGTTGCGATCAATATTCGGTCACACCCTTTAGATATATCAATCACTGTAAATGTGTTAACAACAATTAATCTTCAATACCCAATTCAATAATTCATTACTTTAACTTAATACAATAATACGATCAATTGTCGATCGCACCCTTTAGACATATCAATCACTGTAAATGAAAAAACAACAACTAATCGCCAACACCCAATTAAATAACTCATTACTTTAACTTATCACAATGTTGCGATCAATTGTCACTCGCACCCTTTACACATATCAATCACTGTAAATGTGTAAACAACAATTAATCTTCAATAACCAATTCAATAATTCATTACTTTAACTTAATACATTATTGCGATATATATTCGATCGCACCCTTTAGACATCAATCACTGTTAATGTGTGAACAACAATTAAACTTCAATAACCAATTCAATAACACATTACTTTTACTTAATACAATGTTGCGATCAATCGTCGATTGCACTCTTTAGACATATCAATCACCCAAAATGTGTAAACAACAATTATTCTTCAATAACCAGTTTAATAATTCAATAATTTGATACAATGTTGCGATCAATATTCGATCGCACCCTTTAGACATATAAATCAATGTAAATTGGTAAACAACCATTACTCTTCAATAACCAATTCAATATATCATTCACTGAAAATGTGTAAATAACAATTAAACATCAATAACCATTTCAATAATTGATTACTTTAACTTAATACAATTATGCGATCAGTTGTCAATCGCACCCTTTAGACATATCAATCACTGAAAATGTGTAAACAACAATTAATCTTCAATAACCAATTCAATAATTCATTACTTTGACTTAATAGAATGTTTTGATCAATTGTCGACCATACCCTTTAGACATATCAATCACAGAAAATGTGTAAACTATAATTATTCTTCAATAACCAATTCAATAATTCAGTACTTTGACTTAATACAATGTTGCGATCAATATTCGGTCGCACCCTTTAGATGTATCAATCACTGAAAATGTGTAAACAACAATTAATCTTCAATACCCAATTCAATAATTCATCACTTTAACTTAATACAATGTTACGATCAATTGTCGATCGCACCCTTTAGACATATCAATCACACAGAAAGTGTAAAAAAAATTTAATCTTCAATAACCAATTCAATAATTCATTACTTTAATTGAATACAATGTTACGATTAATTGTCGATCGCACCCTTTAGACATATAAAATACTGAAAATGTGTTAACAAAATTAATATTCTATAACCAATTTAATAATTCATTACTTTGACTTAATACATTGTTGGGATCAATATTCTATCGTACCCATTAGACATATCAATAACTATAAATGTGTAAACAACAATTAATTTTCAATAACCAATTCAATAATTCATTACTTTAATTGAATACAATGTTACGATTAATTGTCGATCGCACTCTTTAGACATATCAATCACTGTAAATGTGTAAACTACAATTAATCTTTAATACCATATTCAATAATTCATTACTTTAACTTAGTACAATATTGCGATCAATTGTCGATCGCACCCTTAAGACATATCAATCACTGAAAATGTATAAACAACAATTAATATACAATAACCAATTTAATTATTCATTTCTTTGACTTAACACAATGTTGTGGTAAATTGTCGATCTTACCCTTTAGACATATCAATCACTGAAAATGTGTAGACAACAATTAAACTTCAAGACCCAATTCAATAATTCATCACTTTCACTTAATACAATGTTACGATCAATTGTCGATCGCACCCTTTAGACATATCAATCACTTAAAATGTGTAAAAAACATTTAATCTTCAATAACAAATTAAATAATTCATTACTTTAACTTAATGCAATGTTGCGATCAATATTTGGTCGCACTCTTTAGACATATCAATCTCTGTAAATGTGTAAACAACAATTAATCTTCAATACCTAATTCAATAATTGATTACTTTAACTTATTACAATGTTGCGATCAATTTTCAGTCGTACCCTTTTGACATATCATTCACTGAAAATGTGTAAACAACAATTAAATATCAATAAATAATTCAATTATTCATTACTTTAACTTAATACAATTATGCGATCAATTGTCGATCGTAACCTTTAGACATATCAATCACTGAAAATGTGTAAACAAATATTAATCTTCAATAACCAATTCAATAATTCATTACTTTGACGTAATACAATGTTGTGATAAATATTTGGTCGCACACTTTATACATATCAATCACTGTAAATGTGTAAACAACAATTAATCTTCAATACCCAATTCAATAATTCATCACTTTTACTTAATACAATGTTGCGATCAATTGTCGATCGCACCCTTTAGACAAATCATTCACTTAAAATGTGTAAACAACAATTAAACATCAATAACCAATTTAATAATTCATTACTTTAACTTAATACAATGTTGCGATGAATTCACATCCTTTAGAAATATCAATCACTGAAAATGTGTAAACAACAATTAATCTTCAATAACCAATTCAATAATTCATCACTTTTACTTAATACAATGTTGCGATCAATTGTCGATCGCACCCTTTAGACATATCAATCACTTAAAATGTGTAAAAAACATTTAATCTTCAATAACAAATTAAATAATTCATTACTTTAACTTAATGCAATGTTGCGATCAATATTTGGTCGCACCCTTTAGACATATCAATCACTGTAAATGCGTAAACAACAATTAAACATCAATAACCAATTCAATAATTCATTACTTTAACTTAATACAATGTTGCGATAAATTCGCACCCTTTAGAAATATCAATCACTGAAAATGTGTAAACAACAATTAATCTTCAATAACCAATTCAATAATTCATTACTTTGATGTAATACAATGTTGCGATAAATATTTGGTCGCACCCTTTAGACATATCAATTACTGTAAATGTGTAAACAACAATAATCTTTAGTACCCAATTCAATAATTCATAACTTTAACTTAATACAATGTTGAGATCAATTGTCGATCGCACCCTTTAGAAATATCAATCATTGAAAATGTGTAAAAAATATTTATTCTAAAAATAACCAATTCTATAATTCATTACTTTGATTTAATACAATGTTAGGATCAATATTTGATCGCACCCTTTAGACATATCAATCTCTGTAAATGTGTAAACAACAATTAATCTTCAATACCTAATTCAATAATTGATTACTTTAACTTATTACAATGTCGCGATCAATTGTCGATCGCACCCTTTAGACATATTATTCACTGAAAATGTGTAAACAACAATTAAACATTAATAACCAATTCAATAATTCATTACTTCAATAATTCATTACTTTCACTTAATACAATTATGCAATCAATTGTCGATCGCACCCTTTAGACATATCAATCATTGAAAATGTCTAAACAACAATTAATCTTCAATAACAAATTCAATAATTCATTACTTTGACTTAATACAATATTGTGTTCAATAGTCGACCACACCCTTTAAACATATCAATCACAAAAAATGTGTAAACAACAATTAATCTTCAATAACAAATTAAATAATTCAGTACTTTGACTTAATACAATGTTAGGATCAATATTCGGTCGCACCCTTTAGACATATCAATCACTGTAAATGTGCAAACAACAATTAATCTTCAATACCCCATTCAATAATTCATCACTTTAACTTAATACAATGTTGCGATCAATTGTCGATCGCACTCTTTTGACATATCAATCACACAAAAAGTGTAAAAAACATTTAATCTTCAATAACCAATTAAGTAATTCATTACTTTGACTTAATAAAATGTTGCGATAAATATTTGGTCACAACCTTTATACATATCAATCACTAAAAATGTGTAAAAAAAACAATTAATCTTCAATACCCAATTCAATAATTCATTACTTTAACTAAATACAATGTTGTGATTAATTGTCGATCGCACCCTTTAAACATATAAAATACTGAAAATGTGTAAACAATAATTAATCTTCAATAACAAATTCAATAATTCATTACTTTGACTTAATACAATGTTACGATCAATATTCTATCGTACCCTTTAGACATTACAATCACTATAAATGTGTAAACAACAATTAATCTTAATACCCAATTCAATAATTAATTACTTTAACTTAATACAGTGTTGCGATCAATTGTCGATCGCACCCTTTAGACATATCAATCACTGTAAATGTGTAAACAACAATTAATCTTTAATAACCAATTCAATAATTCATTACTTTAACTTTATACAATGTTGCGATCAATATTCGATCGCACCCCTTAAACATATCAATCACTACAAATGTGTAAACAACAATTAAATCTTCAATAACCAATTCAATAGTTCATTACTTTAACTTAATACAATGTTGTGGTCAACCTTCGATCGCACCCTTTATACATACCAATCACTGAAAATGTATAAACAACAATTAAACATCAATAACTAATTCAATAATTCATCACTTTAACTTAATACAGTGTTGCGATCAATTGTCGATTGCATCCTTTAGAAATATCAATCACTGAAAATGTGTAAACAACAATTAATCTTCAATAACCAATTCAATAATTCATTACTTTAACTTATTACAATGTTGCGATCAATATTCGATTGCACCCTTTGGACACATCAATCATAGAAAATGTGTAAACAACAATTAATCTTGAATAACCAATTCAATAATTCATTACTTTAACTTAATACAATATTGCGATAAATATTCGATTGCACCCTTTAGAGACATCAATCACAGAAAATGTGTAAACAACAATTAATCTTAAATAACAAATTCAATAATTCATTACTTTGAATTTATACAATGATGCGATCAATATTTGATCCCACCCTTTACACATATCAATCATTGTAAATGAGTAAACACCAATTAATCTTCAATAATTAATTCAATAATTCATTAATTTGACTGAATACAATGTTCAGTCAATATTCGATCGCACCCTTTAGATATATAATTAACTGAAAATGTGTAAACAACAATTAATCTTCAATAACCAATTCAATATTTTATTACTTTGACAAAATACAATGTTGCGATCAATTGTTGATCGCATTCTTTAGATATATCAATCACTCAAAAATGTGTAAACAATAATTAATCTTGAGTAACCAATTCATTACTTCAACTTTATACAATGTTGCGATCAATATTCGATCGCACCTTTAGACATATCAATCACTGAAAAATGTGTAAACAACAATTAAACATCAATAACCAGTTCAATAATTCATTACTTTGACTTAATACAATGTTGCGATCAATATTCGATCACATCCTTTAGACATATCAATCACTTAAAATGTCTAAACAACAATTAAACATCAATAACCAATTCTATAATTCATTACTTTAACATATTACAATGTTGCGATCACATATCAATCGTTAATAGCAATGATTCGATCATTATTCAATTGCACCATTTAGATATATCAATTAATAAAAATGTGTAAATAGCAATTACTCTTCAATAGCCAAATCAATAATTCATTACTTTCACTTAATACAATGTTTCGATCAATATTCGATCGCACTCTTTAGATATATCAATCACTGTAATTGCCTAAACAACAATTAGTCTTCAATACACAATTCAATAATTCATTACTTTAACTTAATACAATATTGCGATCAATAGTCAATCGCACCCTTTAAAGATATCAATCAATGAAAATGCGTAAACATCTTCAACAACCAATTTAATAATTCACTACTTTGACTTAATAAAATGTTGCGATCAATATTCGATCGCACCTTTAGACATATTAATCACTGTAAATGTGTAAACAACAATTAATCTTCAATAACCAATTCAATAATTCATTACTTTGACTTAATACAATGTTGCGATCAATATTCAATTGCACCCTTTGGACATATCAACCACTGTAAATGTGTAAACATCAATTAATCTTCAATAACCAATTCAATAATTCATTTCTTTATCTTAATACAATTTTTCAATCAATATTCGATCGCACTTTTTAGATATATCAATCACATAAAATGTGTAAACAAAAATTTATCTTCAATAACCAATTCAATAATTCATTACTTTGAATTAATACAATGTTGCGATCAAAATTTTATCGCACCCTTTAGACATATCAATCAATGAAAATGTGTAAACAACAATTAATCTTCAATAACCAATTCAATAATTCATTATTTTTACTTAATACAATGTTACGATCAATATTGATCACACCCTTTGGACATATCTATCACTTAAAATGTGTAAACAACAATTAATCTTCAATAACCAATTCATAAATTCATTACTTTGACTTAATACAATGTTGCGACCAATATTCAATCGCACCTTTTAGATATATTAATCACTGTAAATGTGTAAACAACAATTAATCTTCAATAACCAATTCAATAATTCATTACTTTAACTTCATACAATGTTGCGATCAATATTCGATCACAACCTTTAGACATATCAATTACTGTAAATGAGTAAACAACAATTAATCATCAATAACCATTTCTATAATTCATTACTTAGACTTCATACAATGTTGCGATCAATATTCGATAACACCCTTTAGACATATCAATAACTGTAAATGTGTAAACAATACATAATCTTCAATAACCAATTCAATAATTCATTTCTTTGACTTAATACAATGTTGCGATCAATACTCGATTGCATCTTTTAGATATATCATTTATAGGAAATGTGTAAACAACAATTAATCTTCAATAACCAATTAAAAAATTCATTACTTTGACTTCATACAATGTTGCGATCAATATTCTATCGCACCCATTAGATATATCAAAAACTTAAAATGTACAAACAAAAATTAATCTTCAATAACAAATTCAATAATTCATTACTTTGACTTAATACAATGTTGCGATCAATATTCGGTCGCACACTTTAGACATATCACTCACTGAAAATGTTTAAACAACAATTAAACATCAATAACCAATTCAATAATTCATTACTTTAACTAAATACAATGTTGCGATCAATTGTCGATCGCACCCTTTAGACATATTAATCACTGAAAATGTGTAAACAACAAATTAATCTTTCAATAACCAATTCAATAATTCATTTCTTTGACTTAATACAATGTTGCGATCAATATCCGATCGCACCCTTTAGATATATCAATCACTGAAAATGTGTTAACAAAAATTAATCTTCAATAACCAATTCAATAATTTATTACTTTGACTTACTACAATGTTGCGATGAATATTCAATCACACCTTTTAATCTTCAATAACTAATTCAATAATTCAAAACTTTGACTTAAAACAATGTTGCGATCAATATTCGATTGCACGCTTTAGACATATCTATCACTTAAAATGTGTGAACAACAATTAATCTTCAATAACCAATTCAATAATTCATTACTTTGACTTAATACAATGTTGCGACCAATATTCAATCGCACCATTTAGATATATTAATCACTGTAAATGTGTAAACAATAATTAATCTTCAATAACCAATTCAATAATTCATTACTTAGACTTAATACAATGTTGCGATCAATATTCGATCGCGCCCTTTAGACATATCAATTATGGTAAATGTTTAAACAACAATTAATCTTCATTAACCAATTAAATAATTCATTACCTTGACTTAATACAATGTTGCGATAAATATTTAGTGCTACCCTTTAGACATATCAATCACTGAAAATTTATAAACAACAATTAATGTTCATTAACCAATTTAATAATTCATTACTTTGACTTAATACAATATTCCGATCAATATTCGATCGCACCCTTTAGACATATCAATCACTGTAAATGGGTAAACAACAATTAATCTTCAATAACCAATTTAATAATTCATTACTATGAGTTAATACAATGTTGCGATTAATATTCGATCGCACGCTTTAGACATTACAATCATTGTAAATGGAAAAACAAAAATTAATCTTCAACAATAAATTCAATAATTCATTACTTTGACTTAATAAAATGTTGCGATCAATATTCGATCACACCCTTTAGACATATAAATTACTGTAAATATGTAAACAACAATTTATCTTCAATACCCTATTCAATAATTCATTACTTTAACGTAATACAATGTTGCGATCAATTGTCGATCGCACCCATTAGACATATCAATTACTGAAAATGTATAAACAACAATTAATCTTCAATACCAATTCAATAATTGACTACTTTAACTTAATACAATGTTGCGATCAATTGTCGATCGCACCCTCTAGACATATCAATAACTGAAAATTTGTAAACAAAAATTAAACATCAATAACCAATTCAATAATTCATTACTATAACTTAATACAATGTTGCGATCAATTATCGATCTCTCCATTTGACATATCAATCACTGAAAATATATAAACAACAATTAATCTTCAATGACCAATTAAATATTCATTACTTTAACTTAATAAAATATTGTGATCAATTGTCTATCTCACTCTTTAGACATATCAATCATTGTAAATGTGTAAACAACAATTAGTCTTCAATAACCAATTAATCTTCATTAAGCAATTCAGTAATTCATTACTTTGACGGAATACAATGCTGCTATCAATATTCGATCGCACCCTTTAGACATATCAATCATTGAAAATGTGTAAACAACAATTAAATATCAATAACCAATTCAATAATTCATTAATTTAACTTAATACATTGTTGCGATCAATTGTCGATCGCACCCTTTAGACATATCAATCACTAAAAAGTGTAAACAACAATTAATCTTCGAAAACGAATTCAATAATTAATTAATTTAACTTATTACAGTGTTGCGATAAATTATCGATCGCACCCTTTAGACATATAAATCACTGAAAATGTGTAAACAACAATTAAATATCAATAACCAATTTTATAATTCATTACTTTAATTTAGTACAATGTTGCGATCAATTGTCGATCGCACCCTTTTGACATATCAATCACTGAAATTGTTTAAACAACAATTAATCTTCAACAACAAATTCAATAATTCATTACCTTGACTTAATATAATGTTGCGATCAATATTCGATCGCACCCTTTAGATATATCAATCATTGAAAATGTGTAAACAATAATTAAATATCAATAACCAATTCAATAATTTATTACTTTAACTTAGTACAACGTTGTGATCAATTGTCGATTGCATGCTTTAGACATATCAATCACTGTAAATGTGTAAACAAGAATTAATCCTCAATACTGAATTCAATAATTCATTATGTTAACTAAATACAATGTTGCGATCAATTGTCGATCGCACGCTTTAGACATATCAATCACTGATATTGTGTAAACAATAATTAATCTTCAACAACCAATTCAATAAATCATTACTTTGACTGAATACAATGTTGCGATCAATATTCGATCGCACCCTTTAGACATATCAATAACTGTAAGTGTGTAAACAACAATTTAATATCAATAATCAATTTTATAATTCATTACTTTAACTTAATACAATGTTGCGATCAATAGTCGATCGCACCCTTCAGACATATCAATCACTGAAATTGTGTAAACTACAATTAATCTTCAATAACCAATTCAATAATTCTTTACTTTGACTTAATACAATGTTGCGATCAATTTTTGATCGCACAATTTATAAATATTTATCAATGAAATTGTGTAAACAACAATTAAATATCAATATCCAATTCAATAATTTATTACTTTGACTTTATAAAATGTTGCGATCAATATTCGATCGCACCCTTTAGACATAGCAATCACTGTAAATGTGTAAAAAATAATTAATCTTCAATACCCACTTCAATAATTCATTACTTTAACTTAATACAATGTTGCGACTAATTGTCGTTCGCAACCTTTAGACATATTAATCTTTAAAATTGTGTAAACAACAATTAATCTTCAATAACCAATTCAATAATTCATTACTTTGACTTAATACGATGTTGCGATCAATATTGGATCGCACCCTTTAGACATATCTATAATTGAAAATGTTTAAACAACAAATAAATATCAATAACCAATTCAATAAATCATTACTTTAACTTAACACAATGTTGCGAACAGTTGTCGATCGCACCCTTTAGACATATCATTCACTAAATTTGTGTAAACGACAATTAATCTTTAATTCCGAATTCAATAATTCATTTCTTTTACTTAACACAATGTTGCGATCAATTGTCGATCGCACCTTTAAAACATTGCACTAAAAATGTGTAACCAACAATTAATCATCAAAACCAATTAATAATTCATTACTTTGACTTAATACAACGTTGCGATCAATATTCATTGCGCCCTTTATACATATCAATCACTGAAAATGTGTAAACAACAATTAATCTTCAATACCCAATTCAATAATTCATTACTTTAACTTAATACAATGTTGCGCTTAATTGTCGATCGCACCCTTTAGACATATCAATCACTGAAAATGTGTTAACAACAATTTATCATCAATAACCAATTCAATAATTCAATACTTTGACTTAATAAAATGTTGCGATCAATATTAAATGGCACCCTTTAAACATATTTATCAATGTAAATGTGTAAACAACAATTAATCATCAATAACCAATTTAATTTTTCATTACTTTGACTTAATACAATGTTGCTATCAATATTCGATTGCACCTTTAGACATATCAATCAATGAAAATGTGTAAACAACAATTAATCTTCAATAACCAATTCAATATATTCATTACTTTGACTTAATACAATTAGCGATTAATATTCTTTCACACCCTTTAGACATATCAATCGTTGAAAATGTGTAAACAACAATTAAATATCAATAACAAATTCAATAATTTATTACTTTAACTTAGTACAATGTTGTGATCAATTATCGATTGTACCCTTTAAACATATCAATCACTGTAAATGTGTAAACAATAATTAATCTTCAATATTGAATTTAATAATTCATTACTTTAACTAAATACAATGTTGCGATCAATTGTCGATCGCACGCTTTAGACATATCAATCACTGTAAGTGTGTAAACAGCAATTAAATATCAATAATCAATTTTATAATTCATTACCTTAACTAATTAAAATGTTGCGATCAATAGTCGATCGCACCCTTCAGATATATCAATCACTAAAATTGTGTAAACAACAATTAATCTTCTATAACCAATTCAATAATTCATTTCTTTGACTTAATACAATGTTGCGATCAATATTGATCGCACCTTTAGACATATCAATCACTGAAAATGTGTAAACAACAATTAAATATCAATAACCAATTCAATAATTCATTACTTTGACTTTATACAATGTTGCGATCAATATTCGATCGCACCCTTTAGACATATCAATCACGACAAATGTGTAAACAACAATTTAATATCAATAAGCAATTCAATAATTCATTACTTTGACTTAATACAATGTTGCGATCAATATTCGATCGCACCCTTTAGACATATCAATCACTCAAAATGTGTAAACAACAATTAATCTTCTTTAACCAATTTAATAATTGATTACGGTGACTTAATACAATTTTGCGATCAACTGTCGATCGCACCCTTTAGACATATCAATTACTGAAATTGTGTAAACAATAATTAATCTTCGAAAACCAATTGAATAATTAATTACTTTAAATTAATACAATGTTGCGATAAATTGTCGATCGCACCCTTTAGACATATCAATCACTAAAATTGTGTAAACAACAATTAAACTTCGAAAACCAATTCAATAATTAATTACTTTAAATTAATTCAATGTTGCGATCAATTGTCGATCGCACCCTTTAGACATATCAATCTTTGAAAATGTGTAAACAACAATTAAATATCAATAACCAATTTTATAATATATTACTTTAATTTAATACAATGTTACGATCAATTGTCGATCGCACCCTTTAGACATATCAATCAGTGAAATTGTGTAAACAATAATTAATCTTCAATAACCAATTCAATTTCATTAATTTGACTTAATACAATATCGCGATCAAACTTGGATCGCACCCTTTAGACATATCAATCATTGAAAATATGTAAAGAGCAAATAATCTTCAATAACCTATTCAATAATTCATTACTTTAACTAAATACAATGTTGCGATCAATTGTCAATCGCACCCTTTATACATATCAATCACTGAAATTGTGTAAAAAAAATTAATCTTCAATAACCAATTCAATAATTCATTACTTTGACTTAATACAATGTTGCGATCAATATTGAATCGCACCCTTAAGACATATTAATCACTGAAAATGAGGAAATAAAAATTAATCTTCAATAACCAATTCAATAATTAATTACTTAAACTTAATACAATGTTGCGATCAATTGTCGATGGCACCCTTTAGACATATAAATCACTTAAAATGTATAAAGAACAATTAATCTTTAACTAAATACAATGTTGCGATCAATTGTTGATCGCACCCTTTAGACATATCAATCACTAAAAATGTGTAAAAAATAATTATTCTTCAATACCCAATTCAATAATTCATTACTTTAACTTAATACAAGGTTGCGATCAATTGTCGATCGCACCCTTTAGACATATCAATCACAGAAAATGTGTAAACAACAATTAATCTTCAATAACCAATTTCGTAATTTATTACTATGACTTAATACAATGTTGCGTTCAATATTTGATCACACCATTTAGACAAATCAATCACTGAAAATGTGTAAACATTAATTAATCTTCAATAACCAATTTTATAATTAGTTACTTTGACTTAATACAATGTTGCGATCAATATTCAATTGCACCCTTTAGACATATCAATTACAGTAAATGTGTAAACAACAATTAATCTTCAATACCCAATTCAATAATTCATTACTTTAACTTAATACAATGTTGTGATAAATTATCGATCGCATGCTTTAGACATATCAATCACTCAAATTGTGTAAACAATAATTAATCTTTAATAACAAGTTCAATAATTCATTACTTTGACTTAATACAATGTTGCGATCAATTGTCAATTGCACACCCTATTGACATATCAATCACTATAAATGTGTAAAGAACAATTAATCTTCAATACCCAATTCAATAATTTATTACTTCAACTTAATACAATGTTGCGATCAATTGTCGATCGCACCTTTTAGACATATCAAACACTGAAAATGTGTAAACAACAAATAATCTTCAATAACCAGTTCAATAATTCATTACTTTGACTTAATACAATGTTGCGATCAATATTCAATCGCATCATTTAGACATATCAATCATTGTAAATGTGTAAATAACAATTAATCTTCAATACACAATTCAATAATTCATTACTTTAACTAAATACAATGTTGCGATCAATTGTCGATCGCACCCTTTAGACATGTCAATCACTAAAATTATGTAAACAACAATTAATCTTCAATAACCAATTCAATAATTCATTACTTTGACTAAATACAATGTTGCGATCAATATTTGATCCCACCCTTTAGAAATATCAATCACTGTAAATGTGTAAACAACAATTAGTCTTTCATACCCAATTCTATAACTCCTTACTTCAACTTAATACAATGTTGCGATCAATTGTCTTTTGCACCTTTAAGACCTTTCAATCACTGAAAATGTGTAAAAAACAATTAATCTTCAATAACCTATTTAGTAATTTATTACTTTAACTTAATACAATTTTGCGATGAATGTCGATCGCACCCTTTAGACATATCAATCACTAAAATTGTATAAACAATGATTAATCTTCAATAACTATTTCAATAATTCATTACTTTGACTAAATACAATGTTGCAGTCAATATTCGATCCTACCTTTTAGACATATCAATCACTGTAAATGTGTAAACAACAATTAATCTTTAATACCTAATTCAATAATTCATTACTTCAACTTAATACAATGTTGTGATCAATTGTCGATCGCACCTTTAAGACATACCAATCAATGAAAAATGTGTAATCAACATTTAATCTTCAATTAACAATTCAGTGATTCATTAATTTAACTTAATACAATGTTGCAATCAATTCTCGATCGCACCCTTTAGACATATCAATCACTGAAAATGTGTAAAAATCAATTAATCTTTAATAAGCAATTCAATAATTCATTACTTTAACTATATATAATGTTGCAATCATTTGTCGATCGAATCCTTTAGACATTTCAATCACAGAAAATGTATAAACAACAATTAATCTTCGATAACAAATTTTATAATTTATTACTTTGACTAAATACAATTTTGCGATCAATATTCGATCGCACCCTTTTGACATATCAATCACTGTAAATGTGTAAACAATAATTAATCTTCAATACCCAGTTCAATAATTCATTACTTTGACTTAATACAATGTTGCGATCAATATTCGATCGCACCATTTAGACATATCAATCACTGAAAACGTGTAAACAATAATTAAATATCAATAACCAATTTAATAATTCATTAATTTGACTAAATACAATGTTGTGATCAATATTCGATCGCACCCATTAGACATATCAATCATTAAAAATGTATAAACAACAATTAATCTTCAATAACCAATTCAATAATTCATTACTTTGACTTAATACAATGTTGCAATCCATTTTGGATCGCACCCTTTGGACATATAAATCACTGAAAATGTATAAATAACAATTAAATATCAATAACTAATTCAACAATTCATTACTTTAACTTAATATAATGTTGCAATCAATTGTTGATCGCACCCTTTAGACATTGCACTGAAAATGTGTAAACAACAATTAATCTTCAATAACCACTTCAATAATTCATTACTTTTACTTAATACAAGGTTGCAATAAAAATTCAACGCACCCTTTAGATATACCAATCAATGAAAATGTGTAAACAACAATTAATCTTCAATAAGCAAGTCAATAATTCATTACTTTAACTAAATATAATGTTGCAATCATTTGTCGATCGCATCCTTTAGACATTTCAATCACTACAAATTTATAAACAACAATTAATCTTCAATAATCAATTTAACAATTAATTACTTTCACTTAATACAATGTTGCGATCAATATTCGATAGCACCCTTTAAACGTATCAATCACTGTAAATGTGTAAACAACAATTAATCTTCAATACCCAATTCAATAATTAATTACTTTAACTTAATACAATGTTGCGATCAATTGTCGATCGCACCCTTTCGACATATCAATCACTGAAATTGTGAAAACAACAATTAATCTTCAGTAACCAGTTCAATAATTCATTACTTTAACTTAATACAATGTTGCGATCAATATAAGATCGCATGCTTTAGATATATCATTCACTGAAAATGTGTAAACAACCATTTATATATATCAACAACAAATTCAATAATTCATTGCATTAACTAAATACTATTTTGCGATCAATTGTCAATTGCACCATTTAGACATATCAATCACTAAAAATGTGTAAACAACAATTAATCTTTACTAATTAATTCAATAATTCATTACATTAACTATATACAATGTTGCGATCAATTGTCTATCGCACCCTTAAGACATATCAATCACTGAAAATGTGTAAACAACAATTAATCTTCAATAACCAATTCAATAATTTATTACTTCAACTTAATACAATGTTGCGATCAATTTTCGATCGTACCTCATAGACATATCAAACACTGAAAATGTGTAAACAACAATTAATCTTCAATAACCAGTTCAATAATTCATTACTTTAACTTAATACAATGTTGCAATCAATTGTCGATCGCACCATTTAGACATATCAAACATTGAATATGTATAAACAACAATTAATTTTCAATAACCAGTTCAATAATTGTTACTTTGACTTAATACAATGTTGCGATCAATATTCGATCGCACCCTTTAGACATACAAATCACTCTAAATGTGTAAACAACAATTAATCTTCCATACACAATAAAATAAATCATTACTTTAACTTAATACAATGTTGCGATCAACTGTCGATCGCACCCTTTAGACATATCAATGATTGAAATTGTGTAAACAACAATTAATCTTTAATAACCAATTCAATAATTCATTACTTTGACTATATACAATGTTTCGAACAATATTCGATCGAACCCTTTATACATATCAATCACTTTAAATGTGTAAACAAAAATTAATCTTCCATACCAAATTCAATAATTCATTACTTCAACTTAATACAATGTTGCGATCAATTGTCTATCGCACCTTATAGACATATCAATCACTAAAAATGTGTAAAAAACAATTAATCTTCAATAACTAATTCAGTAATTTGTTACTTAAACTTAATACAATGTTGCGATCAATTGTCGATCTCACCCTTTAGACATATCTATCACTGAAAATATGTAAACAACCTTTAATCTTCAATAACAAATTGAATATTTCATTACTTTAACTAAATACAATGTTGCGATCAATTGTCGATCGCACTCATTAGAAATATCAATCACTGAAAATGTGTAAATAACAATTAATCATCAATAACCAATTCAATACTTCATTACTTTGACATAATACAATGTTGCGATCAATATTAGATCGCACACTTTAGACATATCAATCACTGAAAATGTGTAAACTACAATTAAATATCAATAACCAATTCAATTGTCAATCGCACCCTTTAGACATATCAATCACGGAAATTGTGTGAATAACAACTAATCTTCAATAACAAATTTTATAATTCATTACTTTGACTAAATACAATTTTGCGATCAATATTCGATCCCACCCTTTTGACATATCAATCACTGTAAATGTGTAAACAATAATTAATCTTCAATACCAAGTTCAATAATTCATTACTTTGACTTAATACAATATTGTGATCAATATTCGATCGCACCATTTAGACATATCAATCACTGAAAACGTGTAAACAACAATTAAATATCAATAACCAATTTAATAATTCATTAATTTGACTAAATACAATGTTGTGATCAATATTCGATCGCACCCATTAGACATATCAATCATTAAAAATGTATAAACAACAATTAATCTTCAATAACCAATTCAATAATTCATTACTTTGACTTAATACAATGTTGCAATCCATATTCGATCGCACCCTTTGGATAAATCACTGAAAATGTGTAAACAACAATTAAATATCAATAACTAATTCAACAATTCATTACTTTACCTTAATATAATGTTGCAATCAATTGTTGATCGCATCCTTTAGACATTGCACTAAAAATGTGTAAACAACAATTAATCTTGAATAACCACTTCAATAATTCATTACTTTTACTTAATACAAGGTTGCGATAAAAATTCAACGCACCCTTTAGATATATCAATCAATGAAAATGTGTAAACAACAATTAATCTTCAACAACCAATTCAATAATTCGTTACTTTGACTTAATATAATGTTACGAACAATATACGATGGCACCCTTTAGACATATCAATCACTGTAAATGTGTAAACAACAATTAATCTTCAATACCCAATTCAATAATTCATTACTTTAACTAAATACAATGTTGCGATCAATTGTCAATCGCACCCTTAAGACATATCAATAACTGAAAATGTGTAAACAACAATTAATCTTCAATAACCAATTCAATAATTTATTACTTCAACTTAATACAATGTTGCGATCAATCGTCGATCGCACCTTTTAGACATATCAAACATTGAAAATGTGTAAACAACAATTAATCTTCAATAACCAAATCAATAATTCATTACTTTAACTTAATACAATGTTGCAATCAATTGTGAATCGCACCATTTAGGCATATCAATCACTTAAAATGTGTAAACAATATTTAATCTTCAATAACCGATTCAATAATTTATTACTTTGACTTAATATAATGTTGCGATCCATATTCGATCGCACCCTCTAGACACACAATCACTGAAAATGTGTAAACAACAATTAATCTTCAATAACCAATTCAATAATTCATTACTTTGACTTAATACAATGTTGCGATCAATATTCGATCGCACCCTTTAGACATATCAATCACTGTAAATGTGTAAAAAACAATAAATCTTCAATACCCCATTCAATAATTCATTAATTTAACTTTATACAATGTTGCGATCAATTGTCGATCGCACCCTTTAGACATTTGACTTAAAATGTGTAAACAACAATTAATCTTCAATAACTAATTCAATAATTCATTACTTTGACTTAATACAATGTTGCGATCAATATTCAACGAACCATTTAGACATATCGGTCACTGAAAATGTGTAAACAACAATTAATCTTCAATAACCAATTCAATAATTCATTACTTTGACTTAATACAATGTTGCAATCCATATTCGATCGCACCCTTTTGGACATATAAATCACTTAAAATGTGTAAACAACAATTAAATATCAATAACTAATTCAACAATTCATTAATTTAACTTAATATAATGTTGCGATCAATTGTTGATCGCACCCTTTAGACATTGCACTGAGAATGTGTAAACAACAATTAATCTTCAATAACCACTTCAATAATTCATTACTTTAACTTAATACAAGGTTGCGATCAGTATTCAACGCACCCTTTAGATATATCAATCAATGAAAATGTGTAAACAACAATTGATCTTCAACAACCAATTCAATAATTCGTTACTTTGACTTAATACGATGTTGCGAACAACATACGATGGCACCCTTTAGACATATCAATCACTGTAAATGTGTAAACAACAATTATTCTTCAATACCCAATTCAATAATTCATTACTTTCAGTTAATACAATGTTGCGATCAATTGTCGATTGCACGCTTTAGACATATCAATCACTTAAAATTTGTAAACAACAATTAATCTTCAATAACCAATTCAATAATTCATTACTTTGACTTAATACAATGTTACGATCAATATTCGATCGCACCCTTTAGACAAATCAATTACTGTAAATGTGTAAACAACAAAATATTTCATTACTTTGACTTAATACAATGTTACGATTAATATTTGGTCGCATCATTTAGACATATCAATCACTGTAAATGTGTAAACAACAATTAATCGTCAATAAACAATTCAATAATTCATTACTTTAACTTAATATAGTGTTGAAATCAATTGTCGATCGCACCCTTTAGACATATTAATCACTGAAAATGTGTAAACAATAAATATTCTTCAATAACCAATTCAATAATTCATTACTTTGACTAAATACAATGTTGCGATCGAACCCTTTAGACACACAATCAATGAAAATGTGTAAACAAAAATTAATCTTCAATAACCAATTAAATAATTTGTTACTTTGACTTAATACAATATTGCGATCAATACTCGATCGCACCCTTTAAACATATCAATCACTATAAATGTGTAAACAACAATTAATCTTGAATACCCAATTCAATAATTTATTATTTTAACTTAATATAATGTTGCGATCAATTGTCGATCGCACCCTTTAGAAAAACTAATAACTAAAAATGTGTAAACAACAATTAATCTTTAATAACCAATTCAGTAATTCATTACTTCGACTTAATACAATGTGCGATCAATATTCAATCGCACCCTTTGGACAAACATTCACTGAAAATGTGTAAACAACAATTAATCTTCAAAAACCGATTCAATAATTCGTTACTTTGACATAAACAAAGTTGCTATAAATATTCGATCGCATCCTTTAGACATATAAAACACTTGAAATGTATAAACAACAATTAAACATTAATAACCAATTCAATAAGTCATTACTTTAACTTAATACAATGTTTCGATCAATTGTCGATCGCACCCTTTAGACATATCAATCACTTAAAATGTGTAAACAACAATTTATCATCAATAACCAATTAAATAATTCATAAGTTTAACTTAATACAATGTGGCGATCAAATATCGATCGTACCTTTTAGACATATCAATCTCTGAAAATGTGTAAACAACAATTAATCTTCAATAACCAATTCAATAATTCATTACTTTGACTTAATACAATGTTGCGATAAATTTTCGATCGCACCCTTTAGACATACCAATCACTGTAAATGTGTAAAAAACAATTAATCCTCAATACTCAATTCAATAATTTAACTTAATACAATGTTGCGATCAATTGTCGATTGCACCCTTCAGACATTTGACTTAAAATGTGTACAAACCAATTAATCTTCAATAACTAATTCAATAATTCATTACTTTAACTTAATACAATGTTGCAATCAATATTCAACGCACCATTTAGACATATCAGTCAATAAAAATGTGTAAGCAACAATTAATCTTCAACAACCAATTCAATAATTCGTTACTTTGACTTAATACAATGTTGCGAACAATATATGATCGCACCCTTTAGATATGTCAATCACTGTAAATGTGTAAACAACAATTATTCTTCAATACCCAATTCAATAATTCATTACTTTAAGTTAATACAATGTTGCGATCAATTGTCGATCGCACGCTTTAGACATATCAATCACTTAAAATTTGTAAACAACAATTAATCTTCAATAACCAATTCAATAATTTATTATTTGACTTAATACAATGTTTCGATCAATATTCGATCGCACCCTTTAATCATATCAATCACTGTAAATGTGTAAACAAAAATTAATCTTCAATATCCAATTCAATAATTCCTTACTTTAACTTAATACAATGTTGCGATCAATTGACGATCGCACCCTTTAGACATATCAATCACTAAAAATGTGTAAACAACAATTAATCTTCAATAACCAATTCAATAATTCATTACTTTGACTTAATACAATGTTGCGATCAATATTCGATCGCCCCCTTTAGACAAATTAATCACTGTAAATGTGTAAATAACATTTAAGTTTTTATAACCAATTCAATAATTCATTACTTGAACTTAATACAATGTTGCTATCAATATTCGATCGCACCCTTTAGACATATCAATCTCTATAAATGTGTAAACAACAATTAGTCTTCAATACATAATTCAATAATTCATTACTTTAAATTAATACAATAATGCAATCAATTGTCGATCGCACCCTTTAGACATATCAATCACTGAAAATGTGTAAAAAACAATTAATCTTCAATAAACAATTCAATAATTCGTAACTTTGACTTAATACAATGTTGAGATCAATATTCGATCGCACCCTTTAAACATATAAATCACTATAAATGTGTAAACATCAATTAATCTTCAAAAACCAATTCAATACATCATTGCATCTACTTAATACAATGTTGCGATCAATTGTCGATCGCACCCTTTAGACACACAATCACTGAAAATGTGTAAAAAATAATTAATCTTCTATAACCAATTCAATAATTCATTAATTTGACTTAAGACAATGTTGTGATCAATATTCGATCGCACCTTTTAGACACATAATCACTGAAAATGTTTAAACAACAATTAATCTTCTATAACCAATTCAATAATTCATTACTTAGACTTAAGACAATGTTGTGATCAATATTCGATCGCACCCTTTAGACATATCAATCACTGTAAATGTGTAAACAACAATTAATCTTCAATACCCAATTCAATAATTCATTAGTTTGACTTAATACAATGTTGCGATCAATATTCAATCGCACCCTCTAGACATATCAATCACTGTAAAGGTGTAAACAACAATTTATCTTCAATACACAATTCCATAATTCATTACTTTAACTTATTACAATGTTGCAATCAATTGTCGATCGCACCCTCTAGACACACAATCACTGAAAATGTGTAAACAACAATTAATCTTGAATAACCAATTTAATAATTCGTTACTTTAAAAATAATAAAATGTTGCGATCAATATTCGATCGCACCATTTAGACAAATCGATCACTATAAATGTGGAAACAACAATTAATCAAAAATACCCAATTTAATAATTCATTACTTTAACTTAATATAATATTACTATCAATTGTCGATCGCAACCTTTAGACAAATAAATCACAGAAAATGTGTAAACAACAGTTAATGTTCAATAAAAAATTCTATAGTTCATTACTTTGACTTAATACAATGTTGCGAGCAATATTCGATCGCACCCTTTAGACATATTAATCACTGTAAATGTGTAAACGACAATTAAGTTTTAAAAACTACTTCAATAATTCATTACTTTGACTTAATACAATGTTGTGATCAATATTTTATCGCTCCCTTTAGAAATATCAATCATTGTAAATGTGTACACAATAATTAATCTTCAATACACAATTCAATAATTCAATACTTTAACTGAATAAATGCTGCATTTAATTGTCGATCGCACCGTTTAGGCATATCAATCACTGAAAATGTGTAAACAACAATTAATCTTCAATAGCTAATTCAATAATTTATAACTTTGACTTAATACAATGTTGCGATCAATATTCGATCGCATACTTTAGACACAGAATCACTAAAAATGTCTAAACAACAAAAAATCTTCAATAACCAAATTTATAATTCGTTACTTTGACTTAATACTATGTTGCGATCAACATTCGATTGCGCTCTATAGACATATAAATCACTGTAAATGTGTAAACGCAAATTAAGTTTTAAAAGCTAATTCGGTAATTCATTACTTTGACTTAATACAATGTTGCGATCAATATTAGATCGCACCCTTTAGAAATATCATTTACTGTAAATGTGTAAACAACCATTAATCTTGAATACACAATTCAGTATTTTATTACTTTAACTGAATACAATGTTGCAATTTATTGTCGATCGCACCCTTTAGGCATATCAATCAATGAAAAATGTGTAAACAAAAATTAATCTTTAATAACTAATTTAATAATTTATAACTTTGACTTAATACAATATTGCGATCAATATTCGATCGCATCCTTTAGATACACAATCACTATTAATGTGTAAACAACAAAAAATCTTCAATAACCAATTCAATAATTCTTAACTTTGACTTAATACAATGTTGCGATCCATATTCGATCACACCATTTAGACATATCAATCACTATAAATGTGTAAACAAAAAATAAATCTTCAATATCCAATTTAATTATTTATTACTTTGACTTAATACAATGTTGCGATCAGTATTCGATCGCACACTTTAGACATATCTATCACTGTAAATGTGTCAACAACAATTAAGTTTCTATAACCAATTCAATAATTCATTACTTTGACTTAATACAATGTTGCGATCAATATTCGATCGCACCCTTTAGACATATCAATCACTGTAAATGTGTAAACAATAATTAATCTTCAATACACAATTCAATAATTCATTACTTAACTTAATACAATGTTGCAATTAATTGTCGATCGCACCCTTTAGACATATCAATCACTGAAAATGTGTAAACAACAATTAATCTTCAATAACCAATTCAACAATTTATTACTTCGACTTAATACAATGTTGCTATCAATATTCGATCGCACCCTTTGGACACACAATCACTGAAAATGTGTAAACAACAATTAATCTTCAAAAACCAATTCAACAATTCGTTACTTTGACTTAAACAATGTTGCTATCAATATTCGATCGCACCCTTTAGACATATCAATCACTTAAAATGTATAAACAACAATTAAACATCAATAACTTATTCTATAAGTCATTACTTTAACTTAATACAATGTTTCGATCAATTGTCGATCGCACCCTATTGACATATCAATCACTCAAAATGTGTAAACAACAATTTAGTATCAATAACCAATTCAATAATTCATAAGTTTAACTTCATACAATGTGGCGATCAATTATCGATCGTACCCTTTAGACATATCAATCTCTGAAAATGTGTAAACAACAATTAATCTTCAATAACCAATTCAATAATTCATTACTTTGACTTAATACAATGTTACGATCAATATTCGATTGCACCCTTTAGACATATCAATCACTAAAAATGTGTAAACAACAATTAAATATCAATAACAAATTCAATAACTCGTTACTTTGACTTAATACAATGTTGCGATCCATATTCGATCGCACCCTTTAGACATATCAATCATTATAAATGTGTAAACAACAATTAATCTTAAATACCCAATTCAATAATTCATTACTTAACTTAATATAATGTTACGATCAATTGTCTATCGCACCCTTTAGACAAATCAATCACTGAAAATGTGTAAACAACAATTAATGTTCAATAACCCATTCAATAATTCATTTCTTTGACTTAATACAATGTTGCGATCAATATTCGATCACACCCTCTAGACATATCAATCACAAAAAATGTGTAACACAACAATTAATCTTCAATAACCAGTTCAATAATTCATTACTTTGACTTAATACAATGTTGCGATCCATATTCGAGCGCACCCTTTAGACATATCAATAACAGTAAATGTGTAAACAACAAATAATCTTCAATAACCAATTCAATAATTCATTACTTTGACTTAATACAATGTTGCCATCAATATTCGATTGTACCATTTAGACATATCAATCACTGTTAATGTGTAAACAACAATTAATCTCCAATACCCAATTCAATAATTCATTATTTTGACTTAATACAGTGTTGCGATCAATATTAAATCTCACCCTTTAGACATATTAATCACTGTAAATGTGTAAACAATAATTAATATTCAATACACTATATAATAATTCATTATTTTAACTGAATACAATATTGCAATAAACTGTCGATCGCACCATTTAGGCATATCAATCACTGAAAATGTGTAAACAATAATTAATCTTCAATAACCAATTCAATAATTCACTACTTTGACTTAATATAATGTTGCGATCAATATTTGTTCACACCCTTTAGACACACAATCATTGAAAATGTGTAAACAACAATTAATCTTCAATAACAAATTCAATAACTCGTTACTTTGACTTAATACAATGTTGCGATCCATATTCGATCGCACCCTTTAGACATATCAATCATTATAAATGTGTAAACAACAATTAATCTTAAATACCCAATTCAATAATTCATTACTTAACTTAATATAATGTTACGATCAATTGTCTATCGCACCCTTTAGACAAATCAATCACTGAAAATGTGTAAACAACAATTAATGTTCAATAACCCATTCAATAATTCATTTCTTTGACTTAATACAATGTTGCGATCAATATTCGATCGCACCCTTTAGACATATAAGTCACTTTAAATGTGTAAACTAATTCAATAAGTCATTACTTTGACTTAATACAATGTAGAGATCAATATTTGATCGCACCCTTAAGACATATCAATCATTGTGAATGTGTAAACAACAATTAATCTTCAATACACAATTCAATAATTCATTACTTTAACTGAATACAATGTTGCAATCAATTTTGGATCGCACCCTTTAGGCATATCAATCACTGAAAATGTGTAAACAATAATTAATCTTAAATAACTAATTCAATAATTTATTACTTTGACTTAATACAATATTGCGATCAATATTCGACCGCACCCTTTAGACACGCAATCACTGAAAATGTGTAAACAACAAAAAATCTTCAATAATCAATTTAATAATTCGTTACTTTGACATAATACAATGTTGAGATCAATATTCGATCGCACTATTTAGACATATAAATTATTATAAATGTGTAAACAACAATTAATCTTCTATACCCAATTTAATAATTCATTACTTTAACTTAATATAATGTTGTGATCAATTGTCGATCCCACCTGTTAGACAAATCAATCACTGAAAATGTGTAAACATTAATTAATATTCAATAACAAATTCAATAATTCATTACTTTGACTTAATACAATGTTGCAAGCAATATTCGATCGCACCCTTTAGACATATAAATCACTGTAAATGTGTACACGACAATTAAGTTTTAATAACTACTTCAATAATTCATTACTTTGACTTAATACAATGTTGCGATCAATATTTTATCGTACCATTTCGAAATATTAATAATTGTAAATGTGTAAACAACAATTAATCTTCAATACACAATTCAATAATTCAGTACATTAATTGAATACAAAGGTGCATTCAATTGTCGATCGCACCCTCTAGACATATCAATCACTGAAAATGTGTAAACAACAATTAATCTTCAATAACAAATTCAATAACTCGTTACTTTGACTTAATACAATGTTGCGATCAATATTCGATCGCACCCTTTAGACATATCAATTACTATAAATGTGGAAAGAACAATTAATCTTAAATACCCGATTTAATAATTCATTACTTTAACTTAATATAATGTTACAATCAATTGTCGATCGCACGCTTTAGTCAAATCAATCACTGAAAATGTGTAAACAACAATTAATGTTCAATAACAAATTCAATAATTCATTACTTTGACTTAATGCAATGTTGCGAGCAATATTCGATCACACCCTTTAGACATATAAATCACGGTAAATGTAAATGTGTAAACGACAATTAAGTTTTAAAAACTACTTCAATAATTCATTACTTTGACTTAATACAATGTTGCGATCAATATTTTATCGCACCCTTTAGAAATATTAATCTTTGTAAATGTGTAAACAACAATTAATCTTCAATACACAATTCAATAATTCAATTACTTTGACTTAATACAATGTTGCGATCAATATTCGATCGCACCCTTTAGACATATCAATGTTGCATTCAATTGTCGATCGCACCCTTAAGGCATATGAATCACTGAAAATGTGTAAACAACAATTAATCTTTAATAACTAATTCAATAATTTATTACTTTGACTTAATACAATGTTGCGATCAATATTCGATCGCACCCTTTAGACACACAATCACTGAAAATGTGTAAACAACAAGAAATCTTCAATAGGGCTGCAAACGAGCCGAGTCGAGTCGAGTATATGAGGTGCTCGTGTTCGGCTCGTTTGTCAAATATCGAGCTTGAGCCGAGCTCGAGCTCGACGAGTTTTATAAATGTTTGTTCAAGCTCAACTCGATAATTTTTTTCTATCTTCGAACTCGGCTCGTTTAAGCTCGTTTAAGTTAATCGAGCTCAGCTCGTTTAAGTTAATCGAGCTCACCTCATTTAGTAGCTCGTTTAAGTTAATCGAGCTCTGCTCGTATAGGAGCTCGATTAAGCTCATTTAGCTGCTTGTTTAGTAGCTCGTTTGAGCTCTTTTAGTAAAATTAAAACAAAAATAAATTGAATTTAAATTAAACATCAACTAAAATTAAATCAAACAATGAGTTCATTTCTTCTCGTTAAAAATATTAATAGAAATAATACTAATAGTATCACACAAATCTAAGTTCAAAATACAATTTAAAAGAGTGTTCATAATTCATTCGAGTTGAACAAATATAAAGTCATTAACCATGAAATTTTGATATAATCTAAGTTATATTAAACAATGAAATTTCGAATTATTAGACACAATCAACAAACAATCCAAGTGAAATCTATATAAAGACAAATAAAGAAGAAAAAAAAAGATAAAAAAAGTAATTTAACTCACTAAGTGGTAGAGAAGCAAGTTGGATTGGACGCAAATTTCTGAGCAAAGGCTAAAGAGAGTGAAATTACTTTACGCTTGATGACAAAAAAGTAGACAGAAAGATGCGGCGGTGGTAGAAATGTGTGGTGGAATTACTTGAGGGCTTGATGACCAAAAAATAGAGACAAAGAAGGGGTAATAATAGAGATGATTGGTGACTATCTTGACAAACTATACGTCATAAGAAAACTAAACCTTAGATTAGATAAATTATTTTAAATATTTTTTTTGATATATTTTTTTAATTTCAGCATCTATTTTAATTTGGATCTTTTTTTAATTTAGACTTTTTTATATCCATTAAAAATTTGTCTATTTATTTTTATTTAAACAAATATATTAAACGAGTTATAAATGAGCTCGTTTGCGAACACAAACGAGTTTTAATCGAACATAAACGAGCTATGAATGAGTTTGTTCATGAACATAAACAAGCCGAACAAGGGTTTGTTTGAGCTCGGCTCGTTTATTAAACGAGCTATAAAATTTTGTTCGTGATTGTTCATTTAAGTGTTAAACGTGTTTTGACCGAGTTTTGACCGAACCGTTCACGAATCATCCACGAGTGCTCGTGTTTGTTTGCACCCCTAATCTTCAATAACCAATTTAATAATTCGTTACTTTGACTTAATACTATGTTGCGATCAATATTCGATCCCGCTCTTTAGACATACAAATCACTGTAAACGTGTAAACGACAATTAAGTTTTAAAAACTAATTCAGTAATTCATTGCTTTGACTTAATACAATGTTGCGATCAATATTAGATCGCACCCTTTAGACATATCATTTACCGTAAATGTGTAAACAATGATTAATCTTCAATACACAATTCAATAATTCATTACTTTAACTGAATACAATGTTGCAATCTATTGTCGATCGCACCCTTAAGACATATCAATCACTATAAATGTGTAAACAAAAATTAATCGTCAATATTCAATTTAATAATTCATTACTTTAACTTAATATAATGTTACGATCAATTGTCGATCGCACCCTTTAGACAAATCAATCACTGAAAATGTGTGAACAACAATTAATGTTCAATAACCAATTCAATGATTTATTACTTTGACATAATACAATGTTGTGATCAATATTCGATCGCACCCTTTAGACATATCAATCACTATAAATGTGTAAACAACAATTAAGTTTTTATAACCAATTGAATAATTCATTACTTTAACTTAATACGATGTTGCTATCATTATTCGATAGCACCCTTTAGACATATCAATCACTGTAAATGTGTAAACAACAATTAATCTTCAATACACAATTCAATAATTCATTACTTCGACTTAATATAATGTTGCGATCAATATTCGATCGCACCCTCTAGACACACAATCACTAAAAATGTGTAAAGAACAATTAATCTTCAATAACCAATTCAATAATTCGTTACTTTGACTTAATACAATGTTGTGATCAATATTCGATCGCACCCTTTAGACATATCAATCACTATAAATGTGTAAACAACAATTAATCTTAAATACCCAATTCAATAATTCATTACTTTAACTTAATATAATGTTACGATCAATTGTCGATCGCACCCTTTAGACAAATCTATCTATCACTGAAAATGCGTAAACAACAATTAATGTTCAATAACCAATTCAATAATTCATTTATTTGACATAATACAATGTTGCAATCAATATTCGATCACACCCTTTAGACATATAAATCACAGTAAATGTGTAAACGACAATTAAGTTTAAAAAACTAATTCAATAATTCATTACTTTGACTTAATACATGGTTGCGATCAATTAATCTTCAATAACCAATTCAATAATTTATTACTTTGACTTAATACAATGTTGCGATCAATATTCGATCGCACCCTTTAGACACAAAATCACTGAAAATGTGTAAACAACAATTAATGTTCAATAACCAATTCAATAATTCATTATTTTGACTTAATACAATGTTGCGATCAATATTCGATCGCACCCTTTAGACATATCAATCACTGTAAATGTGTAAACAACAATTAAGTTTTTATAACACATTCAATAATTCATTACTTTGACTTAATGCAATATTGCGATCAATATTCGATCGCACCGTTTAGACATATCAATCACCGAAAATGTGTTAACAACAATTAATCTTCAATACACAATTCAATAATTCATTCCTTAACTTAATACAATGTATTAATTAATTGTCAATCGCACCCTTTAGACATATCAATCACTGAAAATGTATAAACAACAATTAATCTTCAAAAACCAATTCAAAATTTCGTTACTTTGACTTAAACAATGTTGCTATCAATATTCGATCGCACCCTTTATACATATCAAACACTTTAAATGTGTAAACAACAATTAAACATCAATAACCAATTCAATAAGTCATTACTTTAACTGAATACAATATTTCGATCCATTGTTGATCGCACCCTTTAGACATATCGATTACTCAAAATGTGTAAACAACAATTTATCATCAATAACCAATTCAATAATTCATAAGTTTAACTTAATACAATTTGGCAATCAATTATCGATCGTACCCTTTAGACATATCAATCTCTGAAAATGTGTAAACAACAATTAATCTTCAATACCCAATTCAATAATTCATTAGTTTGACTTAATACAATGTTGCGAGCAATATTCGATTGCACCCTTTAGACATATCAATCACTGTAAATGTGTAAACAACAATTAAGTTTTTATAACCAATTCAATAATTCATTACTTTGACTTAATACAATGTTGTGATCTATATTCTATCGCACCCTTTAGACATATCAATCACTGAAAATGTGTTAACAACAGTTAATCTTCAATATACAATTCAATAATTCATTACTTAACTTAATACAATGTTGCAATTAATTGTCGATCGCACCCTTTAGACATATCAATCACTGAAAATGTATAAACAACAATTAATCTTTAATAACCAATTCAATAATTCATTACTTCGACTTAATACAATGTTGCGATCAATATTCGATCGCACCCTTTGAAACCACAATCACTGAATATGTGTAAACAACAATTAATCTTCAAAAACCAATTCAAAATTTCGTTACTTTGACTTAAATAATGTTGCTATCAATATTCGATCGCACCCTTTAGACATATCAAACACTTTAAATGTGTAAACAACAATTAAACATCAATAACCAATTCAATAAGTCATTACTTAACTTAATACAATATTTCGATCCATTGTCGATCGCACCCTTTAGACATATCAATCACTCAAAATGTGTAAACAACAATTTATCATCAATAACCAATTCAATAATTCATAAGTTTAACTTAATACAATTTGGCGTTCAATTATCGATCGTACCCTTTAGACATATCAATCTCTGAAAATGTGTAAACAACAATTAATCTTCAATAACCAATTCAATAATTCATTACTTTGACTTAATACAATGTTGCGATCAATATTCGATCGCACTCTTTAGACAAATCAATCACTAAAAATGTGTAAACAACAATTAAATATCTATCACCAATTCAATTTTTCATTACTTTAACTTAATACAATGTTGCGATCAATTATCGATCGCACCCTCTAAAAATATCAATCACTAAAACTGTGTAAACAACAATTGAAATAACCAATTCAATAATTCATTACTTTGACTTAATACAATGTTGCGATCCATATTCGATCGCACCCTTTAGACATATCAATAACAGTAAATGTGTAAACAACAATTAATCTTTAATAACCAATTTAATAATTTATTACTTTGACATAATACAATGTTGCGATCAATATTGGATCACACCTTTTAGACATATCAATCACTGTAAATGTGTAAACAACAATTAATCTTCAATACCCAATTCAATAATTATTACTTTGACTTAATACAACATTGCGATCAATATTCGATCGCGCCCTTTAGACATATCAATCACTGTAAATGTGTAAACAACAATTAATCTTCAATACACTATACAATAATTCATTACTTTAACTTAATACAATGTTGCAATCAATTGTCGATCGCACCATTTAGGCATATCAATCACTGAAAATGTGTAAACAACAATTAATCTTCAACAACCAATTCAATAATTCATTTCTTTGACTTAATATAATGTTGCGAATAATATTCTACCGCACCCTTTAAACACACAATCATTGAAAATGTGTAAAGAACAATTAATCTTCAATAACCAATTCAATAATTCATTACTTTAACTTAATATAATGTTGCGATCAATATTCGATCGCATCCTTTGGACATATCAATCACTATAAATGTGTAAACAACAATTAATCTTTAATACCCAATTCAATAATTCATTACTTAACTTAATATAATGTTACGATCAATTGTCGATCGCACCCTTTAGACAAATCAATCACTAAAAATGTGTGAACAATAATTAATGTTCAATAACCAATTCAATAATTCATTAATTTGACTTAATACAATGTTGCGATCAATATTCGATCGCACCCTTTAGACATATAAATCACTGTAAATGTGTGAACGACAATAAAGTTTGAAAATCTAATTCAATAATTCATTACTTTGACTTAAAACAATGTTGAGATCAATATTTGATCGCTCCCTTAAGACATATCAATCACTGTAAATGTGTAAAAAACAATTAATCTTTAATACACAATTCAATAATTCATTACTTTAACTGAATACAATATTGCCATCAATTTTCGATCGCACCCTTTAGGCATATCAATCACTGAAAATGTGTAAACAATTATTAATCTTAAATAACTAATTCAATAATATATTACTTTGACTTTGTACAATGTTGCGATCAATATTCGATTGCACCCTTTAGACACACAATCACTGAAAATGTGTAAACAACAATGAATCTTCAATAACTAATTCAATAATTCATTACTTTGACTTAATACAATGTTGCAATCAATATTCAGTCGCACCCTTTAGACATATCAATCACTATAAATGTGTAAACAACAATTAATGTTCAATAACCAATTCAATAATTCATTACTTTGATTTAATACAATGTTGCGATCAATATTCGATCGTACCCTTTAGACGTATCAATCACTGTAAATGTGTAAACAATAATTAAGTTTTATAACCAATTCAATAATTCATTACTTTGACTTAATACAATGTTGCGATAAATATTCGATCGCACACTTTAGACATATAAATCACTGTCAATGTGTAAACAACAATTAATCTTCAATAAACAATTCAATAATTCATTACTTAACTTAATACAATGTTGCAATTAATTGTCGATCGCACCCTTTAGACATATCTATCATTGAAAATGTGTAAACAACAATTAATCTTCTATAACCAATTCAGTAATTCCTTACTTCGACTTAATACAATGTTGCGATAAACATTCGATCGCACCCTTTAGACACACAATCACTGAAAATGTGTAAACAATAATTAATCTTCAAAAACCAATTCAATAATTTGTTACTTTGACTTATGACAATGTTGCGATCAATATTCGATTGCACCCTTTAGACATATAAATCACTTAAAATGTGTAAACAGCAATTACTCTTCTATAACCAATTCAGTAATTCATTACTTTAACTTAATACAATGTTGCGATCAATATTGGATCGCACCCTTTAGACGCACAATCTGATACGGCAACAACTCAAGAACTAAGTATGAATCACCTCCGAATCAATAGATGTTCCCAAACCTAAATTCAATCAATCTACAAGAACCCTTCACCCCCAAAACAGCAAGGAATTGGTAACAAAGAGTATAGAATGTGAAAGAATTGAATAAACGCCACAAGTCAATACTTACTTGATAAGTTGAATCAATCCTTAAAGTAAAATAGACTGGAATCAAACCTTTCCACTCTCAAAATAATGTTTTAATCAAGTCCCCGACCAACGCACATAAAGAAGGGTTTAAATACCCTTTACAAATGAAACCCTAAAAATCTTAAAGGCTGGGCTATTAATCAGAGGCCCAACACTAATTAATTCATGCACATGACTTTTAAGTGAGGCACATGCATATTAAATACAGATCAGAATATTTTAAAGCCCAACATAATAAAATAAAAGAAGCCCAGATATTCATTTAAAGATAGTTAAGTCTAAGCCCATTTGATTAGACTTCTGCTTCAGATATTTGGCCAAGTGTTTAGCCTTCTGCACTTGGTTCCTCTAATGTGCATAAACACCTCGGCATCTCTTTAAGTTCTTTCCCAAGCTTGATCATCATATCCTCTTGAAGTTCTTGTGAAATCAATGCTTGTACATAAATCTGAACTCGTGCTTTGAGTTTAGAAGAGCGTGATCATGTAATTGGACCTGCTGGCATCATCAAGACTTCATTACTCATTAAAACCCTTTAGACAATGTACAAGCATATCAATAATTCGTTTCTTTGACTTAATACAATGTTGCGATCAATATTCGATCGCACCCTTTACACATATCAATCACTATAAATGTGTAAACAACAATTACTCTTTAAAACCCAATTCAATAATTTATTACTTTAACTTAATACAATGTTGCGATTAATTGTCGATAACACCTTTTAAAGATTGCACTGAAAATGTGTAACCAACAATTAATCATCAAAAACCAATTCAATAATTCATTACTTTGACTAAATACAATAATGCGATCAATATTCATTGCACCCTTTAGACATATCAATCACTGAAAATGTGTAAACAACAATTAATCTTCAATACCCAATTCAATAATTCATTACTTTAACTTAATACAATGTTGCGCTTAATTGTCGATCACACTCGTTAGACATATCAATCACTGAAAATGTGTTAACAACAATTTATGATCAATAACCATTTCAATAATTCAATACTTTGACTTAATAAAATGTTGCGATCAATATTCAATGGCACCCTTTAAACATATCAATCACTATAAATGTGTAAACAATAATTAATCACCAATAACAAATTTAATTATTCATTACTTTGACTTAATACAATGTTGCGATCAATATTCGATTGCACCCTTAAGACATATCAATCACTGAAAATGTGTAAACAACAATTAATCTTCAATAACCAATTCAATAATTCATTACTTTGACATAATATAATGTTGCGATCAATATTCGATCGCACCCTTTAGACACACAATCATTGAAAATGTGTAAAGAACAATTAATCTTCAATAACCAATTCAATAATCCGTTACTTCAACTTAATACAATGTTGCGATCAATATTCGATCGCACCCTTTAGACATATCAATCACTGTTAATGGGTAAACAACAATTAATCTTCAATACCCTATTCAATAATTCATTACTTAACTATAATAAAATGTTGCAATCAATTGTCGATCGCACCCTTTAGACAAATCAATCACTAAAAATGTGTAAACAATAATTAATCTTCAATAAACAATTCAATAATTTATAACCTTGACTTAATACAATGTTGCAATCAATATTCGATCGCACCCTTTAGGCACACACTCACTTAAAATTTTCAAACAATAATTAATCTTCAATAACCAATTCAATAATTCGTTACTTTGACTTAATACAATGTTACGATCAATATTCTATCTAACCTTTTAGACATATCAATCACTGTAAATGTGTAAACAACAGTTAATCTTCAATACCCAATTCAATAATTCATTACTTTAACTTAATACAATGTTGCGATCAATATTTGATCGCACCCTTTAGATATATCAGTCACTTAAAATTTGTAAACAAGAATTAATCTTCAATAACCAATTCAATAATTCATTATTTGACTTAATACAATATTGCAATCAATATTCGATCGCACCCATTAGACATATCAATCACTGAAAATGTGTAAACAACAATTAATCTTCAATAATCAATTCAATAATTCAATACCTTGACTTAATACAATGTTGCGATCAATATTCGATCGCACCCTTTAGGCACAGCATCACTTAAAATTTGCAAACAACAATTAATCTTCAATAACGAATTCAATAATTCGTTACTTTGACTTAATACAATGTTACGATCAATATTCTATCGCACCTTTTTGACATATCAATCACTATAAATGTGTAAACAACAGTTATTCTTCAATACCAAATTCAATAATTCATTACTTTAACTGAATACAATGTTGCGATCAATATTTGATCGCACCTTTTAGACGTATCATTCACTTAAAATGTGTAAAAAATAATTAAACATAAATAACCAATTCAATAATTCATTACTTTAACTTAATACAATGTTTCGACCAATTGTCGATCGCACCCTCTACACATATCAGTCACTAAAAATGTGTAAACAACAATTAATCCTTAATAACCAATTTAACAATTCATTACTTTCACTTAATACAATGTTGCGAGCAATATTCGATCGCACCCTTTAGACATATCAATCACAGTAAATTTGTAAACAACAATTAATCTTCAATAACCAACTCAATAATTCATTACTTTGACTTAATACAATATTGCGATCAATATTCGATAGCACCCTTTAGACATATCAATCAATATAAATCTGTAAACAACAATTAATCTTCAATACCCAATTCAATAATTCATCACTTTCACTTAATACAATGTTGCGATTAATAGTCGATCGCACCCTTTACACATATCAATCACAGAAAATGTGTATACAATAATAAAACATCAATAACCAATTCAATAATTTATTACTTCAACTTAATACAATGTTGCAATCAATTGTCGATCGCACCCTTTAGACATATCAATCACTGAAAATGTGTAAACAACAATTAATCTTCAATAACCAATTCAATAATTCAGAACTTTGACTTAATACAATGTTGCTATCAATGTTCGGTCGCACTATTTAGACATATCAATTAATGTAAATATGTAAACAACAATTATTCTTCAATACCCAATTCAATAATTCATCACTTTAACTTAATACAATGTGGCGATCAATTGTCGATCGCACCCTTTAGACATATCAATCACTGAAAATCTATAAACAACAATTAATCTTCAATAACAAATTCAATATTCATTAATTTGACTTAATACTATGTTGCGAAAAATATTTGGTCGCACCCTTTAGACATATCAATCACTGTTAATCTGTAAACAACAATTAATCTTCAATACCCAATTTATTACTTTAACTTAATACAATGTTGCGATCTATTGGCGATCACACCCTTTAGACATATCATTCACTGAAAATGTGTAAACAACAATTAAACATCAATAACAAATTCAATAATTTATTACTTTAACTTAATACAATGTTACGATCATTTGTCAATCGCAGCCTTTAGACATATCAATCACTGAAAATGTGTAAACAACAATTAATCTTCAATAACCAATTCAATAATTCAGAACTTTGACTTAATACAATGTTGCGATCAATGTTCGGTCGCACCATTTAGACATATCAATTAATGTAAATATGTAAACAACAATTATTCTTCAATACCCAATTCATTACTTTAACTTAATACAATGTTGCGATCTATTGGCGATCACACCCTTTAGACATATCATTCACTGAAAATGTGTAAACATAAATTAAAGATCAATAACGAATTAAAAAATTCATTAGTTTAACTTAATACAATGTTGCTATCAATTGTCGATCGCACCATTTAGTCATATCAATCACTAAAAATGTGTAAACAATAATTAATATTCAATAACCAATTGAATAATTCAATACTTTGACTTAATACAATGTTGCGATTAATATTCGATGGCACCCTTTAGACATATCAATCACTGAAAATGTTTAAACATAAATTAAACATCAATAACGAATTCAATTATTCATTACTTAAACTTAATACAATGTTGCGATCAATTGTCGATCGCACCCATTAGACATATCAATCACAGAAATTGTGTAAAAAACAATTAATCTTGAATATCCAATTCCATAATTCATTACTTTGACTTAATACAATGTTGCGATCAATATTCGGTCGCACCCTTTAGACATATCAATCAATGCAAATCTGTAAACAACAATTAATCTGTAATACCCAATTTAATAATTCATCACATTAACTTAATACAATATTGCGATCAATTGTCGATCGCACCTTTTAGACAAATCAATCACTGAAAATGCGTAAACAACAATTAATCTTCAATAATCAATTCAATAATTCATTACTTTGACTTAATACAATGTTGCGATAAATATTCGATCGCACCCTTTAGACATATCAATCACTGAAAATGTGTAAACATAAATTGAACATCAATAACCAATTCAATAATTCATTACTTTAACTGAATACAATGTTGCGATCAATTGTCGATAGAACCCTTTAGACATATTAATCACTGAAAATGTGTAACCAACAATTAATCTTCAATAACCAATTCAACAATTCAATACTTTGACTTAATACAATGATGCGATCAATATTCGATCGCACCCTTTAGACATATCAATCAATGTATATATGTAAACAACAATTAATCTTCAAAAGCCAATTCAATAATTCATCACTTTAACTTAATACAATGTTGCGATGAATTGTCAATCGCACCCTTTAGACATATCATTCACTGAAAATGTATAAACAACAATTAATCTTCAATAACAAATTCAATAATTCATTACTTTGACTTAATATAATGTTGCGATCAATATTCGGTCGCACCCTTTAGACATATCAATCAATGCAAATCTGTAAACAACAATTAATCTTCAATTCCCAATTCAATAATTCATCACTTTAACTTAATACAATTTTGCGATCAATTGTCGATCGCACCCTTTAGATATAGCAATCACTGAAAATGTGTAAACAACAATTAATCTTCAATAATCAATTCCATAATTCATTACTTTGACTAAATACAATATTGCGATCAATATTCGGTTGCACACTTTAGACATATCAATCAATGATAATGTGTAAACAACAATTAATCTTCAATACGCAATTCAATAATTCATCACTTTAAATTAATACAATGTTGCGATAAATATTCGATCGCACCCATTAGACATATCAATCACTGAAAATGTGTAAACATAAATTGAACATCAATAACTAATTCAATAATTCATTACTTTAACTTAATACAATGTTGCGATCAATTGTCTATCGCACCCTTTAGACATATCAATTACTGAAAATGTGTAAACAACAATTAATCTTCATTAATTAATTCAATAATTCAGTACTTTGACTTAATACAATGTTGCAATCAATATTCGGTCGCACCCTTTAGACATATCAATCAATGTAAATCTGTAAACAAAAATTAATCTTCAATACCCAATTCAATAATTCATCACTTTAACTTCATACAATGTGGCTATCAATTGTCGATCGCACCCATTAGACATATCAATCACTGAAAATGTATAAACAACAATTAATCTTCAAAAACAAATTCAATAATTCATTACTTTGACTTAATACAATGTTGCGATAAATATTTGGTCGCACCCTTTAGAAATATCAATCACTGTAAATGTGTAAACAACAATTAATCTTCAATACATAATTCAATAATTCATTACTTTAAATTAATACAATGTTGCGATGGATTAACGATCGCACCCTTTAGATATATCATTCACTGAAAATGTGTAAACAACAATTAAACATCAATAACAAATTCAATAATTCATTACTTTAACTTAATACAATGTTGCGATGGATTAACGATCGCACCGTTAAGAAATATCAATCACTGAAAATGTATAAACAACAATAAATCTTCAATAACCAATTCAATAATTTATTACTTTGACTTAATACGATGTCGCGATCAATATTCGATCGCACTCTTTATACATATGTTAACATCTGAAAATGTGTTAACAACAATTAAATATCAATAACCAATCAATAATCCATTACGTTAACTTCATACAATGTTGTGATTCATTATCGATCGAATCCTTTAGTCATATCAATCACTGAAAATGTGTAAACAACAATTAATCTTCTTTGACCAATTCAATAATTCATTACTTTCACTTAATACAATGTTGCGATCAATTGTCCATCACACCCTTTAGACAGATCAATCACTGAAAATGTGTAAACCTCAATTAATCTTCAATACCCAATTGAATAATTCATTTCTTTGACAATGTTGCGATTACCAATGTTGATTCGACCCTTTAGACATATCAATTATTGAAAATGAGTAAACAACAATTAATCTTCAATAACCAATTCAATAATTCATTACTTTGACTTAATACATTGTTGCGATCAATATTCGATCACACCCTTTAGACATATCAATCACTGAAAATGTATAAACAACAATTAAACATCAATAACCAATTCAATAATTCATTACTTTAACTTAATACAAAGTTACGATCAATTGTCGATCGCACCCTTTAGACATATCAATCACTGAAAATTTGTAAACAATAGTTAATCTTCAATAATCAATTCAATAATTCTTAACTTTGACTTAATACATTGTTGCAATCAAACTTCAATCGCACCCTAAAGATATATCAATCGCTTAAAATGTGTAAACAACAATTAATCTTCTACCCATTAAATAATTTATAACATTAACTTAATACAGTGTAGCGATCAATATTCGGCCGCACCTTTTAGAAATATAAATAACTGTAAACGTGTAAACAACAATTAATCTTCAATAGCCAATTCACTAATTTATTACTTTGACTTAATTTAATGTTGCGATCAATATTCGATCGCACCCTTTAGACATATCAATAACAGAAAATGTGTAAACAATAATTAAACATCAATAACCAATTCAATAATTTATAACTTTAACTTAATACAATGTTGCGATCCATTGTCGATCGCACCCTTTACACATATCAATCACAGAAAAAGTGTAAACAACAATTAAACATCAATAACTAATTCAATAATTTATTACTTTAACTTAATACAATGTTGCGATCAATTGTCGATCGCACCCTTTAGACAAATCAATCACTGAAAATGCATAAACAACAATTAATCTTCAATAATCAATGCAATAATTCAGTACTTTGACTTAATACAATGTTGCGATCAATATTCGGTCGCACCCTTTAGACATATCAATCAATGCAAATCTGTAAACAACAATTAATCTTCAATACCCAATTCAATAATTCATCACTTTAACTTAAAACTATTTTGCGATCAATTATCGATCGCACCGTCTAGATATAGCAATCACTGAAAATGTGTAAACAACAATTAATCTTCAATAATCAATTCCATAATTCATTACTTTGACTAAATACAATGTTGCGATCAATATTCGGTTGCACACTTTAGACATATCAATCAATGTTAATGTGTAAACAACAATTAATCTTCAATACCCAATTAAATAATTCATCACTTTAACTTAATACAATGTTGCGATCAATTGTCGATCACACCCTTTACACATATCAATCACATGAAATGTGTAAACAACAATTAAACATCAATAACCAATTCAATAATTTATTACTTTAACTTAATACAATGTTGCGATCAATTGTCGATTGCACCCTTAAGACAAATAAATCACTGAAAATGTGTAAACAACAATTAATCTTCAATAATCAATTCAATAATTCATTACTTTGACTTAATACAATGTTGCGATAAATATTCGATCGCACCCTATAGACATATCAATCACTGAAAATGTGTAAACATAAATTGAACATCAATAACCAATTCAATAATTCATTACCTTAACTTAATAAAATGTTGCGATCATTTGTCGATCGCACCCTTTAGACAAATCAATTACTGAAAATATGTAAACAATAATTAATCTTCATGAACCAATTCAATAATTCAGTACTTTGACTTAATACAATGTTGTGATCAATATTCGGTCGCACCCTTTAGACATATCAATCAATGTAAATATGTAAACATCAATTAATCTTGAATACCCAATTCAATAATTCATCACTTTAACTTCATACAATGTGGAGATCAATTGTCGATCGCACCTATTAGACATATCAATCACTGAAAATGTATAAACAACAATTAATCTTTAAAAACAAATTCAATTATTTATTACTTTGACTTAATACAATGTTGCGATAAATATTTGGTCGCACCCTTTAGACATATCAATCACTGTAAATGTGTAAACAACAATTAATCTTCAATACCCAATTCAATAATTCATTACTTTAACTTAATACAATGTTGCAATGGATTAACGATCGCACCCTTTAGATATATCATTCACTGAAAATGTGTAAACAACAATTAAACATCAATAACAAATTCAATAATTCATTACTTTAACTTAAAACAATGTTGCGATGGATTAACGATCGCACAGTTGAGAAATATCAATCACTGAAAATGTATAAACAACAATAATTCTTCAATAACCTTCAATAATTTATTACTTTGACTTAATACGATGTTGCGATCAATATTCGATCGCACTCTTTATACATATCTTAATAACTGAAAATGTGTAAACAACAATTAAATATCAATAACCAATTCAATAATTCATTACTTTAACTTAATATTAGTTGCGATAAATATTTGGTCGCACCCATTAGACATATCAATCACTGAAAATGTATAAACAACAATTAATCTTCAAAAACAAATTCAATAATTCATTACTTTGACTTAATACAATGTTGTGATAAATATTTGGTCGCACCCTTTAGACATATCAATCACTGAAAATTTGTAAACAATAGTTAATCTTAAATAATCAATTCAATAATTCATAACATTGACTTAATACATTGTTGCAATCAATATTCAATCGCACCCTTAAGATATATCAATTACTTAAAATGTGTAAACAACAATTAATCTTCAATAACCAATTCAATAATTTATTACATTGACTTAATACATTGTTGCGATCAATATTCGATCACATCCTTTAGATATATCAATCACTGAAAATGTGTAAACAACAATTAAACATCAATAACCAATTCAATAATTCATCAATTTCACTTAATACAATAACAAATTTAATTATTCATTTCTTTGACTTAATACAATGTTGCGATCAATTGTCGATCGCACCCTTTAGACATATCAATCATTGAAAATGTGTAAGAAACATTTAATCTACAATAATAAATTAAATAATTCATTACTTTAACTTAATACAATGTTGCGATCAATATTTGGTCGCACCCTTAAGACATATCGATCACTGTAAATGTGTAAACAACAATTAATCTTCAATACCCATTTCAATAATTGATTACTTTAACTTAATACAATGTTGCAATCAATTGTCGATCGCACCCTTTAGACATATCATTCACTGAAAATGTGTAAACAACAATTAAACATCAATAACAAATTAAATAATTCATTACTTTAACTTAATACAATGTTGCGATGGATTAACGATCGCACCGTTGAGAAATATCAATCACTGAAAATGTATAAACAATAATAAATCTTCAATAGCCAATTCAATAATTTATTACTTTGACTTAATTCGATGTAACGATCAATATTCGATCGAACTCTTTATACAATTCAATAATCTTCAACATTTAATCTTAATAATCTTCAACATTCAAAATGTATACATATCTTAATAACTGAAAATGTGTAAACAACATTCAATCTTCAATAACAAATTCAATAACTCATTACTTTAACTTAATACAATGATGCTATCAATATTCGGTTGCACCTTTTAGACATATCGATCACTGTAAATGTGTAAACAACCATTAATCTTCAATACCCAATTCAATAATTGATTACTTTAACTTAATACAATATTGCGGTCAATTGTCGACCACACCCTTTAGACATATCAATCACAGAAAATGTGTAAACTACGATTATTCTTCAATAACCAATTCAATCATTCAATACTTTGACTTGGTACAATGTTGCGATCAATATTCAGTCGCACCTTTTAGACATATCAATCACTGTAAATGTGTAAACAACAATTAATCTTCAATACCCAATTCAATAATTCATTACTTTAACTTAATACAATGTGGCGATCAATTGTCGATCGCACCCTTTAGACATATATCATTCACTGAAAATGTGTAAATAACAATTAAACATCAATAACCAATTCAATAATTCATTACTTTAACTTAATTCAATTATGCGATCAATTATCGATCGTAACCTTTAGACATATCAATCACTGAAAATGTGTAAACAACAATTAATCTTCAATAACCGATTCAATAATTCAATACTTTGACATAATTCAATGTTGCGATAAATATTTGGTCGCACCCTTAATACATATCAATCACTGTAAATGTGCAAACAACAATTAATCTTTAATACCCAATTCAACAATTCATTACTTTAACTTAATACAATATTGCGATCAATTGTTGATCGCACCCTTTAGACATATCATTCACTGAAAATGTGTAAACAACAATTAAACATCAATAACCAATTCAATACATTACTTTATCTTAATACAATGTTGCGATTAATTCGCACCCTTTCGAAATATCAATCACTGAAAATGTATAAACAACAATTAATATTCAATAACCAATTCAATAATTCATTACTTTGACGTAATACAACGTTGCGATAAATATTTGGTCGCAACCTTTAGACATATCAATCACTGTAAATGTGTAAACAACAATTAATCTTCCATACCCAATTCAATAATTCATCACTTTCACTTAATACAATGTTGCGATCAATTGTCGATCGCAACCTTTAGACATATCAATCACTGAAAATGTGTAAGAAACATTTAATCTACAATAATAAATTAAATAATTCATTACTTTAACTTAATACAATGTTGAGATCAATATTTGGTCGCACCATTAAGACATATCGATCACTGTAAATGTGTAAACAACAATTAATCTTCAATACCCATTTCAATAATTGATTACTTTAACTTAATACAATGTTGCAATCAATTGTCGATCGCACCCTTTAGACATATCATTCACTGAAAATGTGTAAACAACAATTAAACATCAATAACAAATTAAATAATTCATTACTTTAACTTAATACAATGTTGCGATGGATTAACGATCGCACCGTTGAGAAATATCAATCACTGAAAATGTATAAACAATAATAAATCTTCAATACCCAATTCAATAATTTATTACTTTGACTTAATTCGATGTAACGATCAATATTCGATCGCACTCTTTATACAATTCAATAATCTTCAACATTTAATCTTAATAATCTTCAACATTTAATCTTAATAATCTTCAACATTGAAAATGTATACATATCTTAATAACTGAAAATGTGTAAACAACATTCAATCTTCAATAACAAATTAAATAATTCATTACTTTAACTTAATACAATGATGCGATCAATATTCGGTTGCACCCTTTAGACATATCGATCACTGTAAATGTGTAAACAACCATTAATCTTCAATACCCAATTCAATAATTGATTAATTTAACTTAATACAATATTGCGGTCAATTGTCGACCACACCCTTTAGACATATCAATCACAGAAAATGTGTAAACTACGATTATTCTTCAATAACCAATTCAATCATTCAATACTTTGACTTGGTACAATGTTGCGATCAATATTCAGTCGCACCTTTTAGACATATCAATCACTGTAAATGTGTAAACAACAATTAATCTTCAATACCCAATTCAATAATTCATTACTTTAACTTAATACAATGTGGCGATCAATTGTCGATCGCACCATTTAGACATATATCATTCACTAAAAATGTGTAAATAACAATTAAACATCAATAACCAATTCAATAATTCATTACTTTAACTTAATATAATTATGCGATCAATTATCGATCGTAACCTTTAGACATATCAATCACTGAAAATGTGTAAACAACAATTAATCTTCAATAACCGATTCAATAATTCAATACTTTGACATAATTCAATATTGCGATAAATATTTGGTCGCACCCTTAATACATATCAATCACTGTAAATGTGCAAACAACAATTAATCTTTAATACCCAATTCAACAATTCATTACTTTAACTTAATACAATATTGCGATCAATTGTTGATCGCACCCTTTAGACATATCATTCACTGAAAATGTGTAAACAACAATTAAACATCAATAACCAATTCAATACATTACTTTATCTTAATACAATGTTGCGATTAATTCGCACCCTTTCGAAATATCAATCACTGAAAATGTGTAAACAACAATTAATATTCAATAACCAATTCAATAATTCATTACTTTGACGTAATACAACGTTGCGATAAATATTTGGTCGCAACCTTTAGACATATCAATCACTGTAAATGTGTAAACAACAATTACTCTTCCATACCCAATTCAATAATTCATCACTTTCACTTAATACAATGTTGCGATCAATTGTCGATCGCACCCTTTAGACATATCAATCACTGAAAATGTGTAAGAAACATTTAATCTACAATAATAAATTAAATAATTCATTACTTTAACTTAATACAATGTTGAGATCAATATTTGGTCGCACCATTAAGACATATCGATCACTGTAAATGTGTAAACAACAATTAATCTTCAATACCCATTTCAATAATTGATTACTTTAACTTAATACAATGTTGCAATCAATTGTCGATCGCACCCTTTAGACATATCATTCACTGAAAATGTGTAAACAACAATTAAACATCAATAACAAATTAAATAATTCATTACTTTAACTTAATACAATGTTTCGATGGATTAACGATCGCACCGTTGAGAAATATCAATCACTGAAAATGTATAAACAATAATAAATCTTCAATACCCAATTCAATAATTTATTACTTTGACTTAATTCGATGTAACGATCAATATTCGATCGCACTCTTTATACAATTCAATAATCTTCAACATTTAATCTTAATAATCTTCAACATTGAAAATGTATACATATCTTAATAACTGAAAATGTGTAAACAACATTCAATCTTCAATAACAAATTAAATAATTCATTACTTTAACTTAATACAATGATGCGATCAATATTCGGTTGCACCCTTTAGACATATCGATCACTGTAAATGTGTAAACAACCATTAATCTTCAATACCCAATTCAATAATTGATTAATTTAACTTAATACAATATTGCGGTCAATTGTCGACCACCCTTTAGACATATCAATCACAGAAAATGTGTAAACTACGATTATTCTTCAATAACCAATTCAATCATTCAATACTTTGACTTGGTACAATGTTGCGATCAATATTCAGTCGCACCTTTTAGACATATCAATCACTGTAAATGTGTAAACAACAATTAATCTTCAATACCCAATTCAATAATTCATTACTTTAACTTAATACAATGTGGCGATCAATTGTCGATCGCCCCTTTAGACATATATCATTCACTAAAAATGTGTAAATAACAATTAACATCAATAACCAATTCAATAATTCATTACTTTAACTTAATATATTATGCGATCAATTATCGATCGTAACCTTTAGACATATCAATCACTGAAAATGTGTAAACAACAATTAATCTTCAATAACCGATTCAATAATTCAATACTTTGACATAATTCAATATTGCGATAAATATTTGGTCGCACCCTTAATACATATCAATCACTGTAAATGTGCAAACAACAATTAATCTTTAATACCCAATTCAACAATTCATTACTTTAACTTAATACAATATTGCGATCAATTGTTGATCGCACCCTTTAGACATATCATTCACTGAAAATGTGTAAACAACAATTAAACATCAATAACCAATTCAATACATTACTTTATCTTAATACAATGTTGCGATTTATTCGCACCCTTTCGAAATATCAATCACTGAAAATGTGTAAACAACAATTAATATTCAATAACCAATTCAATAATTCATTACTTTGACGTAATACAACGTTGCGATAAATATTTGGTCGCAACCTTTAGACATATCAATCACTGTAAATGTGTAAACAACAATTACTTCCATACCCAATTCAATAATTCATCACTTTCACTTAATACAATGTTGCGATCAATTGTCGATCGCACCCTTTAGACATATCAATCACTGAAAATGTGTAAGAAACATTTAATCTACAATAATAAATTAAATAATTCATTACTTTAACTTAATACAATGTTGAGATCAATATTTGGTCGCACCCTTAAGACATATCGATCACTGTAAATGTGTAAACAACAATTAATCTTCAATACCATTTCAATAATTGATTACTTTAACTTAATACAATGTTGCAATCAATTGTCGATCGCACCCTTTAGACATATCATTCACTGAAAATGTGTAAACAACAATTAAACATCAATAACAAATTAAATAATTCATTACTTTAACTTAATACAATGTTGCGATGGATTAAATATCGCTCCGTTGAGAAATATCAATCACTGAAAATGTATAAACAATAATAAATCTTCAATAACCAATTTAATAATTTATTAATTTGACTTAATTCGATGTAACGATCAATATTCGATCGCACTCTTTATACAATTCAATAATCTTCAACATTTAATCTTAATAATCTTCAACATTGAAAATGTATACATATCTTAATAACTGAAAATGTGTAAACAACATTCAATCTTCAATAACAAATTCAATAATTCATTACTTTAACTTAATACAATGATGCGATCAATATTCGGTTGCACCATTTAGACATATCGATCACTGTAAATGTGTAAACAACCATTAATCTTCAATACCCAATTCAATAATTGATTAATTTAACTTAATACAATATTGCGGTCAATTGTCGACCACACCCTTTAGACATATCAATCACAGAAAATGTGTAAACTACGATTATTCTTCAATAACCAATTCAATCATTCAATACTTTGACTTGGTACAATATTGCGATCAATATTCAGTCGCACCTTTTAGACATATCAATCACTGTAAATGTGTAAACAACAATTAATCTTCAATACCCAATTCAATAATTCATTACTTTAACTTAATACAATGTGGCGATCAATTGTCGATCGCACCCTTTAGACATATATCATTCACTGAAAATGTGTAAACAACAATTAAACATCAATAACCAATTCAATAATTCATTACTTTAACTTAATACAATTATGCGATCAATTATCGATCGTAACCTTTAGACATATCAATCACTGAAAATGTGTAAACAACAATTAATCTTCAATAACAGATTCAATAATTCAATGCTTTGACATAATTCAATGTTGCGATAAATATTTGGTCGCACCCTTAATACATATCAATCACTGTAAATGTGCAAACAACAATTAATCTTTAATACCCAATTCAACAATTCATTACTTTTCTTAATACAATATTGCGATCAATTGTCGATCGCACCCTTTAGACATATCATTCACTGAAAATGTGTAAACAACAATTAAACATCAATAACCAATTCAATACATTACTTTAACTTAATACAATGTTGCGATTAATTCGCACCCTTTAGAAATATCAATCACTAAAAATGAGTAAACAACAATTAATATTCAATAACCAATTCAATAATTCATTACTTTGACGTAATACAACGTTGCGATAAATATTTGGTCGCAACCTTTAGACATATCAATCACTGTAAATGTGTAAACAACAATTAATCTTCAATACCCAATTCAATAATTCATCACTTTAACTTAATACAATGTTGCGATCAATTGTCGATCGTACCCTTTAGAAATATCAATCAGTGAAAATGAGTAAAAAACATTTAATCTTCAATAACCAATTCAATAATTCATTACTTTGATTTAATACAATGTTGCGATCAATATTGGGTCGCACCCTTTAGACATATCGATCACCGTAAATGTGTAAACAACAATTAATCTTCAATACCCAATTCAATAATTGATTACTTTAACTTAATACAATGTCGCAAGCAATTGTCGATCGCACCCTTTAGACATATCATTCACTGAAAATGTGTAAATAACAATTAAACATCAATAACCATTTCAATAATTCATTACTTTAACTTAATACAATTATGAGATCAATTGTCAATCGCACCCTTTAGACATATCAATCACTGAAAATGTGTAAACAACAATTAATCTTCAATAACCAATTCAATAATTCATTACTTTGACTTAATAGAATGTTTTGATCAATTGTCGATTATACCCTTTAGACATATCAATCACAGAAAATGTGTAAACTACAATTATTCTTCAATAACCAATTCAATAATTCAGTACTTTGACTTAATACAATGTAGCAATCAATATTCGGTCGCACCCTTTAGACATATCAATCACTGTAAATGTGTAATCAACAATTAATATTCAATACCCAATTCAATAATTCATCACTTTAACTTAATACAATGTTGCGATCAATTGTCGATCGCACCCTTTAGACATATCAATCACACAGAAAGTGTAAAACACATTTAATCTTCTATAATCAATTCAATAATTCATTACTTTAATTGAATACAATGTTGCGATTAATTGTCGATCGCACCCTTTAGACATATAAAATACTGAAAATGTGTAAACAACAATTAATATTCAATAACCAATTCAATAATTCATTACTTTGACTTAATACAATGTTGGGTTCAATATTCTATCGTACCCTTTAGACATATCAATCACTATAAATGTGTAAACAACAATTAATCTTCAATACCCAATTTAATAATTAATTACTTTAACTTAATACAGTGTTGCGATCAATTGTCAATCGCACTCTTTAGACATATCAATTGTCGATCGCACCCTTTAGACATATCAATCACTGAAAATGTATAATCAACAATTAATATACAATAACAAATTTAATTATTCATTTCTTTGACTTAATACAATGTTGCGATCAATTGTCGATCTTACCCTTTAGACATATCAATCACTGAAAATGTGTAAACAACAATTAAACTTCAATACCCAATTCAATAATTCATCACTTTCACTTAATACAATGTTGCGATCAATTGTCGATCCCACCCTTTAGACATATCAATCACTTAAAATGTGTAAAAAACATTTAATCTTCAATAATAAATTCAATAATTCATTACTTTAGCTTAATACAATGTTGCGATCAATATTTGGTCGCACTCTTAAGACATATCGATCACTGTAAATGTGTAAACAACATTTAATCTTCAATACCTAATTCAATAATTTACTATTACAATGTTGCGATCAATTTTCGATCGCACCCTTTAGACATATCATTCACTGAAAATGTGTAAACAACAATTAAATATCAATAAACAATTCAATAATTCATTACTTTAACTTAATACAATTATGTGATCAATTGTCGATCGTAAACTTTAGACATATCAATCACTGAAAATGTGTAAACACCAATTAATCTTCAATAACCAATTCAATGATTCATTACTTTGACGTAATACAATGTTGCGATATATATTTGGTCGCACCCTTTATACATATCAATCACTCTAAATCTGTAAACAACAATTAATCATCAATACCCAATTCAATAATTAATCACTTTAACTTAATATAATGTTGCGATCAATTGTCGATCGCACCCTTTAGACAAATCATTCATTTAAAATGTGTAAACAACAATTAAACATCAATAACCAATTCAATAATTCATTACTTTAACTTAATACAATGTTGCGATGAATTCGCACCCTTTAGAAATATCAATCACTGAAAATGTGTAAACAAAAATTAATCTTCAATAACCAATTCAATAATTCATTACTTTGATGTAATACAATGTTGCGATAAATATTTGGTCGCACCCTTTAGACATATCAATCACTGTAAATGTGTAAACAACAATTAATCTTTAGTACCCAATTCAATAATTCATCATTTTAACTTAATACAATGTTGCGATCAATTGTCGATCGCACCCTTTAGAAATATCAATCACTGAAAATGTGTGAAAAATATTTAATCTTCAATAACCAATTCAATAATTCATTATTTTAATTTAATACAATGTTGGGATCAATATTTGGTCGCACCCTTTAGACATATTGATCACTGTAAATGTGTAAACAATAATTAATCTTTAATACCCTTTTAAATAATTGAGTACTTTAACTTAATACAATGTCGCGATCAATTGTCGATCGCACCCTTTAGACATATCATTCACTGAAAATGTGTGAACAACAATTACACATTAATAACAAATTCAGTAATTCATTACTTTCACTGAATAAAATTATGCGATCAATTGTCGATCGCACCCTTTAGACATATCAATCACTGAAAATTTGTTAACAACAATTAATCTTCAATAACCAATTCAACAATTCATTACTTTGACTTAATACAATATTGTGTTCAATTGTCGACCACACCCTTTAAACATATCAATCACAAAAATGTGTAAACAATAATTAATCTTCAATAACAAATTCAATAATTCAGTACTTTGACTTAATACAATGTTATGATCAATATTCGGTCGAACCCTTTAGACATAACAATCACTGTAAATGTGTAAACAACAATTAATCTTTAATACCCAATTCAATATTTCATCACTTTAACTTAATACAATGTTGCGATCAATTGTCGAACGCACTCTTTAGACATATCAATCACACAGAAAGTGTAAAACACATTTAATCTTCTATAACCAATTCAATAATTCATTACTTTAATTGAATACAATGTTGCGATTAATTGTCGATCGCACCCTTTAGACATATAAAATACTGAAAATGTGTAAACAACAATTAATATTCAATAACCAATTCAATAATTCATTACTTTGACTTAATACAATGTTGGGATCAATATTCTATCGTACCCTTTAGACATATCAATCACTATAAATGTGTAAACAACAATTAATCTTCAATACCCAATTTAATAATTAATTACTTTAACTTAATACAGTGTTGCGATCAATTGTCAATCGCACTCTTTAGACATATCAATAACTGTAAATGTATAAACAACAATTAATCTTTAATACCATATTCAATAATTCATTACTTTAACTTAGTACAATATTGTGATAAATTGTCGATCGCACCCTTTAGACATATCAATCACTGAAAATGTATAATCAACAATTAATATACAATAACCAATTTAATTATTCATTTCTTTGACTTAATACAATGTTGCGATCAATTGTCCATCTTACCCTTTAGACATATCAATCACTGAAAATGTGTAAACAACAATTAAACTTCAGTACCCAATTCAATAATTCATCACTTTCACTTAATACAATGTTGCGATCAATTGTCGATCGCACCCTTTAGACATATCAATCACTTAAAATGTGTAAAAAACATTTAATCTTCAATAACAAATTCAATAATTCATTACTTTAGCTTAATACAATGTTGCGATCAATATTTGGTCGCACTCTTAAGACATATCGATCACTGTAAATGTGTAAACAATATTTAATCTTCAATACCCAATTCAATAATTTACTATTACAATATTGCGATCAATTTTCGATCGCACCCTTTAGACATATCATTCACTGAAAATGTGTAAACAATAATTAAATATCAATAAACAATTCAATAATTCATTACTTTAACTTAATACAATTATGTGATCAATTGTCGATCGTTAACTTTAGACATATCAATCACTGAAAATGTGTAAACAACAATTAATCTTCAATAACCAATTCAATGATTCATTACTTTGACGTAATAATATGTTGCAATATATTTGGTCGCACCCTTTATACATATCAATCACTCTAAATGTGTAAACAACAATTAATCATGAATACCCAATTCAATAATTCATCACTTTAACTTAATATAATGTTGCGATCAATTGTCGATCGCACCCTTTAGACAAATCATTCATTTAAAATGTGTAAACAACAATTAAACATCAATAACAAATTCAATAATTCATTACTTTAACTTAGTACAATGTTGCGATGAATTCGCACCCTTTAGAAATATCAATCACTGAAAATGTGTAAACAAAAATTAATCTTCAATAACCAATTCAATAATTCATTACTTTGATGTAATACAATGTTGCGATAAATATTTGGTCGCACCCTTTAGACATATCAATCACTGTAAATGTGTAAACAACAATTAATCTTTAGTACCCAATTCAATAACTCATCATTTTAACTTAATACAATGTTGCGATCAATTGTCGATCGCACCCTTTAGAAATATCAATCACTGAAAATGTGTGAAAAATATTTAATCTTCAATAACCAATTCAATAATTCATTACTTTAATTTAATACAATGTTGGGATCAATATTTGGTCGCACCCTTTAGACATATCGATCACTATAAATGTGTAAACAATAATTAGTCTTTAATACCCTATTAAATAATTGAGTACTTTAACTTAATACAATGTCGCGATCAATTGTCGATCGCACCCTTTAGACATATCATTCACTGAAAATGTGTAAACAACAATTACACATTAATAACAAATTCAGTAATTCATTACTTTCACTTAATAAAATTATGCGATCAATTGTCGATCGCACCCTTTAGACATATCAATCACTGAAAATTTGTAAACAACAATTAATCTTCAATAACCAATTCAATAATTCATTACTTTGACTTAATACAATATTGTGTTCAATTGTCGACCACACCCTTTAAACATATCAATCACAAAAATGTGTAAACAACAATTAATCTTCAATAACAAATTCAATAATTCAGTACTTTGACTTAATACAATGTTATGATCAATATTCGGTCGCACCCTTTAGACATAACAATCACTGTAAATGTGTAAACAACAATTAATCTTTAATACCCAATTCAATATTTCATCACTTTAACTTAATACAATGTTGCGATCAATTGTCGAACGCACTCTTTAGATATATCAATCACACAAAAAGTGTAAAAAACATTTATTCTTCAATAACCAATTCAATAATTCATTACTTTAACTTAATAAAATGTTGCGATAAATATTTGTTCACCCTTTATACATATCAATCTCTAAAAATGTGTAAAGAAAATAATTAATCTTCAATACCCAATTCAATAATTCATTACTTTAACTAAATACAATGTTGTGGTTAATTGTCGATCGCACCCTTTAGACATATTAAATACTGAAAATGTGTAAACAACAATTAATCTTCAGTAACAAATTCAATAATTCATTACTTTGACTTAATATAATGTTGTGATCAATATTCTATCGTACCCTTTAGACATATCAATCACTATAAATGTGTAAACAACAATTAATCTTCAATACCCAATTCAATAATTAATTACTTTAACTTAATACAGTGTTGCGATCAATTGTCGATCGCACCCTTTAGACTTATCAATCACTGTAAATGTATAAACAACAATTAATCTTCAATACCATATTCCATAATTCATTACTTTAACTTTATACAATGTTGCGATCCATATTCGATCGCACCCTTTAGACATATCAATCACTACAAATGTGTAAACAACAATTAAATCTTCAATACCCAATTAAATAGTTCATTACTTTAACTTAATACAATGTTGTGGTCAATCTTCGATCGCACTCTTTATACATATCAATCACTGAAAATGTATAAACAACAATTAAACATCAATACCTAATTCAATAATTCATCACTTTAACATAATACAGTGTTGCGATCAATTGTCGATTGCATCCTTTAGACATATCAATCACTGAAAATGTACAACAATTAATCTTCAATAACCAATTCATTAATTCATTACATTAACTTAATACAATGTTGCGATCATTTGTCGATCGCATTCTTTAGACATACCAATCACTGAAAATGTGTAAACAACAATTAATCTTCAATAACCAATTCAATAATTCATTACTTTGACTTAATACAATATTGTGTTCAATTGTCGACCACACCCTTTAAACATATCAATCACAAAAAATGTGTAAACAACAATTAATCTTCAATAAGAAATTCAATAATTCAGTACTTTGACTTAATACAATGTTATGATCAATATTCGGTCGCACCCTTTAGACATATCAATCACTGTAAATGTGTAAACAACAATTAATCTTTAATACCCAAATTCAATATTTCATCACTTTAACTTAATATAATGTTGCGATCAATTGTCGAACGCACTCTTTAGACAAATCAATCACACAAAAAGTGTAAAAAACATTTAATCTTAAATAACTAATTCAATAATTCATTACTTTAACTTAATAAAATGTTGCGATAAATATTTGTTCACCCTTTATACATATCAATCACTAAAAATGTGTAAAGAAAATAATTAATCTTCAATACCCAATTCAATAATTCATTACTTTAACTAAATACAATGTTGTGATTAGTTGTCGATCGCATCCTTTAGACATATAAAATACTTAAAATGTGTAAACAACAATTAATCTTCAATAACAAATTCAATAATTCATTACTTTGATTACTATAATGTTGCAATCAATATTCTATCGTACCCTTTAGACATATCAATCACTATAAATATGTAAACAACAATTAATCTTCAATACCCAATTCAATAATTAATTACTTTAACTTAATACAGTGTTGCGATCAATTGTCGATCGCACCCTTTAGACTTATCAATCACTGTAAATGTGTAAACAACAATTAATCTTCAATACCATATTCAATAATTCATTACTTTAACTTTATACAATGTTGCGATCCATATTCGATCGCACCCTTTAGACATATCAATCACTACAAATGTGTAAACAACAATTAAATCTTCAATACCCAATTAAATAGTTCATTACTTTAACCTCATACAATGTTGTGGTCAATCTTCGATCGAACTCTTTATACATATCAATCACTGAAAATGTATAAACAACAATTAAACATCAATACCTAATTCAATAATTCATCACTTTAACTTAATACAGTGTTGCGATCAATTGTCGATTGCATCCTTTAGACATATCAATCACTGAAAATGTGTACATAACAATTAATCTTCAATAACCAATTCATTAATTCATTACATTAACTTAATACAATTTTGCGATCATTTGTCGATCGCATTCTTTAGACATACCAATCACTTAAAATGTGTAAACAACAATTAATCTTGAATAACCAATTCAATAATTCATTACTTTAACTTATTACAATGTTGCGATCAATATTGGATTGCACCCTTTAGACACATCAATCATAGAAAATGTGTAAATAACAATTAATCTTGAATAACCAATTCAATAATTCGATACTTTAACTTAATACAATATTGCGATAAATATTCGATTGCACCCTTTAGAGACATCAATCACAAAAAATGTGTAAACAACAATTAATCTTAAATAACGAATCCAATAATTCATTACTTTGAATTTATACAATGATGCGATCAATATTCGATCGCACCCTTTAGACATATCAATCATTGTAAATGTCTAAACACCAATTAATCTTCAATAACCAATTCAATAATTCATTAATTTGACTGAATAATATGTTGCAGTCAATATTCGATCGCACCCTTTAGATATATCAATAACTAAAAATGTGTAAACAACAATTAATCTTCAATAACCAATTCAATATTTCATTACTTTGATATAATACAATGTTGCGATCAATTGTTGATCGCATTCTTTAGATATATCAATCACTCAAAAATGTGTAAACAATAATTAATCTTCAATAACCAATTCAATAATTCATTACTTCAACTTAACACAATGTTGCGATCAATATTCGATCGCACCGTTTAGACATATCAATCACTGAAAAATGTGTAAAGAACAATTAAACATCAATAACAATTCAATAATTCATTACATTGACTTAATACAATGTTGCGACCAATATTCGATCACATCCTTTAGACATATCAATCACTTAAAATGTGTAAACAACAATTAAACATCAATAACCAATTCAAAAATTCATTACTTTAACTTATTACAATGTTGCAATCACATGTAAATCGCACCCTTCAGACATAACAACCACTAAAAATATGTAAACAACAATTAATCATCAATAACCAATTCAATAATTCAATACTTTGACTTAATACAATTCTGGGATCAATATTCAATCCCACCCTATAGACATATGAATCACTTTAAATGTGTAAACAACAATTAATCTTCAATAACCAATTCAATAATTAATTTCTTTGACTTAATACAACGTTGCGATCAATATTCGATCGCACTCTTTTGATATATCAATCACTTAAAATGTGTAAACAACAATTAATCTTCAATAACCAATATAATAATTCATTATTTCGACTTAATATAATGTTGCGATCAATATTCGATCGCACCCTTTAGACATAGCAATCATTTAAAATGTGTAAACATTAATTAAACATCAATAACCATTTCAAAAATTCATTACTTTAACTTAATACAACGTAGCAATCAATTTTCGATCGCACCCTTTAGACATACCAATCACTAAAAAAGTGTAACCAACAACTAATCATCAATAACCAATTCAATAATTCATTACTTTAAATAAGTACAATGATGAGATCAATATTCAATCGCACCATTTAGATATATCAATTAATGAAAATGTGTAAAAAGCAATTACTCTTCAATAGCCAAATCAATAATTCATTACTTTCACTTAATACAGTGTTTCGATCAATATTCGATAGCACTTTTTTAGATATATCAATCACTGTAAATGCGTAAACAACCATTAGTCTTCAATACACAATTCAATAATTCATTACTTTAACTTAATACAATATTGCGATCAATAGTCGATCGCACCCTTTGGACATATTAATCACTGTAAATGTGTAAACAACAATTAATCTTCAATAACCAATTCAATAATTCATTACTTTGACTTAATACAATGTTGCGATCAATATTCAATTGCACCCTTTGGACATATCAACCACTGTAAATTTATAAACATCAATTAATCTTCAATAATTCATTATTTTGAATTAATACATTTCTTTGTCTTAACACAATGTTCTGATCAATATTCGATCGCACTTTTTAGACATATCAATCACTTAAAATGTGTAAACAAAAATTTATCTTCAATAACCAATTCAATAATTCATTACTTTCAATTAATACAATGTTGCGATCAAAATTTTATCGCACCCTTTAGACATATCAATCAATGAAAATGTGTAAACGACAACTAATCTTCAATAACCAATTCAAAAATTCATTATTTTCACTTAATACAATGTTACGATCAATATTGATCGCACTTTTAGATATATCAATCACAGAAAATGTGTAAACAACAATTAAACATCAATAAGAGATTCAATAATTCATTATTTTAACTTATTACAATGTTGCGATCGCACCCTTTAGACATATCAATCACTGAAAATGTGTAAACAATAATTAATCTTCAATAACCAATTCAATAATTCATTACTTTAACTTAATACAATGTTGCGATCAATATTCGATTGCACCCTTTAGACATATCAATCACTCTAAATCTGTAAACAACAATTAATCTTCAATAACCAATTCAATAAGTCATTACTTTGACTTAATACAATGTTGTGATCAATATTCGATCGAACTCTTTAGATATATCAATCACTAAAAATGTGTAAACAACAATTAAACAGCAATAATAGATTCAATAATTCATTACTTGAACTTAATACAATGTTGCAATAAATTGTCGACCGCACCATTTAGACATATCAATCACTAAAAATCTGTACATAAAAATTAATCTTCAATAAAAAATTCAATAATTAATTACTTTAACTTAATACAATGTTGCGATCAATATTAGATCACAACCTTTAGACATATCAATCACTGTAAATGTGTAAACAACAATTAATCATCAATAACCATTTCTATAATTCACTACTTAGACTTTATACAATGTTGCGATCAATATTCGATCGCACCCTTTAGACATATCAATCACTGTAAATGTGTAAACACAATTAATCTTCAATAACCAATTCAATAATTCATTTCTTTGACTTAATACAATGTTGCGATCAATATTCGATTGCACATTTTAGATATATCAATACTGGAAATGTGTAAACAACAATTAATCTTCAATAACCAATTCAATAATTCATTACTTTGACTTCATACAATGTTGCGATCAATATTCTATCGCACCCTTTAGATATATCAAACTTAAAATGTGTAAACAAAAATTAATCTTCAATAACAAATTCAATAATTCATTACTTTGACTTAATACAATGTTGCGATCAATATTCGTCGCACCTTTAGACATATCAATCACTGAAAATTTAAACAACAATTAAACATCAATAACCAATTCAATAATTCATTATTTAACTTAATACAATGTTGCGATAAATTTCGATCGCACCCTTTGACATATCAATCACTGAAAATGTGTAAACAACAATTAATCTTCAATAACCAATTCAATAATTCATTTCTTTACAATGTTGCGATCAATATTCGATCGCACCCTTTAGATATATCAATCACTGAAAATGTGTAAACAACAATTAATCTTCAATAACCAATTCAATAATTTATTATTTGACTTACTACAATATTGCGATGAATATTCAATCGCACCTTTTAAACATATCAATCACAGTAAATGTAAACAAAAATAAAATCTTCAATAACTAATTAAATAATTCATTACTTTGACTTAATACAATGTTGCGATCAATATTCGTCGCACACTTTAGACATCAATCACTGAAAATGTTTAAACAACAATTAAAATCTTCAATAACCAATTCAATAATTCATTACTTTAACTTAATACAATGTTGCGATCAATTATTCGATCGCACCCTTTAGACATATTAATCACTAAAATGTGTAAATAACAATTAATCTTCAATAACCAATTCAATAATTCATTTCTTTGACTTAATACAATGTTGCGATCAATATTCGATCGCACCCTTTAGATATATCAATCACTGAAAATGTGTAAACAACAATTAATCTTCAATAACCAATTAATAATTTATTACTTTGACTTAATACAATGTTGCGATATTCAATCGCACCTTTTAACATATCAATCACTAAATTGTAAACAACAATTAATCTTCAATAACAATTCAATAATTTACTTTGACTTAATACAATGTTGATCAATATTCGATCGCACCCTTTAGACATATATCACTTAAATGTTAAACAACAATTAATCTTCAATAACCAATTCAATAATTCATTAATTTGACTTAATACAATGTTGCGACAATATTAATCACACCTTTTAGATATATTAATCCCTGTAAATGTGTAAACAACATTAATTTTCAATAACCAATTAAATAATTCATAACTTTGACTTAATACAATGTTGCGATCAATATTCAATCACACCATTTAGACATATCAATCAATGAAAATGTGTAAAACAATTACTCTTCATAACAAATTCAATAATTCATTACTTGAACTTAATACAACGTTGCGATCAATTATCTAACGCACCCTTTAGACATATAATCACTAAAAAAGTGTAAACAACAATTCATCTTCAATAACCAATTCAATAAATCATTAATTTAACTTAGTACAATGTTGCGATCAATATTCAATCGCACCAATTAGACATATCAATCACTTAAAATGTGTAAACAAAACATAATCTTCAATAACCAATTCAATAATTGATTACTTTGACTTAATACGATGTTGCGATCAATATTCGATCACAACCTTTAGATATGTCAATCACTGTAAATGTGTAAACAACAATTAATCATCAATAACCATTTCTATAATTCATTACTTTGACTTCAGACAATGTTGCGATCAATATTCGATCGCACCCTTTAGACATATCACTCATTAACCAATTAAATAATTTATTTCTTTGACTTATACAATGTTGCGATCAATACTCGATGGCACCCTTTAGATATATCAATTACTGGAAATGTGTAAACTACAATTAATCTTCAATAACCAATTCAATAATTCATTACTTTCACTTAATACAATGGTGCGATCAATATTCAATCGCATGATTTAGACATATAAATCAATGAACATGTGTAAATAGCAATTACTCTTCAATAACCAATTCAATAATTCATTACTTTAACTTAATACAACGTTGCGATCAATTGTCAATCGCACCCTTTAGACATATTAATCACTGTAAATGTGTAAACAATAATTAATCTTCAATAACCAATTCAATAATTCATTTTTTTGACTTATACAATGTTGCGATCAATACTCGACGGCACCCTTTAGATATATCTGTTACTGGAAATGTATAAACAACAATTAATCTTCAATAACCAATTCAATAATTCATTACTTTCACGTAATACAATGTTGCGATCAATATTCTATTGCCCCCTTTAGATATATCAAAAACTTAAAATGTGTAAACAAAAATTAATCTTCAATAATTCATTAGTTTGACTTAATACAATGTTGCGATCAATATTCAATCGCACCTTTTAGACATATCAATCACTGTAAATGTATAAATAACAATTAATCTTTAATAACCAATTTTAATAATTCATTTCTTTACTTAATACAATGGTGCGATCAATATTCAATCGCACCATTTAGACATATCAATCAATGAAAATGTGTTAATAGCAATTACTCTTCAATAACCAATTCAATAATTCATTACTTTAACTTAATACAACGTTGCGATCAATTGTCGATCGCACCCTTTAGACATATCAATCATTGTAAATGTGTAAACAATAATTAATCTTCAATAACCAATTCAATAATTCATTTTTTTGACTTATACAATGTTGAGATCAATACTCGATAACACCCTTTAGATACATCAATTACTGGAAATGTGTAAACAACAATTAATCTTCAATAACCAATTCAATAATTCATTACTTTCACTTAATACAATGTTGCGATCAATATCCTATCACCCCTTTTAGATATATCAAAAACTTAAATTGTGTAAACAAAAATTAATCTTCAATAACCAATTCAATAATTCATTACTTTGACTTTATACAATGTTGCGATCAATATTCAATCGCACCTTTTAGACACATCAATCACTGTAAATGTATAAACAACAATTAATCTTTAATAACCAATTCACTAATTCATTTCTTTACTTAATACAATGGTGCGATCAATATTCAATCGCACCATTTAGACATATCAATCAATAAAAATGTGTAAATAGCAATTACTCTTCAATAACCAATTAAATAATTCATTACTTTAACTTAATACAACGTTGCGATCAATTGTCGATCGCACCCTTTAGACATATCAATCACTAAAAAAGTGTAAACAACAATTAATCTTCAATAACCAATTCAATAATTCATTACTTTAACGTAGTACAATGTTGCGATCAATATTAAATCGCACCATTTAGACATATCAATCACTGAAAATACGCAAACAAATCTTCAATAACCAATTCAATAATTCGTTACTTTGACTTAATACAATCTTGCGATCAATATTCGATCGCACCCTTTAGAAATATCAATAACTGAAAATGTGTAAACAACAATTAATCTTCAATAAACAATTCAATAACTCATTTATTGGACTTAATACAATGTCGCGATCAATATTCGATGCACCCTTTAGACATATCAATCACTGAAAATGTGTAAACAACAATTAATATTCAATAGCCAATTTAATAATTCATTACTTTATTTTAATACAATGTTGCATCAATATTCGATCGCATCCTTTAGACATATCTATCACTTTAAATGTGTAAACAACAATTAATCATCAATAACCAATTCAATAATTTATTACTTTGACTTAATACAATGTTGCGATCAATATTCAATCGCACCTTTTAGACATATCAATCAATGTAAATGTGTAAACAACAATTAATCTTCAATCACCAATTCAATAATTCAATACTTTGACTTAATACAATGTTGCGATCAATATTCAATCGCACCCTTTAGACATATCTATCACATAAATTGTGTAAACAACAATTAATCTTCAATATCCAATTCAATAATTCATTACTTTGACTTAATACAATGTTGCCTTCAATATTCAATCGCACTTTTTAGACATATAAATCACTGTAAGTGTGTAAACAATAATTAATCTTCAATAATTCATTTCTTTGACTTAATACAATGTTGCAATCAATATTCAATCGCACCATTTAGGCATATCAATCAATGAAAATGGGTAAATAGCAATTACTCTTCAATAACCAATTCAATAATTCATTACTTTAACTTAATATAACAGTGCGATCAATTGTCGATCGCACCCTTTTGACATATCAATCAATAAAAAAGTGTAAAACACAATTAATCTTGAATAACCAATTCAATAATTTATGACTTTGACTTTATACAGTGTTGCGATCAATATTCAATCGCACCTTTTAGACATATCAATCAGTGTAAATGTGTAAACAACAATTAATCTTTAATAACCAATTCAATAATTCAATACTTTGACTTAATACAATGTTACGATCAATATTCAATCGCACCCTTTAGACATATCTATCACTAAAAATGTGTAGACAACAATTAATCTTCAATAACTAATTCAATAATTCATTACTTTGACTTAATACTATGTTGCGATCAATATTCGATTGAACCCTTTAGACATATCAATCACTGTAAATGTATAAACAACAATTAATCTTCAATAACGAACTCAACAATTCATTACTTTAAGTTAGTACAATGTTCCGATCAATATTAAATTGCACCATTTAGACATCAATCACTGAAAAAGCGTAAACAATATTTAATCTACTATAAACAATTCAATAATTCATTACATTGACTTTATTCAATGTTGCGATCAATATTCGATCGCACCCTTTAGACATATCAATCACTGTAAATGTGTAAACGACAATTAATCTTCAATACCCAATTCAATAATTCATTACTTTAACTAAATACAATGTTGCAATCAATTGTCGATCGCACCCTTTAGACATATCAATCACTTTAACTAAATACAATGTTGCAATCAATTGCTGATAGCACACTTCATAAATATAAATCACTGAAAATGTGTAAACAACAATTAAACATCAATAACCAACTCAACAATTCATTACTTTAACTTAATACAATGTTTAGATCAATTGTCGATCGCACCCTTTAGATATATCCATCAATGAAATTTTGTAGACAACAATTGATCTTCAGTAACCAATTAAATAATTCATTACTTTGACTTAATACAATGTTGCGATCAATATTCAGTCGCACCCTTTAGACATATCAATCACTGTTAATGTGTAAACAACAATTAATCTTCAATACCCAATTCAATAATTCATTACTTTGACTCAACACAATGTTGCGATCAATATTAAATCGCACCCTTTAGACATATCAATCACTGAAAATGTTTAAACAACAATAAATCTTCAATTACTAATTCAGTAATTCCTTCATTTAACTTAATACAATGTTGCTATCAATTGTCAATCGCACCCTTGAGGCATAACAATCACTGAAAATGTGTAAACAATAATTAAACATCAACAACCAATTCAATAATTCATTACTTTAACTTAATACAATATTGCGATCAATTGTCGATTGCACCCTTTAGATAATCACTAAAAATGTGTTAACAACAATAAATCTTCAATAACCAATTCAATAATTCATTACATTGACTAAATATTATGTTGCTATCAATATTCGTTCACACCCTTTAGACATATCAATCACTGTAAATGTGTAAACAACAATTATTCTTCAATAACCAATTCAATAATTCATTACGTTGACTTTATACAATGTTGCGATCAATATTCGGTCGCACCCTTTAGACATATAAATCACTGTAAATGTGTAAGCAACAATTAATCTTCAATACCCAATTCAAAAATTCATTACTTTAACTAAATACAATGTTGCAATCAATTGTCGATCGCACCCTTTAGACATATCAATCACTGAAAATTTGTAAACAACAAATAAACATCAATAACCAATTCAATAATTCATTACTTTAACTTAATACAATGTTTCGATGAATTGTCGATCGCTTCCTTTAGACATATCAATCACTGAAAATGTATAAGCAACAATTAATCTTCAATAACCAATTCAATAATTCATTACATTGACTTAATACAATGTTGCAATTAATATTCGATTGCACCCTTCAGACATATTAATCACTGTAAACGTGTAAAAAACAATTAATCTTCAATACCCAATTCAATAATTCATTACTTTAACTTAGTACAATTTTGCGATCCATTGTCGATTGCACCCTTTAGACATATCTATCACAGAAAATGTGTAAACAATAATTAATCTTCAATTTCCAATTCAATAACACATTACTTTAACTTAATACAATGTTGCGATCAATTGTCGATCGCATCCTTTAGAGATATCAATCACTGAAATTGTGTTAACAAAAATTAATCTTCAATTACCAATTAAACAATTCATTACTTTGACTTAATACAATGTTGCGATCAATATTCAATTGCACCCTTTAGACATATCAATCACTGTAAATGTGTAAACAACAATTAATCTTCAACAACCAATTCACTAATTCATTACTTTAACTTTATACAATGTTGCGATCAATATTCGATCACACCCTTTAGACATATCAATCACTCTAAATGTGTAAACAACAATAAATTTTGAATAACAAATTCCATAATTCATTTCTTTGACTTAATACAATGTAGCGATCAATATTCAATCGCACCCTTTAGACATATCAAGCACTAAAAATGTGTAAACAACAATTAAACACTAATAACCAATTCAATAATTTATTACTTTAACTTAATAAAATGTTGCGATCAATTGTCGATCACACCCTTTAGACATATCAATCACTGTAAATGTGTAAACAACAATTAATCTTCAATAACCAATTCAATCATTCATTACTTTAACTTAATACAATGTCGCGATCAATATTCGATAACACCCTTTAGACATATCAAGCACTATAAATGTGTAAACAACAATAAATTTTAATAAAAAATTCAATAATTCACTACTTTGACTTAACAAAATGTTGCGATCAATATTAAATCGCACCTTTTAGACATATCAATCACTAAAAATGTGTAAAAAACAATTAATCTTCAATTTCTTATTCAATAATTCATTTCTTTTATTTAATACAATGTTGCGATCAATTGTCGATCGCACCCTTGAGACATAATAATCTCTGAAAATGTGTAAAATATAATTAAACATCTACAACCAATTCAATAATTCATTACTTTCACTAAATACAATGTTGCAATCAATTGTCGATCGCACCCATTAGACATATCAATCACTGAAAATTTGTAAACAACAAATAAACATCAATAACCAATTCAATAATTCACTACTTTAACTTAATACAATGTTTCGATGAATTGTCGATTGCACCCTTCAGACATATCAATCACTGAAATGGTATAAGCAACAATTAATCTTCAAAAACCAATTCAATAATTCATTACATTGACTTAATACAATGTTGCAATCAATATTCGATAACACCCTTCAGACATATTAATCACTGTAAATGTGTAAACAACAATTAATCTTCAATACCCAATTCAATAATTCATTACTTTAACTTAGTACAATGTTGCGATCAATTGTCGATGGCACCCTTTAGACATATTTGTCATAGAAAATTTGTAAACAATAATTGATCTCCAATTACCAATTCAATAATCCATTACTTTAACTTAATACAATGTTGCGATCAATTGTCGGTCGCATCCTTTAGACATATTAATCACTGAAAATGTGTAAACAACAATCAATCTTCAATAACAAATTCCAGAAATCATTACTTTGACTTAATACAATGTTGCGATTAATATTCAATCGCACCCTTTAGACATTTTAATCACTGAAAATGTGTAAACAACAATTAAACACTAATAACCAATTCAATAATTCATTACTTTAACTTAATACAATGTTGCGATGAAATTGTCGATCGCACCCTTTAAATATATCTATCACTGTAAATGTGTAAAAAACAATTAATCTTCAATAACTAATTCAATAATTGATTACTTTAACATAATACAATGTTACGATCAAAATTCGGTCACACCTTTTAGAAATATCAATCACTGTAAATGTGTAAACAACAATAAATTTTCAATGACAAATTTAATAATTCATTACTTTCACTTAATACAATGTTGCAATCAATATTCAATCGCACCCTTTAGACATATCAATCACTGAAAATGTGTAAAAAACAATATAATAATTCATTACTTTAACTAAGTACAATGTTGCGATCAATTGTCGATGGCACCCTTTAGACATATCTATCACAGAAAATGTGTAAACAACAATTAATCTTCAATTACCAATTCAATAATCCATTACTTTAACTTAATACAATGTTGCGATCAATTATCGATCGCATCCTTTAGACATATCAATCACTAAAAAATTGTAAACAGCAATTAATCTTTAATAACCAATTCAAAAATTCATTACTTAGACTTTATACAATGTTGCGATCAATATTCGATTGCACCCTTTAGACATATCAATCACTGTAAATGTATAAAGAACAATTAATCTACAATTACCAATTCAATAATTCATTACTTTAACTTAATACAATGTTGCGATCAATATTCGATCACACAATTTAGACATATCAATCACTTTAAATGTGTAAACAACAATTAATTTTCAATAACCAATTTAATAATTCATTACTTTGACTTAACACAATGTTGCGATCAATATTTAATCGCACCCTTTAGACATATCAATCACTGTAAATGTGTAAACAACAATTAATCTTCAATAACAAATTCTTTAATTCATTACTTTCACTTAATACAATGTTGTAATTAATATTCAATCGCACCCTTTAGACATATCAATCACTGAAAATGTGTAAACAACAATTTAACACTAATAACCAATTCAATAATTTATTACTTTAACTTAATACAATGTTGCGATGAAATTGTCGATAGCACCCTTTAAATATATCTATCACTGTAAATGTGTAAAAAACAATTAATCTTCAATAACTAATTCAATAATTCATTACTTTAACATAATACAATGTTACGATCAAAATTCGGTCACACCTTTTAGAAATATCAATCACTGTAAATGTGTAAACAACAATAAATTTTCAATGACAAATTCAATAATTCATTACTTTCACTTAATACAATGTTGCAATCAATATTCAATCGCACCCTTTAGACATATCAATCACTGAAAATGTGTAAAAAACAATTTAACAGTAATAACCAATTCAATAATTCATTACTTTAACTAAGTACAATGTTGCGATCAATTGTCGATGGCACCCTTTAGACATATCTATCACAGAAAATGTGTAAACAACAATTAATCTTCAATTACCAATTCAATAATCCATTATTTAAGTTAATACAATGTAGCGATCAATTGTCGATCGCATCCTTTAGACATATCAATCACTAAAAAAGTGTAAACAGCAATTAATCTTCAATAACCAATTCAAAATTTCATTACTTTGACTTTGTACAATGTTGCGATCAATATTCGATTGCACCCTTTAGACATATCAATCACTGTAAATGTGTAAATATCAATTAATCTTAAATTACCAATTCAATAATTCACTACTTTAACTTAATACAATGTTGCGATCAATATTCGATCACACAATTTAGACATATCAATCACTTTGAATGTGTAAACAACAATTAATTTTCAATAACCAATTCAATAATTCATTACTTTTACGTAACACAATGTTACGATCAATATTTAATCGCACCCTTTAGACATATCAATCACTGTAAATGTGTAAACAACAATAAATCCTCAATAACAAATTCTTTAATTCATTACTTGAACTTAATACAACGTTGCGATCAATATTCGATCACACCCTTTAGACATATCAATCACTGAAAATGTGTAAACAAAAATTAAACATCAATAATCAATTCAATAATTCATTACTCTAACTTAATACAATATTGCGATCAATTGTCAATCGCACCCTTTAGACATATCAGTTACTGAAAATGTGTAAACAACAATTAATCTTCAGTAACCAATTCAATAATTTATTACATTGACTTAATACAATGTTGCGATCAATATTCGATCGCATTCTTTAAACATAGCAATCAGTGTAAACGTGTAAACAACAATTAATCTTCAATACCCAATTCAATAATTCATTACTTTAACATAGTACAATGTTGCGTTGAATTGTCGTTGGCACCCTTTAGACATATGAATCACAGAAAATGTGTAAACAACAATTAATGTTCAAATACCAATTCAATAATTCATTACTTTAACTTAATACAATGTTGCGATCAATTATCGATCTCATCCTTTAGACATACCAATCACCCAAAATGTGTAAACAACAATTAATCTTCAATAACCAATTCAACAATTCATTACTTTGACTTAATACAATGTTGCAATCCATATTCGATTGCACCCTTTAGACATATGAATCACTGTAAATGGGTAAACAATAATTAATCTTCAATAAGCAATTGAATAATTCATGACTTTAACTTAATACAATGTTGCGATCAATATTCGATCGCACACTTTAGACATATAAATCACTGTAAATGTGTAAACAACAATTAATCTTCACTAACCAATTCAATAACTCATTACTTTAACTTAATACAATATTGCGATCAATATTCAGTCGCACCATTAAGACATATCAATCACTATAAATGTGTAAACAACAATTAATCTTCAATACCCATTTTAATAATTCATTACTTTAAAATAATACAATGTTGCGATCAATCGTCGATCGCACCTTTAAAACATATTAATCACTGAAAATGTGTAAACAATAATTAAACATCAATAACCAATTCTATATTCATTACTTTAACTTAAAAATTTGTTGCGATCAATTGTCGATTGCATCCTTTAGACATATCAATCACAAAAAATTTGTTAACAACAATTAATCTTCAATTACAGATTCAAAAATTCAATAATTTAACTTAATACAATGTTGCGATCAATTGTCGATCGCACCCTTTAGACATATCAATCACTGTAAATGTGTAAACAATAATTAATCTTCAATAACAAATTCAATAATTTATTACTTTAACTTAATACAATGTTGTGATCAGTATTCGATCGCACCCTTTAAACATATCAATCACTGAAAATGTGTAAATAACAATTAATCTTCAATACCCGATTCAATATCTCATTACTTTAACTTAGTACAATGTTTCGATCAATTTTCGATGGCACCCTTTAGACATATCAATCACTCTAAATGGGTAAGCAACAATTAATCTTCAACAACCAATTCAATAATTCAATACTTTGACTTAATACAATGTTGCGATCAATATTTGATCGCACCCTTTAGACATATCAATCACTGTAAATGTGTAAACAACAATTAATCTTCAATAACCTATTCAATAATTCATTACTTTAACTTAATACAATGTTGCGATCAATATTCGATCGCACCCTTTAGACATATCAATCACTGTAAATGTGTAAACAACAATTAATTTTTCAATAACCAATTCAATAATTCATTACATTACTTTGACAATGTTACGATTAATATTCAATCGCACCCTTTAGACATATCAATCAAGGAAAATGTTTAAACAACAATTAAACACCAACAACCAATTCAATAATTCATTACTTTAACTTAGTACAATGTTGCGATCAATTGTCGATTGCACCCTTTAGACATATCAATCATTGTAAATGTGTAAAAAACAATTAATGTTCAACAACAAATTCAATAATTCATTACTTTATCTTATTACAATGTTGGGATCTATTGTCGATTGCACTCTTTAGACATATCGATCAGTAAAAATGTGTTTACAACAATTAATCTTCAATAACCATTTCAAAAATTCATTAATTTAACTTAATACAATGTTGCGATCAATTGTCGATCGCACCCTTTAGACATATCAATCACTGTAAATGTGTAAACAACAATTAATCTTCAATAACCAATTCAATAATTCATTACTTTAACTTTATACAATGTTGCGATCAAAATTCGATCGCACCCTTTATACATATCAATCACTGAAAATGTGTAAACCAAAATTAAATATCAATAACCAATTCAATAATTCATTACTTTAACTTTATACAATGTTGCGATCAACTGTCAATAGCACCCTTTAGACATATCAGTCTTTGAAAATGAGGAAATAATAGTTAATCTTAAATAACCAATTCAATAATTAATTACATTGACTTAACACAATGTTGCGATCAATATTCGATCGCACCCTTTAGATATATCAATCACTGCAAATGTGTAAACAACAATTAATCTTCAATAACCAATTCAATAATTCATTACCTTGACTTAATACAATGTTGCGATTCATATTCGATCTCACCCTTTAGACATATCAATCAATCAGAATGTGTAAACAACAATTAATCTTCAATAACCAATTCAATAATTCATTACCTTGACTTAATACAATGGTGCGATCAATTGTCAATCGTACCCTTTAGACATATCAATCACTAAAAATGTATAAACAACAATTAATCTTCAATAACAAATTTAATAATTCATTACTTTCACTTAATACAATGTTGCGATCAATTGTCGATCGCACCCTTTAGATATATCAATCAGTGAAAACGTGTAAACAACAATTTAACATCAATAACCAATTCAATAATTCATTACTTTAACTTACTACAATTTTGCAATCAATTCTCGATCGCTCCCTTTAGACATATCAATCAATGGAAATATGTAAACAACAATTAATCATCAATAACTAATTCAATAATTTATTAATTTAACTTAATACAATGTTGCGATCAATTGTCGATCGCACCCTTTAGACATATCAATCACCCTAAATGTGTAAACACAATTAATCTTCAACAATCAATTCAATAATTCATTACTTTATTTTAATACAATGTTGTGATCTATACTCGATCGCACCATTTAGACATATCAATCACTCTAAGTGTGTAAACAACAAGTAAACTTCAATACCCAATTCAATAACTCATTACATTAAATTAATACAATGTTGCGATCAATTGTCGATCGCACCGTTTAGACATATCAATCACTCAAAATGTAATAACAACAATTTATCTTTAATAACAAATTCAATAATTCTTTACTTTGAATTAATACAATGTTGCGATCAATATTCGATCGCACCCTTTAGACATATAAATCAATGTAAATTGGTAAACCATAATTACTCTTCAATAACCAATTCAATAATTCATTACTTTGACTTAATACAATTTTGCGATCAATATTCGATCGCACCCTTTAGACATATTAATCACTGTAAATGTGTAAACAATAATTAATCTTCAAAACCCAATATAATAATTCATTACTTTTACGTAATACAATGTTGTGATCAATATTCGATCGCACCCTTTAGACATATAAATCATTGTAAATCGATAACCAGCAATTAATCTTCAATATCTAAATCAATAATTCATTACTTTGACTCAATACAATATTGTGATCAATATTCGATCACACCCTTTAGACATATCAATCACTGTAAATGGGTAAACAACGATTAATCTTCAATAAAAAATTCAATAATTCATTAATTTGACTTAATACAAAGTTGCGATCAATATTCGATCGCACCCTTTGGACATTTCAATCACTGAAAATTTGCAAACAATTATTTATCTTCAATAACTAATTCAGTAATTCATTACTTTAACTTAATACAATGTTGCGGTCAGTTGTCGATCTCACCCTTTAGACATATCCATCAATGAAAATGTGTAAATAACAATTAAACATCAATAACAAATTCAATAATTCAGAACTTTAACTTAATACAATGTTGCGAACAATTGTTGATTGCACTCTTTAGACATATCAATCACAGAAAATGTGTAAACAACAATTAATCTTCAATAACTAATTAAATAATTCATTACTTTAACTTAATACAATGTGGCAATCAATTGTCGATCGCACCCATTAGACATATCAATCACTGAAAATGTGAAAACAACAATTAAACATCAATAACCAATTCTATAATTCATTACTTTAACTTAATACAATAATGCGATCAATTGTGGATCGCACCCTTTAGACATATCAGTCACTGTAAATGTGTAAACAACAGTTAATCTTCAATACCCAATTAAATAATTCATTACTTTTATGTAATACATTGTTGTGATCAATATTCGATCGCACCCTTTAGACATATCAATTACTATAAATGGGTAAACAACAATTAATCTTCAATACACAATTCAATTATTCATTACTTTGAATTTATACGATGTTGCGATTAAATATCGATCGCACCCTTTAGATTTATCAATCACTAAAAATGTATAAAAACAATTAATCTTAAATAACAAATTCTATAGCTCATAACATTGACTTAATACAATGTTGCGATCAATATTCGATCGCACCCTTTAGACATATCAATCATTGTAAATGTGTAAACAACAATTAATCTTCAATACCCAGTTCAATAATTCATTACTTTGACTAAATACAATGTTCTGATCAATATTCGATCGCACCCTTTAGAAATATCAATCACTGTAAATGTGTAAACAACAATTAATCTTCAATACACAATTCAATAATTCATTACTTTGACTTAATACGATGTTGCGATCAAATATCGATCGCACCCTTTAGACTCAACAGTCACTAAAAATGTATAAAAACAATTAATCATAAATAACCAATTCTATAGCTCATTACATTGACTTAATACAATGTTGCGATCAATATTCGATCGCACCCTTTAGACATATCAATCTTTGTAAATGTCTAAACAACAATTAATCTTCAATACCCAGTTCAATAATTAATTACTTTGACTAAATACAATGTTCTGATCAATATTCGATCGCACCCTTTAGACATATCAATCACTGTAAATGTGTAAACAACAATTAATCTTCAATACACAATTCAATAATTCATTACTTTGACTTAATACGATGTTGCGATCAAATGTCGATCACACCCTTTAAACTTATCAATCACTAAAAATGTATAAAAACAATTAATCTTAAATAACCAATTCTATAGCTCATTACATTGACTTAATACAATGTTGCGATCAATATTCGATCGCACCCTTTAGACATATCAATCATTGTAAATGTGTAAACAACAATTAATCTTCAATACCCAATTAAATAATTCATTACTTTTGCGTAATACATTGTTGTGATCAATATTCGATCGCACCCTTTAGACATATCAATCACTGTAAATGGGTAAACAACAATTAATCTTCAATACACAATTCAATAATTCATTACTTTGAATTTATACGATGTTGTGATTAAATGTCGATCGCACCCTTTAGACTTATCAATCACTAAAAATGTATAAAAACTATTAATCTTAAATAACCAATTCTATAGCTCATTACATTGACTTAATACAATGTTGCAATCAATATTCGATCGCACCCTTTAGACATATCAATCATTGTAAATGTGTAAACAACAATTAATCTTCAATACCAATTCAATAATTCATTACTTTGACTAAATACAATGTTCTGATCAATATTCGATCGCACCATTTAGACATATCAATCACTGTAAATGTGTAAACAACAATTAATCTTCAATAACCAATTCAGTAATTCATTACTTTAACTTTATACAATATTGCGATAAATATTCGATCGCACCCTTTAGACATATCAATCACTGTTAATGTGTGAAAAACAATTAAACTTCAATAACCAATTCAATAACACATTACTTTTACTTAAAACAATGTTGAGATCAATCGTCGATCGCACCGTTTAGACATATCAATCACTCAAAATGTGTAAACAACAATTAATCTTAAATAACCAATTCAAAAATTCATTAATACAATGTTGCGATCAATATTCGGTCGCATGCTTTAGACATATCAATCACTATAAATGGGTGAACAAGAATTAATCTTCAATAATAAATTCAATAATTCATTACTTTGACTTAATAAAATGTTTCGATCAATATTCGATCGCACCGTTTAGACATATTAATCACTGTAAATGTGTAAAACACAATTTATCTTCAATACCCAATTCAATAATTCATTTCTTTAACTTAATACAATGTTTCGATCAATTTTCGATCGCACCCTTTAGACATTTCAATCACTGTAAATGTGTAAACAACAATTAATCTTCAATAACCAGTTTAATAATTTATTACTTTTACTTAATACAATGTTCCGATCAATATTCGATCGCACCCTTTACACATATCAATCACTGTAAATGTGTAAACAATAATTAATCTTCAATAACCAATTAAATAATTCATTACTTCAACTTAATACCTTGTAGCGATCAATTGTCAATCGCACCCTTTAGACATATCAATACTTAAAAGTGTAAACAACAATTAATCTTCAATAACCAATTCAATAGTTTATTACTTTTACTTAATACAATGTTGCGATCAATATTCGATCGCACCCTTTAGACATATCAATCACTGTAAATGTGTATACAATAATTAATCTTCAATAACCAATTAAATATTCATTACTTTAACTTAATGAAATGTTGCGATTGATTGTCGATCGCACCCTTTAGACATATCAATCACTGTTAATGTGTAAACAATTATTAATCTTCAATGCCCAATTCAATAATTCACTACTTTAACTAGATACAATAATGCAATCAATTGTCGATCGCACCCTTTAGACATATCAATCATTGTAAATGTGTAAACACCAAATAATCGTCAACACCAAATTCAATAATTCATTACTTTAACTTAATACAATGTTATGATCAATTGTTCATCGCACCCTTTAGACATATCAATCACTGAAAATGTGTAAACAACAATTAATCTTCAATAACCAATTCAATAATTCATTACCTTGACTTAATAAAATGTTGCGATAAATATTCGATCGCACCCTTTAGACATATCAATCACTGTTAATGTTGCGATCAATTGTCAATCGCACCCTTTAGACATATGAATCCTAAATGGGTAAGCAACAATTAATCTTCAATAACCAATTCAATAATTCATTACTTTGACTTAATACAATGTTGCGATCAATATTCGGTCTCACGCTTTAAACATATCAATCACTATAAATGGGTGAACAACAATTAATTTTCAATAGCAAATTAAATAATTCATTACCTTGACTTAATAAAATGTTGCGATAAATATTCGATTGCACCCTTTAGACATATCAATCACTGTTAATATGTTAACAACAATTTATCTTCAATACCCAATTCAATAATTCAATACTTTAACTTAATACAATATGGCGATAAATTGTCGATCGCACCCTTTAAACATATCAATCACTGAAAATTTGTAAACAACGATAAATCTTCAATAACAAATTCAGTAATTCCTTACTTTGATATAATACAATGTTGCGATCAATAATCGATTGCACCCTTTAGATATATCAATCACTGTAACTGTGTAAACAACAATTAATCTTCAATACCCGATTCAATAAATCATTACTTTAACTTATACAATTTTGCAATCAATTGTCGATCATATCCTTTAGACATATCAATTACTAAAAAATGGATAAACAACAATGTATCTTCAACATCCAATTCAATAATTCATTACTTTAACTTAATACAATGTTACGATCAATATTCGATTGCACCCTTTAGACATATTAATCACTGTAAATGTGTAAACAACAATTAATCTTCAATAACCATTTCAATAATTCATTTCTTTGACTTAATACAATGTTGCGATCATTATTCGATCTCACCTGTTAACCATATCAATCACTGTAAATGTGTAAACAACAATTAATCTTCAATAACCAATTCAATAATTCATTACTTTGACTTAATACAATGTTGCAATCAATATTCGATCGCACCCTTTAGACATATCAATCAGTATAAATGGGTAAACAACAATTAATCTTCAATAACCAATTCAATAATTCATTACTTTGACTTAATACAATGTTGCGATCAATATTCGATCGCACGCTTTAGACATATCAATCACTGGAAATGGGTAAACAATAATTAATCTTCAATAACCAATTCAATAATAATTCATTACTTTGACTTAATACAATGCTGCGATCAATTTTCGATCGCACCCTTTAGACATATCATTCACCGAAAATGTGTAAACCACAATTAAACATCAATAACCAATTCTATAATTCATTACTTTAACTTAATACAATGTTGGGATTAATTCGCCACCTTTTAGAAATATCAAATGAAAATGTGTAAACAACAATAAATATTCAATAACCAAGTCAATAATTCATTACTTTGACGTAATACAATATTGCGATAAATATTTGGTTGCACCCTTTAGAAATATCAATCACTGTAAATGTGTAAACAACAATTAATCTTCAATACCCAATTCAATAATTCATCATTTTAACAAAATACAATGTTGCGATCAATTGTCGATCACACCCTTTAGAAATATCAATCACTGAAAATGTGTAAAAAACATTTAGTCTTCAATAACCAATTCAGTAATTCATTACTTTGATTTAATACAATGTTGCAATCAATATTTGGTCGCACCCTTTAGACATATCGATCACTGTAAATGTGTAAACAACAATTAATCTTTAATACCCAATTCAATAATTGATTACTTTATCTTAATACAATGTCGCGATCAATTGTCGATCGCACCCTTTAGACATATCATTCACTGAAAATGTGTAAATAACAATTAAACATCAATAACCATTTCAATAATTGATTACTTTAACTTAATACTATTATGCGATCAATTGTCAATCGCACCCTTTAAACATATCAATCACTGAAAATGTGTAAACAACAATTAATCTTCAATAACCAATTCAATAATTCATTACTTTGACTTAATAGAATGTTTTGATCAATTGTCGACCATACCCTTTAGACATATCAATCACAGAAAATGTGTAAACTATAATTATTCTTCAATAACCAATTCAATAATTCAGTACTTTGACTTAATACAATGTTGCGATCAATATTCAGTCACACCCTTTAGATATATCAATCACTGTAAATGTGTTAACAACAATTAATCTTCAATACCCAATTCAATAATTCATTACTTTAACTTAATACAATAATACGATCAATTGTCGATCGCACCCTTTAGACATATCAATCACTGTAAATGAAAAAACAACAACTAATCGTCAACACCCAATTAAATAACTCATTACTTTAACTTATCACAATGTTGCGATCAATTGTCACTCGCACCCTTTACACATATCAATCACTGTAAATGTGTAAACAACAATTAATCTTCAATAACCAATTCAATAATTCATTACTTTAACTTAATACAATATTGCGATATATATTCGATCGCACCCTTTAGACATATCAATCACTGTTAATGTGTGAAAAACAATTAAACTTCAATAACCAATTCAATAACACATTACTTTTACTTAATACAATGTTGCGATCAATAGTCGATCGCACCCTTTAGACATATCAATCACCCAAAATGTGTAAACAACAATTATTCTTCAATAACCAATTTAATAATTCAATAATTTGACTTAATACAATGTTGCGATCAATTGTCGACCATACCCTTTAGATATATCAATCACAGAAAATGTGTAAACTATAATTATTCTTCAATAACCAATTCAATAACTCAGTACTTTGACTTAATACAATGTTGCGATCAATATTCGGTCGCACCCTTTAGACATATCAATCACTGAAAATGTGTAAACAACAATTAATCTTCAATACCCAATTCAATAATTCATCACTTTAACTTAATACAATGTTACGATCAATTGTCGATCGCACCCTTTAGACATATCAATCACACAGAAAGTGTAAAAAACATTTAATCTTCAATAACCAATTCAATAATTCATTACTTTAATTGAATACAATGTTACGATTAATTGTCGATCGCACCCTTTAGACATATAAAATACTGAAAATGTGTAAACAACAATTAATATTCTATAACCAATTTAATAATTCATTACTTTGACTTAATACAATGTTGGGATCAATATTCTATCGTACCCATTAGACATATCAATAACTATAAATGTGTAAACAACAATTAATCTTCAATAACCAATTCAATAATTCATTACTTTAATTGAATACAATGTTACGATTAATTGTCGATCGCACTCTTTAGACATATCAATCACTGTAAATGTGTAAACAACAATTAATCTTTAATACCATATTCAATAATTCATTACTTTAACTTAGTACAATATTGCGATTAATTGTCGATCGCACCCTTAAGACATATCAATCACTGAAAATGTATAAACAACAATTAATATACAATAACCAATTTAATTATTCATTTCTTTGACTTAACACAATGTTGCGATAAATCGTCGATCTTACCCTTTAGACATATCAATCACTGAAAATGTGTAAACAACAATTAAACTTCAAGACCGAATTAATTAATTCATCACTTTCACTTAATACAATGTTGCGATCAATTGTCGATCGCACCCTTTAGACATATCAATCACTTAAAATGTGTAAAAAACATTTAATCTTCAATAACAAATTCAATAATTCATTACTTTAACTTAATACAATGTTACGATCAATATTTGGTCGCACTCTTTGGACATATCAATCACTGTAAATGTGTAAACAACAATTAATCTTCAATACCCAATTCAATAACTGATTACTTTAACTTATTACAATGTTGCGGTCAATTTTCGATCGTACCCTTTTGACATATCATTCACTGAAAATGTGTAAACAACAATTAAATATCAATAAATAATTTAATTATTCATTACTTTAACTTAATACAATTATGCGATCAATTGTCGATCGTAACCTTTAGACATATCAATCACTGAAAATGTGTAAACAAATATTAATCTTCAATAACCAATTCAATAATTCATTACTTTGACGTAATATAATGTTGTGATAAATATTTGGTCGCACACTTTATACATATCAATCACTGTAAATGTGTAAACAACAATTAATCTTCAATACCCAATTCAATAATTCATCACTTTTACTTAATACAATGTTGCGATCAATTGTCGATCGCACCCTTTAGACAAATCATTCACTTAAAATGTGTAAAAAACAATTAGACATCAATAACCAATTCAATAATTCATTACTTTAATTTAATACAATGTTGCGATGAATTCACACCCTTTAGAAATATCAATCACTGAAAATGTGTAAACAACAATTAATCTTCAATAACCAATTCAATAATTCATTACTTTGATGTAATACAATGTTGCGATAAATATTTGGTCGCACCCTTTGGACATATCAATCACTGTAAATGCGTAAACAACAATTAAACATCAATAACCAATTCAATAATTCATTACTTTAACTTAATACAATGTTTCGATAAATTCGCACCCTTTAGAAATTTCAATCACTGAAAATGTGTAAACAACAATTAATCTTCAATAACCAATTCAATAATTCATTACTTTGATGTAATACAATATTGCGATAAATATTTGGTCGCACCCTTTAGACATATCAATTACTGTAAATGTGTAAACAACAATTAATCTTTAGTACCCAATTCAATAATTCATAACTTTAACTTAATACAATGTTGCGATCAATTGTCGATCGCACCCTTTAGAAATATCAATCATTGAAATGTGTAAAAATATTTTATTCTTCAATAACCAATTCTATAATTTATTACTTTGATTTAATACAATGTTAGGATCAATATTTGGTCGCACCCTTTAGACATATCGATCACTGTAAATGTGTAAACAATAATTAATCTTTAATACCCTATTAAATAATTGTGTAATTTAACTTTATACAATGTCGCGATCAATTGTCGATCGCACCCTTTAGACATATTATTCACTGAAAATGTGTAAACAACAATTAAACATTAATAACCAATTCAATAATTCATTACTTTCACTTAATACAATTATGCGATCAATTGTCGATCGCACCCTTTAGACATATCAATCATTGAAAATGTCTAAACAACAATTAATCTTCAATAACCAATTCAATAATTCATTACTTTGACTTAATACAATATTGTGTTCAATTGTCGACCACACCCTTTAAACATATCAATCACAAAAAATGTGTAAACAACAATTAATCTTCAATAACAAATTAAATAATTCAGTACTTTGACTTAATACAATGTTACGATCAATATTCGGTCGCACCCTTTAGACATATCAATCAATGTAAATGTGCAAACAACAATTAATCTTCAATACCCCATTCAATAATTCATCACTTTAACTTAATACAATGTTGCGATCAATTGTCAATCGCAATCTTTTGACATATCAATCACACAAAAAGTGTAAAAACATTTTATCTTCAATAACCAATTAAGTAATTCATTACTTTGACTTAATAAAATGTTGCGATAAATATTTGGTCACAACCTTTATACATATCAATCACTAAAAATGTGTAAAAAAAACAATTAATCTTCAATACCCAATTCAATAATTCATTACTTTAACTAAATACAATGTTGTTAATTGTCGATCGCACCCTTTAAACATATAAAATACAGAAAATGTGTAAACAATTAATCTTCAATAACAAATTCAATAATTCATTACTTTGACTTAATACAATGTTGCGATCAATATTCTATCGTACCCTTTAGACATTACAATCACTATAAATGTGTAAACAACAATTAATCTTAATACCCAATTCAATAATTAATTACTTTAACTTAATACAGTGTTGCGATCAATTGTCGATCGCACCCTTTAGACATATCAATCACTGTAAATGTGTAAACAACAATTAATCTTTAATAACCAATTCAATAATTCATTACTTTAACTTTATACAATGTTGCGATCAATATTCGATCGCACCCCTTAGACATATCAATCACTACAAATGTGTAAACAACAATTTAATCTTCAATAACAAATTCAATAGTTCATTACTTTAACTTAATACAATGTTGTGGTCAATCTTCGATCGCACCCTTTATACATACCAATCACTGAAAATGTATAAACAACAATTAAACATCAATAACTAATTCAATAATTCATCACTTTAACTTAATACAGTGTTGCGATCAATTGTCGATTGCATCCTTTAGAAATATCAATCACTGAAAATGTGTAAACAGCAATTAATCTTCAATAACCAATTCAATAATTCATTACTTTAACTTATTACAATGTTGCGATCAATATTCGATTGCACCCTTTAGACACATCAATCATAGAAAATGTGTAAACAACAATTAATCTTGAATAACCAATTCAATAATTCATTACTTTAACTTAATACAAGATTGCGATAAATATTCGATTGCACCCTTTAGAGACATCAATCACAGAAAATGTGTAAACAATAATTAATCTTAAATAACAAATTCAATAATTCATTACTTTGAATTTATACAATGATGTGATCAATATTTGATCGCACCCTTTACACATATCAATCATTGGAAATGAGTAAACACCAATTAATCTTCAATAATTAATTAAATAATTCACTAATTTGACTGAATACAATGTTCAGTCAATATTCGATCGCACCCTTTAGATATATAATTAACTAAAAATGTGTAAACAACAATTAATCTTCAATAACCAATTCAATATTTTATTACTTTCACAAAATACAATGTTGCGATCAATTGTTGATCGCATTCTTTAGATATATCAATCACTCAAAAATGTGTAAACAATAATTAATCTTGAGTAACCAATTCAATAATTCATTACTTCAACTTTAAACTATGTTGCGATCAATATTCGATCGCACCCTTTAGACATATCAATCACTGAAAAATGTGTAAACAACAATTAAACATCAATAACCAGTTCAATAATTCATTACTTTGACTTAATACAATGTTGCGATCAATATTCGATCCCATCCTTTAGATTGAATCACTTTAAAAGTGTAAACAACAATTAATCTTCAATAACCAATTCAAAAATTCATTTCTTTGACTTAATACAATGTTGCGATCAATATTTGATCGCACTCTTTAGATATATCAATCACTTTAAATGTGTAAACAACAATTAATCTTCAATAACCAATATAATAATTCATTATTTCGACTTAATATAATGTTGCGATCAATATTCGATCGCACCCTTTAGACATAGCAATCATTTAAAATGTGTAAACAACAATTAAACATCAATATCCAATTCAATAATTCATTACTTTAACTTAATACAACGTTGCAATCAATTTTCGATCGCACCCTTTAGACATACCAATCACTAAAAAAGTGTAAACAACAACTGATCTTCAATAACCAATTCAATAATTCATTACTTTAAATAAGTACAATGATTCGATCATTATTCAATCGCACCATTTAGATATATCAACTAATAAAAATGTGTAAATAGCA